>OY757015.1:91345755-92671755 GCA_963580285.1 Lucinisca nassula
GAAAATATGGCGAATTAGGGCTCGGGCTGTTTCGTTTAACCCTTAAATACCGATAATTTAAGCAAACAGTGTAGACTCTGATCAGAGGCCACTTCCTGTGGCGTCTGACCTTGATCTATGTTGTTTTCAAAATCCAGCCTAGATCGATTCTACAGGCAACCATCTACACACCAGTTTGAACTCACGCTGATAAGAATAGCGGGGCTATAATTAACTGTTTTCTATATCTTGTAAGCCAGTGATAGTCACTTGGGCATTAGCAAGGAAAGTTACTCCGCTTTGTTACCTTTTGTCAAGTGACAATCGACCAAAGAATTATGTGGTGCTATAATAATTCAATACCAGGGGCATAGCCTGAACCAAAATATTATTACGCACAAGGAAACTCTATGAAAAAACTACTTTCTCCGGGATGGGAGGCTACTCTTAAAAGACAGAATTTGCTCCCGTAGGGAAGATCAGCCCATATATAATATCTAATGAAAAATACTATAATTGCACGACCCGCAGAAAAAGCAACCGACTGAAGTCGGTTTTTTTCTAAGAGTGCCCTAAAATCACCGTGACATTCTGTCATTCTGTCATTCTGTAATTCTGTCAGTCTGTCATTCTGTCTGTCCGTCCGTAACCCGTTTGTGAAAATTGGTGATAGTGACTTAACCGCTTGGAATATTTAAACAATTTTTGGCATACTGATAGATATCAATGAGATCTAACCAATGAACTTACGAAATATTACATTCCATTTAGTATAGCCTCGCCGAGGCGAAAAATGTGAAAATTTTCGAACATTTTTGAACTGCTTCTCCTCGGAAACCGTTGGGCCGATTGAAGTCAAATTTCATATGGAGCCTCTATGGGATGGGGGAAACCAAACTTTCCTCATGGGGTCAAGGTCACATGACCAAAATGGCCGCCAAGCCATATATGGTTTGTCTGTCTGTCCGTCCGTAACCCGTAAGTGAAAATTGGTGATAGTGACTTAACCGCTTGGAATATTTAAACAATTTTTGGCATACTGATAGATATCAATGAGATCTAACCAATGAACTTGCGAAATATTACATTCCATTTAGTATAGCCTCGCCGAGGCGAAAAATGTGAAAATTTTCGAACTGCTTCTCCTCGGAAACCGTTGGGCCGATTGAAGTCAAATTTCATATGGAGCCTCTATGGGATAGGGAAACCAAAATTTGCTCATGGGGTCCAGGTCACATGACCAAAATGGCCGCCAAGCCATATATGGTAAAAACCCTTCAAAAATAGTCTTCTCCAGAACCACTGGGCAAATTTCCACGAAACTTGATAAATAGCATCTGGGATGTAGGCCTATCATAAATTTCTAAAATGGTGACCCTGGGTTGACCTTGACCTTCTTTGGGTCCGTCCGTAACCCGTTTGTGAAAATTGGTGATAGTGACTTAACCGCTTGGAATATTTAAACAATTTTTGGCATACTGATAGATATCAATGAGATCTAACCAATGAACTTACGAAATATTACATTCCATTTAGTATAGCCTCGCCGAGGCGAAAAATGTGAAATTTTTTGAACATTTTTGAACTGCTTCTCCTCGGAAACCGTTGGGCCGATTGAAGTCAAATTTCATATGGAGCCTCTATGGGATGGGGGAAACCAAAATTTGCTCATGGGGTCAAGGTCACATGACCAAAATGTCCGCCAAGCCATATATGGTTTGTCTGTCTGTCCGTCCGTAACCCGTAAGTGAAAATTGGTGATAGTGACTTAACCGCTTGGAATATTTAAACAATTTTTGGCATACTGATAGATATCAATGAGATTTAACCAATGAACTTGCGAAATATTACATTCCATTTAGTATAGCCTCGCCGAGGCGAAAAATGTGAAAATTTTCGAACTGCTTCTCCTCGGAAACCGTTGGGCCGATTGAAGTCAAATTTCATATGGAGCCTCTATGGGATAGGGAAACCAAAATTTGCTCATGGGGTCCAGGTCACATGACCAAAATGGCCGCCAAGCCATATATGGTAAAAACCCTTCAAAAATAGTCTTCTCCAGAACCACTGGGCAAATTTCCACGAAACTTGATAAATAGCATCTGGGATGTAGGCCTACTGGGCAAATTTCCACGAAACTTGATAAATAGCATCTGGGATGTAGGCCTATCATAAATTTCTAAAATGGTGACCCTGGGTTGACCTTGACCTTCTTTGGGTCCGTCCGTAACCCGTTTGTGAAAATTGGTGATAGTGACTTAACCGCTTGGAATATTTAAACAATTTTTGGCATACTGATAGATATCAATGAGATCTAACCAATGAACTTACGAAATATTACATTCCATTTAGTATAGCCTCGCCGAGGCGAAAAATGTGAAATTTTTTTAACATTTTTGAACTGCTTCTCCTCGGAAACCGTTGGGCCGATTGAAGTCAAATTTCATATGGAGCCTCTATGGGATGGGGGAAACCAAAATTTGCTCATGGGGTCAAGGTCACATGACCAAAATGTCCGCCAAGCCATATATGGTTTGTCTGTCTGTCCGTCCGGAACCCGTTTGTGAAAATTGGTGATAGTGACTTAACCGCTTGGAATATTTAAACAATTTTTGACATACTGATAGATATCAATGAGATCTAACCAATGAACTTGCGAAATATTACATTCCATTTAGTATAGCTTCGCCGAGGCGAAAAATGTGAAAATTTTCGAACTGCTTCTCCTAGGAAACCGTTGGGCCGATTGAAGTCAAATTTCATATGGAGCCTCTATGGGATGGGGGAAACCAAAAATTGCTCATGGGGTCCAGGACACATGACCAAAATGGCCGCCAAGCCATATATGGTCTGTCTATCTGTCCGTCCGTAACCCGTTTGTGAAAATTGGTGATAGTGACTTAACCGCTTGGAATATTTAAACAATTTTTGGCATACTGATAAATATCAATGAGATCTTATCAATGAACTTGCGAAATATTACATTCCATTTAGTACAGCCTCGCCGAGGCGAAAAATGTGAAAATTTTCGAACTGCTTCTCCTCGGAAATCGTTGGGCCGATTGAAGTCAAATTTCATATGGAGCCTCTACGGGATGGGGGAAACCAAAATTTCCTCATGGGGTCCAGGTCACATGGCCAAAACGGCCGCCAAGCAATATTTGGTAAAAACCCTTCAAAATAGTCTTCTCCAGAACCACTGTGCAGATTTCCACGAAACTTGATAAATAGCATCTGGAACGTAGGCCCATCATAAATTGCTAAAATGGTGACCCTGGGTTGACCTTGACCTTCTTTGTGCCTAGGTCAAACTTTGACACATATGCTTTTGTGTTGGATTTTATCCTTCCGTAAACAAAGATGGATGTATAATGCTTCCACGCAGAGTTGAAACCGACCCGCACACAAGTATTTACCCCCCCCCCCCCCCCCCTGACCGTAATCAGTACAGCGCACATTCTTTCGTCAGAAACTGACAAATGCCCTTCTTGAATCAGTGGAATGGAGAGACTGACCCTAGAGAAGAGTTCATGATCAATATCCACGAAAGAATGTTGCAGGCGTTAAGGAGATATGCAGCGGACAGAAACGTTTTAGGAACCGACGGACGAACATGGATGGAGGAAGGTCATTCCAACAATCCCCTCTCCACCTCGCGGCGGGGGATTAACACACCCACAAAACCCTAACAGAATCAAACAGAACCAAAATATTATAGCGCACAACCTGATGTAAAACAGCCTTTTTCCGAGATGGGGGCTCTCTTTAACCCTTTACCACTCAGGGATTTTGTGAATTTCGCCGATTTTCACAGTGTTGCACCTGACAGCAACTTCAACTAGCCACTGTTTCATTATGGATGATCTGTTTTACACCAAACTCGGTGTGACTGTTCATTGGGCAGTAGCCTTTCAAATGCAACCTTTCATGACTTGATCATTGTTGTCATGGTAAAGAGGGGGTATCTCAAAGTTGGCAAAACGTGTGTTTTCACATGAATTTTTGACCACATTTTAATCTTCACACAGCTGTCAAGGCAACAATTAAGGTGTTTGGCACTGGCCATTTTCACTGTATGCAGCATGTTCTATCAGCATCAATTTTCAGGCATTTTGACCCCAGACACCCTCAGATATAAATTTTAGCGGCCGGTTGGGCCATACACCCAAAAATTTTCGGGATGTGAGGGGGGGGAGCAATCCCCCCCCCCTTCAATCCCCCCAAAATATTTTTAGTGGGGAGGCGGGCGATAAAACAGGTCACTTTTTTGCACAACAAATCCTAAAGCAAACATAACTATCCAGGGGTAGAAATGCAGATTTTATGTGCTTCTGGGGCTTAAAATGGGGGTGAGGGGGGGGGGGGGGAGCGCGCAGAAACCTTAAAAACACGTATCTGAGTGGTAAAGGGTTAACTGAAATCTGGGAGCATACTGAATTTTAGCCTAAAAGGGATTAATTATATCTGAAATATTGTTTCTTGCAATAAAATGATGAAAAAACAGTATTTTTGGTCAGTTGGGATTTTCTTCATTAACCTTTTACCACTCAGGGATTTTGTGAATTTCGCCGAGTTTCACAGTGTTGCACCTGACAGCAACTTCAACTAGCCATTGTTTCATAATGGATGGTCTGTTTTACACCAAACTCGGTATGACTGTTCATTGGGCAGTAGCCTTTCAAATGCAACCTTTCATGACTTGATCATTGTTGTCATGGTAAAGAGGGGGTATCTTAAAGTTGGCAAAAAGTGTTTTCACATGAATTTTTAACCACATTTTAATCTTCACACAGCTGTCAGGGCCTGACAAATCCGAAAATTTTCCACTTGCCCACCGGGCAAGTAAAATATTTTTGCACTTGCCCAGCTCAAAATCCTACTTGCCCAGGATTTTGGAACTCAAAGTGGGGTTGGATGTGGGGGGGGGGGGGGTGACGATGATGACGACCAACATTTATAAATATAATCCAAGGTTTCTGCCAAGTTTCAAGCACAACCACTTTCCATTAGGGTCTAGTTATTTCATGTCAGTGTTTATTTCCCTCTGATGGGAGCTTGGTGTTAATAGTATCGATTACTGATCATTGCATTCATTTCTAATTATTTTCCTCTGTGCTGTAATAGGGTAGAAAATACTGTTGTTGTCACAGTCAATAACGGCACCTTTCAAGTTAATTGCTGACATAATACCTTAACCGATTAGCAATTTAAGATACAGTTATATAAACTCATTTAGCTTGACGCGCACTATAAACAAGAACTTCAGCCGATATAGATCTACTCAAAAGATCAGAAGTGTCAGGGCAGCAAGATAAAAGAATAATAGAATGCAGTTTATTTAGCTTGCAATTTAATGATCCAACCACTCTATCACAAACGAACCAAAACGTTCACAACCACCCTACAAGCAAGTTAAATGCGATCATCATTTCTGCCATCCAAATCGTCGTCCACAAACCACCACTCCCATTTTTCTGCAAGCGATCGGTAAATGACGTCATCTGACCCCAGCAGCACCACACGTGTTGAACGTCATTGTTTTATTTTAATGGGGCGTATCTCTTTCATAAAAAAATATTTTCTCTATAGCTAAACAGTTGTGGATAGAGGCGCGACTAATCCGCCGTTACCAACATTAAAACATTCGACTTTTTCCGCCAGCGTCTGCTATTTGGTGCCAAAACATAACCATTCACGAGATAGTAGAATAGTCCGTTTTTACTACCGTAAGGTGTAGCAAGTCATCTAAGGAGCTATTAAATCATTTTCACATTGATTGTGGATTAAATTTATTGGCAGGGATAATCGCAAATTAGAGACAATCTTATTTTCACACCTTGTCACGCTTATCGAAAGCGCTGGCGGTACACACTACACCAGAAATGAAAGACACGCACCGCCGGGCAATCATGTATAATTGGTAATTATATGACAGGGATTAACAATAGTGTCATAAATTAACCGTTATGAAAACATGGATGGTTTCGTCTCTGAATTGCCGACAAAGCGGGAATTATTGTGATTTACTTACTGGTTTAGTTTATCTGTATTTAAGGACTCAAAAGACTGACGATTGTAGACGATTTTTTGCACTTGCCCGACCGGGCGTCGAAAGGTCAAAGTGCACCTGCCCGGCGTGATTTCGGACTTGTCCCGGGCGGCCGGGCAATGGATTTGTCAGCCCCTGGCTGTCAAGGCAACAATTAAGGTGTTTGGTACTGGCCATTTTCACTGTTTGCAGCATGTTTTATCAGGATCAATTTTCAGGTATTTTTGAGCCCAGACACCCTCAGATATAAATTTTAGCGGCCGGTTGGGCCATACACCCAAAAATTTTCGGGATGTGAGGGGGGGGGGGGCAACCCCCCCCCCCCCCTTCAATCCCCCCAGAATATTTTTAGTGGGGAGGCGCGCGAAGAAACAGGTCACTTTTTTGCACAACAAATCCTAAAGCAAACATAACTATCCAGGGGTAGAAATGCAGATTTTAGGTGCTTCTGGAGCTTTAAATGGCGGTGGGGGGGGGGGGGGCAGACACGTAAAAACACGTATCTGAGTGGTAAAGGGTTAAGGAAAGAATTTGCTCCCGGGGGGATGCGAATTCTTCGGAGCAAATTCTTTCCTTTAAGAACAGCCAATATATAATATGTAATGGCGAACACTATTATTTAGGTGCTTTCTCTTTCTGCAAATATTTTACATTACGCACATGCGTAATGTGTGTTACTCCTATGAAAGATCCAAAACAAGAAAGAAAGAATCAAACGACCTTTTCGTATACTACAACAGCTTGTGCCTAAATGACGTAATTGTATCTCAGTGACCTCACATGCTGTTGTGAAAAGCGGAAAGACTCTCTTAAAGGGGCGCTTCAGCTATCAGAGAGGCACCTAATCAATGAGACTTTCCTTGTTCGTTGATTTGAGGTTGAACGTCCCCGTCAACACTGTGAAGGTCATTTTGGAGACGTTGCTTCCAAGTGTGTGGGAATTTCACCCGACATTGAGATGAAATGACATCTCAAGTCCTGTCACCCAATGAAACCAATAGGGTTTATAAGCATGGACGGTCCGACTCGTGCGCACCGCTTTGCCTGGGCAGGTTTAGATCCTCTAAGCGGTTTACCTGCACTCGTGTGCGGGTCGGATTCAGCTCTGCGTGGAAGCATCATGCAGCCCATATATTTCTTCAAGCCCCGATGGGCGGGGGCCGAATCAACGAGGCACTGCATGCGAAAAAGTGCACATCGCAAAATGGAAAGAACTTATTTATGTGTTTGATTAGAGGTTTAACGTCCTCGTCAACACTGTATAGGCCATTTTGGAGACGTTGCTTCCAATTGTGTGGGACTTTTACACGACACGGAGATGGAACGACATCTCAAGCCCTGTCCCCCAATGAAACCGACTCGCACAGCTTTGCCTGGGTAGGCTTAGATCCTCTAAGCGGTTTACCATTACTCGTGTGCAGTCAATTTCAGCCCATTTATTTCTTCAAACCCCAATGGGCGGGGGCCAAAAATGGAAAGAACTGTTAGCGCTCAAGATACTTATAGATCGGTATAAGCATAGCACCAAGGTCAAATCAAATTGGTCAGCTCAGCTACATGTATTAGATAAGTAAACTCGGTCTCGAGCTGCCCAAAGCTGACCAGACTGTGCCTATTGCGCAGGCTGACAGATCTCCCGCAAACAGCCGAACGGGTATTGCAATGACGTGACTCATGCTTGCTGTTCAATGCTGGGATCATATTGTTTCACTGCGTCGGTTGCGAGCTCACATTTGTAACGCCTCTGTGAGTCGAGTATTTTCTGAAAGGGAAGAATTTGCTCCCGGGGAGCAAATGCGCCATAAAGTGTAAACAGGTTATCTCATCTTCGCCGCGTTGCCCCCGCCCATAGGGGCTTGAAGAAATATATGGGCTGCATGATGCTTCCAAGCAGAGCTGAATCCAGCCCGCACACTAGTACTGGTAAACCGCTTAGAGGATCTAAGCCTGTCCAGGAACTGCGGTGCGAGGCGGACCGTCCATGTTAATAAACCCTTTTGGTTTCATTGGCGACAGGGCTTGAGGTGTCATTTCATCTCAATGTCGGGTAAAAGTCCCACAAAATTGGAAGCAACATCTCCAAAATGACCTTGACAGTGTTGACGGGGACATTAAACCTCAAATCAAACAAAACATATTTGCCGTAGTCAGCTGTCAAGCAACGGCGTCAAATACGTTTTTTTTTTTTTGCAGGTGCACATTTTAAACGCATCGTTTCTTGGCCCCTTGGCTTATTTACCAATGGTGCCTCATTCCCTGAAAATAAATGGGCATGTTCCCATGCTCCACAGAAAATCAGGGTTGTCCCTTTCATTGTACTAACACGAGACTGCCTCAAGAACGCTGAAAAAGTATGGGATATGTTCATATGTTGGTACATGGTCATTGCCTGGTGGGTAGGAGTGCCGACTCATAATCATTAGATCTCTCATTACTGTGGTTCAAACATTGCTCGAGTCATATGTGAGACGCTATGTTCTGCAACTTTTGGCCCCCCGCCCATAGGGGCTTGAAGAAATATATGGGCTGCATGGTGCAGGAACCACGGTGCGAGGCAGACCGTCCATGCTTATAAACCCTATTGGTTTCATTGGGCGACAGGGCTTGAGATGTCATTTCTTCTCAATGTCGGGTAAAAGTCCCACAAAACTGGAAGCAACATCTCCAAAATGACCTTTACAGTGTTGACAGGGGCGTTAAACCTCAAATCAAACAAATGTTCTGCAACAGAAGGTCGTGTTTTTTTGTTTTTTTTTTTTTTGTTATTGTTGTTGTTTTCTGCTTTATCACAAACGAGGACTTGGACCCAATATATCATTTTGTAATCAGAGCTGCGAGACATCGGTGACGGCGCTGCGTATAGACGTCAAGGTATCCTGGATGCTACTGTGTCTAAAATCTTTAAAAGCAGAAGGCAGCGTGACATTGGCGTCGGCGCTGCACGGAGGCGTAGGGTCGGCGTCAATGTACCCTGGATGTTACTCTGTCTGAAAGGCTAAAGAAATTTCTGTAAATTCATCTTAGTTTAAGCAGCGTGACATCGACGTCGGGGCTGTGTTAAGTCGTAGCGTTGACGTCGATGTATCCTTGACGCGGCTTTAGCTGGCAAGTATAAAAGAAGAAAGCCATTGCTGTAGGGTTATATGACATTTTATTCAGTTAGAGGGGTGTACGCTCCATTGGTTGAGTCTACTGGTTAAAACAGGGGCGTGTGGTTGATTTATCTTTATTATTTTAACAAACATTACTCTAGTGTATATGTCTAGCAAACAGTGCAGACACAGGTGAGATGCTGCATTATGCATCATCCGGTATCTCATCCGGATCTGCACTGCTTGTCTATGTTCCATTTCTAGGACGCCAGGCTTATATGGATTAAACCAGATTCGCACATCGGTCCCCGCCCATCGGGACTTGAAGAAATAGATGGGCTGCATGATGCTTCCACACAGAACTGAAACCGACCGCCTGCCCAGGCCAAGCGATGTGTGTCGGACCGTCCATGCTTATAAACCCTATAAGTTCCATTGGGCGACAGGGTTTGACATGTCATTTCATCTCATTGTCGGGTTATAGTCCCACAAAATTGGAAGAAACGTCTCCAAAATGACCTATACAATATTGACGGGGACGTTAAACCTCAAATCAAACAAACAAAAACCAGATTCGTACGAGATCGAGATATAATGTGTGAGCCGGGGGTTTCCTTTTAGAAATTGAATGGACGTCCCCGCTATTGGATAATTGCCCGATCCAGTAAGGACAGTGGTTAAAACTGACTTTAAGTGCACGTCGCCCCAGTGGTTGTTGTCTGAGGAAACCCGAGTAAAGAACCATCCTGCCGCTCATATCCCAATATGGCACTTTTCCTATTCACTCTTATGAGACGACTATCAGTTCTCGATCATGATGGTCTCTAGCTTTAAATCTTTAATGTTGAAATATTCCCAACACAAAGATGTGTATCGCGATGACACTTAGGGGAAGCCATGTAACACATGCAGACTGAGAAATGGCAAAGCGACGGAGCTGTGGTAATATTTGTTTTATATTTAAGTGTTTGGAGTATAACAGCCTAGTCAACGTTATTTTTCGGTAAACCAAACTACCATTAAAAGCAAAACAGACTGGCTCGTTTTGCGCCGATCAGTAAACAACTGTGTTAAGTTTTAGAACATGAATACGAGTCTTGCATGGTGAGGCGACTAGCTTGGTGTGAGCATATAAATGTACAAAGAATAGTCAGTGTTCTAAAACTTAACATTACACAAGAGTGTATGGCACTCCACGCCACTGCATTCTCTCCAGGACCTTAACCTTCAGCTAGTTTTATTCATACTGACATACTGCTTCAGGGTCGTTCGTCTGTGCTTGCGTGCGCCTGTCTGTCCGTTACGCTTTTTGATGCATGGCATAACTTTTAAACATTGTATGCTTGGGGATATGTTTCAAAAATACAAGCTCTTATTTTGTTTTCCTTTCGCAGCAAATACAGCACGTGCAAAGCAAGCATTCTGCCTCGTTCTGTATAATGCAAGATGCGGGACTCTGGGCATACATGCTGTTATACTTCATTGAGAATACAGCCCAAAACGAAATTGTCGAAGGTCACAATTACTTCCAGCCTCCTTTAAAATACTACAGCATGCAAAATGTTGAAAATGAAATTAAAGTAGCACAAACAATGGTTCAATGTTTCTCGAAAAAGCAGAGGTAAATAATCCTCTTCGCGTTTACCGTTTATCTTTTTCACGCTCGCGATCAGGCTCGGGTTGCGCGAGCTCACGTTTGTTCTCCACGCTTCAAGCAAAACCCACACTAGTTCCACAATTACTCCACGGAAAACCCATGCTAAAAAGTCACGTGACATTCGAAATTCGTCACGCAAGAACGTGGGGGATAGTAAGATTTTCATGACTGAACTGTAGGTCAGGTCCAGGAGAAGTGAAAAATCGAGGTACTGTACCTATATCGAAGTTTATAACCTCGATCGAGGTTTTCTTATGCTGATCAGAACTGCAAAACCTTGTGTGCATTCCATTCTGTGTCAAACTGCAAAATTATGAGTTGCGAAAACTCATTACAACGTTTATTGGTATTGAAATAATCCAAAAACATGGGAACTCACCCGAGCGTTTTCTTGTAAAAAACACTTATTTCTTACCTAAAATTACAAAAACTGATGAAAACACTGAAATATCTTTATAAAATATGTTTTACAAATGTTTCTGTGTTGGAAAAGTTTCATCGGTGTCAAAGTAGATTTCACGCATGCAAAGGGAGATCATTTAGTCGCTTACAGCCTCATCAATCGCTATTTTCCGCATCAACGTCGTTATCTACGGAGGACAATAATGACAATCTTAAAAATAGCAATGGTGTAAATTTAAATATGCATTGGTCATAAATGCTGGTTTTTATTCTACTAAATTAGACTGAAAGAAAGTTTCCTAAGCTATCAAAAATTATTTCGGCTCTTTCCATCCATACCGAGACTATCATTTTGATCATAAGCTATTATAAGGGGTTCATGACATTTCCCTCATAAGACAACTCGTCCCATATTCCAAGGGTAACTAGTTCTCACCAAAGAGAAACACTTAGCTACACTATCCTCTGTACTTTCAGCAGTGGACAGGATTGTTAGTTAGTATTACTGAATGGATTAATTTCACTTTTCGTACCATGTTACAATGAAAATAATTAGTCTTCACTTAATTGTGTATAATTGCTAACTGTCCCAGCTACATTTGTATTGACATTTTCAAAATCTACACGCATTTCTATAACCTAGGTAGTAAACGTTATAAAACATTAAAATGTAGACGAAACGCATTCAATACGTACAGAAACGTAAAAAGCAGTATACCTAGACATCCTCTGTGCATTACCTTTAAAACGTGATAAGCATTATACCTGGAAGTCCTGTAAGTATTATTATGCATAATCAATGATTTACTATGTTTTACTACATTTTATTCTATGCTTTACAACCTTTTTATCATGTTTATCAATTATAATATACAATTGAATGCAATGATCTGGAATCGATACAATTAACCCACAGCTCCCATCAGAGACACCAAAGGGAAAGAAACACAAACATGAAACAACAGACCCTAATTGAACCATCAATAGCGTAAGCCAAAAGGACAGTTACTTTCCCACAAAATGGCCATTAGGCTAAGCCATTATGCTGGTACCATCATAGAATCTTAGGCCGGACCAGCAGGTATGCAATTAAAGAAGGAAGCAAAGCTGTCAACCGTGATTGGGCCAACCACTATGCATGCCACATCGAAGAATGGCCTTGCAAAATTGGATGCCAAAGTCATTGCAATTATATACATTTTCTTAATTTATATACTGAGTCAACATAAAATTCAAGTTCCAATAGACCTTGTTCCAGAAGTGACCCAAGCCCATCACCGAATTCCGAAACCAAATCGAAACGACGTCCATAAACCCCCGAAAAGACTCCGCGCAGTCTATGATACAGATCACCCTGATTAAGAAGTTTTCGGTTAACAACCCACCACGAGCACCGAAGTTGCTAAATGCTGCAAGAAATGCCGACAATACGTCCCAAGCTAACTCGAATCCCCCTCCTCCACATTTAAAAGACAACTTCCACCAAGACAACACTGTCCAATTTTACAAAATCTACACTATTTACTTTGAAAAACACCAATAAAATATGCAAAAGTTGTTTGCTAAAATTGTAGTTGTGTGTTTCAGTAGAAAAGACACAGGTGTCCAATCAATCCATAAAAGGTATATCTTCGGGTTCTTATCTTATGCATTTATTAAACACTTAACATTAACAAAGAAAGTTTTTATTGACTAAAGCACCTTCCAATCAACAGCTGCACAACAAACATACGGCTCTCTTGATCAGTCAGCTGTATCAAGTCATCGTCATGTTTTAGACATTTGGCATATTTTATCCGTTATATCCATTCACTTACTGTTATGTATTATCAAAAAAATAAAAAAAAAAATGAGAAGAGTTGCATTTACCACAGACCAGTTGTTCATACCGTTAGTCAATTTGTTTTAACCATGGGGCAATTTGCACAAAAAAGGTGGGGGGCTGTCTAGGGGCGAATTTTCTCTTGGGTGAGCGAATTATCTTGGGGTGAGTTCTCTTTGGGGTGATTTGTCCTGAAGCCTGACACAACCTTTTGGAAGTTTGGCATTCCTGAAGCAAAATAAAAGTCATTATCATTGATGATGAAAACTTTACAGGTGATAGAATAAATGGCGCTTATGTTTTGTTTGGTTCGTAATTTGTTTATCTGGTAGTCTTTATTTTGTTTGTTAGATGTTTGGCTAGATTCAAGTTAAATGTTCTTGAAAGGGCCAACCCCAGTCCCCAGCCAAAATAAATAAATAAATATATGAGGTAAATTCAACAAACAGCTAATTATTAAAGATCATTATTGTCCACCGTACATTTGGATGCTGATTGTAATATTTTTAATTTTGCATGGATCTAAGCGACCTACTTTCGGTCTTTTGCGGGCGATTTCAAGAAAGTGAAAGCTGCAAAGGAAATATGTAATCTAAACATCAAAACTATCGTAAATACGTACTGTTTCGTTGTTGAATCTCAAATCTTTGTACTTTCAGAGTTCAAAAGGAGTGATTTTTGCAAAAAATGCTCAGGTGAATACCGTTGTTTTTTCGTTCTTCAGACTTGTTGGCCTGAAGACTACGATCGACACAGGGAGTTTCCTTGCAATATTTTGCAGTTTTCATGCACACTACATTGTTTACACATATTTAGGGTGTTTTGAAACCTCGATCGAGGTTATAAACGTCGATTTAGGTATAGTACCTCGATTTTTCACTTCTCCTGGGCCTGTAGGAGTGGAGCGTGATAGCTCAGTGGTTAGTGCACTTGCCTCTGATGCTAGAGGTCCCGGGTTCGATCCCCGGCAGCGGCGATAAAATTTCGGTGTCCGAACACGCTCCATTGGCATCATTTGCAGGGATGAATGTCATTAAGTGCACCGTCCTTCGGATCGGGACGTTAACTGGAGGCCCCCTGTGCAGGGAGAACCATCCCCTGTGCAGGTTAAAGATCCCTACCGTAATTACATGATTACTGTGTAGGCTTTCATCCTGCAAAACTGGAGTGTATGTAATATACACCTGTGGTAATGGTCAAATGTGACCGACGCAGTATCAGAAGATAGATAGATAGATAGATAGATAGGTGGGTGGCTAAATTTAAAATTTAGCATGAAAAGATATATTTTATTGACCCCATGTATGTTTTAAGTCAGGCTCAAGAGATATCGAATACATACGAGACTGTCAAGCATAATTTATGCTTACCTTCATGACGAATATGCGGTAAAAACACAGTTCGGTCGCTGACACCGTTCAATTTTTGACACACTTTTGTTCTTTTCACTCTCGGCTAGTAGAGGTAACTCTTTTTCAATATACAAATTTTATACAGCTGTAACTGCATCTTAGCTGTTAAATGAGGTGCACACTAATGTCCGGAAATTGTCCGGCAAATGTTGGGCCAGTCTATCAACTGGTGACACGGTCCATAGGAACACCCAAAACCACCCCAAAATACACCAAACCACCATTAAAATACCACCAACCACTTCCTTACTGTTGGAATGCTGGGGTTTGTTGAAGTCATATCTGTTAGGTGCTGAATTACTAGGGTTACTGTGTACAGTACAGCTTCCCACAAACCACCAAGCCAAACACACCGAACCACCCATACCTGTCAACAAAAACACGTCCCTGTAATAATTTATTAACATTGAAACTTTATGTACTGCAATTATACAGCCATCTGAAAGAATAAGAATCAGAATCAGAATTGTTACTGGTGACACGTCAAATGACATTCATTCACCAGGACCTGTGATGTGGGAAGTTAGTCCCTAGCTCTAACCAAAGAGGTAAATTTAGCTACACAATCATCAGCACCTTCAGCTGTCAAAATAATCGAATCGTGAAGGGCATTCCAATCTCTAATGGTTCTTGGGAAGAACGACTCTTTATAAATGTCAGTTCTTGCGCTAAGGGTCTGAAACGCCAAGGAATGGTGATTTCTACAGTGTCTAGCTGGGGGAACAAGGTCATCTGTTGGAATGCTGGCAGCACCCTTTAGACCTTTGTATAAAAGGATTAGCCTACTGTCTTTTCTCCTTTTCTTGAGAGACTCCCATTTTAATTTTCCAAGTATTCCAGTCATGCTCCCAGTTTTAAAGCAGTAATTGCCTGTTACAAATCTAGCAGCTCTATTCTGAACTTTCTCAATTTCATCGTTAAGGACCACTCCAATGGGGTCCCAGATACAACTACCATATTCCAATATTGGGCGAACAAGACCTTTATATGCTGCCGCTTTTTACATCCTGAGGGCACTGATGAAGATTTCGCCTCAGGAAACCAAGCGTTCTATTTGCCTTTGTACACATGTTGCTAATATGAGTATTCCATCTCAAGTTGTGTGAGATTGTCATTCCAAGGTATTTAATGGAGTCCACATTCTCGAGGACCGTTCCCTCTAAAGTGTAAGAAGCCTCGACTTTATTAGATCTCTTCCTAGATATCTGCATAATATTGCATTTAACTGGCTGAAATCTCATGCTCCATTTACGTGCCCAACATCCTAATCTATCTATGTCAGCCTGAACTTTCAACGAGTCATCTGTATCTCTAATTTTCCGGTAAGAAACACAGTCATCTGCGAACAGTCTTATTTCTGAGTCAATGTCAGTGGAAATATCATTGATGTACAGGGAGAACAAAAGTGGACCAAGAACGGTCCCTTGCGGAACTCCAGACAAAACTGGAGCCCACTCCGAAGATTCACCATTAACAACAACCCGCTGTTTTCTGTAGCAAAGAAAGGAATCTATCCATTTGAGGGTCTTTTCCCCAATTCCATAACCAAATAACTTAGATTTAAGTAGTTCATTAGGAGGTGTGTCAAAAGCCTTCTCGAAGTCCAGAATAAATGTGTCCACCTGTCCCCCTTTATCCAAGATTTTTGCCCAGTCATTAATAACTGTGCTTAGCTGAGTTTCACAACTGTGCCTTTTCCTAAATGCATGTTGTCTGTCTGACAAAAGTTTATGTTCGTCCAAGTGGGCCATGATGTTTGAGCAGACTATATATATGTTCCAGCAATTTACACAGAACACAAGTCAGAGACACAGGGCGATAATTACGGGCAAGAGCCCTATCTCCTTTTTTGAAGAATGGACAGATGTTTGCTAAGAGCCATTCTTTGGGGATTTCACCCGTATCAAGAGACTGTTGCAACAAGTGTGCAAAAACTGGACCCAACTAATTTGCTAGTTCCTTCAGGACTCTAGGATGAAGCTCATCAGGTCCTCAGGCCTTACTGGGGTTTAAGCCTTGAAGTAATTTGATCACTCCTGCAGCTGTCACAACAATATTATTCATGAATGGGACCGATCGTCCAGTCAATGGAACCTCCGGGAACTCAGTTTTATTAATTAAGGCGTAACTATACCTAATTTAGTGACACAGAGGCCTTTCTGATATTTAATCTTCATCAGTGTGTCTAAACCCCAAAGTTTTGAAACCAGTACGGATGTTGGACAAGACCCGGCAAACACAGCACATCCCCCTCCGAGCACACACCGACTGACGTAGCTCATGAGACAGGTCAACTGGAGGCATCAGACAAGAGACGCCTACCAGGGAACTTATAGGCGTCCCCCACCGAGCCAACATCAGCAAACATGGCCCACACTCCACGGAAGTCCCGGGCATCAGGAAGGAGATGCCCAAAGTAGCGAGGCTTGCAAAATTTATAAAATTACAAAAAATGGCAACCAAATCCGCATTATAAAACGCATAATTGAATTGACCAACTAGTTCCTCTGCCCTTTCAGAGTCTGATTCAGCAACCCCGTCCCCTTCCCCTACATTAAGGGGCGGGATACCTTGCCTGTCTTTCTTCTGGCTATTAATATACTTCTGTAGAAGTCTCTGGGATTTGCCTTTACATCACCTACCAAGTTATTCACATACAAATCATGCTGTTTTTTTTTTTATCAGTCTTGATTTCACGTCTCAAGTTTTCAAATTCCGGAGTTTACCACTTCCCGTCTTTTTTGCCTTTGCATGAATCTTATTCCTTCTGCGAATTTTCCTTCTTATCTCTGGAGTTATCCAGGGAATAGAAGATACAGACCTACTAGTTTTTTAGGGGATATGATTTTCGGCCGAAGTATGAATGAAAGAAGTTATCAAATAAAAATTCTCCTGTGCAGACCGAGCATCTGAATGACCATTAAAATAATTCTCCTTTGCAAATCTGAGTGCATCCTTCCTCATAGTTTCATAATCACCTTTCTGATATGAGTACACCTTCCTCCGAGGTATCTTTATTGGTGGCATGTGAATTTTTAAATATCCGGAGACAACATCGGGGTCACTTAGTTTATCTGGGGAAAGAATGTCTTCGAATTGTCCTGGCAAAGTCGTAAGGATAAGATCCAATGTGTTCTTATCACGACTGGGGAAGTTAACAATTTGTTCAAGGCCATGATCGTTCATAATGTCAATTAATATTTGTCCTTCCGACTGACTCAGCATTGTGCCTTGTTTGCTGAGCCTGTCGGGCCAAGCAATGTCTCTGAAATTGAGGTCACCTAGAACATGTACAGCCGGGAGTTTTTTACCCTTATGCTGCAATTTAATGCAACCCAGTTGGTCTTTAAACAGCTGGAAGTTTTCGATTGTACAATTTGGTGGTCGATACCAACTTGCTACAAAGTGGGAAGTTTTATTTGCAAAAACCTTAACCCAGACCGATTCGGTGTCATTTTCAAGTTCCATGAAAGGCATGTGAGTGATGTCTCTATGAATGAGCAACATCACCCCACCGCCATGAGAGTTCCTATCTTTTCTGTACACACAGTACTGACAAGTTTCAGGGAAAAGCTCACATGTAGTAATTGAACTGTCAATCTTTGTTTCCTGAATAGCAACAATATGAGGTTGAGATGTATCGAGGAAAGCTAAAAGATCAAGAATTTTCCCTCTAATTCCATTTATGTTTATACTGCAAAGTTTCAAACCTTTCACAAAATTTGACTTAGTTTCATCAGCAGTCGAATATTTGCCTCTCTTATCCTCTGACAGAGGTTCAAACCTGTTTGGCTTACTCAGTTCTACATATTCATCAAAGAAGGAGTCTGAAAAGTTACAGACCTCACATTTTGGACATATCCAGTGGCAGCTTGAATTTACTAAAGTGCCATATTCTGCATCTGAAATGAAGGAACAGTCAGTGTGTATCCACATTTCACATTGATCACACTGAACGGCTTTGTGGCCATTTAAGACAGCACCACTGCAAAGAGCACAGTCAGCTTTGCAGTCTTTGCAATACCAAGTTCCAGCTCTAAATTCAATTTCTAACAATTGACTGTTATCCAAATCAGAACATGAGGAGTGAAAGCGCTTGTTACAGTCCTCACATTCTATCCATTTCTCGGAACCTTTGCAATATTTTTGGCAGAGTCCGCAGCGAAACATTGGGCCGGGGTTAGTTTCAGTGTCTCCGGCCAAGATTAGAAGTAAAGCCAAGTTTGTACCGCGCGAGGACTTGAAGTTTTGCAAGCCCTCCGAACACCTTCTGTTCCCATTCTTCCTTGTAAATGCCAAGTTCTGGGAAATTCTACTACTACTCTCCTTAATTGTAATCTTGCACTCCTGATTTCCATCACCTGGATGTATTCTATAAGTTGTTTTTCAAAGAGTGAACCCAAGAATCAAGACCATGGGAAACAGGGAGACCTTCATTTTAATATACCGGGTAGTGATTTGATGATTTCTAATGATTTATTAAGGGGTGTCAAGCAACAATCCTGATTCCGAGTTTGTCACAGCCAGCACACTGACAGCTACAAAGGACTAATCAGTATACTGGTCCAATTATATACAGCTCAGCACACTCAAATATCTGACAACACACAGGCTCTCCAGAAAAATGAATGTGACAAGCGACCTAATTTTGATCCTAAGAATTTCAGTTTACGTTACCCCACCCACTAGTGAGGTAATGGCGGGAAAGAATGTCAGCATTTTTTTTTCAATCTACAAGACAAACAAATCACAATCTAGGGTAACCAGCAATAAAATGTTGATGGTTTACGCTTGTCTGATATGAATCAGACAAGAAACCAAACATATATCCAAGAAAAAAACTTCTCTTTTAGTGAGTATTTTTTTCCTATTCCGTCCAGGTCGAACGGAACACCGGACACTTAGAGAAGAAGGAAGGTATGATTCAAGAGAATGAAAAGTTTGATATGCTCTGGTGTTATGGTTCCGAGTAGTCCAAAGCTGTGTATACGATATTTTAACCATTTTTGTTTGTTTTGGTTTTACGGCCCTTTGAAGTTTTTTTTCACTTATATCAAGCCAATCGCTAATCAGATGTGGACGAAAATCAGAGTACCAGGAGAACACCGGACCGTCCGCTGCAGATCTTTGCGTCGCATTTTTTAACATTTTAAGTTTATCTGTGTACGGAAAAAAGATAAAATCCAAAGTTACTTTTTCATTTATTTTGTTTTCTATTTTATTATCAGGTATATATATAAGATAGGTTTTAGATTGGTATTTACATGAATATGTCACAAAAGTCGTGGTACTAACTAGACATTTATTTATTTATTTAACTCGATGAAAAGTTTATTTACACAGATATAACTGGCAACAAGTCCAAGTCACACATCGATCCACGTGTCACATGAACAATTAACGGGAAAAACAATGTTCCTGTGTGGTACCAGCAGGCAACTAAGGATACTGTTTTATCCTTAGGCTAACGTGACAGGGCGAAATGAAAAATACCTCTATCTTACCATATTATACTCTGCACTGTCTTACATGGATCACATATGGTTGTTTGGGATGTTTTGTTGTAATAAACAAATGCTGTCGTGTTGTTTGGGATGGTTTGCTTAGTGGTTTGGTATACTGTGCTCTACCCAGTTATCCCAAACCTAACAGATATAACTTCAACAAACCCCAGCATTCCTTAGTAGACTTTGGAAGTGGTTTGAGGTATTTTTATGGTGGCTTGGTTTATACTAATTTATTTTAGTTCGACTGCGATGGAAGCTTCAAGCTTATTTAATCGCACTCGAACTCTCATTCCGGATGTTTTCACGCGCGCGAGAGAGAGAGGCAGTGACTATTACACCACTGCTACCCATTTACACCTGGGTGGAGTGAGGCAGTGTCATAACGTGTCTTGACCAAGGACACACCTCGATACCGGGCGCCGGATTCGAATGCACAACCTCTCGATAATGAGTCGAACGCGTTAACCACTGCGATATCGAGCTTAACTTCCCATATGGTGGTTTGGGGTGGTTTAGGGTGTTTCTATGGACCCTGGTGACACGTCAAATGACATTCACACACCAGGACCTGTGATTGGAAGTTAGTCCCTAGCTCTCACCAAAGAGATAAACTTCAGCCGTTGAAATAATCGAATCGGGAAGGGCATTCCAATCTCTAATGGTTCGGGGGAAGACTGATTCTTAATAAGTGTCAGTTCTTGCAGCAAGGGTCTGAAACGCAAATGACTGATGATTTCTACAGTGCCTAGCTGGGAGAACAAGGTCATCAGTTGGGATGCTGGCAACACCTTTTACACCTCTGTATAAAAGTATGAGCCTACCGTTTTTTTCTCCTTTTCTTGAGAGACTCCCATCTTAATTTTCCCGGTAGCAATCACAGTCATCTGCGAACAGTCTTATTTCTGAGTCAATGTCAGTCAAAATACCATTGGTGTATAGGGAGAATAACAGTGAACCAAGAACAGTCTCTTGTGGGACTCCAGACAAAACTGGTGCCCACTCCGAAGATGCACCATTAACAACAACACGATGTTTTCTGTAGCAAAGAAAAGAATCTATCCATTTGAGAGTATTTCCCCCGATTCCATAACCAAATAACTTAGATTTACGTAGTTCATGTGGTGGGGTGTCAAAAGCTTTCTAGAAGTCCAGAATAAATGTGTCTACCTGTCCCCCTTTGTCCAAGATTTGTGTCCAGTCATAAATAACTGTGCTCAACTGAGTTTCACAATTATGCTTTTTCCTAAATGCATGTTGTCTGACTGACAGAAGTTTATGTTCATCCAAGTGGGCCATGGTGTTTGAGCAAACTATATATTCAAACAATTTACACAGAACACAAGTCAGAGACACAAGGTGATCATTTCGGGCAAGAACCCTATCTCCTATTTTGAAGAGTTGGCAAATGTTCGCTAGACGCCATTCTTTGCGGATTTCACCCACATGAAGAGACTGTAGCAACAGGTGAGCGACAACTGGACCTAACTCTATTGCTAGTTCCTTCAGGACTCTATGATGAAGCTCATTGAACAGTTCCTAAAGTTTTAGTGGAGTTTAAGCCTTTAAGTAGCTTGATCATTCCTGCCGATGACACAACAATTTTATCCATGAATGGGGCCGATCTTCTAGTCACTGGAACCTTCGTGAACTCAAGTTTTATTAAACGCATCATTGAATTGACCAACTAGTTCCTCTGCCCTTTCAGAGTCTGATTTGGCAACCCCGTTCCCTCCTCTTTTATAAAGGTGTGGGATACCTTGCCTGTCTTTCTTCTGACTACTGATAAATCTGTAGAAGCCTCTTGGGTTTGCCTTTACATCATCTACCAAGTTATTCACATACAAAGCATGCTGATTTTTTATATCCGTCTTGATCTCACGTCTGAAGTTTTCAAATTTTGTCCTGAGTTTACTACTTCCAGTCATTTTTTTTGCCTTTGCATAAATCTTATTTCTTCTGGGATTTTTCTTATTGTCTCTGGGGTGATCCAGGGAATCGAAGCTACAGATCTACTAGTTTTGGGGAGAATATGATTTTCAGCCGAAGTACGGATGAAAGAAGTTATCAAATCAAAGTTCTCCTGGGCAGACCGCGCATCACAATGACCATTAAAGTATTTCTTCTTTGCAAATCTGAGCGCATCCTTCCTCATAGTTTCATAGTCACCTTTTTGATATAAGTACACCTTCCTCCGAGGTTTCTTTATTGGTGGAATGTGTATTTTTTAAATATCCGGAAACAATACCATGATCACTTAGTTTGTTTGGAGGTTGAATGTCTTCAAACTGTCCTGGCAAAGTTGTAAGAATCAGATCCAATGTGTTCTTATCACGTTTGGAGAAGTTAACAAGTTGTTCAAGGCCATGATCTTTCATAATGTCAATTAATATTTGTCCTTCAGACTGACTCAACATTGTGCCTTGTTTGTTGAGCCTGTGAGGCCAAACACTGTCTCTGAAGTTGAGGTCACCTAAAACATGTACAGCCGGAAGGTTTTTTTTTACCCTTGTGCTGTGACTTAATGCAATCCAGCTGATCTTTAAACAACTGGAAGTTTTCGACTGTACCATTTGGTGGTCTATACCAACATGCTACGAAGTGAGAAGTTTATTTGCAAAAATCTTAACCCAGACAGATTCGGTGTCGTTTTCCAGTTCCACGAAAGCATATGAGGGATGTCTCTGTGAATGAGGAACATCATCCCACCGCCATGAGTATTCCTATCTTTTCTATAGACACTGTACTGACAAGTTTCAGGGAAAAGCTCAGATGTGATAATTGAACTGTCAATCTTTGTTTCCTGTTTCGCCACAATATGTGGTTGATGAATATCAAGACAAGCTAAAAGTTCAAGATTTTTTCCGTTTATTCCATTGATGTTTATACTGCAAAGTTTCAAACATTTTACGAAATTCAGCTTATTTTCTTCAGCAGTCGAATATTTATCTCTTTTGTCCTTTGACAGAGGTTCAGATTTGTTCGGGTTACGCAGTTCTATATATTCGTTGAAAAAGGGAGTCTGAAAAGTTGCACACCTCACATTTTGGGCAGATCCATTAGCAGTTCGAGTTTACTAAAGTGACTTACTCGGCATCTAAAATGAAAGAACATTCAGTGTGTAACCGTATTTGACAATGATCAATCGGCACCTGAAATGAAAGAACATTCAGTGTATATCCACATTTCACAATGATCACATTGAACAGCTTTTTGGCCATGGAAGGAGAATGACCGTAGAAAAGATATCATGATCAATCACCACGAAAGATTGTTGCCGACCCCGGCAGATATCGAACCTGCGTCCTCCTGATCACTAGTCAGACGCACATCCGACTGAGCTACCGAGGCCGACTTACCACAGTCGAGTGGGTCACAATAAACTATAAAATAAGGCTCAACCGGGATGGTATGGTTCTTCTCCTTACTACAGTTAAACGGGCTGCAAAAAACTATATACAGTCGAACTTCAATGGCTCGAACACCTTTGGGACCTTGAAAATCTGTTCTTGCATAAATACCTATGCGCATGGCTATTTGAAGTCATTGTCAAATGGACCGAAAGCCGTGCACAAACAGCAAAAACCATGTTCAAATCATGAAATTCGCGTGCTGTTTGAACATGGATTTTGAGCTTTTGATATCACAAGACGGGCCTTGCTTTATTTACTTACGTTGAACGGCGTAACGTTATCGCCCTGAACATAGTGTTTTAGGGTTCTATGATGACGTCACTGCATGACAACGTCATTGTAAACAACATTCTGAACTGGCCGCCATTTTGGTTTGCCTGTCGCATTTGAAGAGTTTATATGGAATTTATATGGAGTTTTGGGGCGTTTTCATCAAAATTTGCTGTCGGATTCGTAAGCTATGCAAGAACAACGATCATCCATGGTTATTTCATTGCATTAACATTTGCCGGATCCCTCGGAAGATATTTGAACATTCGGCCTAGCGGCCTCATGTTCAAACAGCTTCCTCGGGATCCGGCAAATGTTAATGCATGAAAAACAATGGTTGATCCCTATATTCGAAACAGGGGTAGTTCGAGCCACTGAGGTTTCTGTCAGGAGGCATAACGAGATACTTTTAGACATCTTTTCGGTGTTCTAATGAGAAAACACAGAAATAGTATGTCGAGGCGATTCTAATGAGTACACACAGCATACATTTGCAAGATAAAAGACTAAAATCTCCTTAATTATCCCCCACTATTTCTTATGTAGAGGATTTCGCTAAGGGCTCAAGAATGGGTTCGACGCATCCATGGTAAACGAGCCATCGGTGTTCGAGCCATCGAAGTTCTACTATATACTAAATGGTTCGTAAGTAACTATAAAGGAAGGATCAATCTGCCTTTTTAAACTTACCAGTGCTAAATAAACCCGCATCAAGCTAAAAGACGATTCCCTCCAATCGGGGCTTGAAGAAAAAGATGGGCTGCATTTATCGGGCTGAGCTAGGCAATGGCTTCCGCCGCTCGGGGCTTGAAGAAACAGATGGGCTTTATGATGCTTCCAAACAGAGTTGAAATCGACCGCACACGGGTACTGGTAAACCGCTTCGAGGATCTAAGCCTGCCCAGACGAAGCGGTGCAAGTCGGACCGTCCATGCTCATAACCCCTATTCGTTTCATTGGGGGACAGGGCTTGGGCTGTCATTTCATCTCAACGTCGGGTGAAAGTCCCACGAAATTGGACGCAAGGTATCCAAAATGACCTATACACTGTTGACGGGGACGTTAAACCTCAAACAGACTTGGGGGCCGATTACATGCGAATGTATTCGAATACAATTACAATTACTTTGTAATTTCATGATTACAAATACAATTGCAATTACATTTTTCATGAATGTATTTGATTACAATTACAGTTACATTGCAATGTAATCGATTAAAATTACAATTACTTTTTTATCTCAAAGGTGAATTGTTTGATCAACACATACAACTATAATTACATGCAATTAATGCACATCAATCAACATTATTTCTGATCTTTCTTTTTTTAGTCATTACATTTTTCCATAGATTTTTACCAGAGTTTTTTATTCTGTCATCTTCTATTTTTTTTTCTATTTGAATTCTAAATTGTAATTGTAATCATAAAGTATTCGTAGAAGTATTCACGAATACAAGCTGTTTTGAACTGTATTCGATTACAAATACAATTATTTGTAATCATTAAAATCAACAATTACAAATTACATTTCGATTACTCAAAATTTGTAATCGAATACATTGTAATCGATTACTGATTACAATTACCCCGTGTCAGACCTCAAATCAAACAAATCAAGCTAAAAGGGGATATTCAAGAACTCAATAAAGTCACAAATCAGACGTCATTTGGTACAACATAAATGTTATACGACAGACTGCATGCATGGTAGTTAACCCAATCACGGTTGACAACTTTGCTTCCCTCTTTAATTGCACGCCGGTGGGTCAGGCCTCAGATTCTATGACGGTTCCAGCAAAAAGGCTTACGGAGAATTAGAGAGATCTTATTCTATGTAATGTTGATTGGTGCCTGATGCTCTGTCTCTGGCCGGGCCCATCGGAGTCCAACTGTTGGATTTCTTTTGCTCCAGCATTTCAGTGGTTTCTTGCTGTCGAGTCCTCACCGTTGTTTCATCTCTGTGGTTGTTTGATTTTTTTTTGTGTTCTCGGAGATATTGCACTGATGAGTTAGGAGGCCATCATGCGGACTGGACAAATAATTTATCACAATCGCGACGGTAGTAAGGGCGAGGATTGTGGCCACGTTAAATCGATTTAAGCCATCCACTCCCCAAATGGAATTCGTTTCACTGACCGTTCCAAGGCGGTTCTTCCCCCTATCCCCCCACCCCCACCCCAGTGGAATTCGTTTTACTGACCGTTCCAAGGCGGTGCTTCTGTCGCGGTTTTTTTTTATTAGCTGACCTGTCACGTAGTGACTAGGTGAGCTTTTGTGATCACTTTTCGTCCGTCGTCAGTGTGTGCGTGTGTGTGTGCGCGCTAACAATGTCTTTAAACGACATCTCCTCCTAAACCACTGATCAGATTTTGACCAAACTTCACAGCAATGATCCTTGGGTGGTCCCCTTTCAAAGTGGTTCAAATGGTTCCGGTCCGTTGCACATCTGGGTCACAGGAGCCAAAAATAATTTTTTTTCACCGAAAACTTAAAAAATCTTCTCCTCTGAAACCACAAGGCCCAGGTCTTTGATATTTGGTATGAAGCTTCATCTAGTGGACCCCTACCAAGATTGTTCAAATTATAGTGCTGGGGCCAAAAATGCCCCAGCCCCGGGGTCCTTTGGTTTTACATGGGCTTATATAGGGAAAATCTTTAAAAATCTTCTTCTCTGAAACCGCATGGCCCAGGTCTTTGCTATTTGGTATGAAGCTTTATCTAGTGGACCCCTACCAAGATTGTTCAAATTATAGTGCTGGAGCCAAAAATGCCCCTGCCCAGGGGCCCTCTGGTTTTACAAGGGCTTATATAGGGAAAAACTATAAAAATCTTCTTCTCTGAAACCGCAAGGCCCAGGTCTTTGCTATTTGGTATGAAGCTTCACCTAGTGGACCCCTACCAAAATTGTTCAAATTATAGTGCTTGGGCCAAAAATGCCCCCGCCCCGGTTCCTTTGGTTTCACAGGCTTATATTGGGAAAATGTTTGAAAAAAAAAACTTCTTCTCTTAGACCACAAGGCCCATGTCTTTGCTATTTGGTATGACGCTTCTTCTTGTGGACCTCTACCAAGATTGTTAAAATTATAGCCCTGGGGCCAAAAAAGCCCCCGCTCCGGGGCCCTTTGGTTTTACATGACATATAGGAAAAATCTTCTCCTCTAAAACCACAAGGCCTAGGTCTGTAATATTTGGTAAGACGCTTCATCTTGTGGACCGCTATCAAGATTATTTTAAATTACAGACCTGAGACCAAAATGCCCCCCACCCCGGGGCCCTTTGATTTTACATAGATTTATATAGGGAAAATCTATAAAAGTCTTCTTCTCTGAAACCGCAAGGTCTAGGTCTTTGATATTAGGTATGAAGCTTCATCTTGTGGACCTCTACCAAGATTGTTCAAATTATAGCCCTGGGGCCAAAAATGCCCCTGCTCCGGGGCCTTTTGGTTTTACATAGAGTTATATAGGGAAAATCTTGAAAAATCTTCTTCTCTGCAACCACAAGGCCTAGGTCTGTGAAATTTGGTATGAAGCTTCATCTAGTGGACCTCTACCATGATTGTTAAAATTATGGCCCTGAGACCAAAAACGCCGCCGCCTCGGGGCCCTTTGGTTTTACATAGACTTATATAGGGAAAATCTTTAAAAATCTTCTTCTGTGAGACCACAAGGCCTAGGTCTTTGATGATTGGTGTGAAATTTCATCTGGTGGACCTCTGTCTAGATTGTTCAAATTATAGCCCTAGGGCCAAAAATGCCCCAGACCCGAGACCATTTGGTTTTACATAGACTTACATAGGGAATATCTTTAAAAAAAATCTTCTTCTCTGAAACTGCAAGGCCCATGTTTTTGATATTTGGTATGGAGCTTCATCTAGTGGACCTCTATCAAAAATGTGCAAATTATAACCCCCAGGCCACAAA
Source organism: Lucinisca nassula (assembly GCA_963580285.1). Classification (NCBI taxonomy): domain Eukaryota; kingdom Metazoa; phylum Mollusca; class Bivalvia; order Lucinida; family Lucinidae; genus Lucinisca; species Lucinisca nassula. The sequence continues at coordinate 91,373,283 of OY757015.1, forward strand.
TGCCCCCGCCTCGAGGCCCTTTGGTTTTACATACCGGTAGACGTACATAGAGATAGTCTTTGAAAATCTTCTTCTCTGAAACAACATGGCCCAGGTCTTTGATATTTGGTGTGAAGCTGCATCTAGTGAACCTCTATCAAGATTGTTTAAAGGCGATCGCTATTGACAGCCGGCTGTCGATAGCGAATTCGCTATTGACAGCCGGCTGTCGATAGCGAATTCGCTATTGACAGCCAGCAAACTAAATTGATGAAAATGAGTATTTAGCATATTTATATTGTAAATTTATTGTGTTTTACTTTATACACATTTATGAACAGGTTATTTAATGTAATTTATTATATAATGGCTTCAGGTACTGTGATTAGAAGCCTCCGTGGTGCAGTGGTTACGCTACTCGCCTTGTAAACCACGGATCGCAGGATCGATCCCGGGCTTCTCCAGACTTTCGGATGAGTCTTTAAACCGAGGTCCCGTCTCCGTATGACCTTAGCTTTTGGTGGGACGTAAAACTAAAACTCACCCACTCAGGTACTGTGATTATCCAGTCAGTTTGTCTTTACCATGAAACTTGCAAAAGTAGTGACATTGCCAGCTGTTTCAATGATTTGGTGACTGTCTATCGTCTGATACATATCATTTCTATGACTAAGAATATTGCGAAACCTTATTAATCTTCTTATTGCAAAAAATATTTACTGCTTTGCCTATGACTGAGGCCATTGTTGGCGAAAATTCCTGAGTTTTTTCACAAGTTATCTATGCATTACATCATGGCCAATCATGCATATGGAAAGTGAACACTTTTTATTGGACAAACAGACAAAGTAAAACTCCCAGGCCCATAATGATTAATCCTTGTCCTGCTGAATGAATTAATTTTGCCACATCCATTTCTGACTATTAACCAACCAAATAGCAGAATATAATGAATTTGTCCAGTTCATAAACTGAATAACAAACATTTAGATCGTGATCAGTTGGCTTATTCAGAAGCCATCTGATCAGGTCCGCTACACTGTTTGTAAAAGGTGGGGTTTGTTGTGATCATCAGAACAAGGGCAAATAATGATCTGTTGGAGATGTAGATAGGACGGCCCCCGCCCATCAGGGCTTGAAGAAATATATGGGCTGCATGATGCTTCCACGCAGAGCTGAAACTGACCCGCACACGAGTACTGGTAAACAGCTTAGAGGATCTAAGCCTGTTCAGGCAAAGCGTTGCGAGTCGGCCCGTCCATGCTCATAAACCATATTGGTTTCATTGGGCGACAGGGCTTGAGATGTCATTTCATCTCAAGATCTTGTAAAAGTCCCACAAAATTGGAAGCAACGTCTCCAAAATGACCTTTACAGTGTTGACGGGAATCAAACAAACAACATGTAGATAGGATAACCCACAATGTTATTTTAGCCCCTGCCCATCAGGGCTTGAATAAATAGATGGGCTGCATGATGCTTCCACGCAGAGCTGAAACTGATCCGCACACGGTACTGGTAAACCGCTTAGATGATCTGAGCCTGCCCAGGCAATGTGGTGCGAGTTGGTCTGTCCATGCTTATAAACGCTATTGGTTCCACTGGGCAGCAGGATTCCATCTCAATGTCGGGTAAAAGTCCCACAGAACTGGAAGCAACGTCTCCAAAATGACCTTTGCAGTGTTGACTGGGATGTTAAACTTCAAATCAAACAAACACAACGATGTTATTTTCCAGCCCATTTAATGTTCCTTCGGAGCTCTAGACCCACTTTGTCTAGTCAATGGTTAAAGAACAGATACAGTTGCCAAACGCATAGCCAGACGTGCAATGCACCATGCTCGCCAAGAAGCTGAGAAGGAGATCTACAGGAATATTGACCCTAAGTCCTCAGAAGTGTACCGCCTTGCTAACCAGATGACAAGAGATAATGCTAAAGTTGTAGGTGACAAACCAGTAAAGAATGATACAGTGGAGATGTCAATGGCAGAGGGCCTGGTTAGAACACTGCCAAAGGCTACTCAATGTTGAGTTTGACTGGGACCCAGACCACCTGTCTGATGGACCACTGTTGAAGTGGTGGAGATGATAAGAGCTGCAGGTGATGCGGGTGCCTCGATGATCCGCCACCGTGCAGCTGCAAACATCCATGATGGAAAGGTACCCTCTGACTGGGAACGGAGTTTCGTTGTCTGTCTCTACAAGGGCAAGGGTTGGAACGGGGCGACTACCATGATCTCAAGCTGACAGAACAGGTCATGAAAGTCCTGTAGAGGATTGTGGATGGCAACATTAGGCAGTTGGTGTCCATCGACGATTCCCAGTTTGGCTTTGTCCCTGGAAGAGGCACAACAGACTCAATTTTTGATGTGCAACAGCTGCAAGAGAAGTATCTGGCAGCCCACAGTAGGCTCTATGTGGCTTTTGTAGACCTGGAGAGGGCATTTGATCGAGTGCCTCGGAAAGTCATCTGGTGGACACTAAGAGAACTTGGAGTGGACGAGTGGATTGTGCGACTGGTCCAAGGGATGCATGCTAATGCTCAGAGCCGCGTCCGTGTTGGTGACGGTTACAGTGAAGAATTCGAAGTGAAGGTGGGTGTTCATCAAGGCTCTGTTCTCAGCCCATTGCTTTTTATCATTGTGTTTGAAGCCTTGTCATGCGATTTCCGCTCTGGAGTCCCCTGGGAGGACCTGTATGCTGATGACCTTGTCATCATAGCTGAATTCCTTGAGGAATGTGTCAGGAGGCTCCTAACTTGCAAAGACGCAATGGAGGCGAAAGGGCTGAGAGTGAATGCAGGAAAGACAAAGATCATGATCTGTGTTACAGGTCTGAATGTCCTGCAGAGTACAGGCCAGTTCCCATGCACTGTATGTCGCACTGGAGTGGGCAGCAACAGTATCTTCTGTAATGGCTGCAAGTTCTGGAGGCACAAGAAATGCAGTGGACTCAAGCGCTTGATAGAGGACCCTGATTACAGGTGTACACAGTGCCAATGAACTGCATGACCCTTAGATGCCAGACCGCAGAGGGAAGTCCAAGTCGGATCTGACAAGCTGGAGGTTGTAGCTTCCTTTTGCTACCTAGGTGATATGCTCTCAGTAGCAGGTGGTTGCGACCTTTCTACCACATCACGTGTGAAAACAGCCCGGAAGAAATTCAAGGAGTTCTCTCTTCCCGCCACCTCTTGTTCAAGACATGTGGCCTTGTGTACAGCTCTTGTGTGCGGAGCGCTATGCTCCATGCCAGTGAGACATGGTCATTTACAAAGCCAAACCTCCAACGTCTTCAGCGGAAAGACAGGGCATTGATCAGACAGATCTGCAATGTCAAGCCACAGGTCCAATGAGTTACTTGAGCGTCTTGGCATTGGGTCCTGGACCTCCTCCTGAAAGGGAGAAGGCTCTGCTGGTATGGACATGTGTAATGCTCCAACGGTGCAGCCAAGACTGCCTATGGCATACAGGTACGTGGAAAGCGGGGGCCTGAAACGCCCAAGATGACCTGGAAGCAGCTGACAGAAAGAGATTGCAGAGAATGGAAGCTCTCTGCTATCGATCCTCACGATAGACAAGCCTGGAGATCTGGTGTAAGATCTGTCATGCGTGCAGCAAGCCAGCTACCTGGAAGGGGGCCCACTTATGTGGACGTTGCCCATGTACCTGCACTTTATTAAAAAATCTGTTGATGATGATGATGATGACATGTCTACTGACAGTCAGACAACTGGGCCTTGGTGTGGACATCAGTTTTCCCTTGTAAGGCTTATGCCAAGGTGGACTTAGAGGTCTCTCAGACTAAATGCTAAGTAAACTATTACAAAAGCCTGATGTGAAACTGAACTGCACCACAGCTCTAGATACGGAGGAAAACCTAGATATTTACATAAACTTTCCTCATATCTATTAACCAAGACTGGTGTTAACCCGGCATTTCTGGTATCTGTTGGAAAAGCCTCAACAAGGCAATACTCACATGTACCCATAACATAATTATTTAAATACCAGAAGTAATTTCGTTACTCCTTCTCCAGAGCTCTAATGTGCCTTCTGCTATGTTGGGATGATAAGGCTCAATTATGTATGACATGAAATTAACAGTCTTTTCGTTTGTGCAGTATATTCAGCTGTACACATTGCTCCAGATTAGCAGCTCCTAGTATATTTATCCAATTTTGGAATTAAAAGAAAGGAGGTCACAATGTTTTCAGAGATTCATCTGCATGTATACAAGTATGGAACACTTTTGGGGTTCAATGTTTATCAATCCACCCAAAGTTATAAAGTGCAGTAAGCTCTTCAGTGCTGACGTCTAAATGACATTCTAAGATTTGTCTGAAAACCGGGTAACAGTTATTTATAGTAAAACAAGAGGGCCATGATGGCCCTGGAAAGCTCACCTGATCCATATTGTACAAATGAATTGTAGGTAATATATGGTGGGGTAGAGGGTTTGAGCAATTTTGGTTGACCCAAGGAGGTTTTTATAATTTTAGCTCTGGTGGCCATATCGTTCATCCATGCATTACCGTTTGAGCATTTTGGAAGAGTGTCACACAAGGAAAAGTCCTGTGAAATTAATTTGAAATCCATCCACTGGTTAAGCAGGAGAAGTTATTAAAAAGTTTTTCTATTATTAGCTCTGGAGGCCACCTTTTTCATCCAAGCAGAATTGTTTGAACAATTTAAATAGAGGGTCACCCAAGAAACATTCCTGTGAAACTATTTTTAAGTCCATCCACTGGTTAAGGAGAAGAAGTCATTTAAAGGTTTTTCTATTTCAGCTCTGGAAGCTATCTTGGTCATCCAAGCAGAACACTTTTAGCAATTTTGGTATGAGGTCACCTTAGAAACATTCCTGTGAAATCATTTCAAAATCCATCCACTGGTTACGGAGCAGATGTCATTTAAAGGTTTTTGTAGTTTTAGCTCTGGTGGCAATCTTGTTCATCAGAGCGGAATGGTTTGAGCAATTTTGGTAGAGGGTCACCGAAGGAACATTCCTGTGAAATTATTTTGAAATCCATTCACTGGGTAAGGAGAAGTCTTTTTTTTTTTTAATTTTCATATTTTTAGCTCTGGTGGCCATCTTGTTCATCCAAGCAGAATGGTTTGAGCAATTCTGTAGAGGGTCAGTCAAGGAACATTCCTGTGAAATTATATCGAAATTCATCCACTAGTTAAGGAGCAGAGCTGGTTTAAAGTTTTTTTTTTCTATTTTTAGCCCTGGTGGCTATCTTGTTCATCCGAGCGGAGTAGTTTTTGGTAGAGGGTCACCCCAAGGAACATTCTTGTGCAGTTATTTCACAATCCATCCAATGGTTAAGGAAGAGAAGTCTTTAAATGTTTTTTCTATTTTTAGCTATGGCGGCCATCTTGTTCACCTGAACAGGGCAGTTGGAGCAAATTTGGTTGAGGGTCACCCTAGGAACAATTCTATGAAATTATTTTGAAATCCATTAACTGGTTAAGGAGAAGAAGTCATTTAAAGGTTTTTCTATTTTTAGCTCTGGCGGCCATCTTGTTCTGATAATTGCAATTTTGTTAGAGCGTCACCCAAGGAACATTCCTGTGAAATTATTTTGAAATCCATTCACAGGTTAAGGAGAAGAAGTTGTTTAAAGTTTTTTTTCTATTTTTAGCTCTAGCGGCCATCTTGTTCATTTGAGCGGATCGATTTGAGCAATTTCGGTAGATGGTCACCCAAGGAACCCTCCTCTGAAATTATTTCAAAACCCATGCACTGGTTAAGGAGGAGAAGTCGTTTAAAGGTTATTCTAATCTTAGCTCTGGTGGCCACCTTGTTCATTCGAGCGGAACAATTTGAGCAATTCTGGTTGAGGGTCACCCAAAGTCGTTCAAAGCAAAAGCCGACGACAGACGCACGGACAGATGACGGACAAAGACCAATCACAATAGCTCACCTTGAGCACTTCGTGCTCAGGTGAGCTAAAAACTATGCTATTTTAGTGGCTATTCTTATCAATGTGAGGTGAAAGTGTTGCATAAGAGGGTTATCTAGATAGAATCAGGACTGAAATCATGAGTTTGGGCTTGGCAAACAGCATGAACCCAGGTCAGGCACTGCAGAATATGGCATCTGATCAGTCTACTCTTTTGCTTAATAAACAGGGAATTAAAGGGCCAAAAGAAATAGTTTAAGCTTCAGTCCAGGACTATTTTCCTTGACAACACTCAGTCGACCCATAGGTAATCTCTGTGCTTTGATTGGCTGATTTCACAAACAAATGTATTTCATATGTGGTCTGTGGCCTGTTCTAACCCTCATCCTGCTGAATAAAGAAATCTGTCATACCCTTTTCTGAATGTCAGTCAAACTGCTTGAAACAATGTTTTCCTGGAGACAAATAGTGTGGATCATGATCATATGGCTTCTTCAGAAGCCACCTGATCTGAATCCACACTGTTAGGTAGGCTTTGTTGTATTCAGCAGGATATGGGAACTGTACCAGGGTTGTAAAAATTATAGCCCATGGGGCAAGAACTGCCTCCTTTAGAGAGGTGTTGGGTCAAATGTTTTACACAGACTGATATGCATGAAAAAATATGGTGTATACAGGTTTATCAAGTGGGGTTTAAAGGGTTGTCTGTTGCACACTTGTTAATTTGAAGTTTACACATTTTGTATGGGACACTCCAAACCAGGGTACATGCAAACAATGCATGTCTAGATAAAATGTCAAAAATGAGGCAACTGATCAGGGTGTACACTGTTTGCAAAAAGATCAGCCATTTTCAAAGTAAATTGTAGGTGATCACTATTGAGGCTATTACACTATCTTAGAGTCTTTACGAAAACACACCTACGAGTTCAAATTTATTGAACATTTTACCACCAAATAGGAAATTTTTCAGCTAAAACTTCTGATAGTTTTCATACTTCTGCTGAAAACAGTGATTGTGGGAACTTGTTAGAACAGCCGTGGTGAGGCAGTTCTAACCAGTACCCACAATCTATATTTTGATCAGAAATATGGAAAAATAATATATACCCCTATAAACCCCAGTTTTACTACATAAAAAGTGGGGTTTCAGAGTGTCAAAATTATAGAAGCATGTTTTCATGATGGCATGAAAGTTTTAGCTGTGCTACTCACTTGGAATGATTTCTGACCACAGCTGTTCCACCACAACCGGGGTTGGATAATGAAACCACATTGGGGTCTTCAATATACTCATGAAAATACTTCGCTTGACTATGACCAACAATAAGAGCCATTGTACAGTAAAAATAATTGCATATATACATTATTTAGACGCATTTATTTATTTACTGAGATTTTAATAATCTATAAAACAAAATACATTTTTATTTCTTTATTTATTTGGAAGTGTCTCCTGACAACCGGTTGTCAGGAGCATTTTTGCTATGTGAAATGCTCCTGACAACCGGTTGTCAGGAGCATTTTTACTAACAAAAATGCTCCTGACAACCAGCAATATTTTTCCAATAAAAACCTATGATATTAGTATTATTTTAGTTACCGTTTTAGTATTTCATGATTCTTGATACATCTTTAATGCTTTTTCGTCATTTTTTAGTATTCAAACAAACTTTACTTGAATGTAATTTTTATTCAGATTTTTAGCTCACCTGGGCCGAAGGCTCCAGGGGAGCTTATAGTATAGTGGGTCCTCCGTCGTCCGTCGTCCGTCCGTCGTCCGTCCACACTTTTGAGCAGCTATATCTCTGTATCCTGCAGGCTGATCTCAATCATTTCTAATCTGTAGCATGCCTCTGGTGGGGCATTGATGACATAAACGTTTTTTTGAAATCGCTCTAAAACTTTGGTTCCTATGGCAACCACAAGGTCCCATAGACTTACTATGGGAAAATGCTTGTCATCACCGTAGTGCCTTCAGTTTTGATCTGATCTTCCTGAAACTTATATGTAAGGTGACTGGGGATAAAAACTCGGATGAGTTCGAAAACCGGCCAAGTCGGCCCATTTATCATAGAGTTACGTCCCTTTGATTGCTGAAAATGCCCATTTTCGACCTTGTCATCACCGTAGCCCCTTCAGTTTTGATCAGATCTTTCTGAAACTTATATGTAATGTGGCTGGGGATAAAACCTCGGATGAGTTCGAAAACCGGCCAAGTCCGCCGATTTATCGTAGAGTTACGACCCTTTGATTGCTAAAAATGCCGATTTTTGACCTTGTCATCACCGTAGCCACTTCAGTTTTGATCGGATCTTTCAGAAACTTATATGTAATGTGGCTGAGGATAAAGCCTCGGATGAGTTTGAAAACCGGCCAAGTCTGCCAATTTATCGTAGAGTTACGTCCCTTTGATTGCTGAAAACTCCGATTTTTGACCTTGTCATCACCGAAGCCCCTTCAGTTTTGATCAGATCTTTCTGAAACTTATACCTAAGGTGGCTGGGGATAAAATCTTGGATGAGTTCGAAAACCAGCCAAGTTGGTCCATTTATCACAGAGTTACGTCCCTTTGATTGCTGAAAATGCCCATTTTCGACCTTGTCATCACCGTTGCCCCTTCAGTTTTGATCGGATCTTCCTGAAACTTATATGTAATGTGGCTGGGGATAAAACCTCGGATGAGTTTGAAAACCGGCCAAGTCCGCCGATTTATCGTAGAGTTACGTCCCTTTGATTGCTGAAAATGCCGATTTTTGACCTTGTCATCACCGTAGCCCCTTCAGTTTTGATCGAATCTTTCTGAAACTTATACGTAAGGTGGCTGGGGATAAAATCTTGGATGAGTTCGAAAACCAGCCAAGTTGGTCCATTTATCACAGAGTAACGTCCCTTTGATTGCTGAAAATGCCGATTTTTGAACTTGTCATCACCGTAGCCCTTTCAGTTTTGATAAAATCTTTCTGAAACTTATATGCAAGGTGGCTGGGGATAAAACCTCGGATGAGTTCGCATACCGGCAAAGGTGGCCTATTTATCATAGAGTTAGGTCCCTTTGATTGCTGAAAATGTTGATTTTTTACCTTGTCATCACTGTAGCCCCTTCAGTTTTGATCGGATCTTTCTGAAACTTATATGTAAGGTGGTTGGGGATAAAACCTCGGATGAGTTCGAAAACCGGCCAAGTTGCCCCATTTACTATATAGTTATGTCCCTTTGATGGGTGAAAATGTCGATTTTTTACCTTGTCATCACCGTAGCCCCTTCAGTTTTGATCGAATCTTTCTGAAACTTATATGTAAGGTGACTGTAGATAAATCCTAGGATGAGTTCGAATACCGGCCAAGTTGGCCCATTTATCATAGATTTACGTCCCTTTGATTGCTTAAAATGCCGATTTTTGACCTTGTCATCACCATAGCCCCTTCAGTTTTGATCGGATCTTTCTGAAACTTATATGTAAGGTGGCTGGGGATAAAATCTTGGACGAGTTCGAAAACAGGCCAAGTCAGCCCATTTATCGTAGAGTTATGTCCCTTTGATGGCTGAAAATGTTGATTTTTGACCTAGTCATTACCGTAGCCCCTTCAGTTTTGATTGGATTTTTCTGAAACTTATATGCAAGGTGGCTGGGGATGAAACCTCGGATGAGTTTGAAAACTGGCCAAGTCGGCTCATTTATTTTAGAGTAACATCCCTTTGATTACTAAAAATGCCAAATTTTGACCTTGTCATCACCTTAGGTTTTGATCAGATCTTTCTGAAACTTATTATACCCCCGGCATACGAAGTATGCAATGGGGGTATATAGTTTTTGTCTTTTCCATCTGTCTGTCCGTAAACAATTATTTTGTGTCAAAGATATCTCAGGAACTGCTTCACATAGAAACTTGAAATTTTGCACACATGATCAGTATGACTACTTGTATTGTGGGAAAGAAAATAAGGGCCAAGGGGTCAGGCCTTTTAGAGTTATTTCCCTTTGTAGTTCTTGCTGTTTAATAGTGTATATTTTTATTTTGTGTCAAAGATTTCTCAATAACTACTGTACATAGAAACTTGAAATTTTGCAAACATGATCAGTATGACTATTTGTATTGTGGGAAAGAAAATAAGGGCCAAGGGGTCAGGCCTTTTAGAGTTACTTCCCTTTGTAGTTCTTGTTTCAGCTGAGGTGATGGCACTGGCCGGGGGTATACGTGCCCCACTGGGCACTTTTGTCTAGTATGTGAGGTGGTATGGAATGAAATCTTGGATGAGTTTGAATACTGGCCAAGTCGGCACATTTATCATAGAGTTATGTGCCTTTGATTGCTTAAAAATGCCTATTTTCGACCTTGTTAGCACTGCTGCCCCTTCAGTTTTGATCTGATCTTCATGAAACTTACAAACAAATAAGTCAGGCAGAAAAGCTCGGAGGAGTTTGAAAACTTGTGAGGTTTGCCTATTTGTCACAGAGTAACATCCCTTTGATTGCAGCAGTTAATTGCTTATTATACCCCCGGCATACGAAGTATGCAATGGGGGTATATAGTTTTTGTCTTTTTCGTCTGTCTGTCTGTCTGTGTGTCCGTAAACAATTATTTTGTGTCAAAGATGAGTGAGTGAGTTTTAGTTTTACGTCCCACCAACAGCTAAGGTCATACAAAGACAGGACCTCGGTTTAAAGAATTTGTGTCAATCTCAGGAACTGCTTCACATAGAAACTTGAAATTTTGCACACATGATCAGTATGACTACTTGTATTGTGGGAAAGAAAATAAGGGCCAAGGGGTCAGGCCTTTTAGAGTTATTTCCCTTTGTAGTTCTTGCTGTTTAATAGTGTATATTTTTATTTTGTGTCAAAGATTTCTCAATAACTACTGTACATAGAAACTTGAAATTTCGCTAACATGATCAGGATGACTAGTTGTATTGTGGGAAAGAAAATAAGGGCCAAGGGGTCAGGACTTTTAGAGTTATATCCCTTTGTAGTTCTTGCTGTTTAATAGTGTATATTTTTATTATTTTGTGTCAAAGATTTCTCAATAACTACTGTACATGGAGACTTAAAATTTGGTAGCAACAACCAGTATGACTACTTGTATGGAATGTGGCCTGTATATGCAAAGAACCTTTTGCTATTGCCATTTTCAACTCAGGCGATGGCACTGGCCGTGGGTATACGTGCCCCACTGGGCACTTTGTCTAGTTTTTGAACTTGTCATCACCATAGCCCCATCAGTTTATATCGGATCTTCTTAGCAAGTCAGGAATAAAAGCTTGAATGAGTGAAAACTGGTGAGGTCAGCCTATTTATCATGGAGTTACATTCTACTTGATTTGCAGAAATTGCTTACCCTGTCATCACCATGTCCTTCCATTAATCCTTCAGTAAAGGTTGGCACTTCCTGAAACTTTGAATCTGTTATTTTGAAATTGCACGAAAACTTTGGTTGCTGTGGCAATCACAAGGTCCCATAGACTTACAATGGGAAAATGCTTGTCATCACCGTAGCCCCTTCAGTTTTGATCGGATCTTTCTGAAACTTATAAGTATGGTGGCTGGGGATAAAATCTTGGATGAGTTCAAAAACCTGCCAAGTCGGTCCATTTTTCATAGAGTTACGTCTCTTTGATTGCTGAAAATGTCAATTTTTGACCTTGTCATCACCGTAGCCTCTTATGTTTTGATCGGATCTTTCTGAAACGTATGTGTTGTAAGATTGCTTGGGATTAAACTTCGGATGAGTTCAAAAACCAGCCAAGTTGGCCCATTTTTCATAGAGTAACATCCCTTTGATTACTGAAAATGCCAAATTATGACCTTGTAATCACCGTAGCCCCTTCAGTTTTTATCGGATCTTTCTGAAACTTACATTTAAGGTGGCTGGGAATAAAACCTCAGATGAGTTCGAATACCGGCCAAGTCAGCACATTTATCATAGAGTGACGTGCCTTTGATTGCTGAAAATGCCTATTTTCGACATTGTCATCACTGCTGCCCCTTCAGTTTTGAACGGATCTTCATGAAACTTACAAACAAGGAAGTCAGGCAGAAAGCTTGGAGGAGTTTGAAAACTCTTGTTTTTGAACTTGTCATCACCATAGCCACTTCAGTTTATATTGGATCTTCTTATCAAGTCAGGAATAAAAGCTTGAATGGGTTTGAAAACCGGTGAGGTCAGCCTGTTTATCATAGAGTTACATTCTACTTGATTTGCAGAAAATGCTTACCCTGTCATCACCATGTCCTCCCATAAAGCCTTCAGTAAAGGTTGGCACTTCCTTAAACTTTGAATCTGTTAGCTCAGGTGAGCGATACAGGACCAAGCTAGCTTGGTCCTCTTGTTTAATTTTTGGAATAAATTCCAAGAATGGAATCCATCAAATTCTAGCCTATTATTTTTGTAATTGCAATTAAAGTGTGCAATTATTATTCTCACTTGCGTGTAGATCATTACCAAATCAGGGTAAAGAAATTATCCTGTCACCCTTTAATTTGGAAATTGACTCCTACTACATATGCATGTAAGAAGGAAGATTTCATTTGGTACAAAATGGGTTAAGGATAGAATCTTGGTGACAAGTGAATCGAACAAATAAAACTATTGTTTGAGACAGTTTCTCCTTAAAAAGAATCCATTTCCCTGTTAATAGAATGAATGCGGGTTACTGTTGCATAAAATCATTGGGCTTCTCTTGCTGAAAAGAATCCGGCGAGAGAGGTACAAATATAGAAGTAACTCCCATTAGAAGAATATTTAGATCAACAGAAGGCAGGCCACTTCTGGTTTTGAAAAGCTGTCCCCATCTACCAGTTGTTCAAAACTAAATACATGTATCATGTTAGAATAACTAACAACCTTGTTACTTAACCAGAAAGCATCTTAAAAATTAAGCAGAAAGGTTTTTGTCCAAAGAAGGGGTTTTGTCCTAGTTGGAAAATTTACAGAAGGGATTTTGTCCACCTTGTAAAAAAGAGTGAAAGGGATTATGTCCAAGTTGCATGGGAGGGATTTTGTCCACCTATACAAAAATGAGCAGAAGGGATTATGCCCGGGGTGTGTGGGGATGGGGGGGGGGGGGATTTTGTCCTACACTCATTGAAATTATTTGGAAATTGTTGACAATCATGATCTGTACTTCTCCATTGTAGCTAATGATGTGGGTAGAAAATGTTAACTTTTACAGTATATGTACAATTATGAAATACAGTGACTGAACTGATATATGTTTTGGCTGCTATGAAGAAAGATACATATTCGGGTGATAATCTGATATTTTTCTAATTTCTTCTCTAAAAGGGAATTTATGACATGTTTTTTTTCCATAGCACTCAAGTAAAATTGCCCCTATATTTATTTGGTATATATTTTTAGAAAAAAAAAATGAAACATTAAATTCTGCAAATACCATATGTTTTATGGCTTACCAGAGCCGAATGCTCCGGGGGAGCTTATAGGATAGTCAGTTGTTTGTCTTCGTCCATCGTCTGACGTCCCTCTTGTGACGTCAACACTTTCAAGCAACATCTCCTCTGAAGCCGCTGGGCCGATTGGGCCCAAATTTCATCTGTAGCATCCTTGGGTTGGGGGATTGAAAGTTTATATTTTTTATGAAATTCGGCTCATTAGTTTGGTTGCTTTGGCAACTTAGAGTTTCCATAGACTTATAATGGGGAAAATTGGAAAATGGCATTTACTGCAAAGCCTTTGCAAACATTTTGACAAAACTTTTATTGAAATGTTTTTTGAGTAAACTTCTCTCAGCCATATGCTTTTATGCCAACCGGAAGGCCCGGGGTTGTGCTGGGGCTCTGCCCCACCCCTTTCACTTCATAAAAGACCATATATCTCAGAAAACCTTCAGATCCCCACCCCTAAACCATATACATATTCTTTTTCCATGCCCCAACCCCCGTATTTCATTAAAGGCCTAATATCTCAGAAACCTTACAGATCCAAAATTCTCACTAAGATTTTGGAAATTGGAGGTAAAATACTGTCCTCCAGAAAAAGTTGGAGTTTTACCATACTTTTTATTTGAGACTTTCCAAAAAGTTGGAGTCAGAAATGAAAAAGTTGGGGTAAATTAGTCCAAATTTGGAGTTAACGAGAAGATCCCCACCCCTAAACCATATATATTCTTGTTTCTTATGATAAGACACTTTCATTGACAGCAACCTAAGGGTCTTCAAGGGTGCGCCGGGGCCTTGCCACATCCCTCCACTTCATAAAACTCCATATGTCTGAGAAACCATTCAGATCCCCACCCCTGTACCATATATATTCATGTTCATTATGATAAGAAGCATTCATTGACACCAACATGGGGGTCCCTAGCGATGTGCCAGTGCCATGCCCCACCCCCTCCATTTCATAAAATGCCCAATATCTCGGAAACTTTACAGATCCCGACCCCTAAACCATATATATTCTTGTTCCTTATGATAAGACACATTCATTTATACCAACCTGGGGGCTGTGCCGGGACCTTGCCTCACCCCTCCACTTCACAAAAGGCCTAAATATATCTCAGAAACTGTTCAAAGCCCCACCCGTAAACCATATATATTCGTCTTTCTTATGATAAGACAAATTCAGTGACACCAGCTTGGGAGCCCACCCCCCGGGCAATGGCCCACCGCTTTACTTCATTAAAAGCCATATATCTCAGAAATCGTTCAGATCCCCACCCCTAAACCATATATATTCTTGTTCCTTATGATAAAACTCATTCAGTCACACCAACCTGGGGGTCTCTTTGTGCTGGGACAATGTGTCCCGCCATTCCACTTCATAAAAGGCCATATATTTCTGAAACCATTCAAATCCCCACCCCACAATCATATATGTTCTTGTTCCTTATTATTAGCACACCAACTGGGGGTCTGCAGGGGCCATTTCTCTCCTTTCCACTTCATAAAAGGGCCTCATATCTCAGAAGCCGTTCAGATTCCCACCCCTAAGCCATATATATTCTTGTTCCTTATGATAAGACACATTCATTGATACCTGTCTGTGGGTTGTGCCGGGGGACTTGCCCCACCCCTCCACTTCACAAAAGGCCTAAATATATCTCAGAAACTGTTCAAAGCCCCACTCGTAAACCATATATGTTCATCTTTCTTATGATTAGACAAATTCAGTGACACCAGTTTGGGAGCCCCCCCCCCCCCCCCATCGGGGATGCCCGGGCCATGCCCCACCGCTTTACTTCATTTAAAGCCATATATCTCAGAAATCGTTCAGATCCCCACCCCTAAACCATATATATTCTTGTTCCTTATGATAAAACTCAACCAGTCACACCATTCCTCTCCTTTCCACTTCATAAAAGGGTCTCATATCTCAGAAACCGTTCTGATTCCCGCCCCTCAACCATATACATGTATATTCTTGGTCCTTATGATAAGACACAATCAGGGACAACAATCTTGGGCTTTCCTGGGATTGACAAGGTATGCCCGAACCCCTCCACTGCTTAAGAGGCCTTATATATCCAGCCATACAGATCCCCACTCCTAAACCATATGCATTGCATATTCTTGTTTCTTATGATCAGACGTATTTAGTGACAACAACCAGGGCTCCATTGGGTCCATGCCCGCAGTGATTCATTTTGAAATTTGATAGTATGAGTCCTGGGGACTCACATATTTGTAAACAATGAGTCCCACTGTGACATTGACCGAGCGAAGCGAGGGAATTTGCCAGGGGGGTCCGGGGGCATGCCCCCCCCCCGGAAAAATTTCAAATTCTAGACTCAATTTCCTGCATTCTGGCGCATTCTGGTGATAGTTTGATAGCTAATTTTACTGCTCTGAAATGCTGTTTTTCTTACATGTAATTTGTTTTTCAGAGACAAACAAACACCATACAATGTTGACTAGGAAAAATATGATTCCTTTCTTTCTTTGATTCCGTCGCATCATCGGAGGGTTTTGCCGAAGACGTAGGTGACTCAGATGTTTTCTCTATCGCTTTCTCCGATGATTGGGACTGGGTGAAAAAACCTGTG
Organism: Lucinisca nassula; assembly: GCA_963580285.1. Taxonomy (NCBI): domain Eukaryota; kingdom Metazoa; phylum Mollusca; class Bivalvia; order Lucinida; family Lucinidae; genus Lucinisca; species Lucinisca nassula. The sequence goes on from OY757015.1 coordinate 91,389,169, forward strand.
ATATTTTTTTGACCGATTTCGATCTTTCATTTCTTTTTCGGTGGCATCCTGATCATCGTTGTTGTACATCCGGGGACTTTATAAACAACTACGCCTAAAATAATTAAAACGTTGCGAGCGATTGGCCGAACAAATATAGCCCGTCAGGGCTTCCATTAACTCCCAAAGTCAGGAAGTCCCGGACTTCCTACCCTTGAAATCTGGAAATCCCACTGGAAAATTCAGGAAGTCCCAATTTTGAAGCAAGATGTTTGCGGATCGTAAAATTGTTTTGATGAAGAAATATATATTATTTAATCTTTGAATCTCTTGTTTGCATTTTTAATCACGCGTATATCTTTTTAGATGGCTAGAAAAGTGTGGATTGGTAAACTGACAAGCTCAAAAATGACTTGAATAGTGTTGACTGGGCCGTTAAACTCAAAAATACTCATAACTATGTGACATACCTGCGGTCAGTACAGTGCAGAGGAGTGCATACAAAAAAGAAAAATATTTTTGCTTGGCCTGTATAAATTATATAACTTTCCAAGAACCCCCACCACAAAAAATGAATAAATAAAAAGTAAAGAAAACAATCGCATTTCCCATCCCCATATATGCCTAGTGGCCCATTTTTTGGTCATTAACAAACCGTGTAGACCCAGATCAGACGCCACAGAATATAGCATCTGATCTGTCTACACTGTTTGTAAAACTTAACACAAATAAAATAAAACAAACCTGACACCCACTGTCATATATGGATTACGAAATTAAAAAAAAAAATACTTTTGTAAAAGATTTTTGCCAAACTTTGCAAAACATACGCTTCGAGTCTTCATTGTACTCAACACTCGGAACTACAGGCAGAAACACGCGCATTTTTGGTCAATTGGAGCAGACTTAGACGAGTCAGCGGTATTTATTATTATTTTTTTTTTTTGCTTTTTGGCTAACAGACAGATATGACTGTAGCTCGGACCCTGACGAACCGGCCTGGTCACATTCGCCGGTTTGACATATTTTCAGGGCGCCAAAATCAAAATGCGATCGCGACAACATTTTGGGATTTTATAAATTATTTTCGTCATTTCACCTTGTGAACACCTGCTATTTACGCAAGAAAAAATGCGTATCTATCTTTGAAAATATTGTCACACTTTGCATCGCTATAATCTCACTACCAAACACCTAAATTACGATCCGTTTTAATTTAAACAGTAACAAGTTTACAGGATTAAAAACCAATTATCGTCAATGAGATAATTAGTTTATCCTCAACTTCTAATCCGTTTAATTATATGCAAACACCGAGCAATCAACTCGACACGTTTTTCACACACCGATGACGATCAAAGGGTATGCCGACGCACGTGATTCTGACTGTCAATATAATACCACGCAGGCAGAAAATGGGACGTCCTTAGTACTCAATTAACACAGAAAGCGGTTTCAGCTAAGAAGGCGGAGCAAACTTTTTACAAATCGCTAAAAGTGGGCGGGTTTATACGTCTCGGTAAAGATTTTTGGCCGTACAGAAAAATTTTCGGGAGTCCGCGGGACGCCTTTGATGTTTAATTTGGGCGCCCAGAAGCGATTTCAGGACGTAATATACGCCGTACGTCGGCCTAACGGAAGCCCTGGCCCGTCCATTGAAATTACGCGTTAGTCAAGTCGATGAGTAAATACGATGCGCGCGCCACTGCCACCGGCGGTGCGCAGGTAAATTTAATCTCCGTTTTTAGTCCAGCTTTCGAAAGCTGTCAAACGAATTATAAAGAAAGATACAACAAAGTAATTTGAAATTCTATGCGTCCTCATGATGCGTATCTTTCAGAACAATGCGTCCTTTGTCAAATCTATGCGTCAAAGACGCGGGACGCGCGGCAAAATGAATCACTGATAATTGCCCCACCCCCTCTACTTCATAAAAGGCCTAATGTTTCAGGTACTGTGTCCACAGGGGTGCTAATTTGGATAAGGGGGTTCATTTGGTAGATTAAAATGATATCATGTTAAAATACATGGCTGCCATTGGGCAGTGCCCACCTGAGCTCTGGTGAGCATAGTGGCCCATGGGCCTCTTGTTCTCTTTTATTTTCAATCCAGTAGTTACGTTAAAATACCAAAGAAGACAAAAAATATTAAACATGTATCAAGAACTTTAAAATACTGGGTTAAGTAACCAAAATAATGCTAATATAGCAGGCTTTTATTGGAAAAATATTGCTGGTTGTCAGGAGCATTTTTGACAGCAAAAATGCTCCTGACAACCGGTTGTCAGGAGCATTTTACATACCAAAAATGCTCCTGACAACCGGTTGTCAGGAGACGCAGCCTATTTATTTTAGCCACAGCATGGACTGGTAGAGTTCCACCCATTTATGCCTTAAGTGTAATGAACACTTTAATAGTTCATTTTCTTCATATTTTATTATTGTTCTGATGACAAATTTTCATTTGTATGAAAAAAGTTAGTTCACTTTAATATTCTATAATTATTTCACTTTTATTTATGCATTCATGTTTTATCAGATTATAAGCATTTATATATAAGTATATATATCCAATATCTTAGCTGGCTGTCAATAGCGAATTCGTTATCGACAGCCGGCTGTCAACAGCGAATTCACTATGGACAGCCGGCTGTCAATAGCCACTTCCTTGTTTAAATTATAGCCCTGAAGCCAAAAATGCCCCCGCCCCGGGGACATTTGGTTTTACATACACATGTAGGCTTATGTAAGGAATATCTTTAAAAAAAAATTCTTCTCTGAAACTGCAAGGCCCAGGTCTTTGATATTTGGTGTGTAGCTTCATCTTGTGGACCTTTGCCAAGATTGTTGAAATTATAGCCTTTGTTGATATTTGGAATGAAGCTTCACCTTTTTGACCACCCTCAACATTATGCACATTATAGCCCTTGGGTCAATAATGGCCCTCCCTGGGGCCCACTTGTTACTCTATGGATCAGGTGAGCGATCCAGGGCAATCTTGGCCCTCTTGTATAGACTTATATTGGGAAACCTGAAAAAATCTTCTAGCCTGAAACCAGAAGGCTCAGGTCTTTGATATTTGGTATTGAGCTTCATCTTGTGGACCTCTAACATGATTGTTCAAATTAAAGCCCCAGGGCCAAAAATGGCCCCTCCCGGGGGCCCACTGGTTTTACATAGACATATAGGGAAAACCTTAGTTTAAAAATCTTCTTGTCTGAAATCACAAGGCCTTTGATGTTTTGTATGAAGCTTTGTCAAATAGACCAAGATTGTTCAAATTTATTACTATAGCCCTGGTGTTATAAATTGGCCCACCCCGGTGCCAACTGGTTTTACATAGACTTATATTGTGAAAAATTTTGAAAATGTTCTTGTATGAAAACAGAAGGCCAAGGTCTTTGATATTTGGTATGAAGCTTCATCTAGTGGACCTCTCACTAAATTGATCAAATTATAGCCCTGGGACCAAAAATGGGCCCACCCAGGGGCCCACTTGTTTTACATAGACTTATATTGGGAAAACATTTGAAAATCTTCTTGTCTGAAACCAGTAGGCCAAGGTCTTTGATATTTGGCATGAAGCTTCGTCTTGTGGATTTCTACCACGATTGTTCAAATTATAGCCCTTGGGCCAAAAATGGCCCCGCCCTGGGGCCCACAGGTTTTATATGGACTTATGTAAGGAAAAAATTTCAAATATCTGCTTGTCTGAAACCAGAACGCTCCGGTCTTTGATACTTGGTATGAAGCTTCGACTTTTAGACCTCTACCAAAATTATTCAAATTATAGCCCTGGGGCCAATAATGGTCCTCCCCGGGGCCCACATGTTACACTATGGATCAGGTGAGCAATCCAGGGCCATCATGGTTCTCTTGTTAAGGATTTTTTTTGTATTTGTATCGCTTATATTATTTTGTTTTGGGTGGCCAATTGGCTATTTTGTGGGAAAGTAACTGTCCTTTTGGCTTTCCGCTATTGTTGTTTCTATTAGGGTCTGTTGTTTCATATTTGTGTTTCTGTCTCTTTGGTGTCTCTGATGGGAGCTGTGGGTTAATTGTATCGATTCCTGATCATTGCCATCACTTCTATTTCAAACTAACGTGGACACGATACAATCCACCCCGGGCTGAATGAAGAAACTGTATATCAATAGTCATTATTATAGGTCACAGAGACGACTGATCCAACTGCGCAGAAGCACATTCGGATCTGAGTCTTCGACACACATACTTGCTCGAGTACTTCTTTTCCGAAGGAGATGTCCATGATAAAAGACTAAGTAATATATTCCACCATTCTTGAGTTTTGACAATAATAATGGCCCATGGCACATAAAACAATTTAATGCTGACATCCTCTTTTCTGATGACAAAAATGTATTTTTCGGGAATACTTTTGCATAGATGGTATTTGCCAGAATCGCATAAGTGAGGTTATATCTAGGCGGAGAGGATAATATAAGAATCTAACATGGTAGTTAGGGGTGGATGGAAAAATTCGCCCCGAGGGTCACTGTCCGTCATCACGGAGCTTGCCGAGTGATGCAGGACAGTGATCCCCAGGGGCGGATGCTTCTATACAACCCTCACACATATGCAAGTTTCTTTTTCTTGCAAACCTTCCATCACGAATTTTAATTCTCCAATCACTTCAATTGCCGACGTCCGCCGTATTGTGATGACACTATCGTGATATTTAGTGATGTCACGTAACGTGCTGTGACGTCAATATTAACGACGGCTCATGTGAGGTCGTACTCAACGAGTGCATATCAAACACGTGAGAATATTCGATTTTTCCCTGACCCCAGGTAAGAACACAAGGGTTAGGACAGGCTTTTATTTAATTGATTATCCTGTATTACACCAAGTCAACCAATATTCAAAAATCATAAATCATGTTTTTAATTGCGTCAATTAATAAAATTGTCATTAATCAAGTAATTTCGTATTGGCCCAGTTACAGGTCCTCGTTCAGCTGTATTGGCCTCGGCCTTCGGCCTCGTACCAATACAGCAGACCTCGGACCTGTAACTGGGTCATTACGAAATTATTTTATTAATAACATTATATTCTTATCTAGTGTCCAAGAAATAAATATTAATCTGTTGAAGTCTTGTCATTCTTGGCCTGTTCTTGTGATACAGCACAGACTTTCACACAGGATATATCTTCCAGCTTTGACTGAGTGGAAGTGTCTTTGTCTATGCGAACCAATGAAACAGGAACCAAATAGCCAACAATTTGGGGGCTATTCTCAGTGTGTTTTTTAATATGTCTCTTCAACATGTTCGACTTTGGAAAACGTTCATCACAAATCTGACACGTATAAGGTTTCTCTCCAGTATGTTCATTCATATGTTCTTTGAGCGAGCATGATCGTTTAAAGGATTTGGAACAAACTTCACACGTATGGGGTTTCTCACCAGTATGTACCAACAAATGGGTTTTCAGGTTGCGGTTCAATGTAAATGATTTTCCACAAAACTCACAACTGTAAGGTTTCTCTCCGTGAATAAGCATATGGTCTTTAAGATGTGCCGATTGTGTAAATGCTTTATCACATATCTCACAAGTATAAGGTCTCTCACCAGTATGAAGCAACATATGATTTTTCAAGTTGATTTTCTGTCTAAATTGTTTCCCACACATTTCACAACCGTGAGGCTTCTCTCCACTGTGTATCAGCATATGGCATTTTAGTTTATATGCCCCTTGAAATGCTTTTCCACATACCTCACATCTGTAGGGATTGTCCTCCTTGTGGATTATGCGATGAATCCGGAGGTCTGATGGTTGTTTAAATGTTTTATCACATATTTCGCAGGCGTATGGTCTTTCACCCGTATCAGTATGAAGAAACATATGTTTGTCACGGCTACTTGCACGCGTAAATAATTTACCACATATTCCACAGGCGTGCGATTTATCTCCTGTGTGAAGTGTCATATGGCTCTTAAGACCGCTAGAAAAAGTAAATGCTTTACCACATATTTCGCAGGCATGAGGTTTCTCACCAGAATGAACTTTCATATGGGCTTGAATGCTGCCTGGTTGTGCAAATGATTTATCACACAGTGTACACTGGTAAGGTTTTTCACCACTGTGGAGTAACATATGTGTCCTTAGGCTGTACACATGTGCAAATGATTTATCACATATTTCACATATGACACTTTTCTTACCGCTGTGGTTTAGTATTTGGTCCATTGTGATGTGTGCTACACAGAAATATTTTCAACTGGCTTACAAACGCTTTGCTTTGATCGATGGTTAAGCCCTGCTGTATTTGGAGTGAATAGTTTGCCACGTGTGCTATAAATATGTGAGGCACAACAGTGTGTGTCAATTGTATGTATCACGACCGTGAATGTTACTGGTATCAATATAGTCCCACAGAAATTTGATGTTTTGTATTGCTGACAAGTGTTGAACAGCAGACGAATATTGTCAAACTGAATACTGCAGACTTCTTTACTTTTCAGGTATGAATAGGAAAATGTGTTAAAACGATTCCAATGTTTCAATCACCATATATGTTCTCTTTTACACGAGGACCTGAAATAAAACAAGAAACGATAACACAATTTTCCAGTATATTGAATTCACCATTTTTGCATTATTTGCTGGTTCCCAGCTTACACATTATCAATATTGGAAAACAGGTAACCAGACCGTCCTGACCTTGAAGGTCACGGGGGTCTGGTCTCCTGTTTTTCCAACACTGATAACCTTCAGACTAGGAACCAGCAGATACTGCAAAAACGGTGACTTGCTGATTTCCTCGGGACTACCACTGAATTATACGAATTATACGAAATTTATATATATAGTTTCGCTATTCCTGTGGGCATTTACAACCTAGAGTAGATGTGCGGAGATTTAGACACACGATGTCCAGACTGGTCAGACACCACAGAACGTGGCGTCTTTTTACTGTTTACACCACATAAAACAAGTGGCCCATGGACCACTATGCTCACCAGAGCTCCAGCAGACAATGCCCACTGGCAACAATGTATTTTATCATGAGAAGATTTTAATCTACCGATCATAAAGTCTTATAGGAGGCCCCTTGATGAAGTTAAGGGGTGAGAAACGAATCCTGTTGAACCCCTCCCCCCCCCCCCCAGTTGGTGTCAATGAATGCATTGTGTCTTTGTTTGTTTGATTCGAGGTATAATGTCCCCGTCAACACGGTATATGTCATTTTGGAGACGCTGCTTCCAATTTTGTCGTTCTTTTACCCGACATTGAGATGAAATGACATCTCAAACCCTGCCGCCCAATAAAACTGATAGGGTTTATAAGCCTGAACGTTCCAAATCGCGCCGCTTTGCCTGGGCAAGCTTAGATGCTCTAAGCGGTTTACCAGTACTCGTGTGCGGTCAGTTTCAGATTTGCGTGGAAGCATCATGCAGCCCTTCTATTTCTTCAAGCTCAGATGGGCGGGGATCGAAATGTATTGTGTCTAATCATAAGGAAAAGTAACAATACATATGATTATGGGGTAGGGATCTGAGTGGTTTCAGATATATACGGCCTTTTATGAAGTGGAGGGTCGGGCATGACCCCAGCACATTGCCGCAGCACAAAGAGGCCCCAGGTTGGTGAGATTGAATGAGACCCTAGGTTGGTGGAGTATTACCTGAGGCACCCCTTGGTGTCAATGAATGTGTCTTCACAAAAGTAAGGGGCTCTGAAAAGTTACTCAGATATTTGGCCTTTTGTGAAGTGAAGGGGTGGGGCATGGCCCAGATGCCCTGTGAGTACCCTAGATTGCTACCGTTGAATGTTTCTTATAATAAGAAACAATAATATATATGGTTTAGAGGTGGAGATCTGAATGGTTTCTGAGATATTGGACTTTTTATGAAGTGGAGGGGCTGGGTTATGGCCCCGGTATGTCCTTGGGGAACCCCATGTTGGTGTAATTGAACGTGCCTTATCATATCATCCTGGTAGACCACTAGTTTGCTGTTACTGAATGTGTCTAACCATAAGGAACAATAATATATATGGTTCAGGGGTGGGGATCTGTAAGTTTTCCGATATATTGGGCCCTTTATGAAGTGGAGGGGTGGGCGCAGGCCCGGGCGTATCCCGGGGTTCCCTAGGTTGGTGTCACTGAATGTGTCTTATCATAAGGAACAACAATATATATGGTCTAGGAGTGGGAATCAGAATGGTGTCTGAGATATATGATCTTTTATGAAGTGTAGGGGGTGGGGCATGGCAAATTCTTCTGATACCGAGGCCCCGTTTTTGGATTTACATCTATCTTTTGTAGTTGTGTTTGTTTCTTGCAAAATTTATGACAAACGCAATGATTTTGATTTTGAGATTGTAAATTTTCCTTTTTTGATGGTGATGTTCCTCACGTGGCATCCTAATCGCAATTAATACGATTTGCCAGGTTGTCTATTCATGTAACTGGCTTCAACACTCGTAATAAATTTTTAACTGCTAAACTTCTTAATCAGGGAACATATTATCGGTATCATAAACTTCGAAAAGCCTTTTCAAAATTTTATAGCCGTAATTCCGATTTAATTTCAATCTCGACAGCAACAAGGTCTTCGCCCTAGCCCATCAGGGCTTCGAGAAAGAGATTGGGCTGCATGGTGCTTCCACGCAGAGCAGAGTCTGAGCACACACGAGTACAAGGACTAAGCCTGCCCAGCCAAAGCGTAGTCAGATCGATGTATATAAGCTTTCTGGATTCATTTGGCGGCAGGGCTTGAGATGTCATTTCACCTCAATGTCGGGTTAAAGTCCCATACAATTGGAAGCAACGTCTCCAATTTGACCTAAATAGTGTTGATACAGACGTTAATCCCAAATTCAAACAAACAAACAAACAAAGCAACAAGGTCTATCGGAACCCGAATTTTATGGTGACTTAGTATATAAATTAAGAAAAAAAAATATAAATGCAACGACTTCAGCACCCAATTTCTTAACATCGTTCTTCGATATAAAAAGATGGGTACAAGATAAATGTTATACGACAAATGCATGCATGGTGGTTAACCCAATCTCGGTTGACAACTTTGCTTCCCTCTTTAATTGCACGCCGGTGGGTCATGGGTTCCAGCGTAAAGGCTAACTGTCTCCTGTCCTAAATCATAGTGTAGTTTATATTTTCTTGTCCTTTGTGATCATTGGTTCAATTGTAGAATTTTGAAAATAGTTGAGGGTCACTGCTGAGGCATAAATGACCGAAACTAGCAAGTCTGGCCCAGAAAACATGTACACTCCATATTTTCCAGTTCTGTGGTATAGTCCTTGCTTCCAAAGGACAACCCTTTATAGAACATACTTTACTGAGAACAAGCAAATTCCACAGAGAATGTATGTCCCCCGCCTTATTTTCATTTGTGCTGTTAAAAAACAAGTAAGATAACTAGGCAACCATTGGTATCACTTAACGCGGAAAGCGAAAAAAAAAAATAAAGGATTCTTTAAAATGCACATGCACATTTTCAGACCATGATCAAAACACCTGTAAAGATTCTGAAGGATCGGTTTTAAACTGTAAGAGGAGCTGCACTCACAATGTACCTACTACATATTCAGTTTCATATTATAGGTGCACAAAAATCCTCTAAGATAAAAATGTGAAAAAAAGTGAAAAGAATTATTTTAAGATTCTGAAAAAAGCACATGCATATCTTCAGACCATAATTCAAGCAACTATTAAGTTTTGGAAGGATTGGAATTAAACTGTAGGAGGAGTTGCGCTCCCAAGGTACCTAGTACATTATACGCTTTCATAGAATTGATGCATAAAATGTGAAAAAAGTGAAAAAAAAATAATTAAAGAATTCTGAAATATAATTATGAATATCCAGTCAAAATATATAACTTTAACAAATAGTTTCTAGTTTGGTCTACGCAGATCCAGAATCCGCCTAGCCAAACTGGAATTCTAGTTTGGCCTAGACAGACTCTGGATCTGCCTGGACCAAATTAGGATTCTTATCTGGCCTAGACCAAGTTGGAATTCTAATCTAGACTTGGCATATTCCGGATCTGCCCAGGCAGACACCGGATCTGCCCAGGCAGACACCGGATCTGCCTAGATTCCAATCTGGCGGCCTATGACATCTTCATATTCAACGTTGGAGCTACCATGATTTTCTCTCTCTCTCTCTCTCCTCTCTCTCTCTCTCTCTCTCTCTCTCTCAAAGACGAGTTTTGGTCGGCGCCAAAGGATTACAGATGGGTAACCAATTATCATGCTAAGGCGAAGCTTGTTTCGATTTAATTACCAGTTTCCTTGTAATAAAATAGGTTTTTGACACAAATCGTTGTTGTGCGTGGTAGATAACAGTCACATTTCCGATACTAAAGAAAGGGAAATGTATGTGCCACCAACTGCACTAGGTGTCAAATGTCTCCATTGGGAGGTTATGACGAACGAAATGGAAATACCTGTTTTCCGAACATAAATATCTTATCTGAAAACGCTTCTGTATGTTCGTTTCCCGACTCTGTGAGTTACATGTTTGTAGCAGTTTGACAAAATTTAAGCATCCATTTACGAAATACACATGTACCATACACAGTTGAAACACCATGCATGCTTGCTTGCCGGGCCTTTATCTATCTTCTTATACTGAGTCGGTCATATTTGGCCATTACCTCAGTTGGTTGGGTGGCTAAATTTAGAATTTAGCTAAAAAAGAAGAGGCACTGGATGCATCCTTAAAACAATTTACTATCTGCATAACAGAGGTATCCTAAAACGCATACCTCTGAATCTCAATCTTACACTGTACGGGCTTTGAACTCTTCTGCGGACTTGGCATTAACCGCAGAGGAGGGAAGACTGTTCCATTGGTGAACAGTTCTAGGAAAGGAGATCTTCAGGGCATCACTATAGGACTGGTATCTACGATATTGTGGGTCGTTTACTTTTGATGCCCTTGTTTGGGTCGACACTGTTACAGGGGTCAAGTACCTATCTTTATTAATAGACACTGAATCAGAGTGTTTCTTGTAGAAGATGGTTAAAGAGGACTGCTCACGACGGGCATCCAGCGACGGCCACTCTAGCTCATTAAGCATGTCACCGACGCTACTTATATTTCGCGATCGCCTGCAGGTCCATCGAGCAGATGTCCTCTGCACCTTCTCCACCTGCTGAGTCTGAGTTTTAACATAGGGATGCCAAATGGGTGATGCATAATAAAGTTGAGGGCGAACGAATGTTTTGTACGCAACAGCCTTTGTCTGCCTAGGTGCAAAGGCCAAGTTGCGTCTAAGGAATCCTAAAGTCCAGGTTGCTTTAGATGTAATCTCAGAGATATGTTGACCCCAATCAAGATCGTCAGTGATGGTGATACCAAGCTATTTGGCGGATTGAACATGCTCCGAAATTTGCTGGTGAAGTGTACAGTCAAACATTATTTGCTTGTCTGGAGGGTGTCGTGGCACCCTCATTGAGTGACATTTGGCCACATTGAACTTCATCTGCCAATCGGCCTCCCACTGTGCAAGTTGATCCAGGTCATCTTGTAAAATAAGACAGTCAGAAGGAGAATATATATTCCAATACAGGACACAATCATCAGCAAACAAACGGACCGATGACCTGATATTATCGGGGAGATCATTGATGAAAACCAAGAAGAGGACCTGTCCAAAGACCGAACCTTGGGGGACTCCAGATAAAACAGGGACTGGATCAGATGCTTGGCCATCAAGTACAACTTGTTGTAAGCGCCCAGCGTGTCATGAGCTAATCCACCTATGTGTGGATCCTCTTATCCCATAGTACTCCAGTTTGTATAATAGCCTTCTGTGAGGTACCTTGTCAAAGGCCTTAGCGAAGTCCATGATGATCAAGTCAGTCTGTTTGTGGTCACGGTTTATGGCCCCATCCAGATTGCTCACAATGTCATGGTAAAATTGAACAAGCTGCGTTTCGCAGGACCTTTGACTCCGGAAACCATGTTGACAGTCAGCAAGAATGCTCTCAATGGCTAAGTGTTTGTTGATATTGCATACTAATATATGCTCCAGGGTTTTGCAACAGATGCATGTTAGCGACACTGGTCAATAATTTGCTGCATCATAATTTCCCCTTTTTAGCTCACCGTCACGTAGATAACTTTTTGTCCGTCGTGCGTGCGTAAACAATTTCTTCAAACGACATCTCCTCCTAAACCACTGAATGGATTTTGACCAAACTTCACAGCAATGATCCTTATGTGGTCCCCTTTCAAAATTGATCAAATGGTTCCGGTCCGTTGCACATCTTAGTCACAGGAGCCAAAAATAGATTTTTTATCCCAAAAATTAAAAAAAATCTTCTTCTCTGAACCCGCAAGGCCCAGGTCTTTGATATTTGGTATGAAGCTTCATCTAGTGGACCCCTTCCAAGATTGTTCAAATTATAGTGCTGGGGCAAAAAAATGCCCCCGCCACGGCCACCGGGGCCCTTTGGTTTTACATGGGCTTACATAGGGAAAATCTTTAAAAATCTTCTTCTCTGAAACCGCAAAGCCCAAGTCTTTGATATTTGGTATGAAGCTTCATAATCATCTAATGGACCCCTACCAAGATTGTTCAAATTATAGTGCTGGGGCTAAAAATGCCCCCGCCCCGGGGCCCCTTGGTTTTACATGGGCTTATATAGGGAAAATCTTTAAAAATCTTCTTCTCTGAAACTGCAAGGCCCAGGTATTTGCTATTTGGTATGAAGCTTCATCTAGTGGACCCCTACCAAGATTGTTCAAATTATAGTGCTGGGGCCAAAAATGCCCCCGCCCCGGGTATGATACCCGGGGCCCTTTTGTTTTACATAGGTTTATGCAGGAAAAATCTTTAAAAATCTTCTTCTCTGAAACTGCAAGGTCCAGGTCTTTGATATTTGGTATGATGCTTCATCTTGTGGACCTCTACCAAGATTGTTCAAATTTTAGCCCTGGCGCCAAAAATGCCCCCGCCCCGGGGCCCTTTGGTTTTACATGGGCTTATATAGGGAAAATCTTTAAAAATCTTCTTCTCTGAAACTGCAAGGCCCAGGTCTTTGCTATTTGGTATAAAGCTTCATCTAGTGGACCCCTACCAAGTTTGTTCAAATTATAGTGCTGGGGCCAAAAATGCCCCCGCCCTGGGGCCCTTTGGTTTTACATAGGCTTATGTACGGAAAATCTTCTTCTCTGAAACTGCATGGCCCAGGTCTTTGATATTTGGTATGAAGCTTCATCTTGTGGACCTCTACCAAGATTTTCAAATTATAGCCCTGCGGCCAAAAATGCTCCTGCTCCGGGGCTTTTTGGTTTTACATAGACTTATTTATAGGGGAAACCTTGACAAATCTTCTTCTCTGAACCACAAGGCCTAGGTATTTGATATTTTGTATGAAGCTTCAGCTGGTGGACCTCTACCAAGATTGTTCAAATTATAGCCCTGAGACCAAAAATGCCCCCGCCTCGGGGCCCTTTGGTTTAACATAGACTTATATAGGGAAAATCTTTAAAAATCTTCTTCTGTGAAACCACAAGGCCTAGGTCTTTGATATTTTGTGTGAAATTTTATCTAGTGGACCTCTATCAAGATTGTTCAAATTATAGCCCTGGGGCCAAAAATGCCCCCGCCCCAAGACCCTTTGGTTTACATAGACTTATATAAGGAAATCTTTAAAAATCTTCTCTGAAACTGCAAGGCCCATGTCTTTGATATTTGGTATGGAGCTTCATCTAGTGGACCTCTACCAAGATTGTTCAAATTATAGCCCTCGTGCCACAAATGTCCCACCCGGGGGCCCTTTGGTTTAACATAGACTTGTATAGAGATAATCTTTGAAAATCTTCTTCTCTGAAACAGCAAAGCCAAGGTCTTTGATATTTGGTGTGAAGCTTCATCTAGCAGACCCCTATCAAGATTGTTTAAATTATAGCCCTGAGGCCAAAAATGCCCCCGCCCAGGGGCCATTTGGTTTTACATAGGTTTATGTAAGGAATTATATCTTTAAAAAAATCTTCTTCTCTGAAACCGCAAGGCCCAGGTCTTTGATATTTGGTGTGTAGCTTCATCTAGAGGACCTTTGCCAAGATAGTTCAAATTATAGCCTTTGTTGATATTTGGTATGAAGCTTCAACTTTTTAGACCTCCATCAACATTACACCATTATAACCCTGGGGTCAATAATGGCCCTTCCTGGGACCCACTTGTTACTCTATGGATCAGGTGAGCGACCTAGGGCCATCATGGCGGGCCATCATGGCCCTCTTGTTTATAGACCAGGTAACATTTGCTTGTCGCCAGTCATCTTGTACAGTGCCCTGGGCAAGTGATTCATTGAAGATAAAGGCCAACACAGGAGAGATTTCAGCACTACATTCCTTTAGTTTTTGTTTGTTGATTTGAGGTTTAACGTCCCCGTCAACACCGTAAAGGTCATTTTGGAGACGTTGCTTCCAATTTTGTGGGACTTTTACCCGACATTGAGATGAAATGACATCTCAAGCCCTGTCGCCCAATGAAACCAATAGGGTTTATTAGCATGGACGGTCCACCTTACACCGCGGTTCTTGGACAGGCTTAGATCCTCTAAGCGGTTTACCAGTACTATCAGAGTGTGCTGGCCGGATTCAGCTCTGCATGGAAGCATCATGCAGCCCATATATTTCTTCAAGCCCTTACATTCCTTTAGTACCCTGGCATTCAGGTCGTCAGGCCCAGATGCCTATGTATCTTGAGCTTACCTAACAGTTTAGCGACCCCCTTAGAGGGGAACGTACTTGTACACACTTTATACACACTTTATACAATCAAATTTCATGTCACAGTTTTTGCCCAAGCTGTTATCAGTCAAAATATACATGTACAAACACGTCTACAACTGTAACTGCAGCCCAGCGGAATTTAAATGAAATCAGGTAAAACAGTTTTACTAAATGACCAAGTTAGACTTTCTGGTCATAGCTGACAAAGAAAAATAAGCTTGAATGGTTCAACTTGGCAAATATACTTTTTTTTTTTTTTTGCAACAGAAGGCTATTACATAAACTGGAGTACTATGGGATAAGAGGATCCACGCATAGGTGGATTAGCTCATGGCTCTCTGGGCGCTCACAACAAGTTGTACTTGATGGCCAAGCGTCTGATCCAGTCCCTGTTTTATCTGGAGTCCCCCAAGGTTCGGTCCTTGGACCGGTCCTTTTCTTGGTTTTCATTAATGATCTCCCCGACAATATCAGGTCATCGGTCCGTTTGTTTGCTGACGATTGTGTCCTGTATAGGAACATATATTCTCCTTCTGACTGTCTTATTTTACAAGATGACCTGGATCAACTTGCACAGTGGGAGGCCGATTGGCAAATGAAGTTCAATGTGGCCAAATGTCACTCAATGAGAGTGTCACGACACCCTCCGGACAAGCAAATTAAGTTTGACTATACCCTTCACCAGCAAGTTTTGGAGCACGTTCAATCCGCCAAATATCTTGGTATCACCATCACTGACGATCTTGATTGGGGTCAACATATCTCAGAGATTACATCTAAAGCAACTAGGACTTTGGGATTCCTTAGACGGAACTTGGCTTTTGCACCTAGGCAGACAAAGGATGTTGCATATAAAACATTGGTTCGCCCTCAACTCGAATATGCATCACCCATTTGGCACCCCTATGTTAAAACTCAGACTCAGCAGGTGGAGAAGGTGCAGAGGACAGCTGCTCGATGGACCTGTAGGCGATGGCGAAATAGAAGTAGCGTCGGTGACATGCTTAATGAGCTAGAGTGGCCGTCCCTGGAGGCCCGTCGTGAGCAGTCCTCTTTAACCTTCTTCTACAAGATACACTCTGATTCAGTGTCTATTGATAAAGATAGGTACTTGACCCCTGTAACACTGTCGACCCAAACAAGGGCATCAAAATTAAACGACTCACAATATCGTAGATACCAGTCCTATAGTGATGCCCTGAAGAACTCGTTTTTTCCTAGAACTATTCCCCAATGGAATAGTCTTCCCTCCTCTGCGGTGAATGCCAAGTCCGCAGAAGAGTTCAAAGCCCGCACAGTGTAAGATTGGGTCTCAGAGGTATGCGTTTTAGGATACCTCTGTTATGCAGATTGTAAATAGTTTTAAGGACGCATCCAGTGCCTCTCTTTTTTTTTTTTTTTTTTCAGCTAAATTCTAAATTTAGCCACCCAATCAACTGAGGTAATGGCCAGATATGACCGACTCAGTATAAGAAGATAGATAGATAGATAATCAATATAAAGCATAAACGGACGTTTCACCGGTGAATTATTGTCATTGGACTTAGCACCAATGACAATTCTGTTTCAAATTTGTTTGAATTACGGTAATTGGTACAAATATCGAAAACAAAAGAAACAATTTTCACTTACCATTGCTTACCCAGAATTGAAAGCGATGTATTTTTTTTCTTTCGCTACTTATAGACAACTCCTCTATAATTAAAAGCTGCAACTGCATCGTGTCGGGATTTTGTCCAAAGTTAACAACTCAAATGTTTTTGTTTTTTCTTTCATTCAGCAAACATAACCGTGTATTATATTAAATGCAAAGCCTATTTTCATCTATCTTCATATTTTTGGTCCGCCATATCTAACCTTTGTCTCAGTAAAAGATGTATCCCTCCAAGTAGGTGTGATAGTATTTCTACTATTATAATGCAGGCCTACATTCGCAGGTGTACGAGTAGGCCTACATTACAGTGTTGACGGGGACGTTAAACCTCAAATCAAACAAACAAAACAAAACAAACAAACTACTTCTGTACTGCTACCACTACTTTCAATACTACTACTACTGCTACTACTACTACTACTACTACTACTACTACTACTACTACTACTACTACTACAGTACTACTACAATATTTACTTATACGCGCGAGTCGGACCGTCTATGCTTATAAACCCTATTGATTTCATTGAGCGACAGGGCTTGAGATTTCATTTCATCTCAATGTCGGGTAAAAGTCGCACGAAATTGGAAGCAACGCCTTCAAAATGACCTAGCCTATATAGTGTTGACGGGGACGTTAAACCTCAAATCAAACAAAATACTTATTATACTACTACTAATACTACTGCTACTAGTAGTACTACTACTACTACTACTACTTTTTACCACCAAAAAACGAAATGTTTCGGATTTTTTTTCTGACAAAAACGAATGAGTTTGCCGCACCCCCCCCCCCCCCCCCCACACACACACACCAACACACACACCTTTTCTTTGACAGGAAACATTCTTTCGAAAGCTTTTCGAGTTATCTGTTTGTTTGTTTGTTTGTTTGTGTTGAGATTTTACGTCCCCGTCAACACAATTTAAGTCATTTTGAAGACGTTGCTTCCGATTTTGTGGGATTTTACACATTGAGATGAAATGACATATCAAGCCCTACCGCCAATAGAAACCGTTAGGGTTTAAGGAGCGGTCCGACTTGCATCACTTTTCCTGGCCATGCTTAGACCTAAGCTGTTTACTAGTGCTCAAGTTCGGTCGGCTTCAACTCTGCGCGGAAGCACTGTGCAGCCCAATTTATTTCTCCAGGCCCCGATGGGCGGGGGCGATTCGAGCCATCTTCATCATGCGTATTTGAAACCCTTGAAGACCAAACCATACATGAAGAAAATTGGGGATTAACAAGGGTATACTTTATTTTTGTCAAGTCTGCTCCAAAACATAGATTGTGGGTACTCGTTAGAACCGCTTCAGCTAAAGAGTACTAAAGAGTTCCAACAATCTATGTTTTCAGCAAAAATAAGGAAAATAATGTATACCCCAATAAAGCCCGTGATTTTTTTTCAAGGGTGCAATAAACGCTCTTGATGCTCAATAGAATTTGAAATTATTGAGTGTTTACACAGCATGAATTGGACAGATATATCAAAGACGCCGCAAGAAAGATAAGAGCCTTATCCAGATTTTTTTTTTTTAATTAAACATTGTTCGTAATGATTTTTATTTATTTAATTATGTGCCCGTTTTTTTTTTTGTTTTTTTTAACATTTAATCATTTTGTGCATAAAGTAAAGACTATAAAATTGAAGACATTTTTCTCAAAAATGCCAAACAAAAATGTGGATATGTAAGCGGCATTTTAATTGGATAACTGGAAAATAAGAAATAGCGGTCTACTTGCATTTTACGGGTAGACCTGCATTTTACGGGTACACTCCTATTTTTACGGATATACCCGCATTTTAAGATGCGGGAACACCCGTAAATTTAGGGGTGTACCCGCAAATATAGGGATGTACCCGTAAAATGCAGGTGTACTTGTAAAATGCGGGTAGACCGCTAAATGCGGGTGTACCTACAAATTTACGGGTACACCCGCATTTGAAATAGGGGTGTACCTGCAAATTTAGGGGTGTACCCGCAAATTTACGGGTATACCCGTATATCTAAAATACGGGTAGACCGGTATCGGTCATTTTGACCCTTTTGGTACACCATAGCCTACACAGTAATCATGTATCTTTAACCTCCACATGGGATGGTTCTCCCTGCACGGGGGGTGGGGTGGGGGATGGGGGGGGGGGGGGCTCCTGTTAACGTCCGGTGCACTTATGGCATTCGTCCCTGCCAATGATTCCAGTGGAGCATGTTCAGACACCACAATTTTATTACCGCTGCCGGGAATCATAATCAGATATGTTTACTGGTGACACGTCCATAGAAATCCTTCACCAGGAATCGACCGGGGTGGGGGTGGGGGGGGGGGGTCTAGCATCAATGGCAAATGCACTAACCACTGTGTTACTTCACCTACCAAGTTATTCACATACAAATCATGCCATTTTTTATCCGTCTTGATTCTACGTCTCAAGTTTTCAAATTTTGACCTGAGTTTACCGTTTCCAGTCTATTTAGCCTTTGCATGAATCTTATTTCTTCTGCGATTTCTTATCTCTGGTGGGATACAGGGAAACTAGATCTACTAGATTTTGAGGCAATATGATTTTCAGCCGAAGTACGGATGAAAGAAGTTAGTAAAATCAAAGTTCTCTTGGACAGACCGAGCATCAGAATGACCATTAAAGTATTTCACCTTTGTAAATCAGAGCGCATCCTTCCTCATAGTTTCAGGGTCACTTTTCTGATATAAGTACACATTCCTTTGAGGTTTTGGCCCCCGCCCATCAGGGCTTGAAGAAATAGATGGGCTGCATGCTGCTTCCACGCAAAGCTGAAACCGACCCGCACACGATAGTACTGGTAAACGGCTTAGAGGATAAAGCCTGCCCACGCAAATAGGTGCGAGTATGACCGTCCATGCTTATAAACCCTATTGGTTTTATAGGGGGGGGGGGGGGGGGGGGCAGGGCTTGAGACGTCATGTCATTACATCTCAATGTCGGGTAAAAGTCCCACAAAATTGGAAGCAACGCCTCCAAAATGACCTTTACAGTGTTTGCGGGGACATTAAACCTCTAATCAAACAAACAAATCCTCCGAGGTTTCTTTATTGGTGGAATGTATAAGAATAGATAAGAAATATTAAAATAATTACTTCTAATTTTTTTTTTTTTTTTTGTTGTTTTTTTTTTTTTTTTTTTTGTTTTGGTTTACGGCCCTTTCAAGATTATTTCACTCATATCGAGCCGATCGTTAATCAGAGGTGGGCGAAAACCGGAGTACCCGGAGAAAAACCACCTGACCTTCCGTTGCAGAACTTGGCGTCTCACATGTGACCCGAGCGAGGCTCGAACCACAGCGGTGAGAGACCTAATGATCAAGAGTCAGCGCTCTTAACCACTAGGCCCCGGAGGCCCGTTACTTCTAAATATGTTATTGATATTATTGATAGTAATATATATTATTGATATTATTGATAGTAATAATATTAGAAATAATTGAACACAACTATAGCTTTTATTATCACAGGCTCTGTATTTGTTACGTCAATTATGCATTACCGATACGGCTGTGTTTATTTGCCTTGTTTTCAAAATGACGGACGAGGTTAATCTCAATGACAATTACATAGTCGTAAAGTGAAGGCAATTGGTTAGGCAATTGGCCATTTTGTGGGAAAGTAACTGTCCTTTTGGCTTTCCGCTATTGATGTTTCCATTAGGGTCTAGTTGTTTCATGTTTGTATTTCTTTCCCTTGGTGGCTCTGATGGGAGCTGTGGGTTAATTATATCAATTCCTGGTCATTGCCTTCACTTCTATTTTGAAGGTAGGCCTATTCTCTCTCTCTCTCTCTCTCTCTCTCTCTCTCTCTCTCTCTCTCTCTCTCTCTCTCTCTCTCTCTCTCTCTCTCTCTCTCTCTCTCTCTCTCCTGGTCATTGCCTTCACTTCTATTTTGAAGGTAGGCCTATTCTCTCTCTCTCTCTCTCTCTCTCTCTCTCTCTCTCTCTCTCTCTCTCTCTCTCTCTCTCTCTCTCATTAAACTTTTACTTAATATATGTTCTATTTCCGTAGCGTGTTTAAATCTTATTATAGTAATTGAAAAGAAAATGTTGATCCGAATGCGATAGCTCATGATGAGCAATTTCATTTGGATCATCACAGTAAAGATATGTGAGCCCCGCCAAGCGAATTTGGTCTTCGAGCATTCCGTCATGACAAATTTTAACTGCGCATGCCCAGCCATTCAGAGGGGCCAGGGATATGGCTTTCTGTCTGAAGGTTCCTCTTGATTCGCTGCTTGTATGAGCGAGCAGCGAAGATTCTGGCGAGACTGCGCGGATGCGCAGGCTCGCCTGAACCTTCGCTGCTCGCATAGGCGATATGTACCAAAATCGCTTGGCGGGGCCCATGTGTACCAAGTTAATACAAAATCCAAGTAAAATACCAGTAAATGCAGAAAAATGATGATAATTTGAATATCTTTGAGTATTGAAAGTCTGTTGACTCTGATATTTGATTTTTACCCCCCTGTATTTCCAATATAAAAAAGACGAAGACTGCTTCTATAATACAGGTAACACCACTTAAACATGCCATTGCAATTGCATTGTACCAATAGCTCATCACGCAGAGCTATCAGGTATGTAAACTGCTCATGTAGGATATAATTCAGCTGACTGGTCAGTTCTTCAAGACATTTTCAGCCAGGCCCTTATCTAATTTAAACATAACTCTGTTGACAGACAGGAATGTTGCACCTCATTAAAATCCAATAAAACTAGGCTGTTTTATAGCACCATTAGTGGGTTGATTATCATCAAAGATACCTGACATTTTAGTGTAGCAGCTTGCTTGTTTGGAAAATAGTTAAAACAAAGAAAAAAACTTTATTGATAAAAACAAAACAAAAACGAAATAAGTTGAAAGCGTGTATTTTAAGGGAAAGAGAAAATTATTCAGAAGAGCTGAAGGTGCATGTCAGGGACTCTTACAGTGTTTACTTGGATGGATTGCTTGCGCAGAAACTTCCGAGAAAAATTTATTTACTTTAAACTCAGCTGAGGATAGTTTAGGCCGAATTGGTATAAATTTTGCACTCCTTTTTTCCTGTATACTACTTATTTAAACAGTTAGAATTTAAACAGCTAGATACTAAAGTCAGGAAACATTTTAAACAATGTAAATTTTATTCTGTCCGCTTCACACATATTCACAAACTAGTAAGAATTTCATCTGGTTACTTTCTTGAATAATCACATCCAGAAGCTCATTATCTTTAGCCTTGTTAGTATAAATCCATTAATGACCAATGTCCAATAAACCAAATTTTGGCAACAAATGCAGACACAGGTCAGATTTCAAAGAAATTGCAGCATCTGTTCTTATTTATACCTCAATCATAGGTTGTGGGTGCTCATTAGAATCACCCTACTCAGGTGGTTCTAACTAGGAGAAGATATCAAAATAATGTATATATCCCTGTAAACCCCAGTTTTCTCTGAATGAAATGGGGTTTAGTGGGTTGTTCATTTCACAGGATTGTTCCTGTGCATTAAAGAGAGCAATTCATTTTTTATGCTATATATATATTATATCAGTAAACCATTTTTTTTTCACTTTTAATCACTGGTCAATTATGGATTAAATGTGTGTATGAAATTGTTGGAAATACCTCTGAGGGCCTAGCACACACTATCCAGTAAGTTTTATAATAATTGTTTTCATTAGGGGGCCATTAAGGACTTGCCAGGAGGTAATAAATCACACAATGGAGTCTGCATGTGGTTGAAATATTGGCAGATATTGACTCCAAAGATTCTTTGGCTAAGAGTTAACCATTGATCTCTCGGACCAATGAAACCAAACCCTGCTACATTAGCTGCTACAGGTACTATAGAGGAATCTGTAAGCTCTGTGTCATAAGCTCCTTGATTGTACCTATACTTTGTTTTCAACGGGTCTTGGTGGCATGGTAGTGAGGAGCGCTGACTCTTACTCATTAGGTCGCTCGCCGTTGTGGTTCGCGCCCCGCTCAGTTCACTTGTGGAAAGACACTCCCTTAATCTGTGGTTCGCATTTCGCTCAAGAAACATGTCGGAAAGACAAGTTCTGCCTGAGTTTCTCCTGGTTCTCCCCTTTTTGCAAACCCGAACGATGGGCTCGATATATGTGAAAATAACCTTGCAAGGGCTGTATAGCCCCCCCCCCCCTACCGGCTAAACAGCTAATTTTCGTGTGAATTGTTGGACAGACGTGTTATTCACCGTAATTAGTCAAACACACCACCCCCGCTCTAGCAATGAAAACCCTGGTAAACCTCACATGGTCACTTGGTGTTGACCTCCGAATAGACACGCTATGTTGAAATAACGCCAAGACGACATTATTTTACCAATTTATTCCGAAAAGAAAAACGCACCACCCCCGCTCTAGCAATGAAAACCTTGGTAAACCTCACATGGTCACTTGGTGGTGACCTCCGAATAGACACACTATGTTGAATTAACGCCAAGACGACATTATTTTACCAATGTATTCCGAACGGTCTGGTTCAAGTTCCTTAAACTGTACATAATACTCTCAAAAGGTTGCTGCAGTATATGAAGATAGATATAGGTAGCAATGTGTAATTCTTGATAATTGCCTGTCATTCTGACAATACCCTAGAGGACTGGGGAAAAGTATTTCAGTTTTTCAGGTACATTTATCAATATCGATCTATACATAGGCCTAAAATTCATTTTTAACATGTTCCTCCTCAAAATACCCCCAAATACAAAGTGCTTTTTGGTATTTCTATGTGCTTTCCGGAACGGGCCTCCGTGGCCTAATGGAACTTGAGCGCTGACTCTTAGTCATTAGGTCTCTCACCGCCGTGGGTTCGAGCCTCGCTCGGGTCACGTGTGAGACGCCAAGTTCTGCAACGGAAGGTCAGGTGGTTTTTCTCCGGGTACTCCGGTTTTCGCCCACCTATGATTAACGATCGGCTCGATATGAGTGAAATAATCTTGAAAGGGCCGTAAAACCCAAACCAAAAAAAAAAAAAATGTGCTTTCCGGTATTTACGTTGCTTTCCGGTATTTTAGTGCTTTCCGGTAATTCTATGCACCCTGTTTGTAGTGGTTTGGTTAAGCGCGTTATAGTAATCCAGTTAAATAAGCCTGTCATAAACTGACCTGCCATTTCTCAGTTAAGATGCAGTTACAGCGGTAGAAAAAAATTGTATAATAGAAAAAAATGGAGTTATCGTTATTAACTGAGATGGAAAGGGTTGAATGTAACTGAAAAGTGTTAGTGCTTGACTGAACATCATTACGCATTCTGGGTAAGCATTAATTGTTCGTGACACGTTTAAACCGGTCGGGTATGAAACACCCTTCCCGATCCGAAAATCCCCAATCCAAAACTTTCTATTTGCCCTGATTCATTTATTAGAATATGTTTTTTAAACACTTTTTTTGTGCTTTGTTTTATTACTTTTAAGTATTTTAATCATTATTTATTTATATTTTGTTTAAATAAGTCCAATTTGTGATTTAATCCTATCAGTTATTGTTTTTTTTTTTAATTAGAGGCGGAAGAGTACACTATTTTTCGATAAATCGGCAGGGTCTTTCATACCCCTGAGAGAGGAATAGTTTAGGATAAAATCACAAATTGGACTTACATAGTCATTGAATTGTTGTTCAGCAAGGAGAAAAACATTATTCAAACAGAAGACAACCCCCACCACCACCAAAAAAAGCTGTTAAATGGACTGTATCCATAAAATACCATTTTTTCCCTGAAACCACAAGCACTATTCCCAGCGAATGTAGCAGATAGAATTCAGTGCACCCTCCCTTGGGACGTATGTGTCTATGTCGTTGTCATTGCTGTAAAAAACATGAAGTTATATTTAACACCTTTATCAACTTTGATCAGCCTGGTGATCAGTTGTCAAGTTTAACAATTGCATTCATTGACAATTGAGACCTTTTATAAGAGCGTATGCAGTTACAGCTGTAAAATTGTATCAAATATGCGAGGAAAACCAGAGTACCAGGAGATGAAACACATGACCTTGCCTAAACGAGGCTCAAACCCCTACCCAATAGGCCACGCAGGCACATGGCATGAATAAGGGATATCTTTAGAACTCAAATACACGGCTGGTAAACTCGTAAGGGGTAACCGTCGGTTATGCACTCAAAATCCTTACGGGAACCACAAATATGTCAACAAACAGGTGAGTGTTCCCGATATATGATTTTTAGTCATTTTTGTAAACATATTTTGAGAAATCGGGCAATGCTATTCTCAACAACTTTCATTTCTGCATCAGAAAAGATGGGTGTGGACATGAAAACGCAAGCGGTCGATTATTAATTTAATTTCTCCCCGAGGAAGGTAGTCAGATATTTCTGTTTTGACCTGTTTTCTAGTGCCGAATGAAGGCATTTTCAGCTACCCGAACGATGCGAAACTAATCCAACATGCCAAATAACACGTTATTCAAACCAATGTCATGTTGATATACAGTGTCAGTCCTAATACTAGCATGTCGGATCATTTTTAGTCATTACTGATGTTGTACAAACTGAATCGGAGCAGCTTTGTTGATGTTGCACTGATGAGTTAAGACGTTTAAGGAGCGTTCCCACTCGCAGCAGTTTTCCTGGACAGGCTTCGACCTAAACGGTTTACCATTAATCAAGTTCGGTCGGTTTCAGCCCTGCGCAGAAGCATTCCAAGCCCCGATGGGCGGGGGCGTATTGTAAAATGCGTATCTAATATGCAATTTATTCTACTGTACGAGCATATAAGATAAATGCCTTGAAAATATAGCAATATCAGGTTTTCAGCAATTCGTTCGAGTACATGAATTTGGATACGTACGAGCAGTTCATACGAGGGCACGAATTTCGATTTTAAGTTCTCGTTCGGAATAAAGTTAACAGTATTATCAGTCGTACCGAGCAACTACAGTGTCTTCAGGGCTTTGATGAACTATTTGTGTGAATTAATGAATGAAGAAACGCATTTCAATCAGACAACCATTAGTTGGCTTTTTTCTGTCCCCGTAAGGGGTAATGTTTCCTTAAGGGGTAATGGGTCCTCGTAAGTCATAATCGACACAAATATTAAAGCTCCTGGAAAAAATTCTGCGGAAATTTTGCAACTTATGTATTTCAACATGAAAGTGGTTTGAATTACGTGTTATTTGGCATGTTGAATTAGTTTCGCATCGTCCGGGTAGCTGAAAATGCCTTCATTCGACACTAGAAAACAGGTCAAAACAGAAACATCTGGCTAACTTCCTCGGGGAGAAATTAAATTTAAAATCGACCGCTTGCCTTTTCATGTCCACACCCATCTTTTCTGATGCAGAAATGAAAGTTGTTGAGAAAAGCATTACCCGATTTCTCAAAATATGTTTGCAAAATGACTAAAAATCATATATCGGGAACACTTACCTGTTTGTTGACATATTTGTGGTCTCGGAAGGCATAACCAGAAGTTCCCGTAAGGATTTTGAGTGCATAACCGACGGTTACCCCTTACGAGTTTACCAGCCATGAAATATATGCACATATCTATGGTTGCGCCATAAAAAGCAGCATGTCACGAGTTGCCACCTTAACAGTGGCATTTTTGTAGGGTCTATGCTTTGTAGCTCACCTGTCACGTAGTGACAAGGTGAGCTTTTGTGATCACTTTTTGTCCGTCGTCCGTCGCGCGTGCGTCCGTCCGTGCGTGCATCCGTGCGTCCGTAAACAATTTCAAATAAGTATATCTCTTATACCCCATGATCAATCTTGATCAAATTTCATGTGAAGCATCATCAGGTAGGGGAAAAGGCTGCATAAGGTTTTTGGGCAGATCAGATTGGAATTCTGGTTGCCATGGCAACATATAGCTCCCATAGACTAACAATAGGAAAAAATTAAAATATCTTCTTCTCTGAAACTACTGGGCCCAGAGCTTAGATATTTAGTTTGTAACAATGTCAAGTGGTCACCTTCATAAATCCTGCCAATCATGCCCTTGGGGTACAAATTGGCCACACCCTGGGGGCCCTTAACTCCTATAGAATCATAATGGAAAAAAAAGCTTCAAAAATCTTCTTTTCTGAAACCACAGGGCCCAGAGCTTAGATATTTAGCATGCAGCAACGGCAAGTGGTCACCTACATAATTCCTACCAATCATGCCCCTGGGTTCCAAATGGGCCACACCCCGGGGCCCTTTAGCTCCCATAGACTCATAATGGAAAAAAAAAACTTCAAAAATCTTCTTCTCTGAACCAACAGGACCCAGAGATTAGGTATTTAGCATGTAGCAAAGGCAAGTGGTCACCTACACAATTCCTGCCAATCATGCCCCTGGGGTCCAAATTGGCCACACCCCGGGGCCCCTTAGCTCCCATAGACTCATAATGGAAAAAAAGCTTCAAAAATCTTCTTCTCTGAAACCACAGGGCCCAGAGCTTAGATATTAAGCATGTAGCAAAAGCCAGTGAGTGGTCACCTACATAATTCCTGCCAATCATGCCCCTGGGTTTCAAATGGGCTACACCATGGGGCCCCTTCGCTCCCATAGACTCATAATGGAAAAAAAAAGCTTCAAAAATCTTCTTCTCTGAAACAACAGGGCAGAGCTTAGATATTTACCATGTAGCAACGGCAAGTGGTCACCTACAAAATTCCTGCCAATCATGCATCTGGGGTCCAAACGGGCCACGCCTCGGGGCCCCTTAGCTCCTATAGACTCATAATGGAAAAACGCTCCAAAAGGTTTCTTCTCTGAAACCACAGGGCCCAGAGCTGAGATATTTAGCATGTAGCAACAGGAAATGGTCACCTACATAAATCCTGCCAATCATGCCCCTTAGGTCCAAATGGGCCGCGCCTCGGGGCCCCTTAGCTCCCATAGACTCATAATGAAAAAAAAAGCTTTAAAAATCTTCTTCTCTGAAACCACAAGGCCCAGAGCTTAGGTATTTAGCATGTAGCAACAGCAATTGGTCACCTACATAATTCCTGCCAATCATGCCCCTGGGTTCTTAATTGGCCACGCCCCGGGGCCCCTTTGCTCCCATAGACTCATAATGGAAAAAAGCTTCAAAAATCTTCTTCTCTGAAACCACATGGCCCAGAGCTAAGATATTTAGCATGTAGCAATGGCAAGTGGTCGCCTACATAATTCCAGCCAGTCATGCCCTGGGGTCCAAACGGGCCACGCTCCGGGGCCCCTTAGCTCCTATAGACTCATAATGGGAAAAAAAAGCTTCAAAAATATTCTTCTCTGAAATCACAGGGCCCAGAGCTTAGATATTTAGCATGTAGCAATGGCAAGTGGTCACCTACATAAATCCTGCCAATCATGCCCCTGGGGTCCAAATGGGCCACGCCCCGGGGCCCCTTAGCTCCAATAGACTCATATTGGAAACAAGCTTCAAAAATCTTCTCTGAAACCATAGGGTCCAGAGCTTAGATATTTAGCATGTGGCAATGACAAGTGGTCACCTACATAAATCCTGCGAAACATGCCCTTGGGGTCCAAATGGGCCACACCCTGGGACCCCCCCCCCCCCCCCCCCCCACACACACACACTTAGCTCCCATAGACTCATAATGGAAAAAAGCTTCAAA
Source organism: Lucinisca nassula (assembly GCA_963580285.1). NCBI lineage: Eukaryota > Metazoa > Mollusca > Bivalvia > Lucinida > Lucinidae > Lucinisca > Lucinisca nassula. Next base: position 91,417,141 of record OY757015.1, read on the forward strand.
AATCTTCTTCTCTGCCCAGTGCTTAGATATTTAGCATGCAGCAACGGCAAGTGGTCACCTACATATTTCCTGATAATTATGCCCCTGGTATCCAAATGGGCCACGCCCCGGGGCCCCTTAGCTCCAATAGACTCATAATGAAAAACAGCTTCTAAAATCTTCTTCTCAGAAACTTTGAACCACAGAACTTATATATTTAGTATCTAGCAACATAAAATAGCCAGCTACATAAATCCTGCTAACCTGCCCCTGGGGTCAAAATTGGCCACGCCCGAGCTCATCAGCTTCAATAGACTTATAATGGAAAAAAAAAACTTAAAAAATCTTCTATGAAACCATAAGGCCCAGAGCTTAGATTTTTAGTATGTAGCAACGTCAGGTGGCCACCTACATAAATCCTGTCAGTTATGCCCCTGGGATCCAAATTGGCCACCACAGAGCTCTTTAGCTTCCATAGACTTACAATTGGAAAAACTTCAAAAATCTTCTTCTCTGAAACCACAGGGCCCTTATAATGTTGAAAAGAAGACAAAAAAAAAAAACAACAACTTAAAATGGGGTAAAAAAAATCTTCAAAAATCTTCTTCTCTGAAACCATAAGTCCCAGAGCTTAGGTATTTAGCATGTAGCAATGTCGAGTGGTCGCCTACATGAATCCTGCCAATCATGCCCCTGGGGTCCAAATTGACCAAATCCTGTGGCCCCTAAACTCCAGCAAAATTATAATGGAAAAAAGCTTCAAACATATTCTTTGAAACCATGAAGTACAGACCTTAGATATTTAGTATATAGCAACACAAAATGGTCGCCTACTTAAATCCTGCCAACCATGCCCTTTGGGTCAAAATTGGCCAAGCCCCAGGGCTCATTAGCTCCTATAGTCTTATACTGAAAAAAAAAAAACGTCAAAAAATCTTCTTCTCCAAAACCATAAGGCACAGAGTTTCTTTTATTTGAGGTTTTACATCCCCGTCGACACTGTATAGGTCATTTTGGAGATGTCTCTTCCAATTTTGTGGGACTTTTACCCGACATTGAGATGAAATTACATCTCAAGCCCTGTCGTCCAATGAAACCAATAGGGTTTATAAGCATGGACACTGCTTTGCCTGAGCTTTGATATTTAGTATGTAGCAATGTCAAGTGGTCTCCTACACTAATGATTTTCTGGTACACAGGTGAGCGATATAGGGCCATTGGGCCCTCTTGTTTTTTTTCTTCATCAGTTTCATCCAATTATAAACAGTATTCATTTGAAGCCTGCAAAATGACGGGATAATATGACAACATTGCAAACTGACCAGATATGACTATTTTTTTTTTTTTTGCAGAATATTACTTAAGAAGAAAGTAACAAAATGACAAGCTAACACTATAACATGGACAACACACAACACAACATAATAAACCAACAATATATAATGGATATGAACAAAACGTAATGGTATGTCAACAGAACATGATGCCATATCTCGACGTAAGACAGTTGAGGCGTTACATGTATATGCCTAGAGTCCATTTATTGGACTTTGCCAAACATGGTAGACCGGGGCATCAAGTGCTGGCCAAAGGACATGCCCTTTTGTAAACTGTATAACCAACTAAATTCTGACACACCTTTAGTGGAAATGGTCTACTCCAAAATTATAAGGTAGGCGATTCCATTGTCATATATGGTTTAGTGTTGTGATTCATTGAGATACTTAAACACATTTTTCAATAAACATACATGTACGGCCCGCGGCCCCGCCCACCGAGGCTTGAAGAAATAGACGGGCAGCATGATGCTTCCACACAGAGATGAAACCGACCGCACACTAGTACTGGTAAACAGCTTATAGGTAAAGTGGTGCGAGTCAGACCGTCTATGATTATAAACCCTATTGGTTTCATTGGGCAACAGGGCTTGAGATGTCATTTCATCTCAATGTCGGGTAAAAGTTCCACAAAATTGGAAGCAACGTCTCCAAAATGACCTATACTGTGTTGGCGGGGACGTATAACCTCAAATCAAGCAAGCAAACCTGTACGGCCCCCGCCCATCGGGACTTGAAGGAATAGATGGGCTGCATGATCTTCCACGCAGAGCTGAAACCGATCGCACATGAGTATTGCTAAACCGCTTAGAGGATCAAGGCCAACCCAGGCAAAGCGGTGCGAGTCTGACCGTTCATGCTTATAAACCCTATTGGTTTCATTGGGCGACAGGGTTTGAGATGTCATTTCATCTCAATGTCGGGTAAAAGTCCCACGAACTTGGAAGCAACGTCTCCAAAATGACCTATAGATACAGTGTGGATGGGGACGTTAAACCTCAAATCAAACAAACATGTACATGTGCATTTACATTCATCTCCCTGAACAATATAGCACATAAACTTTAACTATATTATCCGTAACATATAAATGCATAACTTGAAGCATTTAGTGAACAGTACAAATATGTACAACTATTTTTGTGCCCCGCCTGCCTTTGGCAGGAGTGGGGCATATAGCGTTTCGGCGTGATGTTACGTGGGTACGTTTGTATGTCACGTTCGTAACCACCTCGGGCTGAAATGTCGAGCTCAAACCTCGGGCTCGCATTGGAGCTCATATTTTTTTTTACCTGTTGTGCTACAAAGTTGAAATTTGGTATGAAATTTACTCAGACCAAGACCTATCAGTTTATGTTCAAGTTGACCCAGGGTCGTGCCCCTGGTTTGGGCCCAGGGGTCAGATTGCGTAACAGGTCAAAATTGTCATATAGGAGTTTGTATGCAAAACTGTCAAAATGTCTTATTATCTTGAAAATTAATCAGATTCGAACACCTAAACCGTATATATTAATGTTCCTTATGATATGACACATTCCATGACACAGACTTTGAGTCCCTACGGTCACCCCTGGGCCATGTCCCGCCCCCCTTTACTTCATTAAAGTCTTTATATCTCAGAGACTATCCATATCCCCACCCCTTAACCATATTTATTATTGTTCTTATGATAAGATGCATTGACTGATACAGGCATTGGGTCAATCCCGACACAACCCTCCCCACCCCCCTCAAGATCAAGGTCACTGTGGCTATTTTTAGAAAAACGTTGTCATCGCTCTAGCGCCTACATTTCTTCACCAATTTCAATATAACTTCACACAAATGTTCCTTATAAAAATATCTCGAGCGAGTTTTACTTTCAAGGTCATGGCCTCATGGTCAAGGTCACTGTGGCTATTTTTAGGAAAACTTTATCATCGCTCTAGCGCCAACATTTCTTTACTGATTTCAATATAACTTCACACAAATGTTCCTTATGACAATATCTCGAGCGAGTTCGACTTTCAAGGCATTACCTCAAGGTCAAGGTCACTGTGGCTATTTTTAGTAAATCTTTGTCATCGCTCTAGTGCCTACATTTCTTCACCAATTTCAATATAGCTTCACACAATTGTTCCTTACAAAAATATCTCGAGCGAGTTCAACTTTTAAGGTCATGGCCTCAAGGTCAAGGTCACTGTGGCTATTTTTAGAGAAACTTTGTCATCCGTCTAGCGCCTACCTTTCTTCACTGATTTCAATATTACTTTACACAAATGTTCCCTATGACAATATCTCGAGCGAGTTCGACTATCAAGGTCATGACCTCAAGGTCAAGGTCATTGTGGCTGTTTTTGGAAAAACTTTTTATCGCACTAGCACCTAAATTTTCCCACCAATTTTAATATAACTTCACATAAATGTTCCTTATAAAAATATCTTCAGCGAGTTCGACTTTCAAGGTCATGGCCTCAAGGTCAAGGTCGCTGTAGCTATTTTTTGAAAAACTTTGTCATCGCTCTAGCGCCAACATTTCTTTACTGATTTCAATTTAACTTCACACAAATGTTCCTTATAACAATATCTCGAGCGAGTTCGACTGTCAAGGCATTACCTCAAGGTCAAGGTCACTGTGGCTATTTTTAGAAAAAACATGTCATCGCTCTAGCGCCTACATTTCTTCACCAATTTCAATATAACTTCACACAAATGTTCCTAACAAAAATATCTCGAGCGAGTTCAACTTTCAAGGTCATGGCCTCAAGGTCAAGGTCATTGTGGCTATTTTTAGAAAAACTTTGTCATCCGTCTAGCGCCTACCTTTCTTCTCTGATTTCAATATTACTTCACACAAATGTTCCTTATGACAATATCTCGAGCGAGTTCGACTATCAAGGTCATGATCTCAAGGTCAAGGTCACTGTGGCTATTTTTGAAAAACTTTGTCATCACACTAACGCCTACATTTTTTCACAAATTTTAATATAACTCCACACAAATGTTCCTTATAAAGATATCTTCAGCGAGGTCGACTTTCAAGGTCATGGCCTCAAGGTAAAGGTCGCTGTGGCTATTTTAAGAAAACTTTGTCATCGCGCTAGCGCCTACATTTATTCATTGATTTCAGTATAACTTCACACAAATGTTCCTTATTACACTATCTCGAGCGAGTTCGACTTTCAAGGTCATGGCCTCAAGGTCAAGGTCACTGTGGCTATTTTTAGAAAAAAATTGTAATCGCACTAGCGCCTACATTTTTTCACCAATTTCAATAAACTTCACGCAAATGTTCCTTATAAAAATACCTTGAGCGAGTTCGACTTACAAGGTCATGGCCTAAAGGTCAAGGTCACTGTGATTTTTTTAGGAAAACTTCGTCATCGCTCTAGCGCCTACATTTCTTCACTGATTTCAATATAACTTCACACAAATGCTCTTTATGACAATATCTCAAGCGATTTCGACTTTCAAGGTCAAGGTCACTGTGGATATTTTCAGAAAAAAACTGTCATCGCTCTAGCGACTACATTTCTTCACTGATTTCAATATAACTTCACACAAATGTTCTTTATGACAATACCTCGAGCGAGTTCGACTTTCAAAGTCAAGGTCACTGTGGCTATTTTTAGAAAATATTTGTCATTGCTCTAGCGCTTACATTTTTTTCACCAATTTCAATCTAACTTCACACAAATGTTCCTTATGACAATATCTCTAGCGAGTCCCACTTTCAAGGTCAAGGTCACTGTGGCTATTTTTAGAAAAAACTTTGTCATCGCTCTAGCGCTTACATTTCTTCACCGATTTCAATATAACTTCACACAAATGTTCCTTATGACAATATCTCAAGCGATTTCGACTTTCAAGGTCAAGGTCACTTTTTTTAGCAAAACTTTGTCATCGCTCTGGCGACTACATTTCTTCATCGATTTCAATAGAACTTCACAAAAATGTTCCTTATGTCAATATCTCTGGCGAGTTCCACTTTCAAGGTCAAGGTCACTGTGGCTATTTTTAGTAAAACTTTGCCATCGCTCTAGCGCTTACATTTCTTCACCGATTTCAATATAACTTCACACAAATGGTCCTTATGACAATTTCTCTAGCGATTTCGACTTTCAAGGTCTAGGTCATTGTGGATATTTTTAGAAAAATTTTTGTCATCGCCCTAGCGCCAACATTTCTTCACCGATTTCAATAGAACTTCACACAAATGTTCCTTAGGACAATACCTCGAGCGAGTTCGACTTTCAAGGTCAAGCTCACTGTGGCTATTTTTAGAAAAACTTTGTCATTGCTCTAGCGCTTACATTTTTTCACCAATTTCAATATAATTTCACATACATGTTCCTTATGACAATATCTCGAGCGATTTTGACTTTCAAGGTCAAGGTCACTGTGACTAGTTTTAGAAAAACTTTGTCATCGCTCTAGCACCTACATTTATTGATGGATTTTAATAGAATTTCACACAAATGTTTCTTATGATGATATTGCGAGTTGCTATGACTTTCAAGGTCATGACCTCAAGGTCAAGTTCAATGTGGCTATTTTTAGAAAAAAACTTTGTCATCGCTCTACCGCCTACATTTATTAACAGATTTTAATATAACTTCACACAAAAGATGCTAATGATAATATCTTGAGCAAGATCTACTTTCGCGGTCAATGTCACTATGGCTATTTTTAGCATACCATTGTCATCACTCTAGAACCTACATTTATTGATGGATTTTAAACAAACTTAACACAAATGTTGCATATGATAATATCTCAAGCAAGTTGGACTTTTGCCAGTTCAGTGTTTTCCACACACGAAGTTCTTGTGCGAGAGGATTTGTATCGCATGCGATGCATTGTTGTAACTTATGATATGACACATTCCAAGACACAGACTTTGGGTCCCTCCGGACACCCCCGGAGGATGGGTACAAGCCATATCGACAAAGATATATGGCGGGGGCATCTGTGTACTTTGGACACATGTCTAGTTTTTTGTTGTTTTTGCTTTACCGACTTGAATCTGCCAAGACATGGATGATGGTTATAAACTTTTGTAACCGTGATTTACGGAGTGCAAACATAGTCACAGATAACAAGCTATATTAGTATTTCGTTGATATAATCCAAATCCAGCAAGTTTTTTATATTATCGTATTGATATAATGCAGACCCAGCAAGTCTATGAATTTAGTAACTTGAATATTATCGTGTTGCTACAATCCAAATCCTGCAAATCTATGAATTCAGCAACCTGATTATTAGCGTATAGGTATAATCCAAATCATTGTGTACGCAAACATGCCTATACAAATACATTGCCACCTTTATCGCCGAAAAAATGAAAATTTTATGATGAAAAAGTGTGATATTTTTCTTATTTCTGCTCAAAATAAAGACTGTGGGCACTCGTTAGAACCGCCTTGCCTCCTCAAGGCGGTTCTAACGAGTACCCACACTCTACATTTTAGAGCAGAAATAAGAAAAATAAGGCATACCCCCGGAAACTCCAGTTTTAAAATATAAAAGTGGGGTTCAAGTCGGTCAAAATTAAACAGGCGTGTTTTCGTGATGCCACAAGTCTATCAATTCAGCAACTTCAATATTATCATCGGCCCCCGCCCATAGGGGCTTGAAGAAATATATGGGCTGCATGATGCTTCCACGCAGAGCTGAATCCGGCCCACACACTAGTACTGGTAAACCGCTTAGAGGATCTAAGCCTTCCAGGAACCGCAGTGCGAGATGGACCGTCCATGCTATTAAACCCTATTGGTTTCATTGCGCGACAGGGCTTGAGATGTCATTTCATCTCAATGTCGGGTAAAAGTCCCACAAAATTGGAAGCAACGTCTCCAAAATGACCTCAACAGTGTTGACGGGGACGTTAAACCTCAAATCAAACAAAAACAAATCAATATTATCATACTGATGTTATCCAAATCCAGCAACTTGAATACTATTATCGTATTGATATAATCTAAAACCAGCAAGTCTCTGAATTAAGCAACTTGAATATTATCGTTTTGATATGTTACAAATCCAGCAAGTATATCAATTCAGCAACTTCAATATTATCATACTGATATAATCCAAATCCAGCAACTTGAATATTATTATCGTATTGATATAATCCAAACCCAGCAAGTCTATGAATTTAGCAACTTGAATATTATTGTATTGATACCGTATGTTACAAACCCAGCAAGTCTATCGATTCAGCAACTTCAATATTATCATACTGATATAATCCAAATCCAGCAACTTGATTATTATTATCGTATTGATATAATCAAAACCCAGCAAGTCTATGAATTCAGCAACTTGAATATCATCGTATTGATATCGTATGTTACAAATCCAGCAAGTCTGTCAATTCAGCAACTTCAATATTATCATACTGATATTATCCAAATCCAGCAACTTGAATATTATAATTGATTGATAAAATCCAAATCCAGCATGCCTTCGAATATAGCAACTTAAATATTATCGTATTGATATAATCCTAATCCAGCAAGTCTTTGAATTTAGCAACTTGAATATTATCGTATTCATATAATATTAATCTAGCAAGTCTATGGATTTATCAACTTGAATATCAACCCCATTTTGTAACTAGCATCACGATAACACACCCATGCGACACAGTACATTTTTCCCAACTTCAAAATGGCCACTTTTCTGATGAAAATCCTTGATTTTTTTTTTATTTATACTGTAACATAGGTTGTGGGTGCTCATTACAACCGCCTCATTGAGGCGGTTCTAACGAGTACCCACAACCTATGTCTTGTTGTAGAAACACAAAAAATATGTATACGCCGTACTATATAAAGTGAGGTTTAGGGGGTGTTCATGTCACGGGCTTGTTCACGTAATGGGGTTTCGGTGTATATTACATGTTTATGAATTTAACTCTTTTAGACATTTTATATATTACAAACACATGTAAATCGAAACGAAAATGGTGTGATATGCAAGAACAACTATTTTGTATGCATGCCTCGTGATTCCCAGACCGAATGGAACCTCGGCTTATCATCAGTCCTGATGGTGCGGGCATTCATTGGCTTTGAAACCCATCCCGTGAACAAGTCTGTGAAATGAAGACCACCCCAAACCCCACTTAATATTGAGAAAACTGGGGTTTTCATTATTTTTTATTTCTGATACAAGACATATGTTGTGGGTAATCGTCAGAACCGCCTCAATCTAACGAGCACACACAACCAATGTTTTAAGCATTTATTAGAAAAAAATATCAAGGATTTTCGTCAGAAATGTAGCCATTCTAGACATGTGTAAAATGCACAATGTCGTACGGGTGAGTTACCGTAATGCTTTCTGTTATAATTTGATTCATGGGAAATTCTGATAATCTGCTCTAAATGTTTTATATGTATGGTTGTCTTTTGTTTCATTTCAGGAACACCCGTCAAATCCAGCTGATCCCACTAATCCCACAAACGACAGATTTTAACAAAATCATAGGGTTAGATTAGATGCACGACTTCTTAGAGAAAACTCTCTAAATGTATTGACTGCAAATCCACGACTAACAGAAGCGTCGTGAGTGTGTAACGTGGGAAATACTCCATTTTTTAAGGGAGCATTTATATCCATATCAACATGCATAATGATGAGAACCAATAATTGTGCGGAATATGTGGTAAATCATTTGTACTACCCTGTTAACTTAGAATTCATATGATGGGTCATATTGGTGAGAAACCACATGTTTGTGGGGAGTGTGGTAAATAATTTGCTCATTCAAGTGGCCTGAGTTATCATGAGAAAGTTCATTCCGGTGATAAACCACACTTATGCCGAGTATGTGGTAAATCATTCATTCGGTCAAATGAATTGAGTGATCATATGACAATTCATACTGGTGAGAAACGACACATTTGTGGAACATGCGGTGAATCATTTGCTCGTTCAAGTTACCTGAGTACTCACAAGAAAAGTCATATTGGTGGGAAACAACATGTTTGCGGAACGTGTGGTAAATCATTTACTTGGTCAAGGGATCTGAACAGGCATTTGAAAGTCCATACCGGTGAGAAGCCTCACGTTTGCGAAACTTGTGGTAAATCATTTGCTCGTTCAGGTGGCGTGAGAGCGCACATGCAATGTCATACTGGTAAGAAACCCTGTCATACTGGTGAGAAACCCTACATTTGTTGGACATGTGGTAAATCATTTGCTCAGTCATGTAGCCTGAATATCCACGTGAAAGTCCATACTGGTGAGAAACCTTACGTTTGTAGCACATGTGGTAAATCATTTGCTTTGTCATCTAACCTAAAAACCCATATGAGAGTCCACACTGGTGAGAAACCTTACATTTGTAGGACATGTGGTAAACCTTTTTCTCAGTCAAGTAGGCTGAATACCCATATTAAAGTCCATACTGGTGAGAAACCTTACGTTTGTGGCACATGCGGTAAATCTTTTACTTTTTCAAGTAACCTATATACCCATATCAAAGTCCATACTGGTGAGAAACCTTACATTTGTTGGACATGTGGTAAACCATTTACTCAGTCAAGTAGCCTGAATACCCATATGAAAGTCCATACTGGTGAGAAAACACACATTTGTGGAAAATGTGGAAAAACATTTTCGCACTCAAATAACCTGAGTAAGCATATGAAAGTCCATACTGGTAAGAAGCCTCACGTTTGCGAAACTTGTGGTAAATCATTTTCTCGCCCACGTGACGTGAGGACGCACTTGAGATGTCATACTGGCGAGAAGCCCTACATTTGTTCGACATGTGGTAAATCATTTTCTCAGTCAGGTAGCCTGAATACCCATATGAAAATACATACTGGTGAGAAACCTTACATATGTAGCACGTGCGGTAAATCATTTGCTGTGTCAAATAACCTATATGCCCATATGAAAGTCCATTACTGGTGAGAAACCTTACATTTGTTGGACATGTGGTAAACCATTTGCTCAGTCAAGTCACCTGAAGTCTCATATGAATGTTCATAATGGTGAGAAAACGCGCACTTGTGGAAAGTCTGGAAAAACATTGTTACACTCAAATAATCTGTGTACGCATATGAAAGTCCATACTGGTGACGAGCTTCACGTTAGTGGGACGTGTGGTTAGTCTCAGGTCAACTTAGAAAGTCATATGGAAGTTTTTACTTATGAGAAACCACATTCTTGTGGGACGTGTGGCTAAAGATTTTCATACTAAAATAACCTGAGTACCCACATGGAAATTCATTAACATCGGGTTAATCAATTTGAGTAAAACTGAACGTTTATTATTATAGTATGTTAAAAACCGAAAGCTTATAGTCTGGTAAACACTGTAAAACAACGTTTTGCACACGCCCCCGCCCATCGGGGCTTGAAGAAATAGATGGGCTGCATGATGCTTCCATGCAGAGCTGAAACCAACCACATGTGAATACTGGTAAACCGCTTAGAGGTTCTAAGCATGTCCAGAAAAAGTGGTGCGAGTTGGACCGTCCATGCATATAAACCTTATTGGTTTCATTGGGCGGCAGGCTTGAGATGTCATTTCATCTCAGTGTCAGGTAAAACTCCCGTAAAATTGGAAGCAACGTCTCCAATATGATATATACAGTTTGACGGGGACATTAAACCCCAAATCAAACAAACAACAAAACTAGAACTGTCAGAGGATCTGACTATAGCCCCGCTATAGCCCTGTCAGAGGAGAAAGACTCGTGAATTAAAGGTAAAGACTTGTGAGAGGGTTAAATCCCTAACAAGGTACCTACGCCTTATAGACTTTTCGCGTTATTAGATCTGAAAAACAGTCTAAGTTAAACAATAAGTTTTGGATAATGAAAAAACCACATGCAAATCTTCAGACCTATATGAAAACACCTGTAAAGTTTCAAAAGGATTGACCTAGAACTGTAAGAGGAGTTGCGGTCACAAGGTACCTGTAGCTACTCCCTTTACATTTTAACATTTGTAGATCTCAAAAATTGTCTAAGTTAAAAAAGGTGAAATAAGTGAAAAAAAAATATTTAAGGATAATGAAAAAAGAATATGCACATCTTCAGACCTATATGAAAACACTTGTAAAGTTTCAAAAGGATTGACCTAGAACTGAAAGAGGAGTTGCGGTCACAAGGTAGCTACTCCCTATACATTTTAACATTTGTAGATCTCAAAAATTGTCTAAGTTAAAAAAGGTGAAATAAGTGAAAAAATTATTTAAGGATAATGAAAAAAGACTATGCACATCTTCAGACCTATATAAAAACACCTGTAAAGTTTCAAAAGGATTGGCCTAGAACTGTAAGAGAAGTTGCGGTCACAAGGTAGCTACTCCCTATACATTTTAACATTAGTAGATCTCAAAAATTGTCTAAGTTAAAAAAGGTGAAATAAGTGAAAACAATTATTTAAGGATAATGAAAAAAGAATATGCACATCTTCAGACCTATATGAAAACACCTGTAAAGTTTCAAAAGGATTGACCTAGAACTGTAAGAGGAGTTGCGGTCACAAGGTACCCACTATCAAATATTACAGACAGACAGACAGACAGACGGAATTCCGGACAAGCCAAATCCAATATAGCCCCCACTTTTTCAAAGCGGGGCTATAACAACGTTTGCGAAACATGTTAAAATGATTGAGACAGCCTGAGTTTATATATGCTGTTGAGAAACCTCTCGTTCTCGGAATGTGTTTTATACCATTTACTGTATTTTACACAGTTGTGTAACCTTAGTATACATGTGCATGATTGTTCTCTTGAAGAAACATTTGCGTAACACTTTGTTTAAATAATCAAAACTGTAAAATACATTGTATGGTTTCTCATTGCTTAACAAGGTTAGATTGTATATGTTCATGTTGCATGAACATATACAATCTAACCTTGATTAGCAATTAGAAACCATACGATGTAACTGCTAGATACATGTTATGAAGAAGTTCATTTGGAAATTTCACAAAGCTCAAGATACATATTAGTCTGGCAGAATGTGGGTAATTTCCCTTTGTACCTGGAACTAGAGTTCGAAGTTTTTTTCTTTGCTTATTCTTGATGTTAAGAACGTATTCTTTAAGAATCTGACTGATGTCACCTTGTTATCCATCACGAAAACACCCCTATATAATTCCGACCCCCTTGAACCCCACTTTTATATTGTAAAACTGGGGTCTACAGTGGCAAGCCGTATTTTTTCTTATTTTTGTTCTAAAATATAGATTGTGGGTACTCGTTAGAACCGCCTCAATTAGGCGGTTCTAACGAGTACCCATGATCCCTATTTGAGCAGAAATAAGTAAATTATCACAATTTTTCACCGTAATTGTACAATGCATTTGTATAGGCGTGTTTTCATTTGGAAATTGCACAAAGCTCAAGACACATATTAGTCTGGCAGAATATGGGCAATTTCCCTTTGTACCTGGAACTAGAGTTCGAAGTTTTTTCTTTGCTCATTCTTGATGTTAAGAAAGTATTCTTTAAGAATCTGACTGATGTCACCTTGTTATCTATCACGAAAACACGCCTATATAATTCTGCCCCCCTCGAACCCCCTTTTTATGTTGTAAAACTTGGGTCTACAGTGGCAAACCGTATTTTTCTTATTTCTGTTCTAAAATATAGATTGTGGGTACTCGTTAAAGCCCCCTCAATGAGGCGGTTCTAACGAGTACCCATGACCTATATTTTGGGCAGAAATAAGTAAAATATCACAATTTTTCACCGTAATTGTACAATGCATTTGTATAGGCGTGTTTTCATTTGGAAATTGCACAAAGCTCAAGATACATATAAGTCTGGCAGAATATGGGCAATTTCCCTTTGTACCTGGAACTAGAGTTCGAAGTTTTTTCTTTGCTCATTCTTGCTGTTTAAGAATCTGACTGATGTCACCTTCGTATCTATCACGAAAACACGCCTATATAATTCTGACCCCCTCGAACCCCATTTTTATGTTGCAAAACTAAAACGGGTCTACAGTGGCAAACCATATTTTTCTACAGCAGCAGAGCGAGTGAGTGTTTGAGTTTTACGTCCCACCAACAGCTAAGGTCATACAGAGAAGGGACCTTGGCTTAAAGACTCATCCGAAAGTCTGGAGAAGCCCAGGATCGATCCTGCGATCCATGGTTAACAAGGCGAGTAGCTTAACCACTGCACCACGGAGGCTTCGGAACAGTAACAGAATCTCATCGTTATGGTTGACTTTGATATTGATGGTTTCATCATGATAACACAACCGTGAAGAGGCATAGTGCATTTATTCCTATCTCAAACAATGAATGGTTGTGACACATTACGATAACACACCCGCGTGACATTGTGCATTTTTCTCATCCCCAAAATGGCCATTTTTCTGATGAAAATCCGTGCCATTTTTCTTATAAAAACTGCAAACTTAGGTTGTGGGAACTCGTTAGAACCGCCTCATTGAGGCGGTTCTAATGAGTACCCACAACCTATGTCTCGGAGCAAAAATAAGTATGTCCCCGTGCACCCCAGTTTTCTCTATATAAAGTTGGGTATAGGGGGGTCTTCATTTTACGGACATGTTCACGTGATGTTTTTTCTTATTTTTACTCCAAACATAACTTGAGGGTTTTTGTTCGAATCGCCTCATTGAGGCGCTTCTAACGAGTACCCACAACCTATATATTGGGATAGAAATAAAGGAAAAAATGTTTACCCTCTAAACCCCACTTTCTCTATATAAAGTGGGGTTTAGAGGGGTAATCATTACAAGGAATTGTCAACATGATGGGACGACCAAAATGCCGAACGGACAGAATCCCCGGATCCCTCATTAATTTTGCTCTGTGTTAAAAGTAAAAGTAGGCGCAACAAAGATGACAAACTCTTTTAGAAACCGCAAACTTAGGCTGTGGGAACTCGTTAGAACCGCCTCATTGAGGCGGTTCTAACGAGTACCCACAACCTATGTCTCGGAGCAAAAATAAGAAAAATAATGTATATCCCCGTATACCCCAGTTTTCTCTATATAAAGTGGGGTATCATGTGATACATTGTAAGAGTCAATAGCAATAAGCGAAATAACACATACATTTACATATCACATTTTCTCTAAATAAAGTGTGTTTTCCGGGATAGCACAGGTACAGAATCTCTGTTTTGCCACACGAAATGATTTAAGTCTTACTATAGATGGGTTTAGGACGCCACCGGTCGCTAAGGAAATGCTATCCCACGATTCCGTATTTTTGCGCATGCGCAGTTTTGTGTGGCAAAAAAATAACCGTTGTTCAGACTGAGCCGATAGCAGTTATTAATTTCTTTGAATTTGACAATTTTAAAAAAAGGGTAAGGTAAAGGTGACGTATGTCTTGCGTCACTGTGGCGTCCAACTGATATTGGCTGACAATTGGGTAACACCTGCTATCCTTGCAACAGGTAAGGGTAGAGGGGTTGTTCTTATTCTTTCTATTTTTACACTGTCATTCATTTTCCTCTTTCTCCTGTGTCCTTTACTTTGACCTACGATCTCTTCTATATTTTTTCTCCCTTTCTCTGGGAGACGAGACAAAAATCATCCACATGGGTTGACGTGTCGTTAAACCCAAAACAATTAATACTCGAATAATTAACTGACAATTGTCGCGCCTTGTTGCGCTAATCGCAAGACAAACGATGCGACAGTGAAGATGATTGGTTGGTTGGTTGAATTGTGGTTGAATGTCCCCGTCAACACTATTTAGGTAATTTTGGAGACGACGCTTCCCGTTTTGTAGGACTTTTACCCGCCATTGAGATGAAATGACATCTCAAGCCTTGCCGCCTAATGGAACCAAAAAGGCTAATGTGCCTTTGACGGTCTGACTCACATCACTTTGCCTGGACAATCTTAGTACATCTAAGTGGTTTTTCAGTGCTCATGTGTGGTCATTTTCAGCTCTGCGTGGAACCACCATGCAGCCCAATCTATTTCTCCAAGCCCCGATGGGCGGGGGTGTGTGAAACAGTGAAGATGAATCGAAGGATTACTAACCTGACGATTTCAACATGTGGGTGATAAAGATCAATCGTTTACAACCAGCAACAGGGTTGTTTGAACATTGAAATTCACCGTCCCCGCGATCCTCGCCCATTGAGGCTTGAAGAAATTGATGGGCTGCATGATGCTTCCACGCAGAGCTGAAACCAACGCACACGAGTTCTGATAAACCAATTAGAGGATCTAAGCCAGCCCAGGCAAAACGGTGCGAATGCTTATAAACCCTATTGGTTTCATTGGGCGACAGGGCTTGAGATGTCATTTCATCTCAATATCGGGTAAAAGTCCCACAGAATTGGAAGCAACGTCTCCAAAATGACCTATTCAGTGTTAGCGGGGACGTTAAATCTACAAAAAAAAAATCACCGTCCCCGTTAACACTATTTGGGTCATTTTTAAGACGTTGCTTCCTGTACCCACATTGAGATTCAATAAGATCTCAAGCCTTCCCGCCAGATAAAAAAATGTGGTTTATAATGGTTTAACAGTACATGTACTCATGTGCGGTCAGTTTTAGCTCTGCGAACCCAGGGCTCCTCGTATACCGTACAAACTCTACCGACTGAGATACCGAGCCATACCTTCGACCTTTTACATCCCCCCCCCCTGCCTAATAATTCGTCCCGAATGTCTAAGTGCTATCCAATCTGGCTATGGTACTTGCGTGTTCAGGTTTTTCAAAGTATCGCTTCTGAGACTCTGCCAGTAATGTTTTTGCTTAACTGCTCATTTTTTGTCTTGAAAGTCAAGTCAGGTCAAAGATTTATTCAGGGCCCCCTAACTCAGGGTATGAGTATTAAACACGCTTCATCTAAAACATACAGCAAACTACAAATAGCATGTACATGTATATAATGGAATAGTAAAATGAGAATTCGGACATGGTATCTGCTAAGTACTGTTGTGATTCAAAAGATTGTGAACTGCAATTTTTGTTTCTTTGATTTGAGGTTTAACGTCCCCGTCACCAATATAATTGTCATTTTGGAGACGTTGTTTCCAATTTTGTGGGACTTTTACCCGACATTGAGGTGAAAGGACTTTTCAAGCCCTGTCGCCCAATGAAAGAAATAGGGTTTATAAGCATAGATGGTACGTCCGAATCGCACCGCATTGCCTGGGTAGGCTTAGATCCTCTAAGCGGTTTACCAGTACTCGGGTGCGGGTCGGTTTCAGCTCTGCGTGGAAGCATCATGCAATCCATCTATTTCTTCAAGCCCCGATGGGCGGGGGTCGCTGAACTGCAGTATAAAAGTCTGTGAATGTTGTGGATGAAATGAAAAACACTATGCTTAAAAAATCTTATTTTTCCTTAGTTTAATGTACACAAACGGGCCCGATTGATTACTTTTTGCCACACAAAACTGCGCATGCGCAGCGTAGTCAAGGAAGTTAATCAGCCTAAACTCATCTATAACGTCATCACGAAAACACGCCTATATAATTTTGAACCCATTTAACGCAGCTTTTAACAGTAAAACTGGGGTTAAATGGGGTTTACATTTTTTCTTAAATATTTCTGCCCCAAAGCATAGTGTGTGAGTACTCGTTAGAATCGCCTCACCGAGGCGGTTCAAACGAGTTACCCCAAATTCTCTTTTAAGCAGATATATGAACAAAAAATCACATTTTTTTTTTAAACTGAAAATTTTCATTTTTCGGTGGTAAAATTTTCAGTATTCATGTATTTCAATAGGCGTGTTTTCGTAATGTTTAACCCGTTTAACTCAAATATGACAATCGTGAATCTTCTACCTAATAAGTTCAGTGGTCCATGTCCAGTTGCACGGGTTTCATGTTTATTTTGTTTGTGGTAAGTTTTACCATCACGAAAACACGCCTATCTAATTTTGACCCCCTAACGACAACCCCACTTTTATATAGTAAAACTGGGTTTACAGGGGTAAACCTTATTTTTCTAATTTCTGCTCTAAAATGTAAATTGTGGGTACTTGTTAGAACCGCCTCGATGAGGCGGTTCTAACGTGTACCCTCAGTCTATATTTTGAGCAAAAATAAGACAAATATCACAATTTTACATCTTAAATTTTTGGTTTGGTCGCCATGAGGCGGGCAAACCGGGTCTAATGACCAGATTGTAACTGTTCCATGGAGGGGCACGTGACGCGATCAACCAATCAGCTTTAACGATGATGCAATACTATACTGCAATTACAGGAAACAGCCTGTGTGAAGCGAAACCGACCGAAAAGCAAGCGTTTCAACTCCAACAATAAATATTTTAAGGGAAATGGATACACCTGGCAGGTGTGGCAGTTAGTCTACCATTTTTACCGTATTTCGAAACACACCTAGTCAAATACAGTCATTTTTTGGCCAAAGAAAAAGACATTTTAAAAAGAAAAAATGGAATATTTGCCTTTTTTACTCAGAACATAGATTGCGGGGAGTCGACAGAAACGCCTCGACGAGGCGATTCTATCGAGTACCCACAATCTAGTGTCTCAGAGCATGAATACGGAAATTAATGTAAACCCCTGCAAACCCGAGCTTTACTATATAAAAGTGAAGATTACGGTAAATGACCAATTAATTCGAACAGTAAAATAATAAATACTGATCCGGGTGTTCGAATTAATAGAAAATATCAGGTGGGAAATTTATCAGTAATCGAACTGTTTGATCTGAAAGAATTCCATGCATTGGATCAGGCTGTGTCAATATTTTATACAACTACGTTTTTTCCCGTGGCCCTGTCAATCCGCACGTGATTAGAAGTTATAAATATCACTTATGCAGTGCAGAACCGTTTGATCTATAAATAGGTCAGTGTGTGCAGGGGGTCTTTGAATGCGAGTTTATCATGTAGTTACAAGTATAAAGTTACACATTGTCATTTATGACATTTACACCTATTGAACTATCACTATTCCCCTTAAAATGGGCGAGTCAGTTTGTGATCTCAGGAATAACAAAAATTGATTTGTTTGGAGCAAATTCTTTTCTCTAGGAAAAAGATGATTTTTCAAAGAATTTCCTTATAGTCTGTAATATTTTTTTCCGGCTACACCGCAGCAAACAAAGTCCAGCTACATGTATATATGGGATGTGATGTTGAACCCCGCACGTGCAGCTACCCAGTGGAGCTAGGTTCATAGATACTTCACCCCCCCCCCCCCCCCTCCCCACCTATATTGTTTAAGCGCATAGTGAAGCCTCAGGCGAGACTGCACAGCCTTGTTTGTGTGTTCTCTGTTTACTCATAAGCTGTCTCAAATCAGCGTAAGCCGGAGGCATGTAGCAATTGAATGCCCATCGAAGTAGTCCAGTGAAGACTGATTAGACTGTGCGGATGCAAAACCATCATGTTATTTAGATAGGCACGTAACAAAAAAAAAGAAACTGCGGACATCATACACAAATTTAACATGTGCATATGTGATCTTCACTTTGTGCGCGATGAAACGTTTCAAACCTCTTGAACATGTATTGCAAACACAATCCCGATTGCACAACTGCACAGACTTATCAGTCTTTTCTGTACGCACATGCGCAATAAGTATTTTACTCGAGATAGGAGATCTGAACAGACTGATCCTTGCACTTGGTAGCTTAGAATGTGTTTGTAATGTCGCAAGCAGATTTGGCCGGTTAAATGTGCACACCATCGTTTTAAGCCGGCGCACGACAAAAAAAAAAAGCGGGCCATGATGGCCCTGGATCGCTCACCTGATCCATAGTGTAACAAATGGGTCCCAGGGAGGGCCATTATTGGCCCAAGGCCTTTAATGTGCATAATGTTGAGGAAGGTCTTAAAGGTGAAGCTTCATACCAAACATCAACAAAGGCTATAATCGAACAATCTTGGCAAAGGTCCACTAGATGAAGCTACACACCAAATATCAGAGACCTGGGCCTTGCGGTTTCAGAGAAAAAGATTTTTATAAAGATATTTCCTGCATAAGCCTATGCACCAGGGCTATATAAGTCAAGGGCCCAGGGGTGGAGGCATTTGTGGCCCCAGGGCTATAATTGGAACAATCTTGGTAGAGGTCCACTAGATGAAGCTCCATACCAAATATCAAAGACCTGGGCCTTGCAGTTTCAGAGAAGAAGATTTTTAAAAATTTCCCTTTATAAGTCTATGTAAAACCAAAGGGTCTCTGGGCGGCGACATTTATGGCCCCAAGGCTATAGTTTGAACAATCTTGGTAGAGGTCCACTAGATGACGCTTCATACCAAATATCAAAGACCTGGGCCTTCTGGTTTCTGACAAGAAGATTTTTGAAGGTTTTCCCTATAAAAGCCTATGTAAAACCAGTGGGCCCTGGCGCGGGGGGCGTTTTCGGCCCTAGGGCTATAATTTGAACAATCTTGGTAGCGGTCCACTTGACGAAGCTACTCACCAAATATCAAAGACCTGGGCCTTCTGGTTTCAGACAAGAAGATTTTTAAAGGTTTTCCCAATATAAGCCTATGTAAAACCAGTGGGCCCCAGGGCGGGGCCGGTTTTGGCCCAAGGGCTATAATTTGAACAATCTTGGTAGAGGTCCACTAGATGAAGCTTCATACCAAATACCAAAGACCTGGGCCTTCTGGTTTCAGACAAGAAGAGTTTTAAAGGTTTTCCGTATATAAGCCTATGTAAAACCAGTGGGCCCCGGGGCGGGGCTGTTTTTGGCACCAGGGCTATTATTTGAACAATGTTGGTAGCGGTCCACTAGACGAAGCTATACACCAAATTTCAAAGACCTGGGCCTTCTGGTTTCAGACAAGAAGATTTTTAAAGGTTTTCCCTATATAAGCCTATGTAAAACCAGTGGGCCCCGGGCCGGGCTGTTTTTGGCCCCAGGGCTATTAATCCATCCACTGGTTAAGCAGGAGAAGCTCTGGCGGCCGTTTTGTTCACCCGAGCAGAACAGTATGAGCAATTTTGGTAGAGGGTCACCAAACGATCATTCCTGTGAAATAATTTCAAAATCCATCCACTGGTTAAGGAGAAGAAGTCGTTTAAAGGTTTTTCTATTTTTAGCTCTGGTGGCCATTTTGTTGACCCGAGCGGAACGGTTTGAGCAATTTTGGTAGAGGGTCACCCAAGGAACTTTCCAGTGAAATAATTTCAAAACCCATCCACTGGTTAAGGAGAAGAAGTCGTTTAAAGGTTATTCTATTTCTTAGCTCTGGCGGCCATCTTGTTCATTCGAGCGGAACGGGTTGAGCAATTTTGGTAGAGGTTCACCCAAGGAACATTCCTGTGAAGTAATTTCAAAATCCATCCACTAATTAAGGAGAAGAAGTCGTTTAAAGGTTTTTCTTTTTTTAGCTCTGGCGGCCATTTTGTTCACCCGAGCGTAATGGTATGAGCAATTTTGGTAGAGGTTCACCAAAGGAACATTCCTGTGAAATAATTTCAAAATCCATCCACTGGTTAAGGAGAAAAAGTTGTTTAAAGGTTATTCTATTTTTAGCTCTGGCGGCCATCTTGTTCACCCAAGCGGAACGGTTTGAGCAATTTTGGTAGAGGGTCAACCAAGGAACAGTCCTGTGAAGTAATTTCGAAATCCACCCACTGGTTAAGGAGAAGAAGTCCTTTAAAGTTTTTTTCCATTTTAGCTCTGGCGGCCATTTTGTTCACCCGAGCGGAACGGTTTGAGTAATTTTAGCAGAGGGGCACCCAAGGAACATTCCTGTGCAATAATTTCAAAATCCATCCACTGGTTAAGGAGAAGAAGTCGTTTAAAGGATTTTCTATTTTTAGCTCTGGCGGCCATTTTGTTCACACTAGCGGAACGGTTTGAGCAATTTTGGTAGAGGGGCACCCAAGGAACATTCCTGTGCAATAATTTCAAAATCCATCAACTGGTTAAGGAGAAGAAGTCGTTTAAAGGTTTTTCTATTTTTAGCTCTGGCGGCCATTTTGTTCACCCGAGCGGAACGGTTTGAGCAATTTTGGTAGAAGGTCATCCAAGGAACATTCCGGTGAAATAATTTCAAAATCCATCCACTGTTTAAGCAGAAGTTGTTTAAAGGTTTTTCTATTTTTAGCTCTGGCGGCCATCTTGTTCACCCGAGCGGAACAGTTTGAGCAATTTTTGTAGAGGATCACCCAAGGAGCATTCCTGTGAAATTAGATCAAAATCTGTCAAGCAGTTTTGGAGAAGAAGTTGTTTAAAGCAAAAGTTGACTACGGAGGCACGGACGACGGACAAAGACCGATCCCAAAAGCTCACCTTGAGCACTTCGTGCTCAGGTGAGCTAATAAACGTTTCAAACGAAGGACCAGATCAGCCTGCGCATCTAGCCAATGTGGCCATAGTTTTCACCTGTTGTTCTTTGATTAGCACAGAGGCCATGGTAGGCACATACGAACAACGATGACTGTTCAGACTGCATGCATGTGCAGGCTGACCTGAGTCTTCGCTCATCGCATATGACTTATTTTCTTAATCATGTTCCCCGAAATTACTTCCAATAAAACCTTGCAACCGTGAAATAAATGGGCATCTTCACTTGCTCCTCAGAAAACCAGGGTAACCCAACAGGTAACCTGAATTAAACTACCTTTTTGCATGCAACAACCATGAAATTTCACTCGCACGTGCTAAAAGACGTTCTGTGGAAAAAGGCGGGAACCTCTCAATTAATATTTAAAGGGGCGCTTCTGCTATCAAAGAGGCATTGAATCAATGCCACACAAATAATAATGAAAGCTGAAACTACGCTCCAAAGAGTCTGAGAGCAAAGCGAAAACACTTGCATATGCATGGTGATCCAAGCCTTTGTAGGCCACAATGCTACATCACCGACTAGAATCAGCCTGCACATCGATGCAATGTGATCAGTCTTTACTGAACCCTTAAATCTTACGAAGTCAGAAGGCTAAGTGAAACCCTTTGCCTTACACACTGGTAGTCGGTGCGCATGTTCAGTGTTTGCAGGTCGTTGAGAAACCAGCGAAGACACATCTTAGCGTACTCATTCATGCAATCCGATTAGAGTCTTCACTGATCACATGAGCCTGATGCAGACGATGGGATTTTCACAACATAAATAAGCGAAACTCGTGTGGTTCATCAAGGTTGATTTAAGCACTTGCAGCCTGCGTTTCTCACAGTCTGATCAGAATTCGGTGAGGGTATGAACTTTCCATTACCACAGGGCTATCTAAAGTGAGAGAAGCGAAAACGATTTGCCTTACAGAGTGCATGTTAATCCGAGCCTTTGGAAGTCGCACACATTTCATGCTAAGTTTTCTTTTTTTCGTGCGCTAGCTCATATAGGACCAGTACAATGTTGTAATGATAAACACGGGAACGGTCCGAAATGCTTGTTCTGGATGCATTTTCGGCACTTTTGTGTGTTCGAAGTATTATAAATTCTGATTTCTGAAAAACTTGGGAGTTCGAATTAAATGAGAAAGTTTCCAGCCACAAATTCGAAATAATTTTGGGTGTTCGAATTGCTAGGTTGTTCGAACTAATTGGTCACCTACGGTATGTTTTCTTTTCCTTTGGGATCATTGATTCCATTGTGGAATTTTGAAAATATCTGAAGGTCACTGATGAGGCCTAATTGGCCGAAACTAGCTAGTCTGGCCCAGAAAACATGTACACTCCATATTTTCCAGTTCTGTGGTGTATTCCTTGCTTCCAAAGGATAACCCTTTTATAGAAAATATTTAACTTCACTACAACTGGTGTGTGGGAATGTGTGGCGGCGGTAAAACGTCTCCCTGCCCTACATCATAGTGTAGATTGTTTTCTTGTCCTTTGGGATCATTGATTCCATTGTGGAATTTTGTACACTCCATATTTTCCAGTTCTGTGGTGTATTCCTTGCTTCCAAAGGATAACCCTTTTATAGAACATATTAAAGGGGATCACAATTCTATAGGCATGATTTTGTGATGGAAATACAACTTTAAGGACCTTATGGTTGCTACTCTGTTGACTCTGTCCAACTGAAAAAGGGGTCTACTCTAAAAGGGGAAGAATTTTCTCCTCAAGGGGTCTACTCTAAAAGGCCTTTAAGAGTATACCCCTTAGACATATCAAAAGAGAAACTATTTTTGCAGGAGAAGCAGTCATTTTCGCAAATTTTACGTCTTGCAATGCCATTATGGAGTAACTACTACTACTCACAAAGTGTGGCTGGCTTCGGAAGCTCAATCGGATGCAGTCTGACTGGCGATAAGGAAGACTCGGGTTCGATACCTACCGGAGTTGGCAACATTCTTTCGTGGAGATTGATTATGAAATCTTTTCTATGGTCATTCTCTCCCTTCCGCTGATTCAGGAAGGGAAGGGGTCAGGTTTTGGCGACAGAATGTGCACTGAACTGGTAAACCGCTTACGGATAAGCCTGCTCTGGAAAAGCGTGGAAAGGTACACTGACAGACCAAGCATGACCCAAATCAGTTTTGACTGGGCCTTTAAATACAAATAAACAAAACTTGCAAAGTTTACTTCAAACAGATAGGAACAGATTTATATATTCTGAATATCTTTCGGTACGCTGGTAGCTCTAATAATACGTATATGTAAATGTTGGAAAGACAGAGAACGTTATTTTTCCTCATTTATAAAGATCGCTGGGTGTAACGGGCCTCCGTGGCCTAGTGGATAAAAGTGCTGACTCTTAATCATTAGGTCTCTCAACGGTGTAGGTTTGAGCATGGCTCAGGTCACATAATGAGAAGTTCTGCAACGGAAAGTCAGGAGGTTTTTCATCGGGTACTCTAGTTTTCGCTCACCTCCGATTAACGATCGGCTGTGAGTGAAATAATCTGGAAAGGATCATAAAACCAAACATAAAAAAGATCGCTGGGTGTGTAAAAACATTTTCATGTCTTTGCTAATAGAATTAACGTCAGTGCCAAGATCGAAAGTTCTAACTCTTCCAAATATATAAAATATTTCGGGAGCGAAACAAAGTCATAACGTTGATGGGTCGTTGTTAATTGTTCTTGAGACCAGCACAGATAGCAATAGTTTCTGTTCAAAAACTTCATGACCACTAAGTGACCTGCCACCAGTTACAGACTGAGTTGTTAAAAGACTTTTTGGCGCATTCGATAGGAGCTATTGTATCTGATAAGCCGAGAGTGGTGTTCTTTATTTCCACTCAATACTTGACGTTTTACTAATCAGTTTCTTTTACAATTAAATTGTGATCTAGAAAGATATACAAAAGGATTGCAAATTTCAGGTTTTTGCGGAGGTACCACTCAAAGAAACTGCCGAGGTTTAAGATACAGTCTGATTCGCAGCACTTTGTCTGGGCAGGCTTAGATCTTCCTAGGCGGTTCAGCAATACTTCAAAGTTCGGTCGGTTTCAGCTCATGCAGTCCAATATATTGCCCAAGGTCTGATCGGACCCCGTCCATCGGGGATTGAAGAAATAGATTGGGCTGCATGATGCTTCTACGCAGAGCTGATACCGGCCGCATATGAGTAGTGTTAAATCGCCTAGAAAGTCTAAGCCTGCCCATGAATGTGGCTCGAGTCGGACCGTTCATGCATTTCAACCATTTAGTTTCATTGGGCGACAGGGCTTGAGAAGGAGTTTTATCTGCCCGTTTTATCTCAGTACTGAGTAAAAGTCCCACAAAATTGGAAGCAATGTCTCCAAAAAGACTCATACAGTGTTAACAGGGCCGTTAACAACAAATGAAATAGAGAACCAAGGCTCTTTAGAAGGCCTGATAACTAAGGAAAAATCCTTTTTATATGCCCGTTTAAAAAACAACAATAACAAAAAAAAAAACGGTCGTATCAAGTTATAGGGTTGGTGTCCGTCCGTCCGTTCGTAAACTTTTTTTTCGTTTCCGTATAACTCCTACTATAAGTTTTCATCCGATCAAGCCTAAAATGTGTATGTAGTAAGACTAAGGTGTGAAGATATGCCACCAAATATTAACAAGAGTTATGACCCTTTGAAAAATTCTGTTTACATTTTCGTTTAGTTAAGTTTTGTGCTGTATATGTGTAAACCATATGTAAGTTACATTTAGTTTATACTTGCCATGGCGTTAAACAGTTTACCACAGAATACTCATCACTACCTATCCTTCCTGATACCAAGGTCACAGACTTCGAAATTGTATTTACACGTTTTGTATTAACGTTTATTATTTTTATTCAAAAATGCATTAAAGTGAATGACCATCATTTTTTTATCAGATCCATTTTACAATAACACCATTGAGGAACGATAAAACCATATTCTTCTCCTAAACAGTTTCTCTAATTAACTGTAATGACTCATTAAAGTTGTTTATAAGGTGTCAGATATCTTCACAGATTATAGCTCCTGCAGTGACCTCACAGAAATTGTTATCCCCTCGCACAACATAGCATTTGTCCCGTACGTACGTACGTACGTACGTAAGTACGTACGTACGTACGTACGTACGTACGTAAGTACGTACGTACGTACGTACGTTCATACTTTGTCAGCGCTCTAGCGCCTACATTTCTTGAACGATTTTAATATAACTTCACACAAATGTTCTTTATGACAATACCTCGAGCGAGTTCGACTTTCAAGGTCATGACCTCAAGGTCAAGGTCACTGTGGCTATTTTTAGAAAAACTTTGTCATCGCTCTAGCACCTACATTTCTTCACCAATTTTAATATAACTTCACACAAATGTTCCTTATAAAAATATCTCAAGCGAGTTCGACTTTCAAGGTCATGACTTCAAGGTCAAGGTCACTGTGGCTATTTTTAGAAAAACTTTGTCATCGCTCTAGCGCCTACATTTCTTCACCAATTTTAATATAACTTCACACAAATGTTCCTTATGACAATATCTCGAGCGAGTTCGACTTTCAAGGTCATGACCTCAAGGTCAAGGTCACTGTGGCTATTTTTAGAAAAACTTTGTCATCGCTCTAGCGCCTACATTTATTCACCAATTTCAATATAACTTTACACAAATGTTCCTTATAAAAATATCTCGAGCGAGTTCGACTTTCAAGGTCATGACCTCAAGGTCAAGGTCACTGTGGCTATTTGTAGAAAAACTTTGTCATCGCTCTAGCGCCTACATTTCTTCCCCAATTTCAATATAACTTCACACAAATGTTCCTTATGACAATATCTCGAGTGAGTTCGACTTTCAAGGTAATGACCTCAAGTTCAAGGTCACTGTGGCTATTTTTAGAAAAACTTTGTCATCGCTCTAGCGCCTACATTTATTCACCAATTTCAATATAACTTTACACATATGTTCCTTATAAAAATATCTCGAACGAGTTCAACTTTCAAGGTCATGACCTCAAGGTCAAGGTCACTATGGCTATTTTTAGAAAAACTTTGTCATCGCTCTAGCGCCTACATTTCTTCACTGATTTCAATATAACTTCACACAAATGTTCCTTATGACACTATCTCGAGCAAGTTCAAACTTCAAGGTCATGACCTCAAGGTCAAGGTCACTGTAGCTATTTTCAGAAAAACTTTAGCATCGCTCTAGCGCCTACATTTTTTCACCAATTTCAATATAACTTCACACAAATGTTCTTTATAAAAATATCTCGAGACTGTTCGACTTTCAAGGTCATGGCCTCAAGGTCAAGGTCACTGTGGCTATTTTTAGAAAAGCTTTGTCATCGCTCTAACGACTACATTTCTTCACTGAATTCAATATAACTTCACACAAATGTTCCTTATGACAATACCTCGAGCGAGTTTGACTGTCAAGGTCAAGGTCACTGTGGCTATTTTTAGAAAAGCTTTGTCATCGGTCTAGCGACTACATTTCTTCACTGAATTCAATATAACTTCACACAAATGTTCCTTATGACAATACCTCGAGTGAGTTTGACTTTCAAGGTCAAGGTCACTGTGGCTATTTTTAGAAAAACTTAGTTATTGCTCTAGCGCTTACATATTTTCACCAATTTCAATATAACTTTACACAAATGTTCCTTATGACAATATCTCGAGCTATCTCGACTTTCAAGGTCAAGGTCAACGGGCTATTTTTAGAAAAACATTGTCATCCCTCTAGCGCCTACATTTATTGATGGATTTTTATAGAACTTCACACAAATGTTTCTTATGATAATATCTCGAATTGCTTTGACTTTCAAAGTCATGACCTCAAGGTCAAGGTCACTGTGGCTATTTTTAGAAAAACTTTGTCATCGCTCTACCACCTACATTTATTAACAGATTTTAATATATAATTCACACAAAAGATGCTTATGATAATATCTTGAGCAAGATCTTCTTTCGCGTTCATGGCCTCAAGTCAAGGTCACTATGGCTATTTTTAGAGAAACATTGTCATCACTCTAGAATGTACATTTATTGATGGATTTTTAAACAAATTTTACACAAATGTTGCATATGATAATATCTCAAGCAAGTTGGACTTTTGCCATTTCAATTTTTTCCACACACAAAGTTGTCTTGTGCGAGGGGATTTGTATCGCATGCGATGCCTTGTTCATTTTATGTTCTGATATCTAACTTTAGCGACTGAGGATTTTAGAGGAGAAAGTGAACTTTAAATAAAAATGCCTTCTCGTAAGGCCAAATACTGGACAAGGAATAAGCTGTTTTGCTATCCCTGACCCTAAGAAAAATAGAGAGTTATGTAAAAAATGGATTCATAATCTTTAACATCAAGACATTTGTTAATGCAAAGCATAACATTGTTTGTGCTAAACATTTTGAATATAGCTGTTTTCAAGTGGGCTTTGAAGTTTGTTGATTACTTGTTTCTTTTCTTTTCTTCATTCATTAAAAGAAGCCTCCGTAGTGTAGTGGTTATGCTACTCGCCTTGTAAACCAGGAATCGTAGGATCGATCCCGGGCTTCTCCAGACTTTCGGATGAGTTTTTAAACCGAGATCCCATCCACGTATGACCTTTGCTGTTGGTAAGAAGTAAAACTGAAACGCTCTCTCTCTCTCTCTCTCTCTCTCTCTCTCTCTCTCATTAATTAATGCCTATCAGTCATTACGTTAACACGCCTTGACAATTTTTGGTAAAATTTCATGGCATTTCACATGGTATTTTGTGATATTTTTCTTAATCCGTAATCTTCCTCTTTATATAACCAGAAGTCCATTTAAAATTTTAGGGCTGTCAGGTTGTGTTTTCCTCATAACTTATAAGGAAAATGGCTGAATATTTTGCAAACAGTGTAAGCCCTGATCAGACGCCATATTCTGTGGCATCTGATCTGGGCCTGCACTTTTTGCCAGGGTACCTCTTTTGGGGTTTCTGGTACTAAATAGGTTAATTCAAATTGAAGCATAGATTGTGAGTACTCAAGGAGGCGATTCCTTTGAGTTCCCATAATATATGTTTTCATTTTCGGATTCACTGTAGATCAGATATGGATTACAGAAAACAATTGTTTTGTAGGAAATGTAAGGTAGAACAAGTTTTGTTTGTTTGAACGGATGTTTAACGTTCCCATCTCCACTATTTAGGGCATTTTGGAGATGCTGCTTCCAATTTTGTGGGACTTTAACCCGACATTGAGATGAATGCTACCCAATGAAACCAATGACACCAAACTCAGGAAAACTGTCTTCAAAGTCATTATTTTCATCCAACAACATACTGAAGCCTGTATGTAAGATCCTGAACTGACAGCCTATTTAAAGATTCTTGAGAATGCGACCTGATTAGAGAGCCTCATTACTTCTCCTTTAAACAGAGCTTCAATGGTCTCCTTGAGGTCAGGATTTCAGCAAACAGGTTGAACTCTGGGAACAATTTGGATTACCTTGGGGAAAATATGGCCGCTGCCAGAAGGCTTCACTGAAACCATTAAATGTTGATTTAATTACCTTAGCAGATTTCAATTGGTAATAAATCTCAGAGATTAATCATTATAGTAACTTTTTACTTGCAAATGAAGTAATTATATTTTAAAGGTGGTAATTCACTTTAAGTGGGATAATGATATCAGCTGGCTCAAATCAGAATGTAGACTGACAAGACCAAACCTATTGGATGCTTTTTGAAAGCAGCCAACTTGTTCGTTTTTTCGGCGTTAAAGTGTACATTATATTTATACAGGCGTGTTTTCGTAATGAAAACTGCATGCACTTTAGGCAAACAGTGTAGATCCAGATCTAAACGGTTTGCCAATGTCCCAAAAAATGGACGGCAGACAAATAAGGGTTACATTTGCACCCTTGTATATTCACCATTATTGCATTATTTGCTGGCTCCCAGCTTACACTTTATCAATATTGGAAAACAGGTAACCAGACCCCCCTGACCTTGAAAGGTCAGGGGGGTCTGGTTACCTGTTTTCCCAACACTGATAATCTTCAGTCTAGGAACCAGCAGATAATGCAAATAAGTTGAATATCAATGAAGCTTAACGAAACTTATCATATGAGGAGATACACTGGTTACTGCTTCTTCTTCAGTCTCAAATCTCAGAAATCTTCTGCTGGTCTGCACCAATATAGTGCATTTTAACAAACACCATCACAAAAATACGCTTATATAATTTCAACCCCCTTGAACCCCACCTTTATATAGAGAAAACTGGGGTTTCCGGGGTGGGGTAAACTTTATTTTGGTATATCTGCTCTACAATATAGATTATGGGTACTCGTTAGAACCGCCTCGATGAGACGGTTCTAACGTGTACCAACAATCTATATTTTGAGCAGGAATAAAGAAAATACCATAAATTTTCACCAGAAAATTATCTTTTTTTCGGCGATAAAATTTACAATGTGCATGTATTTGAATAGGTATGTTTTCATAATGAATCTTTCACACCTGTTTAGAAATCAGCATTTTCGGCTGATGTGTTCTATACTTTTTTCTATTTTTTTGCTCAAAACATAAAGTGTGGGTACATGTTAAAACAGCCTCATTGCATCGGTTCTAACGAGTACCTGCAATCAACATTTTTGAACAAAATGGGCAAATAATGTTTGCCCATGTCAATACATTCTATTAAGGGGAATGGGAACACCTTCAGGGGAGGTAACTCCTGCAAAAGTATTTTTGTCTCCCATGTCAATAGGGGTCAACCAGTCTTAAAGGAAAGAATTTGCTCCAGAGGAGCAAATTCTTTCCTTTAAGAGTTGACCCCTTTTTCAGGGCGACAGGGCTTATAGAAAAGCGAACAGGAAGTGCTGAAAGTTGTCTCCCTTTGAAAACTGGCGGAAAATGCCAGGTGTTCCCATTCCCCTTAAATTGGCAATGATTTAAAAGCAAAATATAGTAAAATTCCGCTATCAAGACCACCTAAAATTAAGACTAATTCTGCTTTGAAAAGCTTATTTAGTATGAAAAGCTTATTTAGTAGACTGCAGTTGTTATTTCCTTTTGTGCTCTGCATACAGTATCCTCTGGTCAGAGACCACCTTTAGGACTGTTCAGAAGTGGTCTCTTTGGGACTGTTCAAAAGTGGTCTTAAAGACCACTTTTGAACAGTCCCAAAGGTGGTCTTAATATAGGAACTTTACTGTATTCAATAGAACCGTGAAGTAATAAAGTTTGTCTGGGCCATCTAAGCTAGTATCGGTTAATTAGGCCTCTTCGATACAAAGTGTCTTTTTCAAGGCAGTTTGTTACAGCGACTTGTTAACATAAGAAATGACAAAAATAACTGTTGAAAAACCCAAGGATACAAACATCTGGAATTTTCATCTCCAGCATTGTTGAATGTTTGGAGTTTAACGGCCCGGTAGCCACTAAGTCTTGTAGGTCATATTGAGCTGGTGAGTATCGACATTACGAAAACACGCCTATACAAATACATTGCCACCTTTATCGCCGAAAAAATGAAGATTTTAAGATGAAAAATTACGATATTGTTCTTATTTCTGCTCAAAATATAGACTGTGGGTACTCGTTAGAACCGCCTCATCGAGGCGGTTCTAACGAGTACCCACAATCTTTATTTTAGAGCAGAAATAAGAAAATTAGTTTTACCCCTGCAAAACCCCAGTTTTACTATATAAAAGTGGGGTTCAAGGGGGTCAAACATATATAGGCATGTTTCGTGATGAATTGCTGTTTTTCCTGGACAGGCTTACACATAAGCAGCTAAGCGTTACTTTGCCAGAAACTGACAACTGCTCTTCTTGAATAAGCAGAATGGAGAAATGACCATAGAAATAATTTAATTGTGCATCATTACGATAAAACACCCGTGCGACATCGTGAATTTTTCACATCTCCAAAATGGCTACTTTTCTGATAAAAATATTTGATAATTTTCTTTTTGATACAGCAAATATATGTTGGTGGTGCTCGTTAGAACCGCCTGATTGAGGCGGTTTTAACGAGTACCCACAACCTGTGTCCTGGAGCAGAATTAAGATAAATGGTATTCCCCCGCCCCAGTTTTCTCTATATAAAGCGGGGGTTTAGGAGTTGTTCATTTCACGGACTTGTTCACGTCATGTGACACTTGTCCTGCCCGTAGGTATTAAAAACATTATGGTTTAGTGGTATTTAAATGCTTTTGAGCTGGAAAAAATGACCATCCGATCATGATAATGACAATTTAAACTATAAGTCATTATGTGGACCCACCTTGATATAGAGAAAAGTGGGGTTTATGGGGGTAAACTTTATTTTTCTTACTTTTCCTCCAAGATATAAGACTTTCGGATGAGTCTTTAAACCGAGGTCCCGTCTCCGTATGACCTAGCTGTTGGTGAGATGTAAAACTCAAACACTCACTCACTCCTCCAAGATATAGGTTGTGGGTACTCGTTCGAACCGCCTCAATGAGGCGGTTCTAACGAGCACCCACAACCTATATTTGCAGTACAAATAAGAAAAATATCACGGATTTTCAACAGAAAAGTAGCAATTTTGGAGATGTGAAAAAATGCATAATGTCACATGGGTGTGTTATCGTAATGCTTCGAGGTCACGCTGATTTAACATGTAATGAAAACGTCTTACATTATCCGGGCCCGGGATTTACATGTATGGTAGCTGGGCATGGACATTTCTATGATCACTGTCACAAAAAATATAAGTAAGCCGGTGCTTCAGAAAAGGGCTATTATCACACAAGCGACTTATTACGAAAACACACTTATACAAATATACTGGGAAAATTAACCACCAAAAATGATTATTTTCTGATTAAAATTCTGAGATTTCCCGCATTTCCGCTCCAAACATAGATTGTGGGAACTCGTTAGAACCGCCTTGATTGTGGGAACTCGTTAGAACCATCTCGACGAGGCGGTTCTAACGAGCACCCACAATCTATGTTTTTGAGCAGAAATAAGGATGATTTGTGTACCTCTGTGTACCCCAGTTTTACTATTTAAGTGGGGTTAAAGGGGGTCAAAATTATATAGACACGTTTTAGTATTGAGCAAACTCTCAGATGAAGTCTCTCCATGCAGACATCACGAAAACTCGTCTATATAATTTAATTTTGACCTACTTCAACCTCACTTATATACAGTAAAAGTGGGGTTTACAGAGGTAAATCTTATTTTTCTTATTTCTGCTCTAAAATATAGATTGTGGGAAACGCCTCGATGGTTCTAATGTGTACCTACAATCTAATATCACAATTTTATATCTGTCAATTTTCGTTTTTACGCCGGTAAAATTTACGATATATTTGAAAAGGCCTATTTTCATGATGACCTTTGTTAGACATGGAGTCGAGCCGTACGTTGCCTGAGCCTCTACTTGGCACATATGCCATAAGTTTCCCTTTTCTCTTGGGCTGAATGAAATGCTTATCAAACATTATCAAAAATATTAGTATTGGGTACATGGCACGGCGATGGAAGATCGTCCGGCTGTTCGCTGTTGAAACCTCTGTTTCTCACTCCTGGAGATAATCCAAGATTGGCAACATTATTGTTTTGTAAACCATTGTCTACTGCTTCTGTAGTTTCATTGGGTTCATTGCCAGAAGGAACTGGGTGTATATACCCGTCTCCTAGATCTATTTCAGTTTCTCTCATTTTATCTTCTTGATCCACTGGTTCCGTATTTTTTCTTGCTACATGTTCTTTAGTTGCTTGTGACTCTTCGTAATCATGTTCCCAGTCAGGACCTAGCTCATGTCGTGGTCGGTAATATTTCGAGGGCTTCAGTGTCTGCTTGAACTGTTAGAATATAAACAATTAATGAGGCGGGACATGGAAAAGGGGCCTACATTACGAAAACACGCCTATTCAAATACATTGTAAATTTTACCGCCGAAAACAAAAAAGAAAACGAAGAAGAAAAAAAAAGCAATTTTCAGCTGAAAAATTATGTTTTTCTTATTTCTGTTCAAAATATAGATTATGGGTACACGTTAGAACCGCCTCATTGAGGCGGTTCTAACGAGTACCCACAATCTATATTTCTGAACAAACATAAGGAAAATATTGTATACCCTGTAAACCCCAGTTATGCTATATATAAGTGGGGTTTAAGGGGGTCAGAATTATATAGGCGTGGTTCCGTGATGTAAGAAATCTCCGGTGTGTATTTTCTCCAAATATAAGCTTGCAGCCAGTTAACCATTATCGGACTGAACAAGAGACCCCTACCTTTCCAAACACTGAAGATCCAGATCAGATGGCTTCTGAAGAAGCCACTGATTAGAATTATCACTGTTTGTCATGTTGCTCGCATGAAATGAACGCATGCATTTTATCAAGTGATTTGATTGGTCGACAGTCAGAAATGGGCGTGACTGAATTAATTTATTAAGCAGGATAATGGTTAATAAGTCTAGACACATGCCTTCTTGAATACAACTACCTCGAGTTCTTCAAAGGCTCTGGCGAGACACCGCTTTTGCACGGACTTGGCAAAGCCATCATGTTACCAAGTCCATGTAACACCCCTTTTATTGAGTTAAGTGGGGTTTACGAGGGTATTTATTAATTTCCTTATCTTTGCTTAAAACTCGTTAGAACCGCCTTATTGAGGCGGTTCTAACGAGCACCAACAACCTATATAATATTTACATTTCCCGTCCAAAGCCTACTGTAAACCTATAGAAAGCATAAGATTGTTGTTCACACTTCCATGAACGCAGCGAGGCATATGATTTTTTTATGACGTCAAGTGACATCAGTCTAAATGATGGTTCTCTACGATCTTTGTAGAAAAACAGCGTGTGAATGTTGTTCAGCTTAAAAAATGCCCTATAAGCCTTTGCTCGTCATCAATGGGCGAAAAAATGCTTATAGGGCAAACTTTTAAGCTAAACATTTACACGCTGTTTTTCGTCAAAGATCGGAACAGCGTTGACGTCGCCTTCGCCCAATCAGATCGTTTAGACTGACGTCACTTGACGTCACTGAAAATGACGTGACTCGATGCGTCCATGGAAGTATGAACTTTAATGTTTTCTATTGGTTTACATTAGGCCTTACATTGGCAATGTAAATATATAGTAATACATTTGCTTCACGCCAAGTTAATAAGTACCCTTGGCTCATGAGCTGACCGATATAAAATGGTCTACAGAAAGGTATATAATTACGGGCGACAGCAAAGACACAGATCAGCATAAACACTCGCTAAACAATATATACGATATACAATAATAGTTCGTCATGTAAGAGTCTCAAAATACGGCTTGCCCTTGCGCGACCACCACATGCCACATCCGATACATGTAGTAGTTGTAATTTTATATTCTGAATTAGTGTGCTCACCAGCTGTTACAGCTAAGGTCATATGGAGACGGTACCTCGGATTAAAGACTCATCCAACCCCTGGTTTACAAGGCGAGTAGCAGTACCACTACACCACGAAGGTTTCTATATGCCGAATTGGAAATCAGACAATTAGCAACTTAGACGCACGAAAGGTATTCCACTGTACAAATAATAATAACCTACACACCTGAGCAACTCTCTCTCCCACGTAGAAATATTTTGTCGCGTTGAAAACGTAAATTCAAGCACATATGCAACACTTGGACTTATTCAGTCATTGCAAAAAAAAAAAAAAAAAATCACTGGTGAAAGCAACATTGATCACGCCTTACCTGATCTTGAAGAATATGAACAACGAAAAGTGGTATTCGTGCCTAAGAAGTTTCATAAATTAGAGTATTCATGTACCAAAAATAATTTGAGGTACACCAGATTGAATTCGAAAAATCTGTTTCTGCATTAACGACGATGTATAATACAAACCGGCCTGGCTAACAATTTTTTTTGTTTTGTATTGGAGTTTTACGGCCCAGTCAACACTATTTAGGTCATTTTTGAGCCGGTCAGTTTACCTATCAACACTTTCCTGGGCAGGCTTATACGTAAGCGGTTAACCAGTACAGTGCGCATTCTTTCGCCAGAAACTGACAACTGCCCTTCTTGAATCAGCGGAAGGGAGAGAATGACCGTAGAAAAGATTTCATGATCAATCTCCACGAAAGAATGTTGCCGACCCCGGTGGGATTCGAACCCGCGTCCTCCTGATCACCAGTCAGACGCGCATCCGACTGAACCACTGAGGCCGGCTCCTGGCTAACAAGGAGCTTGCAAATGAAGGGGAATAGGAACACATGGCAGATTTTCCCGTTATTTGTCAAAGGGAGACAACTTTCGGGACTTCCTATTCACTTCTCTGTAAGCCCTGTCTCACTGAGAAAGGGGTCTAGGCCTACTCGTAAAGAAAAGAGTCTGCTCCTGAGAATTTGACCCCTCATGACATGGGAGACAAAAATACTTTAGCAAGATTTGCCTTCCCCGAAAGTGTATCCATTCGCCATTTTTTTTTGTTTCACGGCCCTTTCAAGATTATTTCACCTTTTTCGAGCCGATCGATAATCAATGGTGGGCAAAAACCGGTGTACCTTGCGAGATCAACCTGACCTTGCATTGCAGAACTTTGCGTCTCACATGTGGCCCGAGCGAAGCGCGAACCTCAGCGGTGACAGACCTTAGGATTAAAAGTCAGCGATCTTACCCACTAGGCCACGGAGGCCTGTACGCACTTTTTAGATACAGAAAGTAGGGGTAATATTCTTTCCGAACAGCGGAGGTCAAGCGCCACCCTTCATTACGATAACTCACCTATGCAATATATTACATTTTTCACATCTCCAAAATTGCTACCATTCTGATGAAAATCCTTGATATTTTTTTAATAAATGCTCAAAACATAGGTTTTGGGTGCTCGTTAGAACCGCCTCATAGCACCAAGTCGCCATTTTATGGACAAAAAAACAAACAAACAAACAAACAAACAATGGGAGCGATGCCAGTAAATAACACTGCCATTATAATCAAACAAACATTAATGACTTTATTTTAACAAGGTAATGTCAGATCAAAATATCACAAGAGATGCGTAAGATCTAGGAATATCTATTTAACAGGACACAATACAGCCGTCCAGGGTGCAATTAATGGTAATACTAGCGTGTTTGTTTTACATGTTTTGCTTCTAATACGTTTGGCTTCTTCTCATTTTCATAAGTAATTAAGCGAGATTGTGTACTCTTACGTTCTGTATGTTTTAGTGACATAACGGACCTCATTTGCCTACTGGTTACGAGCGTTAACTCCTAAACATTATGTCTTTCACCGCTGTGGGTTCGAGCGTCGCTCGAGTCACATGTAAGACGCCAAGTTCTACAAGGAGGTCAGGTGGTTATTTCCCGTGTACGGCGCTTGGCTCCATATAACTGAACTAACATTGACCGGACCATAAATGTAAATTATTAATAGTAAGAAAAGGACACTCAGGAAAGGCCACAATCCAAGAACGCAGCCGTCTCAAGTCACCTATAGAAAGTGACACGGAGGAACACACAAAAACAGACGGAACACGAACCAACACAATGAGTGACGTCATCCCATGGAGACATAGTCTCGTTAAACAGGCTGCTTATACAGAATGAGATCGCTGATCAGAAACACCCATAGAGTGGACGCTTTGAACGTACAATGTATATGATAAAACAATATTTCATATGGGCGTGTAATCCGTACTGCAAACAACAAGAAACAACACCAGCATCACGTAAACACACCTCTATAATTTTGACCCTTTTATCCCCACTTTTATATAGTAAAACTGGGGTTTACGGGGTATATATTATTTTTCTTATTTCTGCTCAAAATCAGGCTGTTGGTACTCGTTAGAACCGCCTCGTCGAGGTCGAGGCGGTTCTAACGAGTACCCACAATCTATGTTATGAGTAGAAATAAGAAAAATATCGGAATTTTATTATCTGAAAATTCTCATGTTATGGTGGTAACTTTTCCAATATTTGAATAGGCGTGTTTTTGCAATAAGTATAGCTGCTTGTTATGAAACAGGTACGAGCGCTACCTACCGGAATCTTTGTATAGAACAGCATCTTCAATGCTCTTCCTACGACACAAAATATAGGACCGAGTACCATTAACCAGCCAAGGAATTCTGCCCAGCCAGGAATTACTTTATTGTTGTATTCAGCAGGTTTGTAACTTACCATTGCCATAACAAACATCAGCTGCAAAATAAACACGAGTCAGCATAAACTTTGCAAAGATATAATGGTCAAAACAATAGCATGAGGTGAGAAACGGAAGTGAAGGCAATGATTAGGAAGCGATACAGTTACCACACACCTCCAATCCAGGACATCAGAGGGTAAGAAACACACAGTATAAAATAACTTCATCATAATGATAACGTCAC
Organism: Lucinisca nassula; assembly: GCA_963580285.1. Lineage (NCBI taxonomy): Eukaryota > Metazoa > Mollusca > Bivalvia > Lucinida > Lucinidae > Lucinisca > Lucinisca nassula. The sequence continues at coordinate 91,455,033 of OY757015.1, forward strand.
AAGTGGAAAGCCAAAATGACAGCAACGGCCAAACGGCTATCCAGAATACAAAGTTATTAGCATTGCATACAAGCAAAGACGAATTTTTAACATTAATAAACCACAACAAAAGAACCGCATTGGAACAGTCACGAAAAAAGTATTTTACTCGAGGGGCTTAAATCGGTTTTTATCAGTTACCCCCAATATATATATATTGCATTGTAACGCATTGACCTGATAAAGATATGCTATCTCAAGACAAGTGAGCTGTATCATGTCAACGTGACATTGCACTTTTCTGAATGAGCCAGACTACTGGAAAAATGACAAAAATGTTATTGTTACTGGGAACAATGTAAAAATTACTTGAAAAAAATATCATAGAAAAAATATGGTCAGCTGATACTAAATATATCGACCACCAGAATGCTGGGACGCACTGAGGACTATCAATAACTGATCGTAAATTGGTAATTTAAGAGTGTACAAAGGGATAAACTTATAAATAGAATACCAGATTCGTATCATTTGATATCAAGTTTATCAGGCTCGGCTTCGAGAACGCATGTAGAATCGCTCGGCAAGCCTCTGTTTCTCATCTCTTCAAAGAGCATAACGAAAACATTCATGTGATATAGTGTTTATTATTTCATAAACATTGTCATTAGGATAACACATCCACGTAATATAGTACATTCTTTCATAAACATTGTCATTAGGATAACACATCCATGTGATATAGTGTATTATTTCATTAACATTGTCATTAGGATAACACAACCGTGTGATATAGTGTATTATTTCATAAACATTGTCATTAGGAAAACACAACCATGTGATATAGAACATTCTTTCATAAACATTGTCATTAGGATAACACATCCGTGTGATATAGTACATTCTTTCATAAACATCGTCATTAGGATAACACATCCGTGTGATATTGTGTATTATTTCATAAACATTGTCATTAGGATAACACATATATATAGTGTATTATTTCATAAACACTGTCAATAGGATAACACATCCGTGTGATATAGTACATTTTTCAAACCTTAAAAAAGGCAATTTTTCTGAAGAAGATTTGTGATATTTTTCTTATTTATAGTCCAAACATAGGTTTTGGGTGCTCTTCTAACGAGTACCCACAACCTATGTCTTGGATAAGTTTTCTCTATATAAAGTGGGGCTAGGGGGGTCTTTATTTCACGGACTTGTTCACGTGATGTGTGTTGAAAAGTTGTACTTTTCTTATTGATGCCCTGAACATAGGTGAGGTGCTTCTAACGAATAATCAAAACTAATGTATTTGAACAGAAATAAGAAAAACAATGTATATCCCAGTAAACCCAAAATTTTCTCTACTTTAAATGGCGTTTACCGTGTTTACAGGGGTGGTCCTTACATGGACTTGTTAACGTGACTTATTTCCAAACTAATTAAGAAATAGGTCAGCTCCAGCAGTGATTTGTTGAGTAATATATCACTGAGTAGCATATCACTGTTTGTTTGGAGGTCGATTGCAAGGTAGACCAAATCACGAGCGCATAACGCGAGTGATTTATCTACATGCACTTACAGTTGACCCACAAACTGTGATATATTACTCAACAAATCACGCAATAGAGCTGATCACTTTCGATTCTAACACACTGAAAGCCGACTAAAGGTTGTTGTTTCCTTCATATTGTCTCAACATTCCGCCATTGTTTGAAGAAATTTGTCTGTGACACATGCAGTTACCTGCATGAATGGCTCCTAGCGAACATCTGTCCACTTTTCAAAAAAGGAGACAGGACATTTGCTCGTAATTATCGCCCGGTGTCACTGACCTGGGTTCTATGTTAACTGCTTGAACACCTAGTCTGCTCAAACATCATGGCCAACTTGGATGAACATTAACTTTTGTCAGATTGACAGCATGCATTTCGGAAAAGGCATAGTTGCGAAACTCAGCTGAGCACGGTTATTAATGATTGGGCAAAGATCTTGGACAAAGGGGGGCAGATGGACACATTTATTCTGGATTTCGAGAAGGCTTTTGACACCCCTCCTCATGAACAACTTAAATCCAAATTATTTGGTTATGGAATAGGAGGGAAGACTCTCAAATGGATAGATTCCTTCATTTGCTACATATAAAAGCATATTGTTAATGGCGAATCTTCAGTATGGGCGCCAGATTTATCTGGGGTTCCCCAGGGGACTGTTCTTGGTCCGCTGCCATTCTCTCTGTACACCAAATATATTTCCACTGACATTGCCTCGGAAATAAGACTGTTCGTAGACGACTGTGTTTGCTATCGGGAAATCAGAGATACTGAGGACTCGGTGAAACTTCAGAAGGATATAGATAGATTAGGATGTGGGGCACTAAAATGGGGCATGAGATTTCAACCCGTTAAATGCAATATTATACAGATACCTAGGAACAGAATAAGTAAAATTGAGGCTTCTTACACCTTAGAGAGAACGGTCCTCGAAAATGTGAATTCCATTTAGTACCTTGGTGTGACAATCACTCACGATTTGAGAAGGAATAAACACATTAGCAACATGTGTACAAAGGCGAATAGAACACATGGTTTCCTGAGGCGAAATCTTCATCATTGTCCTCAGGATGTGAAAGTGACAGCATATAGGGGACTTGTTTGCCCAATCTTGGAATATGGTAGTTGCATCTTGGACCCAAGTGGAGTGGTCCTTAAAGAAGAAGTTGAAAACGTTCAGAATAGAGCTGCTAGATTTGTAACAAGCAATTACTGCTTTGAAACTGGGAGCATGACTGGAATTCTAGGAAGGTTAAGATGGGAGTCTATCAAGAAAGGGAGAAGAGACAGTAGGCTCATACGCTTATACAAAGGTCTAAAGGGTGCTGCCAGCATTCCAACGGATGACTTTTTCCCCCAGCTATGCACTGTAGAAAGCACCATTCAATGACGTTTCAGACCCTTACTGCAAGAACTGACATTTTTAAATAATCGTTCTTCCCCGCCAACCATTAGAGATTGGAATCCCCGTCCCGATTTTATTATTTCGGCGGCTAAAGGTGCTGAGGATTGTGTAGCTAAGCTTACCTCTTTGGATAGAGCTAGGGACTAACTTTCCATATCACAGGTCCTGGTGTATGAATGTCATTGGACGTGTCACCAGTATCAGTTCTGATTCTGATGCTGTTTTTGTAACGTACTTTATGCGTGAGAAACATGTTCCTCCGTCTTATGCCAAGGAAACGATCTATGACATCGCCAAACGTCAAAAAAAAAAAAAAGAAGAAGCTCTTCGCGTCACGCTATTTCGCATTAGAAAATCCATAGTTTTAGGTTGGGATAGAAATTCTGTTCTATCCATGGTGTTCTTACCCAAATTCGAATTTTCTCGCGTGTTTGATAAATGTCCCGGTTGAATACGACCTCATATGCGCCGTCGTTAAGGTCGTTGTCACAGCACGTTACGTGAAGTCAATAAACATTCCTGTAGTGTCATCACATTTTGGCGGACGTCGGTAACCAAAGTCATTGATGCATTAAAAATCCGCGCTGAGAAATTAAAGGTATACAAGCCCCGTGATGCCGGACAGTGACCCTCGGGACGGATTTCTTCCATCCAGCCCTAACACCCATGTAAGATTCTTATAATATTGTCGCACTACTCATCCGTACTCACAACTATAATTATTGGTGTTATAACGAGCCACATTGCCATCCAGTACATCCAGAACACGCGGTGCTTTTTGCCAAGCATCAACTCCAAGTCTCTGATAAAATTTTTGGCACCTGTAATAAAACATCAAAGCACTGATAAATAAATAAACATATATCATGTTATGATATATTCTTGGAAGAATCAAGACACGTGTCTTGTAAGTTTAGGACTTATAATAAAACAACATAGAACATAGAAACTGAAACCGACCGCACACCAGTACTGTTTAATCGCTTGGTGGGTCTAAAATAGAAGTAAAGGCAATGATCAGGAATCAATACAATTAACCCACACCTCCAATCAGAGACACCAATGGGAAAGAAACACAAACATGAAACAACATACCCTTATGAAAACATCAATAGCGGAAAGCCAAAAGGACAGTTACTTTCCTGCAAAATGGCCAATTGGCTAACTAACTATACCCTTATGGAAACATCAATAGCGGAAAGCCAAATGGACAGTAACTGTTACTTTCCCACACAATGGCCAATTGGCTATCCAAAACAAAAAATAATCACGAAACGCATTCGCACATCCATTCCTACTTATTAAAAAAATACTGAAACACCTATAATTTGCTATAAATACAACAATCCTGTTATCTCTATCATTTTCAATTTCAATTAACTTGTTTCAGATGTTGATATTGATACTAAAACTCCTGATACCTCAGATTGTAAAAACGCAGTGTATTGCTATATATCCTGCTGCTGGTCATACATGTAATTACTGGCAATTTAAAAGTTTTTCCTACTTCTAGGATACGAACTATAATTTCTAAAGGACAAAAATATCGATTTCCATCTAAAATGGATTTCAATAAGTGTAGAGAAGAAATCGCTACTGCCTTGATCGATGGTGTAAACGAGAGTATTTTGAGCATACAGCCCTTAAAGAATGGACACTTAGCATTCAGAAACTAGTGAACAAACGCATTTCTTTCTACTCTCAAAACATTAACTTATTACATGTACCTCCTAAACCTAAGACGTCTTTACGTCATCTTAAACTAGGCATTCAAGAATTTCATAAGAAGTATGTTTTGGCTCTAGCAGACAAGACCGCTAATGTCGTCGTTGTTTGACGGCTCCAGTATGCTTACACTCTTCAGCAAGAGCTTGGTGGTACTAAGGACTATGAACCACAGCCTTTGGCTGTAGAGGGGGCTGTAGTTCATGACCACATTTGTCATTCAGCCACCAAATTTGGTGTATGTGTTACAGAAGGCAAAGACAGGCTTATAAACGAAAAACTCAATGATTTAGTTGAATGGACATTTCATAGGGAAGACTCCCTCTATCTTGCATGTAATGTAAACAATGCCTTTTTTCACTTCTGAAGTGCATTAAAATATACTTTACAGTCATGTCAGAAAGTGTGTGAAGCTCTCACCTTTCTACTTGACAATATGTGCAAAAGATTTGGTACTAAGTTATTTAAACAAGTTGTGGGTATTCCGATGGGTACTTATTGCGCACCACTTGTGGCTGATCTATTTTTGTTTTGTTATGAGAGAGACTTCATGATGTCCCTTTCTGCTGAAATCAGTCTGAAATCATTGAAGCTTTTAGTGCCACTTGGATATTTGGATGCTTTATTAAATATTGATAATACCTATTTCGATTGTTTGAGCTGCAAAATTTACCCTCAAGAACTTCAGTTAAATAAAGCGAATTCTTCTGATACCGAAGCCCCGTTTTTGGATGTACATCTGTCTATTGTAGATGGGTTTGTTTCTTGCAAAATTTATGATAAACGCGATGATCTTGATTTTGAGATTGTAAAGTTTCCTTTTTTGGATGGTGATGTTCCTCGTGCGACATCCTATGGCGTTTGTATTTCGCACTTAATTCGAATTGAGTGTGTAGGGAGGAATACAAGACTGAACAAATTATTTGTCTTACTCGCGACGGAAGTAAGGGCGAGATTGTGGCCACGTAAAATCGATTTAAGCCCCCAGTGGAATTCGTTTCCGCTGACCGTTCCAAGGTGGTTCTTCTGTCGCGGTTTATTTTTGTTATGGTTTGTCCTTGGGTGTTTGTGTCGCTTATATTATTTTATTTTGGATAGCCTATTGGCCATTTTGTGGGAAAGTAACTGTCCTTTTGGCTTTCCGCTGTTGATGTTTCCAGTAGGGACTGTCGTTTCATGTTTGTGTTTCTTTCCCTTTGGTGTATATGATGGGATAGGTCATAAGGTCTAGTTAGTTCATGTTTGTGTTTCTTTTCCTTTGGTGACTCTGGTGGGAGGTGTGGGTTAATTTTATCGATATCTGATCAATGCCTTCACTTAAATTTTTCAAAAGAAGCCAATGTTTCTTCCGGCATCATCAAACACGCGTGTGTGCACCTTCTTCGTTGACTTTACAATGTGCGTTATTGGAAAACTGCCATGCTACACGGGTTGTTATATGTTCTTTAAGGAAACATTACCGCCTTGTTAGTCATGTTAGCATTTTTGTCTGCGTTTTCAATTTATGGCACGTGATAACTATGCTCCAACCAGAACGCTTTTCATACTTTGTTTCTTTCAATTCTTTAAGATTTTCCTTCATTGATAAGTGTTGTGAAATGGACTCAAACATAAAACATTGACTAAGTTTTGTAGCGGATAGCTTTTTCAATGTTGCAGACAACTACTACTAGAATGTCTAACAAAACTTACCATATATCCATCCTATAATGATGAGTTCTATAAGACCTAGTATCATCACTGCATAAGAAGCTGAATAAAAATTCAGCATGTTCAGTATGTATATTCCTCCCTACAAGTATACAAAATAAAATACTGTGCAACCCGTTATAGATCTTATGCACATATGTACAACGAAACATTATCGAGCTAGAAAAACGAAAATCTATACACATACGAACACAATACGCTCATCAAAAAAAGCACGTCTGAGATGTTCAGCGTAGCGTCTAGTTTGTATCTACATGTACATAGTACAACAGGTCTCAGTGTTATTTCTAACAACAGTTACCACAAATTAATATATCGCTTTTTGTATATAATAGCTGTATTTACTCGTACGATAATACTTCACCACAACTTGTGTGAATGGAATGTGTGGCGGCCGTAAATCATAGTGCGGGTTATATTTACTAGTGCGTTGAAATCTTTGATTTCAATGCGGATTTTGGAAAATATTTGGGGATCACTTATGAGGCCAAATTGGCCGAAACTAGCTAGTTCGAAACTATTAGGTCAATTTGGAGATATTACGTCCGACTATATGGGTAATCTTGCTTCCAAATGATTATCCTTTTATTGAACATTTATCTTCACCGCGACTGATGATAAGGGAATGTGTGGCAGCCGCAAAAATGTATCCCTGCCCTTTATATTGCGGGTTATATTTAATAGTCCATTTGGATGTATGATTCCGTTGTGGATTTTCGAAAATATTGTAGGGTCATCCATGAGTTTTTATTGACAGAAACTGCTAGCTAGAACAGGGATACTATATGGCTTTCTAGCTGTATGTAATGTTGGTTGTTGCCTGATGTTCTGTCTATGGTCGGACCCATCGGAGTCTAACTGTTGGTTTTCTTTTGCTCCAGCATTTCAGTGGTTTCTTGCTGTCCGAGTCCTCACCGTTGTTTCATCTCTGTGTTTCTTTGATTTTTTTTTGTGTTAACGGAGATGTTGCACTGATGAGTTTGGACGCCTTCATGCGGACTGAACAAATTATTTGTCTAAATAGCGACGGAAGTAAGGGCGAGGATTGTGGCCACGTCAAATCGATTTAAGGCCCCCCGGTGGAATTTGTTTCACTGACCGTTCCAAGGCGGTTCTTCTGTCGCGGCTTATTGTTGTAATGGTTTGTCTTTGAGTGTTTGTTTTGCTTATATTATTTTGTTTTGGATAGTAAATTGGCCGTTTTGTGGGAAAGTAACTGTCCTTTTGGCTTTCCGCTATTGATGTTTCCATTAGGGTCTGTGGTAACATGTTTGTGTTTCTGTCTCTTTGGTGTCTCTGATGGGAGCTGTGGGTAAATTGTTTCGATACCTGATCATTGCCTTCATTTCTTTTTAATTGCTGTGTTCAAAAGAATACCTTTTTATAGAACATTTAACGTCACCACACCTGGTGTTATGGAAATGCGTGGTAGCCATAAATTGTCTCCCTGCCCTTCACAATTATTTCAATTACATTGACTGGTCATTTGGAATTAAGGCATAACTATACCAAATTTGGTGTTAGAGATGTCTTTCTGATATTTAATCTTCATCAGTGTGCCTCAACTCCAAAGTCCTTAAGTCAAAACGGAGGATGGACAAGACCCGGCAATCACAGCACATCCCCTCCGAGCACACACCGACCGACATAGCTCATGAGACGGGTCAACTGGAGGCATCAGGCAAGAGACGCCTACCCTTGGACTTATAGCGTCCCCCACCGAGCCAACATCAGCTAACATGTCCCACACTCCACGGAAGTCCCGGGCATCAGGAAGGTGATGTCCAAAGTTGCGAGACTTGCAAAATTTAAAATATTTAAAAAAGTGGCAACCAAATCCACAATCCAATAAGATACATGTCTCACCTGACAAGTCAGTCTTAGTTTTAGAAAAAAAAAAATAGAATTTATATAATGCAAAATTAAAGATATAATATAGTTATTTGAATCAGTACTTGAGTACCGACAACAGCGGATTTTTGAAAAGATTTTGGGGTCACTGATGAGGCATAATTTGTCCGCACGAGCTAGTCTGGCTCAGAAAAGAACTTTGTACATTCTACGGTTTTCAGTCATGTGTTGTTGTTCTTTCTTCCAAAGGTTTACCCTTTTATAGGACATTGAAAATTCAAAGATCATGTATGAATGTTATGAATGGCTTCGCCGGTATCTATTGATTGTGTATTTCTTCAGAAAAAAAAACAACAACAAAAGTTGTTCAATGTTCAGATACATGCGAGCGAATATGAAATTGGCATGCATATTGCAAATAGAAAACATGCACACTTTATAGTTTTCCGTCATGTGATGTATTCCGTGCGTCCAAAGGATAACCATTTTAAAAAACATATTATTCTTACAATTTAATTACGGAATCAGTTGGCGTGGCACTATAGCGCACACACCCGCACGCTTGGTCTCTAAACTTTGATGATAAGTTTCGGTATTAATGACTAATAATGTTTTAAAGTTATTACAAAGCATCTGTTAGAAACATGTCATGTCAATACATCAAACTGTTTGTCTATTAGTGACTTGCTATCTGACAACAAGAACAGGCAGATCTCAAAATACGTCAATGCTTGAGAAAATTGCCTTTTTTGTTTTGCTGAATATTAAATATGTTCTAGAAAAGGTTATCCCCTGGAAGCAAAGACTACAGCACAGAACTAAAAATTTGGAGTGTACATGTTTTCTGGGCCAGACTAGCTAGTTTCGGCCTATTAGGCCTCATCAGTGACCTTCAATTATTTTCAAAATTTAACAATGAATTCAATGATCCCAAAGCACAAGAAAATATAAACTACACTATGATGTAGGGCAGGGAGACTTTTTACGGCCACAACACATTCCCAGACATCAGCTGTAGTGACGTCAAATATGTTCTAGGAAAGGGTATCCTCTGGCAGCAAAGAATACAACACAGAACTGGAAAATATGGAGTGTATATGTTTTCTGGGCCAGGCTAGCTAGTTTCGGCCAATTAGGCCTCATCACTGACCCTCAAATATTTTCAAAATTCATCAATGGAATCAATGATCCAAAAGGACAGGAAAATATAAATTACACTATGCTGTAGGGCAGGGAGACTTTTTACGGCCACCACACATTCCCAGACATCAGCTGTAGTGACGTCAAATATGTTCTAGAAAAGGTTATCCCCTGGAACCTATTAAGACCGTCTAACAACGCATGAATTTATTACTTCTGTACATATTTGGTAAGGGCAAACCTCTAATAAAAATCAAAAATGAGCTTCTTTAAGAGCAATGAAAACATTCATAAGAAAGGAGATGGGTCATACTACGTAGTTTCGGCTAATAAAGCCTCATCAGTGACCCTGTAATGATCCGCCACCGAAAGCCAGAGGAGACATACTACAAATTTGCGAATTTCAAACAGGCAGTCGATTCAAAGACTGATATAAACCAAAATGGGGTCCAAATAATTAAAAACCGGTCTAGAATATGAGTCTAAACCAATAATTTATTTCTGATTTCTCAGAATATTCACGCTGATCTCAAAGGACCAAAAGTAAAATATAAACTGCACTATGGTTGATGTACGGGGAGACGTTTTACGGCCGCCACACGGCACAACACCAGCTGCAGTGAAGGCAAATAAAAATCAAAAATGAGTTCCTTTAAGAGCAATGAAAACATTCATAAGAAAGGAGAAAACTGCATACGCTGGGCCGATCCTTAAGTAGACATCAGTAGTATTGGCAGCGCTTTAACCCCATGGACTGCGCATGCGCGGGGATGACGTCACGACGCGTCGGCGCGGCAGCCATATTGGATGACCTCGGAATAACTTTACCCCCACGGACTGCGCATGCGCGGGGACGACCTCACGGCGTATCGGCCATTTTGGATGACCTTTGCCACGTCTCTATTGTTTGGTGAAGGCACTAAACAAAAGGTCAACCCAGCTGCTCCGTCTCTATTGTTCCGAGGAGACACTAAAAATTGAAAACAAAAGCCTGATCCCTATATGTGAATACTTGTTTTGACAAGCAAGCAATGACTTGTTTGAACTGTAAATTACGATTGGATGATTAAAACGCTGCTATTTGATTGGCTGATGAAATCTTTGAAAATTCGGTTCTTTTCCATAGGGTTTGTCATTCGCTCTTCGAACTTCAAAATGAAACCAACCTTTACACGGTAGAAAAACACTTAGATGTTTACAATGAATACGCTTCAGTCTTTTTTAACGTGGATAAAATGTATGAATGTGTTGAAGCCTGCCTCCAAGAACCGGATACTGTAAAACAGATTGGAAAAAGAACTGAAGTTACAAAACGTTTCAATTTTGACATTGGAATTTTAGGATATACGAATGAACCTAGCAACAAGATAAAAGCGATCTTTACGAGGACTAAGAAGATATGTTTTGTGATAACCGCTTATCCCATTGCTTAAGTGGTCAGTCGACATGTTTGGACACGATTTTCAGTTTAACGGTTATTCAGAGAGACGCTAAAAATAACAGCCAATCAGAATTGACTCATCACTATAAAAGTAATTGCCTCATTCGTTTTCAGTCATATAGGTTTGGACATTCAGACAGAAAACATGTCACACTTCAGATGCAGGTTCACTCTCGGTAACGATCGGTACGTGGAAGTTAACGAATGGAAGGGGCAACTACGTGTTGATCGGAGAGAATGGAAAGACGATAAACCGACGAAGAAAGGTATCTGTCTCACGTTGATGCGATGGAAGAATTGGGTCGATTACTTAGAATACGTGGATCAGGCACTAGCAGAGAAGAAATCCTTCAGTTCTCACTTAGGAGGTAACGTCTATTGTACGATTGCGGATGGCGGCGTGTGTGTTGATATAAGGCAGTATTGGAAACCCCAGGAGGATGTGGTACCCACGAAAAAGGGACTGTGCTTGAGACCTTTGGAATATAAACGCTTAAAAGAACTGATGTCAGAGATAGGAAACGCTTTACCCGAACTGGACGAAGTGGTACCTTGTTTTCTACAGAGTGATCATATGAACCAACTGGGAGCGTTACAGTGTTCTGAATGTAACCCCAACGATTTTAACAATTGGTGATAAGTTATTGTATGAACAATGGTCGGATTTGTGTGTATGACATTGGCGATATTTGATGAGTTGTGTTGGTGGTTAAGATGCCATCAATTGCGAAGAGAAGCCAGAGAGGCTTCAGAACGGTGGATAGAAATATTTGAAAGACAACAACATGAACATTTATATAGCGTTATATTGTAAATTGTATTGCTATTGTAAACTTGTTTGTAAGAACGTTTATATTTCTTTCCATGTTTATAATTAAATATGTCCGACTGGAAACAGTACTTGTCTTCCTTGTACTTTAATTCCAAGTCCCCGGCTAGCTATCTTGGTCCTGAAAAATTGTATCAGTTTGTTAAAACTGAAGGCAAATATAAAATTGGGAGGTATAGAATCCGAAAATGGTTACAAGACCAAGAGTGTTATTCCCTAACCAAAGGCGCTAGACGTAAATATACTAGATCGAGGGTCATTGTGGTGGGCATTGACAGCCAGTGGGATGTGGATCTCATGGATATGGTAGATCTAGCCAAACAGAATGACGGTTATCAATATGTGGTGGTCGCCATAGATATTTTTTCCCGCTTTGCCCACTGTCAACCTGTCAAAAGTAAAAAAGGGAAGGACGTTGTGGACGCATTGAAACGTCTGCTAAGCGGTCATCGCAAGCCAAACATGGTCCGGTCTGACTTAGGAATGGAATTTAGAAGTGTGGAAACCAATAAATACTTTAAACAACAAGGCATTTACCACTTTTACGCATTAAACACAGAGACAAAAGCAAATTATAGCGAACGCCTTATCAAGACTTTAAAGCACAAGCTGTTTAGATACATGATGAAACACAGAACGCAGCGCTACATAGATGCCCTTCAAGACATCGTATACAGCTATAATCATACCCGACATCGAAGTCTGGGAAAAGCACCTGCATCCATCAACAAGGACAACGAAGGGGAAAGTAGACTACAGCAATATTTACTGAGACAAAAGGGCATCAAATCGAAGAAGAGGTCCTCGAAAAACACTTTGCGCCGATACAAGTTTAAACTAGGTCAAACGGTTCGTCTGTCCCACGTGAGAAGCTTGTTCGACAGAGAGTACTCACAAAAATGGACTGGAGAAATATTTAAAGTCAAAACCCGTTTCAGAAGAGATGGTATACCTGTCTATACCCTTGCGTCCTGGGATGAGGAAAGCGTCGACGGGACATTTTATGAACCGGAAATGCAGGCCGTCCTTGTCGATGCCTCAACGGAATATCACATTCAAGCGATATTAAAGAAGCGTGTGCGAAAGAAAAGAAAAGAAGTTTTAGTAAGATGGTTACACTGGCCCAAAAAATATGACAGCTGGATACCAGAAGAAGACGTCAAGGACTACTCCTAGACCAATCAGAAGCCTGATCGATCAGAGAATCAAATCACGTGACTCTTGTTACAATATATATGCAGGACCAATCGTTAGACCCGTCATTATTGAAGATTACACCATGAAGATTACAAATGTCGTTTATAGCGCTCATTTGTGCAGATCTATCGACTTGAGAGACCTATGTCAGCGCCTATGTAACGCCCGGTACGACCCCAAAACGTTTCCCGGACTTATATGGCAACACAGAAATATCGGTGTTAACTGCTTGGTGTTTCCCAACGGCGTGATTAATTGTAACGGTAGTGCTTCCAATGCAGATGAAGGATTTCAGAGGTTACGAAGGTATGCCAGACAACTTCAGAAAATGGGGTTACCAGTCCAGCTCAGAAAAGTCAAGATGGTGACAGCGTCCGCGAGCCATTCTCTAAGTGATGTTCTTGACATAAAAATGTTGGCCAAAGAAAGAAGAGGTGTGTACGAACCAGAGCTGTTTCCCGCCCTTAATTTTAAAATCTATGGAGTAAACTTTTGCTGTTTTCATACGGGTAAAGTGGTGATCACCGGTATAAAATGTTCTCGCCAAATCGATAATGTGGTCTTTCCAACCCTTATAGAACTGGAGCTCTATACGCGTAAGAAGCGGTAACGCAAGCACATATTTAACCATGGAGCATTCCAAAGTCTACCAGTGTGTTCACTTTCTGACGACGTTGAAGAACGCCACCCCTTCTGTCCCTAAAACGCTGTTAAAAAACCTAACTACACAGCAATTGCTATCCACCATAGAAGTGGCCAAGAGACTGAGCAACGGAACCATTAATCCTCCAAGAAGGGCTGCTCAACTTTTTAAGAGAAGACGGTTGATGCTAAGAACATTGACGTCCCGTGGAATCAGTGTAAGAAGAAAAAAAGCTTTGGTGAACAGACATTCCTCGATTATACCGCTAATGTTGAAAAGTATGTACCTGATTCAGAGTATCTTGGACGAAATCAGAGAACAATAATGACAGACTTTTACGTCTACCTCAGCAGCAAAGACTCTTCAGAATTGCGTAAGAACAATAACCCATCAGATTTTTGGATTCAGTTTCACAAGACTTATACTTTAGACGGTGGCTGGGTGTGCGCTCTCAAACAGATTTCGTTGACGTGTAATTTTACTCCCAGAGCCAAACGTCTGTATCTCTGCTGCGATATTGTGGAAGAGTCATACGTAAGAAACAAAACTGTACCCATTTTAAGAAATATCGAGATCGAAACCCGATACAAAAAGCTCAAAACTGACACGTTCGAAGACTCCATCTATATACCCGTGAACGTGACGAAGTTGTCTGCCATCAGACTGTATCTACTGGGCGAAAATCTTCAACCCATAACCTTTGAGTCCAACGACCTGCATTGTGTGCTGCATTTTAAACAAAATGGGATCTATCGAAGTTTTTGACAAGAAACTGCTAAAATGGGTGCCCTATGTCCCAGACTACGAGGCATGGTACCAAAACTTCAAAGACTTGAGCGAGGGCTTCGTTCAACCCGATTACAAGGGGCGTTATATCGTCGGTAGTGGGAGAAGAAACCGACTTCTAAAAGAAATGGAAGATCAAAGGCAAAAAGAAATAGAAATGCAGGAAAAGCAAAAACCCTTGGTGAAAATGGTCACTCCCGTGGCTCAAGCGGTCGAAATGGCTAAATCGGAAATTGAGCGAGACCGTAAGAAGGAAGGTGGCGGAAAGCGTAAGAAGAAGTCAAGTGTCAGTAAGCCACTACCAAAACGATTAAAACGGTACGCTTACAATCCGGAAGATCAGGTTTAAATCATGGATACATATCATCAAAAACGTTTAAATATTTTCGAAATGCCACCATCAGACACAGCGTTTCAGTCGAGGGAATGGATCGAGTATCGACCGTCAAATCAAGTTACTTCGTCATCAGTGATAGACTTTAACATACCTTCACAGTCTTCCGCTTACATAGACCTCAAAAATAGCTTGTTAAACGTGAAATTACGATTGACAGATGCTCAAGGTACCCCTCTACAGGAGGACCTCGTCGCTGGACTAATAAACCTACCCTTACACACCATATTTAGACAAGTGGACGTGACCTTTCAGCAGACGCCGTTGTCAAACATTGGCACAAATTATCCGTATAAAAGTTACATCGATACCATTTTGAAAACAAACAAGGGCACACAGGAAAATATATTATCCAGTCAGCTGTTTTACAAAGATACGGGCGATAACCCAGACTCAGCAGATGCGTTGACGGGACCTAACAGCGGACTTTTTGATAGATACATGGCTACCAAAGGAGGAAAAATTGTTGACTTGGAAGGGCCTTTATTTCTTGACATGTTCCAACAGTCGAGGTTAATGATTAATGGAGTAGGTATAGGAATCAAACTATGGCCGAGTCTGGACGCATTCAGACTAATGTCGGACAGTTTGAATGCTAGTGAGAAGGTACAGATTGTCGATGTACGATCAAACTATGCGTACAACGTTTAAACGGGGCTGTTTTAGTTGCTCACGAGAAACTCATACAGAACCAACCAGCCTTATATCCCTTTATAAGATCAGAGGTTAAAACAGCCTCCATAGCTTCTGGACAGTACGGATTCAGTGCAGATGACATATTTCAAGGATTGGTTCCCACCAAACTTGTGGTAGGACTGGTGTCTAGCGCCGCTTATACGGGGGACTACACAAAAAACCCGCTTAACTTTCAACCGTACGATTGTAGTTCAGTGGGTCTTTACGTCGACGGTCAGTCATACCCCTCTCAGCCTTTACAACCGAATTATAGTGCTGATCAGTTTGTGGACTGCTACAGAACGCTAACACATTTCAGGAAAGATATCAATGTGAGCAGAGAAGATTTCAAGTACGGATTCTGTCTCTATGTCCTGGATGTTGATCCTTTCTATGTGTTCAATACAAAGAGGAAAGGGCATTGTAGGTTAGAACTCAAGTTTGCCAATCCTTTACCAAAGAGCGTCACCTTGGTTATGTACGCATCCTTTCCAGAAGTTCTTCAGATTGACCAGTCTAGGTCAGTATATCTAAAATGAATAATCTTGAACTTGAAAGGATATTGAGAGGTTATCCCGTCAGTGTTTGTGCGGCTGATACTATCAGAAGGAATAGATTTGTGATCGCAAATACGGATACGATAGCTGGACCCGGAAAGCACTGGGTGGCCTTCTATTTTACAGACAGAGGACCAGACGAGTTCTTCGATTCTCTGGGCAATACGCCGGAATACTACAATGTGGGTTTCGAACGTGTACTACCGAAACATTACTTGACAATCTGCAACCGTTTACAAGACTTTGGATCTGATAGGTGTGGACTGTACTGTATATATTATGTAATGGGTCGATATGCGGGGATGTCATTGAAGGACATTGTGAGGGTGTTCAGCGTGAGAGATCTAGAGATGAATGATAGATTTATGAGAACTTTTGTAAATACAACACAACAATTTATATAGCTGTACATGTATTTATTTGTCGAATAAAATACAAAACATTATTTTGTTTTTCTTGTTTTTAAAATGATATCCAGTCTATGAATCTATCAGTGTCTGTGTGAGAATCACGTTTTCCTGGAGGTGTTGGTGTCACAGTACGCGTATGCCGATTCCCTGGAGACAGTGGTGTCACAACTGCTTTACTCTTTATCTTCCTACTGGGCTTCTGCATTATACTTGTTTCCCTCGCCCGTTTCATCGATGGCTTCTCACTATGAGATTTGTGAAGGCTAGTCCTTGCTTGCATTCGTTGATATTTGTCAAAGGGAACTAGTACTAGTTTTTCCATCAATCGAGTACAGGTTTCAAGTAAGGAATAGCTATTTTTAAAAGGATGTACACAAATCGCTGATTCTCCCAAATGACCTTTGTCTTGTGATGATAACCCAGTGTTCTGTCTCCCAAAAGATGCAATAGTCGTCTCTCACGTTTAAGCGACCTTTTCTCCACTTTAGTTAACTGTATCTTGAATTTGACAATGTTGTGAGCTATCTCACTTATCGCTCTCAGTTGATGTCTGGTGATCGTTTGTAGCAATGTCTTCCTCTGAGCGGGTGTGGTTTGTACGAACAGCAATAGAAAATGACGTTCTTGTACCAGTAACTGAACCATGGTTACTCTTACAGGTTTCAGTCTCGTTCTTACGTCAGTCTGTAAATCACGGGGTCTTCACCAGGGAAAATACGGGTCCTAAGACGGTATCTGGTTGCGGCATGAGGGCTCAAATCTACCAAGAAATATCCGTATTTCTCGTGACTCAGCGCGTCCTCGTAGGCTTTTAAAAATCCTTTTGATTTCCCGGGATACAACTGACGTCCAAGTATTGACGCTTGTGATACGTCACGCAAATTTTTCATGAGCACCATGTACCACGTATTCAGAGCTATGGTTCTTGCATGTTTTCCTCCTGGGTATAAGTTCTGGGTGATCAAGATTACACTCACGCATTTGTGATGAGTCCCTTTGGTGAATAAGAGTTCCATGTCTTTGTTGCGCATAACTTCGTGCATTAGATCATCGATGATAATGAGTTTATGCTTTTTATCTCTTTTTATTTCTTCGGTAGTTGGTAGTCCCTGTTGGCTGTGAAAATTTGGTATAGTTTCTTCCATGGTGTCATACAGATCTTGGTGTATGCCATAACAGTATAATATGTGGGTAGGCGGGTCTCGGAGGTACATGGACTGTACATTTTTCAGAAATTTGTACACCCAATGCGTTTTACCGCTTCCGGTTTGACCACTGATACACACGCTAGAACAAGGTTCAAAAGGTAATGTACAATTCATTTCTTTAACTTTGGGTTGGGAAGTGCGTAGCCTATGCAGCTACTCAGTAGACTGATCCAAAGTTCTGTGGAACCGTTTTGGAGAGATAGGTTCACAATGGAGGTAATGATTATAATGTAGACGATGATCATCTGACGAAAGTAGACAATTTCGGCTTGGGGGACTCGAGTTCCCAGTAAATGCCACTTATCTCCGCTAATACGACTTTCTTCGTCTGGTACCCTAATAAATGCTTCCCTTTCGGGTTCATGAGACTCGGTAGGATTCATATTCTTACGTAGGAATGAAAAAGACAAAGTAAACAAGGTATTCTTACAAACTTTATTTTATTGACTAAAACAGCAATGGCAAACAAATACTGAAACAGAAATATAAAACATAAGAAAAGACACGTACAAAAATCAAAAAGGCAATGACAAAAAAAAAAAAAAATGAAAATGCTATGTACAAGAATTGAAAAACTAATGTCGTGTTTTTAAAACGTGATGTACAAAAATGAAAACGTGGTCTATGGGAAATTACACGTAAATGTACAAAAATCGAAACAGCCATGACAAAAAATGAAAATGCTATGTACAAAAATTGAAAAACTAATGTCGTGTTTTTAAAACGTGAGGTACAAAAATGAAAACGTGGTCTATGGGAAAATACACGTAAATGTACATAAATCGAAACAGCCATGTCAACAAAATTAAAATGCTCATACCAAAAATTGAAACACTAAAGACGTGTTTTTGAAATGTGAGGTACAAAAATGAAAACGTGGTATATGGGAAAATACACGTAAATGTACATAAATCGAAACAGCCATGTCAAAAAAATTAAAATGCTCATACCAAAAATTGAAACACTAAAGACGTGTTTTTGAAATGTGAGGTACAAAAATGAAAACGTGGTCTATGGGAAAATACACGTAAATGTACATAAATCGAAACAGCCATGTCAAAAAAAATTAAAATGCTCATACCAAAAATTGAAACACTAAAGACGTGTTTTTGAAATGTGAGGTACAAAAATGAAAACGTGGTCTATGGGAAAATACACGTAAATGTACAAAAATCGATAAAGCAATGACAAAAAAAAAAAAAAAAAAAATGAAAATGCTCATACCAAAAATTGAAACACCTCTCACACCTTTTTTGAACACCTACCGCGAAAACTCGACTCAACATTTAATATCCATAAGGCACTGTATCATAGTTATCTATTTTCTACGCTTCGTATAAACCATCTGATACGTTTTCTTTTCTTCTCGATTTATAAGTTTTCGTTTTCTCTTATCTCTACATATTTTGCTTGGATTGGTTACCGTGATGTTTGTGCAACTTTTTGGATTGGTTACAATGTCTTTGACGCTTTCAAAATTGATGAGTTGACTGTTCGTATAATTTAAAGTGAATCCCCTAACCTTACAAGTTTCTTTATTTGTGTTTGTTTTGTAAGCATAATTTTTCGGGCCTCCGGACACAAACTCTACAATGTGCTCTCCAGCTGACAGCTCATCCGTGAGTTCGCCCAGGTAGTCACCCAGTGGAGGGTCATACTGTCCCGGATGACTCATGTATATCAGGCTGTCCGTGTCATAATACAAGACACGCCTGTCTAACTCTTCGAGCACACTGTACAGTTTCAGTCGTGCCCAGCATGTAGTGAATGTAGCTAAATAAATGTTGGTTTTGTTATCTTCGGGTTGACAATCTTGTTTATAAATCCATTCAATTTGAATCATGTCATTTGAAAGTATGTGAAAATTCAGAGGTTGTTTCGTTGGATCGGAAAACAATTGGAAGAACATGTTGGCTTCCGTTTCGTGAAAGAACTCTATCTGTCGCATGTTGAGCCGTTGGCCAAACTTGCCCCAAAAGCTGTTTAAGCATAATTTGGCCAGGGCTCGCAAACCTGGGTTCTTTGCGATATTTCCTTGATCCAACGATACACCCTCCTTCTCGAAATATTGCTGAATGTATTGATTCATATCCGTTTCATTTTCGATCCAGTCCGGGGGACCACTCGCCTCTTGCTTAAACTTTAAAAACGTGTTTATATATTTGGCGAATAGTCCCCCTTCTCTAGTCTTGGGGTCATATTGAGTCGTTTCCTCCCAGTGGTATACCTCGTAAATTTTTTTCAGGCTATATCCTAATCTTAGAGCAGTGTGAATCTCAGGGGTACACCAGGTGCCTGTCAACTCTCTTTCCTCTTCAGAGCACGTGCAAGGGTTTTGATTTTCGGTATCCGCACAGATTTTGCAAAGGGGGAATTTCAGTTTACCATTTGATCTGTAGGGAAGGACAGGGTGATATAGTCCTCTTGGAGGTAGATTTTTTATTTTTGCGATGCAAAAATAGTCATGTATATTTCCAAAATCTTTAGTGATAATGGTGGGGTGACCTACGGGATACCGACAATACTTATTCACCAAGGGATAGAGACTAGTAAAATCGACGTATCTGATTTGCTCCTGTTCTGAAGTTTGGTAATAGAGTTGACTCGCATTGGTGCGTCCCCCGAAGAAACTCTCTCTAGGATCTAGCCTGTCCATTAAATCTAACTGTAGGGTAAATTGTTTAAGCTCAGAGTTTTGATTTCGTAGCTTTTTAAACTCATGGTCCCAAATACAAACGTAATTCATGCCTAATTGTTCTATGTATGCTTTCTTTTTCATGGTTAATGCGTATAATTCCTTTAAAGATTGGTTTGTGAGTGGATGGTACGTGTCTTCACGGTTATCGGAGAAACAATCAGGGCAACCGTGAAAGATGCAACCATGGTACTCGTATGCCGTGTTTGTTTCTTCGCAATAACCGTCCAGTTTGTAACGTGTGCCCGGTAAAGACTTTTCGCCTGTATTCAAAGCGTGCTGAATGTGTGTGTTACTGACACGTGCCATCCATTCTAACCACTGAATTGAAACCTTGCTGTACTGATCATTGTAACCGCTGGGAGGGATTTTTGCGATAGGTGTACGCACAAACTCTCTTTAGCTTACTCTCTCACTTGTGATGTCGGATTCGTGGACCCATTTGTTGTCTTTGAAAATGTAACATTTTTCATCGACGATTTTGGCGGGCACCCAATCGTCACGGTCTTCAAACTTTACCCGCCATTCTTCTTCGATGAATTTTGTTCTAAACACGCTCATGCACACGGACGCTATGGTGACTGAATCAATGGATCCACGGCCCCAAACCACTTTCTCTCTTTCTTATTCTTATCATTGATCACTTCTTTTTGAACACCTGTAGCATTCATCAACAACTGTCTAAATTTCAAACACGATTGCCTTAAAATGTCTACATCACTTCTACAATATTCTAACATTTCTTTTCTAAAATCAAACTCTTCATCCTTTCTCGCACTCAACCATTCCAATAATTCTTCTCTCTCTTCATCTCCCATAAAATTGTAACCATAAAATTTAGCTTCAGGGTAGGGTCCCACATAATTTTGATTTTCTCTCGTATTAAAATAATGGGGGAACCATCCATTTTTCAGTTCTTCTAGTCCAAAAGCTTCAGGTAGTTGCGATAATTTCATAGGTAAGAAGTTGAGACTGTCAATCACTTTGATATGTAAATTTCGCTCTACTGTCATATACATTATTTTTGAACCGTTATAGATGATTTTGTCGGGACGTACGGACTGGTCAATAAGGTACTCTAAAAGAAAATAGCCATCATATCCTTTCATGTTATGAGCTACAACTTTAAAATGTTTATGTGAGTCGTTAAATAGCCATGCTCCAAATTTTTCGGCGGTATCCGCTCCTTCAAAAGTGACTTCTCTAAAACCGCATTTGCCGGAACAAGGACCATCGTCTTCGTTGTCCCACAAACCGGTATTGTCACAATCTTCGCAGCGGGTACCGCACGCCTTACATACAGATTTAGGGGTCAGGGGCTTATCAATGCATTTGGGACAAACGGAATGCGCTACGACAAAGTTAGGACGATGCGTAGCCTTACCACACCATGAAGTTTTACAATGTTGACATTTAGAACAAGATTTACATACCTGTTGAGTTTGACAGTCCTTACGTCGGTACTAGGACTTGTAATAAACTTGTTACCTAGTCTGGCGCTGACCACCATCACGCGGACTCCCAAGGCTTCTTCAAACGCCTCAACATCATTTAAACTCGCCGGTCGGTCCATGGCTACTCCCGCTAACTGGCTGATGGCTATTGCTAATTGTCGCTGTTCGTCCCTCATTTTCGTACAAAACTTCTTGTAGTAACTTTCCGGTACTTTCTGATGTTCCAAAATAAGTTGTAAGTTGCTTTTATTTCCCCTGGTTTTGGATATTTCTTCCCACTCTTCGGGTGTACACCTTTTAAGTTTTGCCCAACTGACCCCGATCGCTCTCGCCATACAAAGTTGATCATCATTTTCAATTATCACTATAGATTTTTTCAATTGTAGAGAATTATTGTTTCCTTTTATCCTGGTGATTCTGCGTCGAGCTCCTCCTTTGGGTAAATCTATAGTTCCAATTGTAATGTCAAAACTTTCGTCAATAGCGAGATTTTGATTGCTGTTAAGGACTTTCTCGATGGTCTCCATCACTTTCTGCGCGTCCAGTTGGTCCCAGGCCTGCAGGGGTACAACGATAGGGTCGTGTAAACCTTCGTGATGAATCACGACCCTTCCCAAGTCGTTTCCCGCCAAATTGCCCCGGGCTTCGTTCAAAACGTCGTTGAACATATGATGGAGCCCATCTCGTATGTCTTGTAACCGTTCCCCGTTGTGCTGCTCGTTAATTTTTATCTGGTAAGTGCGGTCCACGGCCGCATTTTTGGCGTACGTTCTTTCCGACTTTTTTCTCATGTTGTACTGGAGTGGTGGGGTATCAGGTCGTCGTGACGGTCCCGGTTGAGGTTCTTCCCCTCCGCCTGTCTGTGGTAAAGCCGGGTTCCAGTCCCCATCCTTGACACAAGCATTAGCCGTTTCTTCCATCTCGTCATCAAATAGAATAGCCTTGGTTGACTCTTCGACCTCTTCCTGTTCTCGAACGTATTCCAGGGCCAGATCTAAGTCGTCTTCTCTCGACTGTATATGAATAGTTGGCCCTCCTAGATGTTCAAGTATCGTATCTAGTTCTTCTCTGACAAAGACATCTCCGTACTCTTGGTTTCGTAACTGGAACAAACGAAGTCGCACCCCCGGGGAATCCTGTATCCCCTACGTCGCCGCAAAATTCATTAAGGCGTCGGCGTCAGTAAACGTGTTCACCATACTCTCGAACTGTGCTGTGATATTTTCCATGTTGTCGTTGCAATTTCAATATTGAGAATGAATTATTTTCTTTGCGCTCGTTCTTATATACTTTTGGAAATCTCGTTCTTACGTTTGATTGGATTATTAAAATAGCATTTCGGGTTGTCACGTGATCGCGTCACGTGATCGCGTCATGTGATCGATTAAACAGAATAATTTTGTAAAAATAGCTCTTCGGGTTATCACGTTATCGCGTCACGTGATCGCGTCGTGTGATCGATTAAACAGAATGGGTTTGTAAATTTAACACTTCGGGTTATCACGTTATCGCGTCACGCGATCGCGTCGTGTTATCGATTTTCTAGTTAGCAAGAATGGGTTTATAAAAATAACAATTCGAACTCTTCAAAATCTCTGTATAATTATAGCCACATATAGGTCCAATCTCATACATTCGATGTTTCATTTTTCACGATAACATACCCGTTCGACATTTTTCACATCTCCAAATATGGCGACATTTTTATGAAAATCGATGATATTTTTCTTTTTTTATACTGCAAACATAGGTTGTGGGTACTCGTTAGAACCGCCTCTTTGTGGTCTTGGAGCAGAAATTAGAAAAATAATGTACACCCAGATTTCTCCGTAAAAAGGAGGGATTTAGTGGGGTGACCGCGTGATGCGATCGGTGAGTTCATTACCAGTACTTAGTATACCTTTCAAATGAGACGTAACGTGTCAATTTCGAGCCATTCTATAGGAAGTTAAAAGCGATTTCCCGCATTTTGGTTACGGTCCGATGATTTCATCTCCTTTAGACGATTCGTTTGATACCCAGATCACCCAAATCGGTTCAGGCGTAAGGGAAATAGAGCCATTTAAAGATTACCCAAAGGGAGATAATTTGAACCGCCAAGGGAGATAATTACGCCAAGGTCCGATGATTGCGTCGCGTAGGTCTCCTTTAGACAATTCGTTTGATACCCAGTTCACCCAAATCGGTTCAGACATAAGGGAAATAGAGCCATTTAAAGCGTACCAAAAGGGAGATAATTTGAACAACCAAGGGATATAATTAGGCCACAGTTGAATGTTTTCATCGTGTAGGTCTCCTTTAGACGAGTCCAAACACGATCCCCTTCGGATAAAAACTAAGACCGTTTGTTTTTCGCAAACATTGTAGATCCGGATCAGACGCCACACAACATCTGATCAATGTGTAAACTATTCGCTTACAGTTCAGGGTATAGTCTTCCCTAAATTGATTTATGTCAAGAACATCGCTTAGAGAAAGGCCCAATAAAACCCATATTTAAGAATCATGACACATTTAAACGCGAATAAGCCAGCTTATTAAGCCAATCTGGATTATTATTTTGGGGTTTACGGGTTAGACTGATGCGAAAAGCGTATGAGACCGCGTTTATACGCGGGCTGATCGGTCATATATTGTCACTAAAGTTTTACTTTTATAGGTTTTTTCGGTCGCCGGCCCAATACTCGTATCGATAAAAAGTCAATATACCGTGAATGAACCTTAAAGCGCTAATCACCACTAGCAGATGACACTTTTTCTTTGTTTGGGTTCAGCAGTCCTGATAAGTGCAGGTGATTCGCGTTAAACATGAACCCTTGAGTGAGTGAGTGTTTGAGTCCCACCAACAAAGATGCACCCTGGAAATTAAGAAATAGAACGATTTTCCGTGTTAAGCGGACTGGCCGAGGTCATCCAGGTATGTTCATTTTCAAATTTTAGTACCCCTTCTGATCCTTAGTTTTGTGATGAGACCGAGTTTATACGCGGGCTGATCGGTCATATATTGTCGCTAAAGTTTTACCTTTAAAGGTTTTTTCGGTCGCCGGCCTAATACTCATATCGATAAAAAGTCAATGTACCGCGAATGAACCTTCAAGCGCTAACCACTCTTTTGTTTTCTATGTTTTCTTTGTTTGGGTTCAGCAGTCCTGCTAAGGGCAGGTGTTTCCGTGTTAAGCG
Source organism: Lucinisca nassula (assembly GCA_963580285.1). NCBI lineage: Eukaryota > Metazoa > Mollusca > Bivalvia > Lucinida > Lucinidae > Lucinisca > Lucinisca nassula. Next base: position 91,479,868 of record OY757015.1, read on the forward strand.
GACTGGTGCATTTCAGGCTAAAATCCATTATCAGATGATATTTTCGCAAGTTGGTTTTGTAAGACAAATACACCTATTCAAACATGTTTACGACAAAAATATAGAAAAAATCTGATAAAAATGATCGATAGCTCAAATAACGACACAGTCCTTGACACATTTTTTGTATAAAAGAGAGAGAGAGAGAGAGAGAGAGAGAGAGAGAGAGAGAGAGAGAGAGAGAGATGCATGTATCTTTTTAGCCCCCCGCCCCTCGGGGCTTGAAGAAATGGATGCTTCCACGAATACTGGAAAAACGCTTAGCCCAAGCAAAGCGGTGCGAATCGGCCCGTCCATAAACCAGGGCTTGTCGTTTCACCTCGACCTTTTGTTTAGTGCCTTCACCAAACAATAGAGACGGATTTTTATTCCGAGGTCACGGAGCAGCTGGGTTGACCTTTTGTTTAGTGCCCTCTTCGAACAGTAGAAACGGATTTTTATTCCGAGGTCACGGAGCAGCTGGGTTGACCTTTTGTTTAGTGCCTTCACCAAACAATAGAGACGTGGCAAAGGTCATCCAATATGACCGATACGCCGTGAGGTCGTCCCCGCGCATGCGCAGTCCGTGGGGTTAAAGTTATTCCGAGGTCATCCAATATGGCTGCCGCGCCGACGCGTCGTGACGTCATCCCCGCGCATGCGCAGTCCATTGGGTTAAAGCGCTGCCTATACTACTGACATCAATGACATGTTTTAACATTGCACAACCCATATCTACCTGTTTAAGTATATCAAGTCCTACAGAAGCTCCAATGATTTTACAAAACTTCCTATTAACTACGAGCTTCTCGTGAGGATTAACTCAAGCTCCAGTTGCGCTCAACATTTTCGGATAAATAGCCCTGATTTATATTTTCATACGACAAAAATATTCAGTTACCAAAACTGATGCACATCATATCTTGCCAAAAAAGCCTTTTGATTGTAAAACACACGATGCAGTTTTGTTGCGCATGTGCAAAGCTCTATGGGTATTATCAATATAAATATTCAATATGGTACTGAGGAGCTAAATATATTCAAAGAACAATCTTCGTAGGCAGCAACGCGACAACACAAAACCTCAGGTAACCTTGATGAAACAAAAAAGACAATCGCATCGAAATTTTCTTCTCTATGGATATCTGAGCCTATGACCATTATCTACTGGAACGCCCTAGCAGTCAAAACTTGTGGCCCTTTCCTCCTTGGCAACGTGTGGCAGCGCTATTAGCCAAGGGATCCATGTCTCTAACTGAATACCAGTTTTTTTATCTTTTACTAATAGAAATATTCCATCTTCCCACTGATGTCTCCGAGGGGGTTACGACGTACGGATAGATAGATAGATGGATGGATAGATAGATAGATTTTGTTTGTTTTGTTTTATTTCAGGTTTAACGTCCCCGTCAACACGGTATAGTCATTTTGGAGACGTTGCCAATTTTCTGGGACTTTTACCCGACATTGAGATGAAATGACATCCCAAGCCCTGCCGCCAAATTAAACTAATAGGGTTTATATGCATGGACGGTCCAACTTGTATCACTTTTCCTGGGCCTGCTTAGAACCTCTGAGCAGTACTCATAAGCGGTTGGTTTCAGCTCTGCGTGGAAGCGTTATGCAGCCCATCTATGCTATATGCATTTAGATAGATAGATAGATAGATAGATAGATAGATAGATAGATAGATAGATAGATAGATAGATAGATAGATAGATAGATAGATAGATAGATAGATGTGTTCTTACTTTTGTAGTGAGTGGCAATCCGAGAAGAAAACCAACTACACAACACACAAGCACAAACTTGGTTCGATGTTCACCTACTGTGTCAGGAAACCTATCGGTTACTCCAACAATAATTGATTCCATCATACCGAACTGAAAATAGACGTTCTTCGCTATTAATTATAAGTGGAATTGTAGGATATAAATGCCAAAACTCGACGTGTTTGAAATATTAATATTACATACCAATGATTTTGGTAAAATTTTCTTGTTAGAGAAACAAGATTCATTTGTTTGAACTACTGTTATGAGCGCGGCATTTCTGGAATCATATGTTATATACACCCTCGTGACATATTAGCCCCACGGTAATGTTGCTACACCAAAATCTCATCGCCATTTAGTCTAGCATTAATATAGCCGCAAATGCACCTTCAATTATACTGTTTTCGCGTTTATAAGATATGATGTTTATAAGATTGATGTATGTTATCACAGTGCTATGTTGAACCGACCAATGGTATGTGTTGTATAAACTGAAAGTTACTGGAAGTTGTTGGCCGTTTGACCATTTCGTGGGCAGGAAACTGTCCTTTGGGCTTTCCAACTTGTTACGTTTTAATAATGGTGAAGTTGTTTTACGTTTGTGTTTCTTCCCCTTTGGTGTCTTGGGTGGGAGGTGAGACGTAATTGTATAGATTCCTGATCATTGCTTTCATTTCCATATATTAAATAATTATACCCTATGCTAGCAGCGTTGACCCCTTACAGACTTTACAGACACACAGACAATCCGAATGACTCTAAAGAAAAGCTTTCTTGTAGCGCAACAAATGAACAGGACAATGACAAATCTTACAAAAAATCCTGTATGACCAACATGATAACAGCCTCTACATCCACAAAATCTGGCATTTTTCTTCTCATTTTTTCGATAGCCCAGAGGCCGTAATTTGACTGACCACACGATCTGTGAAGACTCTGTTATGTTGGTGTGGGGAGAAGACTGATCTGAGTCTTCGCTGGTCGCACCTGTCTTATTGCATCATGCGTTGATTCCAACTCGTTGGTACAACCTTTCTCTCCAGAGTTTGCAAACAGGCCAGCTATTTTCTAAATTTATAAAATTACTTCGTTTGACACCTTTTTTTGAAACGCACCCATGTTTGTTTAAAATGTGGAAGGTTCCATTAGGTACAAAACGTTATTCTGAGAAACGTAGAAAAATGTTTTGTTCGCATGCCTAATGTATAAGTTTGAAGTACTTCAGATCTTTGTCGCATAGTAAAATTAATTCGGCCTCGTATTCAACCAAGTCCTTAACCCACCACTTTAATGATAAAACTATCTTATTTATTTGACTATAACTGAAGGGAATATTCCGACTTACATATAGCAGCAGTCTATTTTCGTTTTTAGGGCTGTCAGGATGGGTTTGTAGATATTTTTTATCATATGACGTCGCCGTTGAGAGTGTAATAACGCCATGTTATAAATTCGATGATACACTAATGGATTAAATATGAAAATTAATTAGATACGTCCCGTAATGTTACACGTACGACGTCCTTCACGACGTCGCGTTTACTAATGGCGGAATACTGTCGCCAATTTCGTAAAATCATTCTTCGATATAAAAAGATTGGGTACAACATGGATGTTATACGACAGACTGCATGCATGGTAGTTAACCCAATCACGGTTGGCAACTTTGCTTCCCTCTTTAATTGCACGCCGGTGGGTCAGGCCTCAGATTCTATGACGGCTCCAACGTAAAGGCTTATTGAGAATTAGAGAGATCTAATTCAAGGTAATGTTGGTTGGCGCCTGATGCCCTGTCTCTGGTCGGGCCCATCGGAGTCTAACTGTTGGTTTTCTTTTGCTCCAGTATTTCAGTGGTTTCTTGCTGTCGAGTCCTCACCGTTGTCTCACCTCTGTGGTTCGTTGATTTTTTGTGTTCACGGAGATGTTGCACTGATGAGTTAGGAGGCCTTCATGCGGACTGAATAAATTATTTGTCTAAATCGCGACGGAAGTAAGGGCGAGGATTGTGGCCACGTAAAATCGATTTAAGCCCCCCAGTGGAAATCTTTCCACTGACCGTTCCAAGGCGGTTCTTCTGTGGCGGTTTATTTATGTCGTTGTTTGTTACTTACTGTGTCTATCACTTGTGTCTTTTTATTTTGGACGGCCATATGGCCATTCTGTGGGAAAGTAACTGTCCTTATGGCCTTCCTTTGTTTAGGTTTCCATTATGGTATGGTCGCTTAATGTTGGTGTTTCTTTCCCTTTGGTGTCTTTGATGGGTGGAGTATTTTAATTGTATCGATTCCTGGGGCCAGTTGTTCAAAACTAACGATGTCGTTTGTTAATGTATCGTTAAAACTTTGATCACTAAATATGGTAAATATGCTGAAATTTTTGCTGAAAAAATGTGAGCAGCGCTCACATTTTTTCAGCAAAATTCCAAAATTTACGATATTGTACTTGCTAGAAGAGTTAACAATATGACCACTAACGAGCTCGTTAAGCTAACGATGCTTTGAACAACTGGCCCCTGATCTTTGTTTTACTTCTACTTTGTTATAAAATCGTGAATGAAATGCGTTTTAAATGTCATATGGTAAATAGAATCTTGAATTTGTGCTCATGTACATGTGCATGTATGATTGAATTTATTAAAATTGTTGAGTAAAAGGGATACAATGCTCGGCAAAGCCTCGCATTTTACCCCTTTTCGTCAACTCGCTTAATAAATTCAATAATACATGAACACTCACATAAGATCCTCTATTTAAATAATGGCCAATATTTTACAAATAGTAAGATCCTGATAAGTGACTGCGTTCTTAAACTGGCAAAAGATAAATCGTTCTGAAGCATCTGATCAGGACGGGCCTCCGTGGCCTAATGGATAAGAGCGCTGACTCTTAGTCATTAGGTCTCTCACCGCCGTGGGTTCGAGCCTCGCTCGGGTCACGTGTGAGACGCCAAGTTCTGCAACGGAAGGTCAGGTGGTTTTTCTCCGGGTACTCCGGTTTTCGCCCACCTATGATTAACGACCAACTCGATATGAGTGAAATAATCTTGAAAGGGCCGTAAAACCCAAACCAAAAAAAAAAAAAAAGCATCTGATCAGGGCTTAGACTGGTTTTGGTGGTGCCCCAATAAAATCGGTTGATACCTGGCTATCCAGTCCAAGTGTAAAAACCATCAGAAAATACAGAAATGCCCAAATAGCAGGAGAAGGTAGTGAAGATAGCCCTTGAGGATATATTACAAATACCAGCTCGGGACCTGTAAACATAAACATAAACTTACTGACAACATTGTATCGTTATTTACAAACCTAAGTTTGCTGCCCTAACCTACCGAAACACACAAATGCAACATAATTTCTTGATGTATTGAGACGAGGATCTACAGCGTATTCACAGTAGAAGAAAAAGACATAAAGTTCAATCCTACGCGATCACCGTTGGTTTCGGTCAGTGTCACTTGATTCGTTTCCTTTCGTGTTCTTTAAGTTAGTTTGATGCCTACCTGCGTTACTGCTATGGCTCAGCGTTTGTCGTAGAAACAAGTATACTTTTGTGTCGCCATGATCAAGTGAAGTGCATGTAGTTTCAGTCTGAGAAATGAACTTAAAATTTTATTGTTTAGCTTTGAGAAAAATGTACAAACTTGTGCAATATGACAGTTTCATAAACTGAATGACAAACAATGAAGATCCTGATCAGATGGCTTCTGAAGAAGCCACCTGATCTGGATGTTCATTGTTTGAAAGAAAAGACATAATATTATCCGGGTTCAACAGGACGAGGGTTAAGAACTCTACTGCGAAAAGAAACTTACAACTGATTTTGACCGTCAGGAAAAGGTCATCTCGGGATGCTGCAAGAGATCGTGACTTTGTTCACTGTGTGTCGCGGTATGCCAAATGGAGCATGTGCGATTAGGTAAGTCTCAACTCAGTCAGTACACAAACATTTTCAGACTACAACTTTTTCTGACTGCATAAAGAATCGCTGGGTCAATGCCTAAACATGTACAGTGGAGCCTTCTCTGGGTGCACATGCTTGAAGACTCTTGTGTACTCATTATGATAACACAGCCGTGCTTCATAGTGCATTTTTCACATCTCCGAAATGGCTACTTTTCTGATGAAAATCCGTGATATTTTTCTTATAAATGCTCAAAACATAGGTTGTGGGTGCTCGTTAGAACCCCCTCATTGAGGCGGTTCTAACGAGTACCCACAACCTGTGTCTTGGAGCAGAAATAAGAAAAATAATGTATACCCCCATAAACCCCAGTTTGCTCTATATGGAGTAGGGTTTAGTGGGGGGGGGGGGGGGTCTTCGTGATGTTGGCGCACAAATTTAATGTATGATGATGTGTATATCTGAGTGATGTGCCGGCCCGAAGGTGTCTCTCCTTCACTAAATCATTTTCCTGTTATGTGTGGATCAATGATAAATGATAGCTAGAAAACCAAGGTGAAAATACACCCGTGCGACATAGTGCACTTCTTATCGTCTCAAAATCTCAACAATGGCTGCTTTTCTGATAACAATTTGTGATATTTTTCCTATTTCTACTCTAAACATGGGTTGAGGGTGCTCCTTAGAACCGCTTCATTGCGGCGGCTCTAACGAGTACCCACAACCTATGACTTGGAGCAGAAATAAGAAAAATAATATATACCCCGTTAAACCCAGGTTTCTCTATATTCAATGGGTTTTACTGGGGTGTTCATTTCACGGCCTTGTTCACGTGATGACATGGTGACTGACATAAAGACGCACACAAAACATCACGTACATGTACATCAACACACAAAGCCAATTAACATTAAGAATTTGTCAAGGAATGTCCGCCTTCGTACGATCAGAAAAAAATGCGGCTTTGAGTTTGGGGCCCGGCATTAGTGTCGTGTGGTGGTGGTAGAGTGTCTCCCTGATGTTTATTATAATATCGTTTATATTTTATTACCGTTGGGATCATCGAGTGTATTTCAGGTCTTTAAATATATAAACTATTATTAGGAGGGTCACTGATGAGGCCGAATCGGTCGAAACTACCTAGACTGACACCAAGACAGCTTAACTCATGTTCATTATTGTGTGACACTGTGCTCTTCTTGGTTTCCACATGCAATCTCTATAAATTTATTTCATTTCACAAGAGCTGGTGTGCCACTTAACGCATAGTAGCCGCGTCTTATCGTACTTCATCATAGTGTAGCCTATACATGCATTTTCTTTGGAATCATCTAGCACGTACTGGGTCTAGAAAACTGACAAGATGGTGATCGAGGCCTTACCCATCGCGACCAACTAGTCTGGCCCAGAAACTGGGGGCTTGGCTTGCAATTACGATAAAACACATAATCACAGTATTGGAGCGGAAGTGAACGGCCATTTGCGATTGAATAGCACTTGCGATTCGTACAGTGGACCATCAGTCACTTGCGGTATGATATTTTCGCCGACACGGTAAGGAATTTCATTTTTTGTTCCGCGAACATAACGCTTATGTGCAATTTATATGTCCTGGTGGTAAGATGGATGTTTTTATCATATTCCAACCGCAGAAATATGCTATTTTTTGATGGCATGAGAAGAGCTAGATTGTTGATCACTTTGTTTATCGTTATGCTATAACCGGTTGACACACCTGTAAATACGCATAAAACGTGTGCCAGTAAGCATTTCCTTTGTTATTTTGCATTTAAGTCTTCCAGTAGTAGCACTGATTGAATAGAAATCAAAGACATCGTCAAAAATGCAAATCAGATCGAAGGACTGTTAAAAGTATGACACAGGAGAAAAAACAAACCGTTCAGATCACTTGCTTTTGTAAGTATTCGGATTTTACAGGTCAATTCCGATTAGATTGAAGGGTCACTTGTTAGTATGCTGAAGTCATTCGCTTAAGATGCATGATGCTTCCACGCAGAGCTGAATCCGGCCCGCACACGAGTACTGGTAAACCGCTTGGAGGATCTAAGCCTGCACAGGCAATGCGGTGCGAGTCGGACCGTCCATGCTTGTAAACAATATTTGTAATATTGGGTGACAGGGCTTGAGATGTCATTTCATCTCAGTGTCGAGTAAAAGTCCCTTAAAATTGGAAGCAACGTCTCGAAAATGACCTACATAGTGTTGATGGGAACGTTAAACATCAAACCAAACAAAAACTTTCGCTTAATCGCACCTATATTCCCCATCTCCACGCTACTCACTCATACTATACTGACGTATCACAGTATCTCCTGGCAAAGAGGTAAAATACAGATGCGCGTCTGACTGGTGATCAGGAGGACGCAGGTTCGATAACATTCTTTCATGGAGATTGATCATGATGTCTTTTCTACGGACATTCTCTCCCTTCCGCTAGCCCCCGCCCATAGGGGCTTGAAGCAATATATGGGCTGCATGATGCTTCCACGCAGAGCTGAACCCGGCCCGCACACTAGTCCTGGTAAACAGCTTAGAGGATCTAAGCCTGTCCAGGAACCGCGGTGCGAGGCGGACCGTCCATGCTAATAAACCTTATTGATTTCATTGGGCGACAGGGCTTGAGATGTCATTTCATCTCAGTGTCGGGTAAAAGTCCCACAAAATTGGAAGCAACGTCTCCAAAATGACTTTTACAGTGTTGACGGGGACGATTAACCTCAAATTAACAAACCAATCTCCCTGCCGCTGATTCAAGAAGGGCAGTTGTCAGTTTCTGGCGAAAGAACGTGTGTACTGGTTAACCGCTTACGTATAAGCCTCCCCTGGAAAATTGTGGATAGGTAAACTGACCAGGTAAAAATGACTTGAAACAGTGTTGACGGGTCCATTAAACTCCAATACAAACAAACAAACAAAGAGCACACACGCGCACGTGCGCACACACACACTGATGTTTATTTTTATTTATTTATTGTGTTGCTCTTTAACGGCCCTGACAAGAATACCAGGGTACAGGAAGAAAAGTCGCATGACCTTCCGTTGCAAAACTGGAATCTTAAAATAACCCGAGCGAGCTTCGAACTATAGATTTGATAGACCTAATAGTTAAGAGTCAGTGCTCTTATCCACAAGCCCACGGAGACCAGACAACATAGATTACTTAATTGCTGGTATACGCAAGAAAACGCCTTCTAGACGACGTTCCTATGACTGATGGACTCAAGTACTCGTCACTAGGCGCCCATGGGAGTAGACACAGACGTAGGGTTTAACACGGAAGTACAGCCATTAGTCACCCACGTTGACGGTGACAGGTTTTTAAGGTGACCGGGCGCTATAAGCACATAGGGGCTACCCCTAGAATATGTCCAGGATTAGTTGTTCCACTTTCTTAAAGGCTTTTGCCCGGAGTGATAAATTGGGACCAATGCACCTCTCTCGTCTCAGGCACGGTGCGATAAAAGGAAAGTGGTCTGTAAGTTACAGAAATTTCGATAACCGGTCAAAAAATAGCAGCTATGGAAGGTGGTCAGTTTCGACCTGTAAACCGTGTCCCATAGCCAGTGCCAGTTAGAATATATGACCAGGTGGTCTTTACAAAGGCCAGAGTACCGGCAAAATGCAGGCTAACCTTGGCATCTCCGGCTGTAGCTCATCATTCTGTTGCTGGCCTCACTCGTAGGCTGTTCCAGTGACCAAACGATCTTTTTATTATACCCAGACCGAATAGGTTCGGGGTATATAACGATCAGCCTGGCGTCCGTCCGTTCGTCCGTCCTTCCGCAGACGAAACCTTGTGATGGCCATTTCTCCAAAACCCTTTGAGAATTATTGATTGTTCACAAGGCTGAGACGGTGTGCCATGCGCAAGTGCCACAACTCTATTTGTCATAGTTTTTGAGTTAGTTCCCCTTCCAATAAAATAAAATGACAACTTTGTGATGGCCATAATTGCTCATTTGAGACATATTGATGGTACCTGGCACAACTGTTCAATACGCTGAGACGGCGTGTCATGCGCAAGAACAACACCTCTTGGTGCCATGTCTTTTTGAGTTACCTCCCCTTCCAATACCATCCCTAAATTGTGATGGTCATAACTCCAATATCCTTTGAGATATATTGATGGTACCTGGCACAATTGTTCACAAGGCTGGCCCGGCGTGTCATGCATAAGAACCACAACTCTGGTTGCCATGATGTTTTTAGTTATGTCCCCTTCCAATAAAGTAGAATCTCTACCTTGTGATCACCATATCTCCAATACCTAGGCGCCATATTGATGTAACTTGGTTTTTTTGTTTGTTTGATTTGAGGTTTAACGTCCCCATCAACACTGTATAGGTTTTTTTGGAGACGTTGCTTCCAATTTTATGGGACTTTTACCCGACAATGAGCTGAAATGACATCTCAAGCCCTGTCGCCATATGAAACCAACAGGGTTTATAAGCATGGACGGTCGGACTCAGCGCACCACTTTGCCTGGGCAGGTTTAGATCCTCTAAGCGGTCTACCAGTAATCGTTTGCGTGTCAAATTCAGCTCTGCGTGGAAGCATCATGCAGCCCATATATTTCTTCAAGCCCCGATGGGCGGGGGGCCGCGATGTCACTTGTTACGGATATACATGAGGTTAAGCGAGCGTGTCATGCGCATGAATTACATCTCTGGGTGCACTGGTTTTGGAGTTATCTCCCCTGACAATATAGCATTATAGTGGCCGTAACTCGAATAATCTTTGAGATATACTAATGGAACTTGCCACAATTGAATACAAGTTATAGAAGGCATGTCATGACAAAGAAACACAACTCTTGGTATTGTTGTATTTGAGTTAGCTCCCCTTCAAAGATAACAGTATGGCCGCCTTGTGTCACCATATATCCAATACCCTTTGAGATATACTCGGATTCAATGAAAACGCAACCCCTCAAATTTTAATCGATTCACAATATTTGCAGCATTTGATCACGTTAAATGAATATCACTAACTTATCCACAGACTCACTACAATGTGCGTTTCATTGGAGACTCGAATAAGTCCACACACACACAAATCAAAGCCACATATCGTAATACCGGGTATGTCCACCATACCATCACGTGTTGCTTTGCATCGACGCCTCATACTGCGAATTAAACACTATATCTGGTCTTTTGTGATGTTGTCCAATTTTTCATGTACCGCCATGACAAGCTGCTGACGGTTGATTTGCGGATGATGTCGGCTGAACACACGTTTTCCGAGCTGGTCACAAAGGTGCTTGATTGGGTTTAAATCCGGCGAAAACGCAGGCCAAGGAATAACTTGCACACCATTTTGATTGAAAAAAAAATCCAAGTCCGATAACAGAATACTTGCAGCTGGTGTTGTGCCGTGAAGCGGCCGTAAAACGTCTCCCCGTACATCAACCATAGTGCAGTTTATATTTTACTTTTGGTCCTTTGAGATCAGCGTGAATATTCTGAGAAATCAGAAATATATTATTGGTTTAGACTCATATTCTAGACAGTTTTTTTAATTATTTGGACCCCGTTTTGATTTACATCAGTCTTTGAATCGACTGCCTATTCGAAATTCACAAAATTGCAGTATGTTTCCTCTGGCTTTCTTTGCCGGATCATTACAGGGTCACTGATGAGGCTTTATTAGCCGAAACTACGTAGTATGACCCATCTTCTTTCTTATGATTGTTTTCATTGCTCTTAAAGAAACTCATTTTTGATTTTTATTTGTAAGCTTTTTATTTTGCAATTCACATAATGAATGAAGTAAATTTTAATGCTTTGTGAGTTATGTTAAAAGTAATTAAGCGTTACTGAAATATGTCAAAGAAAAGATGTAATCGGGTCTTTAGCCTATGTCCATCGGAGACTGCGATGCACTGTTCTTCCAGGCAGAGCTGAAACCGATCGCACATGAGTACTGGTATTACGCTCAAAAGGTCGTCGCCTGCCCTTGCAAAGTGGTGCGAGTCGGTCCGTCCCTGCATATAAACCCTACTTGTTTGTTTAGGTGGTATGGGCTGAGATGTCATTTCATCTCAGTGTCGGTTAAAAGCCACAACATTGGAAGCAACGCCTGCAATATGACCTGAATAGTGTTGACTGGGTCGAAGCACCTCAAATCAAATAAAGCGTGTGTTATCACTTGAACATGCAGAAGTGAAAAGAGTTCCGCACCATGCTGATGAAACAGTAGCAATATCCTGAACACTTTTCTGCAGTGGTAATAGAAGGAAGTGTTTTGATTATTTGATGTTAATATCTGATCAGTCGTCTTAGAATGACCTTAAATCACAAAAATGTTATTTGTGAAATCACCATCGCAAGTGACTTTTAAATTTCAGTGATCAATTTCGCAAGTGACTGTTCAACTCCAATTATTACAGATCGCAAGGGATCGTTCAATCCAATGTCAAGTGACTGTTCAGATGATCAAAAGTGATGGGAATACAAGTTAAGATTTAGTAAACATCCGTTTTGTCAGTAGGCTTTATAGTTTATTAAAGATGTCAGGAAAACTCAACGAAGTGGCCTCTAAATATTCATCCGTCATTTAAACCACTTTTAGTAACGTATGCCAGCAACAGAGAAACACATGTCAACTGATCAACATCGTTATGTCCACCGATAGGATCAGTGATACCAACGAAATTATTTCAGGTAAAATGACAAATACATGTATATTGACAACTTACACAAATAAAAGTAATGACCACAAACTCACGCTAATGGCTTCTGTAATTACATATTTGAGATACCACGTGATAATGTTATATCGCAAGTGACTGATCGTCCACTGTACAAATCGCAAGTGCTGTTCAATCGCAAATGGCCGTTCACTTCCGCTCCCATACTGTGATAATACATATCTCCGAAATGGCTACATTTCTATTGAACATTAGTGATATTTTTCTTATCTCTGCTCCGTCTTGGAGCAGAAATAAGAAAAATATTGTATACCCCCGTAAACCTCTGTTTATCTATATAAAGTGGGGTTTATGGAGTGTTCATTTCACGGACTTGTTCACGTGGTGCAGTCTTCCTTCAGTGTATTCATTTTTCGATAGGCAGTCTTATAGCGTTATTTAAGTTTAAGCAACGTATCATTCAGAAGTGCATTAAAATGTAGGCTATGGAGTAAGCTCTAAAGATACAGCTACATTTACCACTTCCAAGTAAGTTTTTCACTGGCATGTTTGTCTCATGCGCAATCCACCACACATGCTGGATCCATTATCTCTGAAAAAGCTAAAATCAACGGAGAGATGCTCTACTGTTAAAGCTACGTATCATTAAAAGGTGTATTAGAATGTAGGTAATGGATCATAATAAATGCATTTACCGCTTCCAATTAAGTCTGTAACTGGCATGTTTGTCTCATGTGCAATAGATCCAATCAGTGCAAACGTTACGAATCCAGCAAAAATGCTGGATCCATTATTTATTGCAGCAATGATCAAAGTATCTCTGAAAAAGCAAAAATAAAACAATGGAGAAACGTTCTACTGTAATTAACAAGTCTATGAAACGATCGAAATGCTAGTTAACGTCACACACTTTCGAGGATATATTGCACAGATTGTACAATTATCTTTTTGTTTTTCTATTGCAATGGTAGACTGTTCAATACCGTAAGTAAGAGTGGTCCAAATTAAACAGTTATGACGACGAACCTTTGGAGCCGAAAAATATTATTCTTCGATGGAATAAAAAATCAAAGCACAGAGAGTACTGGTTGGGCGATTGTCTCTGAATGTTGGTCTGAGAAATAGTCATGGACTGTGATTTACACTGTTTCATTTAACCCTAAAATTCCTGTTTGTAAGCAAATAGTGTAGATATTGATCAGTCGACATGGTCTTTGGCGTCCGGTCCCGGTCTACACTGTTTGCCAAGCCCAACCTATTATTCCAAGATAACCCTCTTGCGCAACCCTCTGACCTCACTGCGGCTATTTTCTATTAAAAGTTATTCCAATAAGTCACTGATAGTCACTTGGACTTAAGCACTGAAGAGCTTTACTGCTTTTAGTAACTTTGGGTCGATTGACAAACAATCGAGCCAAAATAGCCGTGTTATTTGTTCCACTATGAGGTCAGAGTGTTGCGTACATGTAAGAGAGTTATCTGTAAAATCAGGACAGGAATCATATGTCTGGTTTAGCAAACAGTGTAGACCCAGATAAGACGCCAGAGAACGCGGCGTCTCATCAGGGTCTACACTGATTGCATAAGGTACAAGAACTTAAGGACATTCGGAAACAGTCGAAGTCCTCGTTCATGACCGCTTTCCGTGTCTTCACCCAGCGACAATCGACCAATCAGTGCTTTCAGTGTTTGATTTATTTACCCTCAAACCCTCTCACCCTTGTGTTTCCGGAGGGCACTCTTCCCAGGTGGCAACGTCGTATCAACACCGATGCAACGTCATGACGTTGCATCGACGCTGATGCGATGTTGCTTATACGTCATCTGCCCGCTGGGTTCCGTCAATGAAATTGGGCACGTCCATTCTACTAAATGGAGCGTCTAGTTGAATGATAAGCAATTTATATCCCGGTGACAGCCTACACTGTTTGCATAAGAATCTACAAGGGATGTCCGAAAGGAATTACTTATTGTCCTCTAGCTCGATATCCACATGTGGCACGATCAAAACCAATACATACTTGTATAGGGCTATTCAATACCTACACAATGGTGTTTAAATGTACGCGTTAGACTAAGTGTAAGACATTAAATTTCCCATTTGAATACACGCAGTCATTGACCACTGCAGTAAAAATGGTTGGTAGAAGCGACGACTAAAACAGTGAAATACGGGCTTACATCAAAGCGTGCTCAAAACTTGGTTGTTCTTTGAAGAAGCTGATGACTGAAATTTCCACTGCCTTTGGACCGTCTTGTGTGTCTTATGACAAAGAAATTTGAGTCTGGTGTAGAGTCCATCAAAAATGCACCAAAATCAGGTAGGCCAAAATCTGCATCTGGTAAAAAAAATGATTTCCAAAATAAAGGAAATCATTGAAGGAGATGCCAGATTTACAGTTCGTGATATTGCACGAAAGGACTGCATACCACTATCAACGGCTCATCTTACTTTTAAGAGGCATTTGAAAAGTAGAAGTAAAACGAAGATCAGGAATCGATACAATTAACTTACTCCACCCATCAAAGACACCAAAGGGAAAGAAACACAATCATTAAGCGACCAGACCATAATGGAAACCTAAACAAAGGAAGGCCATAAGGACAGTTACTTTCCCACAAAATGGCCATATGGCCATCCAAAATAAAAAGACACAAGTGATACACACAGTAAGTAACAAACAACAACATAAATAAGTCAGAAAGATTTCTGCTAGATGGGTGCCACATCTGTTGACTGACGAGCAAAAGAAGCAACGGGTTAAAGTGACCAAAAAGATGCTTCAAATGTTTCCATAATATGACAAAAAGCAGTTTGCCAATGTCGTCACAGGTGATGAAACCTAGGTTAAATTGACCAAAAAGATGCTTCAAATGTTTCCATAATATGTCAAAAAGCAGTTTGCCAATGTCGTCACAGGTGATGAAACCTACGTCCATTATTTTGAGCCCGTCAGAAGGGTTAGCAATAAGATCTGGGCCACTAAACACAGCAAACGCCCAATAATTTGCCAAACTTTCTTTGAGTACAAAGAAGGCTTTGTATGCAATCTTCTTCTCTGGTTTGTATGCAATTTTCTTGTCTGGTGAAGGAGTCGCAATAAAAGTGCCGGTGAAAAAGTGCAAAAGCATCACCGGAAAGTACAACAAAGACGTAGTTACTGTACTGAAAAAAAAAAAAAACTAAAAAAGTATTATCAGAAACGACGCCCTACCACTGGTTTTAAACATGTCCGTCTTCTACATGACAATGTACCCGCTCATACCTCCGCAATAGTTAGGGCGTTTTTGAAGAAAGAAAAAGTAGTTGATTTGCCACAACCCCAACCCCGTATTCCCCAGACCTTGCCCCATGTGATTTCTTTTTGTTTCCGGAAGTGAAATCATTCCTTGCCGGGCGGATTTACCAGTCCCGACAGGCACTTGGATCTGCCATTCATTAGTACCTTATTACTGTGCCCAATTCGCCTTCAAAAGTGGAAACATCGGCTGAAACTTTGTATTTCAAGCCACGGGGAGTACTTCGAGGGCATGAAATGAGCACTTTTGGGCTGACTTGAAATACATCACAGATTTTCTCTGAAAAATATCCGTGTTTGAAATATGAAAGAATGCACTATTGCACACAGATGTGTTTTTGTAATGCGTTGTCTTGCCAAACCGAAGAACATAATATTATACCTGAATATGTTGTTATTGAATCTGTTGAAGCTGGCGAAAGTGATTTGTCCTCCAAAACATATCCCCATTGTATACATAACTTGTGCTGCGGCGGCTCCCCAAGCCTAAAACACGAAAACTTCCAATTTTAAAACCACCTTTGGTCTTATTTCTACTGAACTTTTGAACAGTCTTGCTAGAGGAATGTAGAAAACGTAAGAAACATTAGTTTTGTGCAGTCGAATCCTTTTAAACATGATTTCTTAAGAAAACTACTTTTAAATTTATCGGGTCATATTAGTGGATGATCACGATACTAAAGTACTGCCCGCGTATATATCTATATACACATTTAACCCTTTTTGTACCAAATGGATTCTTCCTTCTTAAATATAGCACATGGCCATTTCAAAATTAAGGCTTGTCAGTTTGTGTTTTATTCAATTTTTTTTTTGGCAAATGGCTTAACCATTTTGCAAACAGTGTAGGCCCTACATAAAATACGGTTTAGAGTAGTTGGGGTTTTATTTCACTGACTTGTTCACGTGATGTATATAAGACAGCAATACAAATACAAATACAGACCGTAATGTCTGCACAACAAAGTATTAGTCCGTTTGCGTTGTCAAATGCTCATTATTTTCAAGAATTTGTTTGATCAAGTCCATAAATTTACAAACTAGATTTCCTATAAATATACAGAAAGGCTTAAGTTTGAATTTAGAGACAATTTATAAATATAGAATTTCTTACACCTGAATAATCATTTCCTGCTACATCCGTGCGATATAGTGCATTCTTTCATAACCGCAAAACGGTTTATTTTCTGGTGAAAATTTATTGGTATAGTATTTTTATTTGTACTCAAAATATAGGTTGTATCGTTAGAATCGCCTCATTAAGGCGGTTCAAACGGGCACCCAACACCTATGTCCTGGAATAGAAATAAGAAAGACAATGTATGTCCCCGTAAACCCAAGTTTTCTTTACATAAAGTGAGGTTTACGGGACTATTATTTCACAGACTTGTTAACGTGATGGTATAGCTTCAAACGATTAGTATTTGCTCAGAACCATGACGGTAACAGTCCCGTGCGACAAGGTTTATTTTTCTTATCTCCCATTACGATACACACCCGTGCGCCATAGTGCATTTTTCACATCTACAAAATGGATACTTTTCTGATGAAAATCCGTGATATTTTTCTTATCTTTACTGCAAACATAGGTCATGGGTGCTCGTTAGAACCGCCTCATTGAGGCGGTCCTAACGAGTACCCACAACCTATGTCTTAAAGCAGAAATAAGAAAAATAATATGTACCCCCATAAACCTCCGTTTCCTGTATATAATGTGTGGTTTAGTGGGGTGTTCGTTTCCGTGATTTGTTTTCTTATTTATAAGGTTAACATAGATCTTGGAGCAGAAATAAGAAAAATAATGAATACCCCCGTATACTCCAGTTTTCTCCATATAATGTGGGGTTTAAGGGGGTGTTCATTTCACGGATTTGTTAAGGTGATACCGGAGCAAATTGTTTTCTTCAAAAGGAACACAGAAGTGAAAGCACTGGTCAGGAATCAATACAACCACCTAACACCTCCAATTTAAGGCACAAAATGGAAAGAACCACCAGGGCCCACGCCCATAGGGGCTTGAAGAAATATATGGGCTGCATGGGGCTTCCAAGCAGAGCTGAATCTGGCCTGCACACTAGTACTGGTAAACCACTTAGAGGATCGGAACCGCGGTGCGAGGCGGACTGTCCATGCTAATAAACCCTTTTGTTTTCATTGGGCGACAGGGCTTGAGATGTCATTTCATCTCAATGTCGGGTAAAAGTCCCACAAAATTGGAAGCAACGTCTCCAAAATGTCCTTTACAGTGTTGACGGAGACGTTAAACCTCAAATCAAACAAAACAAAAAAGAACCACCACAATAAAACAATGTCACCATAATAAACACGTCACTAGCGGAAAGACAAAAAATACATTTACTTTCCCGCAACATGTTTAAGGGGAATGGGAACACCTGGCAGATTTTCCGCCCTTTTTGCAAGGGGAGACAACTTTCGGAACTTCCTGTTCGCTTTTCTATAAGCCCTGTCCCACTGACAATTCGGTCAGCTCTTAAAGGAAAGAACTTGCTCCCCAGAAGCAAATTCTTTCCTTTAAGAGTTGAGCCCTATTGACATGGGAGACAAAACTATTTTTGCAGGATTTGCCTCCCTTGAAGGTGTTCCCATTCCCCTAAACGGCTTTCCAAAATAAAAATAGTAGCAGTACATACATGCCGCAAAAGCGAACTATAACAATAATCCAATTTTTGCAGACTCGAATTTTCTTACTTTATGAAACAATATCCTTTTTCGGATTATCTAAATTTTTCAATGTTAACGTACGCCTGGATCCAGAAGTCCGTCCCAGCTGGGAACTGCATAATATTCCAAGCCATCAGTATAACCTTCTGTATTGACAGCGCGTATGAGCAGGATCACAAGAATACCAAGTGGGTACGTCGCAGTAAAGTACACAACCTGAAAGTTGAGAGAATACATAAGAACGACATGAGAAAGACTTAGTGTAAAAATTTCGTTCCAAAAAACAACAACAAAAAACAAAAAAAAAAAAAAAAAAAACATCTAGTACAAGCGTGAACTTGAAACAAAGGCATTACGAAAACACGCCTATCTTTTTGACCGCATTAAACCCGACTTTTATATGGGCCCCGTCAAGCGATTTTGGTACTTATCGCCTATGCGAGCAGCGAAGGTTCAGGCGAGCCTGCGCATCCGCGCAGTCTCGCCAGAACCTTCGCTGCTCGCTCATACAAGCAGTGAATCAAGAGGAACCTTCAGACAGAAAGCCATATCCCTGGCCCCTTTGAATGGCTGGGCATGCGCAGTTAAAATTTGTCATGACGGAATGTTCGAAGACACAAATTCGCTTGGCGGGGCTCATATATTAAAACTGAAATTTAAAGGGGGTAAACCTGTTTTTCTTATTTCTGCTTAAACCATGGGTTGTGGGTACTTGTTAGAACCGCCTCGCCGAGGCGGGTCTAACATAGGTTTTGGGTACTCGTTAGAATCGCCTCACCAAGGCTGTTTTGACGAGTTCCCAAATCTATGTTTTGAGTAGAAATATGACAAAAAGCAAAAGTTTTCATCTGATTTATTATTTATTTGTGGTAAAATTTTCAATATATATATTTGAATAGTCGTGTTTTCGTAATCAGACTGACAGGGAGTACAGTAAAAAAAAAATAATACATATTATTTATATATCTCGAACACCGAGGGCTTATTTACCACACATTACGAAAACACACCTATACAAATACATTGTAAACCTTACCGCGAAAAAAATAACACGAAAATTTTAAGTTGAAAATTTGTGATATTTTTTCTTATTTCTACTCAAACAAAAGATTGCGGGTACACATTAGAACCGCGACATCGATGCGATTCTAATGAGCAACCACAATCTATATTTTGGTACTCATTAGAACTGCCTCGAGGCGGTTCTAATGAGTACCCACATTCCATATTTTAGAGTAGAAATAAGAAACATAAGGTTTACCCCTGTACATCCTAGTTTTTCTATACAAAAGTGTGGTTCAAGGGGGTCAAAATTATATAGTCGTGTTTTCGTGATGGATAATTTCAGCTCGTTATAGAGTCACTTTGGAATTGTCACACAACTAGCGATACCAAAATACAGTCACTGTGTAATTCCGCTATTAAGACCACCAAAAATTAGAACACCAAGGCGATTTTTCTGTTGCGTTCTATTTTTGTTATAATTCGAATTTGAATGTATGTAGCGCTACATATTATGTTTTGGATACCAATTGGCCATTTTGTGGGAAAGTCTCCTTTTGGCTTCCCGCTAGTGATGTTTCCATAATAGGGTCTAGTAACTTCATGTTCTTGTTTCTTCCCTTTTGGTGACTCTGAAGGGAGGTGTGGGTTAATTGTATCGATTGTTGATCATTGCCTTAACTTTATTTTAACAGGGTGCAGTTATTCGTTTTTCATGCTTTCTACTCGCAAGGTCATCTGGTCAGTGACAACCTTTGGGCTGTTCAAAAGTGGTCTTAAAGACCATTTTTAATCAGTCCCAAACGTGGTCTTAATGTAGGATTTTTTCTGTATTCAGGATGATTTACAGGTTTTTTATCTTGAAAAACATATGTTTACGATTCTAAAGAGTACTCGCAGCATACCTTCATTATATAGGAGATCAAAAGGCATCATGGCATCGTCCCGGTTAGCAGCCTGATCTGGGAGTCGGTCCCCGCCCATCGGGGCTTGAACAAATAAATGGAATGCATGAGCTGAAACCGACCGCACACGAGTACTGGTAAACCGCATAGAGGCTCTAAGCCTGCCCAGGCAAAGCGATGCGAGTTGGACCGTTCATGCTTATAAACCCTATTGGTTTCATTAGGCGACAGGGCTTGAAATGTCATTTCATCTCAATGTCGGGTAAAAGTCGCCCAAAATTGGAAGCAACGTCTCAAAATGACCTATGCAGTGTTGACGGGGCCGTTAAACCCCAAAACAAACAAACAAAACAAACTGATCTGGGGGTATCGCTGTTAAACCTCCATGTCTCGAACTACCTCTATTTCTAACTTAGTTTCTTAGTTCTCAAGATGATATGGTCATTCAAGTTCGAGTAATAGCCCCCGCCCATTGGGGCTTGAAGAGATAGACGGGCTGCATGATGCGTCCATGCAGAGCTGAAACGGATCCGCACACGAGAAATGGTAAACCACATAGAGGATCTAACCCTGCCCAGGCAAAGCGGTGCGAATCGGACCGTCCATGCTTATAAACTCTACTGGTTTCATTGGGTGGCAGGGCTTGAGACGTTATTTCATTTCAATGTCGGGTAAAAGTCCCAGAAAATTGGAAACAACGTCTCCAAAATGACCTTTACAGTGTTGACGGGGACGTTAAACCTCAAATCAAACAAGCAAAAACAATTCGAGTTTACAAAGACAACAAAATAAAACTTACTTTTGCAATAGACCTTGGGCCTCGTAGAATGCAAACAAATACAACCACCCAAGCAATGAAGAGAAACATGGCGTTTCGCCCAATCAAACTGCCAATGGAACCAATATGTTCTTCGTCACTTAATTCCAAAATAAAGTTGCTGAAAATACACAGCAAGAAATCGATGGTATGGCAACAGGTTCAAAATTACTAATTGCAAAATCTTCCCACATCATGACAACACGCCTATATAATTTTGATCCCCTTAAGCCCCACTTTTATACAGTAAAACCGGGAGGGGGGGGGGGGGTTTACAGGGGGTAAACCTTATTTTTCTTATTTCTGCTCTAAAATATAGATTGCTGGTACTCTTTAGAACCGCCTCGATGAGGCGGTTCTAACGCGTACCCATAATGTATATTTAAAATATAGATTGTTGGTACTCGTTAGAACCGCCTCGATGAGGCGGTTCTAACGAGTACCCATAATCTATATTTTGAGCAGTAATAAGAAAAATATCACAATTTTTTTCATCTTCAAATTTTAGTTTTATTTTGGCGAAAAATTTATTTGTAAAATGTATTTCTATTGGCGTATTTTCGTAATGTATTGTTCATGTGGCTATTGCTCACCATGTACAAAGTTCGGGTACCGGTTATTTATAGCAATGCTTTTCTTCTCGCTGTGACGTCACATGGTTGGTTACAGGTAATTGTAAAATCTGGACTGGACGCGGGTACTGAAACATTGACAAACCTTGAAGGCCATATCTGTATAAGATGCAACAAAACGCGACGTTCAATCAGTGTCTGCAATGTTTACTTAAAATACTGTCATTTTAAGGCTTAAACCCATTTTTCCAGTCTATGCTAAAAGACAATCGACCAACCAGTGCTAACAGTGCTTTGATTTATCTATGCACTGACTTTTCACGATTGCCTCGATTTCAATCGTCCCTAGGGATACCTGAGGGTGACTGTTCTTATGTTGTATACTCAACGGTAGGCGTTTAGTATGTAAGTTGGAGGAAAGACTTTGCTGCTCCAATGTTGTGAATTCTATGTTTATATCCTTTAAGGGGGATGCATATAACTGACATATTTAACCGCCATTTTTCAAAGGGAGACTTCCTGTTCGAATTGTTGAAACACTGTCGCATGGAAAAAGGAGTCTACTCTTAAAGAAAAGAATTATCTACGAGTTGACCCCAGTTGTCCGTCGTCGTTGTCGTCGTCGGTTGACGTCGTCGGTTGACGTCGTCGGTTGACGTCGTCTGTCTTGTGACGTCAACACTTTCAAACGGCACCTCCTCTTAAGCCACTAGGCCGATCCAGCCCAAATTTTACCTGAGGGTGATTGTTCTTAAGTTGTATACTCAGCGATAGGCGTTTAGTATGTAAGTTAGAGGAAAGACTTTGCTGCTCCAAGGTAGCGAATTCCATGTTTATATCCTTTAAGGGGAAATGTATACAGATGGCAGACTTATCCGCCATTTTTCAAAGGGATACAACATTTGGAACTGCCTGTTCGCTTTTCTAGAAAGACTGTCGCATGGAAAAAGGAGTCTGCTCTTAAAGAAAATAATTTCCTTTGAGTTGACCCCAGTTGTCCGTCGTCGCTGTCGTCGTCCGTCTTGTGTCGTCAACACTTTCAAACGGCATCTCTTAATAGGCCATTGCGCCGATTCAGCCCAAATTATACCTGTAGCATCCTTGGACTTGGGGATTGTCAGTTTGTGTTTTTAATGAAAATCGGCTCATTAGTTAAGTTGCTAGGGCAACTTAGATTTTCCATAGACTAAATACTGGGAAAAATAGAAAGAAAAAAAAACAAACAAAAAAAACATTTACTGCCAAGCCTTTGCAGATACTTTGATAATTTTTTTTAAAGAAATGTTCCTTGAGTAAACTTCTTTCGGTCAAATGCTTTCATGCCAACCTAGCGTTCCCCCAGGGTTTGCTGGGGTCATGCCCCACCCCCTACATTTCATAACAGGCAATATACATGTATCTTAGAAACGATTCATATTTCCAGCCCCAAACCATATATATTCTGGTTCCTTGTGACAAGACGCATTCAGTGACACAAACCCGGGGATCCCCTAGATGTGCTGGGGCTATGCCTCATCAACCTCCACTTCGTAAAAGGCACAATATCTTGGAAATCATTAAGATCCCCACCCCAAACCATATATATTATTGTTCCCTATGATAAAACACATTCAGTGATACCAACCTAGGTGTCTCACGGGGTGCTGCAGAGATAAGCCCCACCACTTCACTTCACAAAAGGCCAGATATCTGAGAAACTATTCAGAGCCCTGCCCCTTAACCATATATATTCAAGTAACTTATGAAAAGACGTATTCAGTGACACGAACCTGTCCCCACTCCCTGCGGGTGCCCCGGGGCATGCCCCACCCCTCTACTTTATAAAAAGTCAAATATGTTTCAGAAACCGTTAAGATTCCTGCCCCTAAACCATATATTTTCTTGTTCCTTATGATACAACTAATTTTGTTACACCAACCTAGGGTCTCTTTTTGATGGGGAAATGTGCTAATGCCATACCCCGCCCATATATCATAGAAGCCATTCAGATCCCAACACATAATAATATATATATATATTTGTTCCTTATGATTAGACACATTTAGTCACACCAACTTGTGTGGTCCACAGGGGCTGTTCCGCTCCCCTCCAATTCCTAAACTGGCTTCATATCTCAGGTACCGTTCAGATCCCCATCCCTAACCATAGAAAATTATTATAGCAAACACACAAAGTGTTTGCTTTACTGTAGACAGCCTGGAACAACATACTTAGGCACCCAAATCTCGCCTGGAATCTCGTTCAATTTCTCGCGATTATCCGCCATGTTTACAGAGTTCATGAGAATTGTATTCACATCCAAAAATTGCTCTTCAAAACCAAAAGGAGTCAAGTCCCATTACAAAAGAAACACAAAAAGCGTCGAAATAATTTTAAAAAGCTATTTTCGAAGACCGTTGCATCAAACGCTGAAGTTTTATCGCGGGAAAGTTTCGAAACTGCGTCGTGCGTTTAAATGAACTGAAACATACCGCACTGAGCCGAAAATGTTAGCCGGTTAAACCAAGCACCGCGCTTGGACCAACGAGTTACCGGAGCATTTACCAAAGCATTTACCGGAGATTCTTGTTAGAGTGGAAAGCGCTTCTCGTCTGGCCAAGCAAGTACAACTTTTCACCAATTATTACTCGGGTATAAAATAAAGCCCTGGGAATAGTACTATTTGGGTACCTGCGGATTTCTACCTTCGAGAGACCATTGCATCAAATGCTGAAGTTTGGTCGCGGGAAAGTTTCGAAACTACGTCACGCACAGAAACGAAAAGGTTTGCCGGTAAAATCCAGCACCGCGATTGGTGCCACGAGTTACCGGAGCATTTGCCGGAGCTTTCGGTTGGGAGGAAAGCGCTTCTTGTCCGACCCATACACACTCAGGGGTGTAGAATAAAGCCCTGGGAATAGTAAGAGACACAGTGAGCTATCTGGCTACCTGTGCATTTCTACCTTTCCAAGATTTACAAAATGATGATGAGCCCCAAATCCTTAGCATAACGCTTCAGGATACTTTAGTGTCCATTCTGCAAACTTACTGTTCGCCCTAATTTTCTTCCCATGAAGTGCACACACGACCAACACTGGAGTATCATCATACTAAGGTTATGTGCAAAGCGGCGGTGAAGCTCAAACAATATTTTTGGGTTTAATGACACGTCAAACCTGGTGGGTCATTTGGAGTCGTCTCCCAGAGAAAGGGACAGAAGAGATAGAAGAGGTAGTAGAGGAGAAGAGAGGTGTGGGAAAGAGGGAGAAAGGGGAAAATGGATAAAAGTTTACAAACATAAGAAGTAACAATGCTCCCCCTCTACCCATACCTGCTGCAAGGACATCAGACCTTGCCCAACTGTAAGTCAATATCAGTTGGACTCCCCTCACCTTTGCCTCACAACAGAACATATCAAAAACTTTTAAATTCAGTTTTTATGTAGTTCGGAAAAGATCCCTTTTGAAGCCCTCAAGGATCCCAGAAGTGACAATATTCTGTGAAAGTTGTTCCTTAAGCCAGATGCCCCTGTCGACGAAGGAGAGTTGACAGAAGATGTCGGTCTACATACTCTGGGCTGTATCCCCTACTGTTCGCCGCTTTTGGTCGGAGAACCTGCAAGTATGGATATCCACTTAGCCCAGAGATACATGTAGATCATGCCCAGCATTGGCAACTTGATGCCAATGCTGATGAGTTTGCCGGCCAAGGTGCTATATCGCTTGGGGGATAATTCTGGTTTTGTGGTAGTCATCTTTGACAAACCCAGCTGCTCGCCGTTACACCGTCTTAAGCTGCTGGATATTATATGTGGGTCCCATACTGATGGGCATAATCCAGGATAAGTCCAATCATGGTCGCTACCATCATGCTTCAACATCTTCAGACCAGCTGGTTATCTCCCTTCCAAAGAAACGCCAGGCTGTTGTTTGCCTTTTTACAGGTGTATCAAAATGGATTCCCATGACATGTTTCTGAAATAAATGATGCACAGGTACCTAACGTCTTTGAGATTGACAGTTCATGACTGTTTATCTATAACATTAAGTTGCTCCAAATCTTGGACCATGTTTCCTGAATATTTCCTTCACTTATATTCTCCATTTTGTTACCCTGACTGTCGCACATTTGGTTGGATTGAGAAGACTGCCATTGAGACATATTCAGATACCAAACTTTATTTCACTGCCTGGAATCTAACCGAGGGTGCACTAACCACTGAGCTTTCACGCTAGCACTGTATACTGGTATTTTTGATAATCTACACCAATATTAACTACCTAAGTCCTCCATAAGATACACTCTGATATAATGTCTCTCTATAGAGATAAATACTCGACCCCTGAATTAGTTTCAACTCAAACAAGGGCATCAAAAGTAAACTACACACAGTACCTTAGGTATCAGGCCTATAGTGATGCCCTAAAGCATCCCCCACAGAGCTATTAATCAGTGGAATTGGATCCCTCGTCTGCGGTTGATGCCATTGATGCCAAGACCGCATATGAGTTTAAAGACCGGCAGAGGAGTTCGAAGACCGTACAGAATAGATTTGGACTCAGAGGTATGCGTTTTAGTATACCTGTTAATCAGATTGTAAAAAGTTTTTAATGACTCAGACAACGACTCCGCTCCCCCACTTCCCCTTTTAGCCAAATATGACCGACTCGGTATATGAAGATAGGTAGGGATGTAAATGAGTGTGTTTGCTCAAAAGGCAGCGCCTTTGTTTCATATTAAGACATATTATGTGACAAAAATCTTGAGATTATAGTGTCCAGCGGGGCCATGCCGCAACCCTCCCACTGCGAAAAAGGCTTTATATCTCAGTAACCATACAGATCCCCACCCATAAACCGTAAATATCCTAATAAAATTATAAAATAAAAAGAAAACATACTTTTTCGGTGGATACCAAAAGTATTTCATCTCTTGTGTTGAAAACATCCGAATTTTTACTCGTACTTCGCACTCGTGAAAATTTGGATCTTTTCAACGCAAGAGTCTAAATATTTTTGGTATCCACCTAAAATCATAAATATTCTCTATATATTAAGAGAGAAATTTCTTCATATTTACTTAAAGTATTGCTGTGCTGGCAGAGAGTATTTGATATTGCACTTGGAATAATTACTCTCAAATGAAGGGTAATTATCGATGAATTCGGCTTCTATCTGAATTCTGCCACCGCCAATTCCAAGTTCCTCTGACACTTCCTGTACGCATGAGTCGTTCTTAATTCCTGCAATAGAAAATTTGTCTTAAGGGGAATAGGAACACCTGGCATATTTTTCTGCCATTTTTCAAAGGCAGACAACTTTCGGGACTTCCTGTTTGCTTTTCTACAAACGCTGTCCCCCTGACCAAGGGGTCTACTCTTAAAGGAAAGAATTTGCTCCTCAGGAGCAAATTCTTTCCTTTAAGAGTTGACCCCTGCTGACATGGGAGACAAAAATACTTTTGTAGGTGTTGCCTCCCCTGAAGGTGTTCCCATTCCCCTTAATTCCTGCAACAGAAAATTAAACTAAGCGTGAGTGTAGGGTAAAGATATACGTCTGCAATGAAATTAGTCTTATCAGTAATTGAAAACCGTTTAAATAGTGATGGCTTGAACACCTCTGAAACTGTGAAAATTTGTTCGAAACAGGGGTATTTTGAGTCAGTATACGAATGAATTTCATTTTTTCTGGATTTTATCGATGTGTAAACTCCTTCACAAACTACGTGAAGCCCGAATGCTAAGCTTGATTCGCCGGAATTTACACATCGATACATGCCACAAAAACGATAATTTATTCCTTATATTACATGCATAACAGAGAAATACCATGATTTCTATCAGACAAAAACATGATATTTTCCTTTTAGCTAAGGAGAAATATTTCCTCTTAGCTGGGGAAATAAATCTTTCTGGCTGGAACTACTTTTGACACAAGAAACAAGGTTCTGCTTTTGCAATGAAATCGCTATATTCAAACGCGGGAAAGTTCAGACACGTCGACGTTAATCATGACGTCATCTCAATGGCGTCTGAGAAGATATCAACAAACGTTCAGAATGCGTGACGTTCGAGTAGGATGCAAGGTTGGAATACGGATTATCTGGACATAACTACAGAATGAGGGGTACGTTTGGTGACCGTTCTCTCGCATTTTTAATTGTTTTATCATTATAATACTTTATTTCTTCCATCTTCATGCATTACAATAGGAACCGCTTTCAAGATGGCGTCTATACAGTTTTTGTTTCAGTCAGCTTATGTGTCACTGCGCCCACTACCTTTTGCATATAATGTATGTTAACAGTGAACTGTAAACAGAATTAGATGCAAAATGATCCATCAGCTCTATCAAATGTATGTAATATATAGTTTATTGATTCAGCCCATTCTAAATATTGGATTTATAAACCTCGTGAGGTTGAACATCCAATAAAGAAACTCGTGCGCAAGCGCACTCGTTTCTTTATCGGATGTTCAACCTCCCTCGGTTTATAAATCCCATATTTAGAATCGGCTGAGTAATAAACTCTATATAATTCCAACTTTGTCATCAAAATGTTAAAATGACACCAAAATGCAATCTTATTTTTTCAGGCTTACTTTCGAAAGCGTACAGGAATAAACTTACCAACGGCCACTGGGGAATGATTATTCAATTAGAAGCTGCCATCTTTCGAAGAAACTCAAGCGAAAAGAGAACGTCAATGCTTTAAATAGAGGATCTTACATGAGTGTTAATGTATTATTGAATTTATTAAACGAGTTGAGAAAAAGGGATAAAATGCGAGGCACATGAGTACGAAAGCAAGATTCTATTTATCATATGACATTTAAAACGCATTTTATTCACGATTGTTTACAAAAATGTCAATATTCCGCCGTTAGTAAACGCGACCTCGTTAAGGACGTCGTACATGTAACGTTACGGGACGTATTTACCTAATTTGCATATTTAATCCACTAGTGGATTATCGAAAATATTACATGGCGTTATTACACTCTCAGACGCGACGTCATATGATAAATCCCTATTGTCTTCAAACGTTTTTAATTGTTTTCGTTCGTCCCCGAGGGTATCATCAGCTCAGTATCAGTTCCTGAGTGCTGAGGTTGATACTGCAGTGTTGACGTCACTACTCAGATACTGATTTAAATAACTATATTATATCTTTAATTTTTGCAGTATAAAATTCTAATTTTTCTTAAACTAAGACTGACTTGTCAGGTGAGACACGTATCTTAGCGGATTTGGTTGCCACTTTTTGTTATATTTTAAATTTTGCAAGTCTCGCTACTTTGGACATCTCCTTCCTTATGCCCGGGACTTCCGTGGAGCGTGGGCCATGTTTGCTGATGTTGGCTCGGTGGGGACGCCTATAAAGTAGAAGTAAAACAAAGATCAGGAATTGATACAATTAACTTACTCCACCCATAAAAGACACTAAAGGGAAAGAAATACAAACATTAAGCGACCAGACCATAATGGAAACCTAAACAAAGGAAGGCCATAAGGACAGTTACTTTCCCACAAAATGTCCATATGGCCATCCAAAATTAAAAGACACAAGTGATACACACAGTAAGTAACAAACAACAACATAAATAAATCGCCACAGAAGAGCCGCCTTGGAACGGTCAGTGGAAGATTTCCACTGGGGGGGCTTAAATCGATTTTACGTGGCCACAATCCTCGCCCTTACTTCCGTCGCGATTTAGACAAATAATTTGTTCAGTCCGCATGAAGGCCTCCTAACTCATCAGTGCAACATCTCCGTGAACACAAAAATCAAAGAACCACAGAGGTGAGACAACGGTGAGGACTCGACAGCAAGAAACCACTGAAATGCTGGAGCAAAAGAAAACCAACAGTTAGACTCCGATGAGCCCGACCAGAGACAGAGCATCAGGCACCAACCAACATTATCTCTCTAATTTTCAATAAGCCTTTACGTTGGAGCCGTCATAGAATCTGAGGCCTGACCCACCGGCGTGCAAATAAAGAGGGAAGCAAAGTTGCCAACCGTGATTGGGTTAACTACCAAGCATGCAGTCTGTCGTATAATATCCATGTTGTACCCAATCTTTTTATATCGAAGAATACTTTTACGAAATTGGGTGCTGAAGTCATTGCGGTTAAATATTTTTCTGAATTTATATACTAAGTCACCATAAAATTCGGGTTCCGATAGAAATGTTGCAGAAGAGATTTAAGTCCAATATTGAATTTTGAAATTAAATCAGAATGGCGTCTATAAAATTTTGAAATGGCTTTGCGTAGTTTATGGTACCGATAACCCTAATTAAGGAGTTTAGCCGTTAATAATTTATTACGAGTGTTGAAGTCAGTTACATGACTACACACTCTAGCAAATCGAATTAATTGCGAAATATAAACGCCATAGGATGGCGCACGAGGAACATCACCATCCAAAAAAGGAAAATTTACAAACTCAAAATCAAAGTCATCGCGTTTATCATAAATTTTGCATGAAACAAATCCATCTACAATAGATAGATGTAAATCCAAAAACGGGGCCTCGGTATCAGAAGAATTTGCTTTATTTAACTGAAGTTCTAGGGGGTAAATCTGACTGATCAAACCATCAAAATAGGTATTATCAATATTTAATAAATCATCTAAATATCTAGAAGTAGAGCTAAAAGCTTCAATAATTTCAGATTGGTTATCAATGGAAAGCGACAAAATGAAGTCTCTTTCATAACAATACAAGAACAGATCAGCCACAAGAGTCCGCGGGTGGGCGTCTCTTGCCTGATGCGTCCAGTTGACCTGTCTCACGGGCTACGTCGGTCACTGTGTGCCCGGAGGGGGATGTGCTGTGTTTGCCGGGTCTTGTCCATCATCCGTTTCGGTTTCAGAACTTTGGGGTTGAGACACACTGATGAAGATTAAATATCAGAAAGGCCTCTGTGTCACTAAATTAGGTATAGTTACGCCTTAATTACCATCTGACAATCGAATGCTTTTTATGTCACTTCATATACAATGACATAACGCGCGGGTTCTAAACGTGCTCTTTGACGTCACGGTATATTACTACCTGTCGCTGTATGAAATAATTCTGAGATTCTTGCTCATGGAATTTATCGAAGTATAAAACTCTTATTCCAATCAAATCGCTCGAAATGTGCAATATAATTGAGAATTGGAATTGTTGAACGTTGATCACAGCACCATGGCAGGAGGATAAATAGGTTTCTTTTGTATCATAATTGAATCCTGTCGTACTTGATGTTCTGATTTGCAAAATAAAATAAAAAAAACGCATTCCGTTCCCAGGGACTAGGGCTAGCTTATCGGAGCTGAAAAGATAATCGATTATCAGTCACGTCATTGCGATAATGGATTAGTAATCGCTAATGTTTTTGTCATAATTTTACCTGTCTGGTTTTCTTCTGAGCATTACTCTTACCATATGTTGCACTTTACCATATGTATATTTGAACAGACAGGCCTGAGCAAACAGTGTAGACCCAGATGAGACGCCGCAGAATGCGGTGTCTCATCAGGGTCTGCACTATTTGCCACTAATCCAGCTATTTTAGGCATGACTTCCGGTAGTAAATTGTACCTATCAAGTAATTGATTAAAAGCAAATCAGAAATGATAATCATTTTTGTGGAATTAATCAATCGACTAATCGGTTATACGATTTATCGTGGCAGCTTAAAGCCCTTAAGGACTGGAAACTTAGCATTTTAAAACTAGTGAATAAACGCATTTCTTTCTATTCTCAAAATACTAACTTATTACCTCCTAAGCCCAAGACGTCTTTACGTCATCTTAAACTAGGTATTCAAGAATTTCATAAGAAGTTTGTTTTGGCCCCTGCAGACAAGGCCGCTAACAATGTCGTCGTTGTGTGACGGCTCCACTATGTTAACACGCTTAAGCAGGAGCTTGGTGGTACTAAGGCCTATGAACTTCAGCCTTTAGCTGAAGAGAGAGCTATAGTAGATAAACATGTTTGTCTTTCAGCCACCAAGTTTGCTGTGTGTGTTAACGAAGGCCAAGACAAGCTTCCTACGCTATACTGGTTACCAAAACTTCATAAAAAAAACCTTACAAAGCACGGTTTATTGCAAATTCTAGCTCTTGCACTACCACTGAACTTTCTAAATTATTAACTTCCTGTCTTACTGCTATTAAAACGCATGTAATTAAATATTGTGATAAAGTCTTTGAAAGATCAGGAAGAAATCTGTTTTGGTCTATAAAAAATTCGAATGAGGTTTTAAATAAATTGAAATCTAGACATTTTCGTGCTTCTAGTCTGTCTACCTACGATTTTTCCACTCTTTACACTACACTTCCTCATAATCTTATAAAAGAAAAGCTTAATGATTTAATTGAATGGGCTTTTCACAGAGAAGATTCTCTCTATCTTGCATGTAATGTCAGAAATGCATTTTTCACTTCTAAAGAGCATAAGAATTATACACTTTGGTCATGTCAGAGAGTGTGTGATGCCCTCACCTTTCTACTTGACAATATTTATATTAGATTCGGTACTAAGTTATTTAGACAAATTGTGGGTATTCCGATGGGTACTAATTGCGCACCTCTTGTGGCTGATCTGTCCTTGTATTGTTATGAAAGAGACTTCATTTTGTCGCTTTCCATTGATAACCAATCTGAAATTATTGAAGCTTTTAGCTCTACTTCTAGATATTTAGATGATTTATTAAATATTGATAATACCTATTTTGATGGTTTGATCAGTCAGATTTACCCCCTAGAACTTCAGTTAAATAAAGCAACTTCTTCTGATACCGAGGCCCCGTTTTTGGATTTACATCTATCTATTGCAGATGGATTTGTTTCGTGCAAAATTTATGATAAACGCGATGACTTTGATTTTGAGATTGAAAATTTTCCTTTTTTGGATGGTGATGTTCCTCGTGCGCCATCCTATGGCGTTTATATTTTGCAATTAATTCGATTTGCTAGAGTGTGTAGTCATGTAACTGACTTCAAAACTCGTAATAAATTATTAACGGCTAAACTCCTTAATCAGGGTTATCGGTACCATAAACTACGCAAAGCCTTTTCAAAATTTTATAGACGCCATTCTGATTTAATTTCAAAATTCAATATTGGACTTAAATCTCTTCTGCAACAAGGTCTATCGGAACCCGAATTTTATAGTGACTTAGTATATAAATTCAGAAAAATATATAACCGCAATGACTTCAGCACCCAATTTCGTAAAATCATTCTTCGATATAAAAAGATTGGGTATAACATGGATATTATACGACAGACTGCATGCATGGTAGTTAACCCAATCACGGTTGGCAACTTTGCTTCCCTCTTTAATTGCACGCCGGTGGGTCAGGCCTCAGATTCTATGACGGCTCCAACGTAAAGGCTTATTGAAAATTAAAGAGATAATGTTGGTTGGTGCCTGATGCTCTGTCTCTGGTCGGGCTCATCGGAGTCTAACTGTTGGTTTTCTTTTGCTCCAGCATTTCAGTGGTTTCTTGCTGTCGAGTCCTCACCGTTGTCTCACCTCTGTGGTTCTTTGATTTTTGTGTTCACGGAGATGTTGCACTGATGGGTTAGGAGGCCTTCATGCGGACTGAACAAATTATTTGTCTCAATCGCGACGGAAGTAAGGGCGAGGCCACGTAAAATCGATTTAAGCCCCCCAGTGGAAATCTTCCACTTACCGTTCCAAGGCGGCTCTTCTGTGGCGATTTATTAATGTTGTTGTTTGTTACTTACTGTGTGTATCACTTGTGTCTTTTGGTTTTGGATGGCCATATGGACATTTTGTGGGAAAGTAACTGTCCTTATGGCCTTCCTTTGTTTAGGTTTCCATTATGGTCTGGTCGCTTAATGTTTGTATTTCTTTCCCTTTGGTGTCTTTTATGGGTGGAGTAAGTTAATTGTATCAATTCCTGATCTTTGTTTTACTTCTACTTTACCAGGGACTCAAGATCGAGTCTGATTCACCAATTGTAAATGCGCCATCAGTATTTGAATTCTTAAAGTCTCTCTTTAGCAGGCAAAATGGTATCCAAAACCAATGGTCCTGTCTCGCTCACCTGGGTGCTGAGTGTTTATAGAGTCATTTGGTTTCTGAGAAGAAGATTTTTGAAGGGGCTAGTTTCATCCATTAACTTAGCGAACTGCATCTACCAATTTTCAGATCACTGACTGCAAAAGTTTCGAAAAATAGTAAAATTCCTATATTATGATCGCCTTTGGTACTGTCCAAAAGTGGTCTTAAGTACCACTTTTGGACAGTCCGACAGGTGGTTCTTGACCAGAGGACACTGTGGGCAGAAAACACAAAGAAAGATTAAGTGCATCCTTAAAAGTAAGCTTTAAAAAACAGAATTAATCTCAATTTTAGGTAGTTTTAATAGCGGCATTGCACTGTACATAGTTTTGACTCCACCCCCTCTATATAAGTCTATGTGACCAAATTTGACTTTTGCATGAACTAGGTGAAAATTATCAGAGGGTCAGCATTTTAACAAACAAAGATGGACCAGCGTCCTCACTGCTAAATACCAAGCTTCATGACAATCAGCCTATTGGTTCCGGTGTAGATTTTTGAAGGGTTTTTACCTTATATAGCCATGGCGGAATGACCTTTACCTTGGACATTCCTGTAGTTTCATCCACTTAGCTAATTGCATCTTCAAATTTTCAGATCACAGACTGCAATAGTTTAAAAAATACTCAGTTTTGACTTTTTCCCAAACGAAAGTCTATGTGACCAAATTTGATCTTGGTGTAAAATAGGTCAAGGTCATCCGAGTGACACAATTTGAACAAACCATAATGTGTTCCTAGTCCCCTATGTTACATATCAAGTTCCATGCCAATGGGCCGACTGGTTCCGGAGGAGACGATTTTTGAAGGGTCTTTACCTTATATAGGCATGGCGATCATCTTGGTCATGTGACCAAACTCAAAATTAATTATCATTTCTTCTTTTTTGTTGATATGAAATTTGGTTATAAATGGTCCATTGGTTTCTGTGGAAAACAAGTTTAAATTTTCATAGCTAACCCTGACCTTGAATACTCCTGAAGTTTCATCCACTCATCTACCAATTATCAGATCACAGGCTGCAATAGTTTCCAAAACTTACTCAGTATTGCCTTTTTTCCCCATACAAAAGTCTATGCAACCGAATTTGACCTTGGTGTAAAATAGGTCAAGGTCATTAGAGGGTTATCATTTGAACAAACTATAATGTGTCGTAGTCTTCAATGTTACATACCAAGTTTAATGCCAATCGGCCCACAGGTTCAGGAGAAGAAGATTTTTGAAGGGTTACCTGATATGGGCATTGCGGCCATCTTGGTCATGTAACCTGAACCAACTGAACAAACTTTTGTTCCCCCATCCCATAAATGCTTTACATGAAAATCGGCTTCAGTCGACCCAGTGGTTTCGAAGGAGAAGATCTTTGAAAATGTTGACAGACAGACAACAGACGGGCAGCAGACAGACAACGGAGCGTTGTCATACTATAAGCTCACCTTTGGCCCAGATGCCAGTAAGTAGACATTTATAAAAATGGATCTATTTGCAGAAGATTGCCGCTCTTCTAAATAAAACAAAATACATATTTTTAGGTCGATTGGTTTACAAACAGACCCAATGTAATAAGGACAGAACTGTATTAGTGCTGTTGTACGTGACAACTTGGGAAACCAAAATTACGCTTTAATAATAGAAATACATGTAGTAGTGTACTATTTTTATCGATGTTGGGTCAATCAAATACTGTACTTTTTATACACGGTACTAATTTAATCATTCTTCAGAATTGCTATGACGTCATCGATTATGAAAAAAACACTGTGAACGAAATGCATGTAAATGCTTTATCTGACAGGTGAAACCAGATTTCACGAATTATTGGCTAATATTCAGTTCATGGTGACTACGAAACTAGTTTTTTTGCGCATTGTAAACTCTAGTTTTCTCTTTATAAAGTGGGGTTTAGAAGGTGTTCACGGACGTAGCGCATTTTTTATCATCAGAAATCCGGCAGAATTCGGGGATCTTTTGGGTGAACCTGGATTTGCGGTGTATACAAAATGTTTTGACATATTTCGGAAGCTGGGAACTTCTGCTTTCAGAATCTGATTGATGGCACCTGTCACTCTTGGGCAATTCCAGTAATTCAAGATGGCGCCCAAGATGGCTGACAAATTAAAAATAATGACAAGTTCTAATTAAAACAATTAAAATGTTTTAACAGTTTTGAAAACTGAGACCTTCAACTTTTGAATATAATTTATTAATTCAGCATTTTAAATATCCTAAAAGTAACAACAACAACAGAAAAATAATTATAATAATAATAATGTTGCCACAAATATTAGGCAAAAATCCACCAATAACACCACCATAAAAGGGATTTATTATTCACTATAATTTTCGGAAAATAAATTGTCATCGGTATAAGTGATTTTCTGTCATCTGGCCATTAGGGTTTTAGGCAGCTATGGCCATTGTAGTAACGTAATCATTAATATTAGAAAGAAATACGGTCAACTACAGTTTTATTGTTAACCTTGTTATTTATGTTACAAACTGTGTTTCTAGGGGTAAATTATCAAATATTGGTTTGCAATAAATAAACAATACATATTCCAAGATGAAGCTGCCGATAAAAGAATCATATTTTAAATTATTCTTTTAAATCAATATAGCTGCCACACGTATATTGAGTACAATATCTGTAAGTACTTAAATATATGGCATGCCCAAAGTGTTATTCACCTGATTGGGTATTAATTGTATATATAAATGGAACATACCAGATGCCGGGCAAATGGTCTACTTCTATATGTGTGACATGAAAAAAAAGAGAATAAAATGTAAAGCTGCATAGTAAGTGAAACACTACACGGTTGCACATATTCCGATCTTTTCAGTTATCTACGTTACCAATCGAAGCAAGTGCATTAAACATTTTTTTTCACTTTTATATAAAATAAATGTTAATAAAATACCAGTCCGTGCGGCTGAGAGGTCAAAACTTAAAGATGATAGATCATTACATGTTTAGGGATAAGGATTTAAATATATTTTACATATATTTTTCATAGAACATAGAAACATCATTTTGTGCTGTAAGGATACTAGAAAAGCTCCGCCACCATTGGCTTTAGTAGTTTATATTTTACTTTTGGTCCTTTGAGATCAGCGAGAATATTCTGAGAAATCAGAAATAAATTTTTGGTTTAGACTCATATTCTAGACAGGTTTTTAATTTTTTGGACCCCTATTTGATTTATATCAGTCTTTGTATCGACTGCCTATTCGAAATTTGCAAAATTGCAGTATGTTTCCTTTGGCTTTCTTTGCCGGATCATTACAGGGTCACTGATGAGGCTTTATTAGCCGAAACTACGTAGTATGACCCATCTTCTTTCTTATGAATGTTTTCATTGTCTTAAAGGAACTCATTTTTGATTTTTATTTACCCAAGACTCATTATAAGTGCTCCGTTGCAATTCAGTTTTGTTTTCCATAACCAGCAACCCACCTGTTTCTGCTTACAGCTTTTTAAATGGCTAGTATATTTATGTTTGAAATAATTAATGCAGTAAAAGTTTAAAAAGTAGAAGTAAAACAAAGATCAGGAATTGATACAATTAACTTACTCCACCCATAAAAGACACCAAAGGGAAAGAAATACAAACATTAAGCGACCAGACCATAATGGAAACCTAAACAAAGGAAGGCCATAATGACAGTTACTTTCCCACAAAATGGCCATATGGCCATCCAAAACCAAAAGACACAAGTGATACACACAGTAAGTAACAAACAACAACATTAATAAATCGCCACAGAAGAGCCGCCTTGGAACGGTCAGTGGAAGATTTCCACTGGGGGGCTTAAATCGATTTTACGTGGCCACAATCCTCGCCCTTACTTCCGTCGCGATTTAGACAAATAATTTGTTCAGTCCGCATGAAGGCCTCCTAACTCATCAGTGCAACATCTCCGTGAACACAAAAATCAAAGAACCACAGAGGTGAGACAACGGTGAGGACTCGACAGCAAGAAACCACTGAAATGCTGGAGCAAAAGAAAACCAACAGTTAGACTCCGATGAGCCCGTCCAGAGAAAGAGCATCAGGCACCAACCGACATTATCTCTCTAATTTTCAATAAGCCTTTACGTTGGAGCCGTCATAGAATCTGAGGCCTGACCCACCGGCGTGCAATTAAAGAGGGAAGCAAAGTTGCCAACCGTGATTGGGTTAACTACCATGCATGCAGTCTGTCGTATAATATCCATGTTGTACCCAATCTTTTTATATCGAAGATTGATTTTACGAAATTGGGTGCTGAAGTCATTGCGGTTATATATTTTTCTGAATTTATATGCTAAGTCACCATAAAATTCGGGTTCCGATAGACCTTGTTGCAGAAGAGATTTAAGTCCAATTTTGAATTTTGAAATTAAATCAGAATGGCGTCTATAAAATTTTGAAAAGGCTTTGCGTAGTTTATGGTACCGATAACCCTGATTAAGGAGTTTAGCCGTTAATAATTTATTACGAGTGTTGAAGTCAGTTACATGACTACACACTCTAGCAAATCGAATTAATTGCGAACTATAAACGCCATAGGATGGCGCACGAGGAACATCACCATCCAAAAAAGGAAAATTTACAATCTCAAAATCAAAGTCATCGCGTTTATCATAAATTTTGCACGAAACAAATCCATCTACAATAGATAGATGTAAATCTAAAAACGGGGCCTCGGTATCAGAAGAATTTGCTTTATTTAACTGAAGTTCTAGGGGGTAAATCTGACTGATCAAACCATCAAAATAGGTATTATCAATATTTAATAAATCATCTAAATATCTAGAAGTAGAGCTAAAAGCTTCAATAATTTCAGATTGGTTATCAATGGAAAGCGACAAAATGAAGTCTCTTTCATAACAATACAAGAACCGATCAGCCACAAGAGGTGCGCAATTAGTACCCATCGGAATACCCACAATTTGTCTAAATAACTTAGTACCGAATCTAATATAAATATTGTCAAGTAGAAAGGTGAGGGCATCACACACTTTCTGACATGACCAAAGTGTATAATTCTTATGCTCTTTAGAAGTGAAAAATGCATTTCTGACATTACATGCAAGATAGAGAGAATCTTCTCTGTGAAAAGCCCATTCAATTAAATCATTAAGCTTTTTTTTATAAGATTATGAGGAAGTGTAGTGTAAAGAGTGGAAAAATCGTAGGTAGACAGACTAGAAGCACGAAAATGTCTAGATTTCAATTTATTTAAAACCTCATTCGAATTTTTTATAGACCAAAACAGATTTCTTCCTGATCTTTCAAAGACTTTATCACAATATTTAATTACATGCGTTTTAATAGCAGTAAGACAGGAAGTTAATAATTTAGAAAGTTCAGTAGTAGTGCAAGAGCTAGAATTTGCAATAAACCGTGCTTTGTAAGGTTTTTTATGAAGTTTTGGTAACCAGTATAGCGTAGGAAGCTTGTCTTGGCCTTCGTTAACACACACAGCAAACTTGGTGGCTGAAAGACAAACATGTTTATCTACTATAGCTCTCTCTTCAGCTATAGGCTGAAGTTCATAGGCCATAGTACCACCAAGCTCCTGCTTAAGCGTGTTAACATAGTGGAGCCGTCAATTTATAAAATGGAGGACGTGGTCGATCTTCATCAGGATATAAATTGCCACACTAGGCTTTGTCTAGAAATAAAGCAGGCAGTTGATAAGCTGTGGGGTATGATATGGGTAAATTGAGGGATCTGTATGAACACCATTCAATTTTATACACACATTACTTATAATTGGATCAACAGCTTTTAAAGTTGGAAAATTGTTTGATACAAATGAAGCAGGCCTTGCAAGCTCAAAACATGCAAATCACAAGGCAAACATCACTCATGTAAAGGTAACACCCTGTTCAAAATATGTTTCTGAAAATGTACACTGTCTGTGGATGTCAGGTTATTTTATCTTGGCAACACATGAAATTCCCGGCGAACATATTTGAGTCAATTTGAAGTCATTTAACGATCATTTAGAATGAAAAAAGAAACAAGTCCTCCCCTTGCCACGGAAACCATAAATGCAGACAGAAGTAGCACATGCTATTTTTAACAATGATTGTCGTTAATTTGAAAAAGAATGAAATACTGAAGCATTTTGTGGCACTGCGTTGTTTGTTTAAGGGAGATAATAGGTTTTGGCAATGTACCTAAAGTAATGATAATGTTATTTACGTTACCTTATAATCATTTACTGCTTCAGTTGAGTTCTCTTAACTCTGTGCTCACGATAGCTAACCATTGAAAAATATAAAAGCAGAAGGTGGTCAGGGGTTCACCTTATGCATGAAATTAACCTCTCTAACCTGTGCAGATGTCCATTTTTTCATGGTGCCCAAAAATGTTATCAGCAATCACCATACCGCATCCAAGTCCTCCTTTTTATTTTCAAAGCTTAAGGAAGGCCCATTAGGAGAGAAAACGGGTATAAAGTAGTTTTGACAATATATATACAAGAATCTCCAGATACTACGAGAAGACTATCCAAGTGCATTTCAGAATAAGGGAACACTGAAAAGATTTCAAAAAATATGCGTGCGTGTTAACTGGAATTGCAATAATGCTTGAAATAAAATTATCTTTCCTGTAATACTGCACTTTAGAGACCTGGTTACAATGACAGAGGCAAATATTTTCGGAGTGCACACATGTATGTATTCAGTCAGAACAACAGATGGAAATATCTGAAGATACAGCAATCGAGTTTACCAATTATATGAACTGGTAAGAAAAGGTAACTCATTTAGTGCCGCAGTAAAAAAAACGCAGCCATCTCAAGTCACCTAAAGAAAGTGACATAGAGGGAGGCACAACAACAGACGCCCCATAAACCAATGACACAAAAAGACGCTGCAACAGACTGACTGCCTTGGGACGGCCAGTAGTTAAACTACTGTGGGGTGGGGGAGGGGGCTTTAACTCCGAAGTTTATGAAATTTATACCCTCGTCCTCAGTTCCAGTGCAGTATCAACCATAATAACAGACCTTGTTAAATTTCAATGAAAAAGACAGAGACATTGTTTCTATATGATAAGAACATAATGTTCAATTTCATTTAATCAAACTATTAAGTCCAAGAATCTTGAATTATGTACAATGAGTATATGTGTATATAAAACTGACAATATATGGATGAGCATATCATCTGTGTGTTTGTAACGCATTATTTATAAATCAGTAACATAATAAAATTTCGGTGAAGCATGCATAAGCAGTCTATAAATATTTATACTAGCAGTTGGGATTAAAAATATAAAATTAAAAATGATGCAGTGCTTTTTATTGTGGTCTATGAACTTTTATCCTTCTATGTGAGTACATTTGCTACTGGCAAATTATGGCGTCATAGTATTACCCAACGTTTTATGTTTACATTACACTTACGTAACGAGTACCCACAATCTATGATTTTGAGCAAAAATAAGAAAAATACTGTATACCCCTGTAAACCCCATTTCTATTGTATAAATGTTGGGTTTAAGGGATACTGGTGTGTTATGGTTACGAATGGCTGGTAATAACATTATTGAATATACCTACCGAGAGAATGTGATATCTTTTCGGAAACGGTATCAAATGAAGCTAGGTCCGGCAGAGCTTTAGCTAAACACAACTTGTCATTCCACTTATTCTGACAGGATGCCCAAGGGACAGGCCATCCGATGTTGGTAAGAGACAGGAATATATAGAGGAGGGAATGCATGATGATAACGTTGTAATACACGCATACCATACCACTGATCATTACACTTGCCCAACCAATTCCTGTAAAGACGAAAAAAAAAAAACAAACAAACAAACAATAGCGAGATGAATCAATGTCAACAGCGTACTTGCATGTAATGTATAAGAGCAAGTTTTTGTATATTCGGGCATAATGATATATTTTCTACCGCACTTCAAATGCATTTTAAAAGCGAAAATTATAAACGTACGTAGGCGTATTATGTGAACTATCACAGCCCATGTCTGACCGACTTGTGTTTTTTGTCATGAACAAATGACATGAACAAAACGCATGTTGTTATCTATCAAGCTCGTGAATATTTTTACTTCTCATTTGGGCAGGCTACTTGCAATGGCATGTGGTATAGTCATTAAAATCGCCTCAACGATAGGCGTTTATTATGTTAGTTAGAGAAATTCTATGTTTATATATTTTAAGGGAACTGGATACTCCCGGCAGGAACATAGAGTTACAAGCGGCAAGATTGATATCTGGTAAGGTGGACCTGAAATGGTGAGGAATGTAACGCCGCTGCCGCAGTTAAGGTGGACTAATTTTCATTAACTTACTAGAATTATTGACGACATATTGTCTGCAGAGAAAATATTTCAGATGATCAGACGATAATGCTGCATAACTTTGCCGGACTATGCAACGTTGTTTCTTAACTTCAGGTGAGAATATAAGAATCTTAAATGGGTGTGAGGGGTGGATGGAAAAGGCAGTCCCGAGAGACACTATCCGGCATCACGAGGCTTGTCGAGTGATGCCGGACAGTGATCCCGAGGGACGGATTTTTCTATCCACCCCTCACACCCATATTGGATTCTTTTTCTTGCATACCTACCATTTCTTAAAGCGGATTTTAATGCTGCAGTCACTTCGGTTACCAACATCAGCCATATTGTGTTGACACTGCAGGAATGTTTAGTGACATTGCCGAGACGTCAACCTTAACGACGGCGCATACGAGGTCGTAATCAATCAGTGCATTTATCAAACACGCGATTATATTCGATTTAGGGTCGGAACACCAGGGTCAGAACATAAATTTCTATCCCAGGGTAAAATCACGGATTTCCTTGTCTGGTGTGCAAGAATAAACTTAATCCTATTACTATAGATTTGAAGTATTAAGAATTGTCGATATTCTGATATTCAGAACACTGTTGATTGAGCATGAAGGAAACTGTTGTTGTTGTATGTGATTGTTCACGTCAGTGTACGTATGTGTAATAAAAGTGGCGTGAAATTAATCGTAAAACGGTTCATAATCTTGGAAGTCAGGGCTTCAACATATCTTGTGGGCAGTATCATAATAGATTGACCTGATATGCAAACCCAGGGAATACACAAAGCAAGTTGCGAATACACGTGCTTTACATATAACGATCCTATGGCCCCGGGCCCAGCTGGGCTTGGAGAAATAGATTGGGCTGCATGGCGCTCCACGCAGAGCTGAAACCGACCGCACACGAGTACTGGTAAACCGCTTAAAAGGTCTGAGCCTACCCTGGTGAAGTGTGACGAGTCACTGCATAAAACCCCTATTGGTTTGATTGTGCGTAAGGGCTTGAGATGTCATTTCATCACAATGTTGGGTAGAAGTCCCACAAAATTGAAACCATTGTCTCCAAAATGACCTAAATAGTGCTGACGCAAACACACAAACAAAACACACAAACAAAATCAAGAACATAGACTCATTTGTTCTAAGCGTCCTTAGCTTAACGAGCTCTTCAGATGCAATACTGTTAAAAGGAATGGGAACACGGTCAGGGGAGGCAACTCATGCAAAAGTTTTTTTGTCTCCCATGTCAATAGGGGTCAACTCTTAAAGGGAATAATTTGATCCCAAGGTGCAAATTCTTTCCTTTAAGAGTAGATACCTTTTTCAGTGGGACAGGGTTTATAGAAAAGCGAATAGGAAGTCCCAAAAGTTTTCTCCCTTCAAAATATGGCAGAAAAATCTGCCAGGTGTTCCCATTCCCCATAAGTGTTTTAGCAAGTACAGGTTCTAAAATAACCGAGATATATTACTGGAAACAGCTACTTACATTTTTAGCAAAAATAGTATTGAATTTTGGAATTTAATAACGTTTAACTTTTTTACTTTTTACTAACACTGTCTTTAGCAATGAACAGTAGATACAGCCCATATTTTTATATGTTCGTGCTGAGTCGGTAAGCCTTTAAGTGGAAATGGAACACCTGCCAGAGGTTTCGGCCATTTTTCAAAGGCAGACGACTTTCGAGACTTCCTGTTCGCTTTTTATTTGCCCTGTCCCACTGAAAAAGGGTCTACTTTTAAAGGAAAGAATTTGCTCCTCAGGAGCAAATTCTTTCCTTTAAGAGTTGACCCCTATTGACCTGGGAGATAAAATACTTTTGCCGCAGTTACCTTCCCTGAAGGTGTATTCATTCCCCTTAAACAACTAACACATTTCAAACATCAATAAAAATACCTACACCAGTTCGATACTGTTTAAACTAATACACAAGCCACCACTTACCTGACAATAACGGTGTCATTCTCCAGGCTGTGACAGGACCCTGTGATGTAAACTGGCCAACACAGAATTCAATGAAAAACACAGGAAGCCCTGCAGCTATCGACATAATTATGTAGGGTAGCAGGAACGCAGCTAGTAAAAGTAAACATTTTGTTTGATTTGAGGTTTAACGTCCCCGTCAACACTGTAAAGGTCATTTTGGAGACGTTGCTTCCAATTTTGTGAGACTTTTACCCGACATTAAGATGAAGTGACTTCTCAAGCCCTGTCGCCCAATGAAACCAATATGGTTTATAAGCATGGACGGTCCGACTCCTGCACACCGCTTTGCCTGGGGAGGCTCA
Source organism: Lucinisca nassula (assembly GCA_963580285.1). Lineage (NCBI taxonomy): Eukaryota > Metazoa > Mollusca > Bivalvia > Lucinida > Lucinidae > Lucinisca > Lucinisca nassula. The sequence continues at coordinate 91,524,185 of OY757015.1, forward strand.
GATCCTCTAAGCGGTTTACCAGTACTCGTGTGCGGGTCTGATTCAGCTCTGCGTGGAAGCATCGTACAGCCCATATATTTCTTCAAGTCCCGATGGGCGGGGGCCGAGTAAAAGTAAACATAACATGAAAACTAGATATGATGCAATATTATGAAATAATTGCAATCATCGTCTTATAATTGGCATACTCAGTTATCACGTTAACATGACCCCTGTTATCACCACTTTAATTAGGGAAAACCGAAATTTACAAGGGTGTGTACTATTCAAAAGAAATGGCACGGGCTTTTAATAACAATGTAGTTTCTCTCCCCCGACGTTTGGCTAACTGCACCTACAACTTTTCGGATCACATGTTGCAATAGACCCCATATCATGGTTTTGACTTTTTTTCCATAAAAAAGCCTATGCTGCCGAAGTCGACGTTGGCCTAAAATAGGTAATGGTTAACTAGGTGTCATCATATTTTCAATGCTACATACCAAGTTTCATGATTATCTGGCCACTGTTTCCAGAGAAGACGATTTATATGAACATGGCGGCTATAATGGCCATGTAGCAAAACTCGTATTAATAAATTTTCATTTCTTTGAGTCTGAAAGCTTTCGTATGAAAATAGATTAAAAATGGCTCAGTGGTTGATGAGGAAAATACGTTTTAATTTTCGTATCTGAATGACCTTTGGAGCAAGGTCAAAAATGACCTTTACCTTGGATGCCCATTTAGGCTCATTTACTTATTTAGCTAACTGCATCTGCCAATTTTCAGATCTTAGGCTGCAATAGTTTTCGAAATATACATGGTTTTGAGTTTTTCCCATACAAAACCCTATGTGATCAAATTTGACCTTGGCGTAAAATAGGCCAATGACATCCTGGGGTCATCATTTTAACAAATTATGATTGTCCATAGTCCCTTATGCTACATACTAAGTTACATGACAATCGGCCATATTGGCGGAGAAGAAGGATTTTTATCTTATACGACCATGGCGGCCATAGTTGTCATGTGACCTGGTCCCCGCTAACAAACTTTCGCCCTCAATCATCCCAAGGATGCCCCATATGGAATTTGAATTTATTTTGACCAGTGGTTTTAGATGAGATGTTTGAAAATGTTGACATGCAACAGACAACAGAGCCACTCCATATTATAAGCTCATCTATTAGCCTTCGGCTCAGGTGAGCTAATGGTGGTTTCTTTGTACCATACAACGACGCTCAAGATGTAGCTTAATATGTTGTTCCACGTCATTAATGAAAAATAAAAATGATGTTCATCACGTGGACATGTCCGTGAAATGAGCACCCCCTTAAACCCCACTTTATATAGCGAAAACTGGGGTTTACGGGGGGGAGGGGTGTACATTATTTTTCTTATTTCTGCTCCAATACATAGGTTGTGGGTACTCGTTAGAACCGCCTAAATGCGGCGGTTCTAACGAGCACCCAAAACCTATGTTCGGAGTATAAATAAGAAAAAAAAACACAAATTTTCATCAGAAAAAAATGCCTTTTTTGATGTTTGAAAAATGCACTATATCACACGGATCACACGGGTGTGTTATCGTAATGTGGTGGTTTCTTTGCACCATACAACAACGCTCAGGATGTACGTGGTAGCTTAATGTGTTGTTCCACGTCATTAATGAAAAAAAAAATGATGCTCCATACACTAAGATGGAAGTGAGATTTATTGTGATGAAATTTAACCCATGTAGTAACCCCAAACTGGTACCCTGGCAAACAGTGCAGACCCAGATCAGACGCCGCAGAACGCGGCGTCTGATCAGGGTCTACACTGTTTGCAAAACGTTCAGCCAATTTCAAAATAGATTTTGAAGAAAACACAACCTGACACCCCTAAATTTTGAAATGGACTCCTGCTATATATAAGGCGAAAGAGCCCAACTGGTACAAAAAAGGTTAAAATTGTCTAAACTGAGGTACATTTTAAATTTTGGTATTGATTTTACGGGGGAAGTCCCACTGCAACCAGGGCCACATTACGTAAACATATCTATTGAAATGCATTATAAATTTTCCACCGAAACAATGGAAATTTTCGGATGAAAAAAAAAAATGTGATAGTTTTCTTACTTCTGTTCAAAATATAGATTGAGGGTACACCATATAGCCGTCTCATTGAGACGGTTCAAACGAGTACCCACAATGTATATTTTAGAGCAAAAGGAAGAAAAATAATATTTACAACTGTAAACCCCAGTTTTTTTTTACGGCCCCCGTCCATCGGGGCTTGAAGAAGTATATGGGCTGCATGATGCTTCTACGCAGAGCTGAAACCGACCCGCACACGACTACTGGTAAACCGCTTAGAGGATCTAAGCCTGCCCAGGCAAAGCGGTGCGAGAAGGTCCGTCCATGTTTATAAACCCTATTGGTTTCATTGGGCGACAGGGCTCGAGATGTCATTTCATCTCAATGTCGGGTAAAAGTCCCACAAAATTGGAAGCAACGCCTCCAATATGACCCTTAAAGTGTTGACGGGGACGTTAAACCTCAAATCAAACAAACAAACAAAAGTAAACCACAGTTTTACCATATGTATAGGCGTGATTTTCGTGGTGAGTTGTTCTGATTTACTGTTTGTTGCTTTTCATTATTCTGACAAAACCGATTGAACTTAGGGGGAATGGGAACACCTACAGGGGAAGCAACTCTTGCAAAAGGATTTTTGTCTCCCATGTCAATAGGGGTCAACTCTTAAAGGAAAGAATTCGCTCCTGAGGAGCAAATTCTTTCCTTTAAGAGTAGACCCCTTTTTCAGTGGGACATGGCTTACAGAAAAGTGAACAGGAAATCCCGAAAATTGTCTCCCTTTGGAAAATGGCAGAAAAATCTGCCAGGTGTTCCCAATCCCCTTAAAAGGAAGCCAACCAAATGATTCCATACAACCGCAGACTGAATGTCCACACCAAATTAGCATACATGTATATGTGTAATTCCCCAATTTATATAGACAAAAAGCGAGTTTAAATGGATATATTGTTTGTTTGATTTGAGGTTTAACGTCCCCTTCAACACCGTAAAGGTCATTTTGGAGACGTGGCTTCCAATTTTGTGGGACTTTTACCCGACATTGAGATGAAATGACATCTCAAGCCCTGCCGCCCAATGAAACTAATAGGGTTTATAAGCATGGACGACTCTCACCGCTTTGCCTGGGCAGGCTTAGATCCTCTAAGCGGTTTAACAGTAGTCGTGTGCGGGTCGGTTTCAGCTCTGCGTGGAAGCATCATGCAGCCCATATATTTCTTCAAGCCTCGATGGGCGGGGGCCTTTTAAATGGATATATATTTTATTCTTATCACGGCTCTATGGACACATTGTACATTACCGTTACGAACCCCCAGCCCGCCCTTGGGGGCTTGGAGAATCAGATGAGTGAGTGTTTGAGTTTTACGTCCAACCAACAGCTAAGGTCATACGGAGACGGGACCTCGGTTTAAAGACACATCCGAAAGTCTTGAGAAGCCCGGGATCGATCCTGCGACCCCTGGTTTACAAGGCGAGTAGCATAACCACTACACCACAGAGGCTTCTAAGGAGAAACAGATTAGTTGCATGGTGCTAACCGACCAAACTTGAGTACAGGTAATCCTCTTAGGTCACAGTCACACTGTATCGTATTGAGGGCTAGGTTGTAGTACGTTTTTTCCCAAAACGTAGCAGAACGGAAATAAACATAGTAAAAACGTATTACACACGGCTATATATGGCTGCATGACCAGAGTCTCACTGTCACGTATAGGGGGATAGGCTTTATTGCATATTTTTAAACTTAGCAGAACGGCAATAATCGTAGTTAAACGTAGTAGAAACTTAGTACACATGACTATGTATGGCTACATACGTGACCCAGCTTCTTTTGCTTTGAAAGTTTCAAAGCATACATGGCATTTTGATATACCTAGAAAATACAGGTAGCAATCGAAAACGTAGACGAAATGCATTCAGTGCGTACAATGTGTGTGTGTGAATTCGGGTTTAAAGTCGCTTTCAACATTTTTTTCAGTCAAATCACGACGGTGTCTGGTTGCGACAGGGAGCTCGATGCTCACTTTTATAGTGCTGCCTCACTGAAGTTTCATGTCCCAGACACATTACATGATACCACACCCAGTCACATTATCCTTACACGGGGTCGACCAGTCCTAGCTCTACCCCGTAAATCTGAGTGCAAAGCGAGGAGCAGCTAGTACCATTTTTTACGACTTTGGTATGTAGCGGCCCGGGATCGAACCCGTGGCCTCCCGTTCCCCGGAGCGGACACTCTACCAACGGAGCTATCGGGACCGGTCAGTGCGTGCAAAACATAATAAACAAAATACTTGGAGGTCCTTAACATATTACACTACGCATTACCTACGGTTTCCTACGTCTTAATATGTTTTGCTACGTTTTATTCGAGTTTTATTATGTTTCCGTAGGTTTTGGTTGGTTTTGCTAGGTATCACTTCTCTACAAATCGGCGAAAACTTAACATAGCCCATTACGTTACAGTGTGACTTGGGTCTTAGGTCTAAGGCCACAGTCACACTGTATACGTGAGGGCTACGTTTTAGTACGTTTATTAAAAGTAGCAGAAAGGCAATCATCACGAAAACATGCCTATATAATACTGACCCCTTTGAAACCCACATTTATATAGTAAAACCGGGGTTTACAGGGGTAGGCCTTATTGTTCTAATGTCTGCTCTAAAATATAGATTATGGGTACTCGTGAGAACCGTTTCGATAAGGCGGTTTTAACAAGTACCCGCAATCTATATTTTGAGTAGAAATAATAAAAATATCCCAATTTTTTCGAGCTAAAAAGTTTGTTTTCGGAGCGGTAAAGTTTACAATGCATTTGTATAGGCATGTTTTCGTAATGAAACGCAATAAAACATACATACGGCTATATAAAATTATGGCTACATAGGCCACAGTCTCACTGCCACGTATTGAGGGCTAGGTTTTACTACGTATTTTAAAACTAGCAGGATGATAATACTCGTAGTAAAACGTAGCTATATATGACTACATACGTGACCCAGCAATTTACAAAACATACGTGGTTTTTCGATATACGTAGCGTATTCCTAGCAAGAGATGCAGTCATACGTACTAAAACGTAAACGAAACGCATTCAATACGTACACAAAGGCAATAAACAATATACCTGGATGTCCTCAACATACTACACTACGCATTTACTTCGGTTTCCTACGTAAACATATGTTATGCTACGTTCTTTTCTACGTTTTATAGCGTTTCAGTAGGTTTTGCCAAGCGTACAAACAGGCGCAAAATTAACGTAGCTTCATACGTGACAGTGTGACTGGCGACTAAGGTGGTACGAGTGAGACCGCTTCTTAACCCTAGCCCTAGTTCTCAGTCTCAGTTCCCAGTCAGATGCGCGTCTGACTGGTGAACAGGAGGACGCGGGTTCGATACCTGCCGGGGTCGGCAACATTCTTTCGTTGAGATTGATCATGAAATCTTTTCTACGGTAATTCTCTCCATTCCGCTGATTCAAGAAGGGCAGTTGTCAGTTTCTGGCGAAAGTATGTGCACCGCACTGTTTAACCTCTTGCGTATAGGCTTGCCCAGGAAAGGTGTGGATAGGTAAATTGACCGCCTGAAAAATGACCAACAATAGTGTTGGCTGGGCCGTTAAACTCCAATACAAAACCCAAGCGGATACTTTTAATTGTAGAAGTCCCGCAAAATAAAATCGGAGCAACGTATCCAAATTGACCTAAAAATTATTGTTGGGGACGAGAAACCTCAATACAAACAAAGAAAGAACCGTCTCAAAAGATCGGTTCACGCCATGGTTACAAGCTACGGATACATGTATATAAACTAAATGGGCCCCGTCAAACGATTTTGGTACTTATCGCCTATGCGAGCAGCGAAGGTTTAGGCGAGCCTGCGCATCCGCGCAGTCTCGCCAGAACCTTTGCTGCTCGCTCATACAAGCAGTGAATCAAGCGTAACCTTCAGACAGAAAGCCATATCCCTGACCCCTCTGAATGGCTGGGCATGCGCAGTTAATATTTTTAATGACGGAATGCTCGAAGACACAAATTCGCTTGGCGGGGCTCAAATACAAGTTTTTATTTAAATAAGATGCTTTTCAGCTACATGTATGTGGTATACTGCTAGATCACATGGATGCGCTAGCGCAATGGCTTTTGACTTCTCATAACGAAAACACGCCTATTAAAATACATTGTAAATTTTACCGCTGAAATATCAAACATTTTCAGAAGAAAAAATGAGATATTTTTCTTATTTCTGCACAAAACATAGATTGTGGACACCCGTTAGAATCGCCTCGATGAGGCAGTTCTAACGAGTACCCACAGTCTATGTTTGAGAGCAGAAATAAGAAAAATGAGGTTTACCCATGTAAACCCCAGTTTTACAACATAAAAGAGGGGTTGGAGGTGGTCAAAATTATATAGGCGTGTGTTGCGTGACGATGTATCGACAGTAACACAGTAAAATTCCGCTATTAAGACCACCTAAAAATAAGACTAATTCTGCTTTAAAAAGCTTATTTTCCAGTTTGCAGCTATTCTTTCTTTGTGTGTTTTACTTACCATGTCCTGTTGTCACAGACCACCTTTGGGAATGTTCAAAAGTGGTCATAAAGACCACTTTTGAACAGTCCCAAAGGTGGTCTTAATGTAGAAATTTTACTGTACTTATTGTTATTGTTTTACTTTTACTTTTCCATATGTATTTTGATTCTGTAATTTGAAGTGTACTAATTATGTTAAAAGTCACATAAAAGCCACATGATAGATTATTTTAAACCCCTTAGAATAAATAATGGTAAACACTTACAGCCCCCATGAATGTAGCAAAGATAAGGAAACCTCCAGACATTACCGAGGCCAACACAGTACCCGACAGCCGCCAACAGAAAGTCTATCCGACCCTCCCAATGCTCTCGCTCCTTGCTTACCTGCACGTTAAAACAAACAAAGCAACATCAACCCAACAGGCACATGGCGCAATTGTGACGTCACATCAACGTCGGTTAAACGCCATGACATTTATGCAACGTCATATCAACGTCGGTGCAACGTCTTGACGTTGCACCGACGTTGATTTGACGCTGCCTTAGCGACGTGTGCCTGCTGGGAAGTATCACGAAAACACGCCTATATGATTTTGATCCCTCTGAACCCCACTTCTATATACATGTAGTTTGATTGACTGTTTAGGGTTAAACGACACGTCAACCGTTGAGGGTCATTTTGTGTTGTCTCCCAGAGAAAGGGAGAAAAGAGATAGAAGTGATCGTAGAGGAGGTGAAAGTGAGGGACACAGGAGAAAGAGGAAAATGAATGGAAGTGTAGAAACAGAAGACATAACAACATTCCCCCTCTACCCTTACCTGCTGCAAGAACAGCAGGTCTTGTCCAACTGTAAGCCAAAACAGTTGGACGCCCCAGTGACGCAAGGAACACGTCACCTTTGCCTCACCCAACCACCCCCTCTTCTACATATAGTAAAACTTGGGTTTTCAGGGTTGAACCCTATATATCTTAGTTCTGCTATAAAATATAGATTGTTGGTACTCGTAAGAACTGCCTCTATGAGGCGGTTCTAACGTGTACCAACAATCTATCTTTTAAGCATATTATTTGTTTTATTTTTTCTGGTGATAAAATTTACACTGCATTTGTATTGGCGTGTTTTCATAATGGTAATACGTCCGTGAACCCAATTTGTTTACAGAATTTGTGATCTGAAATGGAAAACATTACTCATGTACATGTATTTCTGCTTTGCAAAACTGAATATGGGTAATTGGTCTAACGAGCATGCATCAGCAGTCCATAATTTGAGTCTGAAATAAGAATCATTTTCATGATCAGAGCAACTTGTTATTAAATTTGTACCGCTTTCAATTAATGTATCATATGACGTCGCGTCTGCCATGTAAACAAATCGGTAATAAAGATGCAAATTAGTTAGATACGCCTCGTAAGGTTACATGTACGATGTCCTTAACAACGTCGCGTTTACTAATAGCGAATTATCTACATTTTTGTAAAACAATCGTGAATAAAATGCGTTATAAATTTCATATGATAAATAGAGACTTGCATTCGTCTTCATGTATAATCAAATTAATAAAGATCGTTGATGGAAAGGGATAAAAAGCTCGGCGAGGCCTCGTATTTTATCCCTATTACTCAACTTGTTTAATGAATTCAATAATACATGAGTGTTTTTAGTTTTACGTCTCACCAACAGCTCAGGTCATACGGAGGCGGGCTCTCGGTTTAAAGAGTCATCCGAAAGTTTGCAGAAGCCCGGGATCGAACCTACGATCCCTGGTTTATGAGGTGAGAAGCTTATCAACTATACCGTGGAGGACTTTCAATAATACATGAACACTCGTGTAAAATTCTCTATTTATCATATGACGTCGCGTCTGAGAGTGTAATAACGCCATGTATTATTTTCGATAATCCACTAGTGGATTAAATATGCAAATTAGCTAGATACGTCCCGTAACGTTGCATGTACGACGTCACGTCGCGTTCATTAATGGCGGAATATTGATATTTTTGTAAACAGTTGTGAATAAAATGCGTTTTAAATGTCATATGATAAATAGAATCTTGCATTCGTGCTCATGTATTATTGAATTTATTAAACTCGTTGAGTAAAAGGGATAAAATGCTCGGCAAAGCCTCGCATTTTATCCCTTTTCCTCAACTCGTTTAATAAATCCAATAATACATGAACACTCATGTAAGATCCTCTATATAATACATGTACCAACATCAGCCATGTAAGTGGGGTGGTTTGGTGAGGCGAATGTGCCTTGTATCTTCCAAGCAGGCACATGACGTAATTGTGACGTCGAATCAACGTCAGTGCAACGTCATGACGTTTATGCAACGTCACATCAACGTCGGTGCAACGTCATGACTTTGCACCGACGTTGATTTGACGTCGCCATAGCGACGTGTGCCTGCTGGGATGCGTCACTGGGGCGTCCAACCGAAATTAACTTACAGACCGGCAAGACCTGCTATCCCTACAGCTGGTAAGGGTAGTGGTGAATGATGTTATTTCTTCAGTTTCTACACTTCCTTTAATTTTTCCCTTTCTCTCACATATCCCTAACTTTCATTTGCTCTTCTATTTCTTCTATCTCTGGAGTGTTTCGTGCAAATATCTATATACAATTACGTCTGTCCTGTTACATTCAATATTGAATTTTTTATTATTATTATTTGATTTCATGTTTAACGTCCCCGTCAACACTATATAGGTCATTTTGGAGACTTGCTTCCAATTTTGTGGAACTTTTACCCGACATTGAGATGGAATGACATATCAAGCCCTGTCGCCCAATGAAACCAATAGGGTTTATAAGCATGGAGGGTCCGACTCCCACCGCTTTGCCTAGGCAGACTTAGATCCTCTAAGCGATTTACGAGTACTCGTGTGAGGTTGGATTCAGCTCTGCGCGGAAGCATCGTTTCTTAAAGCCCCAATGGGCGGGGGCCGCTAATAATTGTTATCGTTTTTTGTATCATTTTATGTATAAGACAAGTTTCAGGACAGCTGAGTTGGGCCTTAGAAAGGCAATCCCGGGGCTTGACCTACAATAGACAAGTTTAGTTTTTAATCAGTGACCCCAGCTAGGTACGAGTATAATCACACAACGCGTGAAAGATCGTAAAAGAACAGTTACTCCGTCGGTGCATAAGGGTAATGGGAACCCCTTCAAGGGAGGCAACTGCAAAAGTAGTTTTTGTCTCCCATATCAAAAGGTGTCAACTCTTTAAGGAAGGAATTTGCTCATGAGGAGCAAATTCTTTCCTTTATGAGTATACCCCCCTTTCAATGGGACAGGGCTTATAGAATACCGAACAGGAAGTCCCGAAAGTTTTCCCCCTTTGAAAAATGGCGGGAAAATCTGCTAAATGTTCCCGTTCCCCTTAAATGTCAACACCGTCCGTCATATAGCATGGCACAAGATATAAATTGCAGGGTTCCTCGAAGTTTGCGATGTCTACGCAATCGAATACCGCAACCAACAAGAAGAAGCAAACGATAATATGTGGTAATATCGTTGTGGAGAGCCACAAACCGACTTTATTTTCAACATTGTTTGTTTGATTTTGTTTGATTTGAGGCTTAACGTCCCCGTCAACACTGTATAGGTCATCTGGAAACGTTGTTTCCAATTGTGTGGGACTTTTTCCCGACACTGAGAAGAAATGACATCTCAAGCCCTGTCGTCCAATGAAACTAACAGGGTTTAAAAGCATAGACGGATGGTCCGACTCGCACCGCTTTGCCTGGGCAGGCTAAGATCCTCTAAGCGGTTTACCAGTACTCGTGTGCGGTGGGTTACAGCTCTGGCAGCCCAACTATTTATACAAGCCCCGATGGGCGGGGGCGGTTATTTTCAACATACATACATGTTTACATACATGTTTATCAAGCGACCCAAATTTATAAATTTAAAGTGAAGTTGCTCTTCAGTGCTACAGTCTTTGTACATTATTTATAGAAAATGGCAGCATTGTGATCATCTGCTTTTGCGTAATAGGGTAATCTACAGAATCTGGAATATGGAATCATGGATTGGGCTTGGCAAACAGTGTACACCCAGTTCAACGCGGCGCCTGATCATGGTCTACCCTGTTTGTTTACAGTAAGGAATTTAAGGGTCAGACGACGCAGAACGCAGAGTCTGATCAGGGTCTACATTGTTTGCTTAGAGTACAGTTAAACCTGTCTTAGTGGTCACCTCTATTAAGCAAGCAACCTGTCTTAAGCAAGCACGCATTCCGTTCCCGAAAAACAGGAAAATGTATTGAAATTCACCTGTGTTAAGCAAACACGACTGTACATAAAAAAAGGGTTAAAGGATATGTTAACTGTCTAAGTCACCGTTCAGGGTCATCTTCCCAGCTTACGCTCAGAGACAATTGACTTTTTATAGTACTCTCATTGTTTTTATTATTCTTTGAACCTGCGCATGACAAAACCTGCAATAAGACCGTAGCGACCAGCAGAGACACAAATCAACCCGGGCACCCTTCCACTATGGCAAGACCTTTGGCTTATGTCTCTTTGTATAGATATTAGCCTGTAGTAGGTACATGCGATCAACGAAAACTCTGATCAGACTGCGCGAATGCGCAGGCTGATCTAAGTCTTCGCTGGTCGCTAAAGCCTTCTTGTAGATTTTGTCATGCGCTGCCTCATTTACGAATAGGAAAATTTTCACTCACTTATTGTGTATCGAATAAAAGATCAAGTCCATGTATCATGATGATGATGATTTCGTGTTTAACGACGCGTCAACCCTCTTTGTGGGTCATAAGCGTCAAACGGTTAATGGTTTAACGGCATGAACAATTATGATGATATTAAAAGTAAAAAGTCAGAATGACGATGTATAAAAATCTGAAACAGTTAAATCTTATGAAAAAGTCCAACTTCTTTTAAGAATAAAATAATATTATCAACAGGTACATCTCGAAACAGTTGTTGCAAAGTGTCAGCTTTGAAACATAAAATACGTGAGGGTGAAAAGTCAACACAGTCAATTAAGATATGTTTCACAGTGAATGACTGATCACAACCTACACAAGAAGGCTGATCATCACCATTAAAAATATAAGAATGAGTAACTCTAGTATGGCCGATGCGCAGTCGTGTTAATACTACGTCCTCTTTTCTGGAAAACTGTGGAGGAGAGCATTTTGTACTAACGACAGGTTTAATGGCATGGAGTTTGTTATTTATTGCACGGTCCCATTCGCCTTGCCATTCCGACAAGATGTATCTGTTGATAAATGGTTTAAAATTATTAAAGGGAATTTTAAAAACAGATGGATCAAGATTGAGCGATTCCTTTGCTTTCTTGTCAGCATATTCATTGCCGACAATGCCAATATGGCTCGGAAGCCAACAAAACAAGATTTGGTGTGTTTTAGAAATGTCATGATGTTTTTCGATCAATTTTTGAATTTGAGGATTTTTAGATGATGAATGGTCTAAAGCCTTAAGCACAGAAAGTGAATCAGAAAATATAATTGGTTTTTGAATTATTGAAGAACTGATAAAATCTAAAGCTAGGTCTATTGCTTTGGCTTCAGCTGTAAAAATAGATGAACCATCTGGAAGGCGCATGGTTTTGTGCGTATCTTTAGAAACAAACGCACAACCAACTTTATCTCCTTCTTTGGAACCATCAGTATAGACTTGCTGGTATTCATTGTAACGTGACTGCAGTACCTGGAAGTTTTGTTTGAGAAGTATCGGATTTGATTCGGATTTTTTGCCATCATGCAAGTCGAACAGAATAGAAGGTTGTTTAATACACCAAGATGGAACTTCGGCGGTTTCATGTTTTTGAATATTTTTAAGGTCGATGCCTGAATTTTCTAGCAGTGGTAAAATTCGTAATCCAAAAGGTTTGATTGCTGTGGGTTTAGTTTCATACTTAGCTATAAATTGAGGTGGAAATGAAATTTTGGATGCCGGGTTAGATGGATTAGCAGCAATTCTAATAGCATACTGAAGAGAAAGTTTCTCTCTGTGCGAAGTTAAAGATGGTTCACCTGCTTCTACATAAAGGCTTAATACGGGAGAAGTACGAAAGGCTCCCATAGCCAGACGAAGGCCTTGGTGATGGATAGTATCCATTGATTTTAAATAGGACTTTCTGGCAGAACCATAAACAACAGACCCATAATCTAATTTAGATCTTATTAAAGACCGGTAAAGATGTAATAAAGTATACCGATCTGCTCCCCGACTTGTATGGGCTAAAACTTTCAAAAGATTCAAAGCTTTTAAGCATTTCGCTTTAAGATATTTAATATGGGGAATAAAAGATAACTTTTGATCAAATATGACCCCAAGAAATTTGGCTTCTTCAACAACAGGAATTTGTGATCCGTATAAAAACAAGGAAGGATGTTCGTGTTTCTTCCGTAGTTTACAAAAATTAACACACTGCGTTTTCGACTTGGAGAACTTGAAACCATTTTTATCAGTCCATTCTTCTATTCGTTTTAAATTTTGTTGCAACTTTCGTTCAATTGTTTTCATATTTTTTGAACGGTAACATATACAGAAATCGTCAACATACAAGGAACAATCAGTTTTGTCGTCCAAACATTGTACAATATTGTTTATTTTGATGTTAAATAGCGTAGTTGAAAGAATACTACCCTGTGGGACACCCTGTTCTTGATCATAGAAATCTGACAGGGTAGACCCCACACGCACCTGAAACATGCGCTCCCCTAAAAAGCTTTCAATAAAACTGGGAAGTTTTCCTCTTAAGCCAATGTTATGGAGATCTTTCAATATACCATAACGCCATGTTGTATCATATGCTTTCTCCAAGTCGAAAAAGACAGCTACTACGTGTTCTTTGTTAATAAAAGCATCTCGTATAAATGTTTCTAGTCTTATTAAATTGTCATTGGTACTGCGTTCCGAACGAAAACCCGATTGATATTCTGAAATGAGGTTGTTGGACTCTAAGTACCAGACTAATCTCTTGTTTATCATTCTCTCCAATGTTTTACACAAACAACTTGTCAAAGCTATCGGACGATAATTTGTAGGTTCTGCATGATCTTTCCCTGGTTTCGGAATTGGTACAACTGTAGCTACACGCCAGCTCTCAGGACAGACCCCCGTTTCCCAAATATTATTAAAGATATCTAAAAGTGTTGTAAGAGAACTTTTTGGCAGATGCTTAAGCATCTGATAATGAATTTCATCGGGGCCGGTTGCCGTATCATGTGATTTTTCAGTGGCTTCAACTAGTTCGGATAAGTTAAAAGGTGTGTTGTATTCTTCGTGATTAAGGGATTTGAAGTTAAGTTTTCTTTTCTCCTGGTCCTTTTTGAAATTTCTAAAAGTGTCAGAATAATTACGCGATGATGAATTATTCAAGAATGTGCTCCCAAGAGTATCTGAAATATCTTTTTTTGTTGAAGCTATTGTGTCAAATTCAGTATTTAAATGTGTAAAACTAGAGGACTTTGTTTTTCCTGAAATTTTTCGTACCATATCCCAAACCTTTTTAATGGGGGTTTTGTAGTTCAATTTGGAGACATATTCTCTCCATGACTTTCGTTTTGAAGCTCGGATTGTTCGCCGAGCTTTAGCTCTAAAAACTTTTACGTCGTTTAGCTTTTCTGAAGTGGGACTTTTGCAGAACTTATTTAGAGCCTGTTTACGCTTTTTAATAGCTTCTTTACAGTCATTATTAAACCAAGGCTTGCTTTTCTTAGTATTTGTGGAGGTCTTTGGAATGCATTGTTCTGATATATTAATAAGTGTATCTGTGAAATCAGAAACACTGTCGGATGATTCATTTAAGTGATCAACTGTTAACTCTTCTTCACATAAATTATGGAATAATTCCCAGTCGGCTTTATTCATTTTCCACTTCTGGTTACAGTCTTCATCTGGTTCGTTTACGCTCTCAATTATAACAGGGAAGTGATCACTTCCGCACTGATCATCATGAACAGACCAGTCATAGTCCAAGAAGAGAAGTCCATGTATCTTGTTAAATGTTAAAACACCCCTGTAAATCCCACTTTATATAGAGAGAAGTAGGGTTTATAGAGCACACATTATTTTCCTTATTTTGTTCAAAAACAAGAGGATGGGTACTCGTTGGAACCGCCTCATATAGGCATTTCCGACGAACACTCGCAATCTATGTTCAGACAATTTCACAAATGGTCATCTGGAGAACGTTAATTATTGAGACATACAGTAAAATTCAGTTATTAAGACCACCTACAAGTTAGACTATTCACCTTTAGAAAGCCTATTTAAAAGGTTTCAGTCATTCTTTCTTTCACTGTGTGTGTGTGTGCGTGTGGGTGTGTGTCATGTTTTGTTTTGTTTTTGTTTTTTCGCACTCAGTGTCTTCTAGAAAAAGACTACCCTTGGACGTGTTAAAAGTGGTCTTAAAGAAAGTGGTCTTTAAGACCACTTTTGAACAGTCTTAAAGTTGGGTCTTGTTGTAGGTATTTTACTTTACAAGACTCAATTTTAACGCACGGGTATATTAGCGTTATGTATGGACTTGATAAAATTATCCAGTACGCAGTACCTCACTTTATACAGTAAAAACCTGTAATAAGACCACATTTGGGGCTGTTCAAAAGTGGTCTTTAAGACCACTTTTGAACAGTCCCAAAGGTGGGTCCTGACCGGAGGACACTGTGTGCTGAAAACAAGAAGAAAGAATAACTGCACCATTCTAAATAAGTTTTTTAAAGCAGAATTAGTCTTAATTTTAGGTGGTCTTAATAGCGGAATTTTCGAAGAAATGTAGGTTTTCATGTGGTAAGGGGTAAGCATGATTCTCTTTGTTCTATAGCCGGCCTCGGTAGCTCAGTCGGATGCGCGTCTGACTGGTGATCAGGAGGACGCGGATTCGATACCTGCCGGGGTCGGCAAGATTCTTTCGTGGAGATTGATCATGACATCTTTTCTACGGCCATTCCCTCCCTTCCGCTGATTCAAGAAGGGCGGTTGTCAGTTTCTGGCGAAAGAATGTGCACTTTACTGGTTAACCGCTTTAGGCATAAGCCTGTACAGGAAAAGTGTGGAAAGGTAAACTGACCGGCTCAAAAATGACCTAACATATTGTTGACTGGGCCATTTAACTCGAAAACAAACTCTTTGTTCTGTAAAACATGTTATATGGTACATGTAGCCGTCGTCAGAATCTATATTTAGTTTATACTAATTTATTTTAGTTCGATTGCGATGAAAGCTTCAAGCTTATTGAATCGCTCTCGAACACTCATTCCGGGTGTTTCACGCGCACGCGAGAGAGAGGCAGTGGCTTTTACACCACTGCTACCCATTTACACCTGGGTGGAGTGGGGCAGTGTCATTACGTGTCTTGCCCAAGGACACACCTCGATACCGGTGGCCGGATTCGAACGCACAACCTTTCGATCATGAGTCGAACGCGCTAACCACTGCGCTATCGAGGCTGTATATATTTAGAAAGTGAACAAACAACCCACTATTATTAATGAGTCCTATCATAATGGACCAGGGCTCAAACACCTCTCTGGCCTTGAAATAATAGATTCGACTTAGATTGATTGATTGATTGATTGATTGATTGATTGATTGATTGATTTGGGGTTCAACGTCCCCGTCAACACTTGTAGGTCATTCTGGAGATGATGCTTCGAATTTTGTGGGACTTTTACCCAACATTGAGATTACATGACATCTCAAACCCTGTCGCCCAATCAAACCAATAGTTTTTGTAAGCATAGACGGTCTAACTCGCACCATTTTTGCCTGGGTAGGCTTAAAGAATCTAAGCGGTTTACCAGTAATCATGTGCGCGGTCGGTATCAGCTCTGCGTGGAAGCATCCAGCAACCCCAGCTATTTCTTCAAGCACCGACGGGGCGAGGGCGACAAGATTGGGCTGCATAGTGCTTCCACACTGAGTGGTGCTTCCACATTGAGCTGGAACCAACCGCACATGAGTACTGGTAAACTGCTTAGAAGGTGTAAGCCTGTCCAGGCACACTGGTGCGAATATGCATATACACATGTAAGCCATATCGGTTTCATTGGGCGGCAGGGCTTGAGATGTCATTTCATCTCAATGTCGGGTTAAAGTAACACATAATTGAAAGCAACGTCAAAATGACTTAACTCTTATCATGCTGTTCGCGACAACCTCTATCTTTAGAAACAGTGTAGATCCAGATCAGATGGCTTCTGAAGAAGCCATCTGATCAGGATCTACACTGTTTGACATTCAATTTATGAATTTGTAGGAATAAATTAAATCAAGTTGTCTGATTGGTTCAAAGTCAGAAATGGGTGCGGCTAAACTGAATATTCAGCAGGAGAAGGGTTAAATATAGTGTTGACGGGGACATTCAACCTCAAATCAAACAATCGAACACAATGAATCCCAATGAATTATTGACACCTTACCATGGTGAGGATTTCAGATTCTTCAACAGTCCGATCCGATGCGAATATTTTATCTTCAGCAAATATATTTCATGATCTTAGTGTATTCTTTAAAATGTTTATTTATGAAAATAATATAAATAATGATTATGTTCCTTTTGTCACATACTGCAAATGCATTTTGTTAACACTTATTGTGGTTATATATTTCACCTCTGGGTAAAATCAGTTAACCATGTGAAACATATAAACATCACTTGAGCGGAAAACATAATGGTGTATATCTGAAACTCGATAAATTTAACGTAGATAAAACAGGCAGACAGACAGGCAGGCAGGCAGGCAGGCAGATCGAGTGTGATCCTGCAATGAGACAGGTTTTATAGTATATATAACATTTCGTTCGTAGTTTATGTAGTGAAATGGTAGCCAAACCATCATATTTTCTTTTGTGTCCATTCAATGAAACAGAAGAAGCGATTTTTGACACATCGCGGGAAACTTCTGGGCCGCCTACATCAATGTGTAATTTAAACTGACGCGCTAATCTTCGTGAAAATTGCGGTCAAAATTACGAATTCATCCGAAGTTAAATACTTAGCAAAGTAAATGAAATAGGCGGCTTTCGAATCCACTATTTAAGGAAATACTTTACTAAGAAAAGAATTCCTTCTTAAATCGTTAAGTCGACCTTAACTTAAGTAACGATTACAATCCTGGGCCCAGAACTCACTGTCCATTTATGCCTTCTATATATTTATAGTTTATTGTTTCAGGATAGACTGTGGATAAGCCGGCTGTCCCATGTCTTGGATGTCCCCACGGGGCTTCTTGTAGGTTTTGTTTTGCCACGGCTAATAATATTCTGAAATTCCTATAAACGCCAATGGTCGGGCATGGTACCACATCACGAAAGCACATCTATATAATTTTGACCCCATTGAACCCCACTTTTATAAAGTAAAACTGGGGTTTACAAGGATAAACCTTATTTTTCTTATTTCTTATTTTGAACAGAAATAAGAAAAATATCACAATTTTTCATCTTAAAATTTTCGTGTTTTTTTTTTTTCCTGAGATAAAGGTTACAATTAATGTATTGGTACAGGCATGTTTTCGTAATGCATGTGAAATGTTGGAAACTTATACTGTCAATCAGTACATGTTTGCCGCTTACATGTAAGCCCGCCCATGAACAGTGTGGACAGCTAAACTGACCGGCTAAATATGACCTAAAATAGTGTTGAATTGGCCGTTAAACTCCAATACAAACAAAAAATAGTACATGTGAAACGACTGGCCAGAGTATTCGCTTTTCGCATGTGCCTTCTTTATCCTCTGGGCTACATGTATCCACAGGTTGATACAATATAAGGGCAAACCCTTTACTTACTTACTGGGCGAATGTACAGACTGACCCGTATCTTTGTCAGCCGCATAGGTCTGCCAGAAGGTTTAATGGTGCGCAGCCTCGAAAGTTACTCAGGATCTCCTGCGAATGAAATTTACACTATATGGGCCCACGCAGAGCTGAATCTGACAGGTACTGGTAAACCGCTTAGAGGATCTAAGTAGAAGTAAAACAAAGATCAGGAATTGATACAATTAACTTACTCCACCCATAAAAGACACCAAAGGGAAAGAAATACAAACATTAAGCGACCAGACCATAATGGAAACCTAAACAAAGGAAGGCCATAAGGACAGTTACTTTCCCACAAAATGGCCATATGGCCATCCAAAATTAAAAGACACAAGTGATACACACACTAAGTAACAAACAACAACATAAATAAATCGCCACAGAAGAGCCGCCTTGGAACGGCCAGTGGATGATTTCCACTGGGGGGCTTAAATCGATTTTACGTGGCCACAATCCTCGCCCTTACTTCCGTCGCGATTTAGACAAATAATTTGTTCAGTCCGCATGAAGGCCTCCTAAGCCTGCACAGGCAAAGCGGTGCGATTCGGACCGCCCATGCTTATAAACCCTATTGGTTTCATTTATGTCAATGTCGGGTAAAAGTCCCACAAAATTGGAAGCAACGTCTCCAAAATGACCTTCACGGTGTTGACGTGGACGTTAAACCGCAAATCAAACAAAACAGACGATATCTTCATATGACAGGGACCCCGCCTATCGGGGCTGGAAGAATTAGATGGGCTGCATTATGCTTCCACGCAGAGCTGAATCTGACCACACACGGGTACTGGTAAACCGCTTAGAATGACTAAGCTTTCCCAGACAAAGCTGTGTGAGTCAGATCGTCCAATGCATGTAAGTCTTCAAGGCGGCAGGGCTTGAGATGTCAGTTCATCTCAATGTCGGGTAAAAGTCCCACAAAAGTGGAAGCAACGTCTCCAAAATGACCTATACAGTGCTAGCGGGGACGTTAAACCTCAAATCAAACAAAAACTTACTGGGTGAAATTACAGACAGAAGGGTTAATGGTTCGCAGCCTCGAAAGTTACTCGGGATCTTTACGATATCTTCATATGAATCTGCAAATTACGATACATAGTGCATTTCTTTCTCAAAAAGGGTTAATTTTCTGATCAAATTGTGATACATGTTTTATCTTTATCTATATTAAAAACATAGGTTGTGGGTGCTCGTTAGAACCGCCTCAATGAGGCGGTTCTAACGAGTACCCACAACCTATGTATCGGAGCAGAAATAAGAAAACTACTACATGTCCTTGTAAACCTTAGCTTTCGCCATACAAAGTGGGGTTTACAGGAGTGTTCATTACAAAGGCTTGATAACGCGATGAGAACAACAACCATGTATACAGTTGCCCCCGCCCATCGGGGCTTGAAGAAATAGATGAGCTCCATGATGCTTCCACGCAGAGCTGAAACCGACGGCACATGAGTACTGGTAAACCACTTAGAGTATCTAAGCCTGCCCAGGCAAACGGGTGCGAGTCGGACCGTCCATGCCTCTAAACCAAATTGGTTTAATTGGGCGACAGTGCTTTAGATGTCATTTCATCTCAATTTCGGTTAAAAGTCCCACAAAAGTATAAGCAACGTCTCCAAAATGACCTAAATTGTTTTGACTGGGACGATAACCCCAAGTCAAACAAACAAAATCTTTATATGAATCTTGAATCTGCAAATAACGATAACAGATCCGTGCGACATAGTGTCCAAAGGCGTTAATTTTCTGATGACAAATTGTGATACATGTATGATTGCACGACCCGCAGAAAAAGCGACCGACTGAAGTCGGTTGAGGTTGATTTTCTAAGAGTGCCCTAAAATCACCGTGTCATTCTGTCAGTCTGTCCGTGCGTAACCCGTTTGTGAAAATTGGTGATAGTGACTTAACCGCTTGGAATATTTAAACAATTTTTGGCATACCGATAGATATCAATAAGATCTAACCAATGAACTTGCGAAATATTACATTCAAATTAGTATAACCTCGCCGAGGCGAAAAATGTGAAAATTTTCGAACTGCTTCTCCTCGGAAACCGTTGGGCCGATTGAAGTCATATTTCATATGGAGCCTCTATGGGATGGGGGAAACCAACATTTGCTAATGGGGTCCAGGTCACATGACCAAAATGGCCGCCAAGCCATATATGGTAAAAACCCTTCAAAAATAGTCTTCCCCAGAACCACTGGGCAGATTTCCACGAAACTTGATACATAGCATCTGGGACGTAGGCCCACCATAAATTGCTGAAATGGTGACCCTGGGCTGACCTTGACCTTCTTTGTGCCTTTGACACTTTGACTTTAAAACTTTGACACATATGCTTTTGTATTGGAAAAGTGAGAACGAATTTTATCCTGCAAACGATTCAGAATACAGTACTAAAGTATAAGATATATTTTTGCTCCTTACGATAAGGCGCATTTATTTGGGGAACCGTTTTAGGTCCAGGTCACATGACCAAAATGGCCGCCATTACCATATATGGTGACACTCATAAAGCTAAAAGCATCCGGCGGGTCGTCCACTTCAGCTGAAGCACTGGTTCTTATCTATATTCAAAACATAGGTTGTGGGTGTTCGTCAATGAGGCGGTTCTAACGAGTACCCACAACCTGTGTCTTGGAGCAGAAATAAGAAAACTACTACATACCCCTGTAAACCTTAATGTTCTCCATACAAAGTGGGGTTTACAGGAGTGTTGATTAAAAGGCTTGTTAGCGCGATGAGAACAACTAGCGTGTATACAGAATAACTTTTTTGGTCAAAATAAAGATCTTTGGCATCACGTGAACAAGTCCGTGAAATAAACATCCCTCTAAACCCCACTTTATATAGAGAATACTGGGGTTTATGGAGTATACATAATTTTCTTTTATTTCTGCTTCAAGACATAGGTTGTGGGTACTCGTTAGAACCGCCTCAATGAGGCGGTTCTAACGAGCACTCACAAACTATTTTTGCGGTAAAAATTAGAAGAAATGTCACGGATTTTTTTCGGAAAAATTACAAAAAATAGTCATTTTGGAGATGTGAAAAATGTGCTATGTCGCACGGGTGTGTTATCGTAATGATATAACTGCCTAACTGAGATGGTTTGAACGAATACCCATTATCGTTGTTTCAATCCTTATCTTGCTGTTCACGACAGCCCCTATCTTTGCAAACAGTGTAGATCCAGATCAGATGGCGTCTGAAGACGCCATCTGATCAGGATATACACTTTTTGGTATTCAGTTTATGAATTTGTAGCAATAAATTACATCAAGTAAGAAGATTGGTTGATAGACAGAAATGGGTGTGGCTTTAAATGAATATTCAGCAAGATAAGGGTTAAGCAAAAATAAAAATAGTGAATACCATTTTTTTCTTTATATAAAGTGGATATTACAAGGGCATACATTACACGGACTTGTTATCGCCATGAATAGCAGAACCCAGTGGTTTTGTTTGAATTGTGATTTAACGTCACGTCAACACCATTTAGGCCATTTCGGAGACATTGCTTCCAATTTTGTGGGACATGTACCCGACCCCACATTGAGATGAAATGACATCTCAAGCCCTGCCTGATGCACGTCCATGAATATAAATACTATAATACTACTGTGCCACCCAATGAAACCAATAGTATTTGTATTTATGGATGCGCACCACATTGCTTCGACAGGCTTGGACCTTATAAACCGTTTACCAGGTCTCATGTGCGGTGGCTTTCAGCTGTGTGTGAACAGAAAAAACAACAACATTTTTTCATACGCGGATCTCATTGAAAAATGAAGTCTCCAAGGGTGGTGGTATGATTAAGGAAGGCAAATTTTCTATAAAACAGAAACCACCCAGATCGTACGATAGAACAAATGCGTCCTACAAAATTTGCTTAACATGTGTTTTCATGCAAAGCGATAACTATTTCAGCCAACTCACAAGAAACCATTCCTAAGGCTATGCGCTCTCAGTATTCATCTTTTTCAATAGAGGATCTTACATGATTGGTTTTTGCTTGTTAGGTTTAACGTCCCCGTCAACACTGTAAGGGTCATTTTGGAGACGCTGCTTCCAATTTTGTGGGACTTTTACCCGATATTGAGATGAAATGACATCTCAAGCCCTGTCGCCCAGTGAAACCAATAGGGTTTATTAGCATGGACGGTCCGCCTCGAACCGCGGTTCCTGGAGAGGCTTAGATCCTCTAAACGGTTTACCAGTACTAGTGTGCGGGCCGGATTCAGCTCTGCGTGGAAGCATCATGCAGCCCATATATTTCTTCAAGCCCCTAAGGGCGGGGCCATAAGATTCTGTTTATCATATGACCACTAAAAATTGGATTTTATCGTCTTTAAGTTTGACAATCTTATCTACAAAAAGCATGGTTGACATGGACGTCGTCATGACGTTACTTAATTGTGCCAAAGTGCTATTACACGTGTTGTCATACGATTTTTAGAAGGTGATGACCTTTCAGGTCTCACCTTCTTATGGCAACACTCAGAGAAATCCCCTTGATACCGCATCACTCCTTTTTCAAGAAAAATAGGTCCTCATAAATCAGTGAAGAGATGCGCTTGTATCATTTGATATGTGAAAATAATATGCAGATTGAAATAAAAACTGTGGATGCAAAATACACAAGTAATGAACTTCAGAGTTAAATGTCATAAAATTGATCTAGATTTGAAATTGGTCTCGTTTCGCAGCTGACCTGGCCTAGTTATTAAGAGCGAGTTCGGTTGACTTTCTACAGTTAACTATAGTTGCACCAAAACACGGGGATGATGGCTCGTGCCGCACTACTAGAATTAACTGAGTTCAATCAAGCTTGCTTTGGCATTTGAGAGGAGTTCTGTCTAGCAAGAACAAAACCACGACGACAGGGGGATAATAGTAGGTTAATCAAATGAATATAAACTTATTAGAAGGTGATGACCTTTCAGGTCTAACCTTCTTTTGTCAATCGACACTGGAGCCCACCTCGATGACGAATAACTCCTATGCTTCAAGAAAAATAAGTCTCCATATATTTATCAATAGACGCGCATGTATCATTTGATAAGTGAAAATGATGCTGATTGTCAAACTGAGGAAGCCAATTACACAAACAACCAACTTCAGAGTAAAATGCCATAAAATTAACCCTATGGTTCAAATTGGTCCCGATTCGCAGCTTTGTCATGACCTATTTTGCTTTGAGCATGTTCAGTTGACCAACTAAAGTTAACTCAAGAAAAGTAGGGGAGACAGTAGGCTTACTCTTGTACAAAATTGTATAATGACTGTATCACCCCACGCCCCACTTTTCGATCCCACAATTAGAAGCGACAGGTAGCATCAAATTTCATTTGATGCGTCACCAGTAACGATTCAGATTCAGAATTCTACTGACGTCAAGAAAATGTCATCGTTTGCCCTCGGGTAAATCGAAAGTATAAAAATGTTTTCAAGTTGGACGTGGTTTTTCCAACACGTGGCCAAAATGGAAATAATCGATTTTCGGATTGCATTTAACTTACAATATTCCACCTTCCACCGTATTCATTGTTACTAGGCAAGGCTTCCATCTCTTATACCAAGCTAACTCTCGCAGTCGCAATATTCCTACATGGCGCGTTTTGGAGCAAGTCAACTCTTGTTAACTCTAGTACGTCAACCGAACTCGCTCAAAATCTAGATCGCGGATTAATAATTCAATGAATGAGTTGACAGTATGAATGGAATACTACGACTTGCTATACTACAGATAGAGCGAAGCTTCCAATTTTGTGCGACTTTTACCCGACATTGAGATGAAATGACCTCTCAAGCCCTCTCGCCCAATGAAACCAATAGGGTTTATTAGCATGGAGGGTCGGTTTAACGTCCCCGTCAACACTGTAAAAGTCATTTTTGACACGTTGCTTCCAATTTTGTGCGACTTTTACCCGACATTGAGATGAAATGACCTCTCAAGCCATCTCGCCCAATGAAACCAATAGGGTTTATCAGCATGGAGGGTCTGCCTCGCACCGCGGTTCCTGGACAGGCTAAAATCGTCTAAGCGGTTTATCAGTACTAGTGTGCGGGACGGATTCAGCTTTGCGTGGAAGCATCATGCAGCCCATATATTTCTTCAAGCCTCCATGGGCGGGGGCGGATAAGGCGAAGTTACCTTCAATGTTGCATTTGTTTGATTTGAGGTTTAACGTCCCCATCAACACTGTAAAGGTCATTTTGGAGACGTTGCTTCCAATTTTGTGGGACTTTTACCCGACATTGAGATGAAGTGACATCTCCAGGCCTTTCGCCCAATGAAAGCAATAGGGTTTATAAGCATGGACGGTCAGACTCGTGCATACCGCTTTGCCTTGGCAGGCTCAGATCTTCTAAGCGGTTTACAAGTACTCGGGTGCGGGTCGGATTCAGCTCTGTGTGGAAGCATCATGCAGCCCATATATTTCTCCAAGCTCCGATGGGAGAGGGGGGGGGATGCAATTCACTGTTGCATGGATATATTTGTGAACCATCGGGAAAATATAACTTTATAACTTAAACTCCTTTATCTTAACGTTTAAAGTACGGGAAAATACACATTAATTCCGGGCGGTGGGTGCTTGTTTTTTTGTTTTTTTTTTGTTGAGCCGAGGTCAGAAAATATCAGATTTTGTTTCCTCTTCTTCTGTATCTGAATATTTCCCTTTTTTTACTGAGGTGTATTGGATTTGTTTGATTTGACGTTTAACGTCCCCGTCAAGACTGTATAACGGCCCCGCCCACCGGGGCTTGAGGAAACAGATTGGGCTGCATGATGCTTCCACGCAGAGATGAAATCGACCGAACACGAGTACTGGTAGACACCTTAAAGGTTCAGATTCTAAGCCTGTCCAGGAAAAGTGGTGCGTGTTGGACCACCCATGCATATAAGCTCTATTGGTTGCATTGTGCGGCAGAGGCTGAGTTGCCATTTCATCTCAATGTCGGGTAAAAGTCCGACAAAATTGGAAGCGATGTCTCCAAAATGACCTATAAAGTGTTGACGAGGCGCTAAACCTCAAATCAAACAAACAAAACTGTGTAGACGTGCTTCGAATTTCGTTGGACTCTTACCTAACATTGTGATGAAATGGCATTTAAAGCCTTTCCATACTATGAGACCAATGGACTTTCCGACTTCAAATTATAGCCCTGGGGCCAAAAATGCCCCCGCCCCGGGGCCCTTTGGTTTTATACTGACTTATACAGGGAAACCCTTTGAAAATCTTCTTGTCAGAAACCAGGAGGCTGAGGAGTTTGATATTTGATATGAAGCTGCGTCTAGTGGACCTCTATCAAGATTGTTAGAATTATAGCCCACTGGTTTTACATAGACATCTCGCGGAAAAATCTTCAAAAATCTTCTTGTCTGAAACTATAAGCCTCAGATCTCAGATATTTGATATTTGGTATGTAACTTCGTCTTGTGAATCTATATCAAGATTTTCAAATTATAGTCCTTGTGCCAAAATCCCACCCCACCCCCGGGTGCTGTTTGCTCTTACATTGGGATATATAAGGCCCAGGTCTTTGATATTTGTGAAGATTTATCTAGCAGACCTCCACCAAGACTGTTCAAATTATAGCCCTTGGGTCAAAATGGCCCTGCCCTGGGGCCCACTGGTTTTATGTTGACTTATATATGGAAAACCTTTAAAAAGCTTCTCATCTGAAACTAGAAGGCCCAGGTCTTTGATATTTGGTATAATGCTTCATCTGGTTGTCCTCTACTATGCTGTGTAAATTATAGCCCTTGGAGCAAAGGTTGCCCCGCCTCAGGCCCCACCGGTTTTACAAAGCCATCTATGGAAAACCTTTGAAATGTTCTTCTAAAAAACCCAAGGCCCAGGTCTTTGATATTTTGCTAGAAGTTTCATGCGGATGACCTCTACCAAGATTATTCAAATCAAAGCCCTGGAGTCAAAAATGGCCCCGCCCCAGGGCCCACTGGTTTCACAGACTTACGTACTGAAAACCTTTAAATACCTTCTCGTCTGAAACCAGAAGTTCCAAGTCTTTGATATTTGGAATGAAACTTCCTCTAGTTGCCCTCTCCCAAGATTGTCCTAACTATAACCCCAGTGGGTCAAAACTTGACCTACCTGGAGCCCACTGGTTTTATATAGGGTTAAGTCTGAGCCGATTAATCTCATTCTGCTGCACTAAGACCTGACCCTCAATGTCCACAAGGTGCCTAGACAGTGACATACAAGTGAGCTCTGTATTGCCAAAGGGAACCACAGACACATAACCATCCTCCCCACCATGTGACAGTATTAGAAAAACTAATTCATTTCCCTCTGTTGCACTAGGACCTGACTCTCGATGCCCACAATGTTCACAATATGTCCAGATAGTAACATACAAGTTAGCTCTGTATTGTCAAAGGGAACCAATGACTGTCATTTAACGACAATTCTTGCCCCCCCCCCCCCCAAGCCAATTGTCACAGCGAGGCATTGTAAGTTAGACCATTACGATAACTCACCCGTGTGACAGAGCATTTTTCACATCTCTCAAACGGCTAGATTTCTGATGAAAAACGTTGATATTTTTCATACTAATGTTCAAAATATAGGTTGAGGGTACTCGTTAGAACCGCCTCAGTAAGGCGTTTCTAACGAGTACCCACAACCTATGTCTTGGAGCAGAAATAAGAAAAACAATGTATACCCTCGTAAACCCCAGTTTTCTCCATACAAAGGGGGGTGGGGGTCATTTTACGGACTTGTTCACGTGATGCTGAGCAAATTCATCTCCATTCACTAGGACATGACCCTCAATGTCCGGAAAATGTCCAGATTGTAACAATATAAGTCATCTCTTTAGAAGGGAACTTTGAAAAGACTTCATCCTCATGCAGAAAGAAAATAATTTTGGAAGGAATGTTCCATGGGTGACCCTCTGACAAAGTTGCTCATAATAGTTTCGCTCCACTGAACATAAAAGCCACCAAACGAAACAATAAGACTTCTAATTACGATAACACACCCATGCGAAATAGTGCATTTTTAACATCCCCAAAATGGCTACTTTTCTGATGAAAATCCGTGATATTTTTCTTAACAATGGTCAAAACATAGGTTGTGGGTGCTTAATGAGGCGGTTCTAACGAGTACCTACAACCTATGTCTTTGAGCAGAATTATGAAAAATAATGTATAAACCCCCACCCCTAACCCCAGTTTGCTCTATATGAAGTGGGGTTAAGATGGTTCTTCATTTCACGGACTTGTTCACGTGATGTAGTACTAAATAGGTAGACTGATTTTGAAATAATTTCACAGGAATGTACCTTTGGTCGCTCTCAACCAAAATGGCTCAAACCATCCACTCCACCTTATCTTACCTACCACTTTATCTGTACAATAAGGATTAGGTGAGCGTTCCAGGGCCATTATGCCCCTCTTGTTTAATCCGGGTTTCACTGGGTCGACGGACGTCTTTCAAACACTTGACAAAACATAGCAACCAACAAACTTTTAAACTTGAGATCGAAGCCTAAGATAAAAACCAGCCTGTGTCCCGGAATATTGGTGTTAGAAAGCCATTTATAAATTATTATCCCCACGTTTTTTTCGAAGAAAAAGTGGGGATATTGTTATCGCCTCCGTCCGTCCGTGTGTCCGTCCGGCCATCTCCTCCTTAACCACTGGTCGGAATGTAACCAAATTTGGTACAAAGCTTCCTTACATGATGAGGGCGTGCAACGTCACATTTATTTTTGGCCCCGCCCCAGGGGCCTTGGGGAGGGGTCAAAAGGTCATATATCAATTAAATTCAATTTCAAAGTCAATTTTATAGATTTTGAAACCAAACTTTGCATAAGTTATGATTAATGATATATGTAACACATATTGGACGAGATTTTGGCTGCGACCCCTGGGTCATGCCCAAGGGGTTGGAATGGGGGGTTGGGGTGGGGGGGTGGGGCTCAGGGGGTCAAAATTCAAATTTTACCGAGAATTGTCATATGGAATATCAAATTGAAGGGGGTGATTAGTAGAATGCAATACAAGTAAAATTTTGACCCTGGGGTCAGATTGGGGCCCTGGGGGAGGGGTCAAAGGGTCAAAATTTAAGTTTTTTGGAACATAGTCATGTGGCATATCAAATTGAAGGGCATGCTTAGTAGAATATAATACAGGTAATATTTTGGTACTTGGCCCCTTTGTAGAACGCGTGGGGATTTGCGATGGCGCGCCATCGACAGTATACTAGTCTTGTTTGCTAGAGTCTATGTATGTAATTGTCTCCAGAATTATTCTCATTGACACAAGAAGGGATTCACAACATGTAGCGTTCGATCCTCAATTTTGTTTTTGACATTTCATTTGTCTGCTCCTCGCGTTACTACAACCATATAAAACCATGACTGTTTTAAAAATGAAAAAAGTAATGAAATGAAATGGCCCAATGTAAAAACTAACAGTTTTCTACCATCACCTTCTATTAGTACTTTCAGTACTTTGATTATTACACGGCGTTATCCACTGCTTATCAACGACGTCATATGATAATACGCTTTTTAGCTCGTACGTGAACTGGGACATATCATAGTGCGCGGTCGGTTCACCTCCAGTGAACAGATTTGTACCCAAGTATAAAGATTCATACAAAAATAATAGGGGATTTTTCTTATAATATTGTGTCACACTTGAAATGTTTGTTTTAATCTCAACCTTAGTAATTACTATTTTTATCCCCGACCGAAATAGCTATCAGCATTGTGTCCTTCCTTCCTTCCTTCCTTCCTTCCTTCCTTCCTTCCTTCCTTCCTTCCTTCCTTCCTTCCTTCCTTCCTTCCTTCCTTTCTTCCTTCCTGCCTTCCTTCCTTCCTTCCTTCCTTACTTACTTACTTCCTTCCGTCCGTCCGTCCGTCCGTCCGTACGTACGTCTCAAGACACAACATTATGGTTGCAACAACTGGTATAGTGATGGTTCTTGGTATAGTTGTACATGTGGCCAAGAAGTCATGTCATGAGCAAGTGAACACAACTCTTGATGTTATGGTATTTTAATTATCTCCCTAGGCAATATAACCGTGTGATCATAATAACCAATTTGAGATATATTTATGAGACTTGGTACAATTGTACTGCTGACTAAGAATTTGTGTCGTGACTAAGAAATGTAACACTGGGCGACATTATATGTTAGTTATCTCCCCTGACAATATAACCTTGTGATCAGCATAACTCCAACACCCTTTTATATATCTGGATGGTACTTGTTACAATCGTACATGAAGTTATAAAGGTCTGTTGTGAGCAAAACCATAACTCTGGGCGCCATGGTATTTAAGTTATCTCCCTGACAATATATCGTTGTGATCGCCATTACTATAAAATTGATTGGAATGGGTACAATTGTTTGTTTGTTTGTTTGATTGATTTGAGATTTAACGTCCCCGTCAACACTGTAAAGGCCATTTTGGAGACGTTGCTTTCAATTTTGTGGGACTTTTACCCGACCTTGAGATGAAATGACATTTTGAGCCCTGTCGCCCAATGACACCAATAGTGTTTATAAGTATGGACGGGCCGACTCGCACCGCTTTGCCTGGGCAGGCATAGATCCTCTAAGCTGTTTACCAGTACTCGTGTGCGGGTCGGTTACAGCTCTGCGTGGAAGCATCATGTAGCCCATATATTTCTTCAAGCCACGACGGGCGGGGGCCGGGTATAATTGTACATTAGGTTAAGAAGACCTGTCGTGAGCAAGAACCTCGACTCTTGGTGCCATGGTATTTTAGCAATTTCCCCTGATAAAATAAACTTGTGATCACCATAACGCAAATACACTTTGAGATATATTGATAGGGCTGTGTACAATTGGGCACAAGGTTAAGACGGTGTGTCAAAAGTACATATAAGAACCGCAGCTATGAGTGCCATGGTATTTTAATCACCTCCCCCATCCCATGACAATTTTACCTCACGATCGCAATAGCTCCAATACCGTTTGAGATGTTGATGGTACTTTGTTTAGTGGGACATGAGGTTTATTTCCATCCACAGTAAAACCTTGTGATCACCATAATTCCATCAGTTGACCCCCCGCCTATCCGGGCTTGGAGAAATAGATTGGGCTGCATTGTGCTCCAACGCACTGCTTAAACTAACCGCACATGTGTAGGTAAACCGCTTAAGTATAAGCCTGTCCAGGCAAAGTAGCGCCAGTCGGACCATCCGTGCATGTAAACCCTATTGGTACTTCGGTAAAGTCCCTAATATTGGAAGCAACGTCTTCAAAATTCCCTACATGATGTTGACGGAGACATTAAACCACATTTCAAACAAACGTCTTTGACCACTTAATTTATGTAAATTAATAATTAAGAGACAGCGCATGACAAAACATACAAGAAGAGATGAAATCGCTGCTTCCTTGAATGAATTCGGTAATCGATGGTGTAAGCCAGAGTATGTTGAGCATAAAGACCTTAAGGACTGGAAACTAAGCATTTTAAAACTAGTGAATAAACGCATTTCTTTCTATTCTCAAAATACTAACTTATTACCTCCTAAGCCTAAAACGTCTTTACGTCATCTTAAAACTAGGTATTCAAGAATTTCATAAGAAGTTTGTTTTGGCCCCTGCATACAAGGCCGCTAACAATGTCGTCGTTGTGTGACGGCTCCACTATGTTAAAACGCTTAAGCAGGAGCTTGGTGGTACTAAGGCCTATGAACTTCAGCCTTTAGCTGAAGAGAGAGTTATAGTAGATAAACATATTTGTCATTCAGCCACCAAGTTTGCTGTGTGTGTTACCGAAGGCCAAGACACGCTTCCTACGCTATACTGGCTACCAAAACTTCATTAAAAACCTTACAAAGCACGGTTTATTGCATATTCTAGCTCTTGCACTACCACTGAACTTTCTAAATTATTAACTTCCTGTCTTACTGCTATTAAAACGCATGTGATTAAATATTGTGATAAAGTCTTTGAGAGATCAGGAAGAAATCTGTTTTGGTCTATAAAAAATTCGAATGAGGTTTTAAATAAATTGAAATCCAGACATTTTCGTGCTTCAAGTCTGTCTACTTACGATTTTTCCACTCTTTACGCTACACTTCCTCATAATCTTATAAAAGAAAAGCTTAATGATTTAATTGAATGGGCTTTTCGCAGAGAAGATTCTCTCTATCTTGCATGTAATGTCAGAAATGCATTTTTCACTTCTAAAGAGCATAAGAATTATACACTTTGGTCATGTCAGAAGTGTGTGATGCCCTCACCTTTCTACTTGACAATATTTATATTAGATTTGGTACTAAGTTATTTAGACAAATTGTGGGTATTCCGATGGGTACGAATTGCGCACCTCTTGTGGCTGATCTGTTCTTGTATTGTTATGAAAGAGACTTCATGTTGTCGCTTTCCATTGATAACCAATCTGAAATTATTGAAGCTTTTAGCTCCACTTCTAGATATTTAGATGATTTATTAAATATTGATAATACCTATTTCGATGGTTTGATCAATCAGATTAACCCCCGAGAACTTCAGTTAAATAAAGCAAATTCTTCTGATACCGAGGCCCCGTTTTTGGATTTACATCTATCCATTGTAGATGGGTTTGTTTCGTGCAAAATGTATGATAAACGCGATGACTTTGATTTTGAAATTGTAAATTTTCCTTTTTTGGATGGTGATGTTCCTCGTGCGCCATCCTATGGCGTTTATATTTTGCAATTAATTCGATTTGCTAGAGTGTGTAGTCATGTAACTGACTTCAACACTCGTAATAAATTATTAACGGCTAAACTCCTTAATCAGGGTTATCGGTACCATAAACTACGCAAAGCCTTTTCAAAATTTTATAGACGCCATTCTGATTTAACTTCAAAATTCAATATTGGACTTAAATCTCTTCTGCAACAAGGTCTATCGGAACCCGAATTTTATGGTGACTTAGTATATAAATTCAGAAAAATTTATAACCGCAATGACTTCAGCACCCAATTTCGTAAAATCATTCTTCGATATAAAAAAGATTGGGTACAATATGGATGTTATACGACAGACTGCATGCATGGTAGTTAACCCAATCACGGTTGGCAACTTTGCTTCCCTCTTTAATTGCACGCCGGTGGGTCAGGCCTCAGTTTCTATGACGGCTCCAACGTAAAGGCTTATTGAGAATTATAGAGATCTAATTCTTGGTAATGTTGGTTGGTGCCTGATGCTCTGTCTCTGGTCGGGCCCATCGGAGTCTAACTGTTGGTTTTCTTTTGCTCCAGCATTTCAGTGGTTTCTTGCTGTCGAGTCCTCACCGTTGTCTCACCTCTGTGGTTCTTTGTTTTTTTGTGTTCACGGAGATGTTGCACTGATGAGTTAGGAGGCCTTCATGCGGACTGAACAAATTATTTGTCTAAAGCGCGACGGAAGTAAGGGCGAGGATTGTGGCCATGTAAAATCGATTTAAGCCCCCAGTGGAAATCTTTCCACTGACAGTTCCAAGGCGGTTCTTCTGTGGCGATTTATTTATGTTGTTGTTTGTTACTTACTGTGTGTATCACTTGTGTCTTTTAATTTTGGATGGCCATGTGGCCATTTTGTGGGAAAGTAACTGTCCTTATGGCCTTCCTTTGTTTAGGTTTCCATTATGGTCTGGTCGCTTAATGTTTGTATTTCTTTCCCTTTGGTGTCTTTGGTGAGTGGAGTAGAGCTAAAAGCTTCAATAATTTCAGTTTGGTTATCAATGGAAAGCGACAAAATGAAGTCTCTTTCATAACAATACAAGAGGTGCGCAATTAGTACCCATCGGAATACCCACAATTTGTCTAATATAAATATTGTCAAGTAGAAAGGTCTTTATCAAAGGTATGAGATCCTTGTGCACATTTGGTAAGGTCATATAGCAGAATATCTTTGTTTACACCTCCGAAAATGGCGGACCGCCGATTGTCCTTATTGTAGATTCGCCGGCTCTAATGTCTTGCAGATGCCTTGCTGATATTATATTTTAGGGTCCTTTCATTCAACATTATTTCACTTATCTCGAGCCGATCACTAACCAGAGGTGGGCGCAAACCGGAGTACTGGGATAAAAAACACATTCTTTTGCAAACCTGGCGCCTCACATGCATTGCATAGTTCGATCAAATTGACCTGAGATTGGTGAACTCTATAAACATAATTTCACACCCGACTGAATGCATATATTTATCTTCGCCGTCTCCTGAAAATGGCGATAACGTTAATCAAAACATAGAGATCGGTAAATGGGTCGCAATTCACGAGATGCCGAAAATTCACGAGAAGTTTACGAAAGCAAGCGTATTAGGCGATAACATTGACTAATTTATTCATTGCATACAGGTCAGTCTCATGTCAAATTGTTCGAACTATTATCTAACGCATTCGTCTGTACGCCGGCTACATCACGAAAACACGCCTATATAATTTTGACCCCCCTCGAACCCCACTTTTATATAGTAAAACTGGGGTTTGCAGGGGTCAATCTGATTTTTCTTATTTCTGCTCTATAATATAGATTGTGGGTACTCATTGGAACCGCCATAACAACAATACCCTTTGAGATATATTGATGGGCCTTGGTACAAATGGACACAAGGTAAAGACGATGTGTCATGGGTACGAACCGAAGCTATGAGTGCCATGGTATTTTAGTCAACTCCCCACCACCACCACCTGACAATTTTGGCTTACGATCGCAATAGCTCCAATACCGTTTGAGATATGTTGATGGAACTTTGTTTTGTGGGGCATGAGGTTTTTTTTCCACCCACATTAAAACCTTGTGATCACCATAATTCCATCAGTGGACCCCCGCCTATCGGGGCTTGGAGAAATAGGTTGGCCTGCATTGTGCTTCAACGCAGTGCTTAAACCGACCGTAAATCGCTTAGGTATTAGCCTGCCCAGGCAAAGTGGCGCAAGTCGGACCATCCGTGCATGTAAACGCTATTGGTTATTTCGGTAAAAGTCCCTTATATTGGAGGCAACGTTTCCCTACATGGTGTTGACGGAGACATTAAACCGCATTTCAAACAAACGTCTTTGACCACAGCAATAGGTCTTGCCATAGTAGATGAGTGCACCGGCTGATTTGAGTCTCTGCTGGTCGCACCGGTCTTATAAGGACAGTCGGCAGGGAACTCTACAGTAAAAAGAAACAAAGAACGGCTGTCTTTCCCGCGATTTTTCTCATTTGGTGGAGGTGAAAGCTTCGTTTTTTATCGCTAAAATTTGATCATTTTTAAACAGTTTTTAACGCAAAATCTGTCTGACTATTTTATCGACAATCATCAGAAATAAACGAAAATATACACAAAATATAGAGTAAGTCTTTGTCAGTGGTATGAGACTGATTTAAATATTTCTTGTGCACATTTGGCACATTTGACCCACTCGAACCCCACTTTTATATAGTAAAACTGGGGTTTGCAGAGGTAAACCTTATTTTTCTTATTTCTGCTCTAAAATATAGATTGTGGGTACTCGTTAGAACCGCCTCAATGATGCGGTTCTAACGAGTAACAACAATCTATATTTTGAGCAGAAATAAGAAACATATAGTAATTTTTCATCTTAAAATCTTCATTTTTTCGGCGATGAAGGTGGCAATGTATTTGTATAGGCGTGTTTTCGAAATGATACGTATCCATGTCATGGTGAAAAATTGCACAATGCTCGGCTACATAACATGTGTCAAACACGGATGCATTATTTCAATCACATTACATTTGTACTAGCCTAGCCACTAGGCGTTAAAATGAATAATATGGAATTAAAATCATCTTTTGCACCAAAATGAACAGTGTGTAAAAGTTTAGCTAGTCTAGTCTCTCTGGGTCAATTTTAACTGATAATCCTAAGATTTGAGACTCTACCAAATAGACTTGTCATTACTAAGAAGGCGATAAATGTTTAAACCAATAAAATACCAAAAAAAGTGATCAGAATTTTATTATCAGACTAGTAGCTAGTCTACATTTGTACATGTAATAGTTTTAGTCACATTACATATGCCTTGGGGGACCCTGCCCATCGGGGCTAGGAGAAATAGATTGGGCTGCATAGTGCTTCCACGCCGGACTGAAACTGACAGCACAAGAGAAGTGGTAAACCGTTTAGAACCAGTAATGTGACGCGAGTCAGACCATCTATTGCATATAAGCCATATTGGTTTCATTTGGTGGTAGGGCTTGAGATTGTATTTCAATGCCGGGCCAAAGTCCCCCAAAATTGGAAGCAACGTCTCCAAAATGACCTAAATCGTGTTGACAGAGACGAAACATACATCTGCCCTGTTATTTGCTTGGTTTGAATGTGTGGTTAGACTAAAGGATAGGCAATACAATGAAATTCCGCTATTAAGACCTGCAAATTGTAAGACTAATTCTGCTTCAAAAAGCATAATTAGAATGTTTTAGTTATTCTTTCTTGTTGTTTTCAGCAGCCAATGCTCTCTAGTAAGGTACCACTTTTTGACTGTTCAAAAGTGGTCTTAGAGACCACTTTTGAACAGCCCCAAAGGTGGCTTAATATAGATATGTTACTGTGTTCTAATGATAAATAGGATATAATGGCTTTAGTATATTAACCCTTATCTTGCTGAATAAATATTTAAGCCACACCCATTTATGTCTATCAACCAATCAAATTACTTGATGTAATTTATTGCTACAAATTCATAAATTGAATGCCAAACAGTGTAGATCCTGATCAGATGGCTTCTTCAGATGACTCCTTCAGAAGCCATCTGATCTGGATCTACACTGTTTGCAAAGATAGGGGTTGTCGTGAACAGCATGATAAGAGTTAATAAACGGTTTGATGATAATTTGTATATCTTTGTGGGTCGTAAATTCCAGTATGTCTTACATACATAACTGGCTCTTGTAGAAGAAAAGGACTTCATCATTATGAACAAATTCCTTCCTTTAGAATAAGATCCATTTTCAATGGAATGATGATGATTTTTATTACATGTACATGCATTTTGTTTTATAGTATATTTTTACAGAAGCCAACAGGTTCATGTTTGCTAAGATCTATGCGAAAAATAGCAATAATTTAACCCTTATCCTGCTGAATAGAGTAATGTTGCCACACGCATATCTGATTATCGACCAATCAGATTATTTGATATAATGTGTTCATTTGAGGGCGTGAACTAAATACGAGGGCTGATTGATATGTTTTGAGCCCCGTTGAAGATGTTATTTTTAAGTCCTTCTATTCTCTGACTTTATCAGCTACCCTCTATATTAATTACATTGCAACACATTGACCTGATAAAGATATGCTATCTCAAGACGAGTGAGCTTTATCAGGTCAACGTGACATTGCACTTTTATGAAAGAACCAGGCTACTAGAAAAAATGGCAAAATGTTATTATTACTGGACAAAATGGAAAAATTACTTGAAAAAAAAAAA
This sequence comes from Lucinisca nassula, assembly GCA_963580285.1. Lineage (NCBI taxonomy): Eukaryota > Metazoa > Mollusca > Bivalvia > Lucinida > Lucinidae > Lucinisca > Lucinisca nassula. The sequence goes on from OY757015.1 coordinate 91,561,048, forward strand.
TGACATGAAAAAATTTGTTCACCTGATATAAAATATATCGGCCTGCAGAATGTTTGGACGCACTGAGGACTATCGATAACTGATCGTAAATTGCTTATTTAATAGTGTACAAGGGGATATACTGATAAATAGAATACCAGATTCGTGCCATTTGATATCAAGTTTATCAGGCTCGGCTTTGAGAACGCATGTAGAATCGCTCGGCAAGCCTCGCGATTCTACAAGCGTTCTTGAAGCCTTGTCTGATAAACTTGATATCAAAAGACACTCAACTGGTATTCTCTATATATAGGGCCGTGTACACGAGGACTGGTCTCATTTGGTCAGTTTATATCGACGAGATAACAATTGCTAAATGGACAAAAGGCAGTGATCACGCCTACGGAACGATAAAATGCGTAACCATTGGTTAAGAACGTGAAGCAATTAGAGGGACATCCGGTTAGGAATTAGATCGCTAAAAAAGGTAAAGAAACTGTGCAGTTTCTGTGTTTCATAAGTTATATAATTTTTACGAGGAAGTTATTTAAAAAACGGGGAATTACATTCAGGAGCCCATTGATATCGGCATCTTTGGAGTAAATACCAAATCCCGTACTTCACACATTTTGGCTAAATTTAGTTTCTCCTGCTGAAGGTGAACTCAAGCCTTATAAAACGAGTGGTTTTTCGAGGTGTTTGTTGCCTTTTATTTATTACTGCGCTTTGCTACAAGTTCAGCGTATTAACATGCACACACAATAAACATATATGGTTATATGTGTTGTGGATATTTTGCTTGTCAATGCAGCACAAGCGAGAAATCACCACGGAAAAGGTCGAAAATGGTTGGTTACGCATTAGATCTATAGAAATGATAACAAAACTTGCATCTATAAAGCGGATCTGTTTTCATCTCCACGGCCCCAGAATCACCCGCACCTTGTTCTACGAAACCATTTTAGCCAACCTGATAAGCAGTGCGCTATTGATTCGATAATGACATAGTATTTTATGGAAACATTTTCAGTCTCCAGAATCATAGTACCGAATGATTTTCACTGACTTTTTCGCTGTGTTTGTTTTATCAATGGTCCGGTAATTGCCTGAAATGAAATTAAACAGGTTTTGGAGTTTTAATTTCTGCGAAGAACTCCTCATCTGCCAAAATTTGCTGGTTAAGCATTAGATCGTCTGGTTAAGCATTCGATAGCCAGAGAGGAGAAAATCTCACCAGTTGCTGCCTAAGTAAATGCCAGCAGCTTACTACAATAAAAGGTGGTCTACATATGATTTCTAAATTATGTTAAAATCACCAGAGAAAGAAAGCCGTGATGAAAAATACTTTTCTGGACAAGACCATTAAATGTCTGGGTATCATGCTTATCTGACCGAATGACGCACAGATTCATAAATAAGAGGTCATTACTTGCTTTTGTAGAAAACAAAATGGCCAGCTTACGTTTTTAATGGCGATTAAATCTATATCGTGTTTCTATGGTCAAGCATTAGAGAGCCAGGTTGAGCATAAGACACCCATGATTATAAACTTGGTGCTTATAAAAAATAGAAGTAAAGCAATGATCAGGAATCAATACCAGCTGGCTATCCAAAATGCGATACATAAATCAGTGACAAACAATAACATAAATAAACCGCCAAAGAAGAACCGCCTTGTAGCAGTCAGTGAAAAGAATTCCACTTGGAATTGTTTGTCAGTCGACCCAAAGGTGCTCAGAAGAAAAGCTGTTCTATGCTTAAGTGCACGTGAATATCACTGACTTGTCGGGAAAACTATTAGAATGAAAATAGTCGCAGTGAGGTCAGACTGTTGTGAAAAACTAAAGATGGTTATCTTGGAAACATAGGATGGGCTTGGCAAAGAGTGTAGACCCTGATCAGACGCTGCAGAATCCGGCGTCTGGTGAAGATGTACACTATTTGATTGGACACTGGAATTTAAGAGATTAATAAAACAGTTTAAGACTATTTCTCCTACCTACACTCGGAGGCAATAGACCCACCAGTCCTTTGTTTTTTTTTTTTTTTTAAATCACATTATATTTTGTGCAGAAATGAGAAAAATATCACAAGTTTTCATCTTAAAATTTTCGATTTTTTTTGGCGATAAAGGTTACATTGTATTTGTATAGGCGTGTTTTCGTAATGATTATTCAAAGAAACAAAATGATGTGGAGAAAACGAATGTCTACAACCTTTTTAGTACTAAATACAAGCCGGCCTCAGTGGCTCAGTCGGATGCGCGTCTGACTGGTGATCAGGAGGACGCGGGTTCGACTCCCGGGGTCGGCAACATTCTTTCGTGGAGATTGATCATGAAATCTTTTCTACGGTCATTCTCTCCCTTCCGCTGATTCAAGAAGGGCAGTTGTCAGTTTCTGGCGAAAGAATGTGCACTGTACTGGTTAACCGCTTACGTATAAGCCTGCCCAGGAAAGTGTTGATAGGTAAACTGACCGGCTCAAAAATGACCTAAATAGTGTTGCGTAAAACTCCAAAACAAACCCAAAAAAACTAAATACAATATTATCAATAGTCGGTCGATAGTGAACAAAAAACTGGACTTTTGGCTTAATGTAAACTGCCTAATCACTGCCTAGATACATCCGTGAGAAAATATTGCTCCATATTCAAAACGGTTTCAAAAGTTCCTCATATCTAAACATGATACTGCAGATGGAAGAAAATATTATAACTTTTAAGTTCTATCAATTTATTATATCTATATTTTCCTCATATCTAAAAATGACACTGCCGATGAAACAAAATGTTATAGCGTGTATGTTTTATTAAGAAGGAAGATTAGATAATGGAAGATTAGCTGAGGGCCTCGTGGAAGATTAGCTATTACATGTATTTTTGTATGTGCTAAATGTTGCTACCCTCACTAAATAAAGTCCTTATTTACTTACTGACTGACTGACTGACTGACTTACTTACTTACTTCTCTCAATTTATTTAATGAACGCACCTGTCCTCCTGTTTACTCAAAATTTATAAATTTTACAAATGGATTCTAGTTCGTCTTGATTCACATGATTAAGAATACATGGTGTGTCATTCTTGCGCTGTTTGTATTAATAAGAAGTTGGTTTTAGACAATATCTTATCGTTTTGACAGTTAGCATAGAACTCACGGGATCTCCGATTTGGGTTATCGATCATGATACAGACATATATTTTGGGGGCATGCGCAGTCCCAGGAGTAGGATATTCCGGCTACCTATTTGCTTTGCAGAGGCGAGCTACAACAAATACGCCTTTCTTTTGCGTTACTATGCCTTTTTTCGCATTACTACGCCTTTTGATTCGCGTAAAAACGCCTTTGATTCGCATCACTGCGCCTTTCTTTTGCGTTACTACGTCTTTCTTTTGCATTAGTATGCACTTTTTCGCGTTACTACGCCTTGTTTGTGCGTTACTACGCCTTTTTTGCGTAGCTTCGCCTTCTGAATGGCGTTACTGCGTCTTTTGTTTTGCGTTTCTACGCCATTGTTGCGTTATTAAGTCTTTTGTGTCGCGTTACTACGCCTTTACGGTATTTTATTTTCTCCTACATAAGCCAAATAGGCTTTCGTATCTGCAGTGTTAACGATCTTACCCTTAGCCTTTCACGCCTGAGTTTCTTAAACGGGTTCTCTCCATTTTTTTTATTTTGGGCAATTCTTGTTAATAGGGGATTTAGTCAAATTCATTTACAGGATGGCGAACAGCTTTGATTCTCGGATGAGACGGTTCATTAATGGCCGTCCCATCTGGATATAGATTTAATCGCCATTACAAAGCGTAAGCTGGCCATTTTGTTTTCTACAAAAGCAAGTAATGACCTCTTATTTATGAATCGGCGCGTCATTCGGTCAGATAAGCATGATACCCAGACATTTAATGGTCTTGTCCAGAAAAGTATTTTTCATCACAGCTTCTCTGGTGATTTTAACACAATTGAGAAATCATATGTAGACCACCTTTTATTGTAGTAAGCTGCTGGCATTTACTTAGGCAGCAACTGGCTTGATTTTCTCCTCTGGTTATCGAATGCTCAACCAGAGGATCTAATGCTTAACCAGCAAATTTTGGCAGATGAGTAGTTCTTCGCAGAAATTAAAACTCCAAAACCTGTTTTATTTCATTTCAGTCAATTACCGGACCATTGATAAAACACAGCGAAAAAGTCAGTGAAAATCATTCGGTACTATGATTCTGGAGACTGAAAATGTTTCCATAAAATACTATGTCATTATCGAATCAATAGCGCACTGCTTATCAGGTTGGCTGAAAATGGTTCCGTAGAACAAGGTGCGGGTGATTCTGGGGCCGTGGAGATAAAAACAGATCCGCTTTATAGTTGCAAGTTCTGTTATCATTTCTATAGATCTAATGCGTAACCAACCATTTTCGACCTTTTCCGTGGTGATTTCTCGCTAGTGCTAGATTGACAAGCAAAATATCCACAACACATTTAACCATATATGTTTATTGTGTGTGCATGTTAATACGCTGAACTTGTAGCAAAGCGCAGTAATAAATAAAAGGCATCAAACACCTCGAAAAACCACTCGTTTTCTAAGGCTTGAGTTCACCTTCAGCAGGAGAAACTAAATTAAGCCAAAATGTGTGAAGTACGGGATTTGGTATTTACTCCAAAGATGCCGATATCAATGGGCTCCTGAATGTAATTCCCCGTTTTTTAAATAACTTCCTCGTAAAAATTATATAACTTATGAAACACAGAAACTGCACAGTTTCTTTACCCTTTTTAGCGATCTAATTCCTAACCGGATGTCGCTCTAATTGCTTCACGTTCTTAACCTATGGTTACGCATTCTATCGTTCCGTAGGCGTGAGTGATCCAATATTTACATAAAAAAAGGTTTATCACCTAAGGGTATCCATAATGCTATGGACGCAACACTAGGGAAAGATGCCCCTTCATATGCTATAGTGAAAAAGTGGGTGGCGGAATTTAAGCGCGGCAGACAGGGCCTTGAGGATGACCCCCCGTCCTGGAAGGCCCGTCAGTGTTGAAACCCCAGAAATGGTCAATGAAGTCCATTATATTGTAATGACTGACAGACGAGTCAAAGAAAGATATATAACCTGTATAGTTGGCAGTTCACAGAAAAGAGTACATTCCATTCTGACAGAGGATCTTGCAATGAGAAAGCTTTCGGCCCGATGGGTACCAATACTTCTGACAGTTGATCAAAAGCACACCAGGCGCACATTATCGCGTACTAATCTTAGATCCTGCCTAACGTTCTTCAGAGATTTGTCACTATGGATGAAACTCGGGTCCATCACAAGCCAAACAACAAATGAATTTCTGAACAGCCAAGAGTTCTATAGAAGTGGAATTGAGGCCGCTAAACACCGCTGGCAAAAGAGTATAGATACTGAAGGGGATTATAATGAAAAATAATACAATATGTCCGACAAAATTCAAATTCTTCAATATGAGGCTCGCAACATATCAATTAGCCCTCGTAACTGTGCAGATCATTATCAAATGGCTTCTCTGATCTGGATTCGCATTGTTTGAAGGCGATTATACATCCGCGCACTAAAATGGCGTCTCTATTATCTCTTAGAACTAGCATTTATGCTGATGAAAATCTTTGATATTTGTCTTTTTTCTGGTCAAACTATAGGTTGCGAGCACTTGATATAATCGCCTCGATGAGGCGGTTCTAACGAGTACCCACATTCAATGTTTCTGAGCAAAATAAGGGAAATAATGAATACACCCCCGTAAACCCCAATTTTCTCTATATAAGGTGGGGTATAGAGTGGGGGTGAGATCTTGTTTCACGTATTTGTTACCCTGGTGTACTATGAACCAGTACAGCAGGGGTTTACCCTAAAGCTACCATTTTGTTGGCTGATGATTTTTTGAAACCTATTCAAACATACTTTTTGTACATACGGGCAGACAGTGTGGATCCTGAGCAGATTCAAGGAGCAGTCTGATCTGAGTCCACACTGTTTTTAACAATGACTTTGAAAGTAACCTGCAAAGATGAAGCAGAATACAATTGTTGTGACTGGTATCTTAAGGGTTAATAATACAAGTATTTTTTTTTCAGTTGGCGAAGTGTGAAATGGAAAATATTTTCTTTTTTTTTGTCGGTTATGGTAAATGTGTTTTATGATCTTAATTGTGTCATATTCTAAATTCGTATTACACCCGACTGCCCAGGGCAAAATGCATGTAACTACATGTACGAAATGTAGAAGGAATGTCATTATATCCGGGTAGAAGGTTCCGGGTTGCGAAGCATACAGACAATGGTAAGTTGCTTGGAACAGTGTACGTTACAGTTGTTGTATTCATATACAGTAAAATTGCGCTATTTAGACCACCTTAAACTAAGACTAATTCTGCTATAAAAAGTGTATTTAGTATGTTGTAGTTATTCTTTCTTTGTGTTTTCTACATACAGTGTCCTCTGGTCAGAGACCACCTTTGGGACTGTTCAAAAGTGGTCTTAAAGACCACTTTGAACAGTCCCAAAGGTGGTCTTAATATAGAAATTTACTGTATTCCATATTTCAGTATTGCCCCCGCCAATGGGGCTGCGAGAAATAGATTGGGCTGCATGATTCTTCGACGCAGAGCTGGGACCGACCGCATATGAGTACTGGTAAACCGCTTAGCCCAAGTAAAGTGGTGCGTCCTTTAACAGAAACCCTGTTTGGTTTTTATTAAGATTTCATTTCATCTTAATGTCGGTTAAAAGTCCCACAAAGTTGGAAGCAACGCTTGGAGAATGACCTGAAGAATGACCTGAATAGTGTTGACGGGGACGTTATACTTCAATATTTACATTTCCAGTGTAAAGTCTAATGTAAACCTACAGAAAACAGTGTAGTTCATTCTTCCATGAACGCATCGAGTCACATGATTTTCAGTGATGGCAAGTGACGTCAGTCTAAACGGGCGTTTGTGACATCAAAGCTGTTTCGCTCTTTGTAGAAAAACAGCGTGTAAATACTTTTTAGCTTCGGGGTTCATACACTTTGCACGCGACTCACTGCGGTCATACTTTCATGAACAGCAGAAAAATAAAATTCATTTCTTAAATGAAAACAAACGCACAAACATGCAATAAACAGGATAAAGTAGCTTTCCTCTTGTCATCATTGGTGTGACGATTTTCCCGATTATGGAAACAACACCAAAGTAATGAAATCAATTGCTGAAAACTATCTATCTATCTCCTTATACTGAGTCGGTCATATCTGGCCATTACCTCAGTTTAAAACGATTTATTAACGAATGCCACACTGTTTGTAGTCCTTACGATTTTTCCGTGACGATCTCTAAACAACTATATTTTTCCTAGCAACCGACGTTACTTACGTTACTGTCCAAACGTCACAACGCATGTAACGTCGCGTAATAAACCAATTATCTGAAAAGCGTTATAAAAGAACCGTATGTTATGAAATCGGTTTAGTCTTCATATTATCTTCTTTCCATTTTCCCCTCCTCAAATGTCTATCATTTGATAAACTCAAATAAATGATACGAAAGTCGCTATTTTTGAAATGATACGTGCACCTGCTTCGAAAGTTCATAAACTGTACAGACATACTTATTAAATTATCAAACTTAATATGAGCTTCACTATAATGTTGATTAAAATCTCAACTAAATTAAGTTAAACATTGTTAATCGTTTTGCAATAAAAGTTCTTATTCTAGTGATACAGTTTTGTGATTGGTTTCAATGTACCGTATTGAATCTAGAGTTTCGCAACGCGGACATGCCATCTCTTGTTTTACATTATTCCTCTTCTTTTCAGCTGTAGTGTTGCCCTGCCCTAGTCGTAGTTTCTCGGTAGTATATTCCTTTATGTGCTCCAGCTGCCTCTCGCTGCGATCTCGCACTTCGTGATAATGTCTCTCTTTCTCCGGGATTTTCTCCATGTTTGTCTTATTCGACTGTAGCTTTGTCCCCTCCCCTGACAGGAACTGGTTTACCTTTCTTGCCGGAACAGCCTCCTTTGTCTTAAGCGTATGCTCGCAATTTATTCTAGCGACGTCTTCTCTGTTTGGTGAGTCTGTCTTAACTGAATGTCGAATGAGTCTTTGTAGTATCTTGGTCCTTTCCTTTTCGTTTCCATTCAGTACTACTTGGTCATGCTCCTTAGCTGATTCCTCAATGTGATATAATTCTCCCTTTTCATCCGTCATCTGAAGAACGAGTGTTTTCTCCTTGGCTGGGTTGTGCCTCTGATGTATATTCTCTAGTTTTCTTTGCATCCGACTGCGTTCATGCTCAAGGCAGTCGCTTGCGTTGAGATCTACTTCATATTTAGCTTCAGCGACGGACAGTTTTCGAACCATCTCATTATAGTCCAGGTTGAGTTTCCCGATATCTTGTTTAAGGCCATTTCGACTGATGTTGTCTTGTATAAGTAAGCTCTTTTCTTCTGAAGTCGGCTTGGCTTTTTCAAGTTCGGCTTCAACAGAAGTTTTAAAATGGCTAAGTTCCTCGTTTAGCTCTATACCAGAGCAATGAGTGGCGGCAGCATTTGCCGTCTCAGGCTTGTGTTTTAGTGCGATGCTGTCATTTTGTGCTGCTGTGAGTCTATCCTGTAATGAAACTATTATCTCCACCAACTTGGCATTCTGCTCTTTTTCCTTTCTATAACTATCATCATAACTTTCCTGGGCTGTTTTATAGTATTCCAAGTCTCGTTGTACATATACCTTCTGACTGCTTCTTTCTAAAATGATTGTGTTGGAAACACGTGACCCATGTTCCACAGCATTCAGTTTGGACACTGTTGGGTTAAGTTTCTGCATCAAAGTTTCTACAGTGTCTTTATGTTTAGGATGTTCCCTGTCCTTTCTCTCCAGAATATTACACTGCACGACAGACTCTACTTTAACATTACTTAGCGTTAGGTTCTGATGTGCAGTACACGGCGTCAGGGCTTCTTCAGGTTTGACTTCACTATGAAGGTCCTCAACTGTTGATTGAAGTTTCTCGTATTTCGGCAAACGTTTGACATTTTTAACAGCAAGTTTGTCATCCATGCTTATAATTGGTGTTTCAAGAGGAGTAGAGACATCTTCAGTTTCCAAAAATTGTTCCAAGGTCTTATTTTTTGCCACGATTTCAGACTGGTCGTTTACGCAGTAAGTGCAGGCAAAATTTGTGTGTATTACCTCTTGCTGATCTGAGCCGGTATTTCCAATACATGTCCAGCCCAGGGGTGTTAACCTGGCAATAGGTTCCCCTGGTCTTCCCCTCACCTCTTGTATGGCATAGAGAAGGTCCGCACAATCCAATCCTATTAAAATGTCGACAATAGGCCTTCTTAGCGAAGATGGAAAGTCGATATCCCTCAGATGAGGCCACCGGTCCTTGCACTTGTTCCAGTCGTCGACAGGCATATTCCCGGTGACCCTGTTTACCGTATAGGCGTTGACTTCGATGGCAACACTGCCTGTTACGCTCTTTAGTTCGACACTGACTGGTTTGCTTTCAAAAGTGTTAGATTGACCATTCAACACATTGACAGTCACCTTTTCTGTTCTTCCCATCAGGCCTAGCTCGGCTGCGACGTCAGCATTTACGTAGGTCTTCGTACTAGCATCATCTAGCAAAGCATTAACTGTCAGTGAACGTCCTCCATTTTGAAGAACTACAGGAACAGTTCGCAGTCCAATGAAAACTGGCCGCACGTAGCTTTGACTCAACATCGTTGTCTGTTCCGCTTGTTCCTTCCCCTCCGTGAGGCAAGTGGCTCGATCTTTTGTTGGGGTTGTCAGGTCCTGACAAGAAGGACGTTTTAACTCAGTATTATCTACCGAAAGCAGTTTCTGTTCGATGGGTCCTGGTGTATGCAGCAGTTTATGGTGCAAGAAGATGCATCCGTCTTGCCCGCATCTTCGGCTTCGGGGACACGACTTTCCTTGGTGTCCTTGCGCTAAACATCGGTAACACAGCTGTAGTAGTTTGGCTATGCTCCATCGATCTGGCACGCTTCTTTGAATAAACTCTCGACAGTTCCAGATTCCGTGCTGCTTGCCACATTCCGGACAAAGTGATTTTATGGACTTCCGACTTTCGTTTGCTTCACCGAAGAATGTCTGCTGATTGCCATACCTAGCTGTTGATCGAGATGATTCATCATCGAGCTTGCCCGTTAGACCACGCACCGTCTCTGAGGCTATTGTCTAGAACTCAGCTTCTTGCAGTATCCATGTTCGCAGTGCTATAACCGATTCTTCCTTGTTGTTTTCAAAAAACCCAGCGATGATAACGTGCAAGCATCGCTTCCGGTATTTTTCGTTGCAACTTGATGTACAGCGATCCGTTCCCCAATTCATATTGATGTCCTGCCTCTTGCAGATTTATCATTGCGATATCGAGAACATCAGCAAACTCCTCGATATCCTTTGCACTGCCTGGTCTAATCTGACGGAACTGCTCCAGCTCCTCTAAGTAAATAGCGATCTGTCTACGTTTTCCGCCGAACTTCCGCTCCAGTCGATCTTTGGCAGCTTCATAAGCTGTAGCAGAATGTCCTAAACCCTCGATCACTTTCAAAGCGTCCCCGGACAAATATTGACGTAGCTGCAAAAGCTTATACTCTGCCGTTGCTGGTGCGCTATCAATACAGGCGATGAAGGCAGCTTTCCAATTCTGATATTGACGCTTTTCTCCATTAAAAACAGGTATTTGAACACGTTTTAATTGCCTCCATAAATCTTGCCCGATTGATGGAGTATTGTAGCTAGCTGTCGGTTCGAAAGGCACAGCCTCAACCCTCAGTTTGTGTTCATTTACTTCAGTATTTAAACCGTGGTGTTCTACAGGTCTGTTTGTATTTGACAATGAATTCTCCCTATCGATCATGTTCGTCATTCTGTCATATGCAGGCTTTTGTTCTGTTTCATCAAACAAGGCCTTTGGCTGTATTTTGGTGGTAGGGTTTGCTATTTCGTTTGCTCTAAGTACCGTTGAGTTATCGAGAAGTCCTACCTTTTCAAGCGTTCCATGAGTAGATTTCCCAGGCTGAGAGTCTATACTATTTTTCTGTGATTCATTTTGCTGCTGCACATATACGTTCGAATGTTCTAAAGTGTTCATTCTGTTTAAGTCTATCGTAGGTATTTCTGATATCTCACTTGCTTGTTCTTTCTGTTTATCCATGCAACGTCTTGCTGCATCATACGCCGCTGTGAATTCCTCCTCGATCTTCTCCATTTCTACGACAACCCTTTTACCATTTTCCATTTGGTTATTCTTCACATACAGTTCCGATAAGGATGACATAACGTCCAGCACGCTCTCCATTGCACAATCAAGTCTATCGCATGCACATTCGATCTCCTCGTTGCTGGCTGATTTATATCTTTCTATCAAAAATAGCAACTTATTTCTTGAACGCGTAAAATAGGATTTGGTTCGAACCTTTTCTATCTTGAGCTTTGTTTCTGTATCCACACTCTCATTTGAAATCCCGGCCGAATTGACGTTTTTGCTCTGACTGTCTGCGCTGGCCCTGTTCTCCGACGCCATTTGGTCTCTATTTCAGCAATATGTTTCCGTTTTCCTTAATTTTCCGTTCTGTTAACCTCGCTCTGCTACTAGTTTTGGTGTGACGATTTTCCCGATTATGGAAACAACACCAAAGTAATGAAATCAATTGCTGAAAGCTATCTATCTATCTTCTTATACTGAGTCGGTCATATCTGGCCATTACCTCAGTTTAAAACGATTTATTAACGAATGCCACACTGTTTGTAGTCCTTACGATTTTTCCGTGACGATCTCTAAACAACTATATTTTTCCTAGCAACCGACGTTACTTACGTTACTGTCCAAACGTCACAACGCATGTGACGTCGCGTAATAAACCAATTATCTGAAAAGCGTTATAAAAGAACCGTATGTTATGAAATCGGTTTAGTCTTCATATTATCTTCTTTCCAATCATTATGATAACACGCCGACGTCACACGAGCAGACCACTAAATACGAAAATCTTATGAAAAAAGCTTTTTATGAGTTCCACAAATTTCATATGAAATGGCCACTCAGATGAGATTCTCTTTATCATAACCACAACCTTTCTTTGTCTATTGTCAAAGACCTGACAGTAAATCATCGATGTTTTCTCTACGCGTTTTTTTTTTTTTTTTTTTGCGGGGGAGGGGGTGGGGTAGATATGTTTGTTAAGTGTCCCAGAGTTACTGAGCACATAAACGTTCCAGTGGTATGTCCACGTGACTATCTCTGATTTGTAGAAAATCAAGATAAGGATAATTAATAGAAAATTCTAGCGCTATTCTTGTCGTTGTGTCGCCAGAGTTCTGTCAAAAAGAAAACTTATTGACAGAAAACGTATTGGAAATCACATAAACTTGGATTTTTTTTATTGTTTTCGCTTACGATTGAATCAAAACACGCCTGTATAAATACATTGTAAATTTTACCGCCGAAAAAAACTAAATTTTTAGACGAACAAATGTGATATTTTTCTTATTTCTGCTCAAAATATAGATTGTGAGTACTCGTTAGAACCGCCTCATCGAGGCAGTACTAACGAGTACCCACAATCTATATTTAGAGCAGAAATAAGAAAAATAATGTTCTACCCTGCAAACCCCAGTTTTTCTGCATAAAAGTTGGGTTCGAGGGGGTCAAAAGTTTATAGGTGTGTTTTCGTGATGGCAGCTATCAATTGAATAATCATTCCGCCGTGGTCGTTGGTTAAGTTCATTTGTAAGCTTATGAAATTATTCTTTTGAAAATTCCTTTTTGGTGGCATTTTTAATATTTCGATGACATAGTTGGAATTATAAGGAAAAACTATCATTTCTGTGGATTTTATCGATGTGTAAACACCGCCAAATTACTTACACATCGATAAACTCCACAATAATATTCACATCACGAAAACACGCCCATATAATTTTGACCCCCTTGAACCCCACTTTTATATAGTAAAACTGGGGTTTCCGGGGTATTCCTTATTTTTCTTATTTCTGCTCTAAAGTATAGAGTGTGGGCCACAATCTATATCTTGAGCAGAAATAAGAAAAATAGCACAATTTTTCATAATAAATTTTTCATTTTTTTCGGCGATAAAGGTGGCAAATTATTTGTATAGGCGTGTTTGCGTAATGATGAAATCTGATACATGTAAAATCATAAAATTCAGACTCCAATTTTCGCGTCTGTTTGACGTTTTTGAGGGAAAACCTGGATCACGAAGTTCTACTTTCGTGACATTGTTGCATTTGGATTTCATGCACAGGATGATTTTTGCATTGAAATGAAAACAAGATGGCGACTGATATTCAAACTTTACCACGCCTCCTGAAATCCATGCCCTGACTGGAACTATTTTTGTTGGAAATCAGAATGGTTGAATTCGAAAAATAAAACATAAAACATGAATCGAAAATGTAATAAACAGCTTAGTTTGTTGCTTTGATTGATTACGGAAGCAAGGAATTTACCGTATACAATAGTGTAAATTCCATATATTTGTTGGCCCCGCCCATAGGGGCTTGAAGAAATATATGGGCTGCATGATGCTTCCACGCAGAGCTGAATCCGGCCCGCACACTAGTACTGGTAAACCGCTTAGAGGATCTAAGCCTGTCCAGGAACCGCGGTGCGAGGCGGACCGTCCATGCTAATAAACCCTATTGGTTTCATTGGGCGATAGGGCTTGAGATGTCATTACATCTCAATGTCGGGTAACAGTCTCACAAAATTGGAAGCAACGTCTCCAAAATGACCTTTACAGTGTTGACGGGGACCTTATACCTCAAATCAAACAAAATCATATATTTGTTCATCGAAACTGCAGTATTTTCAGTCTGCATGCATTATACCATACGCATCTTTCTTTATATTGTTCGATTTCAAATTTAAGGAGAAATGATAGATCTGCAGGGTGTTGGGCGGGCAACACGTGCAAAATATTGATTTTCCATTTAGAAAACACGCCTATACAAATACAGTGTAAACTTTATCGACGAAAAAAATGAAAATTTTAAGATGAAAAATTGTGATATTTTTCTTATATCTGCTCAAAATATTGAATGTGGGTAGTCGTTAGAACCGCCTCGTCGAGGCGGTTCAACGAGTACCCACAATCTATATTTTAGAGCAGAAATAAGAAAGTTAAGGTTTACCCCTGTAAACCCCAATTTTACTATGTAGGCGTGTTTACATGATGGTTACCAATAGAGTCCAACTCTTAAACGACTTAGGCGCGGAACCCTATTTCAGACAGACCAAAACTGGAACAGCAACCAGTATGTCCAAAATTTGTCTCCTTCGTATAAATGGCGGAACTGCATTGGGGTGCATATATTCATTCCCCTTAAGGAGAATGGGAATACCTGGCAGATTTTTTCCGCCATTTTTGTATGTTTGTTTGATTTGAGGTTTTACCTACCCGTCAACACTGTAAAAGTCATTTTGGAGACGTTGCTTCCGATTTTGTGGGACGTTTACCCGACATTGAGATGAAATGACATCTCAAGCCCTGCTGCTCAATGAAACCAATAGAGTTTATAAGCATGGACGGGCCGACTCTCACCGCTTTGCCTGTGCAGGCTTAGATCCTCTTGGCGGTTTACCAGTACTCGTGTGCGTGTCGGTTTCAGCTCTGCGTGGAAGCATCATGCAGCCCATCTATTTCTTCAAGCCCCGATGGGCGGGGGCATTCCGCCGTTTTTCAAAGGGAGACAACTTTCTGGAGTTCCTGTTCACTTTTCTGTAGGCTTAGTCGCACCGATAAAGGGGTTCTATCATCCGGAGCAAATTCTTTCCTTTAAGAGTTGACCCCTACGCTATTGAAGGTGTACGCAATCCCCTTAATAAATCATGATTTTTTATTGCTGTATAGACAGGACAAGAACGAGAACACTGGAAGGGTAGGATAGACTTTCTCCTGGCCTCCATAGGGGCACATGTTGGTCTAGGCAATGTCTGGAGGTTTCCGTACCTTTGTTATATTCACGGCGGATGTGAGTATTTGTTTTTACGTAATATGCTATATTTAGAGGTTATTGTATGGTCAAGGTGTGCCTCTAAGTCCTATTGGCACCGGTGTGTCATATTGGCCCAAGGACTTTAGCCCGAGGGTCAATATGACTTACGGTGCAAATATGACTTAGAGGCACACCTTGACCATATCATAACCTTTTCCTTACACTCTGTCTATACTCTGAATCGACTGCATTGGAAACATCACATTAGAGTCAATGAAATTAAAGACAACATAAGTGAGCAGTAATACAAAGTAGCAGAACAAAAGAAAGAAAGAAACGAAAAGTATAAAGTTGTTTGCGGAAACCATAACTTGTACACGCAGTTGGAGTTGTTTCCCTTAGACGCAGCCTATTTTTCGATTTGTTACACTGAAGTAGTTCGATCAGGTACCGTGGTTAACCATGGTTAACCAGTGGTTAACCAAAGTGTGATCGAACTCAGTCTGGTAGCGGTCTGGTAGCATGGCGGGAAAGTCGTGACGTCGCTCTGGTCGAACCAGACTAAAGCGTGGATTTCTCTGGTAGATACGTCACACCATACGTAACAAAGATGGCGGGGAAAGGGCGAACACTAATGTCCGGGAAATGGTCGCAAATTGTCCGGAAAATGGGGATGCGTTATCCCTAATATCTCCACTTCGGGTAGTCAGAAATTAATAAAGTTACTATAAAATAAAATAAATAATAATGTCTAGACTGCTACACAGACTTCTATTTAAGAAATAGATGGTCTGTATACCAGTCAACCAAATATCTACCAGATGGCGTTCCATCACACCGGTGAAAGAACACGGAAATCATGAGAAGAACGTGCACACTTTGACTTCCGCTACCATGGTATGGTAGATGATCGAACTGCCTTACTAGCAACGCTCAATACTGACAACGCCCGCATTCGTTATTGAAGTTATTTACGTGCCTTTTCGGGTATCTTCTTACAAACTAGTCTATGGAACATCTAGAAAATGATCAATGAAAACAAAAATAACGTTTGGCCACAATACTCGATGGAGCGCTTTGGTGCCGTGGTAGCGCATCGGATTTGTGGTCGAGAGGTTGTGGGTTCGATCCTCGCGCTGTCCAAAGTGTTGTGTCCTTCAGCAAGGAACTTCATCAAGATTGCTTAAAAGTACTGGTTACCACCCGGGAAGTCCTGCTCGTAATGCTCAGATGTGAGCGTGTATCAGGAATAGGAAAAAAATAGAAGTGGAGGCAATGGTCAGGAATCGATACAATCAACCCACAGCTTCCATCAGAGACACCAAACATGAAACAACAGACCCTAATGAAAACACAAACAGCGGAAAGCCAAAAGGACAGTTACTTTCCCACAAGCCTAAGAAAGGCAGAATAACTTATTTATTTAAAAAGAAACACGAGTGACTTCTTTGAGAAGTTGCGCGGGGTGGGGTGGGATGGGGTGGGGTGGAGGGAGGAGGACACCCTTTCCTAACAGAGACTTCCAGCTCTTCATCAGTGAAGGGATTTGCATGCATAACCTTGTGACATCATCCTGTTATTTGTTTGTTTGATTTGAGGGCTAACGTCCCCATCAACACTATACAGTTCATTTTGGTGACGTCGCTTCCAATTTTGTGGGACTTTTACCCGACATTGAGATGAAAAGACATCTTGAGCCACTGTCGGCCAATGAAACCAATATGGACGGTCCGATTCACACCGCTTTGCTTGGGCAAGCTTAGATCCATTAAGCGGTTTACCAGTACTCATGTGCGGTCGGATTCAGCTCTGCGTGGTAGCATCATGCAGCCCATCTATTTCTTCAAGCCCCGATATGAAAGTGAATGACCACCTTTAAAATATAATTACTTCATTTGCAAGAAAAGGTTACTGTTATGAATAATCTCTGACTATTATTACCAACTGAAATCTGCTAATGTAATTAAATCAACATTTAATGGTTTCAGTGAAGCCTTCTGGCAGTGGCCATATTTTCCCCAAGGTAATCCAAATGTTTCCCAGGGCTCATCATGTTTGCTAAACTCCTGATCTCATGGAGACCGTTGAAGCTCCATGTCTCTCTATGCAGCTATTAAAGGAGAAGAAATTAGGCTCTCTAATCAGGTTGATTCTCAAAAATCCTTAAATAGGCTGTCAGTTCAGGATCTAACATACAGGCTTCATTATGTCTTCCGGTGAAAATAACGACTTTATAGACAGTTCTCCTGAGTTTGGTGTCATTGTTTACATTGGGTGGCATTCATCTCAATGTAGGGTAAAAGTCCCACAAAATTGGAAGCAGCATCTCCAAAATGCCCTAAATAGTGGTGATGGGAATGTTAAACACGAATTCAAACAAACAAAACCTGTTCTACCTTACATTTCATACAAAACAGTTGTTTTCTGTAATCCCTTGTCTGATCTACAGTGAATCACTTTGTAATCCCGACCTTGTATCCTGTACACTGTTCGCATAAAATCCAGGCCTTTATCCAAAAATGAAAACATAAATTATGGGAACTCAAAGGAATCGCCTCACTGAGTACCCACAATCTATGCTTCAATCTAAATCAACCCGTTTAGTACTAGTAACCCCAAAAGAGGTACCCTGGTAAACAGTGCAGGCCCCGACCAGACGCCACAGAACATGGCTTCTGATCAGGGCTTACACTGTTTGCAAAATGTTCAGCCATTATCCTAATAAATTTTGAGGAAAACACAACCTGACAGCCCTAAATTTTGAAATGATCTCCTGGTATATATAAGGAGGAAGATTCCATTCGTACAGGGTTAAGAAAAATATCAAAAAATATCATGTGAAATGCCATGAAATATTACCTAAAACTCTCAAGGCGTGTTAACGTAATGATTGGTTAAATGATACTGATAGGCATTAGTTAATGAAGAAAAGAAAAGAAACAAGTAATCAACAAACTTTCAAGTCCACTTGAAAACAGCTATCTTCAAAATGATAAGCACAAATGTTATGCTTTGCATAAACAAATGTCTTGATGTTAGGATTCTCTGTTCCAAGATTATGAATCCATTTTATTTTTACATAACTCTCTATTTTTCTAAGGGTCAGGGATAGCAAAACAGCTAATTCCTTGTCCAGTATTTGCCCTTACAAGAAGGCATTTTTATTATTTTAAAGTTCACTTTCTCCTCTAAAATCCTCAGCTGCTAAAGTTAGCTGTGAACATGAACTGTGCAGTTTCCTTGTGGTCACTGCAGGAGATATAATCTGTCTGACACCCTATAAACAACTTTGAAGAGCCATTACAGTTAATTAGAGCAACAGTTTAGGCGATGAATATGATTTTACCATTCCCCAATGGCGCTATTGTAAAATGGGCCTAAGAAAGAAAAATGGTGGTCATTCACTTTAAGTCCGTGTAATGAACATCCCTCGAAACCCCACTAAAATAGAAAAAAAGCTGTGGTTTAAAGGGTATATCATAGTTTTCTTTCTTCTGCTCCAAGACATAGGTTGTGGGTACTGTACTCGCTACATCCGCCTCAACAACGAGGCGGTTCTAATGAGCAGTGACAACCTAATTTACATACGTGTATCACAATTTTGGCATAAAAGTAACCAAAAAAGTAACCAAATTTGGAGACAGGAAAGAACGCACTATATCACTAGGGTCTCATATATTGTAATGTTTCAGTTTTCTGTAAGTTGTACATGTAATATTAACACAATTCTTATGGGGTGCCGTTTTACTATTTAATCCATATTTATATATATCCATAATTCGAATTATGGATATCCATAAATCAGCCGAATAATGAATGTCCAAACTTCGAATAATGGATATCCATCAGTCGAATTATGGGTATCTATAAATTGGGCTGAATTATGGATATCCTTATTTCGAATTGTGGATATCAATAATTTACCGCAAAAAGCCTTTTGTTTCAGTTATTATTTATTGTATTTATTTGCCAAGACGAATTAATGATATCAATAAAAAATTATGGATATAAATTGGGAAAAAATAGTAAAAGGGCGCCCCATACATTTTGTTACAAAAACATCACGCCATATGAATATGTTTCGTGTACAGAACACCCCTTCAACCAGAATATATATATAGAGAGAGACATGGGGTGGACGGGGTTATTCATTATTGTCCATATTTATGCTCAAAAACATAGATTGTCGGTATTCGTCAAGACGACATGGGATAGGGACGTTAATTGGAGATCCCCTGTGCAGGAAGAGTCATCCCCTTGGCAGGTTTAAGATCCCTACCTTAATTACATGATTTCATCCTGTAAATCGGGAATGAATCCAACGTCTGGTTAAGGAGAAAGAAAGAAAGAGAGTGTGTTCAATACCCGCGATTCAGTACACAGGCGTGTTAACATGATCGTCAAAACGTGGAATAGAGAGTCTCACGAAGTTTTCCTTAATTAATAATTTGATTTGAAAAACACCTCGATCCAAATACGTCTAGACATTTGCAGCTTCATATCACGAAAACATGCCTATATGATTCTGACCCATTCAAACCCCTATTTTAGTTAGTAAAACTAGGGTTTACAGTGTTACACATTATTTTCTCATTTCTTGTCAAGAGCATAGATTGTGGATACCTGTTAGACCCCCTCGGTTCTAACGAGTACCCAAAATCTATGTTAAGAGCAGGAAGTTGAAAAATATCGGAATTTCAAAGGAAAAGTTTCAGTTTTAGCAGCAAAACCTTCAATATAATTAAAAAGCTGTGTTTTCGTAATGATGTTTCAGTTTTCTGTAAAACGTATAAGTTTTAGATTCTTTTGTATAACTTTACCTCATACGAAAAGCCGCCATATTTAACTCACCATGTCTATTATACTTTTAAAGCTGCCTTCCTGCTACCTTACATTATCATGACGCTCGTGGCAGGACTTCCGATGTCATTTCTGGAATATTCAGTGGGCCAGTTTACATCACAAGGTCCAGTCACAGCCTGGAGCATGACGCCTTTACTGTCAGGTGAGTTGTCAACGATATTCAGTAGGCCAGTTTACATCACACGGCCCAGTCACAGCCTGGAATATGACGCCTTTACTGTCAGGTGAGTTGTCAATGGTATTCAGTAGGCCAGTTTACATCACAAGGCCGAGTCACAGCTTGGGGCATGCTGTCTTAACTGTCAGGTGAGTTGTCAACGATATTCAGAGGGCCAGTTTACATCATAAGGCCCAGGCACAGCATGGAACATGACGCCTTTACTGTCAGGTGAGTTGTCAACGATATTCAGTAGGCCAGTTTATATCACAAGGCCAAGTCACAGCCTGGGGCATGACGCCTTTACTATCAGGTGAGTTGTCAACGATTTTCAGTAGGCCAGTTTACATCACAAGGCCCAGTCACAGCCTGGAGTATGACGCCTTTACTGTCAGGTGAGTTGTCAACGATATTCAATAGGCCAGTTTACATCACAAGGCCCAGTCACAGCCTGGGGCATGACGCCTTTACTGTCAGGTGAGTTGTCAACGATATTCAGTAGGCCAGTTTATATCACAAGGCCCAGTCACAGCCTGGGGCATGACGCCTTTACTGTCAGGTGAGTTGTCAACGATATTCAGTAGGCCAGTTTACATCACAAGGTCCAGTCACAGCCTGGAGTATGACGCCTTTACTGTCAGGTGAGCTGTCAACGATATTCAGTGGGCCAGTTTACATCACAAGGCCCAGTCACAGCCTTGAGCATGACGCCTTTACTGTCAGGTGAGCTGTCAACGATATTCAGTGAGCCAGTTTACATCACAAGGCCCAGTAACAGCCTTGAACATGCCGCCTTTACTGTCAGATGAGTTGTCAACGATATTCAGTAGGCCAGTTTACATCACAAGGCCCAGTCACAGCCTGGGGCATGACGCCTTTACTGTCAGGTGGGTTGTCAACGATATTCAGTAGGCCAGTTTACATCACAAGGTCCTGTCACAGCCTTGAACGAGACGCCTTATTCAGTGGGCCAGTTTACCTCTCAAGGTCCTGTCACAGCCTGGAGCATGACACCTTTACTGTCAGATGAGTTGTCAACGAATCTTAGCATCACGCGAACAAGCCCGTGAAATGAACACCTCCCTAAACCCCACTTTATATAGAGAAAACTGGTGTGTAAGGGGGTAGACATTATTTTTCTTATTTCTGCTCGAAGACATAGGTTACGGGTACTCGTTAGAACCGCCTCAATGAGGCGGTTCTAACGAGCACCCACAACCTATGTTTGCATCATAAATAAGAAAAATGTGGAGGATTTTCATCAGAAAATTAGCCATTTTGGAGATGTGGAAAATGCCTTATTTCGCACGGTTTTGTTATCGTAATGGTTAAACAAGTTTAATATCATTATGAACACTAAAATGTGGCAAAGTATACATTCAGTGAATAAAAATCGATCTTACACTTTAGAAAAAAATTCTATTTCTCAGGACACTTACCATGTAACAGTTTCTAACTGAACTAGGATTGACTGGTATGAATTTCTGAACGTAAAATCAGATTATACATCTTTAAGTGGTTTGAAATGGAAAATAATGAAGTTCGTTAAGTGTCTCCCTACACGTTGAAAAAACACACCCAAAGGCGCCAAAGTGAAGACGACGTTAACGTTAGTGGATGTGACGTCATTAAAAACATTGACGTTTCCAAACACAGGACCCCATTTTTTCCGAAGCGTCGGTTATATTTCTTTCAAAATACTGCTGATTGCTTAGAGGAAAGTATTGAACATCTAAAAAGATTGCAGGTAGGTCATATTTGACAGCATAAAATGCGGTTTATGCACTTGTGTTAGAACCTATATTCATTCTGTTTTACGTTCTTAAAGTCGATACGCACGACAAGATGGCTACCGATTTTTAGTATCGAAATGGACAAATTTGAAAGTAGTTCTATTGTGAACGTGACTGCTTATCTACGGGTAATATGAACTTCACTACGGGCAATATGGAAAAATATTGACCGGTAACTTCTGTAGAAAGTAAACGGGACATTTTCTGGGTATATAATAATTGCAGTTTCCTATCATATTGGTTGGCTTTGAAATATCTGTGTTGTTGGTGATGGTAAGATATACAACATAGTGTATTGATATTTCATCTCTGACGTAGATATTAAGGTCATGCATATTTAATTGGGCTCTCCCATAGATTTTTTTTTTTTTTTTAAATTGCATGCGAGAAAATCTTGATATGTCTGCATCGAAACATGCAATAAAAAGATGCGTTACCGAGTTCGTTTAGGCACCAGCACCGCACAAAAAATAGAAGCACTAGTATAGAAAGCAATTGGAATCCGACGTATGCCAAATTTTCAAGCTTTACTAGCAATAACAAGTTTACTGGCGCATTGAATTTCTCCCAAAACTGATATCTTGTGTCAACTTTATTGTTCATTAGAATGGGATGAAACAGTGATTGACTACCGGGTTAGCTTATAAGCTATAGCAGCATACAGAAGTGAAGGGTGTGTATAAATTTGGCGCTTTTGACGTTATTTAAAACGTAATGTAAACGTTCCTAGAAACCATTGTCAAACATAACATTACGAAAACACGCCTATACAAATACATTGTAAATTTTACCACCGAAAAATGAAGATTTTCAGATGAAAAGTTTTGATATTTTTCTTATTTCTGCTCAAAAACCTAGACTGTGGGTACTCGTTAGAACCGCCTCACCGATAGATTGTGGATACTCGGCGAGGCGATTCTAACGAGTACCCACAATCTATGTTTTTGAGCAGAAATAAGAATAATATTGTATACCCCTGCAAACCCGAGTTTTTCTATATAAAAGTGGGGTTTAAGGGGGGGGGTCAAATAAAGATAAGCGTGTTTTCGTGATGAAAAGCGACCAGAACATAATTTCTTAAACATCATTATTAGCAAAAACATGTATGTGTGTACAATTCCTTTTATGGCATTCTCTCGTAAACATGTATGTATATTCTGGGTAGTCTAATACAAACAAAGAATCTGGTGCCTGAAAGAAAAGCTTGCTTAGTAGTAAGACATTCTACAGCTCATGAATAATAACTGTTCTTGTAAAAAGACAAAAAAAAAAAAAAAACTAAGCAAAATAACAGTAAGATTATTGCAGATTCAAACTGGCTCTATATATTTGTAGATTTGTTGTTTTGATATGTTATATCACTCGACCCACGTAGCGGGAATGCAAATTCTACCGTATGATTTTCTGGTCTAGTTGTTTCATGTCCGTGTTTCTTTACCTTTGATGTCCCTGATTGGATGTGTGGGTTAATTGTATCGATTGCTGATCATTGCCTTCACTTCTATTGTGTAGACACGTGTAATCTGGCTTTGAAATTTTGCGGCCGAATAAATTCGATTTAAGGCCTTTCACTGACCGTTCCCAGGTGGCTCTTCTGTTGAGGTTTATTTTTGTTATGGTTTGTCTTTGAGTGTGTGTATCGCCTACATATTTTTGTTTTGGATAGCCGATTGGCTATTTTGTGGGACAGAAACTGTCCTTTTGGCTTTCTGCTATTGATGTTTCCATTATGGTCCAGTTATTTCATGTTTGTCTTTCTTTCACTTTGGTGTCTCTAATGGGAGCTGTGGGTTTTAATTGTATCGATTCCTGTTCATTACTTTCACTGCTATTTTCTGTTCTAAGAACTAATATGATTTCAAACTAGTACCTTTGTCTCACTGATTAAAGCACAGCCATTAACGATGTTTGCCAGCTTTGCCATGCAATAGAAATCGGCCACGTGGACAGGGTTTAACTTCAGATTTACTTGTAATAAGACCAATTCTTTTCACTCCAGCTTGAAGTATGGCTCGATGTATGTAATAAGACCAATTCTTTTCACTCCAGCTTGTAGTATGGCTCGATGTATGTAATAAGACCAATTCTTTTCACTCCAGCTTGTAGTATGGCTCGATGTATGGGGACAAGGTCTTCCGTCCCTTTATTCATCCGTCTAGCCCCCAACAGTTGCATTAGCCATAGCGTCGACCTTAATTAAAACACTGTTGTTCCAGAGAGTTCAAATACCCTAAACATCAGACGCGGCATATTACTGTTATCAGTTGACCAGCAGTTATGTTCATAATGCAACATAAACCGGATTTGTTCGTTCCCACATTTAATTTTATATCGTCAGTGTGTTTTATTATGTTTCAGGAGTCGGCTGGGCTAGTGTTATGATCAGTGCCATGGTTTGTGTCTATTACAATGTGTTAATCATGTACTCTCTCCTTTACGCCTGTCTTTCGCTCACCAACATCGGCTGGGAAGTACCCTGGGCATCTTGCCAGAACAGATGGAACACCAAAGACCTCTGTCTAGACAAACCGTTGCCAAATCTAGAATCATTTATTGCGGATACTGATAAAATATCACACTCACTAGGTACGTAATCAACGACTTTTCTAAGACGAAACAGAAGTAAAGGCAGTGATTAGGAATCGATACAATTATCCTACACCTCCCGTCAGTGACACCAAAGATAAAGACAAACATGAAATAATTAAGCCCTTATGAAAACATCAATACCAAAGTGACAGTTACTTTTCCACAAAATGGTGAAAAAGGATATCAAAAATTAAAATATATCAAGCAATAAAGGCAACAACGACGAATTATAACAAAAATAAACCAGAAGAACCGCCTTGGAACGGTCAGTAAAAAGTAATTCATGGAGGGGGGGGTGCTTAAATCGATTTGACGTGGCCAGAATCCTCGCGCTGGGTTCGATCGTGATTTAGACAAATAAATGAATACTTTCCAACTCATCCGGCTACATCTCCGAGAACATAAAAATCAAACGATTACAGAGATGCTTTAACGATGTGGACTCAACAGCATGATGTAACTGAAATGCTGAAGCAAAAGAAAACTACCACTGAGATGCTGGTGGGCCCGACCTGAGACAGAGCATCTGGCACAAACCGATATTACCTAAAAAAAAATAAAGTAAGCCTTTACGCTGGGCCTGTCATATAATCTGAGGCGTAGGAAGCTGTCTTGGACTTCTGTAACATATACACAAACTTGGGTGGCTGAATGTCATATATTGTCATAAACCACAGACCTCATGCGGACTGAAAAAGTTATTTGTCTTAATCGCGGCAGAAGTAAGGGCGAGGATTGTGCCCACGTAAAATCGATTTATACCCCCAGTGGAATTCGTTTCCGCTGACCGTTCCAAAGCGGTTCTTCTGTCGCGGTTTATTTTTGTTATGGTTTGTCTTTGGGTGTTTGTGTCGCTTATGTTGTTTTATTTTGGATAGCCTATTTGCCATTTTGTGGGAAAGTAACTGGCCTTTTGGCTTTCCGCTATTGATGTTTCCATTAAGGTCTGTTGTTTTAGGTTTGTGTTTCTTTCCCTTTGGTGTCTCTGATGGGAGCTGTGGGTTATTGTATCGATTCCTGATCATTGCCTCCACTTCAACTCTCTTTAGCCTGAGACTGTCGTGCATATGCCTTGGTACCACAAGCTCTTGCTGAAGAGTGGAGCCGTCAAACAACGATTGTATTGTTACCAGCAGAGTAAAACAACATACTTCAAATGAAATTCGTGAATGTCTAGTTTAAGGTGGCGTAAAGACGTCTTTGGTTTCGCAGGTATTTGGTTAGTATTTCGTGAATAGAAAAATGCGTTAGTTTACAAGTTCCAAAATGCTAAGTTTCCGTTCTTTAATGGCTGTATGCTCAACATACTCTCGTTTACACCATCGATTTCCGAATTCATTCAAAGCAGCCTACACTTATTGAATTCAATATTTGAAGGGTATCGTTATCAGGGTCCTTTAGAAATAAAATGAAATAAGTGTACAATATCAGTTTTTTATATGATGAAAGAATCTAAATGTATCACAGGAAAAGAAAATCACAAATACAGAACGCAGCTTGCTCACTTACACGAAAGACTAGAAATACGGAGCGGTATGAAGGCACACACGCAAATAAAAAGACCGCGTGCGACAGCACGAACAGTCCATTCACATAGCAGAAACTAAAATGGAACAACTGCATTGTGACAGTCAGCAGAACCATTTTCGACCAAATGTTGTTGAGCAGTGAAAGTGGTCAAGTCAATGTACAAGAAAGGTTCTTTTACATAAAACTGACGTCTCAACGACAGGAAAAGCTCCGTTATTTTCTACAATTAACCGTTACCTGGATTTCCTGCAGAGAAGTGATAGTCACGGTCACGTGAACATCAGGACTGAGAAGCTTCAGGGCTCAGTGACTTTGGGTCGATTGGCAAACAATCGACCCACAAACTACTGAGGAGTTTCATTTCCCATCACGAAAACAAACCTATATTATTTTGACCCTTATGTAGGAAAACTGGGATTTACAGGGGTAAACATTATTTTTCTTATTCTGCTCTAAAATATCTGAAAAATTATTGAAAGCGACGTTAAACCCGAATTCACACACACACACACACACACACACACACACACACACACACACTGCTCTAAAATATAGATTGTGGGTACTCATTAGAACCGCCTCGATGAGGCGGCTCTAACGAGTACCCACAATCTATATTTTGAGCAGAAATAAGAAAAATATCACAATTTTTCATCTTAAAATTTTAGTTTTTTTTTTCTGCGGTAAAGTTTACAATGTATTTGTATAGGCGTGTTTTAGTAATGGACGTTTACGATTATTCAACCCTCGCCCGAAAGTCCGGAAAAGATGATTTTAACATAAGAACAACAAATAAAACAGATGATGAGAAAATCAGTAATTTGTCATTTACGACGAACATAAGTGTGATCGGCTTGCGTATCCGCTCAGTCTGATCAGCACCTGGGTGTTTTATAATACCTATAGATTGTAAAGCTAAGAATTAAAGACTCTTGCTAGTGTGTGTAGCTGAAGAGCCTGGTTTGTTTCCCACCTGGTCCCAATCCGCTAAAACAAGTTTTGTGGGAAAGTAACTGTCATTTTGGCTTTCCGCTGTTGGTGTTTCCATTAGGGTCTGTTGTTTCATGTTTGTGTGTCTTTCCCTTTGGTGTCTCTGATGGGAGCTGTGGATTAATTGTATCGATTCCTGATCATTTCCTCCACTTCTATTCTAATGGCACAGTTGTTATCTTATATTTTAGTCGGTACCTTAAAATCTGTCACCGCGTGTATCGTCACGCATCTGCAATAATTGAAGAAATTGATTGAATCAGCATTTAACAGATTCAAATAAACTACACATCGCTACATTTCGATGAAGCGCTTTTTTATTTCTTTGACTTTATTTGCAGCAAGAAAGAACGCCTCCTGTGTAGAACAAATTTCAGATGCACTTGGACTAGGTGACAGAAGAGCTGACATACGCTCTGAATTCACCAATGATTTCTGGGCCTTTGAAAGCAATTACTCACAGTGCAATATCAAATATTCTCTACCGGCTCAGCAGTACTGGAAGTTGGTATTATATCTTTGTTTCGTTGACTTCCCATTGAATTTTCTTTTCGTGGAGTTGTACGACTCAGTCAACACTGTTTAAGTTATATCGAGCAGATCAGTTTTCCTAACATCACTTCCTGGGCAGGTCTATACATAACCAGTACATTGCACATTCGTGTGCGAGACCCTCTTGAATTAGCGGAAGGGAAAATAGATTTCCTGAACTATCCCACCATGCGGTAGGTAACCGATCTCGCGATCTCCAAATCACCAGTCAGACGCCTATTCGACAGAGAACCTGAACATACTATATTCCCAATAATTCAGGTAAATAAGATTTTTTACAGAATTGAGTGAACTATATTTACCTTTGTGAACAGGAGCTAATATTTTTTTATTTGCTCCTTAACCAATATAGGTGTTCGCTAATAGGAAAGAATTTGCACCATAGCAGACATTGTGTTTTCTCTAATTGTTAACCCTTTTCAAAGGGGCTCTGTGTAAAGCAGAATGTCTTCCTTGAAGATAATAGCAGAATTTTTATAGTAAAGTATAGCCATTTCCCCTAATGAAACACAAATAATGTAAAGATACTACATAGTCTTTATTTCTGCCCTTCCACTCCCAACATAAAAATAACTGTTCCCTATGCAGGTGCTTATTATCACTACGTTTTTTTATCTCTTGGTTTGTAACCGCTGTAGTTTTCTGTCCTGCATGTAATATGTGTAAAAGCACAGTTCTGTTCACGAAAGGACAGAGATAAAGTAGTTAAAATGAATGATATCATGAACACCTGATCAATAAAACTTTGGCCATTTAGATTTCCCTTGAATAGCTTTCAGTTTTGCAATTGCAAACGCCACTCACATTTGAACAGCAAATCTACCTAATAGTATGTATTTGATATTCTAGAATATCAGCCATGTTTACAAGTTCCTTGTCCCGAGCAAGTTGCTTAAGCATGATGCCGCTAGGCTGAAAGTTTAAACATCTTCCGAGAGACCCAGCGAATGTCATTAAAATGAAACAAACATGTATGGTCGTGATTTTTGCATTACTTACGATTTCAACCGCACAATATGGCAACAAATGCCCTAATCGCCGTAATAATACTCGAAATGCATCAGAAACCGATTGTGCGGTTGTTTAGAACGTTGTTAAGAATGTCGTGCCGCAAAGGCGTTCTTACATGATAAAATTTAAAAATGGCGAAAAGGTTACGTTTTTTTCAATTTAATGCAAATGAAGCAAAATAGAAGTAAAGGCAATGATCAGGAATCGATACAATTAACCCACAGCTCCCATCAGAGACACCAAAGGGAAAGAAACTCAAACATAAAACAACAGACCCTAATGAAAACATACATAGCGGATAGCCAAAAGGACAGTTACTTTCCCACAAAATGGCTAATTGGCGATCAAAAACAAAATAATATAAGCGACACAAACACCCAAAGACAAACCATAATAAAAATAAACCGCGACAGAAGAACCACCTTGGAACGGTCAGTGAAACGAATTCCACTGGGGGCTTAAATCGATTTTACGTGGCCACAATCCTCGCCCTTACTTACGTCGCGATTTAGACAAACAATTTGTTCAGTCCACAAGGCCTCCTTACTCATCAGTGCAACATCTCCGTGAAAAAAAAAATCAAATAACCACAGAGATGAAACAACGGTGAGGACAGGACAGCAAGAAACCACTGAAATGCTTGAGCAAAAGAAAACCGACAGTTAGACTCCGAATTGTCCGACCAGAGACAGAGCATCAGACACAAACCAACATTTTATAGAATTAGAGCTCTCTAATTCTCAGTAAGCCTTTACGCTGGAATCGCCATAGATCTGAGGCGTGCAATTAAAGAGGGAAGCAAAGTTGTCAACCGTGATTGGGTTAGCTACCATGCATGCAGTCTGTCGAATAACGTTTATGTAGTACCCAATCTTTTTCTATCGAAGAATGTTTTTACGAAATCGGGTGCTGAAGTCATTGTGGTTATGTACTTTTCTGAATTTATCCACCTTGTCATTCTTGTGATATAAAAATTCAAAACCAATGTTCAAACAGCACCTACATTTTATGACTAGAACATGGGTTTGATTGTTTGAACAGAGCATCTGGTCTATTCAAGAATAGCTTCAAGCAGCTATGTTCAAAGGTTTCTGTGCAAAATAGTTAACGGATATTTTACCAGACTAAATGAACACATTGTTTAAAGAAGTGCATATTTCTGGGACGCAAAACAAATAAACCTCGAAACCTCTCCCCCACTTAGCCTCGATATGATTGTTTCAGGGAAATGGAATCGATTTCAGTGGCAGCCTGGCAAATCACATTACGTTTACACGTCTGTAAAATGGACATCTCACTTTGTATACAAACAAACGTATATGTAGGAGTCTAACTGTTGAATTTCTTTTGCTCCAACCTTTCAGTAGTTTGTTGCTGCCGAGTCCTCATCGTTGTTTCATCTCTATGGTAGTTTGATTTTTGTGTTCTCTGAGATGTTGAACTGATGAGTTAGGAAGCCTTCATGCGGACTGATCAAATTGTTTGTCTCAATCGCGAAGGCCTAGGAATCAAGGGCGAGGATTGCGGCCGCGTAAAATCTATTAAAGCCCGCACACCTTCCCCGTCCCCAGTGAAATTCTTTTCACTGGCCGTTCCAAGGCAGTTCTTCTGTCGCGGTTTAGTTTTGTTATAGTTTGTCTTGGAGTGTGTGTATCGATTATATCTTTTTGTTTCGGACAGCCAATTGGCCATTTCGTGGGAAAGTAACTGTCCTTTTGGCTATCCATTATTGATGTTTCCATTTTGGTCTAGTTATTCAATGTTTGTATTTATTTTGCCTCGGTGTCTCTGATGGGTGATATGGGATAATTGCATCGATTCCTGATCATTGCCTTCACTTCTTTTTTTAGCTGACCAGGGCCGAAGGCTCTTGGGGAGCTTATAGGATAGGTAGTTGTCCGCCGTCTGCGTAGTCGCCGTCGTTGTCGTCTGGCGTTAACACTTCCAAACGACATCTGATCTGACGCCACCAGGCCGATTCAGCCCAAATTTCATCTTCTGCACACCCTTGGGCTGGGGGATTGAACGTTTATGTTTTTAATGAAAATCGGCTCGTTTGTTTGGTTTCCATGTCCTATCAGTTTTCCAAAGACTTATAATGTGGAAAATAGAAAAAATGGCATTTACTGCCACGCCTTTGCAGATATTTTGATAATTACTTATAAAAATATTCCTTCAGTAAACTTCTTTCAGCCATATGATTTTATGCCAACAAGGAGTTTCCCCGGTTGCGCTGGGGTGGGGATCTGTACATGCCCCACCCCCTTCACTTCATAAAAGGCCAAATATTTCAGAAACCATTCAGATCCCAACCCAAGACCAGTATTTTCTTGTTTGTTATGATAAAACGCATTCAGTGACACCAACCTGGGTGTCCCCGGGATGTGCCTGGGCCAGCCCCAACCCATCCACTTCGTAAAGAGCGCAATATCTCAGAAAGTATTCAGATCCCTACCCCTAAACTATACATATTCTTGTTCCTTATGATAAGACACATTCAGCGATACTAACCCAGGGGTGTCCGGGGTGCGCTGGGGCCATGTCCCACCCATCCACTTCACAAAAGGCCGTATATCTGAGAAACTGTCCAGAACCCAACACCTAAACCATATATATGCATGTTCCTTGTGACAAGACACATCAAATGGCACCAACCTCGGGGTCCCCTGGTGTGTCCCGGGTCATGCCCAACCCTCCACTCATAAAATACCATATATCTCAGAAACCTTTCAGATCCCCACCCATAACGCACGTTTATTCGTGTTCCTTATGATAAGACTCGTCCAGTCACACCAACCTGGAGAACCTTTGATCTAGGGCAATGTGCTGAGCCCTTTGCCGGCCTCTCTACTTCTTTAAACCTCATATCTCAGAAACAGTTCAGATCGCCACCCCTTATCAATATATATTCTTGGTCCTATTGATTAGACACATTCAGTGACAACAATGTTTGTCATTCCTGGGGTCCGCCAGGGCCATGCCCTAACCCGTCCACAAATTGAAAGGCTTCATATCTCATGAACTGTACAGATCCCCATCCCAAAACATATACATGTATTATTGTGTTTTGTGATAAGAAACATTCAGTGATGTCAACCTGGGTTCCGTTGGCTCCATGCACAACCCCCACCACTTCATACATGGCCTAATATTTCAGATACAGAGTCTACATGTTCATTTGTGATTTGGGGTTTATTTGGGAGTCATTTTAATCGATAACTTAAAATCTTACATGTCTGCCAGCGGGCAGTGCCCACCTGTAGGCAGTGACCACCTGAGCTCTTGTGAGCGTAGTGGCCCATGGGTCTCTTGTTTAAAGAACTATACCTAATTTTCCTGATTTATGCTCAAGCACAGGGACTGTGAATGCATGCTCGTTAAACCGCTTAATGGGGCAGGTCTAATTGCAACACAGATAAGAAAAACATGACTTTGTTTGAAAGAAACTTGTCATTTTGACAATGTGAAAAAACATCACATGGGCGTGTTATCCTAATAAAAATTAAGTAGTCAGTGCAGAAACAAGTTTTCTTGCACACCAGACAAGGAAATCCGTGATTTTACCCTGGGATAGAAATTTATGTTCTGACCCTGGTGTTCCGACCCAAAATCGAATATAATCGCGTGTTTATAAATGCTCTGGTTGATTACGACCACGTATGCGCCGTCGTTAAGGATGACGTCACAGCAACGTCACTAAACATTCCTGCAGTATCAACACAATATGGCGGACGATGGTAACCGAAGTGACTGCAGAATTAAAAATCCGCGTTAAGAAATCGAAGGTATGCAAGAAAAAGAATCCAATATGTGTGTGAGGGGTGGATGAAAAAATCCGTCCCTCGGGATCACTGTCCGGCATCACTCGGCAAGCCCAGTGATCCCGGACAGTGTCCCTCGGGACGGATTTTTCCATCCACCCCTCACACCCATATAAGATTCTTATAAGAAATGTAAACCATTACGTTAACACACCCGTGCGACATAGGGTATTTTTCACATCTCCAAAATGACTAATTTATGATATCTTTCTTATTTATACTGCAAATATAAGAGGTGGCTGCTCGTGGTGTGCGGTTCTAACGACTACCCAAAGCCTATGTCTTGGAGCAGTAATAAGAAAACAAAACGTTTACCCACAGAAAATCCCGGTTTCTCTATATAAAGTACGGTTGAAGAAGTTGTTAATTTCACGGACTTGTTCACATGATGATTATCTCAAGCGAGTGCCTGTTAATGGTAGGGAGCAAATACACTCTGCTACAAATATGTTCCATAAAAAGTTTATCAATTAGAAACAAGGAATATACCATCGAACTGAAAGGTATGGAATGTACAAGGTGTTCTAGACCAGACTGACTAGTTTCTGCCAATTAGGCCTTATCTGTGACCATAAAATATTTTCGAAACTCCACACTGGAATCAATGATCATGTTAAGCAAAAGTATATAAAAGAAGAGAATAATTCGTTCGAAACGGGTGTACTGTTCAATAACGCTGCAATTGTTAACAGTTAAGACCCATGCTCATACAAATTTTACAAGACGCTCGGCTGAGCTTCTTTATGATCGCATCGCGATAACACGAGTTTGCTACAAAATAGAAGTGCTACAAAGCGTTTTTACATACATTTTAGTACATGTAGATTATTATATAAGACACATAATCTGTAGTCTGATACCTCTGCTTACGTGAGTCCGTCCTTTGGAGCAATTAAACCGATTGATGAATGATGAATCTATATCTTCATGTAGCAGCATCGTCATTCTGTATTATACAATATATGCAAAATATATTATAAAGCCGAATAAAGCTTCAGTAATGATAAGTATACACCTTATCTGTATAAACCGTAGATGGCAAGTGCAGTAATACCTGCAGGTCACCAATGCTAAAGGCAATATGATATGCTCATTCAAACAATGCTTTATGAATTATGAATCTGTGAAATACTTTACCACTAAACAAAGCATCGCCCCCGCCCATAGGGGCTTGAAGAAATATATGGGCTGCATGATGCTTCCACGCAGAGCTGAATCCGGCCCGCACACTAGTACTGGTAAACCGCTTAGAGGATCTAAGCCTGTCCAGGAACCGCGGTGCGAGGCGGACCGTCCATGCTAATAAACCCTATTGGTTTCATTGGGCGACAGGGCTTGAGATGTCATTTCATCTCAATGTCGGGTAAAAGTCCCACAAAACTGGAAGCAACGTCTCCAAAATGACCTTTACAGTGTTCACGGGGACGTTAAACCTCAAATCAAACAAACAAACTAAACAAAGCACGATATTACTCAATTGTAGGTGCGGTTTTCATTTCTCGCAGTTTCATGATAAAAACACATTACACATTGGCTCCAACATAAATATACTTTGAGCTACCAAAATGATCGACCCCGCCTATCGGGGTTTGAAGAATTAGATGGGCTGCATGATGATCTATACAGAGCTGAAACCGACCAATTACTGGTAACCCGCTAAGAGGATCAAAGCCTGCCCAGGCAAAGCGGCGAGATTCTGACCGTCCATGCTTATAAACCCTATTGGTTTCATTGGGCGACAGGGCTTGAGATGTCATTTCATCTCAATGTCGGGTAAAATCCAGCACAATTGGAAGCAACGTCTCTAAAATGACCTACACAATGTTGACGGGGTCGTTAAACCTCAAATTAAACAAACTAATCCAAAAATGATAATTGAAGCATACCTGTAATTTATACCCCAACCAGGCATTCTAGTAACCAAATAAAGGGGGTCGAATAACTGCACGCTATAATCGGTAGTGACCTATAATACCTGTTACTGACCTATAATACGTCTAGTGACCGTTTATAGACCGGATCTATTTTTCAGGGCACTAATTTGCAAAATTTTTAATGTAAACAAAAATATTCAACCTTTTATACACGGGAAAACAAATAAAAATAGCAAGTTATAATCTTTGCAGTATTTATTTAAATAAATTTTCAGAAATTTAAGCTAAATTCTTACCTTCTCGGGCTTTTCTGGTTTGAATGGTCCGTTGGAATAATTGCGCTGCGCTGCTGCAGTTGCGTCTCAACCTCGATAACAATTTCTAAAAGTAAAATAAACTATTTATTTGCAGATTTTCGTACAGAATGTAATGCGCTAGGAAACTTTTATTCGAGCGTCCATGTTGTTTCCAACATTTGCATGGCGCTGTGACGTCAGAAACTTAGCACTATTTGACGTCACGTTATACAACGTGTGCGCGCCATGTCACTGGATGTCGTTTAACATGCCGCGCTGTCTGCTGTCTACTTTGCTTAATTATTTCGAAATCCTATGATTGTTTTCTGTTGCAGTATAAACTAAATACATGATTAGTGTCTTTAATAATAAAATATAATCGGTTCGCCGCGACAATTTCATAGGGGCTCGCTGAAGCTCGCCCCTATAAAAAGTAGAAGTGAAACAAAGATCAGGAATCGATACAATTAACTTACTCCACCCATCAAAGACACCAAAGAGAAAGAAACACAAACATTAAGCGACCAGACCATAATGGAAACCTAAACAAAGGAAGGCTATAAGGACAGTTACTTTTCCACAAAAAGGCCATATGGCCATCCAAAATAAAAAGACACAAGTGATACGCACAGTAACAAACAACACCATAGATAAACCGCCACAGAAGAACCGCCTTGGAACGGTCAGTGGAAAGATTTCCACCGTGGGGGGGGGGGGGGGGGGGCTTAAATCCATTTTACGTGGCCACAATCCTCGCCCTTACTTCCGTCGCGATTTAGACAAATAATTTGTTCAGTCCGCATGAAGGCCTCCTAACTCATCAGTGCAACATCTCCGTGAACACAAAAAATCAAAGAACCACAAAGGTGAGACAACGGTGAAGACTCGACAGCAAGAAACCACTGAAATGCTGGTCAATTGTTGGAACAGTGAAACTCGACAGCAAGAAACGGTGAGGACTCGACAGCAAGAAACCACTGAAATGCTGGTCAATTGATGGAACAGTGAACTCGACAGCAAGAAACCAGGGAAATGCTGGTCAATTGATGGAACAGTGAAAAGCAATTGCATAAGCAATCCCTATAAAACTGTCTAAGGCTCACCGATTACATTTTATTATTAAAGACACTAACCATGTATTTACTATATATAATATATGCAAAATATATTATTAAGCCGAAATAAAGAGTATACACCTTATATGTATAAACCGTAGATAGCAAATGCAGTGAAGCGTGCGTTGTGCTCAGGCATGTTAAATTTTGCCCTAGGCTTAACACTTTAGTTGACACAGGTAAATATTGTGTTTGAAAACCCTTAAAGGCATTGATACCTAAAGCTATTAAACCATGTTTAACGACCAACATTGCTACTGACCAGATGGAATCAACCCCTGACTATGATATTATGTTCCGTATTGGCTGTTTTTTGCCAGAACGATCGGTCACTGAAATGTATCTCCCGTCTCTGTATGACCTTAGCTGTTGCTTGAACGTAAAACTCAAACACGGACGCACTGAAATGTTTCAGATGATATTTCTTTATATATATCTTTTCGTAATTTCTGCTACAAACATTGATTGCGGAAACCTATTAGAATAACCCAAATATTATACTTCTTATTATTCATTATTCACAATAATTTGATTTATAAAATGCAATAGTTTATGTTTATAATAAGTTATTTATTTTCGAAATATTTTATCACGAAAAAGACTAAACAATTCATTGATAAGGAGCAGAATACGGAATACACATTTTAGTGTTTGAGGGTCGTGGATGAGGATTAAATGGCCGAAACTAGCTAGCCTGGTCCAGAAAACACGTGTACACTTCATACTTTTCCGTTCTACGGTGTATTCCTTACTTCCACGGGATAACCCTTGATACATTATGAAAATATGCCTATACAAATACCATGTAAATTTTACCACCTAAAAAACTAAATTTTTAGATGAAAAAATATGATATTTTTGTTACTTCTGCCCCCAAAACAGATTGTGGGTACTCGTTAGAACCGCCTCATTGAGGCGGTTCTTACGTGTACCCACAGTCTATATTTTTGAGCAGAAATAAGAAAAATAAAGAGTACCCCTGTAAACCCCAGTTTTACTATATAAAAGTGGGGTTCAAGGGGGTCAAAATTATATAGGCGTGTTTTCGTGATAGATTATTTTAACGTCACCACAGCTAGAGTTACGGGCATGTGTGTCGGCCGTAAAAAGGATCCCTGTCCTTCGTCATAGTGTAGTTTATATTTTCTTGTCCTTTTTCATCATAGATTCCATAGTTGAGTTTTGAAAATATTTAAGCATCACTGATGAGGTCTGATTGGTCAAAACTAGCTAGTCTGGCCTAGAAAAAAAACACTTGACTCTCCATACTCTTCAGTTCCACGGTTATAGTTTGCTTTCAAAGGATAACAATTTATAGAACATTTTGGGCATTGTGGACGGTAACAGAACGCTTTTCATAGCCAGTGTCAGGCAGTAGAAACGGAAAATACGAATTGTATTTACTTGCTTTTAGTGTTGTTTATTGTGGTCAGTATCTAAACGCCCTTAATATAATTAACTATTCTCGGGCATTATCGACCGACATCTGCATTCATTACAACGGCTGAGAGTACAAATACGATGTTCATTGTCTATTTCCAGCAATTTTATTTTGGAACTATCTAATGGTGAGCACATCGGATCAATCGGCAGCTTGATTGGAAGAAACGCGATGTTCCTTCTTCTTGCTTGGGTGTTTGTTTTTCTTTGCATTATTAGAGGGCCCCGCTCAATAGCCAAGGTATGTAGGTTTTCACGGTCTACTGTACCTTTTCAGACAACCGTTATGATAAAAAAATATGAATCCGGTTTTGTAAGTTTCACATATTCAACAGTTTAA
This sequence comes from Lucinisca nassula, assembly GCA_963580285.1. Lineage (NCBI taxonomy): Eukaryota > Metazoa > Mollusca > Bivalvia > Lucinida > Lucinidae > Lucinisca > Lucinisca nassula. The sequence continues at coordinate 91,598,392 of OY757015.1, forward strand.
AGAAGACCTATATTCAGGCAAACTATTTATTGGCCATGTTAATGCCGTTTTATGTTTTAGGTGTTTAATAAAAGGAGACTTCATGAGCAAATTCATCCCGTAGGACACTCATTCTCAAATGAATTGGGATATTGCAGTCGCCGTATATTTTCTGAAATCAAGCAGTCATTTCTAACCAATGCATACGTTTATATGACAGAACAACAGGTCCCGAAGATACCATGATAAATCCCTTGTAGAAAAGTACCTTTTCAGAGAAAATGAGCCACGGGAAAACCTGGTTTTGTAATGTTCGAGACTGTCGCTTTTCGAATTATCTTTGTTTGCGCACTTACAAATTTGAAATTCCACTAGTAAGGAAAGGGTTAGGTGGTTTCCATAAATTCTACATATTCTGGGTAGAGAAACAACTACCATAAGCAGGACCACATGGAGTCTTACTAAGTAATTTTCCCCGATTATGGCTGTCGCCGAAATTTAATTAAACATTGTAATGTACGAGACGACGTTTTTCTTCTTGCTATTTCAAAACAACTTTGAGGTTTTTAAACACGGAAACGTGACCAAATGGAGATTCTATATTATGATAAGCACATAAGGTTGTTTGATGTTACCTGTACAATAGGAAATAAAAATACTTGCCATACAAAAATGTACATGGATTTTTTGCAAAAATGCATGTAATGTTCGCGACCAGGCTTATTACGTATGTATGGACAAAAATGCTAGATTGAGTTAAACTCCCGCAATGTGTGACAAACACAAATACATCATCTGGAACGAAAATAATATTTTGATGTTGAATTTCCCTCATTTCCAGTGTTTTGTAATGTTCGAGACCTGTAATGTTCAATACCGAAAATTGTTAGTCTAACAGCTTGATCACATTGCTCTCACGTGGCACAGACTTCCGTTACCATATTACGTAGTAGAAAGTATCTGCACACGGCATGGTTGCCTTTTCCGGTATTTGATGGGTATGGGAGTCGGCAGACAATACCACAGTTAAGGGAAAACAGAAGTCATATTTTGTTTTTAAATACCTGCATAGAAACTTTTTACCTTTTTCCAATATTATTTGTCACAATTGATATTGTTCAATTAAGAATATGCCACCAAACATCATTATTAATGAACAACATTTGCACGCTTGCAAGATCATTATTCTATTGCAATAAGCAGTGGATGTATGCGATGAAATGTCCGCTACATTTGGGATCGAACATGGCAGGTTTGCTACGTTGACCGTCTAGGGATAATGACTGAAAATAAATGAACAATTTTGAATTGTGCAACCTTAGTTGTGTAAAATGAACACGTTTAGTGATATACATGTTTGCTACATTTCTACCAATAGCTGCAAACGGTAACAATGTTGATTCCAAATTTATTACTTATTTTCGATTTTGGATTTGAGTCCCATAGCTTATAACCTTTTCCCAAATTTTATTTGCCAGAATGAATATTTTCAGTATAAAATGCGCACTGTTAGGAAGGCACTTCAACTCTCAAATTTGTATTTCCAAATGCATATTTTGAATGTTAAAAACATTGTAAGTGCAGTTTATGTAACTAACATTATTGTATCGAACATTACAAATTGTATCGAACATCCCCATCTAAAATAAATGTGTATATTTTAGGGTATGCTGGTTTACTCTTGATTAAGTTCCTAGATACAACAAATACAAAATTAGATTCATTTTCAATTTTACAGGTAGAAATTATAAAGTGGCATTGCATGTCCCTTTACCGTGTATGGTAATGTCCGAGACCATCATAGCTACCATTTACAGACATGCATTTGTTTACATTTCTGAGAACGTATTTACAAACTTCACAAAACGTGTTACTTTCTTCCAGCTGGTAGACAAAATTGGTTACACTTTGAAGACTTTTGTATAGACAAATATTACTCTGGAATGCACTGTAATGTTCGATACTGTTTTCTCGCGGTTGCATTATTAATTTTAGATACTTGATTATTCAGGACATAAGTCCATGCGGTTGTTGTGTGTTAATATATGATAAAAATGTCTTTTAATGTTTCGGCTGCCTTAAGAAAGCAGTTTATCTGTCAGGAGAGCATTTGTATGCATAAAAGTATATACCGAGGCTTTCTTGCGTAATAGCCACACCATGTTTTAAAAGCATATGACTGAACATGCACTGTTACATTAGTTAGATCCAAAATATGAATGAAAATGACACTAACAGCTATATTGTCAGTTTATCGCGTTAGTAAACTACTTGACTTATAGAAACAAAATCCCTGTAATGTCCGCGACTTTTTACATATATATAAAAAAAAACTATTGCTTATGTTGATCGTTTATCTAAAGGAATATTACTTGTGTTCCTTATTAACCACTCAATACCTGTTCAAATGCAATTGTCGTACGAGATCTAGCTATTATGTGCTTCTCTAAAAACAAAACGAAAGTTGTATGTTTTCAGAAAACTATTTCTTTTTCTGTATATTTAACCAACCCCGAATTTTATTCTAAATGGCTATTTCTTTTCTTTACCATATATATGACCATATGTTCAGTTTTGTCCCCGCTTAATAGCCCTGTCGTAAGTTTCTGTCATTGCGAACTGCGGTCTCTTGATTTTTGTGATGTTACAGACGGGGGCAACGAACAAGTAGATTGTAGCGTACAATTCTCACAATCAAAATTTATCAAAATACCGACATATTTCTAGCTGTTGGGGTGAAATAACTTTTGATTTCTTGATCAAGGAATTTTAACTGAGTATAGGTACATGTTAATACTTTATTTTGAACATATCGGTGACTGAATCTAAGTACCTTTATAATTTGACTTTTTAAACGGCTAAAATCCCAATTCATTTGAGAATGAGTGAGGAGCAGGTCGATTTGATAGAAACCAATACGACTCGAAAGTTGGCCTCCTTGTAAAATATGACAGAGGTTATATCAAGTATAAACATTTCTTAAACCAATTGCGGCCTGAAACTTCTGCTTTATTAGTCATTTTCTTAATTTATGGTAAAATTTCTAATCATTTGCAAACAGCGAAGGTCATGATCTGATGTCTTGTTCTGTCTGACATTGGTTTGTACCAATTGTTAGTGTTCCTTTGGGACGGGGTGCGGCTTTCACTTGGAGTCGAACCTCAAGGAACATTTCTTGTCGTACTGAAACAAATGTATACAAAACGTTTATGTTACACATATGAAAAGGGTAAAGCGGGCCTGACTTAAACATTTATGTTTGGCGAATAAAATGTTTGCTTAATAGCCTAGGACAAATCTGTAATTCCGCCACACATTTCAATAAACCGTGCTAATCTTATGGAAAAGACACGACAAAGGAAGCCTAATGAACAGAAATATATGATGACTTTAAAGCACACACAAAAACACTGCATCACGAAAAAAAACCTTTATAATTTTGACCCATGGAACCCATTTTTATATTGTAAACCTGGAGCTTACCCCTCCTGGGATTTACAGGGGTTAACCTTATTTTTCTTATCTTATTTCTGCTCTAAAATATAGATTGTGGGTACACATTAGAACCGCCTCAATGAGGCGGTTATAACGAGTGCCCACAACCTATATTTGTAGTAGAAATAAGAAAAATATCAGAACTTTTCATCTTAAAAATGTCGTGTTTTCGGCGATATAGTTTACAATGTATTTGTATATGCGTGTTTACGTATCATCAACAACACACTTTACTTATTATCTTTGCAGGTTGTATACTTTACTGCCACCTACCCTCTAGGAATTCTTGTGATTTTACTCATTCGAGGCTTAAGCATAAAGGGATTTAATGAAGGTATCGCGTATTATATAATTCCGAAGTGGAGCGGACTTCTTGATCCAGCAGTGAGTAGAAATGTGTATAATTTAAAGTTCATAATTAAATATACCTTGTATTGCATACCAGTTATCAGAAAGGGAACATAGCATGAAAAAGCACATGTGCTTATTTAATATGCATTTTTATGACATAAAGCGGCTTCAAAGAGTAAGAGGAACATAAATATAGTTCTAATTTTTTGTACCTTACATAGTGCTCAATGTCTACCACAAACACTTACTACACAACTGAACTAGTAATAAAAGGTCGCCCAGGAAAGGCCACAACCAAAGAACGCAGCTATCTCAAGTCAACTGAACCATGGCATGTGACGCCTTACTATGACACATGCTGTAAAAATTCGGTAATGCCAATAAGTTTTGTTCAACGTAGCATTTTACCTCCACCCCATCAAGCATTTGTATTTGAAATAATGGAGGTAATTCAAATGTAGTGTCATGATGTATTTTGTTTTTTCTCGACATTTGTGATCATCTAGATAATCCAAATTGCACGACCCGCAGAAAAAGCGACTGACTGAAGTCGGTTGATTTTCTAAGAATGCCCTAAAATAACCGTGTCATTCTGTCATTCGGTCATTCGGTCATTCTGTCAGTCTGTCAGTCTGTCTGTCCGTCCGTAACCCGTTTGTGAAAATTGGTGAATGTGGCTTAACCACTTGGAATATTTAAATTTTTTTTGGCATACTGATAGATATCAATGAAATCTAACCAGCGAACTTGTGAAATATTACATTCCATTTAGTATAGCCTCGCCGAGGCGAAAAATGTGAAAATTTTCGAACTGCTTCTCCTCGGAAACCGTTGGGCCGATTGAGGTCAAATTTCATTTGGAGCCTCTATGGATGGGGGAAACCAAAATTTGCTCATGGGGTCTAGGTCACATGACCAAAATGGCCGCCAAGCCATATATGGTCTGTCTGTCTGTCCGTCCATAATCCGTTTGTGAAAATTTGTGACAGTGACTTAACCGCTTGGAATATTTAAACAATTTTTTGGAATACTGATAGATATCAATGAAATCTAACCAATGAACTTGTCTAATATTACATTCCGTTTAGTATAGCCTCGCCGAGGCGAAACATGTGAAAATTTTCGAACTGCTTCTCCTCGGAAACCGTTGGGCCGATTGAAGTCAAATTTAATATGGAGCCTCTATGGGATGGGGGAAACCAAAATTTGCTCATGGGTCCAGGTCACATGACCAAAATGGCCGCCAAGCCATATATGGGAAAAACCCTTCAAAATAGTCTTCTCCAGAACCCCTGGGCAGATTTCAACGAAACTTGATAAATATCATCTGGAACGTAGGCCCATCATATATTGCTAAAATGGTGACCCTGGGTTGACCTTGACCTTCTTTGTGCTTTTGTATTGGAAAAGTGAGAATGCATTTTATCCTTCAAACGATTTAGAATATAGTACTAAAGTATAAGATATATTTTTGCTCCTTACGATAAGGCTCATTTATGCGGGGAACCGTTTTAGGCCCAGGTCACATGACCAAAATGGCCGCCATACCCATATATGGTAACACTCATAAAGCTAAAAGCATCCGGCGGGTCGTGCACTTCAGCTGAAGAACTGGTTATATTTAATAACGGGATTTTGCGATTAAATTTGGAGCTTATTCAGAAAAAGCTTTATCGTCTACACACGCGTGTAATCCCTAAGCGTGTCACTCTCCGTCGACCGTGAAATGAACTCATCTTCGCCTGGGCATCTCCTTGGAATGTAAATAAATCTAAAATGCGGTGTCTGATCTGCGTCGTATTTATTTATTTATTTATCAATTTAAAATGCGGTGTCTGATCTGCGTCTGATTTATTTATGTATGTATTTATTTTTCATGACCCGATTAGATTTTTTACACTTACTAAGCAATTTAAACAAACATTGCTAGTAATAAGATTACAATTGAAAGAAAGAAAGAACGAAAGAAAGAAAGATGCCGTATGTGCAGGCTAATCTGACATTTCGCTGTTCGCATTTGTGACATTTCGCTGTTCGTACATTGTTTTGATTGAATTCAAGAACACAAAAGAGATGTTTGTATTTTTCCTTTTCGTAACATACATTTGATTATTAATTCCGTCTGCGTGGATTGTTGGTTATATTTAGAACCAGCTCATTCCGATTTATTTATTTTTATATTTATGTATTTATTTAAACTGTTAAATGATTTATTAAGATCAGGGTGTACCCCTTTTCTAGTTTTCCTTCCATCATACTGGGGAAAAGAATATGCATGTAAACCCAACTTTATATATTGAACAGCCGGGTAATCAGGGATCAGCATGATTTTAACATACAATGTAACACAAAAACATAGTTCGAAAGTACTTCCTTCTTATTCTTCTATTTTATTTTAGTCAATGTTGGTTTTTCATCATGGCAACAAGCCGTGTAAGGACCATGCTTTATATAGAGAAAACTGGGGTTTACTGTGGTATTCATTTTTTTTATTTCTTCTCCAAGACATAGGTTGTGGGTGCTCGTTAGAGCCACCTCAATGAGGCGGTTCTAACGAGAATACAAAACTGGTTTTGAGTATCGATAAATTTTCATTAACAAATTAACTGTTTTTGAGATATCAAGAAACCCTACTAAGCCGCGCGGATATGTTATCGTAATTTATCTATATTTACGATTTATTTATTTAAAATTTATTTATTGCTCAATACGTTGATTGATGGTACTATTTAGAACCAGCTCATTCTGATTTTTTTTAAATTTATTTATGCATCACGTGAACAAGTCCGTGAAATGAAGACCCCCTAAAACCCCAGTTTATATAGAGAAAAAAGGGGTTTAAGTGGGTATTCATTATTTTTCTTATTTCGGCTCCAATACATAGGTTGTGGGTACTCGTTAGGCGGTTCTAACGAGCACACACAACCTATGTTTTGAGCATGATTTTGACTTAATAAACACAAAAACATAGGTAGAAAGATTTCAATTTGGCGCTTCTGTGCCCATAATCAACATTTTATTACACTCAGTGGACAATGTCACGTGTATTTAAGAAGAAGACAATTATCGCTTTTATGACACGTGGATTGTGTATTGCGTTCCGGCTACCGACCGTCAGGAAGCCCAAAGATTACTGGACACGCGTGCAAGGAATAATGGGTTACCTTATTTCCGGAAAGATTGAGTCGTGGGTACTACTGCGCATTCTTTATTCATGTAGTCCTTTTCAAAATTTAGGGGTGCCAGGTTGTGTTTTCTTCCAATTTATTTGAAAAATGACAGCACCATCACGAAAACACGCCTATATAATATTGACCACACTTGAACCCCATTTTTATGTATAGTGAAACTGGGGTTTACAGAGGTTAACCTTATTTCTCTTATTTCTGCTCTAAAATATAGATTGTGGGTACTCGTTAGAACCGCCTCGATGAGGAGGTTCTAATTCGAGGCGGTTCTAACGAGAACCCACCATCTAAATTCTTTTAGCAGAAAAAATAAAAATATCACATTTTTTCATCCTAAAATTTTCATTTTTTCGGCGATAAAGGTTACAATGAATTTGAATAGACGTGTTTTCGTAATGCTTTTTGCAAACAGTGTATGCCCTGATCAGACGCCGCGTTCTGCGGCGTCTGATCTGGGCCTGCGCTGTTTGCTAATTATACGTTTTGGGGGTTTCCGGTACAAACTGGGATGACAGTATTAGAACATGAATTCAGGTGGACGTAATACGATCGAAAATTTATTCTTTTTAACATTCCTCAGGCTTACATTGTAAACGGTTGGTATATCCTCCAAGTTTTAATGGATATCAACACTAGACAAGCAAAAAAGCATATATATCATTTGACAACCTTCGCTTCAATTATTTCATAACCTTACATACTTTCAACAAAAGTAAGTGGATTCGTTGACAAAATTTTATATGTCATCAGTTTCTTCTTACTTTGAATTTTATTTAAATGGACACCGAAAACATTTTATTTTTGACCATAATGAACTTTTCCAGATATGATTTCAGAGAAATTGTACAGATTCGTGAAATAATACCATGTTGAATCCTAATTCACGAGTAAACCGCTTAGAGGATCTAAGCCTGTCCAGCAACCGCGGTGCGAGTCCATGCTAACAAACCCAATTGGTTTCATTGGGCGACAGGGCTTGAGATTTCATTTCATCTCAATGTCGGGTAAAAGTCCCACAAACTTGGAAGCAACGTCTCCAAAATGACCTTTACAGTGTTGACGGGGACGTTAAACCTCAAATCAACCAACCAACCTAATTCACGTGCTAGCAGAAAGATCTCGTGTTTTTAGGTTTTTTAATACCAATGATTTTGCTAAATTTTCTATGTATCCTTCAAAATATCTTAACTATTTTGTACTGTGTAATTTATTTGAAAAGGCAGTGGGTAGAGATACGGATCCGTATCCCTAGTCCCGGAGGCTAGAGATACGGATCCGTATCTCTAGTCTCGGAGGCTAGGGATACGGATCTGTATCCCTAGCATTTTCCAATAGGCCTGGCTAGAGGTACAGTTTGATAAGACTGATAATTGTTTCAAACAGAGAAACCATTGCTGTTTTGACGCAATTTGCAAAGAAGCGTAACTCTACTTAGGTGAAAGGTGGAAAAAGTAATATGAAAAGTAGAAGTAAAACAAGGATCAGGAATCGATACAATTAACTTACTCCACCCATCAAAGACACCAAATGGGAAGAAACACAAACATTAAGCGACCAGACCATAATGGAAAGCTAAACAAAGGAAGGCCATAAGGACAGTTACTTTCCCACAAAATGGCCATTTGACCATTCAAAATAAAAAGACACAAGTGATACACACAGTAAGTAACAAACAACAACATAAATAAAGTGCCACAGAAGAACCGCCTTGGAACGATCTTTCCACTGGGGGGGGGGGGGGGCTTAAATCGATTTTACGTGGCCACAATCCTCGCCCTTACTTCCGTCGCGATTTAGACAAATAATTTGTTCAGTCCGCATGAAGGCCTCCTAACTCATCAGCGCAACATCTCCGTGAACACAAATAATCAAAGAACCACAGAGGTGAGACAACGGTGAGGACTCGACAGCACGAAACCACTGAAATGCTGGAGCAAAAGAAAACCAACAGTAAGACTCCATTGGGCCCGACCAGAGACAGAGCATCAGGCACCAACCAACATTACCTTGAATTAGATCTCTCTTATTCTCAATAAGCATTTACGTTGGAACCGTCATAGAATCTGAGGCCTGACCCATCGGCGTGCAATTAAAGAGGGAAGCAAAGTTGCCAACCGTGATTGGGACAGGACCAATGGCAATCCTGTGTTATATTATTATTATTATTGTTAGCTGTTTATGTTGTATTTGATTATCATTTTTTCGAGAAGAATGTAATTGAGTCGCGTCATGAGAAAACCGTTGTTTGCATATATGAAAACAAAGGCACAGATCAGCTGCGCAGTTGCATACTAAGAAACGAGCCGCGTCACGACAAAACCTGTCTTCGGGGGTTTCCGACCTACCTAGCCCGACACAAACCAAGCTATACAGCCACAGAAGTTGGCCAGAGCTTTGAAATTTCGGATTTAGAAAATAGAGAGATTGTACCATCTACGTATCGAAAACAAAGGCCCTGATCAGCCGCCCAGCAACTGCGCAGCTGATCTGTGCCTTTGTTTTCATATATGCAAACAACGGTTTTCTTATGACGCGACTCAATTCATTCTTCTCGCTAGCAATGTGCTTGTTGTTGTGCAGAAGATAAATTTATGATCAGCCTGTGCTGACGTGTATCTGATCTGCGCATTTGTTTGTCGCATATACATGTACTAGAGGAAGCAAAAATGTAGTGATCATCCTGCATCATGGCGTATTTGATCTAAATATATTATTTTATATAGCGAGAAAGCAAGGGCGCTGACCAGCCTGCAAGTATGCGCATTCGACCTGTGTATCTGCCTTTATGTTCATTTAGAGTTAGGAAAAATGACAGCCAACATACGATAAAAACGTGATCTGATCCGTTATGCTTACTTCACCATACCCCCTCGCATCCCACATTTATCATGTAAAACCGGGGTTTACAGGGGTGCAATTTTTTTCTAATTTTGCTCTAAAACATAGATTGTTGGTACTCTAACGTGTACTCACAATCTATGTTTTGTGTCATAATATTTCAATTGAACTGAAAATTCTCATTTTTACAGCCATTAAAGTAGAAGTAAAACAAAGATCAGGAATCGATACAATTAACTTACTCCACCCAACAAAGACACCAAAGGGAAAGAAACACAAACATTAAGCGACCAGACCATAATGGAAACCTAAACAAAGGAAGGCCATAAGGACAGTTACTTTCCCACAAAATGGCCATATGGCCATCCAAAATAAAAAGACACAAGTGATACACACAGCAAGTAACAAACAACAACATAAATAAACCGCCACAGAAGAACCCCCTTGGAACGGTCAGTGTAAAGATTTCCACTGGGGGGCTTAAATCGATTTTACGTGGCCACAATCCTCGCCCTTACTTCCGTCGCGATTTAGACAAATAATTTGTTCAGTCCGCATGAAGGCCTCCTAACTCATCAGTGCAACATCTCCGTGAACACAAAAAATCAAAGAACCACAGAGGTGAAACAATGGTGAGGACTCGACAGCAAGAAACCACTGAAATGCTGGAGCAAAAGAAAACCAACAGTTAGACTCCGATGGGCCCGACCAGAGACAGAGCATCGGGCACCAACCAACATTACCAAGAATTAGATCTCTCTAATTCTCAATAAGCCTTTACGTTGGAGCCGTCATAGAATCTGAGGCCTGACCCACGCCGGGCGTGCAATTAAAGAGGGAATCAAAGTTGCCAACCTTGATTGGGTTAACTACCATGCATGCAGTCTGTCGTATAACATCCATGTTGTAGCCATTTTTTATATCGAAGAATGATTTTACGAAATGGGGTGCTGAAGTCATTGCGGTTATAATTTTTTCTGAATTTATATACTTAGTCACCATAAAATTCGGGTTCCGATAGACATTGTTGCAGAAGAGATTTAAGTCCAATATTGAATTTTGAAATTAAATCAGAATGGCGTCTATACAATTTTGAAAAGGCTTTGCGTATTTTATGGTACCGATAACCCTGATTAAGGAGTTTAGCCGTTAATAATTTATTACGAGTGTTGAAGTCAGTTACATGACTACACACTCTAGCAAATCGAATTAATTGCGAAATATAAACGAAATATAAATATAAATTCGTAGATGGTATTAATTTTTTTCGAGCAAGCTCCCCTGAACCTTTGCTCACTGATAAGTACCAATTTTCTCTCGGGTTGGCTAATTTAACAATGATATTAAATGAAAGGGAGATAAAGAAAAGAAAATATGACAAAGAAAAAAGAATGAAGATAACGAAAAGAAAAGAAATAAAAAAGAAATAAGAAAAAAAAAAGAAAAAAGAAAGGGAAAAAAAAAAGCTGGTAAAATGGCTGTAAACAACTTGGAATTTGTTTCATCTGCTCTTTGCAGCAAGAGAAGCCTCCGCGGTGTAGTGGTTACGCTACTCGCCTTGTAAACCGGGGATCGCAGGATCGATCCCGGGCTTCTCCAGACTTTCAGATGAGTCTTTAAACCGAGGTCCCGTCTCCTTATGACCTTAGCTGTTGTTGGGACGTAAAATTCAAACACTCACTCACTCACTCTTTGCAGCAAGACCTAGACGTACCTCGCCGGAAACTATGGATGGCGCAAATATAATTCATATGATGCAATAAATTAAAGGTAATTCAACTTTTATTCTGGTATATTTGACTCATCCATAGGCTAACATGACAGGTCGAAAAAATTATAATCAAACACAACATATAAAGCTAATAATAATAATAATATAACACAGGATTGCCATTGGTCCTGTCCCATTTCAGAATTCATATTACTTTTTCCACCTTTCATATTAGTAGAGTTATGCTACTTTGCAAATTGCGTCAAAACAGCAATGGTAGCTCTGTTTGAAACAATAATCAGTATTATCAAACTGTACCTGTAGCCAGGCCTATTGGAAAATGTTAGGGATACAGATCCGTATCCCTAGCCTCCGAGACTAGAGTCTCTAGCCTCCGAGACTAGAGATACGGATCCGTATCTCTAGCCACTGCCATTTGAAAAAAACGGACTGGACTTTCAGCATATAGTGGCGGCCCTGATCAGACGCCGCGTTCTGCGGCGTCTGATCTGGGCCTGCACTGTTTGCCAGGGTACCCGTTTTGGGGTATCTGATACTAAATGGGTTAACTATAAATGTTTTTTTTTTTTTTTTAATAATGTGGAATATCACATTCCAGAAAAAGATCCATAGAACCCATAATATTTTAAGTACAAAAGTAAGGCTAAATTTTAACAGTTTGACAAAGAGTGAATTTTTCTCGCTTAAAGTACCAAAACACGCCGTTCTAAATTAACTAGACGTATCTATCGGTCAATATCCCCCGGGGTCATTTTCACACACAGTCGGATTAAAACACAATGTTGTTTACACGATAGGTACACGATACGTTTTTATCATAGGCCTCAGTCAAAGGGAGACAACCCAATATTGACTTTTTGTGCGACTGACACGGTTGAAAGTCATCGGGCTAATGTCAGATAAGTTGGCCATGCATTACGAAAACACGCCAATTCAAATATTGTGGTAGAATTTCACCAACAAAAATTAAATTTTGCAGATAAAAATCCTTATATTTTTTCAGTTCTGCTCAACACATAGATTGTGGGTACTCGTTAGAACTACCGCGCCGAGGCGGTTCTAACGAGTACCCACAATCTATGCTTTTGAGCAGAAGTAAGAAGAATAATGTATACCCGTGTAAACTCCAGTTTTTCTACATAAAAGTGAGGTTTAAGAGGGTCAGAATTATATAGGCGTGTTTGCGTGATGTTCTCGCTCGGTGTGGCTTAGATTGAATCTAAGCATCTTACATTTGTGCAAAGACAGTTTAACACAGGCGTAACGCCCATTACACATATAACGCAAGTGCGTTATGCAAAAATATTTGGAATAAAGAGAAAGCGCCCAAAATATTGTATTCTTCATTACATTTGAACCAGCGCATGACAAAACCTACAATAAGACATGTGTGCCAAGCGAAGACTCAGATCAGCCTGCGCATCCGCGTAATCTGATCAGAGTCTTCCCTGTGCGCTCTAAGGATAGCTAAGGGCCCACTGCCCCTTCTTGCAGAAAGAGAAATATATGGATGTGCAGGCTGATCTGATTCTTTGTTGGGCGCACGTGTCTTATTGTACGTTTTGTCGTGCGCTGGATCATTTAATATATGGGCTGTTCTTAAGAGAAAGAATTTGAACCCCTGGGGAGCGAATTTGCTCCCCTGGGGAGCGAATTATTGTCTTTAACAGAAGCCTCGGACTTGAAGAAAGATGTTTTGCATAGATATTGTTTGGTTGATTGGTTTGTGGTTTAACGTCCCCGTCAACACTGTATAGGTCATTTTTGAGATGCTGCTTCCAATTTTGGTACTTTTACCCGACCTTGAGAAGAAATGACATCTCAAGCCCTGCCGCCGAATGAAACCAATAGGATTTATATGCGTGGGCGGTCAGACTCGCACCGCTTATCCTGGGCGGGCTTAGAAAGTCTAAGCGGTTTACCAGTATAGGTTTCAGCGTGGAAGCATCATAGGTTTTCCCTTGTTTTGCGTAATAATATTTTCCTTCTCAAAATCTTGCTATGCCCCTGGTTTAACTCCAAGCATTCCTAAAGCACAATCATATGGGATTAACCCCAGAAAAAGGGTAGATCATGATTTAACAATTTGTGATTCATACAAATTATGCGGGGATACCCCGCCCCCGCCCATCGGGGCTTGAAGAAATAGATGGGCTGCATGATGTTTTCACGCAGAGCTGAAACCGTCCGCACACTAGTACTGGTAAACCGCTTAGAGTATCTAAGCCTGTCCAGGAGCCGTGGTGCGAGTCGGACCGTCCATGCTTATAAACCATATTGGTTTTATTGGGCGACAGGGCTTGAGAAGCCTTTTCATCTCAGTGTCGGGTAAAAGTCCAACAAAATTGGAATCAACGTCTCCAAAATGACCTATATTGTGTTGACGGGGACGTTAAACCTCAAATCAAACAAATAAAACAAAATGTGGGGATACCGCTTAAAACTTTAACCATCAAACATATTTGGTGGTTCGACAGAATAATCAAATAAAATGAAATCTTGCTTATAAACTTGCTTTAGCCCTTCAATAGTGGTTTTCGTAACATTTGCGAATGCCCCCACCAATGCCCGATGTCTTTGAAGTTTGGTTTCCTCTGGCGTCATTGGATTTTCACGTATTGTCTTCAGAATCAAATCTGTTAGTATTCTATCATGCACTCTTTGCGCTTTTAAATTAGGAAATGGTATGTCCTGTCTCAGGTATCCTTGCATTTGGAAGGCAGTCCAAAGTCTTCTGGCAACACCAATTTTCGTCAGGCATTTTGTGCTACGACTGTAGCGATTTAGAACTGTCTTCACGATACCTGGTATTGTACTTTCTATTCTATGATCATGTAAGGCATTGTGTATTGCTTTATATTGTTCATTAGCTACTCCAATTTCCTTTAGCACGTATTCGACATCAGTGGAAAAAGTTTCCTGTTTAACTAATGCAAAAGCATTGACCCTACAAGGCTTGCATAGTGAGACAATAGGCGCCCAGTGTTCGTTGAGTGGTTTACCGGTTTCGAAACGTTCCAGAATATCGTTCAAAAATTCTTGAAAGGTTATATTATTAGCACAAGTATACACACCAGCCGGTATTCTTCGTTGTCGTTTTACGATACCAATTGCAGACTTATCCTCAAGCGGTAAGAACATTTTATCCACAAAAGCTGAGAATAATCTAGAGTAAGGGTCACGGGATATAAGAACAGAACGTGAATTACGTACTTCGTCGCCATAGGATTTCACTTTGAACCTGTGTGATAGTTTCCCATGTAAAGCAGCCCGAGCCATTCCGAAAACGTTCCTGGTAACCCTAGAGCCGTTCCGTAGAACTGCAAATACTTGCGTCCAAAACGAACTCCCTGCCTTGGGTACCTTACAGTAGCTAAAATTATACTCAGGCGAAAAATAGTAGCTTGCTCTTCCTGTTATATGTCGTTTGTTTATGAACATTTTTTCTGTGCAAATGTCACGAATGTGCTGGAGGCGTCGTAGATGTTCAGTGTTTGTGTAGTTTCTAAACACTTCATTCGTCTCGCTCAGGATTATATTCCCTGAAATGGATCAAACAACTCAAAACTTCATTCTAAGTAGAAGTAAAACAAGGATCAGGAATTGATACAATTAACTTACTCCACCAATAAAAGACACCAAAGGGAAAGAAATACAAACATTAAGCGACCAGACCATAATGGAAACCTAAACAAAAGAAGGCCATAAGGACAGTTACTTTCCCACAAAATGGCCATATGGCCATCCAAAATTAAAAGACACAAGTGATACACACAGTAAGTAACATAACAAACAACAACATAAATAAATCACCACAGAAGAGCCGCCTTGGAACGGTCAGTGGAAGATTTCCACTGTGAGGGGGGGGGTGCTTAAATCGATTTTACGTGGCCACAATCCTCGCCCTTACTTCCGTCGCGATTTAGACAAATAATTTGTTCAGTCCGCATGAAGGCCTCCTAACTCATCAGTGCAACATCTCCGTGAACACAAAAATCAAAGAACCACAGAGGTGAGACAACGGTGAGGACTCGGCAGCAAGAAACCACTGAAATGCTGGAGCAAAAGAAAACCAACAGTTAGACTACGATGAGCCCGACCAGAGACAGGGCATCAGGCACCAACCAACATTATCTCTCTAATTCTCAATAAGCCTTTACGTTGGAGCCATCATAGAATCTGAGGCCTGACCCACCGGCGTGCAATTAAAGAGGGAAGGAAAGTTGCCAACCGTGATTGGGTTAACTACCATGCATGCAGTCTGTCGTATAATATCCATGTTGTACCCAATCTTTTTATATCGAAGAATGATTTTACGAAATTGGGTGCTGAAGTCATTGCGGGTATATATGTTTCTGAATTTATATACTAAGTCACCATAAAATTCGGGTTCCGATAGGCCTTGTTGCAGAAGAGATTTAAGTCCAATATTGAATTTTGAAATTAAATCAGAATGGCGTCTATAAAATTTTGAAAAGGCTTTGCGTAGTTTATGGTACCGATAACCCTGATTAAGGAGTTTAGCCGTTAATAATTTATTACGAGTGTTGAAGTCAGTTACATGACTACACACTCTAGCAAATCGAATTAATTGCGAAATATAAACGCCATAGGATGGCGCACGAGGAACATCACCATCCAAAAAAGGAAAATTTACAATCTCAAAATCAAAGTCATCGCGTTTATCATAAATTTTGCACGAAACAAACCCATCTACTATAGATAGATGTAAATTAAAAAACGGGGCCTCGGTATCAGAAGAATTTGCTTTATTTAACTGAAGTTCTAGGGGGTAAATCTGTCTGATCAAACCATCAAAATAGGTATTATCAATATTTAATAAATCATCTAAATATCTAGAAGTAGAGCTAAAAGCTTAAATAATTTCAGATTGGTTATCAATGGAAAGCGACAAAATGAAGTCTCTTTCATAACAATACAATAACAGATCAGCCACAAGAGGTGCGCAATTAATACCCATCGGAATACCCACAATTTGTCTAAATAACTTAGTACCGAATCTAATATAAATATTGTCAAGTAGAAAGGTGAGGGCATCACACACTTTCTGACATGACCAAAGTGTATAATTCTTATGCTCTTTAGAAGTGAAAAATGCATTTCTGACATTACATGCAAGATAGAGAGAATCTTCTCTGTGAAAAGCCCATTCAATTAAATCATTAAGCTTTTCTTTTATAAGATTATGAGGAAGTGTAGTGTAAAGAGTGGAAAAATCGTAGGTAGACAGACTAGAAGCACGAAAATGTCTAGATTTCAATTTATTTAAAACCTCATTCGAATTTTTTATAGACCAAAACAGATTTCTTCCTGATCTTTCAAAGACTTTATCACAATATTTAATTACATGCGTTTTAATAGCAGTAAGACAGGAAGTTAATAATTTAGAAAGTTCAGTGGTAGTGCAAGAGCTAGAATTTGCAATAAACCGTGCTTTGTAAGGTTTTTTATGAAGTTTTGGTAACCAGTATAGCGTAGGAAGCTTGTCTTGGCCTTCGTTAACACACACAGCAAACTTGGTGGCTGAAAGACAAACATGTTTATCTACTATAGCTCTCTCTGCAGCTAAAGGCTGAAGTTCATAGGCCTTAGTACCACCAAGCTCCTGCTTAAGCGTGTTAACATAGTGGAGCCGTCACACAACGACGACATTGTTAGCGGCCTTGTCTGCAGGGGCCAAAACAAACTTCCTATGAAATTTTTGAATAACTTGTTTAAGATGAGGTAAAGACGTCTTGGGCTTAGGAGGTAATAAGTTAGTATTTTGAGAATAGAAAGAAATGCGTTTATTCACTTGTTTTAAAATGCTAAGTTTCCAGTCCTTAAGGGCTTTATGCTCAACATACTCTCGCTTACACCATCGATTACCGAATTCATTCAAGGAAGCAGCGATTTTATCTCTACATTTACTGAAACCAATTTTAGAAGGAAACCGATATTTCGGTCCTTTAGAAATTATATTCCTTATCCTAGAATCAGGAATAATTTTCAAATTGCCAGTAATTACATGACCAGCAGCAGGATAGCAATACTTTAATTTTTTACAATCACATGAATCAGGAGTATAAGTATCAATATCAAGATCTGAAACAAGTTTATGGAAATTAAAAATGATAGATCTAACAGATTTGTTATATTTATAGCAAATTATAGGTGTTTCAGTATTTTGAAAATAAGCAGGAATGGAAGAAAGCACCGATCTCTCACGGAAGATACTGGGCAAATCTATAAAATCCATACCCTTATTAATGAAGGATATTTTGAAGAAATGGCGTTTATGATTAATTTCAGAATCAATGTAAGGACGGAGAGTATGCTGAGTATAGCCTCTAGTTAAGAGAGCCGCATCATATAACTGATGAGAACTATCGTAGAATTTATTCGCCTCGGTGTCCAGAAGATGTAAAACAGAAACGGGTAATGAACTTAAAAATGAAAGCATAGAGTGGCGTCCATGATTTAAAGAGGATACTTACTTTTTAGGTGGATATTAATTCATCGTTTATTTGAAAAAAGTCCAATTCAGATGTTTTAAACACACGAGATGAATTACCCTTAGTATAGCTGGTGCAATTTGAGATGAGACTGACCTTTGTGCAAGAAATAAATTAGTCAGTGTTTTCGCCTAATAGGTTGGTATTCGTAAACTTCTCGTGAATTTTCGGCATCTCGTGATAGGCGACCCATTGACCGACCTCTATGTATTGAATAATATTATCCTCCTCTTCGGAAAACGGCGAAGATAAATATATGCATTCAGTCGAGTGTGAAGTTATGATAATAGAGGTCACCAGTCTCATGTCAAATTGTTCGAACTATATCAGTCGAAAAAAAAGTAAATTTTCTTTTTATTTCATAATTTATTAGGACAATTACGGTATTTAATCAATCGTAGGCTCTTAATGACATGCACCCAGCCACTGTAAAATCGATTCCATGTGTAGCATTATTCACGTAATAAAAACAAAATGACTCTGATTTGAGCACTGATTTCCCTAGAAACTACTTCCTCGCACAAACACTTACTTGGCCGTTACGCATGTTAAGTGTACTGGTATGTCTTATGCATTTGTACAAAAAAAAAAAATAATGCAAAATCAGTAGGAGCATTTTTGTGCCGTTTGTTCCGGAGATGTGTGTCATCAAAAGGCGGGCATTCAAAACCAGTTATGTTGTTGAAGGGGCGCCATTTTTCAATCATTTTAATAGAATACTTCAATTTTTATTCTAACGATATAGCTAGCAAACAGTATTCGTTGTAAATAAAAAGAAAATTTACTCTTTTTCTTTTTCGACCAGAAGGTAAACAAAAGGGGAACGTAAAACGATATAAATTGTACCAGTCGCAAGTGAAATGAGACAATATCATTTCACTAGTGTTTGATATCAGTTTTATTTGTTTGAGATATGCATTGATTTCACTGCCAAGTACAAAAAAATACATACTATATTCAAAATGACTATCCATTTATGTTTGAAACTGACACTTGTGACTTAAAAGCCAGGTCAAAAACTATATTCTACAATGACTATCGAATCACGTCATCGTGTAACGTCGTATATCATTGGTGGGTATTTTTACTCAGCTCACTGCGCTTATCGTTTGGGGTAGTAAGAACATTTTATAAACAAAACAAGTGAATAATTACAATAGAACCGGGGTAAAAATTTATTGTCACTTGGGGAGAAAAATCTTCGGTTTTATGGTCAAACTTTCCGTTTTACGATTCCGCTGACGCGTCGCCGTAAAACCAAATTTCCGACTGTTAAACCGCCGATTTACCTTCTCAAATGACAAATATAGTTTTGTAACGTAATGCTTAGCAGACCATTGGGGGCCCGATCGTTCCTGTTTCTGTTATTTTGTAAGGGTACTTTTCGGTCATCAACCTTATCACGTGCTGTTGACAATTTGAAATGGGTAATATCTTCCTATAGTAACTTATCACTAGGATATCTGGGGGATGGGAGTTTATTTCCATAATAAAGCATTTAGCTACGGTCGTTCATAATTGATTCTTCACCTTAATATGCGGGATAAGTGGGTTCTGTCACCATCACATGGTTGACAAATGGATTTATCACCTTTTCAATATTAACGAAAAGAGGGTATTTAATATTCCATTTGATAAATGGCTTTCACACTATGTATGTGTTCATTCACTTTTGGGATAAGTTAATATGGTAAAATGATCCTTTGGCATTTCTTATTAATGGGTTTTTAACACGTGCGAATGGGTATGGCTAAGTGTGTAGGTGTGAGAGTACTATATAAGAAGCGAGCGAGAGTTAGTTGGGGGAGGAATATGATTGAATCTTTGAGAGAGAGCCTTTGATTTGGAGTCAGAGTTTACGATTCAGTCTTTTGATGTGTTTTTTACGGTTAAAACATGAACTTAGATGAGAATGAGAGACTCCTGTGGCACATGTTGCTATATCGTATACCTAAACTAAATGCTGTCTGTAACAAGACTTGTCTTATGTCTGAAGTTACCAGACCACAAAAGAAAAAACAAAATACCATGCGAAGGATAATGATCAGGAACTTGGCGAAGTACAGTTACGTAACATACGTACATTTGTTCGTGCCGTGACCAGGATATAGACTTAACATAATGACAAAAAAAATTGTGACTTTTGACAATTTGAAAATCTGGAGAAACCCGTTAGATCCACATACGGACAATTTAAGGTAAGCTTAGTTTGTTTTCTCAAATCCAAATTACCATGATGGTTGACGGCGACGCAAACCTTGGCCATGTATTTCAAAATTTGGCTTCGGAGATGGGAAAAGTATCCACTGCTTTGGGGGCCCAGAGAATAAGTCAAATAATTGCTCCATTTGATGGGGAGGCTAAAAAATTCAATGATTGGGTTAAACCTATAGAAAAGTTTGTACTTTTGACGGACCTGGATGATGTCACGGTAAAACGTGTTGCATTTCAATCAAGTCGGGGGCCAGTAAGTGATTGTATTCGCAGGTATCAGGCAAGAACACAGCAGTTACCTGGAACGTCTTTAAAGGGGAACTAGCGAATAGGTTTTCGGAGGTAGTGGATGAACAGCATGCGTTCATGCTGCTCAGAAAGGTACACAAAAAACCCGTCGAATCCGTACAGGTGTATGCAGAAAGGCTCATAACGCTGGCGGAAGAAGCTTTTCTGAACCAGCAGGGACCTGCCATTCATAGACCACTAATAAATATTTTTGTGGATGGGTTGACTGAAGACCATTTAAGATGAAATTTTGAGGGATAATCCCAACACTTTGGATGCGGCAATTACCACTGCCACAAATGAACAGAACGTAAGAAAAAGGTTCAATTTAAGGACTCGACATCCACATGTGCCTGATGAAGAGGCAATGGAAGTAGACCATTACAGGCCTGCTCCCAGGTGTTTCAAATGGAACAAGACGGGTCATAGGGCAAAGGACTGCAGGGTCAAATTAAATGTAAATGCAGTTGAGGGGACAAGTCAAAACACTGGCAATCAAGGGCAGGACAGTTTTGTTTGATTTGAGGTTCAACGTCCCGTCAACATTGTGAAGGTCATTTTGGAGACGTTGCTTCCTATTTCGTGGGACTTTTACCCGACATTGAGATGAAATGACATCTCAAGCCCTGTCGACCAATGACACCAATAGGGTTTATAAGCATGGACGGTCCGACTCGCACTGCTTTGCCTGGGCAGGCTTAGATCCTCTAAGCTGTTTACCAGTACTCGTGTACGGGCCGGATTCAGCTATGCCTGGAAGCATCATGCAGCCCATATATTTCTTCAAGCCCCTATGGACGGGGGCATTAAGGGCAGGACAGACGTTGCTGGTACTGGTACTGTAACCACAAGGGCTTTTCAAAAGGGACTGTAGGAAAAGACAGGCGGATTTCAATTTCCGAAATCAGAGAGGGGAAGCGGGGTGAACAATATGCAATTAATAATCAGGAAAACTAGGGCGCTCCTTTCGTAATGAAGCCGCTGGAAGGAGTGATGGGTTTAAAAAGCAAAAGAACATTCCACAATATAAGATAGCATTTACTGGTAGTCCAAATTCTTGTTTAATTCAAATAGGTTAAATAAATAAAGGTCATTAGTAGACTCAGGAGCCAAAGTGTCACTGATTCATAGGCGTGTATTCAATGCGCTCATAAAGAAATCAAAACTAGTCGAAAAAGCTGCATATCTGCAATCGGTAAATGGGGGGAATTCGAAAATTGATGGCTGTGTAACCGTAAGTCTCAAAGTAGGCAATGTGGAAACGAAACATTAATTCTTTGTTTCGCCCTCCACAAACAGAAACTTTATTTTGGACAGAGACTGACTGGTACAAAATGGTGTTAGACTTTACCTTGACTGGGGATTTTTAAGAATCGGACAAACAACTGTACCGTTAGAGGAAGCCATCCACATTACAAGTCCTGTCAGGGCAAGATCAAAAGTTTTGCTGAAACCACAAGCCGCTACCGTGTGTTTAGGAAAAGTCAAGAATGCATCTGAATTTCCAAAATTAAATCTATATTCTGTTTCGGCCTTTGACACAAATTTCACAAGTACCGAACCAGGACGCATAGTATTAAATGCAATAGCTAAATTAGGCAAGAGGCGCACAATATAAATTATGGTTGTCAATCAAACAAATCAACATTGATGGTGTGCAAAATATTAACAGTGTTACAAATCAAGGAACATTTGACACTTGTGACTGGACAGCGGACGTGGAGGTACCTGCAGAGGACAAAACAGATATGGTACGTTTCCCGAGAAGAAATCATGATTTATTTGCTGCAAAAGACTCTGTGTTAGAACACACTGATACTGTGAAAATAAAAATAGATACCCAGAATCACCCACCCATAAAATTGAGACCATATCGGAGACCTTTGAAAGACAGGTAAGTTGTTGATAAGGCTGTTGACAAAATGCTAGAAGCGAATGTGATACGTAGGTCAAAATCATCTTGGAGTTTTCCTGTGGTGATAGTAGACAAAAGATGGGTCAAAACGCTTCTGTGTAGACCTCAGAAAACTTAATCAAATTACCAAACCAAAACCATACCCTCTTCCTTTGATTGATGACATATTAGCAAATCTAGGAAAAGCAAAACATTTCACGACATTGGACTTAAAGTCAGGGTATTGGCAAGTCTTGGTGGATGAAAATCATAAGGAAAAGACAACATTTGCTTGTCATAGAGGTCTTTTCGAGTTCAATGTCACGCAATTTGGACTCATGTCAGTGGTTTTGCTTGGCCTGAGCGACTTCTCGACTGCATATCTGGACGATATCTTGATTTACAGTGAAACTTTAGAAGATCATTTGTCACACATCCTGACAGTGTTTGACCGGCTAAGAGTACATGGTCTTAAATTGAAACTAAAGAAATGTTCCTTTTTACGTGCCCAGACGAACTATTTGGGGTTCATTATCAATGAAAAGGGTATCAGTCCAGATCCACAGAAAGTAGAGGCTTTTTAAATCTTTACCTGCACCAACTTGTGTTAGGGTGTTTCGATCTTTCATAGGTATGTGTTCCTACTACAGATGGTTCATACCAAACTTCTCAGAAATAGCAGAACCAGTGGTAGCACTGTCGAAACACATGCACGATTCCGTTGGACAGATGGATGTCAGTCTGCTTTCGACTATCTTAAGCAAAGTTTCACAAAAGTTCCACTGTAAGCTTACCCAGACCCAGATGAACCATATGTGTTGTACACAGATGCCAGCAACTCATGTATAGGGGCGTGTCTGACACAAAAATATGATCCAGATGACAGTGTATTCCATTGCGTAAGAAATGAGAAACCAATCTATTATCTGCCCCATAAAATGAGCAAGAGCCAATGTAAATGGTCCACCATAGAAAAAGAGGCTTCCGCCATTCACTATGCATTGCAGAAACTTGACTACTACCAGCATAATGCAAGATTTGTGCTAAGAACTGACCACAATTTTGACAATAAACGTTACATTTTAGAAGATGGTAAAACATCTTTAGCATATGAAAACCGCCAGAGTCCCGAGCCCGCGAGGGTGGTGGGCCGTCCCCAGGGCTCTGTGTTTTTGTGTTGCTTCCCAACAGCTTTTGGATCGTGCTAATGGTCTGAAACGAGCTGGGAACCATGTAGGCCCACATGTGGCTTCTGAAGTCAAAATCAAAATAAATAGTCCGTTCCACGCCCCCCTGCTGCTTAATTTAATATGGCAATTATGTTGATATTTTTGCCGAGAAAAATGTGAGCACATTTTTTCAGCAAAATACCAAAAGATTAGATATTGCACTTGCAAGAACAGTTAACAATATGACCACTGACGAGCTTGTTAGGCTAATAAAGCTTTGAACAACTGGTCCCAGCCATCTCAAAAGATGAAGATTTTGTTAGTTTGATTTGAGGTTTAACGTCCCCCTTAACCATATGAAGGTCATTTTGGAGACGTTGCTTTCAATTTTGTGGGACTTTTTCCCCACATCTCAAGCCCTGTCGCCCAATGAAACCAATAGGTTTAAAAGCATTGACGGTCCGACGCTCACACCGCTTTGCCTGGGCAGGCTTAGATCCTCTAACCGGTTTACCAGTACTCGTGTGTGGGTCGGATTCACTGGAGGGGGTGGGGCACGGCTCCGGCACGCGCTGGGGGGACCCCAGGTTGGCATAAAAGCATATTGCTAAAAGATGTTCACTCAAAGAATATTTCTATAAAAGTTTTGTCAAAATATCTGCAAAGACTTGGCACCAAAAGCCATTTTTCTATTTTCCCCATTGTAAGTCTATAGAAACTCTTAGTTGCCATTGCAACCAAACTAATGCGCCGATTTTCATTAAAAACAAAAACATTCGCCCCATCCCCCACCACCCCCACCCCCACCCCCACTTCCACCCCACCCCAAGGATATTACAGATGACATTTGAGGTTGAATCGGTCCAGTGGCTTCAGAAAAGAAGTCGTTTGAAAGTGTTGACGCCGGACGACGACGACGCAGACGACAACGTCGACGTATAACTGCCTATCCTATAAACTCCCCCGGAGCATTCGGCTCTGGTGAGCTAAAAAAGTATTACCAATTCTTTACCCATCATTTGAAAGTGCTTACCAACTAACTTAAGATTATTTGATAATATAAACATATTTCACTCCAACTTTATAAAATGGATTCTAGGACCCAGAACTTAATATTATTTTCGCTATTTGTTTCAATTTACAACATCATACTTTAAAGAAATATTCCTTGAGTGAATATCTTTTAGCAATATGCTTTTTTGCCAACCTGGGGGTCCCCCAGCATGTGCCGGGGCCATGCCCCACCCCCTCCAGTGCATAAAAGGCCATATGTCTCAGAAACCATTCAGAACCTAAACTATATACACTCTTGTTTCTTATGATAAGACGCATTCAGTGACACCAACCTTGGAGTCCACTTGGATGTGCCGGGGCTATGCCCCACCCTTCCACTTTGCAAAAAGGCCCAATATCTCAGAAACCTATAAGATCCCCACCCCTAAACCATATATATTTGTGTTCCTTATGATTCAGTGATAACAACCTAGGGATCTCCCGGGGTGCGCCCTGGCCGTGCCCCACGCCTCCACTTCATTAAGGGCCACATCTCATAGAAACCATTCAGACCCCATCCTAAACCATTTATATTCTTGTTTCTTATGATAAGACGCATTTAGTGACACCAACCTGGGGGTCCCAAGGGATGTGCCGGGACGATGCCCACCCCTTCCACTTCGTAAAAGGTCCAATATCTCAGACTGAGGTAATGGCCAAGTATGACCGACTCAGTATATGAAGATAGATAAATAGAATGTGTTGTTTTCACACAATAAATGGAACAGACTAGGTGTTTGCATTGTGTTTATTTTCATTTTGTCGGATTTCGTCAAATTTTGAATGATAATAAACTTTAACGGTGTTGTTTTTTAAAACATATGTCTCTGCATTCTTTCATATCTTTCTGAAGAAAATTTGTGAGATGTTTTCTTATTTCTGCTTCAAACAAAGATTGCAGGTCTAGGCCCCGCTTGAAGAAATATATGGGCTTCCACGCAGAGCTGATACTGACCGCACACGAGTACTGGTAAACCGCTTAGAGGATCTAAGCTTGTCCAAGCAAATCGGTGCGAGTCAGACCGCCCATGCTTATAAACCCTATTGGTTTCATTGGGCGGCAGGGCTTGAGAAGTCATTTCATCTCAAAGTCGAGTAAAAGTCCCACAAAATTAGAAACAACTTCTCCAAAATAACCTATACAGTGTTGTTGGGGACGTTAAGCCTCAAATCAACCAAAGGACACACCGTGTGTTTATGATTGTTTTATTGCCCCTTGTGATATATTGTCTCTAGCAGATCAAAGGCGGCCTTTGATAGGTTGATTAGTAGTTCTTGTTGAATCCCCTGACTGAGGCACTTAAGGGGAAAATCAATAATGTACACTCAAGTCAACAGTTAGTAAATTATTGATTTTCCTCATGGAGACCCCTTACCTGTTGCATCAGAATTGAAGACAGAGGACTTCTCTTCAGTCAGCACTGAGTGCCACAAAATATTATGCAATGAAATGCTAGTCCTCAATAATAAGAAATAAATGCCTTTAACGGGTCTCCTTGGGGAGAATCAATAATTTACTAACTGTTGACTGGAGTGTAAATTATTGATTTTCTCCTTAAGTGCCTCAGTCAGGGGCTTCAACAAGAGTTACTAATCACCCTATTTAGGGCCGCCTTTGATCTGCTACATACAGTATACAACAGAGGGTGGGGGGGGGGAATAAAACAATTATGGACGTCCTACTATTAAATTTAAGGGGAAAATCAATTATATACAGTAAACTATTGATTTTCCTCAAGGTGAAGGCAGAGGACTTTTCTTCCGTAAGCACTGAGGGTTGCATAATATTATGTAATATAATGATTGTCCTCAATAATCAAGAATAAATACCTTTAAGAGCAAAAGTACAAATGATATAAATATAAAACCTACAAACCCTAGTTTTCTCTATATAAAGTGTCGTTCATTATAAGGGCTTAAACGGGATGTCAAACTTTGAATTTAATCTCAGACATCACGAAAGCACGTCTATAAAATTTTTACCCCCTTCAACCCCACTTTTATATAGTAAAAATGGAGTTTACAGGGGTATGCATTATTTTTCTTATTTGAGCTCAAAAAATAGATTGTGGGTACTTGTTAGAACCGCCTCGTCGAGGCAGATCTAACGAGTATCCAAAATCTATGTTTTGAGCAGAAATTAGAAAAATATCGAAATTTTTCATCTGAAATTTTTCATTTTTGGGTGGTAAAATTTACAATATATTTATATTGGCGTGTTTACGTAATGATATGCTTTGTTTCTTCTTCCTTTTCGCAAGAAAAAAAATATTAAAGGAAATTCAATCTATATTAATAATGATGTTCTGATGTAAAACAGAAATCAGATTTTTTTTATTGCCAAATGGACATTTTCTGTTCGCATTTCCCAGCTGCCAATGACTAGACGGAATTTCTACGAAATTAAATGAGAATGGGAAGTTGTGCGAACAATATATTAACATGGACTTGTTATGGTGTTACCCGTCAGGAAAAAGGGGTCATGGAGCAGCATCTTTCCTTTTACGGCAGAAGATACAAGAAACTCCTGCAAAAGTGTTTTTGTCTCTGATGACAATAGGGGTCCACTCTTAAAGGAAAGAATTTGCTCCTAAGGAGCAAATTCTTTCCTTTAAGAGTAGAACTCTATTTCCTTGGGACAGAGCTTATGGAAAAGCGATCAAGAAGTCCCGAAAGTTGTCCTCCACTGACAGGTGTTCCCATTCCCCTTAAAAAAGGCACCTAGCCCGAAAGGCGAGGATAGGCAAAATGAAGATACAGTAGAACTTCGATGGCTCGAATACCGATAGCTCGTTTACCATGGATGAGTCGAACCCATTCTTGAGCCCCTAGCGAAATTCTCTACATAAGAACTAGTGGGGGATAATTACGGAGATTTTAGTCTTTTAATCTTCCAAATGTATGCTGTGTGTACTCATTAGAATCGCCTCGACGAGGCGATTCTCATGAGTACACACAGCATACATATTCATTATGGAACACCGAAAAGATGTCTAAAAGTATCTCGTTATGCCTCCTAGCAGTAACTCTCAGTGGCTCGAACTCCCCCTGTCTCGAACAGATTTTCGGGGTCCCAAAGGTGCTCGAGCTATTGAAGTTCGACTGTATTAGGCTTGTGGTGGGAAGAGACGGTAAAATTAATAGCATGTACAGTTTCATTCCTACATTAAGTCCACATCTGGAACTGTTCAGGGGTGGTCTTGAATTAAGACCACCTTTGAATTGTCCCACATGTGATATCTTATGTTCTTACTCATCGACACCGTGTATTATAGCTGAAAAAAAAAATAAAGAAAAATCTGAAACGTTTAAATATGTTTTAAAAGAACAATGAGTCTCAACTTTAGCTGCTCTTGATTTTATTTGTTTGATTTGAGGTTTAACGTCCCCGTCAACACTGTACAGGTCATTTTGGAGGCGCTGCATCCAATTTTGTGGGACTTTTACCCGACATTGAGATGAAATGAAATCTCAAGCCCTATCGCCCAATGAAACCAATAGGGTTTATAAGCATGGACAGTCAGACTCATACCGCTTTACCTGCGCAAACTTTGATCCTCTAAGCAGTTTACCAGTACTCGTGTGCGGTCGGATTTCAGCTCTGCGTGTAAGCATCATTCAGCCTATCTATTTCTTCAAGCCCCGATGGGCGGGGGCCGTAGCTGCTCGATATATACTGTGAAAATCCTAACAATTCGCACACATGAGTACTTGCTGTAATTCTTCTTATATTTTAACAAATTTGTTTCATGATCCTGCGGGAAGTCAAAAAGGTGCAAACGGAACGGCAAAAAGTGTAGACCCTGATCAGACTGTTCTTTCAGGCGCATTCTGATCTGGGTCTGCGCTGTTTGCTTAAGCCTCCCTGTCCCAATACTTAGGATCATTACGGTATGGGTTAGCTGCGGAATTGTGCTCCATTAAAACGCAGCACAATCAAAAGCTTAACCCATTTTGTACCAGAAACCCCAAAACGGGTACAGTCGAACTTCGATGGCTCGAACACCTTTGGGACCTCGATAATCTGTTCGAGACAGGGGTAGTTCGAGCCACTGAGGTTACTGTCAGGAGGCATACCGAGGTACTTTTAGACATCTTTTCGGTGTTCTATAATGAAAATGTATGCTGTGTATACTCATTACCCTCGCCTCATCGAGGTGATTCTAATGAGTACACACAGCATACATTTGCAAGACGAAAGACTAAAGCCTCCTTAATTATCCCCTACTATTTCTTATGTAGAGGATTTCGCTAGGGACTCAAGAATGGGTTCGACGCATCCTTGGTAAACGAGCCATCGGTGTTCGAGCCATCGAAGTTATACTATACTTGGCAAACAGTGCAGGCCCAGATCAGACGCCACAGAACGCGGCGTCTAATCAGGTCCTAGACCGTTTGCAAAATGTTCAGCCATTTTCCAAATAAATAAGATGTGAAGAAACTACAACCTGACACCCCTAAATTTTGAAATGGACTCCTGCTTTATGTTTGGATGAAAATTCCATTTGGTACAAAAAAGTGTTAAACTAAGCAATGCAGAAATACAGAAACAACCTGAAGAAAAAGGAAAAAGTTGCCTTCCCAGAAGGTGTATCCCATCATGTTAACAAGTCTTTGTTATTAACACCCTGCAAACCCAACTTTATATTGAGAAAAGGGGGCATTACCAAAGCCTATACAAATACACTGTAAACTTTACCGCCGAAAAAAAACACGAACCTTTTAAGATGAAAAAAATGTGATATTTTTCTTATTTCTGCTCAAAATATAGATTTTGTGTACCCGTTAGAACCGCCTCATCGAGGCGGTTCTAACGAGTACCCACAATCTATATTTTAGAGCAGAAATAAGAAAAATAAGGTTTACCCCTGTAAGCCCCGGTTTTACTGAATAGTCTATTAGTGGAGTTCAAGGTAGACGTATTTTCGTGATGGGATACAGGGATATACGTAGAAGCCTGCGTGGTGCAGTGGATACGCTACTCGCCTTGTAAACCAGGGATCGCAGGATCGATCCCGGGCTTCTCAAGACTTTCGGATGAGTCTTTAAACCGAGGTCCCGTCTCCGTATGACCTTAGCTGTTGGTGGGACGTAAAACTAAAACTCACTCACTCACAGGGATATACATCATTTTTCTTATTTTTGCCTCCAAAAATAGGTCATGTGTACTTGATAGAATTTTTTCATACAAATAACCCTTCTGGAAGTATGAAAGAATGCACTTTGTCACATTGGTGTGCGGCCCCCGCCCATCGGGGCTTGAAGAAATTTATGGGCTGCATGATGCTTCCACGCAGAGCTGCAACCGACCCGCACAATAGTACTGGTAAACCGCTCAGAGGATCTAAGCGTGTCCAGGCAAAGCGGTACGAGTCGGTCCACCCATGCTTATAAACCCTATTGGCTTCGTTGGGCGACAGGGCTTGAGATGTCATTTCATCTCAATGTCGGGTAAAAGTCCAACAAAATTGGAAGCAACGTCTCCAAAATGACCTTTACAGTGTTGACTGGTACGTTAAACCTCTAATCAAACAAACAAACAAACATGGGTGTGTTATAGTAATAATTCACTGTAAACTGTAGACTGTGACAGAAATATTACCATCTGTGCGCTGCACTACCACGTCGTAAATGAGAAGCACTGCAACTAAACCAAGCATCCCTAAAAACGTTAAACGAATCTTTCCCAGTCTTTGCATGTCGTTTTTGTTTTTGTTGAGTTCTTTTTTAACAGACTCCTTTCGTCGATAGCTAGTCTTGTAGTACGATTTGGTCTCGAGTCCCTTTCCTTTAATTCGACGCTAGAAACGTCGCTGTAACGTTAATGACGGACCTGTAGGATTACTCCCAAGTAACGACCGAAAACGTTCTATTTGTCATTATGAGTAACATATTCATCACGTGAGCAAACGCGTGAAATGAACACCCCATAAACCTCACTTTATACAGAGAAAACTGGGGTTCACGGGGGTATACATTATTTTTCTTGCACACCAAACAAGGAAATCCGTGATTTTACCCTGGGATAGAAATTTATGTTCTGACCCTGGTGTTCCGACCCCAAATCGAATATAGTCGCGTGTTTGATAAATACACTGGTTGATTACAACCTCATGTGCGGCGTCGTCATGCGTGACGTCACTAAACATTCCTGTTGTGTCATCACAAAATGGCGAACGTCTGTAACCGAAGTGACAGCAGCATTAAAAATTCGCAATAGAAATGGAAGGTATGCAAGAAAAAGAATCCAATATGGTTGTGAGGGGTGGATAGAAAAACCCGTCCCTCGGGATCACTGTCCGGCATCACTCGGCAAGCCTCGTGATGCCGGACAGTGTCCCTTGGGACGTATTTTTCAATCCACCCCTCACACCCATATAAGATTCTTATATTCTTTTTTCTGCTCCAAGACCTAGGTTGTGGGTACTCGTTAAAACCGCCTCATTGAGGCGGTTCTAACGAGCACCCACAACCTACGTTTGCTGTATAAATAAGAAAAATATCACGTATTTTCATCACAAAAGTAGCCATTTTGGAGATGTGAAAAAACTGCACTATGCACAGTCCTAGCAGTAACATTTAGAGTGATAAATCTCAGATTGGTAGAGCAAAACACGAGTGCGAATCTATTTCGATTCTAACACACTTAATTTGACAGTACTTTTACTGTTTCTTTCCATCCAGTAAGTTGATCTCTAACAGGTTCAGTAGATATACTGAAAAGACACTTTGAAAATGACACCGAGCAGTAATACAAGAAAATATCTCTGAACAGCGCAGGCATGTATATTCGCCATGCAAAATGAAACACGTTCATTGCTAAGTTTAGACAGACGCATGCACACAAACATGCGCGCGTGTGGGCGTGAGTGTCAGAAGAATGTTAAACCTTGTCCTGCTGAATATTCATATATGCCACACCCACTACCGATTATCAACCAATCAGATTACTTGATGCAAATTATTGCAACAAATTCATAAACTGAATGACAAACAATGTAGATCCTGGTCAGATGGCTTCTTCAGAAGCCATCTGATCTGGATCTTCATTGTTTGAAAGATAAGACATATCCGGGATCAGCAGGACAAGGGTTAAATATTGAATAGACCTATTCCAGCATTCTTCTGACACTCACGCACACACGCATGCGTGCTTGTGTGCATGTGTCTGTCTGAACTATATTTATTTATTCAAGAAATCAACCAGCTCTAACTGGGATTTGTTGAGTAATAAATCACAGTTTGTCGGTCAGTTGTAAAGTAGATCAAATCACGAGCGCGAAGTCAACAAATCACAGATAGAGCCGATCTATTTCTATTCTAACAGGCTGAAAATCGGCAATAATGCTGTTGTTTCCTTCAAAATCTCACCGGCCCCAATAGCTCAAGTGGTAGAATGTCCGCTCCGGGAAACGGGAGGTCACGGGTTCGATCCCGGGCCGCGACACACCAAAGTCGTTAAAAATTGTACTAGCTGCTCCTCGCTTGGCACTCAGATTTACGGGGTAGAGCTAGGACTGGTCGACCCAATGTCAGGATAATGTGACTGGGTGTAGTATCATGTAATGTGTCTGGGCCATGATACTTCAGTGAGGCAGCACTATAAAAGTGAGCATTGAGCTCCCTGTCGCAACCAGACACCGTCGCGATATGACTGAAAAATTGTTGAAAGCGACGTTAAACCCGAATTAACACACACACTCCTTCAAAATCTCACAACTTTTCGCCATTGTTAGATGAAATCCCACCAAAATAATCGACTGAAACACATGCATTTATATCCTTTTCTAACGTTTTCGATGCGAGAATATGACGTTACACCGTATAACGTCAAGGAAATCGACTAGTGACGTCATAAATTGGCAGTTTCATTGACGTCAATCGAGTTGTTTCGAGTTGTTTTTTGTTGCAGAATAAAACACACTTATTTTCCATAGCCTATACAGGCGCCCTGTGTTAGAATTATTCATTTATTCCTTTGATGACACTTTCCCTGTCATCAACGCTGGCGACGGCGTCAGTGTCGGCATCAGCGTCAACAAAACTTTTAACATGTTTGCGTTTAACCTTTTTCTGTACCAAATGGAATTTTCCACCTTATAAAGCAGGAGTCAAGTTCAAAATTTAGGGGTGTCAGGTTGCATTTTCTTTAAAATTTATTTGGAAAATGGCTGAAATTTTGCAAACAGTGTAGGCGGCGTCTGATCTGGGCCTGCACTGTTTGCCAGGGTACCCGTTTTGGGGTTTCCGGTACAAAATGGTTTGTTTGATTTGAGGTTTAACGTCCCCGTTAACACTGTAAAGGTCATTTTGGAGACGTTACTTCCAATTTTGTGGGACTTTTACCCGACATTAAGATGAAATGACATCAAGCCCCGCCGCCCGAAGAAACCATAGGGGTTTATAAGCATGGACGGGCCGACTCGCACCGCTTTGCCTGGGCAGGCTTATATGCTCTAAGTGTTTTACCACTACCCTTGTGCGGGTCGGTTTCAGCTCTGCGTGGAAGCATCATGCAGCCCATATATTTCTTCAAGCCCCGATGGGCAGGAGCCGAGGTACAAAATATAACCATCTCATGATCTCATAATGTTGCTAACCTAATGGTGATAAACTTAGCATAATGTTAGATACATGTATTGTCTTAAACACTTTATCCCACATCATTGCTCTTACCCTTATCCTGCTGAATAGATTAGTTTATCGACACTCGTTGCTGACCAGCAACCAGTCATATCACTTAATATACATCACTTTCTTCATAACAAATAGTGTAAATCCTAATCAGATGACTTCAGTCTGAATCTACGCTGTGTGCAAAGGTAGGGGTTGTCGTGTACAGCGGGATAAGGGCTATAGATTAAGCAAACGGAGACAAAATCTGAGCTTATTAAACAAAATCTGGGCAGACAGTCTACCCTATTTGGCGATTGCTCTGGTTTATTTGAATACAGTAAAATTCCTACATTAAGACCACATTTGGGGCTGTTCAAAAGTGGTCTTTAAGACCACTTTTGAACAGTCCCAGAGGTGGTCCCTGACCAAAGTTCATTGCGTGCAGAAAACACGAAGTCATAGTAACTGCACCCCTCTAAATAAGCTTTTTAAAGCAGAACTAGTCTTAATTTTAGGTGGTCTTAATAGCGGAATTTTACTGTATAACACTCTATGGTCAGTCCGGCAATGGGTGGAATTGTCAAGCGAATAGCAAAGACTCTGATCAGCTTCTGCTGGCTTATCAAGAGTCTTTCCTAGTCGTTTGCTACTTTTGGGGCGGAGAATTTGCACTGTACTGCATATGCCTGCCCAGGAAAATTTGTTTGATTTAATGTTTAGCGTCCCCGTCAACACTGTATAGATCATTTTGGAAACGTTACTTCCAATTTTGTGGGACTTTTACCCGACATTAAGATGAAATGACATCAAGCCCCGCCGCCCGAAGAAACCATAGGGGTTTATAAGCATGGACGGGCCGACTCGCACCGCTTTGCCTGGGCAGGCTTATATCCTCTAAGTGTTTTACCACTACCCTTGTGCGGGTCGGTTTCAGCTCTGCGTGGAAGCATCACGCAGGCCATATATTTCTTCAAGCCCCGATGGGCAGGAGCCGAGGTACAAAATGTAACCATCTCATGATCTCATAATGTTGCTAACCTAATGGTGGTAAACTTAGCATAATGTTAGATACAGGTATTGTCTTAAACACTTTATCCCACATCATTGCTCTTACCCTTATCCTGCTGAATAGATTAGTTTATCGACACTCGTTGCTGACCAGCAACCAGTCATATCACTTAATATACATCACTTTCTTCATAAAAAATAGTGTAAATCCTAATCAGATGACTTCAGTCTGAATCTACGCTGTGTGCAAAGGTAGGGGTTGTCGTGTACAGCGGGATAAGGGCTATAGATTAAGCAAACGGAGACAAAATCTGAGCTTATTAAACACAATCTGGGCAGACAGTCTACCCTATTTGGCGATTGCTCTGGTTTATTTGAATACAGTAAAATTCCTACATTAAGACCACATTTGGGGCTGTTCAAAAGTGGTCTTTAAGACCACTTTTGAACAGTCCCAGAGGTGGTCCCTGACCAAAGTTCATTGTGTGCAGAAAACACGAAGACATAGTAACTGCACCCCTCTAAATAAGCTTTTTAAAGCAGAACTAGTCTAAATTTTAGGTGGTCTTAATAGCGGAATTTTACTGTATAACACTCTATGGTCAGTCCGGCAATGGGTGGAATTGTCAAGCGAATAGCAAAGACTCTGATCAGCTTCTGCTGGCTTATCAAGAGTCTTTCCTAGTCGTTTGCTACTTTTGGGGCGGAGAATTTGCACTGTACTGCATATGCCTGCCCAGGAAAATTTGTTTGATTTAATGTTTAGCGTCCCCGTCAACACTGTATAGATCATTTTGGAAACGTTGCTTCCAATTTTGTGGGACTTTTACCCGACGCTTAGATGAAAAGACATATCAAGCCCTGACGCCCAATGGAACCAATAGGCGGCCCGACTCGCACGGCTTTGCCTGGGCAAACTTAGATCCTCTAAGCTGTTTACCAGTACTCGTGTGCGGTCGGATTCAGCTGTGCGTGGAGATATCATGCAGCCAATCTATATATTAAAGCCTCGATGGGCGGGGGCCGCTGACAAGGAAAAGTGTGCTTTGATAAACTGACGACTCTACATTACCTAAATGGAGCTGACTTGGTCTTTAAACTAATTCCAAGCCGTGAATACTTGCTATTTCGTAGGCTTTCCGTTCTACGGAACCCGGGAATGTACATGATTTTTTTAATATGTTGTGCGAACAAGATATTAAGTTGTGCGAACAAGATATTATCTTGTGCGGACAAGATAATATGCTGTGCGCACAGGATATTATCTTGTGCGGACAACATAATTTATCATGTGCGGACAACATATTATCTTGTGCGCATAAGATATTTTCTTGTTCGCAAAACATATTATCTTGTTTGCACAACATTGATCTTGGGAAGTTGTGCGAACAGGTTTTATCTTGTGCGGACAGAATTATATATTGTCCGCACAAGATCTATGTTGTGAATGCAAGATATTATCTTGTGCGGACAAGATAATATCTTGTTCGCACAACTTTATATCTTGTGCATACAAGATAATATGTTGTCTGCACAAGATAATTTGTTGTCCGAACAAGACAATATCTTGTGCGCACAAGATAATATGTTTTGCGGACAAGATAATATCATGTGCGCACAAGATAATATGTTGTGTGGACAATATAATATGTTGTGCGCACAATATATTATCCTGTGCGCACAACTTATAAAATAAAAAAAATCATGCCCCTTCCCGGGTTCCGTACATTCCTAGTCCGGCTTATTATTTTAATCATCTCTAATTAAAACGGACTGCGTATTTAGAACGAAAACCTTGAATTTCTACAATAAATTCGGCAACTTAATAGCGGCAGAATGAAATAAATGGGTTAGTATATGAGAAGATGGTTATTAGAATCTTCCATTTTAAGGGGAACGGGAACACCAAGCACATGTTTCCGCCATTTGTAAAGGTAAACAACTTTGGGGACTTTCTGTTCGCTTTTCTATAGGCTCAATCCCACTGGAAAAGGTCTGCTCTTAAAGGAAAGAATATTCTCCTCATGAGCAATTTTTCCTGTAAGAGCTGACCCCTATTGAAATGGGAGGTAAAAATACTTTTACAGTAGTTGCCTCCCCTGAAGGTTTATCCGTTAGCCTTAAATGTCCATGAGTGGGCTAGACGCAGAAACTTTCCTCATCATTACGACAGTAAAAAAAAAAAAAAAAAACACTAAAAAACGCCAATTCAATTACAATGTACATGTATATTGAAAATGTTTCAACCAAAGAGAAACA
Source organism: Lucinisca nassula (assembly GCA_963580285.1). NCBI lineage: Eukaryota > Metazoa > Mollusca > Bivalvia > Lucinida > Lucinidae > Lucinisca > Lucinisca nassula. Next base: position 91,634,991 of record OY757015.1, read on the forward strand.
AGAATTCCGCCGAAGGCCATGTCGCGCCTGTGGGGGCGCAAAGTCATTCAACCATGATATGTAGGTCAAGGTCAAACATAGATGCTTGCACAAAAGTTTCCATTCTTAAATGCGAGCTTGAACTAAGTATCATTTAGCTCTAATAATTCTTGAGAAATGAACTTAACCATCAGGGTGAACGCTAGGGTGGTCGCAATATTTTACAATGTCGGTGAACCATGAAATGTAGGTCAAGGTCAAATATGGATGCTTGCATTTAAGTTACCATACACAGATACAAGTTTGTACCAAGTATCATTAATACAGCTCTTATAGTTCTTGAGAAATAAACTTGACCATTAGGGTGAACGCTAGGTTGGTCGCAATATCTTACAAAGTCAGTGAACCATGAACTGTAGGTCAAGGTCAAATATGAATGCTTGCATGTAAGTTGTCATGCCTAGATACAAGTTTGTACCAAGTATCATTAATGAAGCTCTTATAGTTCTTGAGAAATAAACTTGAACCTCAGGGTGAACGCTAGGGTGGTCGCAATATTTTACAAAGTCAGTGAACCATGAAATGTAGGTCAAGGTCAAATATGGCTGCTTGCATGTAAGTTGTCATCCCCAGATACAAGTTTGTACCAAGTATCATTAATGAAGCTCTTATAGTTCTTGAGAAATAAACTTGAACCTCAGGGTGAACGCAAGGGTGGTCGCAAATGTTGACGCCTTGACAAACGGACGGACGGACGCACGGACGAACGGACAAACGGACGGAAAACCGGGCGCCTATATCGCGCCATGCTAATAGCAGGCGCGACAAAAATGAAAATCTTCAGAAAAACTTTAGATATTTTTCATTTTTCTGCCCCAAAAATAGATTTTGGGAACGCGAAATAAAACGCCTCCCCAAGGCGACCATAAACTATGTTCTTGAGTAGAAATAAGAAGAAAAGTCTTTACCATGTAAATCCCAGCTTTACTGTATAAAAGTGGGGTTGTAAAAGTCAAAGTATACAGGCGTGTTATCTTACATTACTGCGTGCTTTAGCCCATTAAATACGGGAAACCCCTAAAGGGGTACCTTGGCAAACGGTGCAGCCCCAGTTCAGGCATCTGATCAAGGTCACAGAATGTTACGTCAAAAATAGAATAAAAACGAGAATATGACAAATGGACTTGTCCAACGCATAGCCTGGAAGATTCCACCAGTATACAATGGAATAAAGGCGGTGACAAGACTACGATTTTGCACCAGCATGTCCGACTCTTAGATGGTCGCCTCTACCACAAATAGCCTTTCCTCATGAGGTGGCCCAGTAACAATTACTCTCAATTACTGAATGATCCGCGTTAAGCGAAAATGAAAATTCTGACATGCGCACTCAGCGAAGACTGAAATCTCCCTGCATAGACACTCGGCTAAAACAGAACATTCTCTTTCTCCTTAGAAAAGCTTGGGATTCGTGGATATCCATAAAAACGCACACCAAAGCCGCATTACGATAACACACCCGTGCGACAAAGTTTATTTTTTCACATCTCCAAAATGGCTATTTTTCTGATGAAAATCCGTTACATTTTTCTTAAAAATACTGCAAACATAGGTTGTGGGTGCTCGTTAGTACCGCCTTATTGAGGCAGTTCTAGCGAGTACCCACAATCTAAGTCTTTGAGCAACCAGAGGACCAATGGTCCTGAAGACGCTCACCTGACAGCAAGCATTGATTATTTTTAGCATTTGGCTGTATGACCAAGTGGTTCTTAATCACATTCCTGACTCTTGAAGATCAGTTGGAAAATTTTGAGTTTGAATTTTCAGTTATATTTAGCCAAGATAAAGCCTTAGATGAGCTAAAAGGTCAGGAGAAAATATATGGTTAATGGGTGGAATGCTTAACCATTTCTAAAGGGGGTGAGGCCCTCAATTTAACCTAAATCTATGTCCAAAGATCTATGTAACTAAATGCCCCTTATCACAAGAAAATATATGGTTTATGGGAGAGGATCTGAACAGTTTCTGATATTTGATGTATTTTATGTAATGCAGGGGTGGGGCATGCCCCCAGGTTCTCAAGATGCAAGTCACTTAAAGCCCCTTATCATAAGCAATAAGAATATATATTGTTTATGGAAGGGGATCTGAACAGTTTTCAAGAAATTGGTCACTTTTTGAAAAAACAAAAAAAGGGGGAGGGTTACTTGAGGTGTTACTTCCAATTCTAAAGGGGGTGGCGGCAGGTCGAAGACTCGTACAATAAAATTCTGTATTTTACAAAACACTGTAGAATAAGCTGTTAATATTTAACCAAATCGATGAAATACATGTAATTGTTAAAGGGGTAATGTTATTTCTTTTAAAAAGTTGCTTACTGTAAACCCCAGTACACCTGAATGTAAAGGTTGATAGAAGTCAATGCATGTTTTGGTGGGTGGTTCTGAAGAAGAAACTTTTGAAGAGGTTTAGACTTCTTCAACGGGGGGGGGGGGTGTCATGCCCCTCCTCCCCCGGGGCCCCGGGGTTCCACAGGTCCATGTCACTGAATGCGCTTTATCATAAGGAAAATAATATATATGGTTTATGGGTGGGGATCTTAACCGTTTCCAAGATATTAAGCATTTTTTGCAATAAAGGGGGTGGGGCATGCCACCCCGGGGACCCTCCGATACCCTGATGTCCAAAGGTCTGTGTCACTGAATGCGCCTTATCATAAGGAACAAGAATATATATGGTTTATGGGTGGGGATCTTAACCGTTTCCGAGATATTAAGCATTTTGTGCAAAGAAGGGGGTGGGGCATGCCCCCCCCCCCCCGGGGGGACCCCAGGGTCCCAAAATCCATGTCACTTAATGCGCCACATCATAAGGAATAAGAATATATATGGTTTAGTGGCATTATTTGTAACAGTTTGCAAGATATCAGACATTTCTACTTTTTCCCATACAAATGCCCATGTTACCAAATTTAACCTTGGCGTAAAATAGGTCAAGGTCATCCCAGGGACACCATTTATGCAATTTATGATGGGCCCATGTCCCAGGTGCTACATGCCAAGTTTCATGCAAATCGGCCCAGTGGTTCCGGAGGAGAAGATTTTCGAAGGGTTTTTACCATATATGGGCATGGTGGCCATCTTGGTCATGTGACCTAGACCAAAAATGCAAACTTTCGTTCCCCCACCCCATGGAGCCTCCACATGAAATTTGACTACAATCGGCCCAGCGGTTCCGGAGGAGAAGACGTTTGAAAATGTGAACACGCACACACACACACACACACACACACACACACACACACACACACACACACACACACACACACACACACATGTCTAGTCTACCACATGAGGTACACATAACGAGGTAGGTGGTGTGTGTCCGTCTGTGTGTTATAAGTACATGTAAAACATTTCTCAAATGCACACACAGCACAACATTGCCCTACCGAGGTGTACTACCTCGTTAGGTAATACAAGCCCTACAACGTTATCAGGAGGTATTTTCATAAAACACTCATATAACACCCTTACACCCACTTAAGTATAATGGGTAAATATGGAGGTAGTGCATACCGAGGTAACGGAAAAAAGTACCTCGGTATATTTTTGTACCTCGATATGTCGGTCTACTGCCCAAAAAGTACCTCAGAAAGATAGCTTCACAAACTCACACACACACACACACACACACACACACACACACACACACACACACACACACACAGAATTTTTGCCTGGCCATACTATCAGCTCACCAATGAGCCTTCGGCTCAGGTGAGCTAAAAATAAGAAAAATAATTTATACCCCCGTACATCCCAGTTTTCTCTATATAAAGTGGGTCATAGGAGGGTCTTCCATTACGCAAACACGCCTATACAAATACATTGCCACCTTTATCGCCGAAAAAATGAAATTTTTATGATGAAAAATTGTAATATATTTTTCTAAGTTCTGCTCCAAATATAGATTATGGGCACTCGTTAGAACCGCCTCATCGAGGCGGTTCTAACGAGTACCCACAATCTATATTTTAGAGCAGAAATAAGAAAAATAAGGTATACCCCCGGAAACCCCAGTTTTACTATATAAAAGTGTGATTCAAGGGGGTCAAAATTATATAGCCTTGTTTTCGTGATGATTTCACGGACTTGTTCACGTGATGGAGTCACATCTGCATGCGCGGATGCGCAGTATGATCTGAGTTTCCGCTGTGCGTGTATGATCGGAGACACAGTTTCCGTTGCCGCGGCTTGAGTGTGAAGAAGGTCATATTTGGTATGATATAGGTTTATTTTCTGAGGTCATTAGTTAGCTAAAAATTACATTTTAATGAATATCTATTAACCCTTATCCCGCTGAATACAACAAACCCTATCTTGACAAATAGTGTAGGTCAGACCAGAAGCCATCTGATCAGGATTTACATTGTAATAGAGTTTAATATAATATAGTGAACTGAACGAATTCATTGAATAAAGTAACTTGATTGGTTGATAGTCAGAAATGGGTGTGGTTTAGGTAATTTATTCAGCAGGATAAGGGTTCATTATGTGATGAAACATTAATGAATTTTTTAGAGTTTATATTCATTGACAATTTAACAATTTTGGTGTTACCCAGTGGTTTTTGCAGTGTAATGTTATTCATAAGCGAGAAATGTGTATAATTCTAACACAGCGCGCCTTTATAGGCAATGGAAAATAACTGTGTTTTATTAAGCAACAAATCACAGCTTGGAAGAGCGTGACAAGTGACGTCATTAAAAACTGCAAATTTATGACGTCACTAGTCGATAGCCTTGACGTTAGACGGTGTAACGTCATTTTCTCGCATCGACAACGTTAGAAAAGGATATAAATGCATGTGTTTCAGTCGATAATTTTAGCGGGATTTCTTATAACAATGGCGAAAGGTTGTGAGATTTTGAAGGAAACTGTTACATGTGGGTTTACGGCGTCCCGCAAACCCCCATGCTGACAAGACAACCGAGCGTGATCTCTGACAGGTGTACGGGCAGCTGTGGGGTAAGGCACAAGAAAGATGTTAAATGAATGACATGAATTATTTACAGTATCTACATACAACAATTACTAACACAAAACATCACAAATTGTTGCTTCTGTAGCCAACTCACGACGTCCGCTCCGAAGGCAAAACACTGTTCTGTGCTCGGAACGGGTGACGTGAATACCTACAGAAGCAAACAACAAAAACAACAACAAAAACAAAAAAAGAAATAACACAAGACGCGACTGGCCAGTTTATAACTTAGGGTGAATCCCCCACTCGCGTGAAACTTCCTCTCGCGAACTAGTAGAACTAGTCTATCAACATAGTTGATAATCCTAGGTTTAGCGATCACGTTTGCTGATCAGACGTTTAGTGATCGTCTAAATGACCTGCAGGTTAGTTGACCTCTTCCATGGTCTCACATTTGTTTACAACGAACAATGATTTAGAAGATTCTGCTTCTATCCTGGTAGGCGCTGATTACGGCGGTCTGTCCGCCCTTGCTGGACCCTAACGCCTAGCGTCGTACCAGTACCTGCTGCTATGAAGCAGGGAGCAGCAGGTCACACATTGTTGTGCCTGCAAATTACGATAACTGGACTAAAAACGAGTCACAAAACATACAGGCTATATCATGATCCCCTCCCGGAGAAGTAAGAATATGTTCATGCATACACCGTTATTGCGCATGCGCCGACCAGACATACAGGCTGATTAGTGCATGCGACAAATAACCGTACAGCAGAACTCAACTTGACTGTGCATCAAATTATCGGCACCCAGCGCTTGACACAATAATACTCAAAGTTCATGTTTCCTTACTGAGCACTACAGAAATCAATTAGTGCTCACTTCTACTGAGCATGATACTCATCAAATTTGTGCTCACTACATTATCACAAGTAAGAGGCAATTGAACAAACCACGCCTTTGCGCTACCTGGTCAGCTGCCAATTACAGGAAACATAACAATCTCTATTTCATATCCTTCTCCGCGACACGGCTCACAAATATAGCTATTCACAAATTCAATACATTAATAACAGATAGAAACTACAACAGAAGATTTTCATCTATAATCCACAACATTTGTTAGTGTTTCATAAGGGCCAACACTGTTTGCCGTAAATTCACTCTGTATTTGGTAGGCACCCCGTCACAACCGTCCTCGCGACGCCGATGACGCAGCTGACGTCATCCCCGCCGCTCAGGCCGTTATAACGTGTGGCGACCAAATACTCCCACTTATCATCATCACGTTCTTTATATGTACATACATGCACAAACTGAGTTATCAGACAAAAACGGCATCATTACAAAATGAACTCGTAATTCTTCTTGAACAAAATTATTTCTAATCAACGTGAACATGCTTGTAAAATAAAATTCATTACGGTTCATCATCACGGATAACCCAACAGGCTCTTGTATGAGTTTGCCCTGATGATGAAGATGTGGTTAAACCCGTCTTAAGTTTACGTCCCCTCTACACCTAATATCATATTGGGACGGAACCACGGTTTTCTAACCACAGCTAGTCACAAGTCATGGATCAAACAAGTGACCCGGCGTTTATTAATTACATTCTACAAAAGGGGTCTAAAAGCCTAAATGAATCCAGAATGAGCGGGTGTCCCAACTTTACGTCTCACCAACATCTAGGGTCAGCATGAGACAGGACCTCACTTAGAAAGACTCATTCTACTACTGGAGAAGCCTGGGATCAATTCTGCGACGTCTAGCTGGCAAAGCTAGTAGCCTAATCACTGCAGGCCACAACAGTGAATTCAGAATAGGCTTCAGAAAGTTGGGGTATACTAGAAGTAAACCCCTCCAAAACCTACAAGCATGTTCATACAAAAATAATACTAAACATAGATTTAACATACCTTTCAATATACTTTCTATTTCCCCCCGTCACAATGTTGTGTTCACTCTTACAACTTGACCTGCTGCTAAAGTGTCCGCTTTTTTCAGGGTTTATATATCTATGAATACTACCGGAAAATCATGCCTACTCTTATTACCTTGCTCAATTCGTGGCGAGTTGGAGATACCGGCCACAAACAAAGCCAGATAGCAAAAATCGAGTAGATAATGGATTTGCGTTCAAATAGTATATTTCCCATAGGAAAAATTGATGAAACGACCCTATAATCAATGACATGACTCCTGTCAAAACGAACACCCACACAACACGTGACGGGAATAAAAATCATATATGGCACAATTTTGCGATTGGCGATTTTTAGGCAAATTCTATAGGACTCGGCCTTTTAGCGGCCCCCTGTATTGTAAAAACAGCTCTCTATAAACCACTCATGCATACATCGTATGATATGTGCATGACTTGTTCATGGAGCCGCACAGTTTGCGTACCATATTTCACCTAAAATATTTCACTCGCACCGCCCTACCATATATCTACTGAAATAATTTAGATGTGCATAAGCACCAGAGAGGTTTCCTATTCCATCTCGTAACAAAGGTTTCCCCTTTTGGAGAAAAAACAATCAGAAATGTTTTTTCTTTGTGTATAGAGATGGAATAGGATGAACCTATCTAAACAAGACAGCTATTTACACAACAACCGTGCGAACAATTACCTACTAAGGTAGTCTGCCCCCAAATTTTCTTGGCCCCGAATTGCAACAATCCGAAATCTATACGGCTGTAGTTTCATTGCCCAACGCATAATTCGAGGATTGAGAACTTTTGCTGTTTGCATATAAGACAAGGGCTTGTGGTCTGTCTCAAGCAGGAATTCTACTCCGTAAAGATACTTGCGAAATTTCTCAACACCCCAGATAATAGCCAAACATTCCTTCTCTATTACAGAATAGTTTTTCTCACGAGGCAAAAGTTTCTTGCTGGCATAAGCAATGGGAAGTCGTCCTTCCCCTTCAAATTCTTGGAGCAAAACGGCTCCTATACCAACATCAGAAGCGTCCGTCCGGAGTATGAACGGATTCCCATCATGAAAGATAGGAAGACGAAGAATAGGACTAGACGTGAGTCTATTCTTCAGGGTCTGGAAAGCCTTTTCATGATGGTCCTGCCAGTCTGTGATCTTGTTTGGTCTACTTTTCTTAGTTAAATCTGTCAAAGGGGAAGCAATAGATGAGAAATTTGGAATGAAACGGCGGTAGAAACCAGCCAACCCAAGAAATGACTTTATTTGTCTCTTAGTAGAAGGTCGAGGAGCATCCTTTATAGCTTGTATCTTGTCTTCTTGCGGTCTAACTGACTGAGCAGCTACACTGTGACCAAGACATTCGATACTGCTATACCCAATCATACACTTGGAAGGTTTTGCCGTCAACTTGGCTGTCCTAAGTCTATCCAAAACTTCACGTAATGACGTCAAGTGGTCTTTCCAAGTTTCGGTAAAGATCCACATATCATCGACGAAGCTATCAACGTTAGAAAGTTCGGACAGAATCTTTCTCATCAACCTGCAAAATGTTGCTCCTGAGTTTACCAAACCGAAGGGCATAGTTTTGAATTGAAACAAGCCTTTGGGGGTTTCGAACGCAGTTAGGGGTTTTGCCTTAGACGTCATTTTTACCTGCCAATAACCTTTTGACAAATCTAATTTGCTAAAGTATTTGTGCCCCGACATTCTATTTATAACCTCCTCCATATCTGGCATTGGTTCTGCATCGAACTCCGTCACCTTATTAAGTTTACGGAAGTCAATGCAGAACCGCACCGAACCATCTTTTTTAGGGACAAGTACTACAGGGGATGAGTATGGAGATATTGATGGCTCAATAACTCCTAAATCTAACATATCTTGAATTTCCTTTTCCATTACATCCCGTACTTTATATGGTATGGCATAACCTTTTGACCTCACTGGTTCCGTCGTCAGCAACTTTATGTCGTGTTCTATTTGGTCAGTTCGTCCTGGTACACTGGACAGTACGTCCGGGTATTCTTTTATCAACGTCTCTATTTCTTTACGCTGATCCTGCGTTAACATTTCTGAAATATTGACGTCCTTAAACGTCTCTGGTTGCTTTGCAGTAGAAAAAGCGCAATCTTCCAATGAGAATTCGTCAACGTCATCATTTTCAGTTGACGGAGTGGACTCTACAGAAAGCAAGCAATGTGACGTCACATTTTGACGTTCCACATATTGCTTCAGTATGTTAGCGTGATATGTGTTAACATTTCCATTGACGTCAATCTTATAATCCATTCTGTTCACTACCTCAACCACTTCATAAGGACCTTTCCATTGAAGCAATAATTTATTACTGTCTGTCGGTAGTAACAACAGCACTTTATCGCCGACGTCAAATTTACGCGACCTCGCGCCTTTATCGTAATAAGCTTTCTGCTTAATCTGAACCTTCTTTAAATTATCACGCGCTAATTTGCATGTCTGCTCTAACCGTTCCCTAAGCTCAATAACGTATTGATACGTCGAAAGAACTTGCTCATCGCGTACCTCCTCAGCCCATAATTCTCTTAATATTGCCATTGGACCTCTGACGTTACGTCCATATAACAACTCAAAAGGGGAGTATCCTAAAGACTCTTGTGGGACTTCCCTTACCGCAAATAATAAAGCTGGAAGATATTTATCCCAATCTTTTGGACGTTCAGCACACATGCGACGTAACATCTGCTTTAACGTAGCGTGGAAACGCTCTATCAGTCCGTTGCAAATTGGGTGTCTCGGACTACACGTTAACTGTTGAAGAGAAAGAAGTCTGCTGACTTCCTTCATTACCTCAGCAGTAAACTGTGATCCACAATCAGTCAACATTTCATCAGGAATGCCAACCCTACTAAACATTTCAATAAGCGCTTCCGCGACACGTTCCGTCTCAATACTCGGTAAAGCTATCGCCTCTGGATACCTTGTCGCGTAATCTATCATGGTTAGAATATACCGAGATTTCCTATCAGATCGAGGCTCAATTGGACCAACTATGTCCACTGCCACCCTCTTAAATGGCGTATCAATCAATGGCATTTTTCCTAGAGGTACTTTAGTGACCCGACCTTTCTGAATAGTTCTCTGACAAATATCACAAGATTTACAAAATCTAGCGACATCACCGCAAATACCGGGCCAGTAAAACTCAGTTACAACTCTATCCAATGTCTTCCTAATACCCATATGTCCAGACATAAGCGTTTCATGAGCCAGTTTCAACACCTTTCCTCGGAAACTTTGAGGGACCACAAGTTGGAAAGAGACTTTGTTACCCTTGGTGAACTCCCTATATGCCAAACCTTTTTTCTCAATAAACCTAGTTTCACCTCGGTTTAAACCACGACTCACAGTCTTGTTCCCAGATACAACCCTTTTCCTGATGTTTTCCAAAGTTGGATCATCAACCTGAGCTTGCTTGAAAGCCTCCTTGTCATCGTTAATGATCTGATCGGGAACCTTAAGTTTTCTGTAAGGCTTCGCATCCTGCCTAGTTTGAGACCTAGCTACAGCCGCAGCTGAGAAATGAGACATATCAGGAAGTTTTGATCCATCAATGTTACCGATAACCAAATCGTACAACGTATCATCCATACACAAAGCTTCAGTTTTCCCAGTGAAAAAAGGACAATCAATGTCAATCATTGCCAAAGGATACCTTTGTGTGGATTCATCAAACAACGTAACATTTGATTCCTTCCCTATTAACTGACTATCCGAAACCAAACTTCTCCGAACGACACAGCCTGTACACCCAGTATCTCTTAATACAACCACCTTTTTATTATTAACCAATCCTTGTGCCGTCGGTAACCTTGCCTTTAAGAAGTAACAGACACCTTCCCTAGTTTCCTTACTAAACTCCTCCCTATCCGAAATCAAAGGATCACCAACCTTATTTTCAAAAATACTTCCAATCTCATCACCTTTCCTAGTTACTTCCGTCTGACAAAAACTAACTTGGTGTGCTGCGCCACGTGGTGTGCTATTATTTTTACCGCGTCCGCGAAAAGACCCTCTAAAATTACCATGACCACGTGTATAACCACGACCTACATTCTGCGTATTCTCATTCTTAACCTGAGAACCTTGAGTCTCTACGCGCGTGTTAAAATTTTCCTTAACACCGCTATCACCAACTCCAGTTGCTCCTACCTCTGCGCTATACAATTGTTTCCTGTCGGGGTTCTTAAAACATTTAATTGTTAAATGCCCCTTACCGCATATGCTACACTTGATATCCGGTCTACCACTCGGTTTGTTCGAGTCAACTTTGTCCTGTTTCCCCTGCGCTGCGCCTCTATTATCGCGTTGCCCCTTATTAATGCAACTATATACGCCCCCGCGCGCTTCTGCAAACAAATCTGCCTCCCTAGCCATTTCATCTAAATTACCAAACTGTTTTGGCTTCAGATGTACATACAGTTCTCTATTACATGACTCCAGGAACTGATCCCTTGCCATGAAATCACAGACAGCCGGAAAAGATTTTTCTATCTTTGCCATATTAAGCCATTTTTCTAAATAACTTCTCAGTCTACTACTGAACTGTATGAACGTTTCTGATTTCTCGGGCCTACTATAACGAAACTGCTTCCTAAATCCGCGCTCTGTCATGTCAAAATTCTTTAATAAAGCGTCCTTTAACTTTTCATAATCCGCCGCATCCTCATTTGACAACCGGTCATATACATCAAGTGCGCGCCCTTTGAGCAATGCACTTAAATACGCGGCCCAAACACTCTTATCCCATTTATTAGCCGTAGCATATTTCTCAAACCTAGATAAATAACTATCCATTTTATCTTTACCCTCTTCAAAATAAGGTAACTTAGGATCCCGGGCATGAGCCACCTTCTCAGCTTTTTGCTTTTCCAATTCTAGCTCGAGCTTCGCTCTCTGCATTTCTAACTGATTCCTTAATTCTTGGTGCTGTAGCTCAAACCCATGTTTTATTTGTTCTAAATGGGCCTCACTAATCTCTTTTGCCTCCCTTTCAGTCTTAATGCGTGCCATATCAAGTTCCTTATTAACCTTCAACATAGCTAGTTCATGTGCCCTTTCCTTTTCCTTTTCCTCTCTTTCCTTTTCCTTTTCTTCTACTTCTAACTTAGCTAGTTCATGTGCCCTTTCCTTTTCTTTTTCTGCCCTTTCCTTTTCCTTTTCTTCAGACCTTAACCTTTCTAAATCCCTTTGCTCTTGCCTTTCTGCCCGCTCAATATCTTGCTGCTCTTTAACAAAACCTTGTAACTCCTTCCCCTCATAACCTAAGTCCTTTCCCATTTGCATTAAACGCTCCATTATTGATAACGTAAATCTCACGTTACTATCAAAACCACTATAAACTGATCAGTTATGATCAGTGATGATTGAATGGGCTTAACTAAAACGTTAAGATATGTGTTATACGCGTTAATCTAACTAAAACGTTAGTTATTAAAGCACACGCGATTTGAAATGTCAAATGCCTTCAGCACAGTATGACGTTGCGTACTGGTAGTCTAATATGACGTCATAAACCGACGAGGTTTACAGTAAAATGCTACAATCCGAAGTTTCATCACATTACAAAACTCCGATCATAACAAGTCACCATCAATGTTTCTATTACGTCATACCTAACCTCAAGCCACAGCGTAAATATTAACGCTACCGTTATGTCAACGTCAGTAAATTGTTAACGTCACTACGTCAGAACCATGTGTGGGTAAGATCAATTAGTAACTCCAATTTAACTTAGTAGAATGTCAGGTAACACAATTAAGTGGGGTCTACTTAAGTTTTCGTTACCAAGAAAAAGTGGGGTTTGCCTTGCCTTCCTGCTCAGAAATTATCGACTTGTCAGTATCCATTCAGTTGAATACATGGGTTTCGCACTTCATCAACGCAGGAAGGAAGATTAAAGTTAATTTCTAAATGTGGCTGTCAATGCATTTTTTTTCTAAAGTTGATGATTCAGAGTATCAATGTGCTGTTCCACAGCCGGGAACACCAGCCAGAGATCAAATCCTCACTTCACTGACACCAAATGTTACATGTGGGTTTACGGCGTCCCGCAAACCCCCATGCTGACAAGACAACCGAGCGTGATCTCTGACAGGTGTACGGGCAGCTGTGGGGTAAGGCACAAGAAAGATGTTAAATGAATGACATGAATTATTTACAGTATCTACATACAACACTTACTAACACAAAACATCACAAATTGTTGCTTCTGTAGCCAACTCACGACGTCCGCTCCGAAGGCAAAACACTGTTCTGTGCTCGGAACGGGTGACGTGAATACCTACAGAAGCAAACAACAAAAACAACAACAAAAACAAAAAAAGAAATAACACAAGACGCGACTGGCCAGTTTATAACTTAGGGTGAATCCCCCACTCGCGTGAAACTTCCTCTCGCGAACTAGTAGAACTAGTCTATCAACATAGTTGATAATCCTAGGTTTAGCGATCACGTTTGCTGATCAGACGTTTAGTGATCGTCTAAATGACCTGCAGGTTAGTTGACCTCTTCCATGGTCTCACATTTGTTTACAACGAACAATGATTTAGAAGATTCTGCTTCTATCCTGGTAGGCGCTGATTACGGCGGTCTGTCCGCCCTTGCTGGACCCTAACGCCTAGCGTCGTACCAGTACCTGCTGCTATGAAGCAGGGAGCAGCAGGTCACACATTGTTGTGCCTGCAAATTACGATAACTGGACTAGAAACGAGTCACAAAACATACAGGCTATATCATGATCCCCTCCCGGAGAAGTAAGAATATGTTCATGCATACACCGTTATTGCGCATGCGCCGACCAGACATACAGGCTGATTAGTGCATGCGACAAATAACCGTACAGCAGAACTCAACTTGACTGTGCATCAAATTATCGGCACCCAGCGCTTGACACAATAATACTCAAAGTTCATGTTTCCTTACTGAGCACTACAGAAATCAATTAGTGCTCACTTCTACTGAGCATGATACTCATCAAATTTGTGCTCACTACATTATCACAAGTAAGAGGCAATTGAACAAACCACGCCTTTGCGCTACCTGGTCAGCTGCCAATTACAGGAAACATAACAATCTCTATTTCATATCCTTCTCCGCGACACGGCTCACAAATATAGCTATTCACAAATTCAATACATTAATAACAGATAGAAACTACAACAGAAGATTTTCATCTATAATCCACAACATTTGTTAGTGTTTCATAAGGGCCAACACTGTTTGCCGTAAATTCACTCTGTATTTGGTAGGCACCCCGTCACAACCGTCCTCGCGACGCCGATGACGCAGCTGACGTCATCCCCGCCGCTCAGGCCGTTATGACGTGTGGCGACCAAATACTCCCACTTATCATCATCACGTTCTTTATATGTACATACATGCACAAACTGAGTTATCAGACAAAAACGGCATCATTACAAAATGAACTAGTAATTCTTCTTGAACAAAATTATTTCTAATCAACGTGAACATGCTTGTAAAATAAAATTCATTACGGTTCATCATCACGGATAACCCAACAGGCTCTTGTATGAGTTTGCCCTGATGATGAAGATGTGGTTAAACCCGTCTTAAGTTTACGTCCCCTCTACACCTAATATCATATTGGGACGGAACCACGGTTTTCTAACCACAGCTAGTCACAAGTCATGGATCAAACAAGTGACCCGGCGTTTATTAATTACATTCTACAAAAGGGGTCTAAAAGCCTAAATGAATCCAGAATGAGCGGGTGTCCCAACTTTACGTCTCACCAACATCTAGGGTCAGCATGAGACAGGACCTCACTTAGAAAGACTCATTCTACTACTGGAGAAGCCTGGGATCAATTCTGCGACGTCTAGCTGGCAAAGCTAGTAGCCTAATCACTACAGGCCACAACAGTGAATTCAGAATAGGCTTCAGAAAGTTGGGGTATACTAGAAGTAAACCCCTCCAAAACCTACAAGCATGTTCATACAAAAATAATACTAAACATAGATTTAACATACCTTTCAATATACTTTCTATTTCCCCCCGTCACAATGTTGTGTTCACTCTTACAACTTGACCTGCTGCTAAAGTGTCCGCTGTTTTCAGGGTTTATATATCTATGAATACTACCGGAAAATCATGCCTACTCTTATTACCTTGCTCAATTCGTGGCGAGGTGGAGATACCGGCCACAAACAAAGCCAGATAGCAAAAATCGAGTAGATAATGGATTTGCGTTCAAATAGTATATTTCCCATAGGAAAAATTGATGAAACGACCCTATAATCAATGACATGACTCCTGTCAAAACGAACACCCACACAACACGTGACGGGAATAAAAATCATATATGGCACAATTTGGCGATTGGCGATTTTTAGGCAAATTCTATAGGACTCGGCCTTTTAGCGGCCCCCTGTATTGTAAAAACAGCTCTCTATAAACCACTCATGCATACATCGTATGATATGTGCATGACTTGTTCATGGAGCCGCACAGTTTGCGTACCATATTTCACCTAAAATATTTCACTCGCACCGCCCTACCATATATCTACTAAAATAATTTAGATGTGCATAAGCACCAGAGAGGTTTCCTATTCCATCTCGTAACAGAAACAACAACATTATTGCCGATTTTCAGCGTGTTAGACTCGAAATAGATCAGGTCTTGTCTGTGATCTGTTGAGTAATAAATCACAGTTTGTCGGTCAGTTGTAAGTAGACAAATCACGCGCGCTACGCGCTCCTGATTTGTCTACTTTACAACTGACCTCCAAACTGTGATTTATTACTCAACAAATCACAGCTAGAGCTGATCTATTTCTTAATTATAAAGATTTTAACAGTAAATTGCTGTCAATTTGAGTATGATTTTATAAGTGACCATAAAATTTTCACGGTCATCACGAAAACAAACCTGTATAATTTTACCCCCTTAAATCTCACTTTTATATAGTAGAACTGGGGTTTACAGGGGTGTACCATATTTTTTAGATTGTGAGGACTCGTTATAACCGCCTCGATGAGGCGGTTCTAACGAGTTCCCACGATCTATGTTTTGAGCAGAAATAAGAAAAAAAAAACGTTTTTTTTTTGTTTTTTTTTTCAGCGGCCAGTTTACAATGCACTTCATGGTTTTCTTTTGCTTCAGAATTTGTTTCTTTCAGTCGAGTCCTCACCGTTGTTTCATCTCTGAGGTTGTTTGATTTTTGTGTTCTCGGGGATGTTGCACTGGTGAGTTTGGAGGCCTTCACGCGGACTGAACAAATTATTTGTCGGAATCGCGACGAAAGTAAGGTGGAGGCTTGCATCTGCGTAAAATCGATTGAATTCCTTTCAATGACCGTCCCAAGGTGGTTCTTTTGTTGCGGTTTATTTTTGTTATGGTTTGTCTCGCTTATATATTATCATTTCGGCTAATGTCATTTTAATTTTCTCAAAAATCTACCAAAAATACTAATTAGGTAAGATAGGTCCTGAGAAATGACCAGGAAGGGCCTGTCTCTCGTTTAGAATAAAAGCAGCTTTTATTTGTTGAAACCGAGTTTCAGCCTTCCTGGAAACTCATATTTTTATATGAGCCAGTGCATGACAAAACCTACAATATGACATGTGCGCACAACGAAGACTCAGATCAGCCTGCGCACCCGCGCAGTCTGATCAGAGTCTTCGCTATGTGCTCTAAGGATAGCTTAGGGCCCAATTCTCCTTCATGCAGCAAGAGAAGTCTCTGGTAAGACTATATGGATGCGCAGGCTGATCTGAGTCTTCGCTGGGCGCACATGTCTTTTTGTAGGTTTTGACTTGCGCTGGCTCATATTAGCACTATTTTAAAGTTATCCATCTCCTTTATTTATTGACCAAATTATATATTTTGGCATTTAGGTTCCTTGACGAGTAGGCTTGGATAATTGCACGACCCGCAGAAAAAGCGACCGACTGTTGATTTCTAAGAGTGCCCTAAAATCACCGTGTCATTCTGTCATTCTGTCAATCTGTCAGTCTGTCAGTCTGTCTGTCCGTCCGTAACCCGTTTGTGAAAATTGGTGATAGTGACTTAACCGCTTGGAATATTTAAACAATTTTTGGCATACTGATAGATATCAATGAGATCTAACCAATGAACTTGGGAAATATTACATTCCATTTAGTATAGCCTCGCCGAGGCGAAAAATGTGAAAAATTTCGAACTGCTTCTCCTCGGAAACCGTTGGGCCGATTGAAGTAAAATTCATATGGGGCTCTATGGGATGGGGGAAACCAAAATTTGCTCATGGAGTCCAGGTCACATGGCCAAAATGGCCGCCCAGTTATATATGGTCTGTCTGTCTGTCCGTCCGTAACCCGTTTGTGAAAATTGGTGATAGTGACTTAACTGCTTGGAATATTTAAACAATTTTTGGCATACTGATAGATATCAATGAGATCTAACCAATTAATTTGCGAAATATTACATTCCATTTAGTATAGCCTCACCGAGGCGAAAAATGTGAAACTTTTCGAACTGCTTCTCCTCGGAAACCGTTGGGCCGATTGAAGTCAAATTTCATATGGAGCCTCTATGGGATGGGGGAAACCAAAATTTGCTCATGGGGTCCAGGTCACATGACCAAAATGGCCGCCAAGCCATATTTACGTTGGTTATTTACGTTGGGCGCCAAATGTAACAGGTGAAAAAATGCTAATCGCCTTTACCCGGCCGGGGATCGAACCCGGGCCGCCGGATTGGTAAGCAGGCACTCTACCACGTCGCTATAAAAGCCGGCTTGTACCGCAAGGCAGTACAAGTGTGCTATATACCTATACCCTATGACATTTACTGTAGACTATTAATTAATTAATACACCAAATAATTAAATTTAAATACTGAAATTAATCTATGGCTATTACAAAAAATAAAAGGTAATGGAAGGGGGAAAAGGAAATCACCCTGTGGTATCCATGTAATTATGTTTAAACAAAATCACAAACACAAAGCATGGTAAGTAAACCACAAAAATCACTGCCAATGTAGAGAGCACAATAACACACACAATAGAAGGGTACTTACAAAATAGTAAATTTAATAGAGCTTAGGGTTTAAGTGCGTCAAGTTCAGCGCATTTGCTACACAAGACGTTGGATCACAAAAACCGTATGCACCATTAAACTACCGAAGTAAGTAAAGCAAAATGAAATTATTTGCTTTAACATATAAGCAATACTGATACTCTCAACACAGGCATTTAATTTACAAGTAGCCGATTAATGAAAGCACAGCTTACAGATCACTGTGTTCAATAATCTTCTGATAAACCATTACCAGGGTGAATGCCTTCTTCAAGCAACAAGCTGTAAGACACAGTTTTTAAGCATTAGGGGATAAAACTTTTTTTTTTTTTTTTTTATGATGTCTAGTAACATAATCAAGTGAAGTGCTGCTATAAAGGTCAATAAATCTCTCTTCTTTATTTTTTTTCAAAAAGGTCACCAATTTTACAAGCAGAAACACAAATATGTAACTCTGATAGTGTTGATGACTGAAAAACACTAAATATGGAATATTCAGAATATTTTCTACAACTAATAATGACAATTAATTGTAAAATATGTAACTTACCTTATATTTCCATCTTCCAGCAGCTAAAAAGGCTGTTTAGCATGACAGGAAAACTGTATGGGAAACCAGGATAATAGAACACTTTACCTAGCCTGAAATGTCATGTAAATGAAACACAGGGCGATAGGGGAGAAAGGGCCTTTAAAATATCAATCACTGACACTCTTTACTTACATCCATGGACTTATATGATAATGGCCTGTTATACAGTGTTAGTGCTGTTGTGAAACATGCAGTGCTGTGATAATCTCTAGCATGCAATACATAAGTGTATACACTTGATAGACAGATCTAATATCACAAAAATCACAACATAAAATAAGATCATAAGAAAATTAGTGGCCATTAAGTGTAAATGAACATTTCACTCACAAAAATAATCTGAAAACACAGATCCTGACCCTAAAAAGCAAGAATTTGCTCCTTTAAGGCAAGAATTTGCTCTTTGGGTGCATTTTTATGTTTTTAAGGAAAGAATTTGCTCCTTTGGAGACAAAAATATTTTTCAAGGAAAGAATTTGCTCCTTGGAGTCAAACTCACTGCAAGGAAAGAATTTGCTCCTCCATGACACCCATAACAACTCAAAAATGGCCCATATTGATCAGCCAATGACAATAAAAATAAATAGCTTACAAAACAAGACAAAGGACATTCAACACAATACAAACCCGTCAATATTCATCCATGAAGAAAATTTCATTGAAATTCCCCTCATACATAAACTGATGATAAACATGACAAGATTTAAAAGAAAAACATGTATGAAAGGCCTTTTTCCATTCTTTTGTTTCTGATAGACAGATCTATGAGAAACAAAAGCTACATGTATAAGATCATGATCATACACAATAAAAACTACACAACACAAATAAAAACATAATGAAACAAGAAAATATCACAGATAGAGTATGTGCACCCGGTCACAGATAATGAAGAATTATAGGCGGTGGAAGGACTCCTCCTATTTTATAGGCTGTGATATGACAACACAGTATATAACACTGAACACGCGTGTTGAACAATAATGGCCATTTTTTTCTATATATTAGCACACCACAAATCAACTTCTCATATCCCGAAACTATCAACCGGTTTATGAATGCTGATTCATGTTGAGCTGGTTTTGACAGATCTAGATGAACAATATAGCTGATGGAAATACTGCCAGACACCCTTAAAAACTCGCTGAGGGCTCCAATAACACAACCTGTCACAGAGGTTGGTTTTCCGGTGCTTGTTTGTAGTTACGGTATTTCGTACTGGCATTGGAAAATACCCATAATTACCCTTCAACCAATCGGTACGGTTGTTTTAAAATTCTGTATGTAAGAGGACGAATGATTGGTTTTCCAATAGCTTAACCTTTCACCTGTTTTGCACTTTTCCGCGGTTCGACACGAGAAAGAACAAGAAAGACACCATCAGCTTCACACTGAAAATGTCGTCTTTTCATCTTTACCAGTGGTTTTTATAATCACTGCTTATTTTTATATATAGCCAGGTATGTCCTTGTTATTTGTGTCACCTTGATTACGTCGGTTTTATTGGAAACTGGCGATGCCAGTTCTCAACAAAACCGATGTCAAACAACAAGAAGTGTTGCCAGTATGATCGTCTTCTGTGCCCTTTGTCTACAGCCCAGTAACATATTTATATGTAGATATATACCAGAACGTAACAGCGAAGGCCCGATAAATGTGCAGCCGCTTCGTTACTGTCCCTCATACTATGTGGAATTTAATATTTAACAGGTTATTGCTATTGTCATGTATTTTCGTGGTTTTACCCATAGTTGATATTTATCACCTATGCATCCCGGTATAACAGATGTGTTATATTTCTGCATTTCCCTTGTAGAAGAATCTGTCTGTATTGTTCGTCCGCCCGTCTGCTAATGTGTCTGTTATCTGTATTTGTATTGTTTGTGTGATGGGTGTCACATTGTTGTCTTTTGTATGTTGCAGGCACCCTCTATTATCATCATAATTGTTATCATCGAACAACCATCAACATAAACCCATAAAACATATACGGAGTTTATTGTATTTATGACCCCTGTGTCATTGGAGCCCCCAGTGAGGATCGAACTCACGACCCCTGGTTCAGTACAGGGGAGAATGTCATATAGTAAGTTTCCTCTGTTTTTGTCTCCTTGCTTTGATTATTTAAATCCTGACCAAATTTTAAATGCTGAGTTTCAAATATATGTACATTTTGTTTTGCTGAGTTTCATATAATGTTGTGATACAAGTTAATTGTCTCACTTGCATATGTTTATCTATATAGATATAATTGTCAGTACTAATTTACTGTCAGTAATGAAATTAGTTTCAGTGTTTGCATATAATGCTGTATCTGATTTGGATAGATTTCCAATATCAGCAATCCAGTATTCCGGATGCCATTGATGCATAAGCATGTCTGTGATAGAATATAATTCTGACTTTGTTTGTTGGAGACTCAGCTATAACTCAGCTATCATTATTCTATGTTATACTTTAATGTTTCAAAATGTCAGGAGCCATTTTTTTCAAAGCAGGGGAGAATGTCACAGAGGTTGGTTTTCCGGTGCTTGTTTGTAGTTACGGTATTTCGTACTGGCATTGGAAAATACCCATAATTACCCTTCAACCAATCGGTACGGTTGTTTTAAAATTCTGTATGTAAGAGGACGAATGATTGGTTTTCCAATAGCTTAACCTTTCACCTGTTTTGCACTTTTCCGCGGTTCGACACGAGAAAGAACAAGAAAGACACCATCAGCTTCACACTGAAAATGTCGTCTTTTCATCTTTACCAGTGGTTTTTATAATCACTGCTTATTTTTATATATAGCCAGGTATGTCCTTGTTATTTGTGTCACCTTGATTACGTCGGTTTTATTGGAAACTGGCGATGCCAGTTCTCAACAAAACCGATGTCAAACAACAAGAAGTGTTGCCAGTATGATCGTCTTCTGTGCCCTTTGTCTACAGCCCAGTAACATATTTATATGTAGATATATACCAGAACGTAACAGCGAAGGCCCGATAAATGTGCAGCCGCTTCGTTACTGTCCCTCATACTATGTGGAATTTAATATTTAACAGGTTATTGCTATTGTCATGTATTTTCGTGGTTTTACCCATAGTTGATATTTATCACCTATGCATCCCGGTATAACAGATGTGTTATATTTCTGCATTTCCCTTGTAGAAGAATCTGTCTGTATTGTTCGTCCGTCCGTCTGCTAGTGTGTCTGTTATCTGTATTTGTATTGTTTGTGTGATGGGTGTCACATTGTTGTCTTTTGTATGTTGCAGGCACCCTCTATTATCATCATAATTGTTATCATCGAACAACCATCAACATAAACCCATAAAACATATACGGAGTTTATTGTATTTATGACCCCTGTGTCATATGGTAAAAACCCTTCAAAAATAGTCTTCTCCAGAACCACTGGGCAGATTTCCACGAAACTTGATAAATAGCATCTGGGACGTAGGCCCATCATAAATTGCTAAAATGGTGACCCTGGGTTGACCTTGACCTTCTTTGTGCCTAGGTCAAACTTTGACACATATGCTTTTGTATTTGAAAAGTGAGAATGCATTTTATCCTGCAAACGATTCAGAATACAGTACTAAAGTATAAGATACATTTTTGCTCCTTACGATAAGTTGCATTTATTGGGGGAACCGTTTTAGGTCCAGGTCACATGACCAAAAGGGCCGCCATACCCATATATTGTAACACTCATAAAGCTAAAAGCATCCGGCGGGTCGTGCACTTCAGCTGAAGCACTGGTTATCTACAATAATATGAAGGTCACCACGGGTGCCTAATCGGCCGAATCTCTAGACACGTTTATATATGATTCTCATTCTTATGTTCGTGTTGGGTTTACTTAAGGAACTTCACATTGGTTAGGCAACGTCATAATAACGTGCGTCAACGTCGATACAGCACCATGACGTTGTATCACCATGTGTCGAGTGGGTTATTTGGCTGACGAGTATACCAACCTAGAAGTGAAGGAATCGATACAATTAACCCACATCTCCAATCAGTTACACCAAAGGGAATGAAACACAAATATGAAATAACTAGACCCTAATGGAAACATCAATAGTGGAAAGCCAAAAAGAAAGTTACTTTCCCACAAAATGGCCAATTGGCTATCCAAAACAAAAACAACAAATAAGCGATACACACATTCAAATACAAAACTATAAGAAAAATAACCATTGACAGAAGAGCCACCTTGGAACGGTCAGTGAAAATATTTCGCTGGGTCTTAAATCATTTTTACGCGGCCGCAATCCTCGTCCTTACTTCCGTCGCGATTTAGACAAATAATTTGATCAGTGTGCATGAAGGCTTCATAACTCATCAGCGCAACATCTACAAAAAATCAAACAGCCAAAGAAATTAAACAACGGTGAGGACTCGACAGTAAGAAACCACTGAAATGCCGGATTAAACTAAAACCAACACGTAGAGTCTGATTGGCCCAAACTCGATTATGTATGTATATGCTTGAAACTAGAAATCGTTAAATAAAACGCGTAATAGACTCATCGATATTGGACACTATTTTAAAGTCAACCAGGTCACCTTTGCAAATAAAATTGCCACACAAATATATTAACAAGTAGACGAGTTAGTTGTCAAGTGTCAATTGCATAACTTAAATAGGTTCATGTTAAACACCCTCTAAACTCCACTTTATGTAGAGAAAAGTGAATGTTACGGGTTGTACAGTATTCCCATTATTTTGCTCAAATTGTGGATTCGCGTAAGAACTGCCCAATAGGAGAGGTTCTAACCATCATCAACAATCTATGATTAAACTAGAAACAAGAAAGCTGTCTGGAGGACAGCCAAATCCCCCGCCGCATTTTGTATCAAGGCTCAACATTGTGACCTTCGCCTGTGATCTTGACCTTGAGTTTGCATTGTTAGCTCAATGAGGGGGATAATTGACCAAAAGTTTAATGAAAATCGTTTAGGGGTAAAGGAGATATGGAACGGACAAAAAATCAAAGTTTTAAACTCGTGACCTTCAAATGTGACCTTGGCATTGAGTCGGCATGGTTCATTTATAGGTTCTGCACATCAGCTTCCTGAGGGGGACAATTGAACAAGGTTTAATAAAAATCTATTAAAGGGTTCATGAGATATGGAACGGACAAGAAAAAGTTACGGACAGACGGACGGACAGACTGACAGACAGATGGATGGACGGACATGGATTCTGCACATCGGCTCACTATGAAGAATATTTGACCAAAGTGTAATGAAAATCCTTCAATGGGTAAAGGAGATATGGAACAGACAAAAAAATCCAAGTTTCAAACTCGTGACCTTCAACCATGGCCTTGACCTTGAGCCGGCATGGTTCATTTATAGATTCTGCACACCAGCTCACTGAGATGAATAATTGACCAAAGTTCAATGAAAATCTATCAAAGGGTTCAGGAGATATGGAGCGGACAAGAAAGTGTAACGGACAGACGGGCGGACGGACAGACGAAGGTCATTCCTATAATCCCCGCTCCGCTTCGCGGCAGGGGATTAAAAAGAGAACTATAAATAAATGTATCAAAAAGCTCCATCTAGAGATTTAAAAGGCGACATTTTAGCACTCTGACATATAATCTTACTGTATCATTTTTCAAGACCCGGAATAAACTCTGTGATTTTGTAATAAAGCCAAAAAGGTTGTCTTTTTTAAAATACACAATAAGAAATTACTATAACCACCTTGTAGGTCTAACAGCTTTAAAATTCAGACCAGCTAGTTTTCGACAGGAGTTCATCTTCTAAACTCTCAACTTCATTTTCATCTTCAATATGTACATGAGTATCTTACATGAGTGGTCATTTTTATATAAAATGTATGAAACGAGCCTCAGCGGAGTTTAAGATTCTGTTCATCAAATCACGATTTTAAATAAGATTTTTGCTATACGAGTTCAAAAGACTTTCAACAGAAAACGTAGTCATGGACGGAGTCACTATGTTACACACCAGTTACCATGTGTAATTTCAAGTATGGTCATTCGATTTTTATGATATAACGTTATCAACTAAATAACCGTGACGTTACATGATAACTAGAAATGGCATTACTTTTTCAGGCCTGGGGAGCCGCGGCCACACAGAGTTTATTTACAATGGGAATCAGTTTTGGAGGTCAACTTACTTTCGCCAGTTACAATAGATTTACAAACAATATATTCAGGTGTATAGTTTTTTTCTTAACATGAGAAATATAGATTTGAAACTACATGCATTTCGGCAGTTTAAACGCGTGTTCAAACTGTCATTTACCTTAACAACATGCAATTAATTACCTTTACATTATGCTAACGCACCCGTGTTCCTAATATGACTTCTTTATATCTCTAGAAGTTGCATTTGTTCATACAATTGTTTTTGGTGCCTTCTGGTAACATTACGCACATAAAGATTTGATAGCTACGTAGGACTTTGTCCGTCGTGGTTTATTTTTGTAACGGCTTCTCTTTGAGTGTGTGTATCGCTTATATTATTTTTTTGGGATAGCCAATTGGCCATTTTGTGGGAAAGTAACTGTCCTTTTGGATTTCCACGATTGATGCTTCCTTTTTAGTCTAGTTGTTTCATGTTTGTGTTTCTTTCCATTTGGTGTCTCTGATGGGAGCTGTGGGTTAATTGTATCGATTCCTGATCATTGCCTTCACTATCATTTTTATCAAGCCGACACTCAAAATGCACAAACAAAAACATTACAATACTTTCCTACCAACTAGCTGCAATGCAAATGGGCCATTGGACTTTTTAGCAGACATGACAAAGAATACTATGAAAAAGGACACCCCATGAAATTGGACTACCAATCTTGTCGCTCAACATTTCGCCCGATACGTGTTTTAAGGTACTTGAACACAAGGGTTGGCTCCAGCAAGCATGCATGGTAGTTAACCCAATCACGGTTGGCAACTTTGCTTCCCTCTTTAATTGCACGCCGGTGGGTCAGCCCTCAGATTCTATGACGGCTCCAACGTAAAAGATTATTGAGAATAAGAGAGATCTAATTCAAGGTAATGTTGGTTGGTGCCTGATGCTCTGTCTCTGGTAGGATCCATTGGAGTCTAACTGTTGGTTTTCTTTTGCTCCAGCATTTCAGTGGTTTCTTGCTGTCGAGTCCTCACCGTTGTGTTACCTCTGTGGTTCTTTGATTTTTTTGTGTTCACGGAGCTGTTGCACTGATGAGTTAGGAGGCCTTCATGCGGACTGAACAAATGATTTGTCTAAATCGCGACAGAAGTAAGGGCGAGGATTGTGGCCACGTAAAATCGATTTAAGCCCCCCAGTGGAAATCTTTCCACTGACCGTTCCAAGGCGGTTCTTCTGTGGCGATTTATTTATGTTGTTGTTTGTTACTTACTGTATGTATCACTTGTGTCTTTTTATTTTGGATGTCCATATGGCCATTTTGTGGGAAAGTAACTGTCCTTATGGCCTTCCTTTGTTTAGGTTTCCATTATGGTCTGGTCGCTTAATGTTTGTGTTTCTTTTCCTTTGGTGTCTTTGTTGGGTGGAGTAAGTTAATTGTATCGATTTCTGATATTTGTTTTATTTCTACTTTGTTTATTGGTGCTTCTGCAATATTGTTAGATGCAGTCAGTTTAGATACAAAGCAATTGCGCATTTGTCTGGTTTTAAACTATGTTTTTATTTTTGAAATTGTCGGATATTTTTTGCTTTTTGAGAAAATTAAACAATAACGCGAAACTGACACATCTGCACTTGCAAACTCATCTTGTTAGGCTTCAGTTAAACTCAATGGCGATGCACTGATAATAGTTAAACTGATATTGCAGAATACAGCTACTGAATATGTGATTGCAGGGTGCGCAAAAATAAACGGCCGCGTAGTGTTACCGGTCTCGATATATTTCTCTTGCTTCTAGTGCACACATAGATGGCGGGCGCACTTAAGAACCGAGCACTGCGTCACTGGGGCGGTTCTTACGAATACCAACAATCTTTGTTTTTTGTGTGTGTGTGTTTTTTTTTTCAGCTAAATTCAGGTAAAAATACTGTATACCCTTCTACCATCTGTTCTCTATATAACGTTTAGTGTAGAGTGGTGCTCAGTTAACCTTAACCTGATAAAGATAAAGATAAAGACAAGGAATATTTGCTTATCCATTATTCGTATCGAGTAGTTTTTAATCATAAAACATGTACACTCAATACTTTTCAGTTTTACGGTGTATTCTTTGCTTCCAAATGATAACCGTTTTATAGAACAAATTATAACAAATATGATTGTCCCTCAATTGATTTGAAAAACCAACAGCGCTGCTACAGTAATTGAAAAGGCGTGCCAACATCTTACTGAGAATAAATTAACATTCAAGTATACATGAAGTAGATGAGCCGCATAATAAAGCACAACATATGCGAACGCTTACTCATCAGTTTACAAAAGTCAATTATTTCCTGATTTGTTTCTTTCAGAGACTCCATTGTTATAGTTGCAATAGATTGCGGAGTTAGTATTTTTGCTGGCTTTGTTACCTTCGCTTTGATTGGGTCAATTTCACACGAGACAAACATCCCGATCAAAGATTTGATTGGAAGCGGTAAGTTTATGTCATAGACAATCAGCTATTGCAGCGGAAACCATCCCTTTTACTGACAAGGGCTTGATCAGATTACTAACTATGCGTTAGTACAGTTGATCATCGCACATGGCATAAGACGGATTTATGTACTAAACAGAGGTGTGCCTTTTAAATAACCGTGTAATTTGGTTAAAGACAAATGCTACGAATTCGCCATTTTTGTATGATCATCAAAAATGAAAGTTATGCTAGAGCCAACATTTTACCGTTCTTGGGTAAGGAAAGGGTTGAAATTTGTGGAACAGATATTGTTTAGGGTTCATTTCATTATTAAACATGTTCAGCTTCGCTATAAACTTCACGAAAACAGTAACATTGCGATTTTTGTAAATTTTAATTTTTCCACATTTACTCAAGATCAGATCAACCTAAATTGTTACAGACTAACTTAAACGATATGCTGCAATGCATATTATGGCCAGCTACTATTTACAAGTATAATCGAATTCATCTGTCAATGATTCGCCATCTTTTCATAGAATTTATATATATATTTACCAATTATTTTATCTGGGGTAGGGGAACGGTTTGTTTAATAAAACAGAAATTAGCACGGTGACCCATAGTTTTCTTTTTATTTTCTATTCTCTGATATCATCCCCTAGAGAAAAAACCTTGTTTTATGAAAATTCCATTTTAGCATTTTTCTGTATGGTCCAAAATCGTGCAAACAATAAAATATTTTTTTAAGACATTTTGGTCGATGACAAAATTGGTTTTGCAAAAAAATTCTGAGCTTGAAAAATAGTCTAAAGATAGGCAGCAGTATCTTTTACCTAATCATTCTGACTGAAATAAATGTTTAAAAGCCAGGCAAGGGTCATTTTTGACATGCTATTTACTAACATGGTTGTTTTATGACATTTCTGGGAAAACAGTTTTGGGTGACCTCCTTGTCCAGATGACTTAAGATTCAGCACGGTGACATATGTTTTTTATTTCAAATGTGGTGAGCTTGTATATGATACTGAACATATACCGAATCTTAAACAGATTTCAGTGTAGGAAGTATTTCGTAGCATATGCCCTTAATTTGAAAACTAAGTCTCTAGACAAAACTCTGCTGATACAGCAATTTGACAGTTTATATCAATATGCTGTCTAGAATAAATTTGATCTCCGCAACTGCATGAGGTAGTAATGATACTTTCGTATTATGTTTTCATCAGGCATACACGTGGATATTGGCAGATGCGATTGGGCATTTGGTAGATGTGCTTATGTTACAGAATGAAATTGGAGAAAAGACATTAAAAATTGGCTGCTATTGTCATATTTATGGAGTAGATATATTTCGAATTGCATTTCTTTCACATAAAATTAAGAATATTCTTGCCATCTCACAGATACAATTTATCTCCCGGACTGTAGAATTGGTGTAACTCCATACACAACCGTAAATTCGCCACGAGAATATTAGTTAGGTTACGTACAGACATATATTCGGGTTAGCATTTGATCGCTTAATGAAGAAAATGATGTTTTTACAGTCATCCTTTGTTGGCGTCCGAGCCATAATGGCATTGTCAGCAATGAGTATGCTGACAGAAAACAATGTAATTGCTTAAACTTGATCCGTGTGTTTTTAAAATTCTTTTTAATAATTTTAGACCATTTATCAACAGAAAAATTTTGTCGGAATGGTAAATAAGTTCTAAATAGTTAGATCCCGTGGAAGCAAAGAACACACACACAAACGAAAATAGCAGACTCGGCCTCACTGAGTCTGTTCATGACCAGTACTGAAATGTGCAATGCCGGCCACGCCCACTAGCGCCGCCTTAAACAGAACTTTATTTTCAAAATGATCCAGAATGAACTCAATGATCTCAAAGGACCAGAAAATTTAATCTGCACTATTATGAAGGCGAATGGGACGGTGCACTAGATAACAAACTCCGTGCCATAAAACCTGACGTCGGAACAGATTGTTGTCCACAGTCTTAAAGGAAACAGAGTGTAGCAGTAACTCGACTGCGCATTTGCCTTACTTGAGTTACTCATTCTTATATTTCAAACGGTGATGACCGACCTTCTTGTGTAGGCTGTGATCAGCATTTCACTGTTCAACATATATTTACTTTGTTGACTTTTCACCGTCACGTAACATATACTCCGAAGCTGACATTTTGCTACAATTGTTTCAAGATGTACCTGCTGATAATATTATCGTATTCTTTAAAGAAATTGGAATTGTTCATAAGATTTTTTATGCCCCCGCCATTCGAAGAATGATGGAAGGGCATATAACGTTGCCTCTGTCCGTCCGTTCGTTCGCCCGTCCGTTCGATCGTCCGTCCGAAACTTAAATGCAGTCAATAACTTTCTTATTTCTGGATGGATTTTGAATTTACTTTGTAGACAATTTAACCATCATGAGACGATGTGTCAGATGCAAAACCCATGTCCGTACCTCCAAAGTCAAGGTCATACTTAGAGGTCAAATGTCAAAAAAGGGTCCGAAACTTAAACGCAGTCAAGACCTTCTAATTTCTGGATGGATTTTGAAATTACTTGGCAGAAATGATGGCCATCATGAGACAATCTGCCTCACACAAAACCAAGGTCCTTACCTCCAAGGACAAGGTCATTTATTAGAGGTCAAATATCATGGAAAAAAGGGTCCAAAACTTAAACACCGTCAGTAACTTTCTTAGGATTAATACGAACTTAGACATATTTTCAGACGGGGGCATCCGTGTCCTATGGGTGCATTTCTAGTTTTTTAAAGTTTTTATGCATTTTCATTCTTTTTTACATTAAACATCCTCATTATTCTAAATACATTTTGATCATTAACCGCTTGAGGCTTATGACTCATTAGAGGGTTGTCGCGTCGTTAAACGCTAAATCATCATTATCATCATTCACAGTCATCCCAATTTATTTACGGAGCAGATATTATAACAGTGCCGTAAGACAATATCAGAAAACAGCTGTTAAAATTATTTTACATAAACGTATACTCAAGTTGTTGTTTGTTTTTCCGATAATCGCGCAAAGGTTGCCATTCTTTTTGTAGTTTCTTACATGCTAACTGGCTTGTGCAGTCGGTGCATATCGTAAATGTTTTCATACTTTAACATACATAATTTATACACATACTTTTTCTTTGCACAGGTCCAGAGTTGATTTTTGTAATATATCCACAGGCTCTCTCATCTCTACCGTCTCCTGCAATATGGTCATTTCTGTACTTTCTTATGGTTTTTACACTTGGGCTTGACAGCCAGGTATGTTTTCTGTCGTGTTATATAAAACCATTTTGTACACTAAACTAATTAGTATTTTCTCTTATATATACCGTCCTTTGATCACCGAACCATGTAATACTATACAATACAGGAGAAGCAATATTTCAGTTGTCACCTTTTTGTTTGCTCGGTAATAATACATCGACTTGAAAGAATTAAAATTACAAATCACATGCTTTATATGTTATCCTTTTGAGAAATCGAAACACCATGCAGGAATTTGCTTCGGAAAACACTCTGTGCCTCACAATTCGACATGTACCAATTGAAATGCGGAACTTCATAATAAGTCAATTCTTTATAGTCTGTTCATGACCGGTACTGAAATGTGCAACGCCGGCCACGCCCTCTAGTGCCACCTTAAACAGAACTCTATTTCCAAAACGATTCAGAATGAATTAAAATTATAAATCACATGCTTTATATGTTATCCTTTTGAGAAATCGAAAAATATTGTTCATCGCATGCGTCATCGGCGCGTTCAAATACAATAATTATATTTGAAAAAAAAAACATTGACAAAACCTTACAAGTTCCTTTCTATCTTGCAGTCATATATAACGTCGATGCTTTGTCTAAAGACAACACAGTTAAATACAATCAGCTAGACAACAGTGAAATAATCTTGACCATAAAATCATAACGAAATCTAAGAAAAAATACATTTAGAAAATGTCTAGTTTTGCTCTAAGTATGTTCTTTTATACACATATAAGAATAGTTGACAGTTCATGTTTAAGGTTTATCGATCAAGTGTCTAACATTTACATTCATAAATCGCGCCATTTTTAATAACACGGCGCACGTATATGTGATCATTACACGCATTTACTGACATACAGTCATTCACAATTTATAAGGTAATATGGTGCATACGCCAACAATATACATGTATGCGGAAATTGATTAAAAAAATGAGGATTTTATCCATCACCCATTCGGGAATTTATGACTGGGGACCCATAACTGTTTACAATCACTTAATATCATGTAACATATTTATCTTCAGTTTGGCATGATGGAGACTGTTGTTGTTGGCTTTACGGACAGTTATCCAAACTCAGTTGGCAAACATCGAGCCAAGTTTATATTCATTTGCTGTCTAGTCGGCTTCATTGTTGGTCTGCCTCTCACTACAAAGGTATGACTTTTTTAATTCTGCCATTCTAAAGAGTTCACAAGTATGTAAATGTCTTCTAGATTCAAAAAGCAACGACAATCATAAACAGATAAGTAAAATGATAATGTATTTCTGTTTGGTAAATTATGCTTTAGCACATGGATTAGAGCTTTGTTTATCTATCCATTCAATTAATTTACAGACAACACATTATAAATTATCTAGTTGTTTAAACACCGCATTGCTCCAGCAGTTTATAACAGTTTAGGTACACTATCTAGTTGTTTAAACACCGCATTGCTATAGCAATTTATAACAGTTTTGGTAAACTATCTAGTCGTTTAAACAACGCATTGCTCTGGCAGTTTATAACATTTTAGGCAAACTAGCTAGTAGTTTTAGTAGATTTGTTTTATCTAAATCTACTAAAATTGATGATCGTTTTCTTTGATTTTAGGGAGGAATCTATATATTGACATTTATGAACTTTTATGCGGCTTCATATGCAGTAATGTTATTAGCACTGGTGGAACTCATCATGGTAGCATGGATATATGGTAAGTAGTTATTCTAAAATAAGTTGTCTTAATATTCTTACACCGGTTGTGTTACGCAAAAGGGATCTGCCGTCTGCGAAGAAAGCATCATTATAATGCCTTTAAAAATAAATACTACCCTGAAAAAAGAAATCAAACCATAGCAATGAAAGCATTGAATTTATTCATTACGACCGTCTACACTTATTTTAGATACAACTATGATTGCCGACCCCCGCCCATCGGGGCTTGAAGAAATATATGGGCTGCACGATGTTTCCACGCAGAGCTGAATCCGACCCACACACGAGTACTGGTAAACCGCTTAGAGGATCTAAGCCTGCCCAGACAAAAAGGTGCGAGTCGGACCGTCCATGAGTATAAACCCTATTGATTTTATTTGGCAGCAGGACTTGAGATGTCATTTCGTCTCATTGTCGGGTAAAAGTCCCACAACATTGGAAGCAGCGTCTCCAAAATAACCTATACAGTGTTGACGGGGACGCTAAACCTCAAATCAAACAAAATAAATACACAATAGAGACCTGCTGTCTACGACGAAAGCATCATTATAATGCCTTTAAAGAATAAAAACTACCCTGAAAAACAAAATCAAATCATAACAAGGAAAGCATTGACTTAATTTATTACGCCCGTCTAGGCTTATTTTAAATACAACTTTGATAGCAAATGTATCCTTTCTTTATTTGAAATACCCATAAAAGAGTTCTCAATTTAAGATTAGAAATCCACACGGAAAAGAATACACACACAAGAATACCCGACATTTTACAGCCGGTTTAGTTGATGGATACCTTTTCTAGCTGTTGTTATAACGGATTCTTGTAATTTGGGTGTTTCCGTTGTTCTGTTGCCATTTGATCGTTTTCTTTTTGTTTTTGTTTTTCCTTTTGCTATTGTTAACTTTGATGGCTTCATCTTTAGTTACGTAAAAAGGATGGAGGTCGGTGTTATATGACCTGAATTTGACCCTTTCTGGGGCAAGTTCTTCAAAACTAACAGTGTCGTTAGTTGACGTATCGTTACAACATTGATCATTTAATATAACATATATATATAGCTATGTTTTCAGGTAAGATATAAGCAACATTTGCTTACATTCTTTCAGGAAAAATACCAATGAATTGAATATTGTATTCACTAGACCTGTTAATGATTTGACCGCTAAGGTGATCGTTAAGCTAACTATGCTTTAAACAACTGGCTCCTGATCTATATGGCGCTTATTTTCTGTCACGACGTCAGATTGTTGTTGATTCCTTAACCCAAAATCACGCTTCCGTTTTTTATAGATATTTGTTTTACTTTGTCCGTTTCATGACAGACTGCTGAGCTACGAAACATAGACGTGAAGGCAATGATCAGGATCGATGCAGTTACCTCACATCTTCTATCCAAGACACTAAATGGAAATAACACAAACATAAAACAACTTCACCATAATGAAAACGTCACAAGAAAAAAGCCAAACGGACAGTTACTTCCCCGCAAAATGACCAAACGGTTATCTTAAATGTAAAGATATCAGCAATACATGTATACATCAGTAATAAATCACAACAGAGGAACATATCGGTTTCATATGGCCACAATCCTCGCCCTTGGTTCTTTCGTGGTTTATACATAGAGGATCTTACATGAGTGTTCATGTATTATTGAATTTATTAAACGAGTTGAGGAAAAGGGATAAAATGCGACGCTTTGCCGAGCATTTAATCCCTTTTCTTCAACGAGTTTAATAAATTCAATAAAACATGAACACGAATGCAAGATTCTATTTATCATATGACATTTAAGACGCATTTTATTCACGACTGTTTACAAAAATCTCAATATTCCGCCCTTAGTAAACGCAACGTCACTAAGGACGTCGTACATGTAACGTTACGGGACGTATCTAGCTAATTTGCATATGTAATCCACTGGTGGATTATCGAAAATAATACATGCCGTTATTACACTCTCAGACGCGACGTCATATGATAAATACAAATGATTGGTTCAGTCCGCAAGAAGGCTATCTTACTTTTTAATGTGACATCTCCGCGAACATAAAATTCAAACGAATACAGAGATGAAACAACAACGATGATTCGACAGCATGAAATAACTGAAATTGCTGTAGCAAAAGAAAACCAACAGAGGGATTCTGGTGGGCCCGACCAAAATCCTACATATGTGTTGATTTGCTATTATTAGTTCGGAAAAACGTAGAGATCTGTATCAGAATTAAGCGCGTGGGATGAATGTTCGTAAACCCCAGAGTGTAAGTATCCAATATAGATTTTGCTGCTGGTCTTGCCAAGGCAGTCGTCCTTTTGCAGTTTCGTAACACTACAAGTTTATGTGGGTTATGTATGTTTCGTTTGATGTCTCTGTCAGTGTGTTTATGACACAAGCTCTGCCTCTTCTTTTGACGGTTTGAGATGTTTCAAAGGTGTCGATTCATTTCCTGAGTAATCTTTTTTCTTCTATATTCCTGGGATTCAAACCCGCATTGAAACTATATTTAATATGTAGCTTTAAATAAAATTCGATACATCTTACGGCGATTGCGCCACCTTGATGTCATTTGTATACAAAGATTTATGCAAGTGGCACTTTCTCTCTTTTTGTTTTATTATTTTGTTTACAAATCTGTAACATTTATTCATTCTAGTGAATCCCGTTTACAAGAAACCTTTCTGGATCCGGGTTTTTCCAGGAAGGCAATATCTCCAGCTAACATATACATATATCCTTTTCTCAGTCCTATCTTGCATGTGCACTATTCTCACTTTCCTCTCTTTCCTTGACAGGCTGGAGTCTGTCATCAACATGTATCATTATTTAAAAAAGGACAAGTCATGACTGGATTTAACTGAATTTAATAGTGCACCACTTGTACAAACGTCCATACTTTTTTTAAAGATAAAACATATGAAATTTTGAGCTTGAATATGAGACATCGGTATATTTTCATTTTTTTTTTACTCGGTATGGACACTACTGAATTGCATGGCCCAGTCAGATATCTGACTCAGTCAATGCCTTTGAGAGTCTGGCAAGCTTTTTTAGCAGTGTCCATGTTCGAGACCTGGGTCCTTTCTAATAACATAAGAAAAGTACCGTCATCACATGTGCATTCTCATTCTGGTAAGGAAAGAAAAAAGAATAAAGTAAAAACAGATTGATACAGATTTAGATTTCAATTTTGTGTGTTGATGCCTGGCAGCCTTTTCAGGGATATGTGGTGAAGGGAGGGAGTAGGTATTTAGGGATGCATACATATGCTGAGATGCACAGTAGTTGTCTTTTTTTTTCTTTGCAGAGAAATTAATAAATGTATATTTGATTGTTGTTATTATGTTTGTATTGGATCTGTCATGTTATTATTTGATATCATTGATTAGTAATTGGAATGGGCTCCAGTCTTTCTGGAAGCTTTCTTACCTCTTGGTTTGAAAAGGCTATTTGTTTGTGGACTTTATACATGAACTTCAGTTTTGAAAGATACTTAGATAAAGTACTTGGTTTTTACATCTAGCTAGATATATGTAGTATTTTGCCAATAGAAGAATGAAATTCAAAATTGTAGGTAGTATGCAGTCCTCCTGCAAGCCAAGTAAAAAGTACTTTTCATTTATGTCATAATGAATGTCATATGTGTTTAACCAGATTTTTACGTTTCTAATAAACTGTTGTGTTTTTTTACATTTCCAAAATAGATGAACAATCGACTCATCACTTGATTGGCAGAAGGTGCAAAGAGCATCATTTTTTATTTTCATCTTGAACAGTAGTTTATTTGTAACCAATATATTGTGATTAATACTTTTTTGAAACCATTGTAATGCTGGGTATTTTGTTATTAAGAAAGGAAACATATGTATATTTTTCCATTTTTTCTCTTCAATGTTATATAAATTGTTCCATGTATTCTGTCCTGTTGGGGTTTCATGTGTGTCATTTAGAATGAAGTACATATCTTTTGATCCTTTGGAATGTTTCAGTATAGGATGAATATGTGAAGGGATAAAGGGTGATGGCTCTTTGTAGCTAAGTTCCATTTTCATATCTCTTAAGTATTGTTTTATTGATTGGATCAATCCGTTGTACTGCAGAAAGTGTGTTTGTATTCCTGTTTTTTGCGTGAATTCAGCTTGCTCATAAAATCTTCCATTTTCATTTACCAAATCATTGATATATCTAACACCTTTTTTAAACCATGTTTTTAGATAAATATGTTTTTCTCCAATCCTTATATTGCCATTGTAATAGAGTGGACTTTTTAAGATTTCTCCCTCCGTTAGAGTTATATTTTTATTGATATTTATTATGGATTGTAAAACATCTTTCCAAAATTTGTTAGGTAAATGTTTCATTTTATCTTCCAAGTATTTCATACCACATCCTGTTATATTTTCTGTTTGAATATTTTACTTTATGAAAATCTGCCATTTGCCATCCATTGTTAGCAGTCGTCTCATCCATGATGCTTTCAGAGCTTCGATGCAGGCTTTTATATTAACCATCTTTAGTCCACCTTTTTCATATTCTCTAATAACAGTATTTTTTTTAATCTTACTTGGTTTGTTACTCCATTGAGAGTTAAATATTACATTATTTATATAATCAATTGTTGTTTGTTCTGGGTTGGGGAGCATAATGAATAGATGATTGAAGACTGATATCATAAATGTCTTTATAAGTGTTATTTTACCTAGTGGTGTTAATGCACGTTTTCCCCATTGCTTAGCTACTTTATATAGTGGTTGAATTTTTAGATCATAGTTTTCCTTTACCATCTTTTCCAAGTCTACATTAAAGTGTATTCCCAGCAATTTGAATCTACAACTACCCCATAATAATTTCCATTTTGTTTTAAAAGTATCTGCACTGTATTTTTGGAGCCAATCCAGATTAGTTGTGTTTTATCATAATTAATTTTTAGGCCTGATAGTTTTGCAAATCTATCTAATTCCTCAAGTGTATTATTCAAAGATTGGGAAGAACCATCTAGGAATATTGATGTATCATCAGCAAACTGTGATATCTTAAATTCTATGTCTTGCACAAAGATTCCTTTAATTTGTTTATTTTTCTTTATCAAGATTGACAGAAATTCTGCACATAAAATGAATAAATATGGGGACAAGGGATCATCTTGGCGGCAGCCCCGACCTATGTTGAAAAAGGACGAGAGATATCCACATTGAGAAACTGCAGAGCTTATATTTTTATAGAAGATATCCACCCATCTTAATAAAGATGTACCAAAGTTAAGGTGCTTAAGTGCTTTTTGGATAAACTGCCATGACAGAGAATCAAAGGCTTTCTCAAAATCTATTAACAGTAAGAGGCCTTGAATATTATTCTGCTCAGTATAGTTCATTAAATCATAAATCAATCGAATGTTTTCTCCAATATATCTTCCTTTGATAAATCCTGTTTGATCTTTACTAATTAGTTCATTAATGACTGTCTTAATTCTATTGGCTATTGTGCCCGATGCAATTTTATATACTATATCCAGGAGGGTTAAGGGTCTCCAGTTTTTGAGAAAGTGTTTGGGCTTGTTTTCCTTTGGAATGCATATAATGACACCTTGTCGTTGTGTGATTGAAAGTTCTCCCTTATCGTATCCAAAGTTAATTGCTCGCAACACGAAATATCCTAAATGTCTCCAGAAAACCTTGAAAAATTCTACGGTAAAGCCGATTATACCTGGGCTTTTATCATGCATCATATTAAAAAGTACTTCAGATATTTCCTTGTATGTTAAAAGACCTTCTATTTCTTCTGCTTCTTCATTAGTAAGTGTGGGCATTTCTGTGTCCTTCATTAAATCATGTAAATCTATAGTATCTAATGAGTCATCTTTGTTTTCATATAGGTTCTTATAAAATATTTCTGTTTCTTTCAGAATTTCATTTTGTTCAACAACAATTAAACCATCCTCTTTTTCAATTTGTCCTACTATTTTAGAAGTATAATTATGTTTTTCCAAGCCACAGAAGTATTTAGTAGGTTTTTCTCCTTGGTCAATGTATTGAGCTTTTGAGCGTATCATGAAACCTTTAAGTTTTTCATTTCTTATCTCGTAAAGTTCTGTTTTAAGATTTTCTAGCTGTTCAGTTATACTGCTGCTATCTTCTGTATTTTTTTTTCAATTTCTTCAATTTGTTTCATTAATGCATTTTCCCTTTTATTCTTTTGTTTATTTTTGAAACTTGCATATGAAATTGCTTCTCCTCTGATTTCCATCAACAGTGTGTCTAAGAAAACTGGTCGTTTATCACAAATTGAATTTCTTCATTTGGTATATTATCTATGTCATCCAAGTTATAAACAGGCAAAGCATATTGCATTTTAATGTCAGTTATCTTTTTATTAATTTGCTTTAGATAGTCTGGATCAGTGAGTAATGAGTTATTATATTTCCAGAATGATTTACCATGACTGAATTTTGTTAAGTTAAATTCTAAAATGACCATAGAATGATCAGACCTATAGCTACCATCAATTGTTGTATTTTTTACTAATTGCATCAAGTTTTCTGATATCAAGAAAAAGTCTAGTCTTGCTTGTTTACAAGGATTTCTTCTTTTCCAAGTAAATTTCCTTTGTGTTTGGTATTTATCTCTGAAAGGGTCCAGAAAGTATTTTGTATTTATTAGTTCTACTATTTTATCTCTAGCTTTTGGGTTATTTATAGCTTTGTAATTGTAATAGTCTAAATCTGGGTTTAAAACACAGTTGAAATCCCCACATATAATATTTTCACTGTTACATATGTCATCTATGTAGTTTGAGATATGCTGAAAAAAATCTGGTTTATCATTGTTCGGTCCATACAGATTGACTCAAGTCATTTTTTGATTATGAACAGTCAAGTCAAGAATGATATAATTACCATCCTTGTCTGATATACTTCTATGAATTTTGTAATCTAAATCTCTACCAAACAGTATTGCTACACCTCTTGCGTTTGATTTATAATTGCTAAAAACACAATGATTTCCCCACTGATCTCTTATATTTGTTTCATCTTTTTCAGTAAAATGTGTGTCCTGTAAGCAGTAGATATGACACTTGTTATTTTTCAAATAGTCAAAAATATCCAGTCGCTTTTGAATTCACTGTAGGCCTTGCGTATTGTAAGTGATTATTCGTAAATCAGCCATTGGTAAGATAATGACTCTGTTTGTATTTGTTCTGTGCATCAAAGCAGTTGGGGGCTACCAGGCATTGCAACATCAAAAAAGTCAAAAAAAAAAAAAAAAACCAATATGTACATTGTAGGTGAAACAAAAATACAATGAAGCACAAGCTTGATTTTGTGCTAAAAAATTATTTTCTTAAATTTGGTATCAATATTTCAAACCTCTCTATTCTGAAGTGTGAATAGCATATCCTATTTATTTACATGTAGAATTCTGTTTGGTCAATTTCAACACTTTATTCTATACCAATATTGAACACAAGAATTCCACTTTCTCTGTATAGAAAATACAGCCGTTGTAATTTATTAGAACGGATTAGTAGTCGCAACACTTTTGAAATCTTATTCATTTCTTCCAAAATAGAAGTGAAGTCGATACAATTAGCCCACAGCTCCCACCAGATACACCAAAAGGAAAGAAACAC
The DNA here is from genome assembly GCA_963580285.1 of Lucinisca nassula. NCBI lineage: Eukaryota > Metazoa > Mollusca > Bivalvia > Lucinida > Lucinidae > Lucinisca > Lucinisca nassula. Next base: position 91,674,735 of record OY757015.1, read on the forward strand.
AAAATGAAATGAATAGACCCTAATAGAAACATAAAAAAGCGGACAGCCAAAAGGACAGTTACCGTCCCACAAAGTAGCCAAATGTCTATGTAAAACAAACAAACCAGTAAGAAAAGGTCACTCAGGAAAGGCCACAATCCAAGAACTCTGTGACACGGAGGCCCACACAAAAACAGGCAAAACATGAACCAACAGCACAAAGCCAAAAAACAGTTAAGACACGGCAAAAGCACGACCCCCTTTGGACGGTCTGTAGTAAAACTACAAGCGAAACACACACTCAAAGACAAACCATAACAAAAATAAACCGCGTGAGATGACCCACATTGCAACGGTCAGTGAAACGAATACCACTGGTGGAGATGGGGCTTAAATCGATTTTACGTGGCCGCAATCCTCGCCCTTCCGCCGCCATTTAGACAAATAATTTGTTCAGTTCGCATGGAGGCCTCTGAACTCACCAGTGCAACATCTCCGAGAACATCAAAATCAAACAACCACAGAGATATACCAACGGCGAGGACACGACAACAAGAAACCACTAAAATGCTGGAGCAAACGAAAACCAAAAGTAGGACTCCGATGGGCCCGACCAGAGGCAGAGCTAAAGGAGTCTTTGTCGTTTGATATTCATTTACGTGGTTTACTCATTATACTTAATATGCTAAGGATTACTATCAAAATAGAAGTAAAGTAAATGAGCAGGAATCGATACAATTAACCCACACCTCTCATCGGAGACACCACAGGGAAAGAAACACAAACATGAAATAAATTTATCATAATGGAAACACTAACAGCGAAAAGCCAAAAGGGTTGTTACTTTTCCACACAAACTGGCCAAAAAATATTAGCAATATACATATTCAAAGACGATCTATAACAAGAATAAACTGCGCCAGGAGAACCGCTTTGGAACGGTCAGTGAAAAGTATTTCACGGTGGAGGGGGGGGGTGCATAATCCTCGCCCTCACTTCCGTCGCGTTTTAACAATTAATTTGGTCAATCCGCATGGTGAAGTCTTGATCATTGCCTCCACTTCTATTTTCCTACCTCAGCAGTGCAACATCTCCAAGGACTCCAAAAGTAAACGACCACAGAGATACAACAAATGCGAGGACCCGACTACATGAAAACACTGAAATGCTGGAGCAACATAAAACCAACAGTTAGACTCCGATTGGCCCGACCTGGACAAACAAACAAACAAACAAACAATCTCAAAATTAAAATAATCACGTTTTTCGTAAATTTTGCAGGAAACAATCTCATCAACATGTAGATGTAATTCCAAAAACGGAGCCTTGGTATCAGAAGAATTCTCTTTATTTAATTGAAGTTCTGGCGTGTAAATTTTACTGATCAAACCATCTGCATGCAAATAGGTTCTGTCAATATTTAATAAATCATCCAAATAAAAAACATGTTTTTTTAAGAGTGGATAGTCAAGACCGTGCGGTCTAGTTTAACTCCAGATACACCTTGCATTTAGATACGTTGTGTAACTTCCAGCGATGATGATAACAGCAAAACATATGAGAAAACTGCGGATTTAGTCATATAAAAACTTTGGATAAACCCTCAGTCAAAAAATAGCATATATACAGATGCTACTACAGATTAAAAGTATGTATTCCCATTTGATGTTTGATTTTGTCATCATCTGTAATATTTTGTATATAATTTTAGGTGTACAGAATTTCGTCAGGGATTTAGAGCTCATGCTTGGTAGTAAGCATTGCCTATTTTGGGTGTATTGGAAAGCTATGTGGCTACTAGTTGCACCAATTATCATAGCCGTAAGTATCTAGGCGTTTGTTGCATGACCATGCTTGTAACCGGGATGAATACCTCATACTGTTTCCAAATAAGAAATGATCCTAATGCACTTGCGAGTGCAAAGCGATAACGTCGCATCATTTCGTCAAATCAGTTGGATAAACTTCTTCCAGTGGTTGGTATTTGCTATGTACAAATACTACACGTTTCAATAAAAGTAATGAATAGTAGAAGTAAAACAAAGATCAGGAATCGATACAATTACCTTACTCCGCCCATCAAAGACACCGAATGGAAAGAAACACAAACCTTAAGCGACCAGATCATAATGGTAACCTAAACAAAGGAAGGCCATAAAGACAGTTACTTTCCACCAAAATGGCCATACGGCCATCCAAAATAAAAAGACACAAGTGATACACACAGCAAGTAACAAACAACAATATAAATAAACCGCCACAGAAGAACCGCCTTGGAACGGTCAGTGGAAAGATTTCCACCGGGAGGGGGCTTAAATCGATTTTACGTGACCAAAATCCTCGCCCTTAATTCCGTCGCGATTTAGACAAATAATTTGTTCAGTCCGCATGAAGGCCTCCATTAGATTAGGAAACGCTACAGTGAAATGTGAATAATTCGAACACGGATGAGAATTCCAGATATGCACATACATAGATTTTTATGGGATATTTTCCTCATTTTGTCATTAAAGGGAATATTGCATGTACTCTTTAGAGTCGTCCCAAAACCAGGCGATCATATCAAGTACACATGTAGCATACCTTTGTGTTTATAGAAGTGCGTAAAGATATCCTAAGGTTATATCCTAACCTGGCCCTATGATTGCACAAAGTTGACATGTTATCAGGTAGCGAAGCCTGTATGACAGTGGCTGTATAGTAACCTACGTTATATAAGTTAAATGCACGATGCCACGAAACGGACCAAAACAAACGAAAAATTAGTTGTTTTTGAAAAAGAAGAATCAAAAGGCAGATAGTGAGGCAGACAATAAGGAGTTTCCTTTGTTCTTATAATCTTGATAAGCATACTGTTGTTTGCAAGACTGCGTGGCCACGAACATCTTACACTAGTGTTCATGCATTGTTGACTTTATGTAACGAGTTGAGGAAAAGGGATATAATGCAAGGCTAAGCAGAGCATTTTATGCCGTTTCCTCAACGTGTTTAATTAAATAATGCATCTTTTGAATTTTTTTAACGAATGGAGGAAACGGGATAAAATGTTAGTCTTCGCCGAGCATTTTATGCCTTATCCTCAACGATTTTGATTTGTTTTGTTTGTTTGGTTTGGGGTTTAACGTCCCCGTCAACACTGTAAAGGTCATTTTTGAGGCGTTGTTTCCAATTTTGTGGGACTATTACCCGACATTGAGATGAAATGACATCTCAAGCACTGCCGCCCAATGAAATCAATAGGGTTTATAAGCATGGGCGGTCCTACTGGCACCGCTTTACATGGACAAGCTTAAATCCTCTAAGCCGTTTACAATTACCCGTGTGCGGGTCGGTTTCAGCTCTGCGTGGAAGCAACATGTAACCCACCTATTTCTTCAAGCCCCGATGGGCGGGGTCCATCAACGATTTTGATAAATTAAATAATGCACGAGACTATTGCAATAGTCTATTTTTCATATGCACTTAAAGTGCATTGCATTATAGAAGTGAAGGCAATGGTCAGGAATCGATACAATTAGCCCACAGCTGCCATCAGAGACAATTGTTCACGATTGTTATCTTGTTTTTCAAAAAATGTCAATATTCTGCGATTAGTAAACGCGACATCGATAAAGACATCGTACGTGTAACGTTACATGGCATATTTAACTATTATGAATAGTTAACCCACCAGTGGATTACCGAATTTAATACATGACGTTGTTACATTCTCAGAATCGACATCATATGATAAAATAGTTCATTATATGTCGCTGTATTTGATATATTAAAATGCGTATGCTAGGAATTATTCTGTCAGTCACTGTCGATGTGATTACTTTTCGTCAAAGCTACTGTTTTGGTAGCACGTGGTAATTTGAAAGCTGTAAGTGATATTACAGTCAATTCAATTACCCAGTGTATGACTTTAACATCGAAGACATGAGACGTTGTCAAAGCAAATGCATCCAGATGAATCCCCCCGGAATTCAAACCACTCCGGCTTGTATGTGTTTCTATGTGTATGAAGGTTTTAAGGAACTAGACTTTTTAAGTTTGCAGATATATAAGCTTAAAATCAAGCACTTTTAAATTAGTTTCTGTACAGTTGGTTGTCTTGTAGTCCTATTTTCAGTTGGTCTGTCCCTAACAGGCAATTTGCGAACTAGTTGGCCAGTGAAATTTAGAAACTAAATAGATAGGAAAGATAAGTATATGGAGATAACATATTTCCCCTTGTATTTTAGTTTCAGCAGTAGCTTGAAGTAGTTGAATGAGTATGATTTTGTCTTTACGAATGTATACTTTCTTGTTTTTGATATGATTCCAAACTAATATTGTTTTAGCTGACGAATTACATTTTGCGGATAGTGTTAATGTTATTTGCTTGCGGATTTTAAATACAACGCCCTTAGTATTGTATTGGCGTTTTTTTCTTGCAGCTAATGTTTGTCATGGCAATGATTAGCTACAAACCTCCTACATACGCAACGAAAGAAATGCCACTTTGGGCCGAGTTTATTGGCTGGTTTATTGTACTTGCGCCTATAGTATGTGTCATTGGACGTGTACTGAAATTGCTGTTCTACCAAAAAATACCGGTATGTTTCAGAGTGTGTTTTTTATTTTGGTTTTGGTTTTACGGCCCTTTCAAGATTATTTCACTCATATCGAGCCGATCGTTAATCAGAGGTGGGCGAAAAACGGAGTACCCAGCGAAAAACCACCTGACCTTCCGTTGCAGAACTTGGCGTCTCACATGGGAATCGGTGTTAACATGATTGTTTATTTTCCCTGTGCCTGTTGCAGATACACCTGAAAGCTATGACACATGCCAGTTTCTGGCGAATTAATGTGCTTAATATACATAAGCACGCATAGGAGCTGTGTGGTAAGGTAAACTGAGCAATAATTATTATGAATGACCGAAATAGTGTTAACTGGGGCATTAAATAGTGTTGTTCTCTCTATATAAAAATTCTGTATCGCTCAGATCTGTAAGAGACCGGTTGAATCTCTATTTTGTCCCGACAGTTACTTCAGGTCAAAAGGACGGACCGATATAACCAAGAGCGCAAAATACAGACGGATTCCACCAACGTTACTGTTATGAAAACGAAGGCCGAAACGAGTATGCCTGATATCGATGGATTACTCTATCACAGACGCATAGCATGCTGTATGATACAAACAGGTTATTTGTGGCACTGTTAACCTTGAGACTGTTTCGTAGGTACCTGCAGAGAACATGCACATGCGACTGTAAAGGGATAGGTTTGTTATACCTCTAGAATATATGCTTACCATAGCAAGGCTCCTGCAAGTATGTGTGGGTAAGCGCGTTGATGTCCTACCCCGAAGACGGCTTATTTTAATTATTTGTTTGATCTACCACATTGCAATCATGTTTATATATCTTACAAATTAATGTTTTTCCGCACTTTCGTTTGCGGTTGCACTGGTTTTAATTGGTGTACGTTTTACATACTAGCTAAGGTAATGAAATATATGCATTGGTCGTTTGCACTGATCCTTCATTTACCAAAAATAACGCTGTTTTGAAAATTTTGTTTGTTTCGTCCAAACAATATCAAGGGTCATATTTGGACGAGACACTCACCCGAATGTCTTGAGAAGCCGTAATCGAACCCTTGCCTACCCTTGCTACGTTAATAGAACTACGGGATAAAGTAACATTCGCTTAATTTATACGTCACAATTTGATTGCACACTAATTCATTATTGTTTTCGACAGTTTAAGCAAACACTAACGCCATCGAAAGCTTATAGACCACGTCATGAGCAAAAAAAGCTGCAGGTACACAAGCCAGCTGGAAATGCAAGCAAGCAAACGGCTCAGAAAACCAACCAAGACACTGATGAATATGAAGACTGTTACCTGACTCCCATCCACATTGAAAATGAAACCAACCCTTATGTGTCTATTGCGGATCTTCTCATAAGAACTCGTATGTCAAACGGCGGACTACGCAGAATAGATTATGATGGAGAAAGAAAATTTGAACAGCAATTTGCAATGCAAACTTCACTACCACATTTCGTTGGAGATGATATAACTGATTTTATATCCAGCAGCGTTTAACGCTTAACTCGCCCGAGATTCTGGTGTGAACTTTTAAATTTTTGGTATTTGACTTGTCCATTGTTGCTTATGAGGCGTTTAGTCAAAATCAATATAGGAATGGCAAATAGAGGATAGTTTGGTTTAAACATTATTTATTTTGATTTGTCAAACATTTACAAGTTCATTTATAGGCAGAATACAATATAGTTCGAACAAGTTGACATGATACTGACCTTTATGCAAGGAATAAATTAGTATTTGCTATCGCCTAATACGTCGGCTTTCGTAAACTTCTCGTGAACTTTCGGCATCCCGTGAATTGCGACCCATTTACCGATCTCTATATATTGAATAACAATATCGCCATTTTCGGGAGACGGCGAAGATAAATACATGCATTCAGTCGGGTGTTAAATTATGTTAATAGAGTTCACCAGTCTCAGGTCAATTTGTTCGAACTATAGTACATGCATACAGGATTTGAAAACAAGCATTCATAGATGAATGCTTTTTTTAATCATCTCCTGAGAGGATAGTTTGATAAGACGGCTGGTTTTGAGTAATCTTACCAAACTCTGCAGCTCTCTGCTTTTTGCATGAACCATCTCTGTGCTATCAAAACAGCAAAATGCGAAAATAGAGATGTCATTTCATACCGTATTTATGAAAGGAGCCTGGAGCGAGTTCCATAAATTTCATATGAAATTACCACGAGTGTAAAATTCTGTTTATCGTATAGGTGACCAACCGCAGTGCAATTAAACAGGGCAGCAAAGTTATCCACCGTGATAGGGTTAACTACCATGCATGCAGTATCTGTATATTATTTGTGTTGTACCCAAGCTTTTTTATATAGAATATTTATTTTACGAAATTGGGTTCTGAAAGATGATGTTGCACTGATGAGTTAGGAAGCCTGACCAAACTATTTGTCTAAATCGCGACGGAATCAAGGGCGAGGATTGTGGTGGCATAAAGTCGATTTAGATACACCATTGAATTTGTTTTCACTGACCGTTCTAAGGCGATTCTTCTGTCGCCCTTTTTTTGTTATGGTTTGTCTTTGAGTGTGTGTATCGCTTATTCTTTTTGTTTTGGATAGAAAATTGTCCATTTTGTTGGAAAGTAACTGTCCTTTTGGCTTTCTGCTATTGATGTTTCTATTTGGGTCTAGTTATTTTATGATTGTATCTGATGGGTGATGTGGGTTAACTGTATCGATTTCAACGAGTACCCACAATCTATATTTTGAGCAGAGATAAAACAAAATTTAACATTTTTTAATCTTAAAATTTTCAGCGGTACAATTTACAATGTATTTATATAGACTTGTTTTCGTAATGTGGAAGGTCCCTATACAGAAACCCAGGAGTAAAGGAGTTAAAAATATCTGTGTTCTATTTAAGTATGCGAGAAAATACTATCGGTGATGAAATACAGAATGTCCTTGAATGCCCTTATTTTAAGCGAGAACTTATACCGCAAACATATTTCATGAGGCCCAACATATGAAATACCAAAACTTATTGTCATCACGCAATATATACAGTTACGACTACCTCATTGACCAGACCAGAATACAAATAATGTAATATGTTGACACGTCCAGGAACTGAATACCACATAAAAAAGAATTGAAGACAATGATCAGGAATCGATAAAATTAACCCACACCACCAATCAGAGACACCTAAGGGAAAGAAACACAAACTAGACCCTAATGGAAACATCAATAGCGGAAAGCCAAAAGCACAGTTAATTTCCCACTAAATTACAAATTGGCTATAAACCGCAACAGAAGAACCGCCTTGGAACGATCAGTGGAAAGAATTTCATTGGAGGTGGGGGGGGGGGGTTTGGGGCGGTGTTTAAATCGAGTTTACACAATTCAACTTTAGATAGCAAATATTGGGGTTAACAACAGTTAATTGTATAAGCCCACTGTATGCGCGAAACATAGATTGCCGTTAATATTCATAACCGCCGCACTCAGACAGCTCTTAGGTGCGTCAAAATGTATGTTTGGAGCAAACAAAGTTTGAGAAATATGAAACATGCTTTCTAAAACATGTTTGACAGTGCTATCCAGTGTAGATATATCTTATTGCGTGGACTTACCAAATAAACAATAAAGCGTCCGTAGGTCATATGAGATTATTTTATATCTGATTTTTTTTCTATCGAAAATGTGGGATATATTCCCCTATTTATTCTGCAAATGTAGGTTAGGGTGCTCGATAGAACTGCCCATTTGTCTTGATGTAGGAATAAGAAAAGAAAATGTGTATACTCTTTTCATTTCAAGGTTTCCATATACAAAGTAGGATTTACAGCGATACCCATTATATGGACTTGTTGCCATGGTTTTAATACTATGGAACAAAACGAATTATATCGTTTTGAAGTGAAGGTTGTTGTGTATTATTTAAATGTACTGTTTTCTGGTACACAAACGCACAATTTTTGTTTCTATTCACGTATTATGTTTACTGAGTGATGGTCGAATTTAATAAAAAATTTCTTGAACTTGGGAGCTTTAGATTTGTTTATCTTATTATGTTCAGTTAAGAGACACTGCAATATTTGATTATGACACTTTTAACCAAAATGTCAGCTAGATAGAGGCTCTTACACGAGTGGTCATGTCATATGAGTCTCGGCGGGTTTCAAAAAATTCATATGATTTGACCACGAGTGTAAGATTCTGTTTATCATATTCCAATTTTAATTCGGATTCCATTGCCAAAGGTTTGCAATAAAACCATATGGTCGTTGACGGATGACGTCATGGCGTTACGCGCCAGTAATCATGTGTTATTACACGTGACTTTAATTACATGACGTTATCCATTGTATATCAGAGTTTGAATAATGTGGTTGAATAAATTGATTTGATATGTGAGTCCAATTAGATAATTATTCCGGCCTTGCATTGTGCCTAAGTATCAACATGTTTTGTTATACATTAGACCACCAGGTAAAAATTAATAAAATAAGGGTCTGCGTTAAAGGACCAAGGCCGATAAGGTCCTTTTTGTTTCAAATGTTCGGAATATTCAAAATTGATTCATTTCGAAAACACACCTATACAAATACATTGCCAATTTATTTGCCAAAAATTAGAAATTTTAAGATGAAACATTGTGATATTTTTCTTATTTCTGCCCAAAACATAGATTGTGGGGACTCGATAGAACCGCCTCGACGAGGCGGTTCTATCGAGTACCCACAATCTATGTTTTGAGCAGAAATAAGAACAATAATGTATACCCCCTTAAATCCCAGTTTTACTGTATAAAAAAGGGGTACAAGGGGGTCAAATTTATATAGGCGTGTTTTCGTGATGACTTTATATGTATATTAATAACATACAGGCCGAGAACCCATATGGTGATACTTACTCAGCTGTACCATAAACTTCCTAGAAGAAACTTTCATACAAAGATTTATTGAAAATGAGCCTGAGATTTATCGCTCGATGCATCAACTCCATCAATGTTGTTCTTACCCTTTCACTTTTAAGTCTGTGCTTTGAATGTCATCACTAAAACACGCCTATATAATTTTGACCCGCTTGAACCCTCTTTTATATAGTAAAACTGGGGTTTACAGGGGTAAATCTTATTTTTTTTATTTCTGCTCTAAAATATAGATTGTTGATACTCGTTAGAACCGCCTCTTTTAGGCGGTTCTAACGAGTTACCCACAATCTATATTTTGGGCAGAAATAAGAAAAATATATATTTTTTTCATCTTAAATTTTTCATTTTTTTCGGCGATAAAGATTACAATGTATTTGTATAGGCGTGTTTTCGTAATGTAAGATGTTTCTAATATTAAAAGAAATCTTTGCCATCGGTCTGCCTAATAATGCATAAATAAATATATAAATAAAAACAATACGCATCTCGTTATATGTAACTGCGTTAATCAATTTACAGTGTTTTCGTTTACACATATTTAGTGGTTACGGTCTAAACCACGTTTCCCTACGGGCGTTGGTGACGTCAACGCTGCTCCGCTCTTGTAGTTTTTCGGCTTCAAAAGTTTGCCCTATAAGTATTTTTACGCCCAGCGATGGGGGCAAAGAATGTAATTATAAACAATAAACCTAATTTTTCTGTTTTTCGTGAGGGTATGAACCACTGCGGGTCGCTAGCAAAGTTTACATGGTTTGTGCTTTGCACGCGACCCGCTGCGTTCGTGCTTTCGTGCTTTCATGAACAGCAAAATATTCGTTTGGTATTAAGAACGATACCCCATCCCCTACACACATACACACCCCATCCCCCGTCATCCCTCACCACCAGCCATCGTCCTGTCAGTTCAGCTGAGTCGGAGTCAACCCAACATTGCAACGTTGAGTTGACGTTGCATCAGCGGTGCCCATTTAGGCGTTGTGCCTGCTTAAGTTTCTCTAGTTAGGCCAATATTTCCCATGGTTATATCCGATTATTTAAATGCTTTGTATGTAATCTGTGAAAATGTATTGCCATGTTTTGATACTTCTTATGAAATGCAGCTCGATGTCATGTATATGACCGGAGTTTTCTCATTAAAGTATATAGTATATAGTAGTTGGTACATGTAAGTATATTTTAACTGTAAAACGGATGCTTGATTTCTGAAAACTGCATGATTGTAAATTTCAATTTCAGTTCATTTCTATGACACCCGACAGCAATTTTATAACATATTTAATATTCATTTCATTGTAAGGTCATCAAGGACATCACATTTTGGCAGTTTAAAGTCACAAAAACGTAAATCTAGGGAATGGCAGCTATATCCAAATGAAAAAAAAAACAAAAAGAGAAATGTTTCTGACCAGTTGTACTTCAGTAAAAAACAGACATGAAATAAACCACAAGATTTATTCCAGTGCAAAGTACATTTCCACTAAAATATGACAATTTTCAGAAAAAGAATGTAAAGCTTTTTATATTTCTGCTTAAAACATAGATTATGGGAACACTCAAAACTGCCTCACTGAGGCGGATTTTGAGCAGAAATTAGAAAAAAAGTGTATAACCCCTGTAAAACACCAGCTTTTAACGTATAAAAACGGGGTTTAAGGGATCAAAAATATATATGCGTGTTTTTGTGATGATCATTCGAGGTGTTTTCCCGGTACAAGTACGCGTACATATCGGTGACTTGAGCACCGATGAATAATTTACCATGTTTGATTTAAACTGGGATTGTCCGGAACAGTGTGGTTAGATCAACTGGCCGTCAATACATGTAACCTTAGCTGTTTATCGTAGAGGGCAAACACTAAATCAAACAAACAAAAAAAAAGCAAAAAATAAGGCCTTTTAAGCAGTAGAGGGATTGGGCAATGGCCCCGGCAGATCCTAGGAAAGCCCAAGATTTTTGCCAGTGTAGGACCGAGAATATAGGGTTTAGGGGTGGGGATCTAAATGGTTTCTGAGATATTTGGTATTTTACGAAGTGGAGGGGGTGGGGCATGGCCACAGCACACCCACAGAGGTGTCACTGAATGTGTCTTATCACAGTTACAAGAATATATAAGGCCCTTTATGAAGTGGAGGGTTGGGGCATGGCCTCGGCACACCATTGGGGACCCCTAGGTTGGCAGAAAAGCATATGGCTGTGCGAAGTTTATTCAAGGAACAGTTCAATTAAATTTTCTCAAACTATCTGAAAAGGCTTGGCAGTAAATGCCATTTTTTATTTTCCCCATGAGTCTATGTAAGGCTAAGTTAGCATAGCAACCAAATTCATGAGCCGATTTTCATTGAAAACATAAACTTTCAATCCCCAAGCCCAAGGACGCTACAGATGAAATTTGGGCCCGATCTGCCCAGTTGTTTCAGAAGACTACGCCAGACGACGACGGACAACTGCCTATCTTATAAGCCCCCCCCCCCCCTCCCCCACGGAGCCTTCTGCTCTGGTGCGTTTGTTTGTTTGTATTGGGGTTTAACGGCCCAGTCAACACTATTTTTGTTCATTTTCGAGCTGCTCAGTTTACCTATCCATACTTTTCAAGGGCATGCTTATAGCGATTAACCAGTACAGTGTACATTCTTTGGCCAGAAACTGACAACTGTCCTTCTTGAATCAGCAAAAGAGAATGGCCGTAGAAAACGGCTCTGGTGAGCTAAAAACAAAACAATAATAAAAATGCACATGATAACTACGTAACCACTCAGAAGAATAGGCGAATTTGTTTTTCATTGTACTGATTGAAAAGTATTCCAAGTTTGTAAATCAGAGGTTAAAAATAATTATATGAACCCCGCAAAGCGAATTTGTGTCTTCGAGCATTCCGTCATGACAAATTCTAACTGCGCATGCCCAGCCATTCAGAGGGGCCAGGGATATGGCTTTCTGTCTGCAGGTTCCTCTTGATTCACTGCTTGTATGAGCGAGCAGCGAAGGTTCTGGCGAGACTGCGCGGATGCGCAGGCTCGCCTGAACCTTCGCTGCTCGCATAGGCGATAAGTACCAAAATCGCTTGACGGGGCCCATATGGAAGGCCCAGGGAGTGACACAATAAAACAACGCAGCCTAACCCAAGCACCAGGAGGAAGCGGAAATCCCTCCGGACAGAAACCACATACAGTATAACTTCGATGGCTCGAACACCGACGGCTCGTTTACCGTGGCTGAGTCGAACCCGTTCTTGAGCCCCTAGGGAAGTCCTCTACATAAGAAATAGTGGGGGGTAATTTAGAAGATTTTCGTCTTTTATCTTGCAAATGTATGCTGTGGGTACTCATTAGAATCGCCTCGATGAGGCGATTCTAATGAGTACACACAGCATACATTTTCATTATAAAACACCGAAAAGATATCCAAAAGTATATCGTATACCTCCTGGCAGTCTCCCTGAGTGGCTCGAACTACCTCTGTCTCGAACAGATTTCCGAGTTCCCAAAAAGGTGTTCGAGCAATTGAAGTTCGACTGTACAGTAATTATGCTAAGGCTGCATGTAAGACCTTTCATAATTACACAGGCTTGCGAGTCTAGTCGGAAACACCATGGAAAGGGTTTCTCGCAACTCGGCTCATCTTATATCCCAGAAGTTCTAACAGTGAAACATTGGAATTTCCTTCCACGTTTATAAAATTATGGTATACGTGTGAAGAATTGGAATCGACTGCAAAATGAAGCGGCTTGGGGGATATTTTATCGATGTGAGGAATATGCATGATTGGTAATGAACTATTGGTATGAAATCCTTAGCGTATTGGTACCAATTCTTCACGCGCTGTGAGGAATTGGTACCAATTATCCATGACGTGAAATTTACGAAATGAGAAATTTACGGTTTTAAAAAAGCTTCGCAAACCATGCTTATCGGTCTGAACGAAGGAAGTATGCCCTGGATTTCCTAAATCCATTGATCCTAAATCCTAAGTCTATTGATAAAAGAAAAAATTGATGATCTCACAGCTCTGTTGAATCGTAAATTTATCATTTCATATATTTCACACCCATAAGAAGAATTGGTACCAATTCGTCACATTTGCCAAACGTGAAATATACGTATGTTCAATTTCGATAAATTTTGGGGTCAAAAAATTGTGCTTAAATTTCTCATGTTGATAATTTCTGACTTGCGAAGAATTGGTAACTTGAATATTCGTCACACCTGTGAAGGACAGGTGTGACTTTTTCTCGGGTATGAAGAATTGGTACCAATTCCTCACATATGTGAAGAATTGGTACCAATTCCTCACACATGTGAAGAATTCGTTGATTATTTCTGACCTGTAAAGAATTGGTAATTATTCGTCACACTTGTGACCTGTGTTTTTTGGAGTGCGAATAATTGATACCAATTACTATTACATGTGTAAAGATTTGGTAACAATTCCTCTTACAAGTGAAGAATTGGCACCGATTCCTCACACATGAGAAGAATTGATATCATTTCCGAGGAAGTGCCACAATAAAACAACGCAACCTATCCCAAGCACCAACAGGAAGCGGAAACCACTTCGAACAGAAACCACATAATTACAAATAAATCATCACGTGAACAAGTCCGTGAAATAAGGACTCCCCTAAACCCCACTTTATAAAGAGAAAACTGGGGTTTACGGGGGTAAACATTATTTTTCCTATTTCTGCTCCAAGATATAGGTTTTGGGTACTCGTTAGAACCGCCTCATAACCGCCTCAATGAGGCGGTTCTAACGAGTTCCCAAAACCTATATTTGGAGCAGAAATAAGGAAAATATCACAAATTTTCATCAGAAAAAAAATACCTTTTTTGAGGTTTGAAAAATGCACTATATCACACGGGTGTGTTATCGTAATGCATTAGCAGAAAAAATAGCTCATACAAGACTTTCTTTTATAGTTACACAGGCTGGCGGGTCTTGTCGGAAACACCGTAAAAAGGTTTTCTCGCGACTCAGCTCATCTTAAGCATTCTAACTCTTGTCCCAGAAGTTCCAACAGTAAAACGTTTGAATTTCCTTCCAGGTTTATAAACGTATGGATTGGAATCGACTGCAAAATGCAGCAGCAGCTCTGGGGGATATGTTATCGATGTGAGGATACGCATGATTGCTTCATGGAAATTGACACCGTGCGTATTTCACTCACACGTGAAAAATATTGGTATGCAATCCATGACGTATTGGTACCAATTCTTTACGCGCTGTGAAGAATTGGAGAATTGGTTACAATTCTCCAAGGCGTGAAATTTACGAAATGAGAAATTTAGGTTCAACAAAGCTTCGTCCACCATGCTTATCGGCCTGAACGAAGGAAGTTTGAGTGTTTTGAGTTTTACGTCTCACCAACAGCGAAGGTCATTCGGAGACGGGACCTCGGTTTAGAGACGCATCCGAAAGTCTCAACGAAGGAAGTATGTCCTGGATTTAGGAAGTCTACTGATATAAAAGACTGAGGATCTCACAGCTTCCAATATAGATGAACAAGAAAAGTATAACATGTTTTATAACATGTTATAATGGGCGGTATCTTGAATGATGTGGGATTTGAAAGAAATAAGAACACTCTGCAAAGTCGCACTTATTGAATGCATCTGATGTATATGTTATGTAACGTTCAGTTTGAAGTACATTTAAGAAATGATTTTTTGCTGTTCATGAATGTATTAACGCAGTGTGTCGCGTGCAAGGTAAATGAACCCCCTTCGGGGTTCATGTAAACTTTGCTAGAAATCCGCTGTCGTTCATACTTTCATGAAAAGCAGAAAAAAATAAGAACATGTATATTTTTTATACATATTTGCGAAAAAATGTTTACAGGGCAAAAAATGAAAAACATTTACACGCTGTTTGTCACCAACGCCCGTAGAGAACCATGGTTTAGACTGACGTCACTGAAAATCATGCAACGCGATGCGTTCATCGAAGTGTAAGGGGAAGCGGACGAGCCTTCAAAATATGTAACGGGAAGCGGCTAGCTTTTTTAGCTCACCAGAGCCGAAGGCTCCGGGGGAGCTTATAGGATAGGCAGTTGTCCGTCGTCATCTGCGTCGTCTGTGTCGTCTGCGTCGTCTGCGTCGTCTTCGTCAACATTTTCAAACGACATCTCCTCTGAAGCCACTGGGCCGATTCAGCCCAAATTTCATCTGTAGCATCCTTGGGCAGGGGGATTGATAGTTTGTGTTTTTAATGAAAATCGGCTCATTAGTTTGGTTGCTATGGCAACTTAGAGTTTCCATAGACTTATAATGGGGAAAATAGAAAAATGGCATTTACTACCAAGCCTCTGCAGATATTTTGACAAAACTTTCATAGAAATGTTCCATAGGTAATCTACTATCTGCCGTATGATTTTAGGCCTTCTGCTCATTTTTATTGGTTACCATGGAAACCAAAGTGCAAAAAATAGACAAAAAATTACTTTAAAAAATCATGTCCTCAGAAACCATATGCTCTAGGAGGCTGAGACTTTATGAAAATATTCACCATATTTGCCTTTATAGGTTTTGTGTTTTTTATGAAATTTGGCCATTTAGTTTTGTTGCTATGGCAACTTAGAGTTTCCATTGACTTACAATGGGGAAAACTGAAAAATGGCATTTGCTGCCAAGTCATTGCAGATATTTTGACAAAACTTACATAAACATGTTCCTTGTGTAAACTTCTCTCAGCCATATGCTTTCATGTCAACCTGGGGGTCCCCTAGGTTGTGCCGGGGCCATGCCCCGCCCCCTCCACTTCATAAAATGCCTTATATCTCAGAAACTTTACAGATCCCAACCCCTAAACCATATATATTCTTGTTCCTTATGATAAGATGCATTGAGTGACACCAACCTGGGGGTCCCCCGGGATGTGCCGGGGACATGCCCCACCCCCTCCTCTTCATAAAATGCCATATATCTCAGAAACCATACAGATCCCCACCCCTAAACTATATATATTCTTGTTCCTAATGCTAAGATGCATTAAGCGACACCAACCTGGGGGTCCCCCGGGATGTGCCGGGACCATGCCCCCCCCCTCAACTTCATAAAAGGCCAAATATTCCAGAAACCTTACAGATCCCCTGCCCTAAACCATATATATTCTTGTTTCTGAGGATAAGACATAGGGGTCACCCAGGGTGTTCCTGGGCCATGCTTCACCCCTTGACTTCACAAAAGACCATATATCTGAGAAACTGTTCAGAGCCCCACCCCCTAAACCATATATATTCTTGTTCCTATGATAAGACGCAATCAGTGACACCAGCATGCAGGTCCACCCTGGGTGCCATGGGCCATGCCCCACCCCTTTACTTCATTAAAATCCATCTCAGAAACCATACAGATCCCCACCCCTAAACAATATATATTCTTGTTCCTTATGATAAGATGCATTAAGTGACACCAACCTGAGGTTCCCCCGGGATATGCCGGGGATATGCCCTGACCCCTCAACTTCATAAAAGGCCATTTATCTCAGAAACCATTCAGATCCCCACCCCTAAACCATATATATTCTTGTTCCTTATGATAAGACACATTAAGTGACACCAACCTGTGGGTCCCTCGGGATGTGCCATGCACATGCCCCATCCCTTCCACTTTATAAAATGCCATTTATCTCAGAAACCATTGAGATCCCTACCTCTAAACCATATATACTCTCATTCCTTATGATAAGTTGCATTCAGTGACACCAAATTTGGGGTCCCCTGGGATGTGCCTGGACCATGCCCAACCCCCTCCTCTTCGTAAAATGCCAAATATTCCAGAAACCTTACAGATACCCACCCCTAAACCATATACATTCTTGTTCCTTATGATAAGACACATTCAGTGGCACCAACTTAGGGGTCACCCAGTGTGCGCCCGGGCCATGCTCCACTTCACAAAAGACCATATATCTGAGAAACTGTTCAGAGCCCCACCCCTAAACCATATATATTCTTGTTCCTTATGATAACACCCAATCAATGACACCAGCATGCAGGTCCCCCCGGGGTCCCACAGGCCATGCCCCACCCCTTTACTTCATGAAAATCCATATATCTCAGAAACCGTTCAGATCCCCATCCCTTAATCATATATATTCGTGTTCCTTATGATAAGACGCAATCAGTGACACCAGCATGCAGGTCCCCCCGGGGTGTCACAGGCCATGCCCCACCCCTTTACTTCATTAAAATCCATATATCTCAGAAACCGTTCAGATCCCCACCCCATAACCATATTTATTCCTGTTCCTTATGATAAGACTCAACTTCATAATAGGCCATATATCTCAGAAACCATTCAAATCCCCATCCTATAATCACATACATTCTTGCTCATTGTTATTAGACACATTCAGTCACCCCGTCTTTGGGGATCACAGGGGCCATTTCTCTCCCTGCCACTTCATAAAATTGCCTCATATCTCAAAAACCATGCAGATCCCCACCGTTTAACCGTATATACTCTTGATCCTTATGATAAGACTTATTCATTGACAACAATCTTGGGCTTTTCTGGGATCTGCCATGCCCGATTCCCTCCATTGCTTAAAAGGCCTTACATCTCAGGAACCATACATATTCCCACTGATAAACCATATATGTCTTTGTTCCTTTTGATAAGACGCATTTAGTGACACCAACCAGGGCTCCATTGGGTCCATGCCCTGATCTCTCTACATTATAAAACACCTAATATTTCAGATACAGTCCACATGGGTGCTCATTTGGGTATGGGGTTTGTTTGGGAGACTTTATAATTGTTATAATAAAATCATATCATGTTATAATACATGGCTGCCATTGGGCAGTGTCCACCTGAGCACTGGTCTATGAACTTTGACTCTTTGGTTTGTTTGCTATGCCAAGCTATGAGTTTCCATTGTCCTATAATGGGGAAAATTGAAAAATGACTAATGCCTTTCAAGATATTTTGTCACTTTCATGGCAATGTTCCTTTAATAATGTTCTTTTTTGGCCTATTTGTTGCCACAGATGGGAAATTGTCAATTGTCATCTGTTGTCCTGCAACAACACATTCAAGCGACATCGAATCTAAAGCCACGAGGCTTATTGGGTCCAAATTTTATCTGTAGCATCCTAGGGCACAGGGCTTCCATGGTTAATTAAAATACATTGCTGCCAGTGGGCAGTGGCCCCCTGAGCTCTGTTGAGCATTGTGGCCCATGGACCTCTTGTTTTTTACTGTTGAGTAATGACAGTACGTCGAACAAGCTGCTGTGCTAGCGTATAAGTAGAAGTAAAACAAAGATCAGGAATCGATACAATTAACTTACTCCACCCATCAAAGACACCAAAGGGAAAGAAACACAAACATGAAGCGACCAGACCATAATGGAAACCTAAACAAAGGAAGGCCATAAGGACAGTTACTTTCCCACAAAATGGCCATATGGCCATCCAAAATAAAAAGACACAAGTGATACACACAGTAAGTAACAAAAAACAACATAAATAAACCGCCACAGAAGAACCGCCTTGGAACGGTCAGTGGAAAGATTTCCGGGTGGGGGGGATGGGGCTTAAATTGATTTTACGTGGCCACAATCCTCGCCCTTACTTCCGTCGCGATTTAGACAAATAATTTGTTCAGTCCGAATGAAGGCCTCCTAACTCATCAGTGCAACATCTCCGTGAACACAAATAATCAAAGAACCATAGAGGTGAGACAACGGTGAGGACTCGACAGCAAGAAACCACTGAAATGCTGGAGCAAAAGAAAACCAACAGTTAGACTCCGATGGGCCCGACCAGAGACAGAGCATCAGGCACCAACCAACATTACCTTGAATTAGATCACTCTAATTCTAAATAAGCCTTTACGTTGGAACCGTCATAGAATCTGAGGCCTGACCCACCGGCGTGCAATTAAAGAGGGAAGCAAAGTTGCCAACCGTGATTGGGTTAACAACCATGCATGCAGTATAACATCCCTGTTGTACCCAATCTTTCGAAGAATGATTTTACGAAATTTGGTGCTGAAGTCATTGCGGTTGTATATTTTCTTGGGCGAATTTTATTCATAGATATATACAAGTAAATTTCTACTAACAGTATTTACTATGAATAATATACCTCATAGATATATACTTTAGTGCCCAATATAAAACTACTTTTCTGTCAATCATTTTTGACGTAATTACCTAGTGGATCTGTATGTTATTTAGTGGGCGTGGTTTAGTATGCATTAAAGTTAGTAAGCATATTTTCTAGTGTTTTTATTAGTAAATGTTTGATTAAAACTATGTCACTGATAGTTGAAATCGAATATATTTGGCGCCATATATTTATATTGAATTTATGTCACTGTATCATTAATTTAACCGCAACCTGATAATTTGCTACATAGCTGCAATATGAGTGTCTTCCCTTTGACATAATAATAGCTGACAAGTAAAAGCTTTAGTAAAGCTTTTCATTCACAATCTAAGTTCGATTGTCAACCCAGTTTGTTGTTTAGTTTTAGGTTTAACGTCCCCGTCAGCACCGTAAAGGTCATTTTGGAGTCGTTGTTTCCAAAATTGTGGGACATTTTCTCAATATTAAGATGAAATATGACCTCTCCATCCTCTTGGCAATTATTGCAGTTGCAGTTTTCTGTCAGACGATTTCTGCACATTAACCTCCCTTGAATTTCTAAAAATAAATGTTCTATTTGACTGGAAAACGGATATATGTATAACTAATTGATGTGGTATGAAAATATGTTTCATACGGTGGAATTTTCTTATAATATCCTTTTATGAGAATGTCTTGTTTCTGTGAATTTCTTTGTTGTATGAAAACTAAAACCTCTCTAAAAGATGTATTATTCTGTCCACCTTGCTGATTTAATCACTCGATATATCTATATCCTGACCAGATATTGATCAGACAGGCAATATTTTCTGGTCCTTTGGAGTCATTGAGTTCATTTGGTATCATTTTGAAAATAGAGTTCTGCTTTATCCGGTGATAGAGGGCGTGGCCGGTGTTGCATATTTCAGTACTGGTCATGAACAGACTCAATAAAACCGAGTCTGCTATTTTCGTTTAGTTGGTGTATTCCTTGCTTCCAAAGGATCTAACTTCAGAACTTATTTATTTTCACTGTAGCTGGTGTTGTGCCGTGTGGCGGCCGTAAAACGTCTCCTCGTACATCATCATAGTTTTCTTACCTCGCATATGCGGGTAAGAGTGACTGTAGGTAAACACCGACGGCCCAGGCGGATTCGGAGCAGATATTGTTATTTGATTTTCATAACGGGAGAGATTGCGACAGCTTATGTGAGACAGGGCCATTCTGATTTAATTTCAAAATTCAATATTGGACTTGAATCTCTTCTGCAACAAGGTCTATCGGAACCCGAATTTTATGGTTACTTAGTATATAAATTCAGAAAAATATACAACCGCAATGACTTCAGCACCAAATTTCGTAAAATCATTCTTCGAAAGATTGGGTACAACAGGGATGTTATACTGCATGCATGGTTGTTAACCCAATCACGGTTGGCAACTTTGCTTCCCTCTTTAATTGCACGCCGGTGGGTCAGGCCTCAGATTCTATGACGGTTCCAACGTAAAGGCTTATTTAGAATTAGAGTGATCTAATTCAAGGTAATGTTGGTTGGTGCCTGATGCTCTGTCTCTGGTCGGGCCCATCGGAGTCTAACTGTTGGTTTTCTTTTGCTCCAGCATTTCAGTGGTTTCTTGCTGTCGAGTCCTCACCGTTGTCTCACCTCTATGGTTCTTTGATTATTTGTGTTCACGGAGATGTTGCACTGATGAGTTAGGAGGCCTTCATTCGGACTGAACAAATTATTTGTCTAAATCGCGACGGAAGTAAGGGCGAGGATTGTGGCCACGTAAAATCAATTTAAGCCCCATCCCCCCCACCCGGAAATCTTTCCACTGACCGTTCCAAGGCGGTTCTTCTGTGGCGGTTTATTTATGTTGTTTTTTGTTACTTACTGTGTGTATCACTTGTGTCTTTTTATTTTGGATGGCCATATGGCCATTTTGTGGGAAAGTAACTGTCCTTATGGCCTTCCTTTGTTTAGGTTTCCATTATGGTCTGGTCGCTTCATGTTTGTGTTTCTTTCCCTTTGGTGTCTTTGATGGGTGGAGTAAGTTAATTGTATCGATTCCTGATCTTTGTTTTACTTCTACTTATACGCTAGCACAGCAGCTTGTTCGACGTACTGTCATTACTCAACAGTAAAAAACAAGAGGTCCATGGGCCACAATGCTCAACAGAGCTCAGGGGGCCACTGCCCACTGGCAGCAATGTATTTTAATTAACCATGGAAGCCCTGTGCCCTAGGATGCTACAGATAAAATTTGGACCCAATAAGCCTCGTGGCTTTAGATTCGATGTCGCTTGAATGTGTTGTTGCAGGACAACAGATGACAATTGACAATTTCCCATCTGTGGCAACAAATAGGCCAAAAAAGAACATTATTAAAGGAACATTGCCATGAAAGTGACAAAATATCTTGAAAGGCATTAGTCATTTTTCAATTTTCCCCATTATAGGACAATGGAAACTCATAGCTTGGCATAGCAAACAAACCAAAGAGTCAAAGTTCATAGACCAGTGCTCAGGTGGACACTGCCCAATGGCAGCCATGTATTATAACATGATATGATTTTATTATAACAATTATAAAGTCTCCCAAACAAACCCCATACCCAAATGAGCACCCATGTGGATTGTATCTGAAATATTAGGTGTTTTATAATGTAGAGAGATCAGGGCATGGACCCAATGGAGCCCTGGTTGGTGTCACTAAATGCGTCTTATCAAAAGGAACAAAGACATATATGGTTTATCAGTGGGAATATGTATGGTTCCTGAGATGTAAGGCCTTTTAAGCAATGGAGGGAATCGGGCATGGCAGATCCCAGAAAAGCCCAAGATTGTTGTCAATGAATAAGTCTTATCATAAGGATCAAGAGTATATACGGTTAAACGGTGGGGATCTGCATGGTTTTTGAGATATGAGGCAATTTTATGAAGTGGCAGGGAGAGAAATGGACCCTGTGATCCCCAAAGACGGGGTGACTGAATGTGTCTAATAACAATGAGCAAGAATGTATGTGATTATAGGATGGGGATTTGAATGGTTTCTGAGATATATGGCCTATTATGAAGTTGAGTCTTATCATAAGGAACAGGAATAAATATGGTTATGGGGTGGGGATCTGAACGGTTTCTGAGATATATGGATTTTAATGAAGTAAAGGGGTGGGGCATGGCCTGTGACACCCCGGGGGGACCTGCATGCTGGTGTCACTGATTGCGTCTTATCATAAGGAACACGAATATATATGATTAAGGGATGGGGATCTGAACGGTTTCTGAGATATATGGATTTTCATGAAGTAAAGGGGTGGGGCATGGCCTGTGGGACCCCGGGGGGACCTGCATGCTGGTGTCATTGATTGGGTGTTATCATAAGGAACAAGAATATATATGGTTTAGGGGTGGGGCTCTGAACAGTTTCTCAGATATATGGTCTTTTGTGAAGTGGAGCATGGCCCGGGCGCACACTGGGTGACCCCTAAGTTGGTGCCACTGAATGTGTCTTATCATAAGGAACAAGAATGTATATGGTTTAGGGGTGGGTATCTGTAAGGTTTCTGGAATATTTGGCATTTTACGAAGAGGAGGGGGTTGGGCATGGTCCAGGCACATCCCAGGGGACCCCAAATTTGGTGTCACTGAATGCAACTTATCATAAGGAATGAGAGTATATATGGTTTAGAGGTAGGGATCTCAATGGTTTCTGAGATAAATGGCATTTTATAAAGTGGAAGGGATGGGGCATGTGCCTGGCACATCCCGAGGGACCCACAGGTTGGTGTCACTTAATGTGTCTTATCATAAGGAACAAGAATATATATGGTTTAGGGGTGGGGATCTGAATGGTTTCTGAGATAAATGGCCTTTTATGAAGTTGAGGGGTCAGGGCATATCCCCGGCATATCCCGGGGGAACCTCAGGTTGGTGTCACTTAATGCATCTTATCATAAGGAACAAGAATATATATTGTTTAGGGGTGGGGATCTGTATGGTTTCTGAGATGGATTTTAATGAAGTAAAGGGGTGGGGCATGGCCCATGGCACCCAGGGTGGACCTGCATGCTGGTGTCACTGATTGCGTCTTATCATAGGAACAAGAATATATATGGTTTAGGGGGTGGGGCTCTGAACAGTTTCTCAGATATATGGTCTTTTGTGAAGTCAAGGGGTGAAGCATGGCCCAGGAACACCCTGGGTGACCCCTATGTCTTATCCTCAGAAACAAGAATATATATGGTTTAGGGCAGGGGATCTGTAAGGTTTCTGGAATATTTGGCCTTTTATGAAGTTGAGGGGGGGGGGGGGGGGGCATGGTCCCGGCACATCCCGGGGGACCCCCAGGTTGGTGTCGCTTAATGCATCTTAGCATTAGGAACAAGAATATATATAGTTTAGGGGTGGGGATCTGTATGGTTTCTGAGATATATGGCATTTTATGAAGAGGAGGGGGTGGGGCATGTCCCCGGCACATCCCGGGGGACCCCCAGGTTGGTGTCACTCAATGCATCTTATCATAAGGAACAAGAATATATATGGTTTAGGGGTTGGGATCTGTAAAGTTTCTGAGATATAAGGCATTTTATGAAGTGGAGGGGGCGGGGCATGGCCCCGGCACAACCTAGGGGACCCCCAGGTTGACATGAAAGCATATGGCTGAGAGAAGTTTACACAAGGAACATGTTTATGTAAGTTTTGTCAAAATATCTGCAATGACTTGGCAGCAAATGCCATTTTTCAGTTTTCCCCATTGTAAGTCAATGGAAACTCTAAGTTGCCATAGCAACAAAACTAAATGGCCAAATTTCATAAAAAACACAAAACCTATAAAGGCAAATATGGTGAATATTTTCATAAAGTCTCAGCCTCCTAGAGCATATGGTTTCTGAGGACATGATTTTTTAAAGTAATTTTTTGTCTATTTTTTGCACTTTGGTTTCCATGGTAACCAATAAAAATGAGCAGAAGGCCTAAAATCATACGGCAGATAGTAGATTACCTATGGAACATTTCTATGAAAGTTTTGTCAAAATATCTGCAGAGGCTTGGTAGTAAATGCCATTTTTCTATTTTCCCCATTATAAGTCTATGGAAACTCTAAGTTGCCATAGCAACCAAACTAATGAGCCGATTTTCATTAAAAACACAAACTATCAATCCCCCTGCCCAAGGATGCTACAGATGAAATTTGGGCTGAATCGGCCCAGTGGCTTCAGAGGAGATGTCGTTTGAAAATGTTGACGAAGACGACGCAGACGACGCAGACGACACAGACGACGCAGATGACGACGGACAACTGCCTATCCTATAAGCTCCCCCGGAGCCTTCGGCTCTGGTGAGCTAAAAAAGCTAGCCGCTTCCCGTTACATATTTTGAAGGCTCGTCCGCTTCCCCTTACACTTCGATGAACGCATCGCGTTGCATGATTTTCAGTGACGTCAGTCTAAACCATGGTTCTCTACGGGCGTTGGTGACAAACAGCGTGTAAATGTTTTTCATTTTTTGCCCTGTAAACATTTTTTCGCAAATATGTATAAAAAATATACATGTTCTTATTTTTTTCTGCTTTTCATGAAAGTATGAACGACAGCGGATTTCTAGCAAAGTTTACATGAACCCCGAAGGGGGTTCATTTACCTTGCACGCGACACACTGCGTTAATACATTCATGAACAGCAAAAAATCATTTCTTAAATGTACTTCAAACTGAACGTTACATAACATATACATCAGATGCATTCAATAAGTGCGACTTTGCAGAGTGTTCTTATTTCTTTCAAATCCCACATCATTCAAGATACCGCCCATTATAACATGTTATAAAACATGTTATACTTTTCTTGTTCTGAATTTATATACTAAGTAACCATAAAATTCGGGTTCCGATAGACCTTGTTGCAGAAGAGATTCAAGTCCAATATTGAATTTTGAAATTAAATCAGAATGGCCCTGTCTCACATAAGCTGTCGCAATCTCTCCCGTTATGAAAATCAAATAACAATATCTGCTCCGAATCCGCCTGGGCCGTCGGTGTTTACCTACAGTCACTCTTACCCGCATATGCGAGGTAAGAAAACTATGATGATGTACGAGGAGACGTTTTACGGCCGCCACACGGCACAACACCAGCTACAGTGAAAATAAATAAGTTCTGAAGTTAGATCCTTTGGAAGCAAGGAATACACCAACTAAACGAAAATAGCAGACTCGGTTTTATTGAGTCTGTTCATGACCAGTACTGAAATATGCAACACCGGCCACGCCCTCTATCACCGGATAAAGCAGAACTCTATTTTCAAAATGATACCAAATGAACTCAATGACTCCAAAGGACCAGAAAATATTGCCTGTCTGATCAATATCTGGTCAGGATATAGATATATCGAGTGATTAAATCAGCAAGGTGGACAGAATAATACATCTTTTAGAGAGGTTTTAGTTTTCATACAACAAAGAAATTCACAGAAACAAGACATTCTCATAAAAGGATATTATAAGAAAATTCCACCGTATGAAACATATTTTCATACCACATCAATTAGTTATACATAT
Organism: Lucinisca nassula; assembly: GCA_963580285.1. Lineage (NCBI taxonomy): Eukaryota > Metazoa > Mollusca > Bivalvia > Lucinida > Lucinidae > Lucinisca > Lucinisca nassula. The sequence goes on from OY757015.1 coordinate 91,700,833, forward strand.
ATCCGTTTTCCAGTCAAATAGAACATTTATTTTTAGAAATTCAAGGGAGGTTAATGTGCAGAAATCGTCTGACAGAAAACTGCAACTGCAATAATTGCCAAGAGGATGGAGAGGTCATATTTCATCTTAATATTGAGAAAATGTCCCACAATTTTGGAAACAACGACTCCAAAATGACCTTTACGGTGCTGACGGGGACGTTAAACCTAAAACTAAACAACAAACTGGGTTGACAATCGAACTTAGATTGTGAATGAAAAGCTTTACTAAAGCTTTTACTTGTCAGCTATTATTATGTCAAAGGGAAGACACTCATATTGCAGCTATGTAGCAAATTATCAGGTTGCGGTTAAATTAATGATACAGTGACATAAATTCAATATAAATATATGGCGCCAAATATATTCGATTTCAACTATCAGTGACATAGTTTTAATCAAACATTTACTAATAAAAACACTAGAAAATATGCTTACTAACTTTAATGCATACTAAACCACGCCCACTAAATAACATACAGATCCACTAGGTAATTACGTCAAAAATGATTGACAGAAAAGTAGTTTTATATTGGGCACTAAAGTATATATCTATGAGGTATATTATTCATAGTAAATACTGTTAGTAGAAATTTACTTGTATATATCTATGAATAAAATTCGCCCAAGAAAATCGATGACATACTTTTAATCGGATGCTGGGATTGGCACCACTGTCAAATATGATAAGACTCTCTTATGCCTTTGTGTGTAGATTCATATAAAACAAAATTGATACAGGAATTGCAGGAAACATTCCTTGCACTATGCATTCACTTGAAATCATTTAACAACAGACCACCTCTTGGACTCTTCAGAAATGGTCTTTAAGACCACTTTTGAACAGCCCCAATGGTGGTCCCTTACTGGAGTACACTGGGTGTAGAAATAAGAGAAAGAATAACATTACGTGAACAAGTCCGTGAAATGAAGACCCCCCTAAACCCCACTTAATATATAGAAAACTGGAGTTTACGGGGTAAACACTATTTTTCTTATTTCTGCTCCAAGACATAGGTTGTGGGTACTCATTAGAATCGCCTCAATGAGGCGGTTCTAACGAGCTCCACAACCTAAGTTTGCAGTATATATAAGAAAAATATCACGGATTTTCATCATAAAAATAGCCAATTTGGGGATGTGAAAAACTGCACTATGTCACACGGGTTGGTTCTCTTAATGCTTTGACCATCTAAATAAAGTACAATTCCTATATTAAAACCACCTTTGGGACTGTTCAAAAATGGTCTTTAAGACCATTTTTGAACAGTCCCAAAGGTGGCTCCTGAGCAGAGGACACTCTTTGAGAAAACACAATGGGAGAATAACTGCAATCTACTAAATAAGCTTTTTAAAGCAGAATTAGTCTTAACTTTAGATGATCTTAACCCATTCAGTACCGGAAAGGGGTACCTTGGCAAACAGTGCAGGCCCAGATCAGACGCCGCAGAACGCGGCGTCTGATCATGGCCTCCACTCTTTGCTAAAAGTTCAGTCATTTTCCAAATGAATTTTGATGAAAACACAACCTGACACCCTTAAGTTTTGAAATGGACTCCTGCTATATATAAATAGTAAGATTCCATTTGGTACAAAAAGGGTTAATAGCGGAATTTCACTGTATGCGTCTGAAAGCAGAAATTGTTATAATTTTATCTGGTTTTCATCATGTTAACAAGTCAGTGCAGTAAACATCCCTCTAAACCCCACTTTATATAGAGAAAACTTGGGTTTACAGGGGTGAGTAATATTGTGATCATTTCTGCTCCAATACGGAGGCTGTGGTTACTCGTTAGAACCGCCTCAGTGAGGCGGTTCAAACGAGCACCCACAACCAATGTTTTATGTATAAATAAGTAAATTATGACAAAATTACATGAGAGAAATAATGGCCCCCGCTCTTCGGGGCTTAAAGAAATAGATAGACTGCATGATGCTTCCACACAGAGCTGAAACCGACCGCACACGTGTTCTGGTAAACCGCTTAGAGGATCTAAGCCTGCCCAGGCAAATCGGCGCGAGTCGGACCATCCATGCCTATAAACCCTATTGCTTTCTTTGGGCGACAGGGCTTGAGATGTCCTTTCATGAACATGTCGGATAAAAAGCCCACATAATTGGAAGCAACGTCTCCAACATGACATATACATTGTTGAAGGGGACGTTAAACCTCAAGTTAAACAAAAAAGGTGGTCCCTGGCCAGAGGACACTGTATGCAGAAAACCCAAAGGGAGAATACCTGCAACCTACTACGTAAGCTTTTTAAAGCAGAAATAGTTTTAATTTTTTATTGTCTTAATAGCGGAAATTCACTATATGCTTTTGAAAGAAGATTTTTTTTTTTTTAAGTTTAACTTGTTTTCTTCATGTTAACAAGTCAGTGCAGTAAACACCTCTCTAAACCCCACTTTATATTGAGAAAACTGGGGTCTACAGGGGTAAGCAATATTTTGCTCATTTCTGCTCCAAGACGGAGACTGTGGTTACTCGTTAGAACCGCCTCAGTGAGGCGGTTCAAACGAGTACATACCACCAATGTTTTATGTGTAAATAAGTAAATTATGACAAAATTACATGAAAGAAATAATGGCCTCCACTCTTCGGGGCTTGAAGAAATAGATGGGCTGCATGATGCTTCCACGCAGAGCTGAAAACGACCGCACTAAATACTGGTAAACAGCTTAGAAGATCTAAGCTTGCCCAGGCAATGTGGTGCGAGTCGGACGGACCGTCCATGCATACAAATTCTTTTGTTTTCATAGGATGACAGGACTTGAGATGTCATGTCATCTCAATGTCGGATAAAAGTCACACAAAATTGGAAGTAACGTCTCCAAAATGACTTATATAGTGTTGGCTGGGAAGTACAGCCTCAAATGAAACAAACAAACATGAGAAAAAATAAATATTATGAAATAATGCACTATGTCACACCATCATGTGAACAAGTCCGTGAAATGAAGACCCCCACCCCCCATTAACCCCACTTTATATAGAGAGAACTGGGGCTTACGGGGGTAAACATTATTTTTCGTATTTCTACTCCAAGACATAGGTTGTGGGTACTCGTTAGAACCGCCTCAATGAGGCGGTTCTAACGAGCACCCATAACATATGTTTGCAGTATAAAAAGGAAGATATAAAGGATTTTCATCAGAAAAGTAGCCAGTTTGGAGATGTGAACAATGCCCTTTGTCGCACGGGTGTGTTATCGTAATCTTAATTGCGGAATTTCATTTTCTTTGAATAACCTTTGGTGGGCCCATTGATGTCTGTTGCGTTTGCTTTGTACATGTAGTAAGTTTTATGAGATAATATCATGTATTATTGTCACACATCCCGCTTGCCGGCCTCGGTAGCTCAGTCGAATGCGCGTCTGACTGGTGATCAGGAGGACGCAGGTTCGATACCTGCCGGGGTAGGCAACATTCTTTCGTGGAGTTTGTCTACGGTCATTATCTCTCTTCCGCTGATTCAAGAAGGCAGTTGTCAGTTTCTGGTAAGAGAATGTACACTGTACTGGTTAACCGCTTACGTATAAGCCTTCCCAGGGAAAGTGTAGACAGGTGAACTTACCGGCTCACATAACGATAACACACCCGTGCGACAGAGTGCATTTTTCACATCTCCAAAAAGGCTACTTTTCTGATGAAAAGCCGTGATATTTTACCTATTTTTACTTAAAACATAGGTTTTGGGTGCTCGTTAGAACCGCCTCATTGAGGCGGTTATACGCGTACCCACAACCTATGTCTCGGAGCAGAAATAAGAAAAATAATGTATACCACAGGGGCTTGAAGAAATATATGGGCTGCATGATGCTTCCACGCAGAGCTGAATCCGCCCAGCACACTAGTACTGGTAAACCGCTTAGAGGATCTAAGCCTGTCCGGGAACCGCGGTGCGAGGCTGACCGTCCATGCTAATAAACCCTATTGGTGTCATTGGGGGACAGGGCTTGAGATGTCATTTCATCTCAATGTCGGGTAAAAGTCCCACGAAATTGGAAGCAACGTCTCCAAAATGACCTTTAAAGTGTTGACGGGGACGTAAAACCTCAAATCAAACAAACAAAACCCCGTAAACCCCAATTTTCTCTATATAAAGTGGTTGGTAAGGGGATGTTCATTTCACGGACTTGTTAGCGTGATGAAAATGACCTAAAATAGTGTTGACTGGGCCGTTAAACTCCAATACAAACAAATAAACAAACACATCCCGCTTAATCTAGGGCAAGAATGTTTGTAAACACCTCGACTTCCCGATTGTTAGTTATGCGTCAAACAAGCCCGAAAGCCGGTTATCACGGTCTGATTATTTGCTAATGCAGTTCAACAGACCAGAGGCTAAAATCGGGGGTTTACCGATGTCGTAATTACCTGTACGCCTGAAAGACATCCGAAGGTCATATGTTTATGTACGCCCGACATTCAGATACCCGTCAGACGTACATGTAATTACGAAATCGGGTATCCCCCGACATCAGCCGCTGATTTATTTATAAGCGCATTTTTATAATGCGTGCAATTAGGAATATAATGTTATCAATCAGGAAATTGCGTATTGGCCCAGTTACAGGTCCGAGGTCTGCTGTATTGGCCTGAGGCCGAAGGCCGAGGTCAATACAGCTGACCGAGGGCCTGTAACTGGGCCAATACGAAATTACTTGATTAAAGACAATTTTATTAATTGACACAATTAAAAACATGATTTATGATTTTTGACCTCGGGTTAATATTGGTTGACCTGGTGTAATACAGGATAGTCAATTAATAGTATAATATAAAGCCGGTATATAGACAGATCAATAACATAGCCGACCGTTCTGCCCGCAACAGGTTACCTTCTGTCCACATAGCTAAAGTAACTATTCGGAAACATCGCGAAAACACGCCTATATTATTCTGACCCCATTGAACCCCACTTTCGTAAAGTGAAACTGGGGTTTCAGGGATAAACCAGATTTTCTTATTTCTGCTCCAAAATATAGATCGTTACGAACCGGCGGCGGTTGTAACGTGTAACCCACAGTCTACATTTTGAGTAGAAATAAGAAAAATATCACCATTTTTCATGTTGAAATTTGCGTTTTTTCTGTTTTTTTTTTTTTTTTTTGTGTATGTGTTTGGCAAAATTTACAATGTATTTGAACAGGCGTGTTTTCGTAATGCACAAGCTGATAGGGGTACTTGATTGTACGCCAGTTCGCGAAAAGCGAAACTGTGTCGTTGACTGAAAATGTTTGACACGTAAATAAACCTTAAGTTTACGACAAGACCCAACCAGCTAAGAATGACGGGCCAATGCCGGACCGACATAGATGCCAAGTGGTAACGTCCTATCGCTGTCGACCCGGCAATGGCGATGAAAAAGTGAGCCCCCCAAAAAATGAAGTTTACGACAAGACCCAGCCAGCAAAGAATGCCGGGGCAACGCCGGGTCGACAGTGATATCACGTGGTAACATCGTATCGCTGTCGACCCGGCGCTGGCGATGAAAATGTGAGCCCTAAATAAACTGAAATTTGCGACATGACCAAGCCAGCAAAGAATGCCAGGCCAACGCCGCACCGAGAGTGATACGTCGTATCGCTGTCGACCCGGAGATGTTTTTTTAACGTCCCCGTCAACACTGTAAACCGTAAAACATCCGGCGTTGGCGACGATGTCAACCCGGAGTTGGTTTGTTTGTTTGATTTGTGGTTTACCGTCCCCGTCAACACCTTATAGGTCATTTTGGAGACGTTGCTGGCAATTTTGTGGGACTTTAACCCGACACCGAGATCAAATGACATCTCAAGCCCTGTCGCCTAATGAAACCAATAGGGTTTATAAACATGGACGGTCCGACTCGCACCGCTTTGAGTGAAAAGGCTTAGATCCTCTGAGCAGTTTACCAGTACTCAAGTGCGGTCGGTTTCAGCTCTGCGCGGAAGCATCATGCAGCCCATCTATTTCTTCAAACCCCGATGGGCGGGACCGGATGCGGAGTTGCGCGATTGTTTGTAGCTGGCTGGAATACATGCATAACCTCTTTTTTTTAAGCATTTGAGAATCATTAATGCCAAGTCTGTATATAGGATAAAGCCATTCTGAATGTAAGGACGATTTCCATAGAACATTTTTGCGGCTATCGCAATTTTTGGGTTAACCCATTGTATGCGGGAAACCCCTAAAGGAGTACCTTGGCAAACAGAGCATTCTGTGGCGTCTGATCAGGATCTGCACTATTTGCTAACAGAAATTTACGTCAAAAATAGAATAAAAACGAAAAAAATAGGTCTGACACCCCTTTTTATGGCAAATGGACTTGTCCAACATACAGCAATGGGAGAGTCCACTAGTATAAATGGGTTAATATGACATTGTATCAGTAACGTTGCTTCATATTGAACGTACCCTAGTGATGCCCTATAATGAGTATTATGCTCCCTTAAACACTCCTATACAGATACATTATAAACTTTACCTCCGAAAAATCGATTTCTTTTAGATGAAAAATTGTGATATTTTTCTTATTTCTCCTCAAAATATAGATTGTGGGCACGCGTTAGAACCGCCTGATCAAGGCGGTTCTAACGCGTACCCACAATCGATATTTTAGAGCAGAAAAAAAGAAAAATAAGGTTTACCCCTGTAAACCCCAGTTTTACTATATAAAAGTGGGGTTCAAAAGGGGGTCAAAATTATGTAGACGTGTTTTCGTGATGCTGTTAAATACGACAGGAAGGGACGATCCAGATCAGATGGCCTCTTCTTCAGAAGCCAACTGATCAGAATCCGGATCTATCATGTTTGCCATGCAGTTTGTGAATTACACGCATACATAATATCAAGTAGTTTTAATGGCTGATAGTCAGAGGTAGGTGTTGTTATATTAATTTATTCAGAAGATATTTACCAATATTCCATTCGTCTCTAAAATTTAATCGACGTTTTTGGGTCGATTGTTTATCCGTAAAATCTAGGCTGGAATCATTTGTTTGATTTAAGGTTTAACGTCCCCGTCAACACTGTAAAGGTCATTTTGGAGACGTTGCTTCCAATTTTGTGGGACTTTCACCCGGCATTGAGATGAAATGACATCTCAAGCCCTGTCGCCCAATGAAACCAATAGGGTTTATTAGCATGGAGGGTCCGCCTCGCACCTCGGTTCCTGGACAAGCTTAGATCCTCTAAGCGGTTTACCAGTACTAGTGTGCGGGCTGAATTCAGCTCTGCGTGGAAGCATCATGCAGCCCATATATTTCTTCAAGCCCCTATGGGCGGGGTAGGCTGGAATCATAGGTTGGACTATAGGCAAACAATTTATACCCAGATCAGACGCCGCAGAACGCGGCGTCTGATCAGGGTCTGCACTGCTTGTTAACAGTATATGAAATTATGGGTTCGACGCCGAAAACCGCAGCGTCTGATCAGGGTCTTCACTGTTTGCTTTCAGTAAAGGAGTTTAAGGGTTAAACGAAACAGTCTAAGTCCCCGTTCAGGCCCATTTTCCCCCAAATCGACCCGAAAAATTGTCATTTTTTTTATTTCTGCTCAAAATGTAGATTGTGGGCAATTGTTAGAACCGCCTCATCGAAAAATAAGGTTTACCTCTGTAAACCCAAGTTTTACTATCTAAAAGTCGGGTTCAAGGGGGTTCAAAATTATAGACGTGTATTTTGGTGATGATATGAGCAAGTCACTATTAAACTGCCAAATATATACAAACACTAATATAATTCTGAGTTTAGATAAAGGGCAAATAACAAACAAACATATTTCTATAGGTTTGCTGCAGTTGTGTACCGTATTAATAAGCATGAGTTAAATACAGTGCCTGATTTCCAGGCTAGCCGAAAATCAACATTCTGTGTAGGAAATTCAAAGAAGTCAGGGCTGGCATATACAGTTTAATTTCCTATATTAAGACCACCTTTTGGGACTGTACAAAAGTGGTCTCTGACCAGAGGGCACTGATTGAAGAAAACACAAAGAAAGAATTACTTAAGCCTTCTAATTAAGCTGTTTAAAGCATGAAGTCTTAATTTAAAGTGGTCTTAATAGCGGAATCTCATTGTATTCTCGCACACAATGAAATATGAGACAAATTCACTAACAAAATTGTATTACCCTTCTCTCTCTCTCTAACTCTCTCTCTCGCTCCCCCCCCTCTCTCTCTCTCTCTCTCTCTCTCTCTCTCTCTCTCTCTCTCTCTCTCTCTCTCTCTCAGGGAGGGGAGGTGGGATTTTTGTCAACACATTGATATGAAGGTTAGTAATACTATAAGATCTATATTATTTGCGACGTGTGAGTACCACTGACCAATAACGTTAAACCTCCATCAATTAAACCAAAGACAGATACATGTACCAAGGATCATCCTCTTAATAACGTTGGACAATTTCATTTCTAGTTTCTTGGGTGTCACATTTGTTTCATTTCTTTACAGTTTAGCAATATTTCTTATACATGAGACGAACTGTATAGAATCTGATCAGACGCTGCGCCAACGGCTGCATATGATTAGATAATACACTTTTGCCAAGTCCAGCGTTTGGGACGCCGGTGCATAGGTTGTAGGCAATACACATAAAGGGTCAGGAAGTATGGGAAAAAGTTTTACAAATCTGATTTGGTTAAGCAACAGTCTACTTGCTGTCGGTGCTGCTCTCGGATTGTCCACAATATTTGTCCTAAAGGGAATTGGTATACACCTTCAGGGGAGGCAACTCCTGCAAAAGTATTTTGTTTCCCATACCGATAGCGGTCAACTCTTAAAGGAAAGATTTTGCTCCTGAGTAGACCCTTCTTTTTCAACAATTCCAATGCCTTATTCGACCAGAGCCTTGATAGCTGTCATGCGAAGCTGTATATAACCTTTCACATTTCCTCATATCATCTCAGTGGCATTCAGATCAGGGTGATATGGTGGTAGCCGCAGAACTGTGTGCCCGTGTCAGTGTACAATTAACCCGCAACTCCCATCAGAGACACCAAAGGGAAAGAAACACAAACATGAAATATCAGAACCCAATGGAAGCATCAACAGCGGAAAGCCAAAAGGACAGTTACTTTCCCACATAATGGCCAATAGGCTATCCAAAATAAAATAATATAAGCGCCACAAACGCCCAAAGATAAACCGTAACAAAAATAAACCGCGACAGAAGGACCGCCTTGGAACGGTCAGCGGAAACGAATTCCATTGGGGGGCTTAAATCGATTTTACGTGGCCACAGTCCTCGCCCTTACTTTCGTCGCGATTTAGACAAATAATTTGTTCAGTCCGCAAAAGCTGGTCAACTTGATAAGTGGGAGCTGGTTTATTTCCATTACGATAACACAGCCGTGTGATATAGTGCATTTTTCATATCTCAAAAAAGGTAAATTTCTGATAAAAAATTGTTCTATTTTTCTTATTTATACTCCAAACATAGGTTTTGGGTGCTCGTTAGAACCGCCTCATTGGGGCGGTTCTAACGAGTACCCACAGCCTATGTCTTGGAGAAGGAATAAAGAAAATAATGTTTGTCCCCGCAAATCCCAGTTTTCTCTATATACAGTGGGGCTTAGGGGGGTCTTTATTGCAAGGACTTGTTTACATGATGGCTTGCAAAGTTCCAAAAGCTCAGACTTGAGCATTTCTTGCCACAGGCCGCATAAAACTGTATTAAATGAAAAAAAAAAAAAAAAAAAGGAAAAAAAAACTCAGAATTTGTGGTTCGCACCTACGACGTTTGGATAACTAGGTCGAGAAAGTTTTCTATCTAATCAATACCGCCACATCGTATTCCTGTACCAATCTCATATCAGAATAATATACAGCAAAGATTTTGCGAATAAAGCGAGTGAAATGTTGTTAACCCTACATAACGGTTTCTGATGGATCAGTCCGTATGACGTAGTGTTCAGTAGACAGTCATCGATCTGTATATTATCTTTAAATATAACTGTTGAGACAACATATCACTTTTCGCAAGTCTCTGAAATTAAAGAGACAAACAACAATAAATGACAATTAAAACCACATGATACTTTTGTTAGCGCGTATCGAAAGAAATTATAGATATGTCAAGCCATTTTGCTAATTAATATGAAAACCAGATATCTTAAAATTTATAGCAGATATTAGATATCTAAAATAATATATAAGGTGCGTATATACTATATTAGATATCTTATTTGGTATATACGATACTAATAAAGTTAATAAGATTTCTAAATTACATTAACTAAGTAAGGTATCTAATATAACAATTTACATATATTCTATAGTAATTTAGATATCTTATGTGGGTTATAATGTACCTTATATATTATATCAGATATATTGTATCGTATATGATATCAAAATGGGATACAAGCAATATTTGCAATATAAGATACATGATATAACATATAAGGTATCTAAATTACGCTAAAGATATCTGATTTAGCCACGTACATAAGATACCTTTTATGGGATATAAGATATCTAATATGGCGTATAAGATATCTGATTTATCAAAATATATAAGATAACTAAACAAAACTATCCACTTTCAATAATACACTCTGGAATAAATAAAGCCTTAGAAATACCACGAAACAATTGCTGAATGTCAAGGAAAAAGTGGAGGAAAAAATAACGCCTTTTATCTCAACACACAATCCAAAACATAAAGAAATGTTTGGCATTTTTGAAAAAATAACATGAGAATTTTAAACTCTGATAAAACTTTGGAAAGAATAATGAGCAACACCACGGTCATAAAATGCAAGCGACAACTTCAAAATTTAAAACGTATGTTTAAAATCGATTTAAGCTCCCCCCACCCCCCCCCCCCCCTCCAAAGTGGAATTTATTTCACTGAACGTTCCATCCAAGGCGGTTCTTCTGTCTTCTGTCGCGGTTTGTGTTTGTTATGGTTTGTCTTTGAGTGTTTGTGTTGCTTATATTATTTTGTTTTGGATAGCACATTGGCCATTTTGTGGGAAAGTAACTGTCCTTTTGGCTTTCCGCTATTGATGTTTCCATAGGGGTCTGTTGTTTTGTGTTTGTGTTTCTTTCCCTTTGGTGTGTCCGATGGGTGGTGTGGGTTAATTGTATCGATTTCTGATCATTACCTTCGCTTCTATTTTGTAGGATCTTCCTTACAGTTAAATAACAAAACAGTTCACGTCAAAGAAAACATGAACTGCACTGTCAAAATGTATTGTATTGTTTTAGTTTGTTATGGCTGCAAAGAATTCTACATGGTAGTACATGGAATGTAGCAGTGGGCAACTTTTTTGTGACTTTGACCTCAACATGACCTCAACATAACCCCAAGGTCAAAGGTCAAAAAGTATGACTTTGCCATATCTTCTAAACTATAAGAGTTACACTTCTGAAACTTTGCTTATCAGTTAGAACGTTCTTTGCAACTTTTTTTTTTTAACTTACATGTAGTTTTGGCTAGCTAATACATAGTTATTAGTGTTATTAATAGAAAAAGCGGGTATTTGCGATGTTATACCATGGACTGCAAATCTAGTTTTACTTGAAACTGTACAACTGTACAACTGTCAGACTGTGAACCCACACTCTGCATCTAGGCCTCGCTCGACACTTGAAAAACTATGACATTATTTGTACATCTGGGTTTCCTATCTCGGATGGGCGGTATAGTTTCACTGTTTTTTTTTTTTTTTTTTTTTTTTTTAGTCAAAGACATTTTGTGGGTACTTGTCGGGACTGCCTCGATGAGGCAATTCAAGTCGGTGCCCTCAACATGGCTTTGTTATGGGATAGGAAAAAGTCCTCGAGAGTTGTCCTTGTTGATGTTCCTTTGCTTTATGAAGCAAGGATTTTTTGTATGTTTACCACGATAATCAAGGGTCTTTTGCGGGACACCGATGCGGATTGTGGTTCTCGCCGGCGTTTCAGAGATCTTATTTTTCGTTTCGGTAAGGTCTGTGAACTTGGCACCTAAGGACCACTAACGTGTGGGTTCATTGTCTGACCAGTTGCGATCGATATTCATACATTATTTTTCTATGCATATACATGTATACAATGTTTCCTATCATTTTTGATTATAACATTATCAACAGTAATGTCATAGGAAAAGTTGCTCTTGTAAGGGTGTACACACACACACACACACACACACACACACACACACACACACACACACACACATACTTAGCCCTTTGGCATGGATCGTGGTTGCTGGTTTTTTGGTTAAGGCGGGCGCCGGCATTCTGTAATTGGGCCAGACGTAGGGTAAACTTTACGAGTTGTGATCTGTTTTACACATTATATCACAATGACACTTTTCCGTTTAATGCTTTTTTTTTTTTTTTTTGCAGCCGAGGTGCTTGCATCCCTTTGACTAAAACTTGATGTTATTACCCAGTATACAATGAAATTTACAATTTCCTTTGCACACGACAACCATTTCTTTTTCTCTCTTTCTGAAAGGAGGAGGTACTTGACATTTCATATGAATTTTCAGCCTGTCAGATATACCTGCAACAAAACGATGTCGGGGTTTATCTAGCTGCGAGACTGTCGCCATCGCCTGCAAAATAATCTTTGATCCCTCTTTTCCATACTGTACAAATAAGTCTCGTAAATATGAACATCTCACAGTAACCATTATATACTCCCCAACATCCTTATAGTACTGTTGTATGGGTTCAAAGAGAAAACACGCTTTTGTCAAATATTTGTGTTGTCTCTAAACAGAAGACATTATATCTTGTAGAGAAAGATGACCACCTTCGGTCTTTTTTCTGTATATTCCTTACATTTTATGGTACTTCATTGGACCATGCTGTATCAATGAACAGTATTATGAGGATGTTGTGGTGTATCATTACATGATTCCAGGATCCAGTAAATTGTTGTATACATTCCAATATTTTGTATTGCAATCAATATCCAATGATTACCTTTCACTATGCTGCTCATCTAGTACTCATACTTATTTATTTTGTGTTCACTTATGTTCTTATTATTGTCGGGAGTTCTGTTTTCGATGAGTGCATGGACGGGGTTGTGGGGACTCTCTGCCAGAAAATAGTACTCTATGACCTATGGGTATCTCTGTAGATCAATGGAGAGTCTCCATAGGCCTGTTTCATGCATTCACCACGATCAGTAGCCATAGATGCATATACTTTTCATTCAAGCATATTCTATTTTTGAATATTATCCTTTATGGAGCCAAATCCTTTCTTAGCAAGGTAAATCCCTTCCTGATGGATAGCATTTGCAATATAAGTTTCAATTTGATAATTCTTCTGCTCTTGCTCGAGCCCTTTGACATAGAGCCGAATCCAGGTCCATTAAATACATAAGCTGACCTCTCAATACTTCATCTGAACATAAGAAGTATAAGAAACAAGATGGAATATATCAAGGATAATCTCACAGATTTTGACATACTCTCTTTTACCGAGACTCATCTTGATCATAATATTTCAACCGAAGTGCTTTTTTTGAACGACTCTTTTGATGAACCTTACAGAACAGACAGATCAAACCAGGGTGGGGGTGTGATGATGTACCTAAATTCCAATCTTATTCACTCTAGAAGAGCTGATTTAGAAGTTTACTGTGAAGAGTCAATTTGGGTGGAGGTCAAGGTAAATCATGAAAAATATCTTCTTGGACTATTTTATAGTCCTCGAACAGCTGACTTTGATTTTTTAGTAGTCTAAATTTAAACATCGAGGAAGCACTTGATTTTTCTAAGAACTTGATAATACTTGGAGACCTCAATGAAGATCTGTTAAATCGTAACTTCCACAACCTGAAAGATATGATTATTATAAATTCACTGCAGAATATTATTCATTATTCATGAAGGTACTCGTCGTCAAGCTATATTAGATCCCATTCTCATCCCTGATGATATGTCATATCTAGATGCAGGTGTTTTAGAAACCCCCGCTAACATAAGCGACCACAGAGCAACTTTTATTCGAATTAGTTTTCAGTACAACTGTCAGGCAACTTATAAAAGACTTGTATGGCTATATAAAAATGCGGATTTTCAACAGTTGAAAGCTTTAATATCAAACTTTGATTGGAGTATTCTGTCTGAGGGCTCTGTAAATGATGCCTGTTGTAAATTTACTGATAAATTCCTTGAATTTGTTAGATTATGTATTCCTTCTAAACTTGTAACAGTTCGGCCAAATGACAAACCATGGTTTGACTCTGAAATTCGCCATTTCATTCGCATCAGAGATAAACTCAAGAAGAAATCAATTAAATCTGGTAATATTAATGATTGGAACAAATTTAAACAAACGAGAAACAAAGTTAATAATCTAAAAAGGCATGCTAAAGAAACATTTTACAACAGTCTAGAAATTTCTTTATCTGATTTTCAAAATAATGATAAGAAAAAATTTTGGCAAGGTATCCGCCATTTCATAAAGAATAATAGCAGTTCTGGAAATATACCCCCATTACTGAACTCAACCCAAGACCAAAATGTTTATTGTTTTACTGATAGTGAAAAGGCTGAATGTCTTAACAATTATTTTTGTTCAATCTGTGACTTGGATGATAGTAATGCACAGCTGCCTGCTTTTCGAACTTTAACCAATAATTCACTCTCAAATATCATATGTACTCCTGAAGAAATAAGAGACCTGTTATTAATTCTGAATCCTAATAAAGCTACAGGCCCAGACGCCATAAGCAATAGGATGCTTAAGGCTGTTGCCAGGGAAGTTTCGATACTATTATCAATTATTTTTAATAGATCTTTTAGTGAAGGTTATTTTGCGGATATATGGAAAATTCCAATGTTTTACCTCTACACAAAAAGGGTGACAAGTCTACTTTATCCAACTACAGGCCAATTTCACTTCTCAGTGGTGTAGGGAAGCTTCAAGAAAGAATAGCACATAAAAACATGTACAATTTCTTACATGAGAATAACCTCTTATACAGATACCAATCTGGATTTTTACCACACCACTCTACTACTTTTCAGTTAATTGATATTTTCCAGCATATATGTCAAACGTTTGATAATAACCAGTTTTCATGTATGGTATTTTGTGATGTATCAAAAGCCTTTGATAGGGTGTGGCATAAAGGGCTAATTTTTAAATTAAAACAACACGGCATTAATGGTTCTCTTCTCAACTGGATTGAAGACTATCTAAGTAATAGAAGTCAAAAGGTTGTCATTAGGTCTTGTACCTCAAGTTCTAGAGGAATACGTGCTGGGGTACCTCAAGGTTCCGTGCTAGGGCCACTTTTATTTCTTATCTATGTAAATGATATTTCAGACTCTCTGTTAAGTTTGACGCGACTATTTGCTGATGATAGCTCACTGTTTTGTGCAGCATCCTCAATTGCTGATATAGAAGGGATCATAAATCACGACTTACTTATTCTTTCTGCGTGGGCCAAGCAATGGTTGATCACCTTCAATCCCTTAAAAACCGAGGCAGTATTTTTCACTTTAAAAAAATTCGAAAATTACCCCCAGATTCTTTTCGATAATACCCCAATAAAGTTCGTAGAAAATCATAAACATCTGGGTTTAACATTTAGTAATAATGGCCAATGGCACACACATGTAGAAAATATAATAACTAGTGCATCCAAAGTCATAGGGATTATGCGAAAATTAAAATATAAATTCAGTAGATCTGCTTTAAACCAGATATATATTTCGTACGTACTACCTATTCTTGAATATTCCTCAATAGTATGGGATGGCTGTTCTGTCCAAGACATGCAAAGTTTAGAAAAATTACCGAATGAAGCTGCTAGGGTTGTAACAGGTCTTACAAGGTCAGTGTCTTTTGTAAATCTTTATAGGGAATGTGGTTGGGTACCCTTGTCTGATCGGCGTAAGCAACAGAAAATGGTTTTCATGTACAAAGTTTATAACGATACAGTTCCTCCATATATAACTGATCTTATTCCTCCTCTAGTTAGAGAAGTATCAAATTATCCATTAAGAAATAGCAACAATATCACAGTACCATATACTCGCACTGAAATTTCCAAAAAATCCTGTATTCCGTCTTCCATCTCTCTATGGAACTCTCTTGATAACAATGTTCGTGTAGCTGGAAGTGTTTCCGCTTTTAAACAACAACTTAAACGTAATGCCCCTCAAAATCCTAAAGTTCCCGTATATTTTCTTTCTGGTGAAAGGTTCTTTTCAATAATACATGCTTGGATCAGGAATAAATGTAGTAACCTTAAAGGTGATTTATATTCGAACCACATTAGTCTTACTCCATATTGCAATTGCTCAGAAAGTGTCGAAGACGCCGAACACTTCTTTTTCAAATGTCCTTACTTTCCAACAGAACGTGTTATAATGTTTCAGGCAACAAGGGCCTTTCACCCTTTAAACTTGAATACAATTCTATACGTAGATGGATCTTTGACCGGATTAGAAAATTCACTTATTTTCAATGCTGTCCAAAAGTTCATTAAAGACACAAAACGATTTAATAATTCTTAATGTAACCAAATCATCCATCTGTTTACCTGTTTCCTCTTATGTACGGCTACCACGACTAACAAATTCTCTCGACAATACCATTTTTATTTATTTATTTATCTATTTATTTGTTTATTAATTATGTATTTACTTCAACATATGTGTTTTCTTTATTGTGTGTTTGCTATTACCACGTGCTTAATGAAACTGTGTATGTAACTGTAGGGGAAGGGCCGTAACTAATGTTGAGAGAACTTGTGGCCCAACCCCGTTGCTTATTATTATATGCAATAAAATATGATTAAACTAGAATTCTACATTGGACAAACAGGTACCAAACTGCGAAACCGACGGACAGTTCATTACCAATAAATAAGAGACGCATCAACGAGACAACTGCCCATCAGTTTTCATTAAGACCAATGTTCTCTAAACAATCCAAAGCTTTCCGTTTTTCACAATGGTCTCGGGTCGTTTCGCCCGTGAGTCGTTTCGCCCATGAGTCGTTTCGCCCGTGGGTCGTTTCGCCCTGAGTCGTTTCGCCCTGGGTCGTTTCGCCCGTGGGTCGTTTCGCCCTGATTAGGTGGGTCGTTTCGCCCTTATTTTTTCAAGCCCTATTGATTGAGGCTATGTTTGTTTTTGGTATGTAAAGGGATTGATGGGGGTATTGGGAGTTCCGGAAAACATGGTTTTGCCCTCGTTTGGTCAGCTGGACGACCTTCTGACGGCTTATACTTCAGGTTTGAGCAACTGCGCTACCACCTTTTTGAGAAAGATATTCGAGCTCACATAAGGTTAACAAGTCTTTGCAATAAAATGGGGTTAAAAACATAGATTTTGGATTAGAACCGTCTAATTGTCTATGTTCTAGAATCAGATATAAGAGAAATAAAGTATATGCGAAAACCCATTTTTTCACTGTGTAAAGTTGTGTTTAGGGGGACGTTATTGCATAGACTTGCTAATATGACATTTTATTTACTTATCAGTTGTTCTTTCTGCAAAAATAGTGACGTGATATAATTGGTTACATTATTACGTCAATTGTGATGACGGGGACGTTAAACCTCAATTTCAACAAACGAAATATTTTTAAACAGTGGTGTCTGAATAAAAGTTAACAAAATGCCACTTAAAGAGTAATAATTAATATAACACACTAAGTGTCATGTGTAAAAAGTCGGTTTAATTTTTTTACATAATCTACTGTAGCTCAACCTTGGTAGGAATAGAAACATAACGTTTTATACTTTCTTATCATTTTTTCCCATAATTTTATGCGTAACAAAACACATATTTTACATTATAAATATATAACAAAGCATGACATGAAACTATAACAGCACATTAACAAGTCCGTGGAATGAACACCCCCTAAACCCCACCTTATATGGCGAAGAAAAAATACCACAGCTTTTCATAAAAAAAGTAAAAATTAAAGTAGTCATTTTAGAGATGTGAAAACCTGCACTATGTCGCACGGCTGTGTTATCGTACTGGTCTGTTTAATAGTTTGCATTACGAAAACATGCTTATTCAAATACTGGAAAATTATACCACCAAATAAAAAAAATCAAAAATGTTCTGATCAAAGATTCTTATATTTTTCATATTTCTGCTCAGGTGCTCGTTAGAAACGGTCCGTCCATCTACACAAGCATCACTTCATTCATTCATTCATTTCCGTGTGTCCAGCTACCAATACTCCCCATACATTCATTCATTCATTAACTTATCTATCTCCGTATATTAAAAATGCCGTCCGTTCATCCGTACGTCCGTTCATCTACCAACGCACAACTCCATTCACCCATTTATTCATTTATTTTTTTATTCATCCATCTGTCCATTTACTCATCCATTCCGTTTGTCACTCCCTTAAAATATAATTGCGGCGAAACGACCCACGGGCGAAACGACTCACCAGGTAAGGGCGAAACGACCCACCCCCAAAATCAGGGCGAAACGACTCAGGGCGAAACGACCCGGCGAAACGACCCACGGGCGAAACGACCCGGAACCTTCACAATAATAATGTTTCGGCAAGGTTACCCAAACAAAAGTATTTCATTAAGGTTGTCAACACTAAACTTAACAATCACTAACGGCGCCATTTAGCTGCCATGACGTTTCGTTTTATGTGCAAGTCTTATCCGTTATTAAGTAACGTCGCGATGTAACGCCATTTTGTTATTGCACTATTCCCCTGATGAGTTATAAACGAAACCCGTTGGGAATAATATTATCTACTGTGTTTTCCGTTTGATATCATTTCTGTTTTTATATAATTCACTTGCCTCGGTTTTTCTACGTTTTTGTTGATATTAAGCTATATTATATAATATAAGGCATCTATTGTAGTATATAATATATCATAATTATCATATCTATTTTGCTATATGAGGTATCTTATATGTTGAATAAGATATCATGTATATTTCTCCTACCGACTAAAACGAAGGCTGGCTATAAAAAAGTCCTAGGCAAATTGAGAAAATTCTCAATAATGTGTACTTTATGTCTATTGGTTTAATCATCGTGCATTTGCATTTTCAGGTATCTGATTTTTCGAACAATATGATATGTCTTATATAGTATATAAGATATAATCATCGTGCATTTGCTTTCACAGAACTTCCTCATTATAATACATAAGATATCTAATATGGGATATGAGATATCTGATTTATCCAAATATATAAGATATATTTTGTTTGTTTGTATTGGAGTTTAACGGCCCAGTCGGATGCGCGTCTGACTGGTGGTTAGGAGGACGCGGATTCGATACCTGCCGGGGTCGGCAACATTCTTTCGTGGAGATTGATCGTGAAATCTTTTTACTGTCATTCTCTCCCTTCCGCTGTTCAAGAAAGGCAGTTGTCAGTTTCTGGCAAAAGAAACGTATCTTAATAAAATCTCAATTCAATGGCACAAATACTACTCAATCTGTTTCTACATGCAATGAGCCACGATGTGGACTTTGTGGCCAGGTAAACTCGATTTAAGCCCCCCCCTCCCTCGCCATATATAGAGGTTCAAATCGAACATCGTGATTTAAAACGCATCGCAACCCTCTAAATTTTAAAAACCTTCATTGTTGGCTACTAAGGGAGCATATTCTCAGTATTGTGGCGTGTTACATTGTTGAAATGTTAACTAATTCATGACTTAAGCCAATTGTTCAACAAACAAAATAGCCACCAGAAGAGATGTCAAATCCCCCGACCAAAAGCCCAAATGGCCTTCAGAAGATTGTTCACAAACAGAAAGTGCACCAGAATTAAAATACACTAGTACGCCCAAAGTATAATTTGTATATGTAATGTTTATTGAGACTAACTTCACCTAATGATACTAAGGATTGCTTCTCAACATGATGAAGATCCAAGATGTCCAATGCACCAAGTACGGGCATACTGAGTTGTGGTTCTTTCACATGATATGCCTTTTCAATCCTGTATTCAATTGTGGCAAGTACCAGCAATTGTACCATTACCAGTATCTCAAAGGTATTGGAGTAATGGCCATCAAAAGCTTATACTGTCAAGGGAGATAACTCAAACACCAGGACACTCAGAATTTTGTTTCTCGCGCATGACACGCCTGCTTGACCTCATGTACATCTATACCAAGTTCCATCAATATGTCTCAAAGGGTATTGGAAATATGTTGATCACAAGCTGGTCACACTGTTACATTGGAGGGGGAGATTACTCAAATACTACAGCACAAAGAGTTGTGGTTCTTGGACACGACATGCCTTCTATACACTGTATACAATTCGGACAGGTTCTGTCAATATATCTCAAAGGGTATTGGAATTATGGCCATCACAAGGTCATATTGTCAGGGGATATTATTCAAAACTCAGGACACCCAGACTTGTAATTCTTGCCCATGACACACTTCCTTAACCTCATGTACATCTGTACCGAATTCCATCAATATGTCTCAAAGGGTATTGGAGATATGTTGATCACAAGGTGGTCATATTGTTATATTGGAAGTGTAGATCACTCAAATACCATAACGCCCAGAGTTATTGTTCTTTGGATTGACATGCCGTCTCAACCTTGTATACAATTGTGCCAAATATCATCAATTTATTTCAAAATGTATTCGAGTTATGGCCATCACAAGATTATATTGTCAGGGGAGATAATTTAAAAACCAGGTCACACAGAGTCGTGGTTCTTGCACATGACACGCCTGCTTTACCTCATGTACAACTGTACCAAGTATCATCAATATATCTCAAAGAATATTGGAGATATGGTCATCACAGGATAGAAATTCTATTTTATAAGAAGGGGAGATAACCTTAAAAACCATGGCACCTAGAGTTGTGGTTCTTGTGCTTGACACACCGTCTCAGCTTTGTTAACAAGTGTACCAGGTACCATCAATATATCTCAAAGGCTATTTGAGTCATTGCCATCACAAGGTATTCACTCTATTTTATTGGGAGGGGAGATAACAAAAAACACATGGCAATCAAAGTTGTGATTCTTGAGCATGACATGCCGCCCCAGCCTTGTCAAATAGTTGTGACATGTACCATCAATATGTCTCAAAAGGTATTAGAGTTACGGCCATCACAAGGTAGTCAGTCTAGTTTATTGTAAGGGGATAACTAAAAAAACTATGGAACCCAGAGTTGTGGTTCTTGTGCATGAGATGCCGCCACAGCCTTGTTAAAAATTGTGCCAATTACCCTCAATGAATCTCAAAGGGTACTGAAGTTATGTCAAGTCCAAGGACGGACGGACGTTCTAACGAAACTGATCTTATGTGACTTTTTAATGGTCAAACTGGGGTAATATGTGACATTTTTTATGTGACCTGCCACTTTTAACAGATTTTTTTCTAACGAAATGGGTGTTATGTGACTGAAACGTTGACGGAATAAACTGCATGTGACTGGAGTTACCTAAATTTAGAGAAGTAGAGTCACATAAGCATCATTTCGTTAGCCCGGACAGACGGAGGGACGGACGGACGCCGGGCTGATTGCTATGGCGATAGGTTCGGGGGATAAAAAGGAAATAAGTAAACAGTTCAGAAACAACAGACGGCGCATGCCATCACGTCTGAATTGTGTCTATACTATTTACTTAAATCAAATATACAGCAACAGCAATTTGTGGCATAAAATGAGCGAGACATCCCAAGAAAGGGTCAATTAAGCATACAGATGAAACGCATTGAAAAGAGATGCACAGTTATACCTTATTATTGTTTCATTTAATAAGTATTGTCACGTGACTACAAACAGGTTTAGTTTGAAACTTCGAATATTTGTGTTGTTAATTACTGACACTCAAAGTTACAAATCACAAATTGCACGATGTTCTGTGAACTTTGAGGCCGTAAAACGTCTCCCCGTACATCAACCATAGTGCAGTTTATATTTTACTTTTGGTCCTTTGAGATCAGCGTTAATATTCTGAGAAATCGGAAATAAATTATTGGTTTAGACCCATATTCTAGACAGGTTTTTAATTATTTTGACCCCATTTTGATATATGTCAGTCTTTGAATCGACTGCCTATTCGAAATTCGCAAAATTGCAGTATGTTTCTTCTGGCTTTCTTTGCCGGATCATTACAGGGTCACTGATGAGGCTTTATTAGCCGAAACTACGTAGTATGACCCATCTTCTTTCTTATGAATGTTTTCATTGCTCTTGAAGGAAATCATTTTTGATTTTTATTTCCATTTGAATTTTCTCCCATAAATCGCCACCTTAGCGCAAAAAGTCAATAACTCCATTTTACAAACTTTTCAGGAGAAACAAAAAACTTTCTATCTAAAACCATTTCTTTTTAAAGTTTTTTTTTAATTTATCTGATATTAAATGATTTTAAGGTTATGCTTAATGCAGAGACAAGTTTTTATATTTTCATTGGATATAAAAAGTGAAATTAAAGAAAAACTGTACTTATCAGGAAAAGACAACTGAAAACTTTTGTACAAAAACTGTATAAGTACACTTATTCCATTTTTTGCGCCAAAAAAGTTGATGCAAAAATGGAATATGTGCACTTATCCAGTTTTTGCACTGAAATAGTTGATGCAAAAATGGAATATGTGCACTTATCCAGTTTTGGATTTGTAATTGTTTTATTCAAAAATGGAATATGTGCGCTTATCCAGTTTTTGCGCTAAAAAGTTGATGCAAAAATGGAATATGTGCACTTGTCCAGTTTTTGCACTGAAATAGTTGATGCAAAAATGGAATATGTGCACTTATCCAGTTTTTGCGCTGAAATAGTTTGATTCCAAAATTGCTGAAATGCACTTAATCCATTTTTGCTCTGAAATAGTGTGAAGCAAAAAAAAAAAAATAATAATAATAAGAGCACAATTATTATTCTTTTTTCACATTGAAATTGGGTAAAATAAGATGCAACATTTCCGTGTGCCTGAAATATTGTTGACTTGGATGTCAAACTTCAGTGTAACTTCATAAAACAGACTAAGACTTTACAAAATGTCTATTTCAGCATACACTATTTCTGCATACACTTCCTGAAGCGGCCCCCGCCCATCGGGGCTTGAAGAAATAGATTGGGCTGCATGACGCTTCCACGCACAGCTGAAACCGACCGCACTTGAGTAGTCGTGCACCGCTTTGAGGTTCTATGCCTGCCCAGGAAAAGTGGTGCGAGTCGGACTGCCCATGCATATATTGGTTTCATTTGGCGGCAAAAATCCCACAAACATGGAAGCAACATCTCCAAAATGACCTATACAGTGTTGACGGGGATGTTAAACCTCTAATCAATCAATCCATCAATCACTTCCTGAAAGTTTAGCCAAATTTTGAAATAAATTCAAACTCAGTGTATGCCTTTATAAGTTCTGTAGCTATGAAACTAAAAGAAACAACAGAAAACATGTATTTATCTGAACAGGGTTTTTTATAACATGAACAATAGCAACGTTGATAAATAGAAGTATAGTCAAATAAATTAGCACAGAAATCCCCAAAATTAGATCGCCAAGAACATGTGCTGTAAATGCCTGTAATTGTGTCTCCAAATTTACTGTTAAGTGGCGTGCTGAAAGCTCTGATTGGAATCAGAACTGGTCCTTCAGTCTTATCTGGGTTAACACCCTATCTCAGTTTTGATGATTTTACAGTAGTAATCAAGATTTTAATTAACTCTTCTCCTGCTGAATATTCAGTTAAGCCATACCCATTTCTGATTCTGAACCAATCGGATTACTTGTTCTAATTTATTCCTTCAAATTCATAAAACTGAATATCAAACTGTGTAGATCCTGGTCAGATGCAATCTGATCTGGATCTGCACTGTTGGCAAAAGTAGGGGTTGTCGTGTTCAGCGGGATAAGGGTTGATACATTTCAATAGCTTCATCCCATCTGCTAGTGTTAATGCATTAAACTTAATTACGGAATAATTGTATTCAAAATTATCATTCGGGGAGGTAAATCGGCAGTTTTATAGGTGAACAGAATTCGCAACCATACAACCGAAGATTTACTACCCCAAATGACAATTTTCAATACAGTAACTGTTATCCCCATTTTAATGCACTTATTTGGTTGTTCTGTTAAAAAATGTACCATTTTGAACAGCGCCCCCACCCATCATGGCTTGAAGAAATAGATTGGGCTGCATGATGCTTCCACACAGAGCTGAAACCGACAGCACATGAATACTGGTAAGCCGCTTAGAGGTTATAAGCCTGCCCCGTTAAAGTTGTACAAGTTGGACCGTCCATGCATATAATCTCTATTGGTTTCATTTGGCAGTATGGCTTGAGATGTCATTTCATCTCAGTTTCAGGTAAAAGTCCCATGTAATTGGAAGCAACGTCTCCAAAATGACCTATACAGTGTTGACAGGAACGTTAAACCTCAAATCAAACAATACCATTTTGAACAAAGCGGCAAGTGCTACGAGCTGTGCAAAAGCAAATGTAAGCCAATGAAAAGCACAGTAACATGAAGACATAGCGTTTCAAAACTGAAATGAAATAGCCAGTTCACTGTATTTGGCATATTATTATTAATCACTAGTTTTTCTAGTGACAGTGTAGTTAGTAAAATGCAATTTTTGAAGAAAAAGTGTTTTTAATAAAAAATATCTGCCTTGCCATTCCTGCAATAATAGCCATTATCCCAGAGGTGTGTCTCAGAGAAAGATATATTATTGCCATGATGGGCAGGTAAAACTCTCAGAATGCAATTTTTATATCTCCCATCAACCCAGAGTCACTTAGAACACATTATCAATTTTCTTCATCTTCTTCTACAGGTAATCTGTCAAACAAGTCATGAAATTTTGGGGGAATTACATTTTTCTGGCACAACTTCTGCAGATCTAGATACTTGGCTTTTGATAGCTTTGGATGTTCATTTTCATCCTTGTATAGCTTATTAAGTTCAGGGTCAGAAATACTATTTCTTAGATGTGGAAACAAATTGAAAAATACTATAATCATATTGAATTTTACCTGTATCAGGACAGTCTTTTCTAGATGATACAGTCCTTATCTCAGTCCATTTAATTTTTGAACCCTGTGTATCCACTTTCAAATTCCTGATTTGTGTTGTCAGTTCTTTGAAATTGAAAAAGTCATCAGATGTCATATCTGTGACAATGTAATGATTAGAACTCCTTGCTGTTTGAATAAGTGTTGACAATTGAGGTGTTGTGTAAATGCATACATTTCTCATGGCCTTTTCTATAAAAGAATGAACCGAGTCATTTTCATTTTGAGTATGCCCACGTTCTAGGTACTTGTAAGTAACATTGTCTAAATCAAGCAATTTTAGGCTATACCACAACATGGCAACACAATATCTATTTCTGTTCTGACCTGAACAATTATCAGAGTAAGTTGTCACAGTTTTGATATTCTCTTTGAATAAAGCTTTAAAGAAACTAAATACACATGAAGCTTATTTCACATGCCCCACGACTTGCATCAGTCTCATTCCAAACATAACAGTAAGCATTTCCTTGACCCATTGAGTAAACAGACAAGTTGTAATGATTTAATTTTCTTGAGTAATATGCACTGGACTGATTTGTTTTGGGCAACATTATGACTTGTTGCAAGTCAAAACAAGCCGTGCAATGCTCACTATTAGACTGGGCTAATGATTTGTCCATTTCTTTACTAGTTCTTGCAAGATCTTTGTTTTTAATATGTCGATCATATTCTTTTTGCATTGCACTCTTTTCATTTGCTTCTTTGATACTATAATCATGACATAAATCACACTGATCTTTGAGGGGCTTGTGAAATGCTATGTTAAATTCAGTGTTGAAGATATGCCTGTACATTGATTCAGATGCTGGTATGAAATTCATTGAAGGGCAATGTTGCTCATAGTCATTGTACATTTTTGTCAAAAGGTCAGCTTCCAGGTACTCCTTATTTGAATTCTCTCTGCAATAGTGAGATTCAACTCGGTTAAAGCTATTGATGTGGTTCTGAATATCAGAAATGAATGCATCAGGAACCCTATTTGGTCTGTTTTGATGTTTTCCTCGCTGATCATTATTAGTAATGCGGGTGAAAGGTTTACGTATCCTAAGCGCAGTATCAATCATGGCATGTGTTATGTCAAGGATATCAACATAAAATTGGTTGCATACTCTTATTAGCTCCCCACCTACTTTGAAAGAATACTGAATTGTTTGTTTCTTTTTATCGCACGCTTGTTATTACGAGTTCTTTGGACTGGGACATCTTTTGCTGGGTTTGAGATAAATTCTTTTTGTTTCTCATAGCTTCCTGTCCCCCAAAACTCATGGAATATTGCTTCTCTTTCATTTTGACCTATTTTATAGTGGCATTGTCTTTTACATGACTCCCCACACCCTTTTTTAAGAATTTTAGCTCTCTTAGTTTTACCTGAATGTGTAACATAGCTTTGACCCCATTTTTTCCCAATTTTTATCATATTTCTCTTCCAGTTACTTTCATTTCGTAGTCTTTTTCTTTTTCTCTGACTTTGTCTTTCAGTAGGCAGAGGTGAAGGCTGTGGGACTGCAGCTACATAATTCTCATGATCTGATGCAGAAGAATTATTTGTGGACTCTTCTCTGGCCTCAGTGATATATTGATCACTTTGTCTTTCAGCAGATTGAGGTGAAGGTTCATGCACCACAGATATAGACTCAGAATCCTGATCAGGAGCTAAACAATTACTAGCATCATAGTGAGATGATTCACCTGTATCTGCAGCTCCAGTAACAGACACCTCTGCCGTTGACTGAAAACAACACTCAGGCTTGAAACAATTTTCAGTATTTGAAACATAAGGAGACAGTTGCTCAGAAGCATCTGCTTCACTGTCTGAACTTGAGCAATCAACATTATCGAATATATTATCATCAAAGGAATGCATAAAAATAGCACTGTCATTTAGCTCTTCCATATCAATATCATTCAGAATTACATCCTCACTGGTAATAGAGCTAACTGAAGACACACTGCTATCAGACATGTCCTGCACCATATACATGAGGCAAGAAACCTCCCCTTCACTGACATCTGATTCTGAAAATCCATCAAATTCATCCATTTCTTTGCTAGAATCAGCAAGTGCATTTAGCTGTGCAATTTCAAAGGGAAGGTCTCTTACATCACTCAGTGCTGCAGACAAGTGTCTCACAAATAAAATCAAGGCACTAATATCAGAATGTATTGTTACAGTAGCATAACCATCAGAGGTAGGCATCCAGCATCCCTGCGTGAGTGTGGGTCAAACAGATAAAACCTGTTATCTTCATTTAGTACAGCACAAGAGTAACTGGGAGTGGTCTGAGCAACTGTTAAAATGGCTTTTGATCCAGGCTTATTTAACATTTGATTGGAGGCAGTTTCCAAGCTATGATATGTTTGGTCAGAATCGTCAGTCTTCTTCAGGGTTGATCCAGTTACAATGTCTGTAATGTTCATAATATGGTAAAATCCGTCCAGCTCTTTTGGAAAATCCTCTAACATCAAGTAATTTCTTGTTTCAAGAACCTGATAAATTTCATCACCCTGTTGTAGAATACGGTCCAGAACTTCTGGTGTCCAGGAGCTAGGCTTTTGCGTGTAGGAGTTCAGTATAGCAGCCAATGAATTAGCCATACATTGTCGCCCTTGACCTTTAAAATTTGAATAATTCTGGTGACTACTGGCTTGAACACTCATAATTTTGACAATCTAAAAAAAAGAGAAAAACTTAGTAACATACCAAGTACATTAAATAGATGATATTACACTGATTCATGTTCATTTCATATGAAACTGGCCTTTGGTGAGTTTCATAAATTTCATATGAAATGACCATGAGTATAAGATTCTGTTTATCATATGACCATTTTAAACTGGATTTTATCGGCTTTAAACTTGATCATTGTTAAAAAATATACAAGGCTGACATGGACGTTGTCACGATGTTACTTGTATGATTTTTATGCCACAGTGTTATCCACTGCACATCAACGACATCATGATAAAATGCTCTTTTTTATAGCTCTTAGAATGGTAATTTATCAGAAGGACATTTGTGATGTTTCTCTTATTTCTGTTCTAAACATACAGCGAAATTCCAATATTAAGAACACCTTAAATTAAGACCTATTGAAAACCAAATTTAGTAGTCACTTATTTGTGTTTTTGTCATAAAGTGACCTCTGGTCAGAGACCACCCTTGTGATTGTTCAAAAGTGGTCTTAAAGTCCACTTTTGAACAATCCCAAAGGTGGTCTTAATAGAGGAATCTTACTGTAAATAAAAGGCTTCAATGGAGCAGTACTGATTAGTTCCACAATGTTTTAAGCATATGTTTTTTTCTTATTTCTGCTCAATACACAGAAATTGGGTGCTTGTTAGGCTGGTTTTGGTGAAACAACTGTGACGGGTACCTACAGTGCATGTTAGGGGGAGTAACAAAATGTAAATGCCTCAGCAAATCCCGTTTTCCTTTTGAAAGGTGCAGTATTGACTAGATAATGTAAAGTAGGACAATATTTTCAGTTTTATTACAGAGATTAAATATTCAAAAATTTTGTGTCTGTTTTATTTATAAAAGCAAATTCTAAAAAGGCAACACCATATTTATTCGCAGCAATTCATTTTTATGAAAAAGGCACATCTTTTCCCAATTTTTCTTTTTTATCCACACCCATTAGAGAGCAGTGACTCAACTAAAACAAAATACAGTTGAACTCCAATGGCTCAAACACCTTTGGGACCACGAAAATCTGTTTGAGACAGGGTTTGTTTGAACCACTGAGGGCTACTGCCAGGAGGCATAATGGGGATGATTTTTGGATTCTTTTTGGTGTCCTATAATATAAAAGTATGCTGTGTGCACTCGTTAGAATCGCCTCCTTGAGGCACACAGAACACACAGCATACATTAGCAAGATAACAGACGAAAATATCATAAATTTTCACTCACTTTCAGCAGTCTTAGTTTGCACTGTTTGCTCAGGCTTTTTTGCCAACTTTCTTGTCAAATTTTAGGTTAAATATGGTAGTCCTACAAACTACAGGCTCCAGCTCCATCACAAATCTGAGCACTATAGTAGGAGCAGACATAAAAAGACTAGTTCCCTGGATGACCTTAATTGAAGGGCTGTTCCCATGTTCCAAAACATCTTGGTCGTTTTCTCATTAAACGACGATAGCAATGATTGTTTTTCCTGTTCCAGTTTTATGGCCCTTTCAAGATTATTTCACTCATTTCAAGCTGATCTTTAACCAGAGATGGTCGAAAACCTGAGTACCCGGAGAAAAACCCCATGACCTTCCGTTGCAGAACTTGGCATCTCCAATGTGACCAAAGCAGTGGTGAGAGACCTAATGATTAAGTGTCAGTGTTTTACCCACTAGGCCATGGAGGCCCGTGAAAAAAAAGCAATGATTAACAAAGGAATAAACATCCACACAATGATTAATATTCAGATGGAATGCCACATAAAAGTCTTATTCATATTGGATTTATTTTACTAACCTCTTTAGTTTTAATCGAATCCTCGAAATCTGTCTGTAAGCATCAGCTCTAACAGTGAACTCTTTCTTCTTGTTGATCACTTTGGCATAACATGCCATGGCAACGATAATGTCATCATTACACGTATGTGATGTGATTTTGATATCAATTATCTTCTAATTGATTTTTTTATATATATATCTGCTTTTTCATGGATGTCAGTCTTGCTAATATTGTATATGATTAATATTCTTTACACAATAAAGTTAAAGAAAAAAGACTGAATACCATGTAGTTACTGAGGTTTTGCTCCAAAAAAATATGATAAAATGTATTTCCATTGTTTAGTGCACAAACTCAATAAGTTCTATTTTAGAATTTTTTTGCGCTAGGTTTTTGGTCAATCTCTTTAATATTTTGGTGCAAAATCTCAATAAGTGTGTTTATCAAGTTTTTGCACGCAACTAAAATTGAGTAGTAGTGAGACCAATTTGCTTTGTATGCAACTATTAACTAATTTGCATAAAGAATATATGCCTGATATTTTGATATAACTTGACAAATAGCATTTTCTTTAGAAAAATGCAAAAAAAGTGATTTTGTGAAAAATTGGAGTTATTGACTTTTTGCGCTAAGGTGACGAAATTTCACATACGTCTTTGGGTGCTGCGTGTTTAATAAAGTGTTGTCTTAGGCCCTTTATGTCTTTAAATGCTTTGTTACATGCGCCACATGGAACTGTTCCTTTCTGGCCTCTTCTCGCAGGTTTACAGTTACTAGTAACATGCCTCTTCATTGTATATGTATATGTGAATCTTTTACACTCGATGGTTGCAATCGATATTTTGTAGCACACTTTTTGTCGCAAGTGTTACACTTAAAACTTAGTATACCCTGGTGCTGAGTCTACACGCATATCTGTAAGTACTGTGTTGAACAAAAACTCTTTCCACAAGCATCACACAAGTGTTTGTCCCCTCTGTGTGTTTTCAAGTGGCTTTTGTAGGCATCTTAACGATAGAAAGTCTTTTCACAAATAGCGCACTTGTATATCACATTCCCGTGAGCTCGTCTGTGTCTGCAGAGGGCACTTTGAGACTTATACATCTTCTCGCATGTATGACATTTGAAAACTTGATCCGTTTTCTGAAATTAAAACCAGAGCAATCTTAACATTTTTGTTCATAAGATTTCAGCCAAAAACATATTAAAGGTAGAAGTTAGACGCGGTTTAAATATGGCACAAAGTCTATGTCTTAGGACTGAAATAAGAAAAAATAATTCACAATTGCCAGTATCACTGTATCGGTGGTTTACATAGAGGATCTTTCATGAGTGCTCATGTATTATTGGATTTATTAAACGGGTTAAGGAAAAGGGATAAAATGCGAGGCTTTGCCGAGCATTTTATCTCTTTTCCTCAACGAGTTTAATAAATTCAATAAAACATGAGCACGAATGCAAGATTCTATGTATCATATGACATTTAAAACGCATTTTATTCACGATTGTTTACAAAAATGTCAATATTCCGCCGTTTGTAAATGCGACGTCGTTAAGGACGTCATACATGTAACGTTACGGGACGTATCTAGCTAATTTGCATATAATCCACTAGTGGATTATCGAAAATATTACATGGCGTTATTACACGCTCAGACGCGACGTCTAATGATAAATGGGTATTTAATTTTAGGTTTAACGTCCAATCAACACTATTTGGGTAATTTTGGAGACGTTGCTTCCAATGTTTTGGAACATTTGCCCGCCGTTGAGATGAAAAACATCTCAAGCCCTACCGCCCACAGAAACCGCTAGGGTATAAGGACCGGTCCGACTCGCATCATTTTTCCTGGGCAGGCTTAGACCTAAGTTGTTTACCACAACTCAAGTTCGGTCGGTGTCAGCTCTGCGCGGAAGCACCATGTAGCCCAAACTGTTTATCCAAACCCAGATGGGCGGGGGCGCTGGGGGTTAATTATAATTTGGCTTGTTATCGTGAATGCCAAGACATTTTCACTACTTCAGATGTGATTCCAAAAATACTTACTGAATGACCCTTAACCCCATACCCCAAAATAGCTATTTTGGTCCATTTTCTTATCCGAATCCCAAACGACAAAAAGAGTAAAAAATAAAGTTCTGCGCCTCTCATCACGTGAACAAGTCCGTGAAATGAACACTCCTTAAACCCAACTTTATATAGAGAAAACTGGGGTTTACGTGGGTATACATTATTTTATACATTAATTTTCTTATTTCTGCTCCAAGACATAGGTTGTGCGTGCTCGTTAGAGCCGCCTCATTGAGGCGGTTCTAACGCGCACTCACAACTTATGTTTGCAGTAAAAATAAGAAAAATGGTACAAATTTTCATAAGAAAAGTAGCCATTTTGGAGATGTGAAACAATGCACTTTGTCGCACGGGTATGTTATCGTAATGTAAAATTGTTTCTAGCTGCGTAGGCGTATTTCTGCGCTGAAAATGGGTGATATTTGGCAAGCACACGCACATTCGTTCCACGTCAGATGTAATCAGTAGCCTAAAACCACCACCTCGAGCCCAAAAGGCTCAGAGGCGAAAAATTCTTTTTTTTTTCTAGACTGCAAAATATATTTCTATTGAGTATCTCAGCTTCTACACCAATTATTTGAAGAAATCTTAATTTTGAATCGAATGTAAGGCTAGCTAGAAGTCGCTTTGGCCAGTTAGCAACATAAGTGTCGTACAGTTGGCAAAAAACGACTTTAAATGGCTTTTACCTAAAATCATCGGGATAGAGGGATTTTCAGAGATAAAAAAAAATCAACCAGAACGTGAGGTTTATTGTTTGAGTGATGTAGATTCTGAAAAACATTCCTAAATAATCTGATTTTCGCTATTTAGAGCGATTCTATGCAGGTGAAAATCGGTCCCAATTTTTTCGTCGATTCGAGCTTCGCAGGTGATCGAGCTTCACTACAGTTTGAGGAAAGATCAGCAGATACGGCCATTTTTCCAGGAACATTGCATAATTTCTCTACATTCTTCCCCAGGTGACATTTTTATCTGAGCCAGCAAACGTACTTACTTAGGGTTTGGTCATCAACTTTTCTTTAGCCGAAAGTGAATCGACGCCATTTTTGCCAAGAACGATATATTTTTGACCTATTGACCATAACAACTGTAATATGTTGCACCCCTTACTCTAAATGTATACAAGTATAGCTTTTACAAAAAGCTAGGTCTGCGCTTAGCACATATTGAATTTGAATGCCTAGAGTTATATCCCAGAAGTATATTTTATACAATTAACTGTCTTTGGCAATATTCTGATTGCCAGTCTACCGACGGGAGTATAATGTCTGAATTGTCAAAGTTGCAAATTCAGTAATTGAAAGAAGTTTTTTTTTTTCATCTTTAAAAAGGCACATGTGCAACAACCATATGCTTGTTTTATCTTATCAAACGGAATGCTTCAAAACTGTTGCAGGAGTTAAATAGACAACTTTCCTACACTTTAAAGATTAAAGACTGAAGACTAAACCAAACATTTTGCTAACGGCGAGGCAAGTTTTTTTAGCTCACCAAAGCAAAATTATAGGATAGGCAGTGGTCCGCCGTGAACGAGAATCTGTAGATGTGTATATTATATTAGCCTGTATATGTATGACAGCAAATATCGGCGTGTGGTGACAAGTCTGTGCCAGAGCTCTGCCCGTGATCCTTTTTTGTGTGAAAGCTTATATTTGTTATGGGTTGTTTTTGTTCCTTGTTGTGAAAGGTTATACTTGTTGCATTAAATATAAAGGTCAGCCTACATTGTGGGTAACTTATTGCTGTACTTCCGTGTTAAACCCAGAAGCCCCCGTGGTGTAGTGGTTATGCTACACGCCTTGTAAACCAGGGGTCGCAGGATCGATCCGGGGCTTCTCCAGACTTTCGGATGAGTCTTTAAACCGAGGTCACGTCTCCCTATGACCTTAGCTGTTGGTGGGATCTAAACTCAAACACTCACCCACTCTCCGTGTTAAACCCAAGTCTATAATGTCTACGCCCATGTGCGTAGACAAGAAGCATATATTGTTTAAGAACACAAATTATTATATAATTGTAAACACATTTACGAACGCATTTAAAGTATATTGATCATATGAAAATCTTACTACTCTTATGTAACACGCCGGTGTAATTCAAGTACAGCATTTTACAGCCTATCTACATATTGAGATCATTCAGTCCACATGTAAGTATGTTATTATGGGGCCTACGACCCACAAACATAAGCCGGGCTGTCTTTTCAAACAGTTGCGAACAACGTCGGTTCAGATCGGTTGGCGCATATGCGCAGTCTGCTCCGGCCGAATTACTCGTTACATTACCATCGTGACTAGGCAAGCCGGCTAAGTTTTCTAGTGGCATGGCTCATTGTTCTTCGACGTTAGGCTAAGGGGACTATAGTAATGGGCTCGTCCGTCCGTCTCTAGACACAATCATGTCTCCGCAACTTCAGGGGGGGGTTGATGAAACTTTCTAACCATTAGCCCCTTACATGAAGCTGATTTTGACCGATTCTTTGGTAATCTCTCGAAAGTAAGCCTTATCTCTGCAACTCCTCTTGCGGCTTTCAGTGGAGTTTAGTGAAACCTTCCAAGCTAAAGAAGAATATTATCATATAATACCAAGGTCACGCTTGACTGCTTGTCGCCATAGTAATGTCCCTTAGTCAGTTGTGGCCATTTTTTTATTTTGATGAAAATCCCCAGCTATGAAAATGATCATATTTTTCTGAGGACATGTCCGACCAGTTACAGTCATTTCTTTCAACAGTAAGGCTTGTCTCCACAACTCCTCTACAACAAACTAAGATATGGCCCTTTTTCAGTTTTAGTCATTTTATAAACTTAATTTTTTGTCTCTACAACTTCTGGTACAGTTTGCAATGGATTTGATGCAACTTTGCTGTCATTGCTGTCCATCACGAAAACACACCTACATAATTTTGACCCCTTTGAACCCTACTTTTATACAGTAAAACTGGGGTTTGCAGGGGTAAACCTTATTTTTCCTATTTTTGCTCTAAAATATAGTTTTTGGGTATTCGTTAGAACCGCCTCGATGAGGCGGTTCTAACGTGTACCCACAATCTATATTTTGCGCAACAATAAGTAAAATATCATATTTTTTCATCTTCAAAATTTCATGTTTTCGGTGGTAAATTTGTATAGGCATGTTTTCGTAATGCCCCCGACGTTAGTCGAAGGGCCAGTAATAATCGGTTCGTCCGTCCGTCCGACTGCTCTTAACAGAGGTACATTGTGAAGTGGTAGGTATAGGATATGGTACTTTGTGGGGCGATTTTACATTGTGGACTGCACCCTATAATACGTATTTTAGTGCGAGTAACTTTCAAATTTAAAAGGTGCAACCCAGAATATGTATGGACACACTGTCCATTGTTGCAGAGTGTCCACCCGATAACTTTATAGGGTGAACCCCAAAATGATAGCCCGCCTTTGGAAGGCAAATATAAATCATACATGTTAAACCCACTTTAAAGGTATCGCACCAAGCTTAAATAATTACTATATACATGGGTGTAAGTCTTCAACAACTAGCCACTACCTAGGAAATTATGTGGTTTAAACATTGTGGTTTGCAAAGTACACTGTGGGAGGCAAAATGCACCCCATAATTGCCATTGTGTGGTGCATCACATAATGTACCTGTGGTAGGTACGTCTGTAGACACAATCTTGTCTCCGCACAGTTCTAAAGGGATTTCGATGAAACTTACCGGTTATTATTGTCCCCAGACGTTAGTCGAAGGGAGTATTGCAATGGTTTGCCCGTCAGTCCGTCTGTTCGTCCGTCCGTAGACACAATCTTGTCTCCGCAATTGCTCTTACAGTTTTCAAGGAGTGTGGATGAAACCTTTCAGTTATTGTTTCCATGACCTGAAGAGGATCATATCAGGGTGCACTTGACTTTTACAAGATTTACGGCCTCTTGTAAGTTTTAGTCATGTTACCATCAAAACTATCTCTTCAACTCCACTTTCGCCTTAAATAGTCAGCTTTTACGAATTTGGAGATCGCTTTTTTTTCTCTCAGCTGTTCCTTACAACATTTCGGAAAATAAAAATAAATTAAAAACAAAGTCTGTTGAAAGGGTTATGAAATCTCAACACATTGTTTAGAACATATACGTTATAGACATATTCACCACATACTAACATTTCAAACGTCGGGGTCGGTGGGAGGGAGGTGGGCCTTTTTTACATGTATTTACATGTGACTCGAAACATAGCAGGGTCTGTAGTGGAATCACTGCGTTGCTTTAGGGTAAGGATCGGTCTGTACAACGAGCCAGTGTTGGTAATGGCATAGCTCACTTTTGTTTGAAATGCTCAAAGATTTACACGAAAGTGCTCATGCGAGCCATGTATAATGATTCGACCGAGAGGAAGCGCCGGCTGATCTGTTTATTGGCTAGTCGCATATATATCTAATTGTAGCTTTGTCTGGACCGACTAAGTCCAAAAAAATAGTTGTGTTTCCGCTAACCCGACCGGTCCTGCTTCAGACCCCCCGACTCTACGTGTTTATCAATAAAGAACAAAATAAAAAACAAAAAAAAAAAAAAAAAAAAAAAAACACCGACCCTTCCATTTTCAGTTTCCGACCCAGTGTCGTATTTGTATTTTCCCATAGTAATTTCGCTTTTTAAGTAAATTGTTGTAGTTTTTGCCATTTAGTACCTACCAAAATAGAGAGCTGACTTTTTTTGAGCATTTATAACGAATTGTGATATACAGTCCAAGTCTCAACATGACAATTTTATTGACAAACAAGCATGTACAAAAACTATACAAACACACACACACACACACACACACACACACACACACAAAAAAAAAACAGGTCCGACACGTGAAATAAGGAGCCCTCTAAACCCTACTTTATATGCATAAAACTGGGGTTTACGGGGGTTTACATTATTTTTCTTATTTTTGCTCCAAGACATAGATTGTGGGTACTCGCTAGAACCGCCTCAATGAGGCGGTTCTAACGAGCAGCCACAACGTATGTTTTCTGTAAAACTAAGGAAAATGTGACAGATTTTCATCAGAAAAAATAGCCCTTTTGGAGACGTGAAAAATGCACTATGTCGCACGGGTGTGTTATCGTAAGGTGAAACTTTAAGTGGTAACATCTTTTACGACATACTTAGTTTTGAACACCTGCGCCTTGGTTGTTGTTTTCTGCCATCATTGACTGAAGTCATGCGAAAGAAGTTCTCTGAGGTCGTGAGACGCATTGTGTGAAACACAGTGCTGACAAGTTATGATTTTTTTGCATAATTCAATATTTACCAAATAAACTGCTCAAAATA
Source organism: Lucinisca nassula (assembly GCA_963580285.1). Classification (NCBI taxonomy): domain Eukaryota; kingdom Metazoa; phylum Mollusca; class Bivalvia; order Lucinida; family Lucinidae; genus Lucinisca; species Lucinisca nassula. Next base: position 91,737,659 of record OY757015.1, read on the forward strand.
AGTAAAGAAATAAATAATTGTAATAAAGTGTCATGCATGGGTGCAAATCGTATTCTTGAATGGTCGACAGATAATAATTACAAGTTTTGTTTTATTAAGCTGATGTTTTACGTCCTCGTCAACACTATTTAGGTCACTTCCGATTTCGTAGGATTTTACCCAACATTGTGATGAAATGATACCCCAAGCTCTACATGTACCATGTACATGTGCCATCAAAGGATTCCAAAGACATCTTATCAGGATCTACACTATTTGTTTTAATAAACAAACTCATGTTATTGAGGCGTTTAACTCTACCTCTCGATATTTGGATGATCGACACTATTTTTGAAGTTAAATAATGTTAATTCTGATGACTGAAGCCCTATGTTTCGGACTTACTTTTGACTGTATCTCATGGTACTGTCTCTTCCAAAATTTATGATAAAAAAGATGATTTTAATTTTTGAATTGTAAAGTGTGCCTCCATGTCTCTTACTTTCTTCGGGTGACTTAAGATGACTGCGTTCTTTGATTATGGCTTTTCATTAGTGACCTTTATATGCCTAGATCTTCCACATTAATACTCAGCGATGCAGGGGTTTTAATATTTCGCATGACGTGATATGCTTAGGCACAAGCTTAGGCACAAGTTGTCGCCTACAAAGATTTTTTTTTTTTTTGGCGCGGGGAGGGGGTGGATGGGTTTCATGTAAAGTAATGAATAAGGGTGGAAGTTAAGATGATTTTGTAATATGTTCTATAAAAGGGTTATCCCTTGGAAGCAAGGGATATACCACAGAACTAGGAAATATGGAGTGTACATGTTTTCTTGTTTTGAATTCTTAAACACCCAACAAACACGTTAAACGCTAAGGGTAAGCAAGTACATATACATAACAGACAAAATAAGAAGAAACAGCATTGCGAAAGACATGAACTGTGTCCCATTCATCACGAAAACACGCCTATATAATTTTGAACCACTTGAACCCCACTTTTATATAGTAAAACTGGGGTTTACAGGCCCCGGGGTAAGCCCTATTTTTCTTATTTCTGTTCTAAAATATAGATTGTGGGTACTCGTTAGAACCGCCTCGATATTTTGAGCCAAAATAAGAAAAAATATCACAATTTTTCATCTAAAAGTTTTAGTGTTTTTTTTCGGCTGTAAACTTGACAATGTATTTGTATAGGCATGTTTTCGTAATGTAAGGCAGCATACGTAATCATCAACAACTTCACGCTGACGTTTTATTGACCCTTTCTCGGGGTCTCTGAAGTTCGGAATGTCTGACTTTGACCCCGCAATCTTCCATTACGAAAACACGCCTATACAAATACATTGAAATTTTATCACCAAAAACACACACACACACAAAAAAAAACCCGAAAAATTTAGGATGACAAATTGTAATATTTTCTTATTTCAGCTCAAAATAGAGATTGTGGGTACAGGGTAGAACCGCCTCATCGAGGCGGTTGTAACGAGTACCCACAATCCATATTTCAGAGCTGAAATATGAATAATAAGGTTTACCCTTACTAAATGTATATAGAGGTCAAAATTATATAGGTGGGTTTTCGTGATGTTGGCCACGCACAAAAATTGTCCCGTCTGTTTTCAGCAGTTGAGTCTGGGCATTAGATAATAGCTTTGATCTTGATTTGGTTATAGTCTCCGTTGATCACGTTTATTGGTTTTGACCACCCGTAACACATGTGACACTCAACGATAGGGAACTGTAATGCCCAATCATGAACAAAAAATAACATCCAGTCCATATTTTTGAAGCAATAATTATTTTCATAAGAAATGACTTTAAGCATTTTGTGTATCTTTGATTATTCAGAGCAGTGTAGTGTTTCAAACGACATGCTGGTGTATTTAAGTTGGAACATTTGCTGTATCTTCTACCAGAACGCCGTGTGCAAGTATATAGCATTTACATCGGATTATAAGTTTCAGAAAGGGTTGACATTTTCTGTGTTAAAAGATTGTAGTCTATTACTGTTGTAAATTCGTAGATACCCAATTTTATAGAGAAAAAAACGAGACCGATATTGTTCTTATTTCCGTTCCAAGGTAAAGGTTGGGAGTACTAGAAAGATTCGCCTCATCGAGGCGGTTCTAACGAGCACTCGAAACCTATGTTTTCGTTTGTTTGTTTGATTTGAGGGGCGGTTCTAACGAGTACCCACAATCTATATTTTAGTAGAAATAAGAAAAAATAAGGTTTACCCCTGTTATCCCCAGTTTTACTATATAAAAGTTGGGTTCAAGTGGGGGTCAAAATTATATAGGCGTGTTTTCGTGATGTGTAGCTGTAAAAGCACGGGTGTGTTATCATAATTGGATTTGCTATTACAATAATACATTCTTGTGACATAGTGCATTCATGTATATTTCAAAACCAGTTATGTTGTCTGGTGGAAATGTGGTTTAACTATACTTAAAGACAACAACAACTACAATTTAGGATTGCATTAAGCGAGATTTAATGAGCTAGTCGTAGGCCCTAGATCCAGAGACTTGTGATACAACAATTCTATTGTGAGAAAAATTGCTTTGATCATTTTGTGAATACCTATGAACTTGACTGAAAGTTGGCTGAAATTGACGTGTCTGAACAGCTAGAAGATCTCGCCAGGACTGACGCACCACACGTTCTCTAAACCATCTTTCAACCACGTTTAAACAAAACAATTTTCTATTGGCTAATCCAGCTCGAACCACTGTCTTAACCACTGTATTGACCGCTCAAGCAACAAAATAGCTGTTGTCATACATAGTAACGTATAAGACAACACTTTTCCGCTATTCTTCGAAACGCGGAAAATGTATATGATCATTCATACAAATGTTCAAAAACATATTTTGAACATTGAGGCGATTCTAATGCGTACTCTCAACATGTGTCTTGGAGCAGAAATCCGGCAAATAATGGGTATCCCTGCACTCTAGGTTTCTCTACACAAAGTAGAAGTAAAACAAAGATCAGGAATTGATACAATTAACTTACTCCATCCATAAAAGACACCAAAGGGAAAGAAATACAAACATTAAGCGACCAGACCATAATGGAAACCTAAACAAAGGAAGGCCATATGGACAGTTACTTTCCCACTTTGGCCATATGGACAGTTACTTTATAAAGTCGGGTATAAAGTGGTTTTCAGCACATGTACTTCATCCTACAATGCATATCACTTGCTGCGTATAGCTTGCCGCATTCTTCGATAAACAAACCATCGCCCATTCATGTAATTCATCACGTGAACAAGATCGTGAAATGAACTCCCACCTACACCCCACTTTATTTAGAGGAAACTGGGGCTTACTAGGGTATACATTGATTTTCTTATTTCTGCTCCAAGAGATATGTTGTGGGTACTCGAAAGAACCGCCTCAATAACCAGCACCCACAACCTATGTTTGTAGTAAAAATAAGCAAAATATCACGGATTTTCATCAGATAAGAAGCCGTATTGGAGATGTGAAAAAATGTGTCGGACCCTACATGCTTATAAACCTTATTGGTTCATTTGGTGACAGGGCTCTGTTTTCCTTTTTTGGATGGTGATGTTCCTCGTGCGCCATCCTATGGCGTTTATATTTCGCAATTAATTCGATTTGCTAGAGTGTGTAGTCATGTAACTGACTTCAACACTCGTAATAAATTATTAACGGCTAAACTCCTTAATCAGGGTTATCGGTACCATAAACTACGCAAAGCATTTTCAAACTTTTATAGACGCCATTCTGATTTAATTTCAAAATTCAATATTGGACTTAAATCTTTTCTGCAACAAGGTCTATCGGAACCCGAATTTTATGGTGACTTAGTATATAAATTCAGAAAAATATATAACCGCAATGACTTCAGCACCCAATTTTGTAAAATCATTCTTCGATATAAAAAGATTGGGTACAACATGGATATTATACGACAGACTGCATGCATGGTAGTTAACCCAATCACGGTTGGCAACTTTGCTTCCCTCTTTAATTGCACGCCGGTGGGTCAGGCCTCAGATTCTATGACGGCTCCAACGTAAAGGCTTATTGAAAATTAGAAAGATAATGTTGGTTGGTGCCTGATGCTCTGTCTCTGGTCGGGCTCATCGGAGTCTAACTGTTGGTTTTCTTTTGCTCCAGCATTTCAGTGGTTTCTTGCTGTCGAGTCCTCACCGTTGTCTCACCTCTGTGGTTCTTTGATTTTTATGTTCATGGAGATGATGAGTTAGGAGGCCTTCATGCGGACTGAACAAATTATTTGTCTAAATCGCGACGGAAGTAAGGGCGAGGATTGTGGCCACGTAAAATCGATTTAAGCCCCCCAGTGGAAATCTTCCACTGACCGTTCCAAGGCGGCTCTTCTGTGGCGATTTATTTATGTTGTTGTTTGTTACTTACTGTGTGTATCACTTGTGACTTTTGGTTTTGGATGGCCATATGGCCATTTTGTGGGAAAGTAACTGTCCTTATGGCCTTCCTTTGTTTAGGTTTCCATTGTGGTCTGGTCGCTTAATGTTTGTGTTTCTTTCCCTTTGGTGTCTTTTATGGGTGGAGTAAGTTAATTGTATCAATTCCTGATCTTTGTTTTACTTCTACTTTGAGATGTCATTGCATCTCAATGTCGGGTAAAAAACAAACAAAACAGTTTTAAGCAAGGTTAAAAATGGTCAAAATAGTGTCGAAGGGGGCGTTAAACCTCAAATCAAACGAACAAAACAGTCGGCGTTTGTCGTTTTGTGAACAAAAAAACAAAGAAAAAAAAAACACACACACACACACACACACACCAAATTGTCATTTGGGCAGTTTAGTGTCGCAAATTCTGTTTGACGGCTCCGCTGGCTTACCGGAAGTAAGGGTGATGATTGCAGCTGTGTAAAATCGATTTAAACCCCCAGTGGAATTCGTTTCACTAACCGTTCCAAGGCGATTCTTCTGTTGCGGTTTATTTTTGTTATGGCTTGTCTTTCGCTTTTAGATAGCCAATTGGCAACTTTGTGGGAAAGTAACTGTCCGTTTTGGCTTTCTGATATTGGTGTTTCCATTAGGGTTTACTTGTTTTATGTTCCTGTTATTTTTCCCTTTGGTGTCTCTGATAGGAGCTGTGGGTTAATTGTATCGATTCCTGAACATTGCCTTCGCTTCTATTTTTAAATCGTTACACAAAATTTTCGAATCCAAAAACCGACAATTTACTGTTACAAACGAAAGCAGTAATTTATTAATTTTCCATTTTTTTTTTTTTACGAACACAAAACTCTCAGTTTCGTGCATAGCACCTTGCAAAAATCTGAGCGGCAGTAGTAAGTGCCGCCTTAATAGATAGAGATTATCCATTCTCCTATTTGAAATATGGGATTTTTGAACCGAGGGAAGTAAAACAATCCGATGAAGAAACGAGTGCGAAGTGTCTTTAACGGATTGTTTTACCTCCCGATGTTTATAAATCCCATACATTAAATAGGAGAAATGAATAATCTGTATATTACATGCACTTCCATAGACTTTTAGGACGGTTTTCATCTTGAATTTTGGATCTGAATTCACGTTCAGTTGACTGTTTACAGCAAATTTTAAAGGTTAAATAAGCGTAGCGTTACAGAAGCTTGATGAAAGAAAAACTGGATGTGCGCCATTTTGAAAGCGCTTTCTACAGTTTTGAACCAAAAAAAGAAGAAACAAAGTGTTTCAGTTATAATACAAATAACATGTAAGATCAAATAAAGCAAAGCGTGCATCCTATTAAATGGCCATATCGATGTTTTCTTTTGTTTCAGCATTGCATCCGACTCAAACGTCACGCATTCTGAGCGTCTGTTGATATCTTCCCCGACGCCATTGCAATGACGTCATGATTAACTTCGACGTGACTGGAACTTTCCCGCATTTGAATATAACTATGCGGTATCTTGCATCGTTCACGTATAATAGTACCAGCCAAAGAGATTTATTTCCCCGGCTGTGAGGAACTATTTCTTCTTACAAAAAGGAAAATACCAAGTTTATGGCTGGTAGAAATCATATTATCATATGACGTCGCGTCTGCGAGTGTAATAACGCCGTGTAATAAATTCGACAATCCACTAGTGGATTAAATATGCAAATTAGTTAGATACGCCCCCTAACGGTACATGTACGGCGTCCTTAACGAAGTCGCGTTTACTAATGGTGGAATATTGACATTTTCATTCAACAATCGTGAATAAAATGCGTTTTAAATGTCATATGATAAATTTGTGCTCATGTATTATTGAATGTATTAAACTCGTTGAAGAAAAGGAATAAAATGCTCGGCACGGCCTCGCATTGTATCCCTTTTCCCCAACTCGTTTAATAAATTCAATAATACATGAACACTCATGTAAGATTCTCTATGCATTCTCTGTTATGCATGCAATATTTATTCTTAACAGCTATCAAGAAATCCGTTCACGTACATGCCGTTATGGAAATTGCTACTGTGGATCCAACCGAAGAGAAAGTTGCTGGTTGGAAGAAATGGGGTTTACTGTGCTGGGCTATTGCTGAAATCTGTCTGTTCGGTGGGATCCTCTTTGGTTGGGGATCGTTAGTGTTTGTTTTAAAAGATGAAGGTCTTTATGCGAATTTATGCCAAGGAAGTGGACTGTTTTATAATGAAACAAACGTTGAGGACACTATGTTTCATCAGCGACCTTCAAAGGAATCTACTGGACCTAGACCTTCAACAGCTTTTTCAACCAAATCTTTCATGACGGAGGACAGCTCAACCGAACCATCTGGAAACAAAGATAACGCTTGCGGACCACAAGATGAAAAGTTGGCCCTTTGCTTTGCAGTTGCCACGGCTTTGTTTAATACATCAGCTGCTCTTATGGGTCATGTAAATTACAAGTTTGGGACAAGAATCTATAGATTGGTCAGCTCGTAAGTTTCATTCAGTTATAAAAAAAAAGCACAAAATTCATGTACTGACAGCTCTGGTGGATCGATTGTCTCTGAGCTGGCAAAATGGTCATGGACGGGAAATAAGGTTGTTTTCCGTAAATTCTGTATTTTATACAAACAGTTTAGGCGAGCTCTGTGGCCCCTGCTAATGTTCCAGGCAATGGTTTTACAGAGAACTTTATTTTGTTTCTAATGGAGTTTGACGGCCCAGTCAACACTATTTTAAGTCCCTTTTGAGCCGGTCAGTTTACCTATCCACACTTTTCCTGGGCAGGTTTATACATAAGCGGTACACTAGAACAGTGCACATTCTTATGCCAGAAACTGACAACTGCCCTTCTTGAATCAGCGGAAGGGAGAGAATGACCGTAGAAAAGATTTCATGATCAATCTCCACGAAAGAATGTTGCTGACCCCGGCAGGAATCGAACTGGCGACCTCCTGATCACCAGTCAGACGCGCCTCCGGCTGAGCTACCGAGACCGGCAGAACTTTCTTTACACAGAGTTCTGATGTATAACGACAGAAAACATCGCGGCTATGGAAAACAGTTAGTTGGTTTCGAACACATCATGATAAGAAGTCTCAGGGACTTCACCCTCTAAACCCGTGTTATATAGATAAAACCCGGGTTTACAGGGGTATACGTTATTTTGATTATTTCTGCTTCTAGACAAAGGCTGTGGGTACTCGTTCGAAATGCCTCAATGAGCCGGTGTAACAGGCATCCACAACCTATGTTTGAAGTATAAATAAGAAAACAATATCACATTTCTTTATCGTAAAGGTAGCCATTTTGAAAGAATGCACTATGTCTCCCGGCTGCGTTATCATCGTAAAGAAAGCAGAGATAGTCACGTGAACATCAGCATGTAACGCTGTTCCGCTTAATAGCATGTGGTCGATTTCGAGGACGGTATAGTAGTCGCAGATAAGATTGACTAGGTGGAGCTATTCAGGTGTTATCAATATATGTCAAATTCGCTGAGTCCACCAGAAGATTCGGCAGAGTGCCTTTCGCACGCTTTCTACAAGCGGACGAAATGGTCATAAACGCCGCAGCTATGCTTTTGTTACAGTTGAATCCACACAATCGGGCGACTTGGTTTACCTGTTTGCTAATGGAATATTCCTAAGGCAGGTACAAACGATAGCTCCGCCTAGTCAATCTTATCTGCGACTACTATACCGCGGTTAAATGACTCATCCGAAAGTCTGGAGAAGCCCAGTATCGGCCCCAGCTGCCCTGGTTCGCGAGGCAAGTTGCTTATCCGTCTAACCACGGAGGCTTCATCTGAAATGTACTTGGCAGTGGATATCATCACGATAAGTCCGTGAAATGAACACCCTTTAACTCCACTTTATAAAGAGAAAACTTGGGTTTACGGGGGTATATATTATTTTTCTTAATTTTGCTCCAAGACATAGGTTGTGGATACTCGTTTGAACCGCCACAAGGAGGCGGTTCTTGTAGTATTTATAAGAAAACTATCACGGGTTTTCATCCGAAAAATAGCCATTTTGGAGATATGAAAAAAAGGTGCACTTTGTTGCAAGGGTGTGTTATCTTAATGTGAGCCCGCACAGTAGTACTGGTAAACCGCTTAGAGGATCTAAGCCTGTCCAGGAACCGCGGTGCGAGGCGGACCGTCCATGCTAATAAACCCTAATGGTTTCATTTACCAGTACAACTGTGCGGAGCAGAAACCGACCGCACATGAGTACTGTTAAACCGCTTAGAGGATCTAAGAATGCCCAGGCAAAGCGGCGCGAGTCGGTCCGTCCATGCTTATAAATATGTTCTATAAAAGGGTTATCCTTTGGAAGCAAGGAATACACCACAGAACTGAAAAATATGGAGAGTATATGTTTTCTGGGCCAGACTAGCTAGTTTCGGCCAATTAGGCCTCATCAGTGACCCTCAGATATTTTCAAAATTCCACAATGGAATCAATGATCCCAAAGGACAAGAAAATATAATCTACACTATGATGTAGGGCAGGGAGACGTTTTACCGCCGCCACACATTCCCACACACCAGCTGTAGGTAACCCTATTGGTTTCATTGGACGACAGGGCTTGAGACGTCATTTCATCTCAGTGTCGGGTAAAAGTCCCACAAAATTGGAAGCAACGTCTCCAAAATGACCTTTACAGTGTTGACGGGGACGTTAAACCTCAAAACAAACAAACAAAACGTCCCCGTCAACACTATAAATGTCATTTTGGAGACGTTGCTTCCAATTTTGTGGGACTTTTACCCGACACTGAGATGAAATGACGTCTCAAGCCCTGTCGTCCAATGAAACCAATAGGGTTTATAAGCATGGACGGACCGACTCGCGCCGCTTTGCCTGGGCATTCTTAGATCCTCTAAGCGGTTTAACAGTACTCATGTGCGGTCGGTTTCTGCTCTGCGTGGAAGCGTCATGCGGCCCATCTATTTCTTCAAGCTCCGATGGGCAGGGGCCGAGCTTTACATGTGGCCACACCATAAAACATTATGGTAACAAAAATGGTAAATGTAGTGTCGAGATCGGCGATTAATTTCAGAAATACTTAAGGGGAATGGAAACACCTGGCATATTTTTCCATCATTTTTCAAAGGGAGACAACTTTCTGGACTTCCTGTTCGCTTTTCTATGAACCATGTTCCTCTGAAAAAGGGGTCTACTCCTAAAGGAAAGAATTTGCTCCTCAGCAGCAAATTCTTTCCTTTAAGAGTTGACCCCTATTGACATGGGAGACAAAAATACTTTTGCAGGAGTTATCTCCCCTGAAGGTGTACCAATTCCCCTTAAATTCTGAAAAATAAGCGAATACTGACTGAGACGGTCATTCTAAAGATGGTCGTCAACAATAATGATTGATTGTCTTTGAGGGTAGATTGAGAAAATGGGTCTGGATGGGGACTTGAACCGTTTCGTTTAACCTTTTAATTATTTTAATTTAAGCAAACAATGTAATTCCTGATCAAACGCCGCGTTCTGGGTCTACATTGTTTGCCAAAGTCCAAGTACAAGAATCCTGTCCAGATTTTACTTACACAACGCTCTGTGGAGATTGATAATGCAATCTTTTCTACGGTTATTCTCTCCCTTCCGCTGATTCAAGAAGGGCAGCTGTCAGTTTCTGGCGAAAGAATGTGCACTGTATTGGTTAACCGCTTACGTGTAAGCCTGCCAAGGAAAAGCGTGGATAGGTAAACGGACCGGCTCTAAAATGACCTAAATAGTGTTGACTGGACCGTTAAACTCCAATACAAACAAACAAACACAGCGCTCTGACGTCACAGCACCAAAGTGACATTAGAAACAACATGGACGCTCGAATGGAAGTTTCTCAGCGCTTTACATTCTGTATGAAAATCTGCAAATATATAGTTTATTTTAGCATTAGAAATTATTTTTGAGGTTAAGACGCAACCGCAGTAATAGTGCGCAATTATTCCAAACGGACCATTCAAACCAGGAAAGCCCGAGAAAGTAGGAATTTAGCTTAAATTTCTGAAAATCTATCTGTTTAGATAAATATTGCAAAGATTATAATTTGCTGTTTTATTGTTCTCCCCGAGTATAAAAGGTTGCATGTTATTGTTTACATTTCCAAATTAGGGACTGAAAAGTAGGTCCTGTCTATAAACTGTCCCTAAACGTATTATAGGTCAGTAGAAGATATAGGTCACTACCGATTAAAGCGTGCAGTTATTCGACCCCTTTATAAGGTTACTAGAATGCCTGATTGCGGTATAAAATATGTAAACTAGGCTAGATCGTGTCTCTTGAGTTGTACGAGGACTGTTCAAATATGAATGCAACGAAGCACATAAAAATGATTCCGTGATAGATTTCGATGAAAAATATATTTTGTCCCCTCAAAGTATTCCCCTTTAACAGATATAAAAACTTTCAGTCTTCTGATCCAATCATTGAATGCATTTTGTTAGTCTTTTCGAGTTATACTATGAAAGCACTGGAATATTGCAGAACCGAGGTGTTTGCGCTGTACACATTTTCGACCATAAATGTATTTTTGCAGCCGCGGGAACAAAAAAAAGTCACATGGGGCAAGGTCAGGGGAATACGGGGGGTGAGGGAGTTCAACAACCTTTTCCTGCTTCAGATAGTATTGCACAATGAACGCCTTGTGCGATGACGCATTGTCATGTAGCAATCTGACATTTGCCAAACTAGTTGCGGGTCTTCGTCTTTGAAATATTTCTTCAATTTTCGAAGAACTTTATTCTTGTAAAACTTCGCATTTACAGATTTGCCTTTAGGCACAGCAACCTGAATAGCAGGGCCCTGATTTGAAAAGAATATGGCATATATTACCTTCTTCTTGACGCTCATGGTCCGCTTTGCAATGAATGATCTTTTGCAATACTTTGTTGCCCATATTTTGTTCTGAATCTTTCGTTTTGGCTCAAAAAAGTGAACCCATGTCTCGTCGCCTGTGACGACATAAGCGAAAGACCGTGCATTGCAATTTGGAAACTTTTTAAGCAACTTCTTTGCGTACTGAACGCGTGTCTTTTTCTGCTCATCTGTCAACAGATGGGGAATCCATCTAGCACAGATCTTTCTCATTTTCAAATCCCGTTTCAGAATTGTATGAGCTGCTCCTAATGAGAAGCCAGCCATACTAGCTATTTGCCTAGTGGTGTATCGTGCATCGGTAGCAACTATTTCTTTCACTCTAGCTACCATCTTGGCAGATGTTGCTCTTTTCGGCCGACGATCATGTGGTGCATCTTCTGTTGAGCCTAGCCCACAGCTGAATTTCTTACACCAACGAAAAACTGTCGGAAAAGACATTTCATTATGCCCATAAATCGAACATATTTCATCAAAATGTCTTTGCACCGTATACCAAGAATACAACGATTCTTAATATAGGACCGTATTTAAACGGCGTACTCTGACCTTCTTCCAACCGTGTTTTGTATTAGTATACAAGAGCATACAGTGTTTATCGAACGATATACATGGCTAAAGTTGACGGATTTTAACAGGTTTGGTATCAATGTATAGGTAAAATGTTTTTCTACGCTGTGATATTTATTTCCAGGTGATTTTCGCATTAGTGCATGGGAAAACGTTCTACTTGCATTCATATTTGAACAGGTCTCGTAGAAAACATAACGTTTCAGAACGTACATGTAATATGTTAGGTGACGTTTCTGAACCCTTTCAACACAGTAGAGTAGCATATAGTCACGTTTTCTATTCAAATTACATAGATTTTGAAATAAACTTGTGATAATGCGCCAATAACGCTGAAGCTCGTCCCTATAAAACTGTCTAAGGCTCACCGATTATATTTTATTATTAAAGACACTAATCATGTATTTAGTTTATACCGCAACACAAACAATCAGGGGTTTCGCAATAATAAAGCAAATTTAAGCAAATGAGACAGTATACAGCGTGGCATGTTAAAACGACATTCATTGCCATGGCCCGCACACGTTGTATAACGTGACGTCAAATTGTGCTAAATTTCTGACGTCACCGCGCCACAGGGACGTTGGCAACAACATGGACGCTCGAATAAGAGTTTCTCAGCGCTTTACATTCTGTATGAAAATCTGCAAATAAATATTTTATTTCAGCCTTAGAAATTATTTTCGAGGATAATACGCAACCGCAGCAGCAGTGTGCAATTATTCCAACGGACCATTCAAACCAGGAAAGCCCATGAAAGTAAGAATTTAGCTTAAATTTCAGAAAATCTGATTAAATAAATATTGCAGAGCTTATAACTTGCTGTTTGGTTGTTTTCCCGTGAATGAAAGGTTGCCTGTTATTATTTACATTTGCGAATTAGGGACCTGAAAAGTAGGTCCGGTCTATAAACGGCCACTAAAAAAGTATTATAGGTCTGGGGAGAGTTGCATAAGGCGAGCGCTTCAAAGCGCTCTGTAGCAAAAGTGTAAGCAACGGGCCGCCACAAAAAAGCGCTTCGAAGCGCTTCGTAACAGTGCTTGGAGCTGCCTCATTCTACGTAGCATAGCAACCAGGCGAAACAAAATGGCCCGACGTCGCGACGTATTGAGTGTCTATTTTAAGCCATTCATTACTTTTTTCTTATCAATTTTAGCAGAAATGACAACAGAAAACAAGAACAATCACTGAAGCAAGCACCGCATTTTTTTTTCTTGGGAATTTTCGGGTTTGAAAATCGTACTATTTTGGCAGCCGTATTAGAAAGCGCTTCCATCGAGCGGAGCGTTGCATAGCACGGACAAAGCGCTACAAAGCGCTATAAAATGCGCTCGCCTTATGCACAGGACCTTGAAGTTCTGTCCATAAGTAGTCCATATGGTTCAACATCAAAAGTGACACTAAGCCATTTCGAAAGAAATGGCCAGGAGTGAAACGGTTTTTGCTACACCTTTGAAATGCTTCAGCGACAGATTCTCGGCAAGTACCGACTGTGTACTGTGAAAATACGTATCAAATTATAATTCGAGGAATGGATAACTTTTTCTGACACATTACGCTGACGCAATAAACAACGATTAAAATGTTGTCAAAATCGACGACAGCCATACCGAGTCCAGTTCCCGGTACACTCGGGTAGAAAAATCTCTTCATACGGCTTTGGTAAAATCAATTTTAACAAATACATAAAACTGATTAATAAATAAAACGGGTCATTTTTATGTGTTCGTCGGATTATTTAAATGCAATCCTTACCAAAGTCTTATCCGGGAACATGTTTTGAAAAATGAAATTCAAAACACAAAACGGTTTTCCTGAGTCGTTGTTTACCAGTGCACCGGCTACAGCATAATGACGTTTGCACAGTGATGATATTTGCAAACCACGGTGAACAACCGTTACTGATGCGATACCGGAGTCATTTGCTCCACCATTTTAGTTATTTCAGCGAGTCCTCACCGTTGTTTCATCTCCGTAATCGTTTGATATTTGTGTTAACGGAGATGTAGCGACATGCTCAACGAGCTAGGATGGCCGTCCCTAGAGTTCCGCCGTGAGCAGACCTCTTACTTTTCTTTCTTTCTTTCTTTCTTTCTTTCTTTCTTTCTTTCTTTCTTTCTTTATATACTGCCATCGGCCCATGCGGACATGCTAGGCAGGTATGTATATTACAAACACTCCAGTTTTGCAGGATGAAAGCACAGGGGATGGTTCTCCCTGCACAGGGGGCCTCCAGTTAACGTCTCGATCCGAAGGACTGTGCATTTTATGACATTCATCCCTGCAAATGATGTCAATGGAGCTTGTTCGGACACCGACATTTTATCGCCGCTGCCGGGAATCGAACCCAGGACCTCGAGCATCAGAGGCAATTGCATTAACCACTGAGCTATAAGATACACTCTGGTATAGTGTCTATAAGGCTGAAAAATAGTTGTGTTTCTACTAACATGCTGAAAAGGTCGGTAGGTAGGAGAAACTTTTTTTATTATTTTATTTTAAAAACAAAAAAGGTTGGGCCTGTATTTTTGTTTGTTTTTTTTGTACATGTGTTTGTCATGTCGGGACTTGCACAGTATATCATAATTTATTTTAGATGCTCAAAAAGTCAGCTCTATACTTTGGAATATACTAAATGCCAAAAACTACAAAAATGTACTTAAAACTCGAACTTACTGTTAGAAAAGGCAAAGACGATACTTGGTAGGGTCGAAAATCGAAGATGGTAGGATCGGTGTTTTAATATTTGTATTTAGTTCTTTTATTGATAAAAAATAGTAGAGTCGGGGAGGTGTGTATGAGGGGGGGGGGTGGGGGGGGGTAGCGGAAACCTCTTATAGGCCTTAATAGAGACAGATAATTGACCCCTGCGACAACTTCAACCCGAAAAGGGCATCAATATTAAACAACTCTCAATATCTTAGGAACCTGTCCTACAGCGATGCCCCGAAAAATTCATTATTTTAAACTTGCCTCTTCCGCGGTGAATGCTTAGACCGCAGAGGAGTTCAAAGCCCGTACTGTATGAGATTGAGATTCAGAGGTATGCGTTTTAGCGTACCTCTTTTATTCAGATTTTAAATAGTTTTAAGGACTCATCCAGTGACCTTATATTCCTAATTTAGCCACCAACCCAACTTAAGTAGTGACCATAAATGACCGACTCAGTATTAGAATAATGTAGAGAATTACAAAAAATAAATGTACCCCCTACCCCACCCCATATTTCCGTGTATAAAGTGAGATAGCCCTTTCAAAGAACATATTTAACGTCATGCCTTCATGCAGATGAATTTGCTATTGTTATTTTGTTTGATACTGTACTGGAACTGAGGGCGAGGGTTGAAATTCATAAACTACGGAGTTGAAGCCCCCACCCCCATCCCCAGTAGTTTTACTACTGACTGTCCCAAGGCGGTCGTTCTTTTGCAGTGTCTTATTTGTTATTTGGTTTTGTGCCGTTGGTTCATGTTTGGTCTGTTTTTGTGTGTGCCTCCGTGTCACTTTCTATAGGTGACTTGAGACGGCTGTAGTGATGCCATGAACAACTATTTCTTCTCTAGAACTATTCCTCCTTCGAATAGCCTTCTACCTTCTGTGGTAGATGCCAATACTGCAGAGGAGTTCAATACCCATATGGTATAGATTGGGGCTCGGGGGAATGCGTTTAGCCTTATGATTTCATCCAGAGATTTTTGTGCGTTAAATTCTAGATTTAGCGGCCCGCCTAACAGAGGTAATTGGCCAAATAAAACCGGCTCAGTATAAGTGTATAGATAGATAGAACGGGGAAAATATCTTCGCAGATATGTTTCAATGCATAAAAACACAAGAGAAAATCGGTTCATATTTTGTAACTAATGTCGCTAACTGATATTCGGCATGCATTGTGTGTCGCCTATAATGCACTGTACGATTATACATCGTGATACCGTTGACGTCATAATTAGCTCATAGATACACACTATTTAGATACACACCCGATACATGTTTTATTCGGAATTCGGATGAACCGTAATACTGTTTTTCAAGCGACCTGATGCAACGCGGTCCTTTCTGGTGAAGGATTGTCTGAGGACATGTCACCAGTAAACATAATTCTGGTAATTTAAACACTTTATAACAGTTTCACTTTATTATTAGCTGAGGGTTGTGGAGACGGTGTGCGATTTTAGTAGCTCCCCTTTCTCGTGTTTTTCTGTATCTCTGCTTCACCCCCATTTGCAAAGTTTGGAGCATTTTAGTGCATTAGGCCTATCACATTACACGACCGCACATGAGTAGGCCTGCCTGTTGAGGATCTAAGCCTGCCCAGGCAAAGCGGTGCCAGTCGGACCGTCCATGCTCATAAACCCTATAGGTTTCTAAAAAAACAACGCTTGAGATGTCAATTCATCTCATTGTCGGGTAAAAGTCCTACAAAATTGGGAGCAACGTCTCCAAAATGACCTATACTGTGTTGACGGGGACCTTCATACGGGAAAAGTTCGGCCATATGAAATCAAGGGAAATCAAGGGAACAAACCTGTACTGGCAGTTTTTCCAGGAAGTCTCAAGAATTACTCTCCTTGACACCTGTTTTAAAGCAATTCGGCTATAGTCGGCAGTATTCGGTGACAATCGGTTGTGACCGTTAATCATTGTCTCAGACAATTGCCTAAGGGTATTACAGTGGCATATTTGTTTTAACTAAATATGATGATTTATTGTTCCATATATAATACGGATTAAATTGCTTATCAAATAAGGGAAAGTGTTTGTTTTATGCCGCATTTATAAAATAACCTAATGCCAATTTTATTATTTTTTTTATTTATTTATTTATCTTATTTATTTTTTTTATTTTTTTGGTGAGGTCGTTAGTTAACGAGTCGTTAATTTTTTTATTATTTTGTACAGCAAAAACAAAAACAAAAATGCGAATAGGGTTTGCATCAATATTGCAAAAAGCTCCTCACATTTTCCAGCAGAAATACAAGAGTATTAGGTACCAATTGAATAGTTAACGTTTTGACCAGTACCGAGTTCATTAACCCATTCAGTATACGAGAAACCCCTAAAGGGGTACCTTGGCAAACAGTGAAGGCCAAGAGTGCAGGCCCAGATTAGATGCCACGGCGTCTGATCAGGGCCTGCACTGTTTGCTTAAAGTTCAGTCATTTTCCAAATAGATTTTTATGAAAACACAACCTGACACCCCTAAATTTTGAAATTGAGTCCTGCTGTATATAAGGTGGAAGATTCCCTTTGGTACAAAAAGGGTAACCTTACGCTGCTTTGAACAACTTGGCCTTGATGCTCAATGTGTGTTAAGTAGAACGCAGTTGACTCTATGTTAAAGTTTTGATAGTTTTGAGACGGATTGACAAACGCTACTTAGTACAGTAGCTTTGCACTGCTGATTTTCACGTGCCTGTCACTGGTTTGTTTGAAACCCATCAATGAGACTGCTCTAACGAGTACCCACAATCTATGTCTTGGACCCGAAAGAGCAAAATAATGTATGCCTCTGTTAATACAGAGCGTGTTTTAGAGGGGTTCTTCAAGGACTTGCTTTACGTTATGGGAAACGACTAATTAAAGCCGCACGTCAGAGAGCGAAAGAATGTGCACTATACTGGTTAATCGCTTACGTTTAAGCATGTCCAGGAAAACAGTGGATAGGTAAACTGACCGGCTCAAAAATGACCTAAAATAGTGTTGACTGGACCGCTAAATTCCAAGACAAACAAAAGCTATGTTGGCCTCGTTAAGCAATAAAGGGGAACACAGTAAGCAAACTTTCATTTTTTTATCATTTTATTGGACAACTAATCGGTTTTTTCATCTGTTGAACCCATACTGGCCTAACATCACTTAACCCTTTTTGTACCAAGTGGAATCTTCCTCCTATAGCAGGAGTCCATTTCAAAATTTAGGGGTGGCAGGTTGTGTTTTCTTCAAAACCTATTTGGAAAATGGTTGAATTTTTTAAAACAGTGTCTGATCTGGGCCTGCACTATTTGCCGTTTAGGGGTTTCCAGTCTGAAATGGGTTTATCACGATAAGCAGTGAACTATTTGCATATCTGAAACAAATAAGGATATTAATTTCACAATGCGAAGCTGTTTAACTACAGTATACCGGCATAGTCGCGTATAAAATGAAACGATTTCTGTTTCGTCGAAACAAAACTTTCTCTTTTGTCGAAACAAAACAAAAAAAAAAAAAAAAAATATTTCATCTCGTGTATTGAAAATAATAAAAAAATCACCCATGCTGCACACTCGTGAAAACTATGACGTTTTCAACGCACTTGTTAGAAAAGTTTCTTTTTTTGTTTTGCACGAGTGAAAAAGTTTATGTTTTCAATACACTCGATGAAATAATATTTTTGGTATTTACCTAAAAAAGTAAATACATACATTAGGTTAACAAGTCCGTGAAATGAACACCCCATAAACCCCACTTTGAATAGGAGAAAACAAGGGTTTACGGGGTATATACTATTTTGCGCTCATTGAGGCGGTTCTAACGAACGCCCATAACCTATGTTTGCAGTATGAATAATAAAATTATCATGGATTTTCATTAGAAAAATAACTATTTTGGAGATATGAAAAAAATGCACGTTGACGCGCGAGTGTGTTAATTCTTGCTCCAAAACATCGATTGTGGGTACTCGTTAGGACCGCTGTAAGAGATATATCTTGGAGAAGAAAAAAGGATACTTGAAAACTAGCGAATAAGATTATATGACAAACCCCAGACCAACCTGGCATCTGCACAATCTGATCAGAGTGTTCATTGTGCGTTATATGGATATATTTTGTTATAATAGAAAGACTTTAATTGTGCTCAAGCCTTTTCCTTTTTTTTTGGGGGGGGGGGGGGGGATGGGGGCCGGGGTGGGCCAAATTTTAATTAACAGAAGCTTAGGGGTGAAAGGGAAAGCGTTAACTGGACCGAGTCCATTAACTACAGAGAACATTTGTCTAAAGATTACCTAACATAAGTTTGTCGATATCATGTCAACAATTAAGGCTTCCGGGTCATAAAGCAATTAATTTGAATATACACACAGCGCGTGTCAACACTTAAATTCTATACATGAATTAATTGATGCGAATTAATCGAAACTTGTTTTATCAGCTTTTGTTGATTAATGGTTAGCATTAAAACGTATTTTGTTTTGCAGCCCTGACAACACATTACAAAACATGCCTGTACAACTACACAGTCAATTTTATTGCCGAAAAAGAGACAATTTCAAGATGAAAAATTGTGAAATTTTCTGTTGCACAAAATATAGATTGTATAACGAGTACCCACAATCTATATACAGAGTAGAAATAAGAAACAAGGTTTACCTCTGTAAAACCCAGTTTTATTATATAAAAGTGGGGTTCAAGGGGTCAAAATTATATAGGCGTGTTTTCGTGAAGATTATTTTTGTGTGTGTAATTACATGCAATTTATCCCAGAAAATAATATTTGAACCAGGGCACAGCACTCCCTACAATTTACGTGTGCCCAGCAAAGAATCACATCGGCGTGCGCATCCTAGACTTCTCTTGCTGCATGAAGAAGCATTGGATCTTTCGCACAACGTAGACTCTGACCAGAAAAAAGTACCTATAAGGGTGTTAAGTAGTATTCCCACAACCGGCATGATTGGCAGTAATTAGCAACAATTGCCAATTAAGCATGTGTGTCAAGTACCCGAAAAAAAAAAAAAATCACCGAAATCAATATATTTTCGCTAGTCAAAAAAATCAATAATTAAAGTGTTTTTTTTTCTTTCTTCTTCTTCTGGTGTAAACAATATGAAGTGTTTGTTAATTGCGCATCAGTCACATGCAGAAAAAATATATTAAACAAGAAAAAAAAAAACAAATCAAAACAGTAAATAGATAAATAAGACGAAATAAAAATAAATTTATTTCAGCATTAAATGTCATTAACAAAAATGTTTTCAGCAGCTCATTTTGACATTCGTCTTAAACCAGCTAAAACCCGGAAATTTCCGATTTAATCCGATACTCGCGTAATATGAGAACCGATAGCTATAGATAGATACAATGAGGAGAGACGGCTAGAAGTACTGAAAATGACAAGAAAACAACCTGAAAATGACCAACTTTGTTTTTATTTGATCTTCTATTATTTGATACTGTTGGAAAGAAAAATCATTTTTCTTCTAGAATTTAAAGTCACATTTTTAACAACATATTTTATAATTTTATTATTACAGTATAAAAACAGACACCCTCGTGAGTTTTTGCTAATTTTCTATTGAAGTAAACGAGAGATTCACGAGACGAAGGGTCCTATTTTCATTTCAAAATTGGCCAGTTTAAATTTTATTTAAAAAATTTAAAATTATAATCAAAAGATTGAATTTTCATAATTTTCAATCACATTTTCGCTATCTAGCCTAGTATTTTTTCAATCATGTCTTAGATTCACATTCCCTATTAATTTCTATACAATTTGTCGCGCGGATTAAATCGGAGACAGGTAATAGGCGGATTACAATTGTCCCACATGAAACCTAAAATCAAACAAAACAAAACTGTCAGTCAGTATGGCCGGATAAATTGCAAGATGCTTTAAGACGAAACCGTAAGATAAGCCACCTCGAGGAGTGAAAACCTGGAAAGGGGCAACTTGTATTTTGGTATCAGCGTATTAAAAGCTGTTTCCCATTACACAACTTGCAAAGACACGTATGTTTTGTCTCATCAGTGCTAGTTATGAGCCTTTCTGCTTGACAGCCCCCCATTTTCATTTTACGTCAAGTTTACATCGAATATTTTGACGTTCATGACGTTGCCGTGCAACATTCGCTGCGGCGTTGCGGAAGTCAGACTCGGTATGGCTCCGACATGGGTTGTTTCACTCCTGGCCATTTCTTACGAAATGGCTTAGTCAAAGTTAGTGTCACTTTTGATTTTGAACTTTATGAATTACTAATGGACATAACTTCAAGCTCCTGTGCCTTATGCAACTCTCCCCTGTAGAATGTATTATAGGTCACTACCGATAATAGCGTGCAGTTATTCGACCCCCTTTATTAGGTTACTAGAATGCCTGGTTGCGGTATAAATCAGTATCTGTACCATTCGTCTTTTAACGATTCTGATTCACTGGAATAAATAATATGCCCGAATTCAAAAAGCAAGAATCCATTTTAGAAATTTAGGAATGCAGAGGTTATCATTTTTCTCTTGAAGAAGAGTGTGCTGCCTGATCTCTTAAGCGACGGTGCTAATTAAAAGTATGTGTTATAGCTTAAAGGCGTGCGGCTGCAAAATGTCACAAACCCGCGCGTATATTTTAGCAATTCATTAGATGACTTTACGTGCTTATACAGTAATAAGTTAGCCCATAACGAATTGAGATGAATATTACGGGCCTCCGTGGCCTAGTGGATAAGAACGCTGACTCTTAATCACTAGGTCTCTCATCACTGTAGGTTCGAGCCTGGCTCGGGTCACAAGTGAGACTCCATGATCTGCAACGGAAGGTCATGTGTTTTTTCTCCGGGTACTCCGGTTTTCGCCCACCTTTGACTAACGATCGGCTCGATATGAGTGAAATAATCTTGAAAGGGCCGTATAGTTAAGCGCGTATGTACGCATAGACGTGCGTATGTACGTACGTACGTCTGTACCCGCGAGTGTATGTATTGGTTTGATTCCAGGTTTAACGTCCCGGTCAACACTGTATAGGTCATTTTGGAGACGTTGCTTCCAATTTTTTGTGGGACTTTTACCCGACATTGAGATGAAATGACATCTCAAGCCTTGCCGCCCAATGAAACCAATAGTGTTTATAAGCATGGACGTCCCGACTCGAACCGCTTTGCCTGGGATCCTCTATTAAAGCGGTTTACCAGTACTCGTGTGCGGTCAGTTTCAGCTCTGCGTGGAAGCATCATGCAGTCCATCCATTACTTCAAGCCCCGATGGGCGGGGCATGTATGTATGTATGTATGTAGTGTGTTTGTGTGTGTGTGCGCGCGCGCATGTGACGTCACAATCACGTCATGTGCATGCTGGGATATAAGAGAAAAGTGAAACTGAAAAGAGAGCCATCTGGCTCTAATTCGCTTACCTTAATTTTATGGGTTGGGAGAAGAGGCATCGCCCCTGAATCAATTTTAGCCGGCCTCGGTGGCCCAGTCGGATGCGCGTCCGACTGGTGATCAGGAGGACGCGGGTTAGATACCTGTCGCGGTCGGCAACATTCTGTCGTGGAGATTGATCATTAAATATTTGCTACGGTCATTATCTCCCTTCCGCTGATTCAAGAAGGGCAGTTGTCAGTTTCTGGCGAAAGAATGTGCACTGTACTGGTTAACCGCTTACGTATAAACATGTCCAGGAAAAGTGTGGATAGGAGAACTGGTCGACTCAAAAATGACCTAAAATAGTGTTAACTGGGCCGTCACACTGCAATACAAACAAACAAGTCAATTTTAAACAGATAATCAAGGCTTGAAAGTTTTGCTCCTGTGTCACCAGCGAAACATTTCTTCAAAATAAAAACGTAATTTGCTTCAGTAGCTTCTGACGATAAGATATTAAGAGTTTTCTATATAGATATCTATCGGAAAATAAGCCCCGTCCCGTGACGATGATGCTTTTTTACGAACCATAATTTTAACAATCACAAAAGGTACTTTTCTACCAAATTAATTTCAAATCCTTCTATCGGTTCATGACAAGAAGGACTTCAAAACTATTTATATAGATACATAACGTGGGGGTTCACGGGTACGACCCGTTGGCTATGTTGTTGACACATAAGCACGAATTCAACAATCTTGGAAAACGATCACGCTAAATTATTCTGAAATAATGGAAAATAAGCCCAAGCTTTCCTTGCAGCAATTTAATTAGGTGGAGTGTCAACCAAAGTAAGCTGTTTGCCACGTTACATTGAAATTCCTCTAGTGGTTTTTGTTTGATTTGAGGTTTAACGTCCCCTGCAACACTGTAAAGGTCATTTTTGAGACGTTGCTTCCAATTTTGTAGGACTTTTACCCGACATTGAGACAAAAAGACATCTCAAGCCCTGTCGCCCAATGAAACCGATAGAGTTTATAAGCATGGACGGTCCGACTCGTGCGTACCGCTTTGCCTGGGCAGGCTTAGATCCTCTAAGCAGTTTACCCGTATTCGTGTGCGGGTCAGATGCAGCTCTGCGCGGAAGGATCTTGCAGCCCATTTATTTCTTCAAGCCCCGATGGGCGGGGGCCGTCATCTAGTGGTACATGTATTTGAAAGAATACTTTTTAAGTAATTTTGATAGGGCTGCCATGCGAGGATTCCTTTTCTTTGAACATCTTTCAGCCAAGGACAATTGCTGTAAAATAAGGTTAAATGTGGTTATAGTGGTTTGTTTGTTTCGTTAGTTTAACGGCCCCGTCAACACTGTAAAGTAGAAGTAAAACAAAGATCAGGAATCGATACAAATAACTTACTCCATCAAAGACACCAAAGGGAAAGAAACACAAACATTAAGCGACCAGACCATAATGGAAACCTAAACAAAGGAAGGCCATAAGGACAGTTACTTTCCCACAAAATGGCCATATGGCCATCCAAAATAAAAAGACACTAGTGATACACACAGTAAGTAACAAACAACAAAATAAATAAATCGCCACAGAAGAACCGCCTTGGAACGGTCAGTGGAAAGAATTCCACTTGGCGGGGAGGGGGGGGGGGGGCTTTAATCGATTTTACGTGGCCACAATCCTCGCCCTTACTTCCGTCGCGATTTAGACAAATACTTTGTTCCGTCCGCATGAAGGCCTCCTAACTCATCAGTGCAACATCTCCGTGAACACAAATAATCAAAGAACCACAGAAGTGAGACAACGGTGAGGACTCGACAGCAAGAAACCACTGAAATGCTGGAGCAAAAGAAAACCAACAGTTAGACTCAGATGGGCCCGACCAGAGACAGAGCATCAGGCACCAACCAACATTACCTTGAATTAGATCTCTCTAATTCTCAATAAGCCTTTACGTTGGAACCGTCATAGAATCTATGGCCTGACCCACCGGCGTGCAATTAAAGAGGGAAGCAAAGTTGCCAACCGTGATTGGGTTAACCACCATGCATGCAGTCTGTCGTATAATATCCATGTTGTACCAAATCTTTTTATCGAAGGTCATTTTGGAGACGTTGCTTCCAATTTTATGGGACTTTTACCCGACATCGAGATGAAATGACATCTCAAGCCCTGTCGCCCAATGAAACCAATAGGGGTTATTAGCATGGACGGTCCGCCTCGCACCGCGGTTCCTGGACAGGCTTAGATCCTCTAAGCGGTTTACCATTACTAGTGTGCGGGCCGGATTCAGCTCTGCGTGGAAGCATCGTGCAGCCCATATATTTCTTCATTTGGTTATAGTGGTCGGGAGGATATTTAAAATTTTGAGAGGTGATGAAGCGAGAACGCAGGCTTGCAAAACAAAGGCCTGTCAAAATGAAAAAAAAAAAAAAAAAAAAAAAGAGTAACGCCCAATTCGCGGCAGACATGAACTTATTTCCAAACTGACATCAAAATCATCGATTGGCTTGATATTGACGTCTGATTTAGACATCATCAGGATTTCAAGTTGGAGGGATGTCAGACTTTGAATGTATCAAGTAACGTACATCGTCTTTGTATTGCACGAAGATCTTCACGTCAGTACTATATGTTGATTTCAGCAGTTCAGCGCGAACAAGATTCCTTACGTTCAAAACCGATATTGTCAGGTCTTCTTTGATGTAGTCTACTTTGTTTTCGTAATCACGCAGTTAATTTCTCTTCTAAGTCTTTAGCGTGCGTAGTACGTGGTATATTTTACAATGAAAAAAAAAATCGCCCCCGCCCATCGGGGCTTGAACAAATATATGGGCTGCATGATGCCTCCACGCAGAGCTGAAACCGACCCGCACACGAGTACTGGTAAACCGCTTAGAGGGGCTAAGCCTGCCCAGGCAAAGCGGTACGAGTCGGCCCATCCATGCTTATAAACCTTATTGGTTTATTGGGCGGCAGGGCTTGAGATGTCATTTCATCTCAATGTCGAGTTAAAGTCCCACAAAATTGGAAGCAAAGCCTCCAAAATGACCTTTTCAGTGTTGACGTGGACGTTAAACCTCAAATAAAAAAATGAACATACACGGTAATGCCTGTCTACATCTGGGGGATTCATTTTGGCATTCATTATGTCTGAGACTTTGACAACGAGGCCATCTATATTTTCATTGTCTTCTACAACCCGGCTATTCGCACTCTATTTTTATACTGTTTATAAGGTACGGGGGTAGGCTGAAAAGTTCTGAGCCTGACCAGGATCCAATGGTTTGTCCATGCTGAAAGTGCCTTATTTTTCAACATAGTCTCCCTTCCTGTCCACACACTTCCTTCAGCGATGCTGGAGTCCTTGGATCCCAGTGGTATAGAAGGTCTCATCTTGGTCCATGAAAAACTCCTCCACAGCAGTTATCACCTCCTCGTCTGACCGATAATGCTATCCAGCCAAATGCTTTTTCATGTTTGGAAACAGGAAATAATCTGATGGAGCTAGATCAGGTGAATACGGAGGGTGATCGACAAGTGTGAAGCCACAGTCATGCACAGCAGCCATTGCGACACACGATTTATGAGCAGGCGCATTGTACTGATGGAACAAGACCCATTTTGTCAATTTTCCGGGTCGTTTAGCCTTAATTGCTTTTCGCAATCGTTTAGCAGATCTGCATAATACTCCCAATTAATTGTTCTGCCCTTTTGAAGGTAATCTATGAATATCATACCTTGGCATCCCAGAACACTGATGCCATCACCTTCCCTGCAGAGGAGACGACCTTTGCCTTCTTTGGAGGGGGTGAGCCAGGGTGCTTCCATTGCATGGATTGTCTGTTGGTCTCTGGCTCAAAGTGATGAACCCAACACTCATCCTGAGTGACAAAACGGTCAAGAAAACCATCTTGGTCTGCTTCAAAAATAGCCAGGTTGGCTTGTGACCGGTTCAGTCTGGTCAACTTTTGGTCAGGCGTCAAAAGCCGTGGCACCCATCTGGCGGAAACCTTCGACATTCCTAATTCACTGTGTAGATTGTTCTCTACTTGTTCACGGAAGATGCCAGCAGAGTTAGCTAACTGATTCACAGTTAAAGACAGGACTGGACTATTTAAGGGAGCACAGGAAAACCTGAGTCATTCTTTGTCTGACCTCTGAAGGGTTAACATCAAATTCTATTTATCTGATTGGCTGTAAATGGAGACCTTCTGTGACATCACAATGATTGACATTTTAATAATAAGTGATTGACAGCTCTGCGCTGTTTGAA
Source organism: Lucinisca nassula (assembly GCA_963580285.1). Taxonomy (NCBI): domain Eukaryota; kingdom Metazoa; phylum Mollusca; class Bivalvia; order Lucinida; family Lucinidae; genus Lucinisca; species Lucinisca nassula. The sequence continues at coordinate 91,763,875 of OY757015.1, forward strand.
GCTAACCTTGTTATCTCAATTATGTAACAGCAGGCACACTCCATAATTGGTTTCAATAGACAAACAAACAATTTAGTCATGATTAATGTATTTATTTTTTTTTTATTTTCAAATTACAAAGAAATAAAATGCAAACATATTTCATAAAGGTTAATTATATAGCATATTTAGTTCTAACATACCAAAAATAATAATAATAATAAAAAAATAAAGCTTCAAATTTGTTGAAAAATTATTAGTTACCACTATAGAAAACAGCTTCTTCTTCTGATAAATGAATAAATAAATAAATAAATAATGTTTGTATGAAAGAATTGTTTTTAAATTTGATATAATAGAAATATGTTTTCCATTCTTCTTCTTGTTTTTCTTCTTATAGAAGAAGAAAAATAAAAAGTAAAATGAATTATACACAGGCAGTCTTAGTAAAATAAATTAAATAAAATTGACACAGCTAAGCAAATGATGGAATGGCTGAATGCATAAAACAGTTGTCCAGGCTTATCTCATTCTAATCTCAGTTTAGATTTTTTTAAATAAAATATAGATTTTGGGTGCTTGTTAGAATGGTCTTAATCAGGCAGTTCTAATGAGCACCCACAATATACTGTCAATTTGTATGGCCTCAATGCGCAATTCAAACGAGCCCCCACAATATACTATAGAGTGTTGGTTTGTTTGTTTGATGTTTAACACCCCTGTCAACACTATAAAGGTCATTTTGGAGACGTTGCTTCCAATTTTGTGAGACTTTTACTCGACACTGAGATGAAAAGACATCTCAAGCCCTGTCGCCCAATGAAACCAATAGGGTTTATAAGCATGGACGGGCCGACTCGCACAGATTTGTCTGGGCAGGCTTAGATCCGCCTCGCACCGCGGTTCCTGGACAGGCTTAGATTCTCTAAGCTGTTTACCAGTACTCGTGTGCGGGTCGGTTTCAGCTCTGCGTGGAAGCATCATGCAGCCCATATATTTCTTCAAGCCCCGATAGGCGGGGGGCGATAGAGTGTTGGTACTCGGTCTCTTTTTAATGAGTACAAGGACTAGCATTTAACACATACAAAATGTTGAGATGAAAAGACATCTCAAGCCCTGTCGCCCAATGAAACCAATAGGGTTTATAAGCATGGGCGGGCCGACTCGCACAGCTTTGCCTGGGCAGGCTTAGATCATCTAAGCTGTTTACCAGTACTCGTGTGCGGGTCGGTTTCAGCTCTGCGTGGAAGCATCATGCAGCCCATATATTTCTTCAAGCCCCGATAGGCTGAGGCCGATAGAGTGTTGGTACTCGGTCTCTTTCTAATGAGTACTAGGACTAGCATTTTACACATACAAAATGTTCAATGAGGTGGCTCTAACGATTTTTGGGATATGTGTTAGAACTGTGTTATATCTCAAAATCTTTTTACAGTGAATCATGTTACAGAGAGGTTATTGTGTACAGAGAAAAATATGAAAACACACATTATATTTCTTCCAAACCTAAATTGACATCAGATAAAATCGTTTTCTGATTTCAGTCAAGTTTGCTATTTTATTTTCTATTACACAAAACTAGATTGTTTTCTATTTAAATGTTAATAAATAAATACATCTTTGTTTATGAAGCATAATCTATGTCCAATTTTTGGAGGTATTCGTTTGATAAATATATGGACAGCAGCTGATTATTACAGTCAATTACATCCTATAACCCTTATCAGTTTTATGGCCCCTTTGGGTAGCCAGCCCACCAAGACTAAGCCACACCTACTTTTATCTGCTGGATTTTGTCTTGATGCTAGCAGCTGACTTTGTACGAGGTGCAGTCAAAAAGTTCCTGGTCATCTATCACACTTTTCTGACGTCCGACCATGTTGAAACTAGCCATGCAAATATTTGGATTTCATTGCTGAAACTTCATAACATTTTATTGACATTGCGCCAGTATTTCTTTTTAACAAATCATTTATTATTACTCATTAACACCGCTACGGAGCACTTCAAATTAGTTGACAAGTCCGAGTTTTACCCCCTGTTCTTAGCGCCATTTCTTTCATTATTTGGCGCTATTTCGTCGTGAAATTTCATATGACGTCACGACAACGCCATTTCAAAACAACTTAAAAAAACAACGTCATCGCGTAAGAATTAACGGATTTATGCGCAAATTATTCAGCAATGGACAAAATCTGCGACGCGGTAACGTCGGCGCAAATCGATCGAACGGAACAGCGCGCAGTCATTAAATTCTGTGCGAGGGCTGGAATGACACCAACAGACACTTGGAAATTTTTAAATCAGAATGATAGAGTAAAGAAGTGTTCGAGAACGATTGTTTTTGATTGGCACAAACGTTTTCGGGATGGTCGTGATGACACCAAGGACGATAATAGAAGCGGTAGACCACAGAATTACGGCAGCATTGACAAAGTGAAGAGCGCCATTTCTTCTGATCGACGGAAATCGATTGACGATATATCAGATATTGTGGGAATGAGCCATGGGACCGTACATAAAATTCTGACAACGGACTTGGGAATGAATAAAGTGTGTGCCAGATGGATTCCTCGCCTTTTGACGATCGAAAATAAAAAAGCCAGGATTGAAGCGTCTGAAAAGTTTCTTCAGCGCTGGAGAAAAGAAGGCGATCGATTCCTCAACCGTATCATCACGACAGATGAAACGTGGATAAACTTTTATGACCCTGAAACTAAGAGAGAGTCCATGGTGTGGAAACGGCGGTCTTCCCCTCCCCTAAGAAGGCTAGAACCTCCAAATCATCAAAGAAGACCATGTACATTTTCTTCATGTACAGCCAGGGCATGCTCCTTCAGCACGCAGTACCCAGGGACGAAACCGTGAACAAAGGATATTATCAAAAGGCAAGCTACCTGTTACACATTCTTTTGATATCTTATATCTTAAGCCATAAAACTATGCTTGTAAGATATGTTCGAAGTCTATGTATTATCAATCAATCATTTTTATTTTACCGTTCATTTGAAAGTAAACATTTCCTTTTCATTGCCATTTTAGGTCGTGCAGAGGCATCTCACGCATGCCTTGAGAAAAAAGCGTCCGGACCTCGAGATTGAGAATCTGATATTCCATCAAGACAACGCCCCAGCACATCGAGCCGCAGATACTTTACTGACAACGGACTTCCTGGGATATGAAAGACTGCAACATCCGCCCTATAGTCCCGACCTTGCTCCTATGGACTTCTGTGTATTTCCGAGGTTAAAGGCAGACTTACGAGGTCGTAGATTTGATTCGGAAGAGGAAATAAAATTTGCCGTCAGATCAGCGGTACGCACCTATGAAACAGAGTGGTACAGGAACATTTATCAAAACTGGGTACATCGCCACAGAAAGTGTATTGAACACCAGGGAGAATACTTTGAAAAAGAATGACTGACATTTACAAGCGTCAATCCTGACGTCATTTCCAGAGATAACGTCATTGACGTCATAAGTGCTCCGTTCGGCGTGCGTACTGTTATTTGCAATGTAAACGGTGCTGTTTTGGTGAATGATTGTGATAAAACGTTAATACTGTGCTGTAGAAAAAAGATTTGTTTTTATACTGATCCTTTTCTTATTATTCTACTACCAATAATAATAAAGTTACAATTGCAGTCCTGGGACTTTTCGACTACACCTCGTACATGGGTTTAGAGCCATTAAAAATTTCTTAGATTAATTGATATGATCCTTACCACTGGGGAAAGACCGCGCAAAACTGCTACATGTATGTCAAAGCATTCACCCAACAGTAACACCAAATGCAAATCTTTGAGGCATAATTACCTGAGTGTTGCATTTGTTATGTATACCTTCAAATACGCGTTCTCTTATTACTTTGAGCAGTGTAGTATTTATGAAAATTAATTTAAGCTGAGTATTGGTGTGGAAAATATAGACCGCTTTTGTATACATCCGTTATCAAATCGTACTAGACTAGTACACCATGAAAAAGTACAGATCATAACCTTTTGAAAGGATATCATGTCGAGTATTTAGGATTATATAAATTTTGTTTGTTTGATTTAAGGTTTAAAGTCCCCGTCAACACTGTAAAGGTCATTTTGGAGACGTTGCTTTCAAATTTTGTGGGACTTTTACTCGACCTTGAGATGAAATGACAATTCAAGCCCTGTCGTCCAAGGAAACCGATAGGGTTTATTAGCATGGACGGGCCGACTCGCACCGCTTTGCCTAGGCAGGCTTAGATCCTCTAATTAACGGTTTACCAGTACTCGTGTGCGGGGCGGTTTCAGCTCTGCGTGGAAGCATCATGCAGCCCATCTATTTCTTCAAGCCCTGATGGGCGGGGGCCGTAAAGGCAATGGTTGAACGTTCGCAAGACTCAACATCACGAAAATACGCCTATATTATTTTGACCCCCTTGAACCTCACATTTATATAGTAAAACTGGGGTTTACAGGGGTATACATTATTTTTCTTATTTCTGCTCTAAATATAGATTGTAGTAGAACCGTCACGATTTCTGCTCAAACTAGAGATTGAGGGTACTCGTTAGAACCGCCTTATCGAGGCGGTTCTACCGAGCATCCCCAATCTATGTTTTGAGCAGAAATAAGAAAAAAAATCGAAATATTTCATCTGGTTGTTTTTTTTATTTTTCAGCGGTAAAATTTACAATGTACTTATATAGGCGTGTTTTCGTGTTCAGTTGTTGTTGATTTTTAACTGAAATCCCAACGGTTGTCGTTCCGTTGCATCGTATCAGGTGTTGGAATTGTGTGTTAGTCTGTGCTCGTATTTAGTTGTGTTTTAATGACACTTCTTTTCTTTAAGTGGAACGGATACACCTTAAGGCACCTCCTTCACATTGTTTTGTCTTACATTCTATTAAAATGAAAATGTTACTTTCTTTTAAGAGTAGGCCCCTTTTTCCAGGGAACAGTGTTTTCATAAACGTCAGTGGGAAGTCCAAACAGTCGACTCCCTTTGAAAAATGGCGGGAAAGCCTGCAAGGTGTACCCACTCCACTTAAGTGGTTTGGGTGACAGTTATAATGCCGCGTGAATGTTTCTATACTCTGGATGTACTTATGTAACATACAAGTACATGTATTTTAACTCTTATCCTGCTGTTAAATTACTTTATCCACACCTATTTCTGAGTACTCATCAAATCAAATAGCTTGATATAAGGCATTCGATTAATTCATAAACTGCATGACAAACGGTGTAGATCCTGAGCAGAAACCATCTAACCAGGATCTGCACTGTTTGCAAAGGTAAGCATTGTTGTTAGCGGAAAAAGGCTTGTATCTGAAAAAAAAAAAAAAAAAAAAAAAAAAACATTTGCCGCGTCAACCTTGCCATGTATTTTAGTATTTAGGTGAGAACCTAATTATGCAACATTCAGATTGCCATGTGCTATTGTGTTATTCACCATTTAATTCCGTTACAGTAACTATGATTTAATTACGATTCGTACATGTTAAAATGTGCATTGCGTGGAGGATGTGCCAGTCCTGCCGGGGTCGATAACATTCTTTCGTGTAGATTGATCTTGAAATCTTTTCTACGGTCATTCTCTCTCTTCTACTGATTCAAGAAGGACAACTGTACGATTTTGGCGAAAAAATGTACATTGGCCGTTAACTAAAAACTAATAAAAACAAACAAACAAAATCGTGGAGCATTACGATATACACCGCAATATGGATAAATGTAATCTGGTGGGAGCTGGGGGATAATTGAATCGATTCCTGATCATTGCTTTCACTTCTGTTTTGATCAGTCAAATTTCCCCTTCCCTAGAATTTCTGTTAAATAATGCAAATTCTTCATATACCGAAACACTGTTTTTGGTTTTACATTTATTTTTTGTGGTTGTGTTTGTTTTCTGCAAAGTTAATGATAACGCTACGTTTTTGATGTTGAGATTGTACATTTCACTTACTTGAAAGGTGATGTTCCTCTTGCGGTATCATATACGGTGTTTATATTTCGCAATTAATTCGATTTGCTAGTAGAGTGCCTAGTCATGTATTTAAAGACACATTTTTTTCCTTATATAAAAGGGGTGGCCTGTCTAATGATCTCCAATAACCATTTCCTTCGGACCATAGTGCACATCAAAGGCTTATCTTATCTAAGTGATTATGAGGTGATTATGAGCAGATTTCTTGTTTAATAGGGGGCTCAATAAGGGTACTTGAGTGATTGTATAATTTGCTGAGATTGTTTCCAACAACATATTGTGTAAATAACTTTTTTTTATTTTAAAATAAAGTCAAAAGTGCAAAGAAGTAAACAAACAAGGTAAATGAATTGATTAACCTCAAAATTTAATCAATCAATTTACCTTTATTTATTATTATTTATTTATTTTATTTTGGTTGAAAGTATGTGATACACAAATCATATAATGTCTTAAACATTAGCATTTTATAGTTTCAGTCAAGATGGAACTATAAATTGGTCTTTGTTTTAGACACAATCATATCAGAAAAGAGAGGAAAAAAAATTTTTTTTTGAGTTTATCTTTCTCTTTTTCAAGTTTAAAACTAAAATAACAAACACAATTAAATTTATTTTTCTTATTTATATTGCAAACAGTTGTGGGTGCTCGTTAGAGCCGACTCATTGAGGCGGTTCAAACGAGTACCCACAACCTATGACTCAATGAGACGATTCTTACGAGCACCCGCAACCTATGAGTTGGAGCAGAAATAAGGAAAATAATGTATACCCCCTTAAACCCCCATTTTCTCTATAGAAAGTGGGGTTAAGGGGATGTTCCTGTTTCCTCATAAACATATATTGTGTGTCCTCGTTAGAACTGCCTCATGGGGGCAGTTTTAACAAGCAGTCACACTGTAAAAACAAATTGTGGGTACTCGTCTGAACCGCTTCGCCGAGATGGTTCTAATGAGTGCCCACAATATATGTTTGGAGCAGAAATAATAAAGTTATCAGGATTTTATCTGGAAAAAAAAATCATTTTTGGTAGAAAAAATTTACCAATATATTTGAATTGGCATTTTCTGTAATGATTATAAATAAAGGCTACTAAATATAAATTCGGAAAAAAGTGCTGTTGTTTCTTCCTTGCAAATCAAAATAAGGACTTAGGTGTAAATGAATAGATGTCATTTGTCAAAGTCATATCCCTAGTTAATTTAGTACCCTCTCTTGGTCCCCTACCTGTATGACAGCCTGAATACCCCAAGTGTATTTTATTTCAATGCTGGACTCTTTAATAAACGGTCATTAGGATGTTATGTAATCAAAAAATGTGTCTTTAAACTAACTGACTTAAACACTCGTAATTAAGTGGTAATTGTTATACTTCTGAATCAGGGTCATCGGTATCGTAAACTGCGAAAAGCCTTTTCTAAGTTTTATAGATGTTATTCAGATTGAGTTTCAAAATTTAATGTTGGATGTAAATCCCTTCTGCACAAGGTCGGTACCTGAATTTTATAGTGATTTGGTATAAACATTCAGAAAAAATGCTTGCAATGGGTACAGAACTAATTTTCGTAAAATCATTTCTTCGATACAAAAAGAGAGGTACAACATAAATGTTATACGACATGCTGCCTGCATGGCAGTTAACCCAGTCACGGTTGATAACACTGTATCCCCCTATAATTGCACGCCGGCTGGTCAAACCCCAGATTCTATGGCGGTTTCAGCGTAAAGGTTTTCCTTTAGTTTTATGTTATGTCGGTTGGTACTTGATGCCCTGTCTCTTTTCAGACCCACTAGGTCTAGCTGTTGGTTGTCTTTTGATCCAGCATTTCAGTTATTTCATGTTGTCGAGTCCTCACCGTCGTTTCATCTCTGTAATCGTTTATTGTTTTTGTTCTCGGAGATGTTGCACTGATAAGTTAGAAAACCTTCATGCGGACTTAACAAATTATGTGTCTAAATGGCACCAGAACCAATGGGCGAGGCTTGTGGCCACATAAAATCGCTCCAATGACTGTCAGATTTTACGTTAACCTTCATGGTCTCATGTAATGGATACAACCGTGAAACCTTGCATAGTAATTCTTATTGACACATTGACTCCGTCTGCATGCACCCGGACCTGGTGACATGGACAAATATTTCACAACGCAATGGACAGAGTATAGCGTGAGGTCGCTATTCATTCCCAAGTTCATTAGAATATTTTTTGTTGGTGCACGCATTGGTTTGTGTTTTGTGAGCCGTTATAGCACTTATAGAGGATATTTGATTTTTTCAGTGTAAGATCGAATTTTATTTCATCGAATGAACACCAAATCCAGTATTTTCACGAGTGGCGTAGCCACTCGTGAAAATACCAGTTTTGGTGTTCATGAGTGATAAAAAATTTGATCTAACACCGAAAAAATCAAATTTTCTGTTTCTTACATGCTTCAAAAGGGCAATATTTAGCTTCACTAATCGCGTAACTCACCCTAAGAGAGAACTTACTTTGTTCCTGGTCGTTTCGCGTCAGTTTAGTGGTGTGCAACGTATTTACTGGGTATAATATTGGGTGTAATCTAAAGGTTTGCACCTGGGAAATAGCCTAGGATAGCTTTTTTATGAATGGTAACTGAAATAATTGAGATATTAGTTTCCCAAAGAAGGCGCGGACAGATCTAACGTCATGCAATAACATACGTGACGTCAGCGTCGAAAATGATGTCATTAACGTCCTCGTGATGTGTGAACGGGCTTAGCGTCAATTCTAATACAGTTCATTAATTTTCAATCATCTGACGATGGAAAAACTGACCACAGAATTAGATATGGAGAAAAAAGTAGTCCCAAACAGTGAAAAATAAAATTGATATCAGTCACTGTTTGAAACAGTGACAATATCGTTTTCTATTTCACTTAGAAATCTCCATATTTCATTGAAATGCAGGTTAGAAAGCATTTTAATGCACACGTCCACCTGATATATCCGTGTTATTTCACCGGATTTTCCTTAGTAACGTGATTCTACTGTACTAGTGTTACGCAACTGTCCACGCTGGTCGTTATATGCAAATAAAGCGTATAATGAGCTTATTTGCATGGCGATTAATGTATCGAACTTTGGAATGACGATAAATTTATTGAACTTTGTCATTCGGTGAAAGGTAAATCTTTGTTGTTAGATCGAACATTCTGTTTTCCGCTCGTAACATGAAATTTCCGATCGTAAAAGCGACGATTTACGTCAACTAATGAAACCATGGCTTACCTAGTATTTTTTCTAAAAATCAAACTTTCTTAATTTTGTGTAAAACATTTTATTAACGTCTACAACTGTTCTAGAAAGTGTTTGCCTTATAGTTATTCCAAACAACTTACAAGAACCCCGTATATATACATGCGGTCATGGTGATTGTTGCTATGGACGCAACTGTACAAACACGTAGTGGATGGAAGAAATGGTGTTTACTGTGCTGGGCATTCGTGGAAATCTGCCTGTTGAGTGGGATTCACTTAGGTTGGGGATCGTTAGTTTTTGTTTTAAAGGATGATGGTATTTACGCGAATTTATGCCAAGGAAGTGAAATGTATTACAATGAAACAAACTCGACATCTTTATTTGCGGAATCTACATCTGACCATCGACCTTCGGAGGTTTCAACTAGACCTAGCCCAACAACGTTTTTGCCGACCAAATATACTCTAACGGAGGTCATCAAAACTGAACCATCTAGAAAAAAGGATAACGCTTGCAAGCCACAAGATGAAAAGCTGGCACTTTGTTTTGCTATTTGTATGGCTTTGTATAGTACCACAGCTGCTCTTATGGGTCATATTAATTACAAGTTTGGGACAAGAATATATAGATTGGTCGGCTTGTAAGTATAATTTTCATATTAAAAAAAAACACATGTATTTGCGATATTGCTATACTTTATTGCTCTCCATTATAAAATACGCCTGTTCAAATATATTGACAATTTTACCATCAAAATATGAAACTTTTCAGGTTTAGTATTCTGGTGTTTTTCTGACATAGGTTTTGTGGTACTCGTTGGAAACGCTACGATCAGGCGATTCTGCTGAATACCACAATCTATGTTTTGAGCACAAATAGAAAAAATAATATATACCCGTGTAAACCCGAGTTTTACTATTAATGGAGTCAAAATTAAATTAATGTGTTTACTTGGTGCGCATTTTCAGTATATTGTATTAATCAATTCGAAAATTGTACGAGACTTCTGTAGTGTCGATTGTCTGAGTGTAGGTTACAAAATGGTCCAGAACCGGGACTTAGACTGTTTCCATTACGAAAACACGCCTATACAAATACAGTGTAACCTTTATCGCCGTAACAATGAAACTTTTAAGATGAAAAATTGTGATATTTGTCTTATTTCTGCTCAAAATATAGATTATAGTTACGCGTTAGAACCGCCTCATAGAGGCGGTTTTAACGAGTACCCACAATGCATATTTTAGAGCAGAAATAAGAAAATAAGGTTTGTCCCCATAAACCCGAGTTTTATTGTATAAAAGTGGGGTTCAAGGGGGTCAAAATTATATAGGCGTGTTTTCATGATGCGGTTTAAAAAATACAAGTAAGGCAATGATCAAGAATCGATACAATTAACCCACACCTGCCATCAGAAACACCAAAGGGAAAGAAACACAAACATGAAACAACTAAAGCCTTACGGAAATATAAATAGGGGAAAGACAAAAGGGCAATTACTCTCCTACGAAATGGCCAATTGGCTATGCAAAACAAAATGATATAAGCGAAACACATTCAAAGACGAACTGTAACAAAAATAAACCGCGACAGAAGAACCGCTTTGAAACGATAAGTGAAAAGTATTTCACTGGTGGGGTGGGGCTTAAATCGATTTTACGCGGCCACTCTTAATTTTCTGTAGTGTATGCAAACAGTGTATATCCTGATCAGACCTCTGGCTCAGCAGCATCCGATATGGATCTACACTGTATGTCAAACAAAACCCATGCTTTCGGTCCAGGTTATATGGATAGCCATCACAATAGTAGTAATGCGAAATACTCCTACCTCACAGCGATAAGCATTTCGCGGCTTTTTCTATAGCTACCTGTAACCTAGACTTCCAAACACCAGGGATAGTCACGTGGACATCAAAAACGAAAAGCTAGTGTGCATTGTAACTTTGGGTGTATTGTTGACCCAAATAGCAAAAATAGCTCTCAAATAATTAATTCTAATAGTTCTAAGTGTTTTGGTCGTCATTGTATTTAATGACTGAATATCAAATGCGAGATTTTGATAACAGTTCAAACCCTGCCACCCAATGAAACCAAAAGGCTTATATGCATTGCACGGTCTGACAAATATCACTTTGCCTTGGCAAGCTTAGTCCTAAGTGATTTACCAGTACTAATGATTGGTCAGTTTCAGTTCTGCGTGGAAGCATCATGCAGTCCTATCTATGTCTCCAAGCCCCGATGGGCGGTGGCTATATTGTTGCACACTGGGGTGGGATAACAAGGATAGATTTAGAATTTGTATCTCCTCTGTAAACTTCGGAAATCCTTATGTTATTCGAGACTATAATGATCTTTCATGGACTTGAGAAGTGGATGGCAACAAATACGCCAGAAGGTCACTGCCCGGCAACTCAATACTTGCGAGCGATTCCGGAGTATTCAGAAAATATATTTATCAGTTTATATTGCCAATGCTATCACAAATAATGGCTCATACAAAACACATATATCGCCAACTTCTCTCGCTTTGCCTTTTGTTTGAGATGTCCGCCCAAAAACAACTGTGCTGTTCCTGACTATGAGGAGACTTGGTGTATTACAATGGTCAAACGCATGGATTGTCAAGAGAAAGGGGGACTTCAATATATAAAATCATTCCAGCTTGTACTTAAAATACAAGACATATATCCCTGAATACCTGCAAATCCGACAAACAAACCCGTATTTCCAAGTTTCCAGTCGTTAGTTTATCGGATAAGCAAGACTAACGGCCCGGTCACACTTTCATGTATTGATTGCTTGGTTTTAGTACGTTTTCCATCTCTACCTTTAACCAAACTTTTGTACCGTTGTAGAGATAAAGATTTTGCTCCGTTTCTTATACCTTTCTAATTACGTTTAACTACAATTTATTTATTATTACCCGGTTATCAAACGGCCTAGTTTCACGCCTTCACTAGGGATGAGTACGGTCTACAAGGTACCTTCAACGTTATAAAATGTTTTGCTAGGTGCCTGTTACGATTCAATACGTTTCCCTACGACTCAGTACGTGTTAATAGGGATAAATAAGTAGTGTAAGGGAGGGATAATAACGTGGTTGAAATACCCCTGACGATAGAAGTCAAACTTGTAGTCGCAAAGAACCAAAAGTGGTCAGCTATTTGGACCATTCGATTGCAGGATGCCAGGATGTCTTAACGTCGAAGTGAAAGGGAAGGGAGCAAGATCCGCACCAAATGGTGCCAAACTGGAGTCTGTGTCATGATACATCCAATCAGAAGCACAGCAAGCGGACGACCCTGAGCTCGAGCACTTCAAACTGTGGTCTGCGGTTGAGCCGCCTTGTCGCCCAGATTGCTCTCCTCGTACTTCTCTTGCCTTTTCTTCTTTCTGCGCCACGTTGCTCACAGCAACCATATATTGCAGCTTGCCTACATCAATTCTTGTTAGAAAAAGTTATAATCATGCGGGTTCATGATGCTACCATAACATTTTAAAACAGTGAAACTTAAGCCACAGTCTGACTGTCACGCATTGAGTGCTATGATTTATTACTTTTTAAAACGTAGCAGAACGGCAATATACGTAGTAGAACGTACGGAAATGTATTATTTACGGCTACATATGGCCACATAAGTAACCAAGCAACGTTTGTTTTGAAACTTAAAAAACATACGTCGAATTTTTATATACGTAGCGTAAACATTGACAAGCGTAGTAAATCGTCGCAGAAACGTGTAAACGAAACATATTCATTACGTACCAAACTGTACGATGATTTTTTGGAGGCCCTTAAGGTTTTACTCCGCATCTGCTACGGTTTCCTACGTATTATTACTTTTTATTTTACGTTTTAGTGGATTTCGGTAGCTATTGCTAGGTGTCACAATGTAGTAAAACGTAATAAAACGTAGACGAAACGTATTCAATACATCCACAAACGTAATAAGCAATTTACCTTGAGGACTTCCACGTATAACTCCGCATAATCCAGCGTTTCCTACGTCCTACTACGTTTACTACGTTTTATTCTACATTTGTTACGTTTCGCTAAGTTTTTGCTAGGTATACGCTACGTTAATCGAACTGCCAAGTATATTTTGACACACTTCAAAACAAACGTAGCGGGATAATGTATGTAGCTGTATATAGCCGTACGTAATACTTTTCTTCATGTTGCCGGTCTGCAACATATGAAAAACATCATATACCTTAGCCCCAAATACGTGACATTGTGCTTTATGTATGTCCCCATGAGAAATGAATGATGGTAATGTGTTTTATTCAGTTAAAATATTGTATGGTTTTGTTTTCTTGTTGCATGAAGAAAACATGCCAAACCAGAATGAATTTATTCACGAGTCAGAAATTCTACTGAATGATTGCGTGTCCATAAAATAACATATGATATTATATAAAGTCTTACAACCTTATATTATTCTGTTGAAAATAAAATAAATAATTCACCAAGATCCACAAAATATTGCTCTTTAATAATTTGGATTCTGTATAAAATTTTCACCTTGATGTCAATTGATTTGATATAATGACATCTGGCTGTCAGTACTCAGCTGGCTGTCAATAACTAAAGGGGTAAATGTAGTATCTGGATCACTGATATTTTTCTGGAATGTTTACAGAAGTAAGCGAAAATTGACTGGGGTCTTTGTTCCACAGATTGTCAGCAACAACTATAATGGTACTGTTTTATTTTTTTTTCAGCGTTATATTTACCGGTGGAGCAATAATGATGGCGTTTGCGAGCGTTGGTGAGTACATACTTTACACGTGAACATCACTTAAGGGGAATGGGAACACCTGACAGATTTTACCGCCATTTTACAAAGAGGGGCAACTTTCGGAACTTCCTGTTCGTTTTTCTATAAGCTTTATCCCACGGAAAAAGGGGCCAGCTCTTAAAGGAAAGAATTTTCTCCTGAGGGGCAAATTCTTTTCTTTAAGAGTTGACCCCTATTGACATGGGAGACAAACAAACTTTGGAGGAGTTGCCTCCCATGACGGTTTACCAAATCCCCTTAAAGAACCTAATCCATACTAGATTTATACTTTGTAAAATTAGATCGTATATACTGAAAATATCTACACATCAAGTTAACAGGTGCGTGAAACGAATACCCCTCTAAACCTAACTCTATATAGAACGAACAGGTGTTTACAAGGGATACACTATTTGCTCTAACACATAGGTTGTGGGTACTTGTTAGAACGAGGCGGTTCTGAGGAGCATACAATTAACCCACAGCTCCTATCAGTGTCACCGAAGGAAAAGAAACACAAACATAAAATAACTAGACCCTAATGGAAACATCAATAGCGGAAAGCCAAAAGGACAGTTACTTTCCCACAAAATGACCAAGAGGCTATCCAAAACGAAATAATATAAGCGATGCACACACTCAAAAGACAAACAATAACAAAACTAAAACGCGACAGAAGAACCGCCATGGCACGGTCAGTGAAACGAATTCCACTTAGGGCTTACATCGATTTTACGCAATTGCTATCCTCGCCCTTACTTCCGTCGCGATAAAGACAAATAGTTTGTTCAGCCCGCATGAAAGCCTCATAACTCATCAGTGCAACATCTCCGTGAACACACAAAAAATCAAAGCAACCACAGAGATGAAATAACGGTGAGGACTCGACAGCAAACAACCACTGAAATGCTGGAGCAAAAGAAAACCAACTGTTAGACTCCGATTGGCCCGATCAGAGACAGAGCATCAGGCACAAACCGATATTACTTAGAATTAAATTCTCAGTAAGCCTATACGCTCATCACGAAAACACGCCTATATAATTTTGACCCCCTATAACCCCACTTTTATGAAGTAAAACTGGGGTTTGCAGGGGTATACATTATTTTCCTTATTCCTGCTCTAATACATACGTTGTTGGTACTCGTTAGAACCGCCTCGGCGAGGCGGTTCTAACGAGTGCCCACAATCAATGTTTCGAGAAGAAAAAGGAAGAAAATCGCAATTTTTCATCAGAAAATTTTCATTTTTTGGAGGTAAAACTTTCAATATATTTAGATAGGCCTGGTTTCGTAATGTGGAACCCTCAGTGAATCTGAGGCCTGACCAACCGGCGTGAAATTTAAGAGGGAAGCAAAGTTGCCAACCGTGATTGGGTTAACTACCATGCATGCAGTCTGTCGTATAACATTTCTGTTGTACCAAATCTTTTTATGTCGAAGAACTGGTTGCTGGAGTCAATGCAATTATATATACCCGCTATAATCAAGATGATTAAGAAATTGAACCGCTTAATTTTTATTGAAAAAAACTGACTACGTTCCGCATTCTTTCAGAAGTACCATGGCTGATCTTTCCTGGACTGGCTATGATAGGGATTGGTGGGCTTCCTCTGTTAGTGAGCAATACACAGGTAAACATCATGTGAACTAATATACGTGTATCCATTCAATACTATGCGTGTAAATTATAAAAAAATAGAAGTGAAGGCAATGATCAGGCATTGTTATAATCATCTCACACCTCCCATCCGATCCACCAAGGGGAGAGAAACAAAAACATTAAACAACTCCACCGCAATGAAAATGTCACAAGTGTAAAGCCAAAATGACAATTATTTTGCCACAAAAAGGCCAGATGCTACCAAAAATAAAAGATATTAACAATGCCTAGACATAAAGACAAATGTAACAATAAAACACAACAGAAGAGCCGCCTTGGTACTGCCAGCGGGTTAAACAAAGTCCGCATGGAACTTTTCTTATTCATCAGCGCAACATCTCCGAGAACATAAAAATGAAACGAGAACAGCGATGGAACAACGATGAGGAATCGACAGCTTGAAATAACTAAAATCTGTAACAAAAACAAAACCAACAGTTGGACTACGATGGATCCGACCAGAGACAGAGCACAATGCATCAACAGACATTGCTTAAAGAAGTTTAAGCAAGTCTTTAGGCTTAGGCATTCGTCGAATCAGAGGCCTGACCCACCGGCGAGCAATTAAGTAGGGATGCAAAGTTAACAACCGTGATTTGTTAAACTACCTTGCATGCATTCTGTCGTATAACATTAAATTGTTGTACACGCTATTTATATTATATCGAAGCATGATCTGCTGCCGAGGGGCCCTAGCAAGTTTGTTAAAATAATGACTTTTGGTTGACCTTGACCTGTTTTACACCAAGGTCAAATTTGGTCACTTAGACATTTATATGGAAAAAATGGCAAAACAGTTGACTTTTTTCTGATTGCATGGTATCTTTTGGCATCAGATATGACAACTGCAAGCAGCTGAAAGGAAGTTTGTCAATTCCAAAGACCAAGATCATTTACTAGCCTGGATGGGTAAGGTTCAGTGTTTTTATTTTCTTTTCTAATTAAACTGCTGTGTTGATTGAAACCAAATTACAAATGGAGCCTCTTGGGGAAGGGTGAACGAAAGTTTGTTCGTAAGGACTGGGTCGCATGAGAAATATGGCCGCCATGCCCATATATGGTAAAATTTTAAAGATTTTTTTCTCAGGAACCAAATTGCCGATGACCTTGAAACTTGGCCTGCAGCATTCGGGACTCGGGCCTTGCAAAGTTCGTTCAAATGTTGACCTTTGGTTGACATTGGCCTGTTTTATGTCAAGGTCAAATTTAGTTACTTAGACATTTGTAGGTCAAAAAAGCAAAACGGTGGATTTTTCTGATTACATGGTAACCTGTGGCATCAAAAGTGATATTTGCAATCAACTGAATGGAATTCTGGCAATTCCAAAAGTCAAGATCATTTACTAAGGACTGTGTCACATGACAAATATGGCCCGATTACACTCTTCTGGAGGCCATGTCTGTTGATCTGAACATTGATATTTGCCATTTTGTCTATGGACTAATGATTTTGGATTAACGCTTTGGTACTACGACCTAAACTACTTACTATCTATTGTCATGAATGGCTCAGATTCTGTTTTTTTTATATTTTCTTCTCCATCTAAACTGCTGGGTTGATTAAATCAAATTACATGTGGAGACACTATGTGAAGGGAGAACGAAAGTTTTTAAGGACTTGATCACATGCCCATTATGACCATCATGCCAAATTAAAAATATTATTCTCCAGAACCCAATGACCAATGATCTTCAGACGTGATATATAGCATTAGGGACTTGGGTCCTATCAATTTTGTTCAATTTTTGTTCAACCTTTGGTTGACCTTGACCTATTTTACGTCAAGGTCAAATCTCGTCACTTAGATATTTGTATGGAAAAAAGCCATAACAGTGTTTTTTCTAGTTCTATTGTAGCTCGTAGCATCAGAATTGATATTAATATTTGCAATCAGCTGAATGAAAGTTTATCAATTCCAAAGATCAAGGTCATTTACTGACCTTTGTCCTGGATGGTTTAGATTCAGGATTTATTTATCTTCTCTACTAAAACTGGTGTGCTGGTTGAGCAGATCCTCTGTGGGATGAGGCAATGAAAAGTTATTCGTGAGATTGTAGTCACATGACCGAGATGGGCATAAACCACATGACCTCTGATGAGCGTCGTGGTCCATGGGCCTCGTTTTCGTTGCCAAACTACGATTTTTTCTGCTTAGTGGCGGGACATCAGCAATTGTGCAGCTAGTATTGTCCTGGAAATTACTAGATTATTTCCTTCCTGACAGAAAAGATCTTTCAGCGACACGCAGTTCATCGACAGATTTGAAAATAATTTCCCTATAAACCATTATGCTATAATATTCGAACAACGGCCCCGCCCATAGGCCATTGGGGCTTGAAGAAATAAAAGGGCTGCATGATGCTTCCACGCAGAGCTGAAACCGACCCGCACACGAGTACTGGTAAACCGCTTAGAGAATCTAAGCCTGCCCAGGCAAAGCTGTGCGAGTCGGCCCGTCCATGCTTATAAACCCTATTGGTTTCATTGGGCGGCAGGTCTGGAGAAGTCATTTCATCTCTATGTCGGGTAAAAGTCCCACAAAATTGGAAGCAACGTCTCCAAAATGATCTTTACAGTGTTGACGGGGACGTTAAACCTCAAATCAATCAAACAAACAAACAAACAAATATTCAAATAAATGATATTGATACAAATGTTTTACAAAAATGTCCAAATCGTATTAATAAATCATTTGGTTGAAATAAAATAAGTGGTTTGGACCATCAATGTTGATCGAAACATTTGAACACCAGTGTGGCATAATGCATTCTTCAAATCTCCAAAACGTATATCTTTTAATGAAAAAAGGCGGTTCAAATGAGCACCTACATTTTTGCGATAGTCATTACATCACGTGAACAAGTCCGTGAAAAGAAGACCCCCCCCCCCCCTTAACCCACTTCATAGAGAGAAAACTGGAGTTTATGGTGGTATACATTATTTTTCTTATTTCTACTCCAAGACATAAGTTGTGGGCACTCGATAGAACCGCCTCAACGAGGCGGTTCTTACGAGCACCCTCATCCTATAATTTGAGCATTGATAAGAAAAATATAACGGATTTTCATCAGAACAGTTGCCATTTTGGAGATGAGAAAAGTGTACTATGTCGCACGGGTGTGTTATCGTAATGACACGGACATACCGACGTGTTATTTTTCATTATTCAGGTTTAAAAAATATTAATAAACGTTTAATCAGAATGTCAAATTCCACACGAGATTAAATACTTTGAATGTTTTTTGTTTTGAAGAATAGAGGTGTCCATTTTAACCACAAATTTAGGTAACTAAGTTAATTTGATATGCGTAATCCATATCTCTTCTACTGATTCACCGCGAGAAAATCTTATGGGACTCCCATTTATGAAAGACATTGCATGAATTTATGGCATATGTACAGGTGTTTGAAATAATCGAATTTTGGATTGCGATTACAATTCGCCACCGCCCGCGATGTTTGTTGTTGTTGTTACTCTTCCAACTCTCATACCAAGCTGGATTTAACTCTAGGAAACTCTAGTAGTCGTAAGATTTCAACTCCGCACGATTTGGTGTAACACCAGTTAACTCTAGTAGGTCAACTGAACTCGCCCATTGTGTATTTTATAAAAGATGTTACAGAGGACTGCTCACGATGGGCCTATTAACGCGGTGGAGATTCCAGCTCATTAAGCATATCGCCGCCAGTTCCATCGAGCAGCCGTGCATGTACGTAAGTTCGCGAGCATATTAAATTTTGCAATATATACCTGGATATAACATGCATGGAAATATTTCATCAGGTGCATAGTTTCTTTGCAGTACTTTTCAGTCTTTTCAGTTATTCTTGACTCCCTTGTTAACTCTAGGAGTCAACTACAATTAGACAACGTGTTAACTTCTAGTCAACTGTAGAATTAACTACTGTTTGTTAATACAGCTTGGCATCACGAAAATACGCGTATATAATTTTGACCCCCCCCCCCACCCTATAACCCAAATTTTTATAGGAAATCTGGGGTTACAGGGGTATACATGTTTTTACTTATTCATTACGATAACACACAAGTGCGACATCTCCAAAATGGCTACTTTCCTGAGAAAAACTACATATTTTTGTTGTTTTTTTTACTTCAAACATAGGTTGTTGGTGCTCGTTAGAACCACCTCATTGTGACGGTTCTAACGAGTACCCACAATCTATGTCTTGGAGCAAAAATAAGAAAAATTATGTACACCGCCGTAAGTCCAAGTTTTCTCAATACAAAATGGGGTTTGGTGGGGTGTTTATTTCATGGACTTGTTCACGTGATGTTATGCTTGAAAACACAGATTGCGGATACTCCTTAGGACCGCTTCGCTGAGGCGGTTCTAACGAGTACAGACAATCTATGTGTTCGGTCGTAAATTTTTTAATATATTTGAATAGGCATGTTTTCGTTATGCGTGGTTGACGTGCGCTCACTATTGTATTATTTCAGCCTGTGCACAACCTTGCTTAGAATGCCATTTCCCCCACTGATTGAACAAATGTTGTTTCACATTACGAAAACACACCCGTGCGACATAGTGCATTTTTCATATCTCCAAAATTGCTACTTTTCTGATGAAAATTCGTAATATTTTTCTTATTTATACTGCAAACATAGGTTGTGGGGTGCTCGTTAGAACCGCCTCATAGAGGCGGTTCTAACGACTACCCACAACCTATTTCTTGGAGAAGAAATAAGACTAATAATGTATACCCCCGTAAACCCTAGTTTTCTCTATATAAAGTGGGGTTTAAGGGGGTGTTCATTTCACGGACTTGTTCACGTGATGATTGCCATTCATAGAACGCGTATCTAAGATTCTGATCAGACTGCGAGGATATGAACTAATAAGAAATGGTTATTCAGAAAAGGCCACACTCAAGAACGCAGCCATCTCAAGTCACCTAAAGAAAGTAAACCATTACCAAAACATGCCTATATAAGTACATTGTACGGCTTATCGCCGAAAAAATGAAAATTTTAAGAGCAAAAATTGTGAAATTTTTCTTATTGGTGCTCAAAATATAGATTGTGGGTACTCGTTAGAACCGCCTCATCGAGGCGGTTCTTACGAGTACCTACAATCTATATTTTAGAGCAGCCATAAGAAAAATAAGGTTTACCCCCTTAAACCCCAGTTTTACTATATAAAACTGGGGTTTAAGGGGGTCAAAATTATATAGGCATGTTTTCGTGATGGACATGGAGGCACACACAAAAACATCAGACAAAACATGAACCTTCGGCACAAAGCCAGCAAACAAAAAAAAATGAAGCCAGATCCCCTTTTTCTTGGCTTGTTCCGAATATAAAATGTCTATGCTCTTGCAAATTAAAATCTAAAATGAGTTCCTTTAAGAGCAATGAAAACATTCATAAGAAAGAAGATGGGTCATACTACGTAGTTTCGGCTAATAAATAAAAATCAAAAATGAGTTCCTTTAAGAGCAAGGAAAACATTCATAAGAAAGAAGATGGGTCATACTACGTAGTTTCGGCTAATAAAGCCTCATCAGTAACCCTGTATTGATCCGGCAAAGAAAGCCAGAGGAAACATACTGCAATTTTGCGAATTTCGAAAAGGCGATTCAAAGACTGATATAAATCAATATGGGGTCCAAATAATTAAAAACCTGTCTAGAATATGAGTCTTAACCAATAGTTTATTTCCGATTTCTCAGAATATTCACGATGATCTCAAAGGACCAAAAGTAAAATATAAACTGCACTATGGTTGATGTACGGGGAGACGTTTTACGGCCGCCACACGGCACAACACCAGCTGCAGTGAAGGCAAATAAAAATAAAAAATATGTTCCTTTAAGAGCAATGAAAACATTCATAAGAAAGAAGATGGGTCATACTACGTAGTTAGTCTGATTGTATTACAAAAAGACGCCTTTTCAAATACGTTGAAAATTTTACCGCCGAAAAAAAAATATATATATATATATATTTATAAGGTAAAAACGTGAGGTTTTTCTTATTTTGCGAATACACATGTAGATTTTGGGCACAGGTTAAAATCGCCTCGATGAGGCGGTTCTAATGTGTACACACAATCTATATAATAGAGCAGAAATAAGAAACAATAAGGTTTACCCCTGTAAACCCCAGTTGTCAAGTACTATATAAAAGTGGGGTTCAAGGGGGTCAACATTATATTTTGTATTGTTTGTATTGGAGTTAAACGGCCCAGTCAACACTATTTTAGGTCAGTTTTGAGCCGGTCAGTTTACATATTCACACCTTTCCTGGGCAGGATTATACGCGTAAGCGGCTAAACAGTTCAGTGCACATTCTTTCGCCTGAAACAGACAACTGCCTTTCTTGAATCAGCGGAAGGAAGCGAATGACCGTAGAAAAGATTTCATGATCAATATACACGAACGCATGTTGCCGCTCCCGGCAAGTAGTGAACCCTCGTCCTCCTGATCACCAGTCAGACGCGCCCATGATCCGACTGAGCTACCGACGAGGCCGGCAGGTCAACATTATATAGGCGTGTTTCGTGATGGTTCGGCTTGCCGGATTGTGTCTTACGTCATATTGTTTCTGTTTGATTCAGATCGCTAACTTGTTCGATAAAGGCAGGTCTACCATTGTTGTTGGTCTGAATGCTGCCTACATAGTATCGTCAGGTGTGCAGCTTTTAATTAAGGTAAGAGAATTTCAACACATTACGAAATTACGCCTATACATATATATTGTCATTTTTACCGCCGACAATACGAACATTTTAAAATGAAAAATTGTGATATATTTTTATTTCTGTTCAAAGTATAAATTGTAGGTACTCGTTAGAACCGCCTCATTGACAGCCTCGATTCGACCTCCTCATCGAGGCGGTTCTAACGAGTACCAACAATCTATATTTAGAGCAGAAATAAGAAAAATAAGGTATACCCCAATAAACCCCAGTTTTACTTTATAAGAGTGGGATCCAATGGGGTCAAAATTATATAGGTGTGTTTTCGTGATGTGATTGAAAGCTATCAAGTTTCCTTCTGAAACATCACGAAAGCACGCCTATATAATCCTGATACCCTTGAAGCCAATTTTATATATTAAAACCGGGGTTTACAAGGATAAACCTTTTTTTATATTATCTTATTTCTGCCCTAAAATATAGATTGTGGTTACTCGATAGAACCGCCTCGTACCCACGATATATATTTTGTGAAGAAAAAAGAAAAAAAAATATCACAATTTTTCATCTGACAATTATCGGTTCTTTTTTGTTGTTGTTGTTTTCGGCGGTAAAATCACAAATATATTTGAATAGATATATTTTCGTAATGATTTGAAAGATCGTATTATACATAGAAAATGGGACACTCTGTTTTATTGAGACTCACCAGAAGTAGTTCTCAAAATTGCATCACTGCCAACGTCCTCTTGTATTGAAAATTAAACTATATGAGAAAAAAAAAAAAAAAAAAAAAAAAACAGACACACCTGATACTACGGTTCTAGAATACTAAAGATGTGTTTTCAGAATTGCGGACCGTTCAGAACCGTTTGCTGGTAACACGTCCAACACTATTCATTAATCAGGACCGGTCACAGAACATAAATTTTAATTCGGATCTAATAGGTAAGGCGAAAATGTGTGTGCGTTTGAACTTTATGTCACATCAACAAATAAGGTTATACGGAACGGTATATTGATTTAAAGACTCATCCGATAGTCTGTAGAAGCCCGGAATCGAACCAGAGTCCCCTGATTAATGAGGCGAGTAGCTTAAACTATTTCTCACGTCCTTGTGTTTGGCTTTATTCAGGCTGAGGTAGCCGATTTCAATACGAGAAAGTTAGATATAATCTGAGCTCCGCCAAGCGAATTTGTGTCTTCGAGCATTCCGTCATGACAAGTTTTAACTGCGCATGCCCAGCCATTCAGAGGGGCCAGGGATATGGCTTTCTGTCTGAAGGTTCCTCTTGATTCTATGCTTATATGAGCGAGCAGCGAAGGTTCAGGCGAGACTGCGCGGATGCGCAGGCTCGCCTAAGCCTTCGCTGCTCGAATAGGCGATATGTACCAAAATCGCTTGACGGGGCCCATCTATCTTTCATTTTGCCGGTTGAATAGGTTTATAGGCTAGTCAGGGTACTAGATACATCTGCCTTCATACAAGGCAGACAACTTTCGCGATTTTGTGTGTGTTTTTTTTTTTTTTTTTGTGTGTGTGTGTGTGTGTGTGTGTGTGTGTGTGTGTGTGTGTGTGTGTGTGTGTGTGTGTGTGTGTGTGTGTGTGTGTGTGTGTGTGTGTTTTAATAAATTGTGTACATCTGAAAAAGGGGTCAACTCTTATAGTAAAGAATTCCTTAAAGAGTAGGCCAGTCTATTGACATGACAGACAGATATATGTGAAAGAATAGCCTCTGCTTCTTTAAATTATCGATACTAAATGAAATTACTAACCCGAATTTAGTTGTTGAAATGAATCCAAAGTGTTACATGTAAACACGAGTAACTATTGACGTATTTTGACTCATACTTTACATTGCCATAACCTCTTCCGAGCTCAATGAGATTGTCCTGACATAAAATCTCATTACGATAATATACCCGTGCGACATAGTGCATGTTTTCTCATCTCCAAAAAGGCTACTTTTCTGACGAAAACCTGCGACATTTTCCTATTTTATACAGCAAACATAGGTTTTGGTTCTCATTAGAACCGCCTCATTGAGACGGTTCTAACGAGTACCCACAACATATGCCTTGGAGCGGAAATAAGAAAAATAATGTTTATCCCCGCAAACCCCAGTTTTCTCTATATAATGTGGGATTTAAGGGGATATTCATTTCACGGACTCGTTCACGTGATGTGTTAAACGATTCTTTCTACACCAGTAGGTCTCGCTATAAGCGAAAGTTCTTACTCTGACGTTTGTGGTGCAAGGAAACGCTTGTAAACAGTTGTTGTTAGGAAATGAATTATTTGTGCAGCGACTGATTTCGAATAACTATGGTTGCAAACGTTTCATCAAATGCTTCATGTAAAAAAGTAAAATTCTTGTACATGTAGCATGTTTCTTGTCGAGCATTGGTTAGAAATGATTATGCGTATAGATGAACTTTCAAAATCGCGACGACGGAAGAAAGGGGCGAGGATTATGGCCACGTAAAATCGATTTAAGCCCAACCCCCAACCCCCACCAGTGGAATTCGTTTCAGTGACCGTTCCAAGCCGGTTCTTCTGTCGCGGTTTATTTTTGTTATAGCTTGTCTTTGAGAGTGTGTATCGCTTATATAATTTTGTTTTGGATAGCCAATCGGCCAGTTTGTGGGCAAGTAACTGTCCTTTTGGCTTTCCACTATTGATGTTTCCATTAGGGTATAGTTGTTTCATATTTGTGTTTCGTTCCCTTTGTTGTCTCTGATGCGAGCTATGGGTTAATTGTATAGACTCCTGATTATTGCATTCACTTCTGTTCTTCAAGGATATTGCGTGGTAAATGTCCTTTCAGCCTAAAATAAATGGTTACGCGTATGAATACAGCCATTTTATTCAATACCTTTCTAAAGCGGACTTTGGAATATTTCTACGTTGTATGTGAAAACAAAAAGAAGAACAATAACAATAAAACAACAAAAAAGCAACAGCAACATCATCACCATCACCAGCAACCAGTATATTTATAAAGACTACTCAGTTGGGAATGTCCAGCATTTTTTACTATCTAAAACAGCCTTGGCTAGGCATTTGCGATAATCTAGGACAATACGCAGATCACCTCATTAACTTTAGGAAACAGTCAGTCTTTGTTAACCATTCAAGACTTGCATTTCACGTTAATTGTTTGTCCAACAAATTTTACGACCCACGCCCATCGGGGCTTGAGGAAATTGATGGGCTGCATGATGCTTCCACGCAGAGCTGAAACCGACCGCACACGAGTACTGGTAAACCGCTTAGAGGATCTAATCCTACCCAGGTAAAGCGGTGCAAGTCGAACCGTCCAATGCTTACAAACCCTATAGGTTCCATTTGACAACAGGGCTTGAAATGTCATTTCATATCAATATCGGGAAAAAGTCCCACAGCATTGGAATCAACGTCTCCATATATACTGTGTTGACGGGGACGTTAAACCTCTAATCAAAAAAAAAAAAAAATGAAACAAATGATAGCTCTCTCCACTCGAATTTTCAACGACGCTAGAAGAGGCATGTCTGTTGCCCGGACTCAAGATTTATTTGCAGTATGCTATATAAGATATTTGCGAGCTGCATGACATTACAATGGAATCATACAGTTTGTGGCATAGTTCCTTTAACATATTTTCAAATTAATCGACTCATTGATATGGTACCCTTACGATAATAGACCCATGCGACATAGTGAATTTTTTCACATCCCCGAAATGGCTATTATTCTGATGAGAATCCGTGGCATTTTCTTATATATACTGCAAACCTAGTTGTGGATGCTCATTAGAACTGCCTCAAAGATTGCGGTTTTAACGAGTACCAACAACCTATGTATTGGAGCAGAAATGAGCAAAATAATGTATACCTCTGAAAACCCCAGTTTTCTCTATATACCCTGGAGTTTAAAGGTGTGTAAATTTCGCGGACTTGTGTTAACATGATGCTGTCATATTTTTTGGTTTCTAGTTGTTACATGAAAATGGAGTTTCGCGGCAAAAGACATACATCGCAATTGCTGTCATCCATTCTCTGACTCTAGTTAGCACCTTTCGTTTCTTACCAAAGACCTTCATTCCTACACACGAAGAAGCCGTCCAAAATTCATCATATCTTTTAGAGTCTGGAAAAGGTATGTCGAATATCTAGCTACGAATATGATGCCATGTGCGCATCGACAGTTCAGATCTGACATTGCCGCGACGAGCTTGCACATAAAAAAGTATCACAGGCATACGGACATTCGCCTGTTCCAAATTTATGTTTGTCATAAATTTCATGAGCTGACCTGAGTTGTTACCATGTTAACAAGTCCACGAAGAGGACATCCTTCTTAAGGAGGGTCGCGCATAATTGACTCTGCCGTAATCAGGTTCGAATTTTTACCTCAAAATGATTTTTGTTTCTATTTAGTTTTCAAAGTGTTTTCTGAGGTTTTTGTAACATTTAATAACCATTGCAATGTGCATTTTGTTATAAATTATTTTGCGACTTCATAGACTACTTTCCGGTGAAGTCCGCATGGCTGGAAGCACAGGAAAATAGAGGGATAAACAGACTAACTCTGTATTTTCCAGCTACTGATTTGTTTCCTCCGATTGCAGCCCATCAGCTTTCCATGGCAAATCTGAACTCTCTTTAACGCACGATGTTTACTTTATTTTTCCATTTGTGTCAAAACTATAGCCTCGAAGAGTCTATCAGTTCACATATTCCACGGCCATATATAATACTTTGTCAACACAAACAAAACAATGAATCAATAGTGACGTTAACTTTAGTTTGCGTGACGTCATATATATGGAAAGAAAACACTGCCATATTTGGTAACTAAAAGTGCAGACTGTAATGCCTGGCAGCGCACAATATTCTTTTAACTGTCAGTCGCAGTCTCAGGTTCAATTACTGTTAAGCCATTTCAGTGAACAAATAGCCTGAGCCAGCACCCATAATTAGGAGGTGTAGGCCTACTGGTAAACTGCTTAGAGGATTTAAGCCTGCCCAGGCAAAGCGGTGCGAGTCGGCCTGTCCATGTTAATAAACTCTATTGGTTCAACTGGCGGCGGGGTTTTAGATGACATTTCATCCAAAACCCAATGTGGGAATGTAACTGCCATTTTGGCTTTCCGCTAGTGATGTTTACATTACGGTCTAGTTATTTATGTTCGTGGTTCTTTCCCTTTGGTGTGTCTGATAATTGTATTGATTCCTGTTTTTTTTCTTTTTTTGTTGTTGTTTTGGTTTTACGGCCCTTTCAAGATTATTTCACTCATATCGAGCCGATCGTTAATCAGAGGTGGGCGAAAACCGGAGTACCCGGAGAAAAACCACCTGACCTTCCGTTGCAGAACTTGGCGTCTCACATGTTACCCGAGCGTGGCTCGAACCACAGCGGTGAGAGACCTAATGATCAAGAGTCAGCACTCTTAACCTCTAGGCCACGGAGGCCCGTCTATCGATTCCTTGTCATTGCCATCACTTCTATCTACTTTCGGAAAGATAAAGAATAACTTATCTCACCTCCCTTTCACAGTTTGCATAAACATGCAATAGACAATTAAATAGCGTTTCCGGTCAATATGGCATGAAAAAAAAAAAAAAAAAAAAAACTGTCAAAATTATAGAAAAAAAAATAATTAGAAGTTTTTCTACTTTTCCTATAACGTTGGCAGGAACTTAAATGGAAAAAAAGGAAATTTTTATATTCTTTTGCATCAGCTTATTGTATTTTTTTATCATTTTATCAATTTCAACCCATTGTACTAGGGGGTGGGGTAATAAATTGTCAAAAAAGAAAGCTAAAAGTGTACAAAAATGTTTCCAAGGTATATTAATAACATACATCTGACATTGTTTGAACGTCTGCGACAATGTTAATGGCTTCATATCTTTTAAACATGAACAAAACGACAATATGGCTATATCAGAACATGCATTTTTTTGGCCAGAAAAATCCATTTTTCACACCATAAAACTTATAAATGGTATTGTGTTTCATTTAAAATGAAATAATTTGATACATATTACATTAAGGAAGCAAAAGTAGGTGCAATAATAAAGGTATAATCCTTGTTCTTGTCATTTAAGCAATATCTTAATGCATTTTTAGCCATTTTTATTGGGGGGTGGGGTAACTTTTTCTGCATTAATTCTTCCAGATGCCTGGTGACATGGTCAAATTTCACGCCTATATCTAATATTATTACACAATATATATGAAAATAAGAAAAATCTAAAGACGGAAAATGCATTCTTTTTATGAAACACAGTGAAAATTGCATATCAAAACAGCAAAAAAATGCAGAAAAAGTCATTTGTAAATAGGTGTTTCGACAAAAACCTGATAGAGAGTTTGTCTTTCACAACTAGGTATGCAAACATGACATTATCCTGCATTGTGCTTTTTAACTAAACTGGGAAATATTGTTTTAAACAATTGTTATTGACAATTTGTCAATGACTGGGGTAATTATTGAAACATTCGATAATTTCGAAAACAGTACCCATCTTTAAGGCTAAAAAGCTCGAAAAAAAGCCTGGTATGCCTATATTTTTATACCGGCAAACGGATGCAGAGATTTCAAGCTACAAAATATAAGCACATAAAAAAACTCTAAAGACAAATGAATTACTCCCCACCCTCCTTAACAGCCATTTGAAATTTAACATTCCAAACACTAAAGTCAATATAATGAACATCTTTGAAAACCAAATGTAGAGAAAAGTGGGCTTTAAAGGGGAATAATTATTTTCCGTTTTCTTTTCTTTTTTTTTTTTTTCTTTTTTTTTGTACAAAACGTTGGATGTGGATACTCGTCAGAACCACCTAAAGAGGCGGTTCAACGCATCAGCATTCTAAGTTCACAGCAGAAATAAAATAAATATTACATCACGTGAACAAGTCCGTGAAATGAACACCCCCTTACACCCCACTTTATATAGAGAAAACTGGGGTTTACGAGGGTAAACAATATTTTTCTTATTTCTGCTCCAAGACATAGGTTGTGGGTACTCGTTAGAACCGCCTCAATGAGGCGGTTCTAACGAGCACCCACAACCTATATTTTGGGCATTTATAAGAAAAATATCATGAATTTTCATCAGAAAAGTAGCCATTTTGGAGATGTAAAAATTGCACTATACCGCACGGGTGTGTCATCGTAATGTCAAGAAAACACGTCTATATAATTCTGACCCTCTTGATCTCCCTTGTATACAGTATAACTGGGGTTTACATTTTTTCGTATTTCTGCTCTGAAATAAACATTGTTTGTACTCGTCTCGGTGAGACGGTTCTAACGTGTAACAATTTATATCGTGAGCAGTTATAAGAAAAGTATCAATTTTTCATCTCTAAATTTTCGTTTTTGTTTTCGGCAGGAAAATTTAAAATGTATTCATATAGGCATGTTTTTGTAATGGCACAGATTTGAATCAGAAAATGCCATTTTTGGAGCCATGAAAGAATTGACTAGGATACAGACCTTTTATCCTTACATACATTACAATAACACATCCGTGTGATAAAGTGCATTGTTTCATACCTCAAAAATGGTAATTAATTTGTCATATGAAAATTGGCAATATTTGTTTTCCATACTCAAAGAAAAAAGAAAATCCGTTCGTGAACAACAGCTTATTTTACAAGAAAGCAATGATTGTTACTGTCCGAGTCTACACTCGGTGTTAACAGATATATGCCTAGCGTCCTTTTTGGGACGTTGGCAAACAGTGTAGACCCAGATAAGACGCCACAGAACGCGGCGTCTGATCTGTGCTCAAAGAATCTGCATTTTGATACAATTTATATTAAACAAAACCAACGTGATGCCCCTAAAGTTGAAAATGAACAACTCCAATCTAAGTAGCTGATGGATTCCATTGCCACATATCGGCAAATTCCACCTTTGTTATAGGTGCGAGATACCATGACGTCGGCTATGGCGTGATCTTTGACGTGATTTATGTGGTTAACTGAAAGCACACAGTCTTGGCACAAAACAACTATCAACATCAAAGCGCCAACGGCACTGTTGGGCCCCATTGTCTCCAAAAACAGCCGTCTCCATCAGCCTTAAGGCTCCATTAAGGAAACCCGCCTATATGATTTTGCTCTGTAACCCCACTTTTATAGAGTAAAACACGGATTTACAGGGTTATATACTAGTCGCAGATAAGATTGACCAAGCGTAGCTGTTTAGCTGTTGTCAATATATGTAAATTCGCTGAGTCGACCAGAAAATTCGGTTAGGTGCCTTTTGCATGCTTTCTGCAAGCGGACCAAAAGGCCATATACGCCAGTATTACAGTTGAATTAACACAATCGGGTAATTTGGTTTACCTGTTTGTTAATGGACCATGCCGAAAGCATGTGCAAAGGATAGCTCCGCCTGGTCAATCTTATCTGCAGCTATTACGTCTCTGCATTATATTTATTATTCCCGCTCAGAATCATAGACTGTGGGTTTACTTGTCATTTTTGGGTAATAACATTTTCAATATATTTAAATATTCGTATTTTCGTAATACTTCGGTCATTGGCCATCTACAGAGCGGCCTTCACAGGCTCAGATGACGGAAACACGCCTGTATTATTTTGACCTCCTTGAACCCGACTTTTATATAGTAAAACTGTGATTTACAGGGGTAAACCTTATTTTTCTTATTTCTGCTCTAAATATAGACTGTGTATACTCGTTAGAACCGCCTCCATGAGGCGGTTCTAAAGAGTACCCACAGTCTAAATTTTGAGCACAAATAATAAAATAATATAATTTTCGTCTTAAAATGTTTGATTTTTCGGCGGTGGAATTTACAATGTATTTGTATAGACATGTTTTCGTAATGGATGCGCAGCTGATCGGAGTCTTTGCTTTAAGTCACGATCTCCCATTTCGCGGCTTAAGTAATAGAGCTTATATAAAAGTCATATATTACCCATTTCATATGAAATTTAGAAAACTCGCCAATTTCTGTTAAAATTGACTATTTGTGTGAGGTGCTCACTAAGCTTATAATCTTTTCAGATAAATCTGATATACAGACTGACATATCAAAGAAGGAGTTGGACGGAAAGGTCGGTGGAGAAAAACATGCACTTCTCAAATGCGTGAAGCACCCTCTGTTCATCACCCACTGCATATGGTTCTGTTTCTTACAACTAAAAATCTTGTGCTTTCTGGGGACATTCAATGTATATCTCAACAGAACCCTGGGAGGAGCTAGAGATAAGGGTACTTATCGTATTATTCTTTGATAAGACCAACAAAAACCAAAAACAGCCCATTATTCAGGGCGGATTCAACCTGCCTCTTAACGCATCCCGTGAACAAATCCGTGAAATGAACACCCCATAAATAAAAATCAAAAATAAACCCCACTTTGAATAGAGAAAATTGTGGTTTAAGTGGGGGGATACATTATTTTTCTTATTTCTGATCCAAAACATATGTTGTGCGTACTCGTTATAACCGCAATCTTTGAGGCAGTTCTAACGAGCATCCACAACCTATGTCTGCAGTATAAATATGAAAAATGTCAAGGATTTTCATCAAAAAGTAGCTAGTTTGGAGAAGTGAAATAATGCACTATGTCGCACGGGTATGTTGTCGTTATGGGTAACATTTTGAATATTTATATTCACTGTAAAATCTACTCTGAAACCACTTAACATTTCGATCCGTGTGTCAAAGGCGATTATTTTTTTTCTGATAGAAATAAGTGACAATTTTCTTTTTCATAAAACACGAATAACCTCAAACACCAATACATTTATTGATCTAAAATCTAACCACAGTATTGACAACAATAACAGCACAATGTATCAACTTAATCTCATAATCTACATAATAGACTTAGCTTATTCCCATTTAGAAAATTTGAAATATCATCAAATACACATCTTCTCCAAAATATATATGAATCCTTAATTTCGCTGTAACTTCAAGCAGTAATCTGTCTTTGGAAAATGTTCTTTGATTGGCCTAAACATGTAATAATTCAGTTTTGTCCAAAGGTACTTTAACGTAATAACTAAACCCTGTTTCACTGCTAGTCACGGGGTGGTAGGGTGTGGCATAGATGACGTGTATCTTGCGTCACTGGGGCGTCAAATTAATATTGTCCTACAATTGGACAAGGCCTGCTGTCCTTGCAGCAATTAAGGGTAGAGGGGAATGTTGTTCTTTTTATTCTGTTTCTACACTTCCATTCATTTTATTTTCTCCTCTGTCCAACACTTACATCTCCTCTATTACATATATCTCTTTAATCTTTTTCTCCGTTTCTCTGGAGGACGATACAAACTGACCTACAAGGGTTGACGTGTCGTTAAACCCAAAACAATAATTCAAGCAATCAATCATTGATAGTCACATCCCTACAAGCATTATAAACCAGCATACTAATATTCAAGTTTATGATATACGACTAGAAAAGAATACATGCTTAAAACAAAATATAAAAAAGGTCAAGCTTCTTGCCCCATAAACATGGGTTCGATTGCGGGCTTCTCCAGACGTACAGATGAGACTTTAAACCGAGGTCCCATCCCCGTATAACCTTAGTTGCTGGTGGGACATTAAACACACACACACACACACACACACACACACACACACACACACACACACACACACACACACACACACACACACACAGACACACTGGTCGGGCCCATCGGAGTCTAACTGTGGATTTTCTTTTGGTCCTGCATTTCAGTGTTTTCTTACTGTCGAGTCCACACCGTTGTTTTATCCCTGTAGTTGTTGTTTTTGTGTGTGTTTGGAAGGGGTTGATCTGATGAGTTAGGAAGCTTTCATGCGGACTGAACAAATTATTTGTCTAAATCGCGACGGATTGTTCATCTGGCTTCATACCTGGCAACTCTACAACTAACCAGCTCACTTACCTTTATAACCTCTGTTGTTTCATGTTTGTGTTTCTTTCCCTTTGGCGTCTCTGATGGAAGCTGAGGGTTAATTGTGTCTATTCCTGATCATTGACGTCACTTCTATTTATTTATAACATATACTTGTTCTATATTAGATATAAAAGTAGAATTTGTGAGAGAACATACGTATCTTGGGGTTATGTTCACAATATCATGCAATTGGTCTGTAGTTTTCTCGGATCTGTATTCTAGAGACCAAAAAGCTTTTTTAAACTCATTAATATTTTTAAACATGCATCTCCCAAATCTCGACCGCTATACATACATTTGGCCATTACTGTTAAAAAGAAGTGAAGGCAATGATCAGGAATCGATACAATTGACCCACAGCTCCCACCAGAGACACCAAAGGGAAAATAACAAACACGAAAAAACTAGACCCATCGGAACACAAATAGAGGAAAGCCAAAAGCCCAGTTACTTCCCGCAAAATGACCAAATGGCCATCCAAACAAAACAATATGAGCGACACACACATTCAAATACAAGCCATAACAAGATTCAGCCGCGACAGAAGAACAAACCCATATTATTATATGCTAGTGAAGTATGTGGAGTATGGAGTGGTGTGACCAAAATTAGGTTGCTCGTGCCTTAGGAAGTCCCTTTTTAAAGACGTTCTAACAGAAAAAAACTTAACATTCAGATTTGTAAATTGTTATTGCGTGTGAATAAGAAATGTAGAAGTGGAGACAATGATCAGGATTCGATACAATTAACCCACATCTCCCATCAGAGACACCAAAGGGAAAGAACCACAAACATGAAACAACAGACCCTAATGGGAACATCATCAGCGGAAAGTCCAAAGGACAGTTACTCTCCCACAAAATGGCCAATAGGCTATCCAAAATAAAATAATCCAAGCGACACAAACACCCAATGACAAACCATAACAAAAATAAACCGCGAGAGAAGAACCGCCTTGGAACGGTCAGCGGAAACGAATTCCACTGGGCGGGTGGGGTGGGGGGGGGGTGAGGTTGGTGGGGGGGGGGGGCTTAAATCGAATTTACGTGGCATCAATCCTCGCCCTTACTTCCTTGGCGATTAAGACAAATGATTTGGTCAGTCCGCATGACGGCCTCCTAACTCATCAGTGCAACATCTCCGTGAACACAAAAATCAAACAACCACAGAGATGAAACAACGTCGAGGACTCGACAGCACGAAACCATTGAAATGCCGGAGCTAAAGAAAGACAACAGTCTCTAACCAAGAAAGCCTCTAACCAAATTGTCAGGGGTGAACTAGGTAGATATATATTTTATTGTGACGTCATTATTACAATGCTTAAATATTGGTTACATCTACATACAAATGATTCCTGTCAGGAGGTAGGTACTGAATGAAAATTACCGAACGTTTTATATTTAATCCTCCAAGAGTATAATTTGCCTAACATATTTCATAATCCGTTTTATTTGACCAATAAAACATCACGTGATATTAAACAGAAACTAAGACATAGATTCGAAAACCAGCAAGTCATCGCATGTGAATGGTGGAAACAAATTGCGTATATATGCTACCTTGAAATGCCAATTCTCTCGTGAATCTAACATTGATGTAAAAAAAGGCATTGTCTCAATTTAGAAATCGAAAGAGGCCGTTACCCTGTTGAACCCTGCCCTTCCCCTCTCCAAAATAAGGCATATAATCGTTTATTTAAGCAATTTTGTGAAGGGTAAGTTGAAGATGAATAACATTTCTTCTGTGAATGCCTCGAGTACAATCTAAAAAGAAATACACGTTTTAACCTAATTCAAAATGAAACTCCTATGTTACTGTCCATGCCGCAGTTATTTGTGTGTGTGTGTGTGTGTGTGTGTGTGTGTGGTTTTAGCTCACCTGGGCCGAAAGCTCCAGGGGAGCTTATAGTATAGAGGGTCCTCCGTTGTCCGTCGTATGTCAGTCCGTCCGTCGTCCGTCCACACTTTTGAGCAGCTATATATCTGCAGCCTTCAGGCTGATCTCAATCATTTCTCACCTGTAGCATGCCTCTGGTGGGACATTGATGACATAAACTTTCTTTCGAAATCGCTCTAAAACTTTGGTTGTTATGGCAACCACAAGGTCCCATAGACTTACTATGGGAAAATGCTTGTCAGCACCGTAGCGCCTTCAGTTTTGATCGGATCTTTCTAAAACTTATATGTAAGGTGAGTTTGGATAAAAACTCGAATGAGATCGAAAACCAGCCAAGTTGGCACATTTAAAGTTACTGTAGAGTTACTCCCTTTGATTGCTGAAAATGCCGATTTTTGACCTTGTCATCACCGTCGCCCCTTCATTTTTGATCGAATCTTTCTGAAACTTATATGTAAGGTGGCTGGGGATAAAATCTTGGAAGATTTCGAAAACCGGCCAAGTCGGCCCATTTATCATAGAGTAATGTCCCTTTGATTGCTGAAAATGTCAATTTTTGACCCTGTCATCACTGTAGCCCTTCAGTTTTGATCGAATCTTTCTGAAACTTAAATGTAAAGTGGCTGGGGATAAAACCTCGAATGACTTCGAAAACCGGCCAAGTCGGCCAATTTATCATAGAGTTACGTTCCTTTGATTGCTGAAAGTGTCGATTTTTGACCTTGTCATCACCGTAGCCCCTTCAGTTTTGATCGAATTTTTCGTTCACCTGGGCCGAAGGCTCCAGGGGAGCTTATAGTATAGTGGGTCGTCCGTCGTCCATCCGTCCACACATTTGAGCAGCTATATCTCTGCAGCCTGCAGGCTGATCTCAATAATTTCTCATCTGTAGCATGCCTCTGGTGGGGCATTGATGGCATAAGCTGTATTTGAAATCGCATGAAAACGTTGGTTGCTATGGCAATCACAAGGTCCCATAGACTTACAATGGGAAAATGCTTGTCATCACCATAGCCCCTTCAGTTTTGATCGGATCTTTCTGACACGTATATATAAGGTGGCTGGGGATGAAACCTCGGATGAGTTCGAAAACCGGCCAAGTCGGCCCATTTATCATAGAGTAACGTCGCTTTGATTTCGATTGCTGAAAATAAATGCCAATGTTTGACCTTGTCATCACCGTAGCCCCTTCAGTTTTGATCGGATCTTTCTGAAACTTATATGCAAGGTGGCTGGGGATAAAATCTCGGATGAGTTCGAAAACCGACCAAGTCGGCTCATTTATCATAAAATTACTTCCCTTTGATTGCTGAAAATGCTGATTTTTGACATTGTCATCACCATAGCCCTTTCAGTTTTAATCAAATCATTCTGAAACTTATATGTAAAGTGGCTGGGGATAAAACCTCGGATGAGTTCGAAAACAAGCCAAGTTGGTCCATTTATCACAGAGTAACGTCACTTTGATTGCTGAAAATGCCGATTTTTGACCTTGTCATCACCGTAGCCCTTTCAGGTTTGACGGGCCTTTCTGAAACTTATATGTAAGGTGGCGGGGGATAAAACCTTTTGCTTATGAGTAATGAGGAGGCCATAATTTGTAAAGCCATTTAACAATTTATTTCACAATGCTTGATAAACATGATAATTGACGTGCTTATATCTGTAACAGTACTTTTAGTCAAGTACTCTTATATAGTTTAGAACATGATAATAATTATTGTTTTACTGTACATGCATCTTGGCTACTAGACTCAAGTGAGCAGAATATAGCCTGAACAAAGTTAATCATCTTGCGCTCGTAATACCTTTCTTACAAATCGTTGTGCTATATAAAAGTTAATGCTAAATGCTCTTAGTTGAAACATAATTGCACGCTTGGACCCTGTTGCCAACCGGCAAATGCTGTTTACTCTGATGGTTCTAAATTTATGATACAAGAAAGTTGTCTCCCTCTGGTATCTATAGTATAGATATAGTCTAGAAGTTTTTTATATTCTTCTTTTCTTCTTTCTCTTTTAATTCTCTTTTTTGTTTATAGTTCTATGTTTCATTTGAGAAGCTTTCTATTGACAAATAAACATGTAAATTTGTAACGCGTTGCGTTTGTCAAGAGATATCTATAAATATATATCTGACAAAGCTAATTTTGACATATTACATGTATGTCAAATATGTAAGTAAGTAAATAAGTAAGTAAGTAAGTAAGTAAGTAAGTAAGTAAGTAAATACGTAAGGTATGTCTTTATGTAACAACATGAAGTATAGATACTTACACGCACCAGCTCCATGGAGGTATACAAATTACCAGCACGGCTAACTATGTTATGGCAAGAAGATGTTCATTTGCTATTCGCTTTCGTGTACATCAGCAAATTACTGAACAAAACGGCATCATTCTGGCTAGTCAATGGCTTATACAACCGAGCAAAAGAAAAGTATAAGTCACTGTGTCTGACAGTGGTTCATAATTATCTATTTTATAATTACAGAAAAATCAATGAATATCTGAAACAAAGGGAAATGATACATGCACTGTATAATATTTTCACCTTGCGAGAAATGATATGGCCGTGAAAACGCTGATGTTTTCAACACACTCGATGAAACAAATCTGGTATTTTCAAAGAAAAAAAAAGTAAATATCCTAATTAACCAAAAAGAAAAGTTGTGGTATCCAATGAAACGAATATTTTATTCTAAAGGATAAGATGTGGGCATTTCAACCATCGGGATGCCCTAGCAATCAAAACATTGGTTAAGCTTCGATGCCTGATTGATCAGAGTCTCTGCTCAGTCTCGGTTCCGATCCATTACCATAACACATCTTTGTGATATATTGCATACGTTCATACCCACAAAAGGTTCTTTCGTTGATGAAATGTTTTAATGTTTTTCTCTTGGTTATACGCCAAACATAGGTTGTGGTGCTTAGACAAAAATAAGAAAAGTACTGTTTACCACCCCCCCCCCCCCCACACACACACACCTCCCGTAAACCAGTTTCCTCTATATATAGTGGGGTGTAGGGGTTAATCATTCCACGGACTTGTACGATTCTTATAAACTCACATGCGTGCGTTATCCAAATGTCTTTGTCCAAACTTCAAAACAATGCCAAGTAGCGGATAAGCCGATGCATTTTTCGATACCCAATTTTATACTGTGAAAAGTGGAGTTTATTGAGGTGTTCATTATTTACCTTACTTTTGCTCCAAAACCGCATCATATTATGCGGTTCTTACGAGCACCAAAAATCTAAATTTGGACTAGAAATAAGAAAAATATCGAACATTTTCATATAAAAAAAATGCTATTTATCATTTACCCCATGTTAGGTGCATTGTATCACATTGACCTGATAAAAATATGCTATCTCAGGACAAGGTCAATTGCAATAAGACGTAAATTGCACGTCTATGAACTGAACTACTGGAAAAAAATACAAAACTGTTAAAGTGTAGAAGGGGATTACCTGATAAATAGAACACCAAATAAATGTCATTTGAAATCAATTTATCAGGCTCGGCTTCGAGACTGCATGTAGAATCACCTTGCAAGCCTCGCGATTCGACAAGCGTTCTCAAAGACTTGCCTGATAAACTTGATATCAAAAGACTTGAACATGATAACCATCACGAAAACAGGCCTATATCATTTTGACCCTTAAAACCCACCTTTATATAGTAAAACTGGGGTTTGCAGGGGCATACATTATTTTTCTTATCCCTGCTCTAAGACATAGGTTGTGGGTACTCGATTTTTTCATCAGAAATTTTTTTCATTTTTTGGAGGCAAAATTTTTAATATTTTTAGATAGGCGTGTTTTCATAATGACATCTGTTTCTAGAGGTATGCATGTCGCCGTGATAACGTACGGGTGTGTAATCGTAATTGTTGCAAAATAACATACCCGGCATATTTTCTGGAGACATCTTCCGGGACTTCCTACTCGCTCTACAATAAACCGATTATGCCCATAAACATGTTCTAGTTTTGAGTTTTCTTCTCATTTAGAATAAGATCCTATATAACAGGGAGGCAAACTATTTTTAAAAGGTTTGTCTTCCCAAGTAGAGGTATCTATTCCCCTAACTATATGTGTAGCGAATGTATTTGTTATTTTTCAGTGAGCTACTTTACAGATATTTGGCTCTACATCTTGACAGGTGGCGCCTTACCTGCCTCCCTGTTGGCTGGGAGTATCTATGACTGGCAGAAGAAAGTGCATCAAAATAAAACAAGTATGTAAAATGCCCAACCATCATTTTATCCATATATTTTTGCCTTTAGTGCTCAGAGTTTCGGAATGTTAATTACGGTGCACACCCATATGCTATAATGATGCCCTTTATATCTCTATAACCATTAGTGAATTTATTTTTAAGTTGTTTTTATTTTTGCCCCAAACCAGAACTTTCATTAGAAATAAAGCGGCGGCTCAAACGAGATTTTCAGCGAACATAAGGAAAACAATACATAGTCAGGTTAACCTCACATTCGATTTATACAGCATTTTATTATTCAGAAAAATATGGTACATGATATAGCATAATTGATAAAAGATCTGACGGTTATCAGGGTCTTAATATGAAAGTCATTAC
Organism: Lucinisca nassula; assembly: GCA_963580285.1. NCBI lineage: Eukaryota > Metazoa > Mollusca > Bivalvia > Lucinida > Lucinidae > Lucinisca > Lucinisca nassula. The sequence continues at coordinate 91,803,578 of OY757015.1, forward strand.
CCTATGTCAAGGTGGAAATGATAGCCATATATGAATGGCTTTTTTCAGTATGAAGGATACATTTAAGACAGAGCAAAATCAGAAACAAGATAGAAAAGAGAGTGGAATATTTCAGTAATTTGATAAAATATTAAAGCACCTAATGTTTGCATATATAACCACGTAATTCTGTCTTCGCGTAAATCATATGCGACACACTTAGACACAAACCAAACATAAGAAAAGCAAAAAAAAAAAACAAAAAAAAAAACAACCTGACCTGTAAAGTCTTATAATGTATTCTAGCAACAGTCTTGTTCTTTTGTATCATTGATTCCTCTGTGGAAGTTAAAAATTCTAGTCTGGCCAACATAAACTCGCACGCTCCACGGTTTTCAGTTCGGTTATAGTCACTGCTTCCAGATGACCACCTTTTAATTGAATAATAAACATCACCAACGCTGTTCTAAAAGAATATGTGTCGGTCATCAGTCTCCCAGTGTGGGTTTTATTTTCTAGTCCTTTTGGGTTCATGGGTTCCATTGTGAAATTTCCGATGAGTTTGAGGGTCACTAATGTGGCCTAACTGGCCGAAACCTGCTAGTCTAGCCATGAAGAAACTTATATACTCTACGGTTTTCAAAAACAAAAACATAAACTATCTTGGCGGAAAGCCAAAGGGGTATTTACTTTCCCTAAAACCGGCCGAACGACTAAACAAAATAAGAAAGATATTAACAGTAGCAACTCATACATGCAAAGATGAACTATAACAATAATAAGCCATAACAGAATTAAGTCTGCCTTGTAACTCAGTTAAAACAATCCTTGTTCTTGGTTTTGTCGCTGTTTAGACAAATAATTTGTTTGGCCCGTATGAAGGATTTCTTACTCATCAGTGCAACATAGATGAAACAAAGATGAGGACTTGACAGCATGAAATAACTGAAATACAGGAGCAACACATACTCAGACAGGATAACCCAATTATAATACATCAATCTTCCTGGAGGCCCTCTTTACCAATTTTACGAGTATTGCGAATGTTTTACAAACATACGAACAAACCGATCCGATACAAATGACACATGAGCATTTGACGTACAAGTAGATAAATGAAAAAAATGAGACTGAGAAAATAAAACGATGTCACGTCCATAACACTGAAATAAAAGTTGAAAATAATGATGTAAATTCATTTAACCTTAAAAGCATTGAAAACACAAATTAAAAAGTCAATTAGGTACACGGACAAACAGGCAGAGACGGACTGCCAGACATTAATAATCACCACGATGACACATTCGTGCGACAAAGTGCATATTTTCACATCTCCAAAATGGCTACTTTACTGACAAAACTATGAAATAATTTTCGTATTTATACTTCAAACATAGGTTGTTGGTGCTCGTTAGAAGCGGTTCTAAATATCGACAACCAATTTCATGGAGCTGAAACAAGAAAATAATATAAAACCTCGTAAATTCAAGTTCTTGGTATATAAAATTGGCTACTTCAACACTCGTAATAAATTGTTGACAGCTTAACTTCTTAACCAGAATTATCGGTATCATAAAATACGCAAAGGCTATTCAAGATTTATAGACGTCATTCCGATTTAATTTCAAAATTCAATTTTCGACTTAAATATCTTCTGTAACAAGGTCTTTCGGAACCCGAATTTTATGGTGAGTAAGTGAGTGTTTGTGTTTTACATCCCACCAACAGATAAGGTCATACGGAGACGGGACCCCGGTTTAAACACTCATCCGAACGTTTGGAGAAACCCTGGATCGATCTTGCGATCCCTGGTTTACAAGGAGAGTAGCGTAACCACTACACCACGGAGGTTTCTCGAATTCTCTAGTGACTTAGCATATACATTCAGAAAAATATATACTTATCATCATGTGTACTGAACAAATTATTTGTTAAATCGCGACGAAAATAAGGGCGAGGAGTGTGGCCACGTAAAATCGTTTAAGCACCCCACCCCCACGGTGGAATTCGTTTCACTGACCGTTCCAAGGCGGTTCTTCTGTCGCGTTTTTTTTTGTTATGGTTTGTCTTTGAGTGAGTGTATCGCTTATATTATTTTCATTTGGATAGCCAGTTCGCCATTTTGTGGGAAATTAACTGTCCGTTTGGCTTTTCGCTATTTATGTTTCTTTTAGGGTCTAGTTGTTTCATGTTTGTACTTCTTTTCCTTTGGTGTCTGTGTTGGGAGCTGTGTATTAAATGTATCGATCCCTGATCATTGCCTTCATTTCTTTTTTGCAATGACTTCTGCACCCAATTTCGTAAAATCATTTTAAACATAAAACGTGTGTGAACAACATAAATGTTATACGACAGACTGCATGCATGGTAGTTAACCAAATCACGGTTGACAACTTTGTTTCTCTCTTTAATTGTACGCCGGTGGGTCAGGCCTTAGGTTCTATTTCGGTTCCAGCGTAAAGGCTTAATGAGAATCAGAGAGAATTAATATTATATAATGTTGGATTTAAGCCTGATGCTCTGTCTCTGGTCGGGCCCATCAGAATGGAACTTAAGGCAATGATCAGGAATCGGTACAATTAACCCATAGCTCCAAGCAGTGACATCAAAGGGACATAAACACACACACACCATTTTTAAAGACCAAAATAGATTTCTACCAGGTTTTTCACAGACTTTGTCGCAATGTTTAATCACATGCTTTTTTATGGTAGTAAAACATTAAGTTAATAATTTGGAAAGTTCAGTGGTGGTACATAGTCTTGAACAGAGCGAAACTGCTGGTTTTCTTTGCCTCCAGCATATCAGTTGTTTCTTGCTGTCGAATCCTTTTGGTTGTAACATATCTGTGGTTGTTAGATTTTTTTATGTTCTCGAAGATGTTGTAGTGATGAGTTGGGAGGCCTTCGTGCAAACTGAATAAATTACTTTTCTAATTCGCGACGAAAGACAGGGCGAGGATGGCGGCCGCGTTAAATCGAGTTAAGCCCGCCAGTGAAATTCGTTGCTGACCTTTCCAAGGCGTTTCTTCTGTCGCGTTTATTTTGTTATGGTTTGTCTTCGAGTGTGTGCGTTGCTTATATTTATTGTTTTGTATAGCCAGTTGGCCATTTTGAAGGAAAGTGACCGCCCTTTTGTCTTTTGTCGGCTATTATTGTTTACATTAGAGTCTAGTTATTTCATGTTTGTGTTTCTTTCCCTTTGGTATTTTTTGATGGCAGCTGTGGGTTAATTGTATTATATCCGATCATCGCCTTCACTTCTTTTAGAGGGGTATCCATGTTAACATGATATAGATAACTAATCTCAACAAACAATTTATATAAGCACACAAATCCATGGAGATGTATGTGTATTTTACATTGTAGTATACGATGTTTGACTATGTTGTCTAACGATGAGGCATTCTTTACATTAACAGGAAGGCTTTCCCATACATCTACGACCGAGTATGAGAAACTACCCTTGAAGAGCTTGCATAATACTTGTGGTAATAAATAATACTTTTTGGCAATTAAACTAAGATATGATGTTTTTATCAAGATTAATATATCGTGTTTGAAACAATTCGTGTTAAGAACTTGAATGTGAATTTTTATTTACAGAAAAAGATGCCCAGAAAAAGCCACAGTCAAAGATTACGGTCTACCAATGGTACCATGAGAAAGAGTAACTAACTTACAATGAGGGTACCATAAAAAAGCAAAACCCGAATCACAAACCACACAACACCCAGCTCCCTCTTCCCCACAATACGATGTGATCAAAGTGCAACAGGCACAATTAACTCAGTACCAAATGGAATCTTCCTCCTGATATATGCAGGAGACCATTTTCATAATTTAGGGGTGTCAGATTGTGTATTCTTCAAATTTGATTTGGAAAATCACTGAACTTTTGGCAAGCAGTGGAGGCCCTGATCAGACGCCGCAGAACGCGGCGTCTGATCTGGGCCTGTACTGTTTGCTAGGGTACCCGTTTTGGGGTTTCTGGTAATAAATGGGCTAATAAAGATTAAATAATAATAAAAATGATAATAATACACAATCATAATCAAATACCACATAGAGAGCTCCGTCGGAAATCCAACAAAGCTACATATAAAATAAACAAGATTAGAACCACCGCCGTAGGACGGTCAATAGCGAGAAATTGGTTTAATCGATTCTATGGACCCAACCTTCACTCTAGCTAATATTATTTACAAGAAACAAAATAGATGGTCCACCTGAAGGTTCGGCCCCAGCCCATTGGGGCTTGAAGAAATAAAGAACTATATGGGCTGCTGATGCTTCTACGCAGAGCTGAAACCGACCCGCACACGAGTACCGGTAAACCGCTTAGAGGATCTAAGCCTGCCCAGGCAAGGCGGTGCGAGTCGGTCCGTCCATTCTTGTAAACCCTATTGGTTTCATTGGGTGACAGGGCTTGAGATGCCATTTCATCTCGATGTCGGGTAAAAGTCCCACAAAATTGGAAGCAACGTCTTAAAAATGATATTTGGCTTTCCGCTGTTGATGTTTCCGTTGGGGTCTGTTGTTTCGTGTTTGTGTTTCTTTCCCTTTGGTGTCTCTGATGGGAGCTGTGGGTTAATTGTATCGATTCCTGATCATTGCCTCCACTTCTACTTTACAGTGTTGACGGGGACGTTAAAGCTCAAAGCAAACAAACAAACCACCTGAAGGTTACTAACTCAATCATAGACCATCACAGAACAACCAACAAATTAGAGGAAACTGAAATACAACCCAAATACCAAATTGAATAACTGTCATCATTTAAAGATAAGGGCTCGTAGCATGTTCCACACACTGTATGTGACCACGAAGAGTAGAGCCAAAGATGCATCATCAGGCACCAACGACAAATATAATAAAAAATATAAGTTTCATGTTAGGGCCGTCATCGATTCAAAGACATGACCTCCCGGCGTTCAGTGAAAGTGCAAATCATAGTCATCAACCCATGACTGGATTAAAAACTAGGCATCCTGTCTGTCGCATAACACTTTATTGTACTCCATTATTTTATTGTATCGTTTAATTATCTTTTTAAACCGATTCTGAAAATCAGATTTCTTCATATCTTTTATAAAACAAATCTTCATAAAATTCTGGTTCTGAACTGTCCTGTTGCAGCAGGGTTTTTAAATTAACGTTGTACTTTTCAACTAGTTCGGAGTGTCGTCGATAAAATTTAGAAAATGCTTTCCTCAGTTTATGATACCGGTAGCCCTTTTTAAGAAACTAAGCAGAAAAAAACATTACGCAAACACGCCTATACAAATACATTGCCATCTTTATCGTCGACAAAATGAAACTTTTAAGATGAAAAATTGTGATACTTTTTCTTATTTCTGCTCAAAATATAGATTGTGTGCACACGTTAGAACCGCCTTATAGATTGTGGGCACTCGTTAGAACCGCCTCATCGAGGCGGTTCTAACGAGTACACACAATCTATATTTTAGAGTTGAAATAAGAAAATAAAGGTATACCCCGAAAACCCCAGTTTTACTATATAAACGTGTGGTTCAAGGGGGTTAAAATGATATAGGCGTGTTAACGTGTTGGTTTATTCCATTATTAAAATTTAAACTGTCAATATTAAGTAAATCATCCAGATATCTAGACGTAGAATTAAACGCATCAGTTACAGGCGCCAGAGTTTGATCAGGATGAAATCTCTCTCGTATCAAAATAAAAACAGATCTGCGACAAGAGGTGAACACTGTGAGCTAGTTTCCATCGGAATACCCACAATTTGTCGAAAGATTTTATTTCCAAATCTGGTCTATTATACAAATGGTAAGTAAGAGCATCAAAAACGTTTTGAAATGACCATAAAGTATTATTGTATGTACTTCAGAGGTACAAACATGCGTTTTATTCATTTATAAACTGAAAGTTTGGTTTACTAGGAATTGTTGACATGGTGTTAATGAACATATATCTGAGCATGCTAAACTATTGTGACGTACACGCACCAAATGGACTGACAACATGACAAAGTGTGCGCTAAAACGGCCTGTGTTGCCACTCAGTCAGATTATACAGCCTTATCATATAAAGCTACCGTTAAACGCTAGAAAACGGCATGTCATAAATAAACAATATGACTAAAATTGGTAATTCTCAAAAGAATTACGTGTATGTTACGACACAACGGCATGTGTTATCGTAATGAGTAGATCAGATATTTAACTTGCATAAGCCAATATCGCATAGATATAGACATGCATCACAAATGTCTCGAGGGACATAACGTGGTATTCCGGTAATTCCCTGCATTCAAAATATAACTAAATAAGTAATTAAGTAAGTAAGTAAGTAAGTAAGTAACATACTTTCTTATCGACCACGCCTGCGGAGCTCCACTTCCACTACATGTACATTATGCCATAAGTTCTCTATTCTTGAAGCATGTAATATACGTACATGTACATAACCATAGCTAGGGCCAGACTAGCTAGTTTCGACCAATTTGGCCTCATCAGTGACCCTCAAATACTTTAAAATTCCACAACGGAACACGATCAATGATTCCAAAGGACAACAAAATGTAAACTACACTATGATGGGCCTGACTTTCTCTGTCCAACTTCAGAATAATGGCTGTCATCTGCTTCAATTCGCATGACACTATCCGAAGACCTACAAGCGCTTGAAATTGCTACTGATGTTGTTAGACGTTTACCCTAAATTCGGACGAAATAACATCTCAAGCCTTTGCCTCCCAATGGAACCTCTAGGCTTTAAATGCATGGGCTCGAACTTTTTTGCCTGTGCAGGCTGAGACCTTCCAATCAGCTTTTCAGTATTTACGTGCGGTCGGTTTTAGCTCTGCGTGGAAGCACCATGTTACCCAACCTTTTTCTCCGAAGCCCAGAAGGGTGGGGGTCCGTATGTAGTCGAACTTCAATAACTGGAATACTTTTAGGCCTGTAAAGATAATTCGAGATAGGGTTGTTCGAACTACAGAGGTTAAATCATAGCGCCATGACCTGATGCATATTGGTGATTACTGATGGATATCTTTACGATCATCTATAATATCAAGGTATGTTGTGTGTACTCATTAGAATCGCCTCATTTTCAGGATACAATCAGAAAGAGAAACTTCCTTAAAATGTCCCCATATCTTGAGCTATTGTTAGTCGTAGTCCCAAACGTTGTCTCCCTTACACAAAAACGAAAATAGAGGGCTAACGAGTCCCTGTAAATTCATGAAAATGATTATTTCAGACAAACACTCGGCGACTTACCAGGCGCTTGTCCCAGCTGTTCTGCCACACGCTATCGGAAGCCTGTTGTTTGTACTGTTCAGCGTTCTGACGTTAATCCCTTCTACGACGTTGATTTATCCTATGTTTGTACTGATGACGCTATCTCGAGCCTTCCTGTATGGACTAGCGTTGGCTTTTATAAGTGCCGTGTAAGTTATCATCATAAAATGGCACGAGATAATATGCGATATAATACCATTACAATAACACACGCATGTGTGGAATAATGCATTCTTTGATTTGTCTAAAAAGACTACTTTTCCGATGAAAATCCTAATATTTTTCTAATTTATACAGCAGATATAGGTTGTGGGTGTTCGTTAGAACCGCCTCATTGGGACGGTTCTAACGAGTACCCACAACCTATGTCTTGAATCACAAATAAGCAAAATCATGCATACCCCTTTAACTCCAATTTTCTCTATATAAAGCGGGGTTTAGAGGGGTGTCCATTCCACGGAATTGTTGACCTGTTGGAATATTTTAGGAATATGGATTTGATATGGGTATTTCAGGCCCAAGGGATTCCCGGTCATTTATTTATTTATTTAAAACTTGACTCTTTTCAAATGCAATTTACCTGGATGTTCATTTCCCTGTCCGGTCCTCCGGATGACCTCTTGTCTTCAGCTTTAAGTAGATCATATAAAATTTAAGGGGAGAAAACTTTGTAAAAAAAAGTCTTCCTTATTAATAGAGATCTACTCTTAAAAAAGATCAACCAGTTCCTTTAAGATTAGAGTGGTTGAGTGTAATTTAGCGAGCACATCACGTAAACAAAGTAGAAGTGAAGGCAATGATCAAGAATCGATACACTTAACCCACAGCTCCCATCAGAGACACCAACGGGAAAGAAACACACACATGAAACAACAGACACTAACGGAAACATCAACAGTGGAAAGCCAAAAGGACGGTTACTTTCTCACAAAATGGCAAATTGGCTATCCAAAACAAATTAATATAAGCGATACAAACACTCAAAAACAAACCATAACAAAAATAGACTGCGACAGAAGAACCGTCTTGGAAGGGTTAGTTAAACGAATTCCTCTTGGGGGCTTAAATCGATTTTACGTGGCCAACATCCTCGCCCTTACTTCCGTTGCGATTTAGACAAATAATTTGTTCAGTCCGTGTGAAGACCTCCTAACTCATCAGTGCAACATCTCCGTGAACACAAAAAAATCAAACAATCACAGAGATGAAACAACGGTGAGGACACAACAGTAAGAAACCACTGAAATGCTGGAACAAAAGAAAACCAACAGTTAGACTACGATGGGCCCGACCAGAGACAGAGCATCAGACACCAACCAACATTACATAGAATTAGATTCTCCCTAATTCTCAAGAAGCCTTTACACTGGAACCGTCATAGAATCTGAGGCCTGACCCACCGGCGTTCAGTCAAATGAGAAGCAAAGTTGTCAACCGTGATTGGGTTAACTATCATTCATGCAGTCTGTCGTTTAACATTAATGTTCTACCCAATCTTTTTATATCGAAGTCCGTGAAATGAACACCCCTCTAAAATAGAAGCGAGGGCAATAATCAGGGATCGATGCAATAAACCCACACCTCCCACCAGAGACACCAAACGTAACGAAAACAACGGAAAGCCAAGAGAACAACACCCATAACAAAAACAACAAACGGATAGCACACTTTAACACCTAGGCCAACAGAAATATCTTACATCGATGGATCTCTTCACAAAACGACCAACCGACAACCTGAACAAAACGACACAAGCGATACACACATTCTTTTTTTTTCTTTTTGACATCCCCGTCAACACTTTAAAGGTCATTTTGGAGTCGTTGCTTCAAATTTTGTGGGACTTCTACCCGACATTGAGCTGAAATGACATCTTAAGCTCTGTCGCCCAATGAAACCAACAGGGTTTATTAGCATGGCCGGTCCCCCTCGCACCGCGGTCCCTGGACAGGCTTAGATCCTCTAAGCGGTTTACCAGTACCAGTGTGCGGACCGGATTCAGCTCTGCGTGAAAGCATCATGCAACCCATATATTTCTTCAAGCCCCTATGGGCGGGGGCTTCCGATACACACATTCAAAGACAAACTAAAACAAAATTAAACCGCGACAGAACCTCACTACATAAAGAGAAAAATAGCGTTTAAAGGGGTAAACATTTATTTTCTATTTCTGCTCCACATGTAGGTTGTCGGTACTCGATAGAGCCGTTTCATTAAGGCGGTTCTAACGAGCAACCACAACCATTGTTCTGAGTATAAATAAGGAAAATATGTCGCATTTTCATCGGAAAATTAGCCATTTTGGAGACATGAAAGAATACACTATGCCAAAGGGGTATTCTATCGTAAATATAGCAGACAGAACATCAAAAAGAGAAAAGTATAAACTGTGTATCCATTGTTCAAATAAGGTATAACATAAATCTGGGTCCAGGTGTTCAAAACTAACGACGTATTTAGCTAAGATACCGTCTAAACGTTGATCTTGTAATATGACAAACATCATGAAAACACGTCTACATATTTTTTTACCTCATTGAACCCCACTTTTACATAGTAAAACTGGGGTTTACAGGGGGTAAACTTAATTTTCTCATTTCTGCCCTAAAATATAGATTGTGGGTACTCGTTAGACTCGCCTCGATAAGGCGGTTCTAACGAATACCCAGCAACTATATTTTGAACAAAAGTAAGCAAAATATCACTTTTTTTCATCGTAAAATTTCCTTTTATTCGGCAGGAAAGTTTAAATGTATTTTTGTATAGGCGTGCATTCGTAATGTATGCCAATATTTTTGCTAAAGGAGTTTAGTAGCAGCAAATATACCAGGACTTATAGATATCATACCTGCAACAACAGTCCATGATTTGACCCTTAACCACCTCGTTGAGGTAACAATGATTTGAACAATTAAGCCTTGGTGTATAGATTTCACTTAAGGGGAATGGGAACACCTTGCAGATTTTTCCGCCATTTTTCAAAGGGAGACAACTTTTAGGACTTCTTGTTCGCTTTCTATACGGCTGGCCAACTGAGAAAGGGGTCTACTCTAATATTTCGTTATAAGAGAGGACCTCTATTGAAATAGGAGACAAAAATACTTCTGCAGGAGTTGCCTTCCCTGAAAGTGTATCCATTCCTCCTAAAATATTTCTCGTTTGTGATTTCAGGTTTCCGAGCGAGTATTTTGGATTCTTGTTTGGGTGTATGTACATAGTTGGAGGGGTGTTTTGCTTTCTACAATACGCTTTCTTTGCATGGGCAGAATCTTACATCGATGGACCTCTTCATGTATGCTATAAAATAGGGCATCACGTGAACAAGTCCGTGAAATGATGACCCCTATACCCCACTTTATATAGAGAAAACTGTGGTTTACGCTGGTATACACTATTTTTCGTATTTATGCTCCAAGACATAGACTGTGTGTACTCGTTAGAACCGCCTCACTGAGGCGGTTCTATCGAGCACCCACAACCTATGTTTGCAGTATTTATAAGAAAAATATCAAGGATTTTCATCATTAAAAAGGCCATTTTGGAGGTGTGAAAAATGCACTATGTCGCACGGGTGTGTTATCGTAATGGGCGTCAAGCAGAAATATTAAATAATCTCCGCACATGTTCACGTTCACGCAGTGACCTAAATAGTATTGACTGGGCCGTTAAACTCTTATACAAACAAACAAACGTGCACGCAGCCAAGTCTCAAGCAGTTTGAAAAATAATACAGTATTCCCTGAGCGCCCCCGCCCATCGGGGCTTAGAGAAATAGATTGGGCTCTATGGTGCTTCCGCGCAGATCTGGACCGCCTGTACATTAGAGTACTGGTAAATCCTTAGAAACCATGACGCGAGTTGGACAGCCACATAAACACTAGCGGTTTCTTTGCATCTCCATATCGGGTAAGGCCCAACAAAATCGGAAGCAACGTCTCCACAATGACTTTAATAGTGTTGTCGAGGACGTAAAACCTCAAAAAAGTATTCCTTGTGTAAATTACAAAACAATAGGTTTGCTGCTTACCTTCGAGTCCTTGTTGCAGATGCACACGATCGTGTGATTTTCTTCTGGGAACACACTTCCATAGACATTTACACTGAAATTACTGCTAACAAGACCACCTGAACTTAAGTTTAATTCTTCTAAGGGGAATGGGAACACCTGGCTGATTTTTCCGCCATTTTTCAAAGGGAGACAACCTTCGGGACTTCCTGTCCGATTTTCTGTAATCCCTGTCCCACTGAAAAAGGGGTCTACTCTTAAAGAAAAGAATTTGCTCCTCAGGAGCAAATTCTTTTTTTTTTTTTAAGAGTTGACCCCTATTGACATGGGAGACAAACATACTTTTGCAGGTGTTCCTCCCCTGAAGGTGTTCCCATTCCCCTTAAAAAGCACATTTGAATGGTTTGAGCCATTCTTTCTGTGTGTTTCTTCACTCAGTGTCCTCTAGTAGGACTATTCAAAAATGGTCTGAAAGTGGTCAGACCACTTTCGAACAGTCCCAAAGGTGGTCTTATTATAAGACTTTCACTGCATTTTGCTTGACGCGACAAGATAAAGAATTGATAGCTTTAGTAGAACAGATGAACAAAATTTGAGCCCTGCATCTGGACAAAAATGTAATAGAAAATGGGCATATACTGCTGTCGGCCTTTGCTTGACACATGCAATATTGACCTAAGATTTTGATCTGCCCTGTGTACGCCGCTGGTTACCTAGACTAGTGATATTACAGTCGAACTTCAATGGCTCGAACACCTTTGGGACCTAGAAAATCTGTTCGAGACAGGGGTAGTTCGAGCCACTGAGGGTCACTGTCAGGAGGTATAACGATATACTCTTAGACATCTATTCGGTGTTCTATAATGAAAATTTATGTTGTGTGTACTCATTAGAATCGCCTCATTGAGGCGATTCTAGTGAGTACACACAGCATACATTTTACAAGATAAAAGACTAAAATCTCCTTAATTATCCCCCGCTATTTCTTATGTAGAGACTTTCGCTAGGGGCTCAAGAATGAGTTCGACACATCCATGGTAAACGAGCCATCGGTGTTCGAGCCATCGAAGTTCTACTGTAATTTCTTTATTTGGACAGTGATAACAGTGTAATTAGTCGTCACACAGTAAGGTCCCTGTTTCTCGTGCCACGACCTTAATCTTTGATTACGTCGCGCATTGCTACGTATGTGTTAACCCATTGAATGCGGGAAACCCCTAAAGGGATACCTTGGCAAACACAGTGCAGTCCCAGATCAGATGCCACAGAGCGTCCGTGATATTTTTCTTATTTGTACTGCAAACATAGGTTGTCGATGCTCGTTGAGGCGGTTCTAACGAGTACCCACAACCTATGTCTTGGAGCAGAAATAAGCAAAATAATGTATACCCAGCGTAAACCACAGTTTTTTCTTCATCAAGTGGGATTTAGTGGTGGGGTGTTCATCTCAATGACTTGTTCACGTGATGAGTCTCCTTCACGTAGCATACACCACAAAGCAAACACCTATTGTCCCTAAATTGAAGAAAAAAATGTTTTCGCATGGTGCTTCCGTGGTTCACGTCCCGAGGGTTGAAAATGACAATTTATCTAGAAATGGTTTCAGTGGAAGACAGTGTGTTGCACACCAGACAAGCAAATCCGTAATTTTACCAATTTTACCCGGGGATAGAAATTTATGTTCTGACCCTGGTGTTCCGACCCAAAATCGAATATAATCGCGTGTTTGATACATGCACTTGTTGCTTACGACCTCATATGCGCCGTCGTTAAGGTTGACGTCACAGCATATTACGTGACGTCACTAAACATTCCTGTACTGTCATCAAAATATGGCGGACGTCGGTACTCGAAGTGACTGCAGCATTAAAATTCCGCGCTAAGAAATGGAAGGTATGCACGAAAAAGAATCATATATGGGTGCGAGGGGCTGATAGAAAAATCCGTCCCTCGGGATCACTGTCCGGCATCACTCGGCAAGCCTCGTGATGCCGGACATTGACCATTGGGACGGATTTTTCCATCCACCCCTCACACCCTTATAAGATTCTTATAGTCTCCCGACGTAAATATAACTTAACGATAAAAGCATTTATTTTATAACATGACAATATAATTGGTGGTATCTTGAATCATGTGGGATTTGAATGAAATACGAACACTTTGTTAAGTTGTATTTATTTGCATGCATGATTTATAAAACATGCAGTATGAAGTACATTCTGTACTTTTGTAATGTAAGCAAATATTATACACCTTGATCAGATGCCGCGTTCTGCCACTGTTTGCCAAATCAAACCCATGCATGATTCCAGTCCATATTTTACAGATGGCTCTTTTACGCAACACGCTGTCCTCACTGCGATAAAATAAACGCTGCTTTCTTCTATAAATAAGAAGCATGGATTCCTACAAATCAATGACAGACACGTGGTCGAGTCCTCATCGTTGTTTCATCTCTTTGGCTGTTTGATTTTTGTGTTCACGTATATGTTGCACTGATGTGTTAGGAGGCCTTCATGCGGACTACACAAATTATTTGTCTAATTCGCGACGGAAATAAGGGCGAGAATTGTGGCCACGCAAAATCAATTTAAGCCCCCAGTGGAATTCGTTTCACTGACCGTTCCGAGAGAGACGGTTCTTCTTTCGCGGTATATTTTTGTTATGGTTTGTCTTTGAGTGTGTATATAGCTTGTGTTATTTATCATGACTCACTGCTGAGCTAGAAAGCCTCCATGGGATCAATCAATTTGTTATTGTTAATTTGTTTGATACTGTACTGGAACTGAGGGCGAGGGTTGAAAGATCATAAATTCTGGAGTTGAAGCACCCCCCCCCCCCCCCACACACACACGCACAGAGTAGTTTTACTACTGACCGTCCCAAGGCGGCCGTTCTTTTGCAGTGTCTTAACTACTATTTGGCTTTGTGCCGTTGGTGCATGTTTCGTCTGTTTTTGTGGGTGTCTCCGTGTCACTTTCTGTAGGTGACTTGAGACGGCTGTGTTCTTGGATTGTGGCCTTTCCGGAGTGACCCTTTCTTACTAGTTTGTTTTGGATAGCACATTGGCCATTTTGGGTGAAAGTAATAGAGGATCTTACATGAGTGTTCATGTATTATTGAATTTATTAAACGAGTTGGGGAAAAGGGATAAAATGCGAGGCTATGCCGAGCATTTTATCCCTTTTCCTCAACGAGTTTAATAAATTCAATAATGCATGAACACGAATGCAAGATTCTATTTATCATATGACATTTAAAACGCATTTTATTCACGATTGTTTACAAAAATGTCAAAATTCTGCCGTTTGTAAACGCGACGTCGTACGGACGTCGTACATGTAACGTTACGGGACGTATCTAGCTAATTTGCATATTTAATCCACTAGTGGATTATCGAAAATATTACATGGCGTTATTACACGCTCAGACGCGACGTCATATGATAAACTGTCTTTTTGGCTTTTCGCTATTGATGTTTCTATTAGAATGTAGTTGATTCATGTTTGTGCTTCTTTCCCTTGGAGCTGTGGGTTAATTGTATCGATTCCTGATCATTCCCTTCAATTCTAGTTTTATTATCTGGGACACCATTTGATGTCTCTGATTGGAGCAGGGGTTTATTTGTATCGATTTCTGATCATTGCTTTTACCTCTATTTAGTACCAAAACAGATTTTGTGCTTTGTAACTGTGGGTCCACCTAAAAAGTATCGAAAGAATTGAGAATGAAAAGCTTTTACTTGTTAACTATTCTAATGCACTTACGTATATAACGCGACGTCTGATTGGATCACGTCAAAAATTTGCGACAGTATATTCTGCGATATACTGTCGGAAACCCGACGTCATTACGTAACGTCGCTTTTCATTGGCTGGCATTTGGTTTTACGCAGCTCACTGTGAGTGTCGCCTTGTGCAAAGTAGTACAATTTTTAGCTTAACAACCGAAAAAATGCATTAGAATGGGGATAACTGTATTGAAAATTGTCATTTGGGGAGGTAAATCGTCGGTTTTACGGTCGCAAATTACGTTTTACGGCTCCGCTAAAGCGTCGCCGTAAAACGAAATTTCCGACCGTAAAACCTCCGATTTACCTCCCCAAATGACAATTTTCAGTACAGTTATCCCCTAATTATGTCTACTCATATTGTAACCATATTATTATGTACATAGCCAATTATCAGAACGCTGTTGAATAAATGAAACAATTCAGATCGCATTAGTTTAGTTAAACTGTATTCAAATTCAACTATTAAAAACATAGCTTAAATCCTACATAAACTTTACCTACACTTTGGTAAATATGCTGACCTTCTTTGATGCATTCTAAACATCAACCACTAAATTATCACCCTCCAATATGATTAGCTGATAATTGATCAACAAGTTAATTACACAACAGTGGTTGACTGAAACCAAATTTTAAGTAACCTATCTAAGAGTTATTTTTTCATAGTAAATACAGTAAGTATAAATATACTTGTATCAATCTTTACAGACAAAATCGCCAAATAACACCATTTAACTTTGAGCAGATTTTGGTCAATTAAAGCTAAGGTACATACAAGCATTTTTGTTCCTGGGAGCCTACCATACAAACGGTATAGATCGCCAAATGCTAATAAAATCTTATATAGATTGCAATGATATATTAAGCCAAGTTAGACTAACATTCATCGATCCGTAAATAAAAGTGACAGGATTGGGGAGACTGTGACTTTGAAAATAAGGTCAATGTCATCGAAATATAAACAAGTCTTTAGTAAGTACAACACTATATTGTAACAAATTGCATAGGGTACACGCAAGCCAAACGTGACTGTTTCTGGTTGGCAAGAATAACGGCCCCCGCCCATAGGGGCTTGAAGAAATAAATGGGATGCACGATGCTTCTACGCATAGCTGAATCCGACCGCACAAGAGTACTGGTAAACCACTTAGAGGATCCAAGCCTTCCCAGGCAAAGCGGTGCGAGTCGGACCGTCCATGCTTATAAACCCTATTGGTTTCATTGGGCAACAGGACTTGAGATGTCATTTCATCTCAATGTTAGGTAAAAGCCCCACAGCATTGGAAGCAATGTCTCCAAAATGACCTATATAGTGTTGACGGGGACGTTAAACATCAAATCAAACTAACAAAATCAGGTCACAAATTAAATGTTTTGCTTGGTCGCAATGATAGGCTACCAAATTTAACCAAATGTCAACGATTTGTTCAATAGATAAGGTGCAGGCAAGACCAAATTGACACTTTGGTGGCATGTACCCTAGACAGTATGGTCAGGAACACCCAATGCTTATCAAACTTTTGATAGATAAAAGTGATATAAAATACCAAGTTATAACGAAATTCATCGATTGTTTCATTGGATAGGGTGCGGACAAACCATTTTGCCCTCAATTGACATTATTTCTTTTTAGGTGTGTGGGTGTGGGAAGGAGGGGGGTGCTATGACTATTTGCCTGTATCATAATGATGTAACCATGCACGTTTGGTCGTATCAATTAATAGGGTCAGGTGATATAGTGCTTCACAGACGCTACGCCGACGTAAAATCCGAGGCCAACACTATTACCAACGCCGACGCAAATTGGATCCGCGCAATAACTATATGCCATTACCATCTTTGTGGGGGACATAATTCTTAAATGAAGTGTGTAACTGAGACGTGTATTTTGCATATTATATATTCACTGTTCCTGTACCATTGTTTTTGTAATTTAACGTAACAATTCTCCTGAAGTAAGTTTTTCTATCTTATTACATTTTATTTATATTTATTGAATTATTTATTTTAGTAGTGCATCGAGTTAAAACGGGAAGACACTTCATTTGAACAGAACTGTCTTCTAAGTTCAGTCTGGCGGGTTTTTGATATAAAGCTGAAATTTGAAACATATCACAACTTTACTTCAGAAGAGTAATGCATGAAAGCGCTGCGTCGCACGTATGTGTTAACTTAACAATGAATACACATTCTCGCTTGTCGCGGTTTGTTTCATGTTTGTGTTTCTTTACTTTGGTGTCTCTGATGGGAGCTGTGGGTTAAATGTATCGATTCCTGATCATTGCCACCACTTCTCTAGTGTATATGTTATTTGTTTGTTCACCTAATTTCGCTTGTTTTTCATTTCAGGCCGACATTACCCTCCTGGTACTGGTTTTGACAAATTCAGGAACAAGAAACGTTTATTTCAAACATTTTTTTTTCACTGACCGTTCCAAGGCGGGCCTTCTGTCAAGATTTATTTGTGTTTTTGAGTGTGTGTATATAGCTTATATATTTTTGTTTTGGAGTTTGTGGGAAAGTGACTGTCATTTTGGCTTTCTGCTATTGTTTTTTCCACTAGGGTCTTGTTATATCATGTTTGTGTTTCTTTCACTTTGGTGTCTCTTATGGGAGGTGTGGGTTAATTGTATCGCGGATTCCTGATCATTGCATTCACTTCAATTATGATGACGAAACGCTGATGATAATACATGATCAAGATTTTGTGTTGGTGTTGATTTTTACTATGCATAATTATATACTTTCTTCTGCACACCACGAATGGAAATGTTCATGGAAATTGTAAATTTCGGCCTGTTTCTCATGTTTTGATCGTATAAAGTCGATTATGGGATTTCTACTCTATCTAGGATAGATAGATAGATAGATAGATAGATAGATAGATAGATAGATAGATAGATAGATAGATAGATAGATAGATAGATAGATAGATAGATAGATAGATAGATCACCTTCGACTTTATGCGATCAAAACATGAGAAACAGGTCGAAATTTACAATTTCCCTGAAAATTTCTATTCCTGGTGTGTGGAAGAAAGTATATAATTGTGTATAGTAAATCAACACAAACACGAACTCTTAATCATGTATTAGCATCAACGTTCTGTGGCGTCTGATTTGTGTATATTGTCTCATTACGATAACACACCCGTGCAACATAGTTCACTTTTTCACAACTCCAAAATGGCTATTTCTCTTATGAAAGTCAGTGACATTGTTTTCTTATTTACGTAGCAGTCATGGCTGGTTGGTCCTCGTTAGAACCGTCCTAATGGGTACCCACGGCCTGTGTATACCCCCGTAAACCCCAGTTTTCTCTATATAAAGTAGGGTTTAAGGGGGTGTTTATTTCACGGACTTGTTAACGTGATGTGTTCGTTTCCGGTGTAGCACGAGTCGAGAAAGCTCGGCAACACATTGACGCCACGATGCCACGAATGGCGCGGCTATATAAAACGTTAACCTGGATTTTATTTGTTTCCTTTATACACATACTTGTTATTACTTGTTGTATAATCATATATCCGTTTTGCAAAAACACAACGAATTCATTCAAAGTTAATATACAAACGAACTCCACGTGCAAAACATGATCTTCCAAGTCAAAATATAAATATGATCATCGCGGTGGGAAGGCTTACTTAACCGTAAACGTGTGGATCATTCTACGCACCAGTGCTATCTGCCCGGCCCCCTAGATGTTCACTGTTCGGAGGGTAGAATAACGTTGAAATCCGTTATTTTGATGAGCAGATGGATGCTTTATTTTTAGTTATTTATTTTTCCCCTACCTTCGGACACCTAAGATGAAGTTTCTTGTGTCGCGACTTTTCTCGCCAAGCAACTAAACAGGTAAACTGATTGGCTGTTACAAGTAACCCCCGACGAGAACTTGGCAAAACTTCATTCATAAATATTATAGTCGCCTGATATGTGACACCAGCTGGGCACTTTCAACTGGATAGATGACAGAGGCGCCCGAAAATAAATGCCCGTGAATGATATCCTTACTATAATATCGAGGTTTTATTATTTGCACGTGGATCTCCAGTTCTTATGTATATTAACCACCATGCCATGTGTCATTGTTATTATTTGCATGTTTTTGTCCTCTCATGTTGTTTACTGTATGTAAGCCTGAGATATTAATAAAAGTTTTTTGTTCGGACACCATGTTATAAACATCCCGAAGAAGCCTTCGTTATTTTCACTGGTTGGGAACGTACAATACACTTAACCCGGATGTTTCGATCTGTACAGTGGACAGATCCTTGTTCTGATATGTCGGGTATGTTTCAGAATGTTTATTTTTGTGTTTTGAAATTATTAATCATGAAAATTTCAACTTCATAGCAGTAGTTCGGGAAGCATAACTAAAATGCTTTTAGACATGCTACCTTGACTTTCTGTTTATTGCTATGATTTCTTTATTTTCAGATTTGTTATTGGAAAATCATCATCCTACTTTCGATTTCAAACGCTGCAACGGCACAATTTAATCAAACTTTGCCACCGACCTTATATGAAACGACTGCAATTGCATTTTAACTAGTTTATGATGTATTTCGGGTCAGCTTTTATCAATATTACTAAACATCTTGCCATGTAAGAGCAATTAATTTCAAAGAAAACGATAGAGGGGTCAAGAACTGGTTTGTATCGCATGTCGCAAAAATGATTTCTCAGCACTGTATGTCGTGTTCCGATCATACTTTATTGTGTGTCCTGATAAATTAATACTATAGTGCGATTTCGATATTTTCGTAGGATAACATTTAAATAGGTTAGCTATTTTGTTTGTGAAATGTGGAAACTTGGCATATGCACACTCTCTTCATCGGATTCTTCATACTGTCTTAGACGAAATACAAAACATGACAAAATGACTGCGCCCAACGAAGATTCAGATCAGCTTGCGCATCCATCCAGTCTGATCAGATTCTTCGCTGTGCGCTTGGTGCGTAGCTTACTACTCGATTTTTTTTCAAAAGGTCAATGAAGACACTGATCAGACTGGGTAGATGCTCAGAATGAGGTTAGTCTTTGCTGGGCGCATAGATCAGTTTTTGTTTTGTTATACTCAATTTGAAATAGTTCCAATTCGTATCTTTCTCTAATTTCAGACGTGATGAATTAGTCGTTCGTGGTGAACCCGGTTGGTGGTTCTTTGGCATGACCCAATGTTTTAACCTTATCAAAAACCACGCCAAATACCATCAATATATTTCACAGGGTATCCAAGTTATGGTCATCACAAGATTATATTGTTGGGGAAAATAACTAAAAAAACATTGCACCAAGTGTCATGATTTTCACACATGACACACCTGCTTAGCCTCACGTACAACTGCACCAAGTCCCATCATTATGTCTCAAATAGTATTGAAGATAAGGCGATCACAAGATAGTCATAAGATTTTATTAGAAGGGGATATAACTCAAATACCATCACACCCATAGTTGTGGTCCCTGCGCATGACATGCTGTCTCACCCTTGCCAAGTATTATCCATATATCTCAAAGGGTTTCTGAGCTATGGCCATCACACGATTCTTTTGTCAGGGGAGGTAACTAAAACACCAGTGCATCAAGTTTCATGGTTTTTGCCCGTGACAGACTTGCTTATCTTAAACAATCAACATATGTCTCGGAGACTGTTGAAGATATGGCGATCACAAGATAGTCATACATTTTTTAAAGGGGATATAACTCAAAACCATGTACAATAATAACCATGGTACCAAGCATTGTGGCTCTTGTGAATGACATGCCGTCTCAACGTTGTGAACAATTATGCCAAGTATCATCAATATACCTCGAAGGATTTTGGAGTTATGGCCATCACGATGTAATTTTGTCAGAGAAGGTAATTCAAAAACCAGTACACCAAGAGTCGCGGTTCTTGCACATGACACGTCTGCTTAACCTCGTGTACAACTGTACCAATAATATCAACATGTCTCGAAGAATACTGGAATAATGGCACTCAAAAGATAGTCATCCTATTTTAATTGGAAGGGAGAAAATTGAAATGTCATGACACCAAGAGCTATGGTTCTTGCACAAGACACGCCTGCTCAACTCATGTACACCGTACCAAGTACTATCAACATGTCTCCAAAAGTATGGGAGATATGGCGATCACAAGATAGTCATTCTATTTTATTGGAAGGCGAGATAATTCAAATGCCATGACACCAAGACTTGTGATTCTTGCGCATGACATGCTGCTTCAACCTTGTGAACAATTGTGCCAAGTTTCATCACTATACATTGTATCTCGATGGGTATTGGAGTTATGGCGATCACAAGATAGTCATTCTTTTGTTTCGAAGGGGAGATAACTCAAAAACCATGACACCAAGGGTTGTTGTTATTACCCATGACACTCCGTCTCAACCTTGTTTAAAATTTTGTCAAGTATCATCAATATATCTCATCGGACCCATCGATACCGGTATTGACGGGTCCGAGATATCTCGAAGGGTATTGGAGTTATATAGAGATCACAAGATAGTCATTATATTTTATAGAAAGTGAAGATAACTCTAATACCATGATACCCAGAGTTGTGGTTCTTGCACAAGACACGCCGTCTCAACATTGTTTACCATTGTGCCAAGTATCATCAATATACCTTGAAGGGTCTACGCCGGGACGGACGACTGGACGCCAATCCGATCGCTATATCCCCCGAATCTATTCGGTCGGGGGATGAAAAGGAAAAAAAACTTTCACAGATTGGTCCACAGCTCTTCATTTCTTAGTATAAATGTATATATCTTGAACAAATAGCCCGTAACTAATTATATCACTCAGGTCGTTTTGCATTTCTGTGCAATCTGATCAGAGTATTTGCTATGCGTTCTGTGGATGAAGAGAGACGCGTGGCGATGCGACCCATTTTGTTAAATATTTCATACCTGAAGACAATCCTCGAAGGGTGGCGTCTTTGGCCGAGTGGTTTAGACCTCTAGTCTGTAGTGTTCTAAAGGTTCGATGAATACACACAGCACATGTAATTTCTCCAAGATTTCATGAATTTATAGGTAATAACCCTTATCTTGCTGTTCACGACAACCCCTATCTTTGCAAACAGTGTAGATCCAGATCAGATGGCTTGTGAAGCCATCTGATCAGGATCTACACTGTCTGGCATTTAGTTTATGAATTTGTAGCAATAAATTACATCAAGTAAGTTGATTGGTTGATAGACAGAATGGGTGTGGCCTAAATGGATATTCAGCAAGATAAGGGTTAATATTTCTACGTAGCTTTGCTATTGTTTGAGCATTATCATCTTATTGCATAGACAAATATTGCAATATACATTTGAATAACTTACACACATTAATAGCGACATCCAATACAATCAAACCAAAGTATTTTAAGACAAGCTATGCAGTAAATATGAGACATACCATACAGTCAGAATGTTTTTTGGATGGTCAGTCTTGCTCTTCGTGTGATTTTGTATGGAATTCTAGAGGCACTCATTTTAGTATAGCTCATATTAGATTATTACTCTATCTTAAAACTGTTTTAAAAGATATTTTTCTTTCGATAATGCTCTCAATTGGTCGAGTTTCTGGTCACAGGCGATGTGTGATTCTTACAAACACTAGTGATTTGCAGCTGAAAAAAAAAAAAATAGATTTAGAGCATAGAAAACGACATTTTGCCGTGCCCAAATATGGTCAGCATGGAAAACAAAACAAATAAAACACACATACCGAGTTATGTCCAAAAAATAAATATGCAAATATAGAAGACGGACCACGCACATACACCTTCAGGGTAATAACAAAAGACAAGGATCTGCCCGCTATACAGATCGGAACATCCGGGTTAAGTGTACTGTACGCTCCCAACCAGTGATTTTTCTCTAGAAGAAATAGAATTGAATGCAATGATCAGGAATCGATACAATTAACCCACACTCATAAGAGACAACATGCATCTGGATTGAGATTCACCTAAATTATAATCGTATTCTATTTGGTTTATTCTATCGCCCCCCCCCCCCCCCCCAACTCAGATATGGCATTCCTTTCTAGGATCGAGGACTCAATTTCACTGGCTTTAGACACACAAATACGCAACATAATAGTCACTGGAGACCTTAACTTTAATATGCTCAATGAACAAACCTCGAAGAAAATAACTGATATCTGTGAACAATTTGCTCTCTACCAGACTATCACAGAACCCACTCATTTTACTGAAAACTCGTCGTCTCTCATAGATATTATCCTCACTAATGACAAAAAAAAAATCTATTCTACAGTGGTATGACGAACCAAATTCTTTACCAAGAAACCCGTTATCACTGCCCAATTTATGGCATCCTTAAGTTTACAAAATATAAAAGAAATAAAAATCAAAAATGAAAGTCTTTTTCACGGCGCATTTGGAAGTTTGACCAAGGTGATTATGATGCTTTAAGGGCAAAAGTTGCAAAAACTGACTGGGACGATTTCGCTGACCCAGACATAAACATTTACTCCCGAAATATCACAGATCATATACATTGCCTAACGGCGGAATGTGTACCTAATAAAACAGTGAGAATAAGACCATCTGATCCAGCCTGGATATCTACAGCTATCAGAAAACAAGTTCCTAATCGTAAACGAACATACAGGAAGGCAAAACAGCTTAATAATCTGAGAATATGGAATAAATTTAAGAGAATCAGGAACAATCAAGTCGTAAACTCAATTCGACAATCCAAGCAACAATATATCGACCATCTCTCAAACAAACTTAAATCGGAATCGCTGCCCTCTAAAGATTGGTGGTCCACCCTTAAAGCCTTCATTGCTCCCTCTCAAAATTCTTCTGTACCGACACTGGAAAAAGAAGGCAATATTTACACTGACGAAACCGACAAAGCGAATATATTATTTTTTTTTTCAGAGACCAGACCCTTCTAAAGAAGAGAATGTCCCCGTACCAAACATTGCGTGTTATGCCAATATATTTTTGTCCACTCTTATAAATATGCCCCTTGAGGTAGAATCCGTCTTAAAGTCTCTTCTTCTTGGTAAAGCTGTTGGATCGGATGACATTAACAACCGTATTCTACGAGAGATTGCACACGAACTATCATTTCCCCTATGTTTTTTGATTAACCAATCCATACGACTTGGAATATTTCCCGATACATGGAAAGAAAATCTTGTCTGTCCCATATTCAAGGATGGAGACCCAGCTTCTGTTACAAACTATCGACAAATCTCTCTCTTAAGTTGCTTGAAGAAAGTTCCAGAACGTATAATCTTCAAACATCTATAAGCACATACATGGAAACAGTGTCCTCACACCCCTGCAATCTGGGTTTATACCGGGGGACTCAACTACAAACCAACTTACCTTCCTCTATAATACGTTTTGTCAAGCTCTCGATTCAGGTAAAGATATACGAGTAGTATTTTGTGATGTTAGCAAGGCATTCGACCGGGTCTGGCATAAAGGCCTTCTTTGTAAATTATAAGCAGCAGGTATCTCTGGTAGTCTCCTATCACGGTTTGAAAGTTATCTAGCCGAGAGAAGACAGCGGGTAATCCTTCCTGGCACACAGTCGGACTGGAACTACATCCACGCGGGAGTGCCATGGGGATCCATTCTCGGTCCGCTTTTTTTCTTTTGTATATTAATGGCATAGTTAAAGATATTCAATCAAACATAAGACTATTTGCTGATGACACAAGCCTTTTTATTGTAGTTGAACATCCTGAAACAGCAGCACAAACTCTTAATTCAGATCTTGGAAAAAATCACTAAATGGTCTAAAGACTGGCTAGTCAGCTTCAATTCTATTTTCAAACTCTTTTAACATCTCGAAAACAAATAAAACCAGTACACCCACCACTACACATGTTAAACCAACAAATCTCGGAAGTTGTAAACCACAGCCATATTGGACTCCACTTTAGTAATGATGGCTCATGGCACACGCACATAAGTTATTTCAAAGAAAAGGCATGGAAACGGATTTATACAATGCGTAATCTTAAGTTTCAGCTATATAGAAAATCACTTGAAATATTATATACCGTTTTCATTAGACCGATACTTGAATATGGCAATGAGATTTGGGATGATTGTACCCAGTATGAAAAGGAGGAATTGGAAAAATTCAAATCGAAGCGGCCAGAATAGCAACTGGAACGACAAAGCTAGTTTCATTAGAAAATCTTTACAGCGAAACAGGTTGGGAGACATTAGAAACTGGAAGGAAAAAAAAACAAAAAAAAAAAAACAAAAAAAAAAAAAAAAAACACTTGTTGTCTTGTACAAAATGGTAAATCATTTGACGCCACTTTATCAATCAACGCTTATTCCCTCGACATTTACCGAAACTACTCGCTACAACCTTAGAAATGCAAACGACATCAGAACAAACAACACAAAAACTACTCAATACTACAATTCTTTTCTACCATCCACAATAAGAGAACGGAACACCCTTCCCGAACCTCAGAGAAACTCGGCTACTCTTCTGTCTTTCAAAGCACAGATAAACCAACACAGCGCTAGCATACCGAAGTACTATTATTTCGGAGATCGCCAGTCACAAATATTACCCACTCGCCTTCGCACTAAATGCAGTTGTCTCAACTATCATATCTATCTTAGAAATCTTGTAGATTCACCACTCCGTGCATGTGGCGAATTTCGAAACAGCCGAGCATTACTTTTTGCAGTGCCATAGGTATCACCTATAACGAACCGAAATGCTAAATAATATCTCGCAAATATGCCACGTGTCAGTAGATGTGCTGCTATATGGTGACCTTTTCCTATCAAATGATGCGAACAGTAGACTATTCTCACACGTGCAAAAGTTCATTAGAGAATCCAAAAGATTTAAATGATTATGCTACTGTTGACACTACTATACAATGTTTTTTTCTCTTTTTTTCTGTCTCCAAAACACAGACAAAGACAAGAAACCCGACATGTCAGTACCTGATACATACAACATACAACTTCATCAACAGATAATCAAGAAATCTTCGCATTAACTATGAGCATCCATGCATTCATACACATATTAAGCACAATTAATTAATCTTTCGAGAAGACGAAACGGGGTAGAACTGTATGCCTATGAGGCTCCGCCTCAGCCCAGCCACCCCAGTTCTTTTTTAATGCACCTACTGTTCGAAATTTCTGCGATTTCTTTTTTCTTTTTCTTTTCCCTTTTTCGCTCCGCGCATAATACATTTTTTCTTATTCCTTATGATTATTTTTTCTTTTCACAGTTTACACTTAGCTTGCCAGTTATACTATTAGCGTAAAGATGTTAAATGCCTTTTCATTGATGTTGACTCCAATTAGTAGGAAAATGTTTAAAAACATACTAGCATATATTCAGTTACCACTAGACCTGCCAATATTGTATACTCCTTACATCGATAGCGGGAAAGGAATTCAATAAGCACGATGCTTCCATTCCAATCCCATCTTTGTCATTGTATGTAAATATCATATGCATGTCAATTGATTGATCAGAAATAAATATGTTTAAACCAAAGAGAAAGAAAGACAAACATGAAATAACAAGACCCTAGGGGAAACACTAATAGCGGAAAACCAAAAGGACAGTTACGTTCTCACAAAATGGCCAATTGATTCCCCAAAACAAAACTATATAAGCTATACACACACCCAAAGACAAACCATAACAAAAATAAACCGCAAAAGAAAAACCGCCTTGGAACGGTCAGTGAAACAAATTGTATGAAAAAAAACAACCTTTTCCTTTTTCCTAAATTTGTAAAAAAAAAAGTTTTTATGCTCTGTCTCTGGTCGGGCTCATCGGAGTCTAACTGTTGCTCCAGCATTTCTGTGGTTTCTTGCTGTCGAGTCCTCACCGTTGTCTCACCTCCGTGGTTCTTTGATTTTTGTGCTCACGGAGATGTTGCACTGATGAGTTAGGAGGCCTTCATGCGGACTGAACAAATTATTTGTCTAAATCGCGACGGAAGTAAGGGCGAGGATTGTGGCCACGTAAAATCGATTTAAGCCCCCCAGTGGAAATCTTCCACTGACCGTTCCAAGGCGGCTCTTCTGTGGCGATTTATTTATGTTGTTGTTTGTTACTTACTGTGTGTATCACTTGTGTCTTTTGGTTTTGGATGGCCATATGGCCATTTTGTGGGAAAGTAACTGTCCTTATGGCCTTCCTTTGTTTAGGTTTCCATTATGGTCTGGTCGCTTAATGTTTGTATTTCTTTCCCTTTGGTGTCTTTTATGGGTGGAGTAAGTTAATTGTATCAATTCCTGATCTTTGTTTTACTTCTACTTTAAACGGACATGTCAATAATTATTTTTATACTTAAGAATTAATCATTTTTTCTAAACAACAGAAGGGTGTTCATTACACGGTGTTGATGACATGATGGGAACGCCCTTCAATGTTTTGTTTTGCTCGATGAAAACGGCGTGTTTCGTCGAAATTACAACCATTTAAATCTCTTCCAAACTCCACTTTATATGGAGAAAACTGGGTTTTACCGGGGTATAAGTTTATTTGGTACTTCTGCTACAAGACATAGGTTGTTGGTACTCGATAGAACCGCATCAATGAGGTCTAACCGCCTCTAACCAGCACCGAGAATCTTTATTATACCTCATTAATATCCATGAGCTATTCTATAATTCTGATTGGTCGAGAGCATGCCATGCGCAGGACCATAACTTATCATATTCCACTGCAATATTCCCCCCGGACGTCACTGCTCACAAGTACAAATGCATTCACTGAACGATACTCGGGAAGTCACGCGCAGGGAAATAAATCATCATATTCCCCTGCAAATATTATGCTCAAAAGTACAAGTGCATTCACTGAAAGAATCTTTAGAAGTCAGAATTTGGTATGATAATTCATTTCGAGGGTTAACAAATCGTAATATTCCCTTCACAGAAAGGGAATCAATGAATAATGTGTATAGTATAAACAGGAAGAAATCACAAATTTTCACCAGAAAACTAACTGTTGAGACGATACAGAAAGTGCACTTTATGACATAGATGCCTTATCAATAATTTCCTTGCAGGGTAAGCACTGACAGCACTGCACTGGCAGCACTTTTTTGTGAGTGCGGGCTGCGAAAATAGTCCCGAACTCTGACTTATTCTGTTGTGTTTAAGTCTTTTATGTCAGTATTATAAGTAAACAATGTAGACCCTGATCAGACGCACTGTTTGCCAATACCACAGTACACGAGCCAAGTCCATAATTAAATTTTACACTGCGTTCTGGCGTCACAGAAGATAAGCGTTGCTTTAAATAACCGGTACCTAAATTTTGTGCATGGACAGCGATAGTCACGTGGACAATCACAACGGGGAAATTTCTGTAGTTAGTAACTTTGTGTCGGTGATAAATAATCGACCCGAAAAGTAGCAACTGCGTTGGGTTCAACTTCAACCATGATGAAAATATTTCTTCGCTTAGAAGACGGCGTTTTCTTTTATTTCTAGTCTGCAAGGCTTTACAAAGCACGACATGAAGTCAAAAGACCGACATGAAGTCCAGATTTGTCGTTCAAGGGTGTTTTACACACAACCAATATGAAAAAAACACTATATTATATATTAACAATTCGTGACGCATGAACTGT
This sequence comes from Lucinisca nassula, assembly GCA_963580285.1. Classification (NCBI taxonomy): domain Eukaryota; kingdom Metazoa; phylum Mollusca; class Bivalvia; order Lucinida; family Lucinidae; genus Lucinisca; species Lucinisca nassula. The sequence continues at coordinate 91,832,284 of OY757015.1, forward strand.
ACCGATTACACAGCTGGGTCCCCGTGGAGCCGCATCTTGTCTTTCCTTCGTGTTTGTTTTGTTTGTTTGATTCGAGGTTTAACGTCCCCGTCAACACTGTATATGTCATTTTGGGGATATTGCTTCCAATTCTGTGGGACCTCTACCCGGCATTAAGATGAAATGACATCTCAAATCCTGCCGCCCAATGAAACCAATAGGGCTCATAAACATGGCCGTTCCGACTCGCACCGCTTTGCCTGGGCAGGCTTATATCCTCAAAGTGGTTTACCAGTACTCGTGTGCGGTCGCTTTCAGCTCTGTGTGGAGGCATCGTGCAGCCCATCTATTTCTTCAAGCCCGGATGGGCAGGGCCGTTTGATTTTCCTTCTAAAGAATTGGATTTGCGTTTTTTTTGTGTGTTGCTGTTTTTCTTTGTTTTGTTTTGTTTTGTTTCGTTTTGGTTTTTGCTGCTGTCCGGTACATTCCCCTACTGTAGCGAAAGTTGAAAAAGCCCAATGTCAAGGACTTTAGCTATGTTCAGAGCACTCTCCTTCAAAAACTAATTTTGTTGTATGTTTGTTGTGAGGCCCGGAAGCACGGAAGATCAGTACTAGGGCTCTGCACACTCTTTCAAAAATATTTGTTTGTTTTCGTTTTTTTTCTGCACACTTCTAGAAGAGAATTGTTGTGTTTGTTTTTTTTTCCTTTCTTGAGTATTGTATTGATATATTTGCAGCCGTCTGATACTGTCCCCTGCTGTAGTGATGCCCGGGCGACCCAAGTCAGGGCTTGATTACATCTTCTGCACAATCCTTTGAGGTTGAGTGTTTGTTTGTTTGTTTGTTTTTCCAATATTTAATATTGGACAGATGTTGTTTTGGCAGTCCTCTTGTCCTAAGCTGTAGTCAAGCCTGAAAAACTAATGTTAGATCTCGAAGTATGTCCTCCGCACAGTCCTTCCAGAATCTCATTTTGGTTTCTTTGTTTTTCCTTTCTTAAATATATATCTATCTATCTTCTTCTTATACTGAGTCGTTCATATTTGGCCATTACCTCAATTGTGTGCGTAGCTAAATTTATAATTTAGCTAAAAGAAAAACAAAATCACTAAATGAGTCCTTAAAACTTTTTTACAATCTGAAAAACAGAGGTATACTAAAACGCATACCTCTGGGTCTCAGTCTTATTCTGTACTGGCTTTCAACTCCGGTCTTAGCATTCACCCACAGAAGATGGAAAACTAATCCCCTTAGGACTAGTTCTAGGAAACAAAACGGATTTTTCAGGTATTCACTTTAGGTCTGGTACCTACGATATTGTGAGTTGTTTACATTTGATGTCCTTGTTTTTGGCTGAAACTGTCGCAGGGTCAAGTATCTGTCTTTATTAATAGACATTGAACCAGAGTGTATTTTATAAAAGATAAAAAGGACTGCTCTCGACGGGCCTCCAGGGACGGCCATTTAAGCTTGTTAAGCATGTCACCATCGCTAGTTCTGTTTCGCCATCGCCGGCAGGTCCATCGAGCAACTGTCATCTGCATCTTCTCTGCCTACTGAATCTGAGTTTTAACATAGTGTAACATAGTTACATAGGCATGTGATCTTAATGATCCAAAAAGTGTTGACGGATTGTAAAAGATGCACTTTTTATTACACAGGCATGTTACATGAATGGTAGAAATAACGTTGATGAGTAATAAGAACTTCATATAACCAACATACTATTGAAACGGTAACAAATGTATTCAGGATTATGTTGATTGGGCTATGAAACACTATAATCTTTTATAGTTCGATTTTGAAACGTTTTACTCTACAATATAATAATATCCATTATCTATAAAATTAAACAATGTACCGAGCAACCGCATAATAAATAAGAGATATTTACTTTGGAGCCTTTTTAAACCATTGGCATTTCGAATTAACCTTTCAATTATTCATTATGTGGACAACATGTGCTGTTTTCAAACCAGATTGGGCTGGAAGAAACAAGTGCAAGCTTACATAAAAGCTTAAATGTATCTACAAAACGACAAACTGATGGTTAAGATTACATGTAACAGACAGATAGAGTTGTTGAATACACGCATTGTATTTTCATTCCAGTCATAAACAACATACATGCATGTAGATGACGTGGCGGCGATAAGGGAATTGCATGAATAAATGAGAAGATCTCCTCCTATTCGAATGTGCATGATAGTAAAGCAGTTTACTCAACGTTCGTCGTCTGATGACAGCGTGCTGGTACCCAAGGATAGAGTTCCCATGATTCCTATACCACAGAAACTAATAAACGACGGTGAAAATGCTAAGCAGTGAACAATAAACTCTATACATGTGCCTTTATTATTTTCATTAAGTTGTTTATGTGTTTTAAATATTAGTTATAGTAAATTAGACTGAAGGCTTAAAGCTTCGGAAAATGTTCACTCCATAGAAGTGAATAAACGCTATAATTATATTTTGGACAAAATGACATTAGACATCGCTATAAATATTTTTAACATGTTGGTTTCAGGATAACTTGTTGCTCAATTGATGGCTATTTTAAAATGCACTTTAATTACTTCATATCAGATTGTTGCATTTTATGCATGTCTATCTTATATGGTCATATAACTTGGCCCCCGCCCATAGGGGCTTGAAGAAATATATGGGCTGCATGATGCTTCCACGCAGAGCTGAATCCGGTCCGCACACTAGTACTGGTAAACCGCTTAGATGATCTTAGCCTGTCCAGGAACCGCGGTGCGAGGCGGACCGTCCATGCTTATAAACCCTATTGCTTACATTGGGCGACAGGGCTTGAGATGTCATTTCATTTCAATGTCGGGTAAAAGTCCCACAAAATTGGATGCAACGTCTCCAAAATGACCTTTACGGTGTTGTCGGGGACGTTTAACCTCAAACCAAACAAACAAAACAATGGTCATATTAGATTAATTAAGCTTATGCACATTGTCTTGTATGACAAAATTGAATTTTTAAAGTTGTTTGAGGAAGACATGATCAACTGGACATATGTATTTAATGTATATTTAAATTAATTTCGCCAAGAAAATTAATATTATAAAAATGGGAGGTGTGTCACATGGTTACATAGGCATGTGATCTTAATGATCCAAATAGTGTTGATGGATTGTAAAAGTTGCACTTTTTATTACACAGTCATGTTACATTAATAGTTGAAATAACGTTGATGCGTAGTAATAACTTCATATGACCAATATACTGTTGAATTGGTAATAAATGTATTTAGGAATATGTTGATTGGTTTATGAAACATTACTAGCTTTTTACAGTTAGATGTTTGAACGTTTAACCTTTCAATATATTATTAAATATTATCTATACAATTGCAAAAAGTACCGAACAACCACATAATACATAAGAGATATTTACGTTGGAGCCTGTTCAAAAGCATTGACATTTCGAATTGGCTTTTCAATTATTCATTGCGTAGACAACACGTGCTGTTTTTTTAACTTGACTGGGCAGGAAGAAACAAGTACAAGCTTACATAGAAGCTAAAATGTATCTACAAAACGTCAATCATATGGGTGCCTGTTTCCATTTATGCCAATGATGTGGGCGCTTTAGCAATTGTATAAGTACACAGTAACGTGCAGGTGTGGGTACAGGTGTCCAGCAGATGTTGAAATACTTTGAACGTTTTAGTTAATGATAGACATTTGGTATAACCAGAAACTATGTTAACGTAAGAACAAAAGCCTGTAGAATGCTCTGAAACATATAAAAATGCCAGTTTGATCATGTCAAATCCGTCAGGTTTTCAGTTATGTAACAGTTAGGTTCTTGCTAGTGGTCAGTGTGCATATAGGGGCTAGATCTAGCCCTGAACACATCCTGTCTCAAAAGCTTTCGGTTTTCAATATGTTATATTATGTAACATTAATTTTAAAAGAAAAAACAAAATCTTTTTGACATTATTTATTTGCAAGGTACTAACTTTCATAATGTAAAACTCTACGATTGTGGTTAAATATGTTCTATAGAAGGGTTATCCTTTGGAAGCAAGGAATACACTACAGAAGTGAAAAATATGGAGTGTACGTGTTTTCTGGGCCAGACTAGCTAGTTTCGGCCAATTAGGCCTCATCAGTGACCCTCAGATATTTTCAAAATTCCACAATGGAATCAATGATCCCAAAGGACAAGAAAATATAATCTACACTATGATGTAGGGCAGGGAGACGTTTTACCGCCGCCACACATTCCCACACACCAGCTGTAGTGAAGTTAAATATGTTCTATAAAAGGGTTATCCTTTGGAAGCAAGGAATACACTACAGAAGTGAAAAATATGGAGTGTACGTGTTTAAACCCCACTTTATGACGTGTGTTACATCATAACAGATGCCAAATGGGTGATGCATATTCAAGTTGAGGGCGGACCAATTTGCTAGTGTACGAGTAGTGTATAATTAACCTTAATTTGCTTGTCCGGATGGTATCGTGACACCCTCATTATCCCGGCTGTTCTCGAAGAAAACGACGAGGTATTGTAATAGCCCTGGCGTCGTCGTCGTGCTAAAAATTTGGCATTTTCGTCTGCGTCCTCGTCGTGCAAAAACTTTGTAATATCTCTGTCATTACTGAACATATTTACTTGAAACTCGGACTAGTTGTTCATTATGAAAAGGGGCTGCAGCCGAGCGTTGGCACCTGCATGCGATGCTTTTGTTTCATCTGCAAATCGGCCTCCCACTGTGTAAGTCGATCAAGGTCATCTTGTAAAATAAGACAGTCAGAAAGAGACTATATGTCCCTTGTTCTTATACAGGACACAAACGGACATATGACCTGATATTATCAGGGGGGTCATTAATGAATACCAAGAAAAGGACCGGTCCAAGGACCGGATATTGGGGGACACCAGATAAAACAGGGACTGAATCGGACGCCTGGTCGTCAAAACTTACTGTCAGCACCCAGACAGCCATGAGCTGATCCTGCTATGTGTAGACCCCTCTTATCTCGTAGTCCAAGTTATGCAATAGCCATCTGTGAGGAACCTTGTCAAAGGCCGTTGCGAAGTCCATGATGATTAAAAAGTAGAAGTAAAACAAAAATCAGGAACCGATACAATTAACTTACTCCACCCACCAAAGACAACAAAGGGAAAGAAACACAAACATTAAGCGACCAGACCATAATGTAAACCTAAACAAAGGAAGGCCATAAGGACAGTTACTTTCCCACAAAATGGCCATATGGCCATCCAAAATAAAAAGACACAAGTAAGTAACAAACAACAACATAAATAAATCGCTACAGAAGAACCGCCTTAGAACGGTCAGTGGAAAGATTTCCACTGGGGAAAGATTTCCACTGGGGGGGCTAAAATCGATTTTACGTGGCCACAATTCTCGCCCGTACTTCCGTCGCGATTTAGACAAATAATTTGTTCAGTCCGCATAAAGGCCTCATAACTCATCAGTGCAACATCTCCGTGAACACAGATAATAAAAGAACCACAGAGGTGAGACAACGGTGAGGACTCGACAGCAAGAAACCACTGAAATGCTGGAGCAAAAGAAAACCAACAGTTAGACTCCGATGAACCCGACCAGAGACAGAGCATCAGGCACCAACCAACATTACCTTGAATTAGATCTCTCTAATTCTCAATAAGCCTTTACGTTGGGACCGTCATAGAATCTGAGGCCTGACCCACCGGCGTGCAATTAAAGAGGGAAGCAAATTGACCAGCCGTGATTGGGTTAACTACCATGCATGCAGTCGTTCGTATAACATTCATGTTGTACCCAATCTTTTTATATCGAAGAATAATTTTACGAAATTGGGTGCTGAAGTCATTGCGGTTATATTTTTTTTTTCTGAAAACCCATCTACAATAGATAGATGTAAATCCAAAAACGGGGCCTCTGTATCAGAAGAATTTGCTTTATTTAACTGAAGTTCTGGGGGTAAATCTGTCTGATCAAACCATCGAAATAGGTATTATCAATATTTAATAAATCATCTAAATATCTAGAAGTGGAGCTAAAAGCTTCAATAATTTCAGATTGGTTATCAATGGAAAGCGACAACATGAAGTCTCTTTCATAACAATACAAGAACAGATCGGCCACAAGAGGTGCGCAATTCGTACCCATCGGAATGCCTACAATTTGTCTAAATAACTTAGTACCGAATCTAATATAAATATTGTCAAGAAGAAAGGTGGGGGCATCACACACTTTCTGACATGACCAAAGTGTATAATTCTTATGCTCTTTAGAAGTGAAAAAATGCATTTCTGACATTACATGCAAGAAAGAGAGAATCTTCTCGGTGAAAAGCCCATTCAATTAAATCATTAAGCTTTTCTTTTATAAGATTATGAGGAAGTGTAGTGTAAAGAGTGGAAAAATCGTAAGTAGACAGACTTGAAGCACGAAAATGTCTGGATTTCAATTTATTTAAAGTAGAAGTAAAACAAAGATCAGGAATTGATACAATTAACTTACTCCACCCATAAAAGACACCAAAGGGAAGGAAATATAAACATAAAGCGACCAGACCATAATGGAAACCTAAACAAAGGAAGGCCATAAGGTCAGTTACTTTCCGGAAAATGGCCATATGGCCATCCAAAATTAAAAGACACAAGTGATACACACAGTAAGTAACAAACAACAACATAAATAAATCGCCACAGAAGAGCCGCCTTGGAACGGTCAGTGGAAGATTTCATTCGAATTTTTTATAGACCAAAACAGATTTCTTCCTGATATTTCAAAGACTTTATCACAATATTTAATCACATGCGTTTTAATAGCAGTAAGACAGGAAGTTAATAATTTAGAAAGTTCAGTGGTAGTGCAAGAGCTAGAATTTGCAATAAACCGTGCTTTATAAAGTCTTTTTTGAAGTTTTGGTAACCAGTATAGCGTAGGAAACTTGTCTTGGCCTTCTTGTCTTGGTCAGTCTGTTTGTGGCCACGATTTATGGTCCCATCCAGACTGCTGATTGAGTTTCGCATGACCTTTGAATTCGAAAGCCATGTTGACAATCAGCAAGAAACCTCTAAAAGGCTAGGTGTTTATGCGGTCGTCCACTACGGTCCCTCTTGAAGTGAAGCAATGAAGAACGTCAGGTCTTGAGATACGCAGGAATAATTTTCGGATAAGATTTTGTGAGATTTCCCAAAGTCTCAATGAAATGGGCTAAATGGTAGTAAATCTCCTAGCAAAATGTAATTTAGGTGAATATTTTGCTAAAATTTCTCCCTGAAAAATCATAAGTGTGCACCTGTTTTGGCTGAACGGTATTTCCTCCTATGTTTTTCTGAGAAAGAACTGTCACTACACGCATACTCTCACTCATTCTCAAATGAATTTGGATATTGCAGTCGCCGTATATTTTCTGAAATCAAGCAGTAATGTGTAATCTATGTATACGTTTATAGGATAGAACAACAGGTCCAAAAGATCTCATGATAAACCTCCTGTCGTAAATAAAAATAAAAAATGAGTTCCTTTAAGAGCAATGAAAAGTACCTTTTCAAGGAAAATGGGCCACAGGAAAACCTGGTTTTGTAATGTTCGAGACTGTCGCTTTTCGAATTCTCTTTGTTTGCGCACTTACAAATTTGCAATTTTACAAGAAAGGAAAGGGCTATGTGGTTTCCGTAAAATTTACATATTCTGGGTTGGGAAACAGCTACCTTTAGCAGGACCACGTGGAGTCTTACTAAGTATTTCTCTCCGATTATGGCTGTCGCCGAAATTTAATTTAGGATTGTAATGCACGAGACGACGATTTCTTCTTGATATTTATCAAATTAACGTTGAAGTTTTTATACACGGAAACGTGACCAAATCGAGATTCTGTATTATACAATGGGAAATTAAAAATACATGTCATACAAAATGTGCGTGAATATGTTGCAAAAACGCATGCAATGTTCGCGATCATTATACCAAGCTTATTAGATATGTTTCGACAAAAAATGCTATCTTGAAAGAGACTCCCACAATGAGTGACTAACACAAACATATTATCTGAAACGAATATATTATTTTGATGTTGAAATTCCCTCATGTCCAATGTTTTGTAATGTTCGAGACCGGGAATGTTCAATACCGAAAATTGTTAGTCTAACAGCTTGATCACAATGCTCGCACGTGGCACAGTTTTCAATTACCAGATTACGTCGTAGAAAGTGTCTGTATACGACATGGTTGCCTTTTCCGGTGTTTGATGGGTGAGGGTGTCGGCAGACAATAACACAGTAAAGAAAAAACATAAGTCATATTTTGTTTTTAAATATCTACACAGAATCTTTTTACCTTTTTCCAATATTATTTGCTACAATTAATATTGTTCAATTAAGAATATGTCACCAAAAATCAATAATAATGGACAACATTTGCATGATTGCAAGACCATTATTTTATGGCAATAAGCAGTGATTATATGCGATGAAATGTCCGCTACATTTGGTATCGAACATGACAGGTTTGGTATGTTGACTGTCCAGGGATAATAACTGCAAATAAATGAAATATTTTGAATTGTGCACCCTTAGTTGTGTGAGATGAACAAATCTGGTGGTAAACACGTTTGCTAAATTTCTACCAATAGTTGCAAACGGTAACAATTTTGATTTAGTATTACTCATTTTCGAATTCGGATTTGAGTCCCATAGCTTATAATCGTTTCCCAAATATTTATTTGTCAGAATGAATATTTTTTTCAATATAAAATGTGTCATGTTAAGAAGGCATTTCAACCCTCCAATTTGCATTTCCAAATGCATATTTTGAATGTTAAAGTAGAAGTAAAACAAAGATCAGGAATCGATACAATTAACTTACTCCACCCATCAAAGACACCAAAAGGGAAAGAAATACAAACATAAAGCGACCAGACCATAATGGAAACCTAAACAAAGGAAGGCCATAAGGACAGTTACTTTCCCACAAAATGGCCATATGGCCATCCAAAATTAAAAGACACAAGTGATACACACAGTAAGTAACAAACAACAACATAAATAAATCGCAACAGAAGAACCGCCTTGGAACGGTCAGTGGAAGATTTCCACTGGTGGGCTTAAATCAATTTTACGTGGCCACAATCGTCGCCCTTACTTCCGTCGCGATTTAGACAAATAAATTGTTCAGTCCGCATGAAGGCCTCCTAACTCATCAGTGCAACATCTCCGTGAACACAAAAAATCAAAGAACCACAGAGGTGAGACAATGGTGAGGACTCGACAGCAAGAAACCACTGAAATGCTGGAGCAAAAGAAAACCAACAGTACGACTCCGATGTGATAACATTGGAAGTGCAGTTCATGCTACTAAAATTATGGCATAGAACATTACAAATTGTATCGAACATCCCAACCTAAAATATGTATATTTTATGGCATGTTGTTTTATTCTTGAATATGTAAACTACATAAACATAACAAAACATAAACTTTATTACACCCAGGTGTCATGACAACACAATCTGAGGTTATGAGCAAGTATTACTATAGACATGGAACATGTACAACAACGGACACATTATATTTTTTCAAGAGAAATTCTACACATTAAGACCAATATTATTTTTTTTAGGAGTGGGGGTTTCATATAATCAAAGCTGGAGCATCTAATGATGGGGGAAGTGGGTTTTATGCTTTTTTGCTTAAAAATCATAGGCTCGTTATACCCGATTTTACCTTTTGTCACTGCCACGGCACTTCTCCCGTGAAAACGAAACCGAAAGCTCACGGGAGAGGAGCGTGACATCAATTTTGATTAAAATCATAATCTGTTCTTGTTTCGAAAACAATGCGAATAAGTAGAAATTTAACACACGTGACATTCGACGTGTCGATACTTGACCTGGTAGTATATCGGCCAGCCTTATGAAGAACGGACTTGTCTGAGTCAGGTGTGCACGTGTATTGCTTCATTTTGTTATTGTGGATTCGTGCAATTTAAACACATGGACATGTATCTATTTGAAATAGGACATTTTAAATAAGAAAAACAAAAGGTGAGGAAACAGTGCAGTATCAATACAACAAAGGACAGCACCAATGTGAAGGCGCCGTCGGTTCTTGTGTGTTATAAAACTGGACAAGAGAGCACAAACATGCGCATATTATCGGTTATCAAAAAAGGGGGTCTTTCATTTGTGCCCATGCATGCTTTTTCTTTAAACTTTGTATATTAATAACTCAGCATATACAACCTATAAAAATGTATTTAGTAAATTATATAAATCAAAGTAGGACTCAGGAGGCCACTCTAACTGACTCCCTCCATGAGCTGGTGTCTGTCTCTAAATAAGTGCATCTTAAATCTTATGTTTTATTTAGTGTCAAGATCTGTGAACTGGATTGAATGCAGAACTCCATAGGCATTCCTTTGATACTAAAAAACCTTTTGAATTAATTAAAGTTAACATTTTCTGATAAAATAATTATCAAAAATCTCATTTTTTAATTAAAATTAAAAAAAATATCAAAATCCAATCCCTCAGATAAATATGTTCTAGTCTTTGTCAAGATTTCATTTTGCTAGGAAAACTTGCCATATTTATCTTCTTTAGCTATGCCAAATTTCATGAAAATCCGAAACCGGTAACACTGTAGTTTTGACACCTTTAATGGATGTAAGTCGTTTCTGCAAAATTTACTATTTTATTGAAATCATCCAAGAACCTTACAAAAAGGCAATTCGTAACACTTGCGTAATAAAAATGAGATTATACAAATCAAAATGAATACATATTGAGCTGATCTAGCTTAGAACCTATTAAAATATCATGAATTTCTGATATTTTCCTTTCATTTATACACCATGATCTATCCAAAATAGTAGATAGTAAAACACTAAATCAAAAGATATTCTAAACAACAAATTAGGCTTAACAACATATGTTGCTTTTTTATTAGCAGCAAAATTATTGTGAACATGTGCAACTTTATTTAATGACTTTGCATAAGTCATGCTACTCAAATAGGTGTAAGGCAAGGAGATCCATTATTTTCTTTTCCATACCAAGCTGGTATGCAAGGACGCAATGGTCAGTGGTTTGTTGTTACTAGTAAAAATAGTTCTTTTGATAAATTCATGGCCAGATTAAGCCTTAGATATACTCTGTCCTTATGAACGCTGGATTATTATCCTAACAAAAAAGTTACAGTAAGTATTGGTTAGTATTTCCAAAAATCGAAATGTCACTGATATTGAGTTTCTGTTGCAAAATATATCACTGGTGGATGAGGCGTAGAATAGTTGGTGTAAACAAAGCTGTTCCATGACCTAGAGAAATTTTGCTATTTGACAGGGAGAGAAACAGTTTCCTTCCTTATAGTACACATACATGAATATGTCTCTTTTCTGCATTGGTATTGTAATTGTTGACGTTTCTTTAGTGTCTTATTTTTTCTATTTACTTTGTCAATATAGTGGTTAATTTATCGGAAGCGAGCTTTTAGTATTTTTTTCTGGTTGTTAAACTTTCAACCACTTCTTGAATGTTTCTGCTGAATGCAAGTTCACCGTTTTTTAAGCACTGTTCTTGCTTGCTTTTTGTTCATTAATGATTACCAGAACATATCTGTGCAATGTATCTCTCAGCTTAGAAAGAGCATTGCAGTGTTTGGACAGAAAAAAGCATCACAATTTATTTACTGAAAATAATTTAAAATCCTATAATAAATGTGATAATTACTCACAGATTGAATAATTATTATCAACAGTTTAAATGCTTCTTGATATCTTGCATAATGTGCTTTGTAATTACTGCAACAACTGCTGGGATAGGTAAATGAAGTGAAAGACCTATACAAATATATAGACAACAAAGTCATGATCACATAAGTTTTGGAACACTGACAAATGTACGACCATAAGAATTCTAAAAGCAAATTCAAATGGCTTTGGAACACAGCTTCAGGAAGCCGTTTGATTTCGTTCATAGGGGCTATACAAAAAAGATAGATTGGCTAGTGCCTATGCAGATACAAATTCTGAAAACTTAATGTCCAGGAAAAGTAATCTCAAGTGTGGTTGATTTTCCCTAGAGTAAACCTTTCTTTTTAAATGGACAGTTAGGGTTAAATAGATAAACAACAGTTTGACTTGAGAGTCATTTATCTCGAGTCGGATAACAAATCTCACAAAATATGAAGCAACATCTAAAGTGACTGGTATGTTGTTGATTTGAATGTTAAATCTAAACATCACCTTAGCACTATTACCAAATTAGACAAGAAAGACAGAAAGAAAACTGTGCACATGATTACACGGGTGCGTTTGATGACGTTTGTCATCAAAACCTTTGCGGTATAGTTCTGTAGGCAAAATAGTTTGTTCCATAGGGGGAAAATTTACCGAAATGGATGTTTTGAAATAATACTTATTATTATGCTATGAACTACTTACGTAAACCATACTATACTAAAGCCATCCAAATTGAAAGCAATAGTAAAGTACTATTAAATAGCATGACCAAAACATGATAATCATATAATTTCACATTTTGCTGAATCATAACTATCAGTATTCAGTCTGTTAAAACCCAATGTTACCGGTCCTCAATTTCCATCAAAATTCATCAACATGTTCCTAAGATATGTGGGTAGTTTTTATGCTGAAATGGTGTCTTGACAAAAATTGGAAAATGGTAAAAATGCATATAAAATTTTAATGAATACAAAAATAGGAGCTGAAATATGGGGACACCATCAAAGAAAACTGAATGCCCAGCCACTATTACTAGACATATGAGGTCATTCATAGTATCAACTAACTCACCAATTATGGCTTTAATTCATAAAACATAGCAGCATTAGATATGTGAAACTCTGAATATTGTAGACAAGTTTTTATGAGAGTACTCTCTGTTGTGATAGAGGCTTCATAAAATATGCAATACATTTACTACGGAAATAAGATTTAAAAGTGCATGCATCGTAATTATAATGGTTATACCCAAGGCAATTGGTGTGCATAATTTCATAAAAATCCAAGCATGGGCAGAAACCAATGCAAATTTCCTATACCTTGAAAGACCCCCTTTTATCGAAAAGATGTTGACGGAACGGCAAACAGTGTATGCCCTTTAAGAGTGCTACCTTAGTAGCTATCTGGTCTGGACATACACTGCTTGTCTGGCCAGTGCAGTCCAAACCGAGATCATTAGGGGACTTGAAGCGGCTCTGTACGAAGAAGTTTTACTGATTGTGATAACGGACAGAAACGGTCCGGCGAAACTGCGCAGATGTACAGGCCCGCCCGAACCCCTGCTGTTCGTATATGCGATTATATACATATTTAAAAAATGTGGCTCGAATATGTCATACGTTACAATTTAACATTTTGGTATTCATTAAAACAAACAACATATACAGCAAATTCCTATATCAAAACCACCTTTGGGCTGTTCAAAGGTGGTCTTTAAGACCACCTTTGCACAGTCCGAAAGGCGGTCCCTGACCAGAAGACAGTGTTTTCAGAGGAATCACATGACCCTTTCTTGACCTACTGACTGACACCAAAGTAGCTCTTTGTGCTGGTAACCAGTCCATAGTTTGGGAATATGACACAGACCGAGTTGGGCTGATCAACCACAGTTAACCATACTATAGTCTTTCAAAACGCAGTGAGACGTGACTGCACTTTTAATTTTTGACTCCTCCGTGTTTTAGGTGAGTCGCCTGCAGTGGGTATTTTTACACTGGGTGATAGTTACCGTCGTATTCTTAAACTTGCGCGCTGTTTAACCAGATTGACGACCAGTCGAGACAGTCTAGTAACACATCTCCCATCTTGGAGATCTAGGGTTCGAATCTTAGGCAGATTTTTTTTTTTTTTTTTTTTACTTTTTTTACTTTTTCTTAACTTTTTTTTGTACCTATAAAATTGGGGCACAGGAGATGTTTGTTTGTTTGTTTGTTTGTTCGATTGATTTGAGGTTTATTGTCCCCGTCAAGTTTGGAGAAGTTGCTTCCAGTTTTGTGGGGTTTTTACCCGACATTGAGATTAAATGACATCTCAAGCCCTGCCACCCAATAAAACTAAACGGGTTTAATAAATATGGACGGTCAACCCGCACCACTTTGCCTTTGCAGGCTCGAACTTACTAAGCGGTTTACCATTGCTCATGTGTCGTTAGTTTAAGTTCCGCTTGAAAGCATCGTGCAACTCGAACTATTTCTCCAGGCCCCGATGGGCGGTGCCATCACATTAGACGTATATTCATTTTATTGAAAGGATGGAACGAGCACAAGCGAATCTTTGTAGCTCGGAATCAAGAGGTATTATCAAAAATGCTACTATGATTGAACGTACGTTCACACCCGTTAGTGAAGGCAAATGCGCTGTTGAAATGAATCTGAAAGAGTTTCGTTTGTTTGTATTTGGCTTTTACGGCCCAGGTATCACTATTTATGTCATTTTTGAGCCGGTCAGTTTACTTATCCGAACTTATCCTGGGCAAGCTTATAGGTAACCGGTTAACCAGTACAGTGCACATTCTTTCCCCAGAAACTAACAACTGCCCTTCTTGAATCATCGGAAGGGAGGGAAATGGCCATCGAAAAGATTTCATGATTAATCTACATGGGAAAGAATGTTGCTGACCCCGGCAGGTATCGAGCCCGCGTCCTATTGACAACCAGTCATACGCGCATCCGACTAAACTACCGCGGCCGGCATCCAAAAGATTTACAATGACATAAAAATATAATTGTTGAACATAAAACAAAGGAAACAAAATATTAAGGATGTAAATATAAAAAATTAAGAAAATAAATTTAAACATAAAAAAAGATAAAATAAAAATGAAACATTAAATATAAAAAAAAATGTGCCACTGGGACTCGAACCCTCGCCAAAAAATTTTTAGTGTGACTTGCAGTACATCGCATTAACCACTCGACCATGATTTCTAGGTAGAAACTATACAAACATTGATTTATATCTTTAAAATCCCGAGAAAAAAAGGTATCCGAAACCTGCTTCCCCTAAAAAATGGAATCGACTCGTCACGCTTAAACTTTGAACAATCAAAGGTCGTTGATAAACTTTAGAGGGTTACAGTAAATAACATGGTTTTAAGTTGGGTGTGATTATTTCAACAACTGTCCGTACTCTTTTCAAATTGCCTGAAATATTAGAATTCGTGATTGTGTTTCAGCACAATTATCCTCCATTGCCCACTATGCTTGTGATTATTGCTGTCTCAACTCTATGGGCTGCACTCGAGATAAATTACTCTACTCCTGCAACCATGTTTTGATCTATCCTTGGTCCTGATTGGTCAACTGAACTCGCTCAAGAGCTATTTGCGCTCTGTCAACTGCATGGAGATACACATGACTCGACGTTGTACGACGTTGTATATCTCTATTATTTTATGTATATCTGTTTGTTCATTAACATGTATGTTCATACATTTATATTTATTGTTACATGTTCGTGCATTTATACTTTTGTGCACTGACTTTGACTCCTGCTCATGAATCTCATGTGGACATATGATATATTAGCTATTCATGTCTCTTCCTTCCGGATTTCCAGTGTTGTGCTGCAACAAGCTGATGCTGGATGTGGGTGGGAGAGTCATGCCTGCAAATGAAACAATCTATAAATCAATGCAGACTCTGCCCTCACTTCTATGTTCTCCTTCTTTTTTCACTTTCTGGAGTCAAGTGAATGCCGTCAATTAAAGCTTTATCTTGTTTCAAAAACCATATGTCTCTTTCAAACTTCTCCACTGCATAAGTATTACCACAGTACATTCTTTCTGCTGCTCCTATCTTTCCTTCTAGCTGCTGAAAACCATTTGAACTATGTATTATGGAAGCATAATGTCTATAAAGCTATCACTTTTCTGTATTGATGTACTCTATATTACTCCCTGTCAATTGTGGTACCCACGGAGAGGGCAAATATAGGCCAAGCCTACGCCCAATCCGAGCCATATATATATATGTCTGTATTATGTACATATGTGTGATGACTGATATTTGGAATATTAAAACCCTTCTGAATAAGCTTTTTAAACCAGAATTAGTCTTCAGTTTAGGTGGTCTTAATAGCGGAACCTCATTGTACTCCCTATGAATTATACATGAATACACATGAAGACAATCAAATGCTGTAATTATTCTAAAATTCAAGTTTTGTTCTTGAAAAGATGCTGGCGAGATAGTAGTCGGTGCAGACCCACTCAGTAACGCTCAAGGTGGAGTGGTCTGATCTGGGTGAACAACGCTTCTCTGCGCTGTCGGTCTGATGCGATTTAAATACAGTGGATATGGACCACATAAACAGCCAAAGCAAAAAGGTCGTGCCTGTGAGAACTGTGGATACGAACAGAATAGGTTCTGGTGGGGCCGGGCGGATGCACAGGCACACCCGAAGCCATGCTGTTCACGTGTGCGATTACATTTTACTTTTCACAAATATGTCAGTGTTATGGTTATTTGTATTATGGTTCGTAATTCTACATCGCGACCACAAGTCCGTGTAACGAACACCACAACCCCCACCACGGGGCCTATAGGGGTACGCATTTTGTTCAGTATTTTCGCCTAAAAGCAAAGATGATAGGATCTCGCAAGAACCGCCGGTCATAACGAGCATCCATAATCCATGTTCGAAGTAAAAACAGATAAAAAAATCATAAATGGCAATTTTGAAGAGACAAAAGATCGCACCGCGTCACACGTACCTGACATCGCAATGCAGTGTCAAGCAAATGGAGTTCACCATGTGTGTGTGTGTGTGTGTGTGTGTGTGTGTGTGTGTGTGTGTGTCAGACATTTGACATGACTATGTTTAAAATGGTTAACTATCATTCATATGCTTTATACAGTAATTAGAGCATGCTGATTTGTACAGTTGCAGACATTAAATATAAGTTTCTACGAATATGGCTCGTTAAACTCTGTCGTTTGAAAGTGTTCATGATTAGTTTTGTGAATTGGCTCAGATTTTTTAATATTGCTCGGCTGTTACTTTTATTTATCTCTCCAAATTTAAGCATGTTAGGGCGCCTTATATAGTAAGGTTTGATAAGCTGTCCTCGCTGTGTCTTAAAATATGGGCATTTAAGCAGGTAGTGTTACTCATCGCTAATATCGTCTAGGTTGCAGAGGGGACATCTATCTATCTATCTTCTGATACTGCGTCGGTCACATTTGACCATCACCGCAGGTGTATATTACATACACTCCAGATTTTCTTTCATCGATGGCAATACCTTCCCATCGACCAACTTCAATTGGTAGCCTGTGGTTTCCGGCCCTGAATACAAATATTTAAATAATACTTTCTTTGAAGGGAGATGAATTAATTTTCCATTGGATAGTCACTTTTAAAACTAAAGTATGTTAGCGCCTTAGAAGATTGTGTTGCTTTAGTCTGAAAACCTTGCAAGTATTGGTCAGTAAGAAGCGACTTTACAAATGAACTTAGATTATTCATATGGAAGTTTTCTTGAAGTTGCCAAATATCTCGTCTTCCGATAGTTTCAAGAATGTTTTGGATATGCAATAGTCACTTTGACCGTGTTTGTGAGTGTATAAGGCACTAATATAACCAGTATGATAGTTTTGAGATTTTTCCATGAATTAACCTGTTCCAATAGCCTATCATCCTGGCCTTTATTGTAATTTCTACAGGATATCGGCCTAATTCTCCCAGCAGCATATTCAATGGTGTTTTTTTTTTTTTTTTGGACCGAGATAATTTTCTTAAGAAATCGTTATGCACTTTTTCAATTATGTCCAAGTTCTCGAAGCCGAATATCTCCGATCCATAAGTAAGAATTGGTAGGACAGTGTTATCGAAGAGCTTTAGTTGCAAATCGATGGGGATATCAAGATTATTTATCCTTGTAAAAAGAAGAAACATTGCTTTTTTTGGCCTGTTGCTCCACATGCTTTCTGGTCCCTAAGAAACTACCGGACTGAGAGAACAATAGTCCCAGATATTTGTAAGAGTTTGCTATTTAAATTCTTTCTTCGCCTATTTTGAAGTCTAATCTTGATTCTCCACGAGTACCGAAAATTACTATAATTTTTGTTTTCCCTATGTTAATTGTTAGCTTCCATTGTTGGCAATACTCTGCGAACGCATTTAGACAATTTTTCAGATCTGATGGGTCGTTTGCCATTAGAACAGTGTCATCTGCATTAAGCAGTGTAAAATGCTGGAGATAAAGTTCAGCATTGTCATCAGAAACGTCAATCGTGATTCCGGACAGGTTTTTATGCAGTAGGCATATCTCTAAGTCTTTGAGATACATAGCAAAGAGGACAGGCGACAGGTTTTCCCCTTGTCTGACTCCGCAATCACAGGGAAAAAGGGCCGAGTCTTTACCGTTTACTGAGACGCTAGATTTAATGTCATTGTACAGGTTATGAACAATTTGAAAGAATTTACCATTTATGTCACTGTCTAGTATTTTTTCCACACACCTATGCGCCATACGGAGTCAAATGCGCGGGAAAAATCTATAAATGCGCAATACATCTATTTGTCCTTAGATCGACATAACTCAAAAAGGGCATTAAAGCTAAAAATGTGATCGGTGGTTGAGTAACCTTTGCGAAACCCTGCCCGTTTTTCATTTAATCCACCACGGGCATCAAGAAACTTGGTTAACCTATTATTAAGGACAGAAGTGAACAATTTGCTCAGACAACTAAGGACGGTAATCGGTCTATAATTTTCAGGATTGAGTTGATCTCCCTTTTTAAAATAATAGGCCTTATCTTGCCCTCTAGCCATGAATCAGGTATGATGCCAGTCTCGAATATTGTATTGAAAAGTTTGACATAGAGATGCAAGAACAAATGTTTTGTATTTTTTATATATTCATTTAATACTCCGTCGTAGCCTGCGGATTTTCCTGATTTTAGATCGCGTATGGCGACGTTTTTCTCGAATTCTGTGATGTGTGTATCAATATATCGGCATTATTGTCATATTGGAATCCTGTTTGTTCAAAGTCAAAACTCTGGTCATTCGGCGAAGAGTTATTTTCCTTGAAATACTCGTAAAATATTTAAGAGGTGACATTTTGACGTCATGATTATTATTGAGGCTATTAAGATAGCGCCAATAATCCTTTGGCCTCGTAGAATGCACATCCCGAAATCGCTGGGCTTTCGTTTGCTTTTCTCGGTTAATAAAAAGTTCATAGTTTTCTTATATTTTTGCTGAAACCATTAAGGCTTGCTCGATTGGTATCGGTGCGTGACCTGCTGTACCGTTTTCTAGCAATATCATAATGTTTTCTAGATGCGCGGCATTTTGGACCAAAAAAGGACGAGTCCTTCGGCGATTTACTTCCCACAAACTTTTTGAGTGGAAAAGCATGTTTCGCCGCATTTCTAAAAACATCCGCAATCTGGGAAGTGGTTTCGTCAATGCTTAGTTTACAAGGTTGTAATTTTATGTACATCCTACTAAGCGTTTCGGTTGGGATATTCCGAAGGAAATCCGCGAGAAGTCTAGGGTCTCATTTTTATAAGTCGGGAATTTAATATCTTCATAAGGGTCGTTATAAAAAGAGTGACAAGTAGCAGTAAAAGATCATGATAAAAGAGCATGTCCATCACTAACAGACAGTCCGTATCAATGATCTCAAAGTCAGGAAGAAGTCCAAGGCAATCAAACGAGCATATAGTGTAATCTACTAGGGATTGATTGCGAAAAGTCAGCCTTCCTTCTGTTTTATCCTTTCCAAAACGGCCATTTAAGATGAAAATGTTATTATTTATGCAAATTTCAATCAATTTAAGTCCATTGTTATTCGTGTTTTTATCTTGAGATACTCGGATTTTATTTATATTTATTATGTGCAACTGTTCAGCCTTGTTATAAAATTGTAGGGTTTCTTGGTCAAACTCGAAGATATCTGCAATAAAACCATCAGCAGTAATATAGTCACACAATCTAGCAGTTTTTGCATTCATATCTCCAGTCAGACATACGTAGGATGTTTGACCACACATAGACGTTATGTCAGTTTCAAGGTCGAAGAATTCGTCATCATTTAGAAAGCGGGACTGGGTTGGGGATATATATCTAATTCCTAAAATAATGTCCTCATTTATATTAACCCTTGTCCTGCTGAGCCCGGATATGCCTTATTTTCCAAACAATGAAGATCCAGATCAGATGGCTTCTGATCAGGATCTACATTGTTTGCCATTCAGATTGTGAATTTGTTGCAATAATTTGCATCAAGTAATCTGATTGGTTGATAATCGGTAGTGGGTGTGGCATATATGAGTATTCAGCAGGGCAAGGGTTAAACAGTTTTCTCTGTCCGGATCTACATGATATAATCAGTATCCGTTTCTATAAGGGTTAGTTTGTTTGTCAGATTATGTTTTCAGAAGAGACCTATACCACCTGACTTTCTTACACAATCCTGCTTACAATGCTGCGAGAAAAATGCATAGCCCGAGACTGAGATTACGTCCGTTTGATCGAGTTTTGTTTCAGTCCCACAAAGTAAATCATATTTTGCTAAGATATCTGAAAACTCACAAACATTAAGAGAGCCTACAGCTATGCAATTGTCAGGTTTTTCTGTGCGTGAGTCACTAACCCCCCGTATTCCTATTCTGCGTTCTCATTGTCCCCAAATCATCACCGGCGCTCTGTTTGGATCCAGTGTTGTATTCGCTCCTAACATGACTGGTTGCATGACGCGCTTCACTTGACGACCTCGATGACGTAGCGTTACGATTCATACTGCTGGGTCTTTGGGGCCTTTCGCCGCGGTCAGCGGTACCTCCGCTTGCAGCTGCGCTCGATGGTAGGTGATCAGTCCTGGACGCGTGTATAATGCTATCAGCGAGCGCACGGGGCGAAGCTGTTAATTCACTTGGGGCTGGGGGCCCATTGGTAATGCTATTCACTGATGGGTAAGGTCCGTTCCTAAGGTGTTCATTCAAGATAGGTCTCACACTGGTTCCCGAGGATGAGTTCCATGCTGTTGTTCTCACAGTGTTTGAAGGATTGATACAACTGGGTGAGCCATGTGGACTGAGGGAGCCAGTCGCGCCATTAGGAGCTTGTGTTTCCATGAGTTCGTGAGTGTCAATATTTGGCTCATATCGCGAGTTATTACTATTGTCCGGCATTGCCTGTGTGCCCTGAGTGTCGGAATATCGGTCACTATGGAAAGGGGCAAATACAGAAACACCCGGTGCATTAATTGCCTGTTCTGTATGTTTGTGGATTGATATTCTGCTCCCTTACATGATAGTGCCCCAGTCTGGGAACATATTACACACAACAACACCGTTAACTATCAATTTGGCTGGATATCCTATACTATCACGATTAAAAAAATTCTTCTTCGCCATTTTAAATTGTGGCCAGGACGCGCTTGGGCGATTTCTGGTGGATGGTCATGGCTGATGCTGTAGGGTTTGTCCCTTAGAGCGCGAGCATTAGATAATATGTCTTCAGTGTCCCTGAAACAAACTGAATGCCGCAATTATGGGTACAACTAGATACAACAAATATAATATCAGATTCCTTTACAATTGTACAGGTAGAAATGGTATTCAAAGCGGCATGGCATGTCCCTTTACAGTGTATGCTAATGTTCCAGACCATCATAGCTGCCATTTACAGACATGCATTTGTTTACATTTCTAAGGACATATTTACAAACTTCTCGAGACGAGTTACTTTCTTCCAGCTGATAGACAAAATTGGTTACATTTTGCACACTTGGATATAGAAAATTATTATTCTGAATGCATTGCAATGTTCGATACTATATTCTCGCAGTTGCAGCATTATTTTAGATACTTGATTGGTGAGTAAATAAGGTCATGCGATTGTTGGGTGTTTATATGTGATAGATATGTCTTTTAGTGTTTCACCTGTCTTCAGAAAGCAGTTTATCTGTCAGGAGAACATTTTATTCATACAAGTATATACCGAGGCTTGTTTGCTTAATAACATCACCCAGTTTTAAAAGCATATGATTGAACATGCACTGTTACATTAGTTAGAGCCAAAAATGAAAGAAAATGGCACTAACAGCTATATTGTCAGTTAATCACGTTTAGTAAACTACTTGGCTTATGTAGGCGAAATCACTGTAATGTCCTCGACTTTTGTATATAATTCAAATAAACGTATTGTTTATGTTGATCGTGTATCCAAAGTAATATTACTTATGGTCTTTATTTTTACAACACAATACATCTTCAAATGCAATAGTCGAAAGTGATCTAGCTAGTATGTGCTTCTGTTAAAACAAAACGAAAGTTGTATATTTTCAGAAAACCATTTATTTTTCTGTTGTCTCTAACCAAACCTGATTTTTATTCAAAATGGCTATTCATTTCTTTATAATATATATGACCATATGCTCATTTGTCCCCGCTTAATAACCCGAAGGAAGTTTTCTGTCAGTGCGAGCTGCGGTCTCTTGATATTTTTGATGTTATAGAAGAGTATACTGAACAAGTAGATTGTTACGGAACCCGGGAAGGGACATGATTTTTTATTTTTATTATGTTGTGCGAACAAGATAATATCTTGAGCGGACAAGATATTATCTTGTTGGGACAACATATTATCTTGTGCAGACAAGAATATTATCTTATGCGGACAAGATATTATCTTGTGTGCACAACATAATATCTTGTTTGCCCAACATATTATCTTGTGCGCACAAGATATTAAGTTGTGCGAACAAGATATTATCTTGTCTGCACAAGATAATATCTTGTCCGCACAAGATAATATCTTGTTCGCACAACATAGATCTTGTTCGCACAACAGATTATCTTGTGCGCACAAGATAATATCTTGTCCGCACAAGATATTATCTTGTTCGCACAACTTAATATCTTGTCTGAACAAGATAATATGTTGTGCGAACAAGATAATATCTTGTCAGCACAAGATAATATCTTGTTCGCACAACTTCCCAAGATCTATGTTGTGCAAACAAGATAATATGTTGTGCGAACAAGATCATATCTTGTCCGCACAAGATATTAAGTTGTGCAAACATATCTTGTTCGCACAGCATATTAAAAAAAATATGTCCCTTCCCGGGTTTCGTAGATTGTAGCGTACATTTCTCACTATCAAAATTTATCAAAATACCGACATATTTCTAGCTGTTGGTATGAAGTTACTTCTCATTTCTTGATCAAGGAATTTTAACTGAGTATAGGTACATGTTGATACTTTATTGCGAACATATCGGTGCCTGAATCTTAGTAACTTTATAATTTGACTTTTTAAACAGCTAAACTCCTAATTCATTTGAAAATGAGTGACTGAGTGCATTCATTCATATCTACACAATGGTGACTTTACTGATGAAAATCTATGATATTATTCTTTTTTAAACTGCAAACATATGTTGTCGGTGCTCGTCAGAACCGCCTCATTGAGGCGGTTCTAACGAGTATCCACAACCAATGTCTTGGAACACAAATGAGAAAGAATGATGTTTACCCCTGTAAACCCCAGTTTTCTCTGTATAAAGTGGGATTAGGGGGTGTTGGTTTCACGGACTTGTTAACAAGATGATACGTCTTCTGCACACTTGAGTTCGGGCTTGACTGTGCACCTCCAGTGCCCCATTGCTGTATTTTGACGTCATCTTCGGGAAAGGGCCAAAGGGCCGCATAGACAACACAACCCTAACACGACCGTGTGCTTATAATGGCGTCTGCCCCCCCCCCCCCCCAAACAACAACATCGGGGTTTGGAGAAAAAGATTGGGCTGCCACTTTTCCATGTACATGTTGATTGATTTTGGGCTTAACTTCCCCGTCAACACTATTTAGGTTATTTTGGAGATGTTGCAATATCGTGGCCCTTTTACCCGACATTTAGATGAAATGACTACTCGATACCTGACGCCCAATGAAACCATTTGGATTTATATGCATGCATCTCGATACCTGCCGCCCAACCGGTACCTGCCACCCAATGAAACCAAAAGGATTTATATGCCTGTAGGTTTATCTCGCACCTCTTTGCCTGGGCAGGCTTAGAGCTTCTAAGAGGCTAACCAGTACTCATTCGCACAGATTTGCACAGGCGGTTTCAGTGGGGCGCTTTGGTGCAGTGGTAACGCATCGGATTTGTGATCAAGAGGTTGCGGGTCCACCAAAGTGTTGTACCCTTGAGCAAGGCACTTCATCCACATTGCTTAAAAAATGTAGTGGCTACCGACCAGGAAATCCTGCCCGTAATGCTCAGATGTGAGCGAGTAGCAGTAATAGGAGAAAAAAAGCGATGGGCGGGGATGGATAAAGTGCGGTTTACAATGTGTACAAGGCTATTCATTATATGGATTTGTTAACGTGTCTTGTTTAAAAAAAGCTTCCGCCTTTAGGAACAGTAAACATTTATGTTAGAGTTACCTCTTTTTGTGTGTGTATCCATTCGCCTTAAATAGTCCCATGCATTGTTCACGACCAGGCGATTGAACTGTTGATTGATCTGTTTATCCGATTGGTCGATATTTGCATGATTTTTTGTTGTGAAAGATGTTTTCTTGTTCATGTTTTTTTTTTTTTTCAATTGTCCGACAAGATTCAGTCTGTGTGCGCAGTATACAGAAAGAAAGAGATGCAGAGGTTGTAATCATCGTCTATGTAGAAGACAGAAGATATTTTGCAGCTATATCCTGATTCTTTCCCGTCCGGGAACAAAATTTTTCAACCCCACAAAAAACATTACACCCGCACTACTTTTTGCTGATCAGAGTCATTCAGACGCTTGAAGAAAATATTAAAGGTCGGAACGAAGGCCGTTTGCACGGGACAATTTGAATAAGGGAGAGAATCAGGAACAGTATATATACAGAAATTCCTACATTCTTACTTCCGTTGCCTTGCAGGGGAGATATTCCCCGAGTGTCTTAAAGGGTCTTCTTTGGGGACAATTCCAGGAGTAAAAGGGGCTAGGAATATTTAGGGGGTATTAAAGATATAGAGAGAAATTTGTTGAGACCGACAGGGGAAAGTTTGTATACGGGAAAATTTGTATACGGGAGAGAATCAGGAACAGTATATATATAGAAATTCCTACATTCTTACTTCCGTTGCCTTGCAGGGGAGGTATTCCCCGAGTGTCTTAAAGGGTCTTCTTTGGGGACAATTCCAGGAGTAAAAGGGGCTAGGAATATTTAGGGGGTATTAAAGATATAGAGAGAAAATTGCTGAGACCGACAGGGGAAAGTTTGTATACGGGAAAATTTGTATACGGGAGAGAATCAGGAACAGTATATATACAGAAATTCCTACATTCTTACTTCCGTTGCCTTGCAGGGGAGGTATTCCCCGGGTGTCTTAAAGGGTCTTCTTTTGGGACAATTCCAGGAGTAAAAGGGGCTAGAAATATTAAGGGGGTAATAAAGATATAGAGAGAAAATTGTTGAGACCGACAGGGGAAAGTTTGTATACGGGAAAATTTGTATACGGAAGAGAATCAGGAACAGTATATATACAGAAATTCCTACATTCTTACTTCCGTTGCCTTGCAGGGGAGGTATTCCCCGAGTGTCTTAAAGGGTCTTCTTTGGGGACAATTCCAGGAGTAAAAGGGGCTAGGAATATTTAGGGGGTATTAAAGATATTGAGAGAAAATTATTGAGACCGACAGGGGAAAGTTTGTATACGGGAAAATTTGTATACGGGAGAGAATCAGGAACAGTATATATACAGAAATTCCTACATTCTTACTTCCGTTGCCTTGCAGGGGAGGTATTCCCCGAGTGTCTTAAAGGGTCTTCTTTGGGGACAATTCCAGGAGTAAAAGGGCCTAGGAATATTTAGGGGGTATTAAAGATATAGAGAGAAAATTGTTGAGACCGACAGGGAAAGTTTGTATACGGGAAAATTTGTATACGGGAGAGAATCAGGAACAGTATATATACAGAAATTCCTACATTCTTACTTCCGTTGCATTTCAGGGGAGGTATTCCCCGAGTGTCTTAAAGGGTCTTCTTTGGGGACAATTCCAGGAGTAAAAGGGGCTAGGAATATTTAGGGGGTATTAAAGATATAGAGAGAAAATTGTTGAGACCGACAGGGGAAAGTTTGTATACGGGAAAATTTGTATACGGGAGAGAATCAGGAACAGTATATATACAGAAATTCCTACATTCTTACTTCCGTTGCCTTGCAGGGGAGGTATTCCCCGAGTGTTTTAAAGGGTCTTCTTTGGGGACAATTCCAGGGGTAAAAGGGGCTAAGAATATTTAGGGGGTATTAAAGATATAGAGAGACAATTGTTGAGACCGACAGAGGAAAGTTTGTATACGGGAAAATTTGTATACGGGAGAGAATCAGGAACAGTATATATACAGAAATTCCTACATTCTTACTTCCGTTGCCTTGCAGGGGAGGTATTCCCCGAGTGTCTCAAAGGGTCTTTTTTGGGGACAATTCCAGGAGTAAAAGGGGCTAGGAATATTTCGGGGGTATTAAAGATATAGAGAGAAAATTGTTGAAACCGACAGGGGAAAGTTTGTATACGGGAAAATTTGTATACGGGAGAGAATCAGGAACAGTATATATACAGAAATTCCTACACTCTTACTTCCGTTGCCTTGCAGGGGAGGTATTCCCCGAGTGTCTTAAAGGGTCTTCTTTGGGGACAATTCCAGGAGTAAAAGGGCCTAGGAATATTTAGGGGGTATTAAAGATATAGAGAGAAAATTGTTGAGACCGACAGGGGAAAGTTTGTATACGGGAAAATTTGTATACGGGAGAGAATCAAGAACAGTATATATACAGAAATTCCTACATTCTTACTTCCGTTGCCTTGCAGGGGAGGTATTCCCCGAGTGTCTTAAAGGGTCTTCTTTGGGGACAATTCCAGGAGTAAAAGGGGCTAGGAATATTTAGGGGGTATTAAAGATATAGAGAGAAAATTGTTGAGACAGACAGGGGAAAGTTTGTATACGGGAAAATTTGTATACGGGAGAGAATCAGGAACAGTATATATACAGAAATTCCTACATTCTTACTTCCGTTGCCTTGCAGGGGAGGTATTCCCCGAGTGTCTTAAAGGGTCTTCTTTGGGGACAATTCCAGGAGTAAAAGGGGCTAGGAATATTTAGGGGGTATTAAAGATATAGAGAGAAAATTGTTGAGACCGACAGGGAAAGTTTGTATACGGGAAAATTTGTATACGGGAGAGAATCAGGAACAGTATATATACAAAAATTCCTACATTCTTACTTCCGTTGCCTTGCAGGTGAGGTATTCCCCGAGTGTCTTAAAGGGTCTTCTTTGGGGACAATTCCAGGAGTAAAAGGGGCTAGGAATATTTAGGGGATATTAAAGATATAGAGAGAAAATTGTTGAGACCGACAGGGGAAAGTTTGTATACGGGAAAATTTGTATACGGGAGAGAATCAGGAACAGTATATATACAGAAATTCCTACATTCTTACTTCCGTTGCCTTGCAGGGGAGATATTCCCCGAGTGTCTTAAAGGGTCTTCTTTGGGGACAATTCCAGGAGTAAAAGGGGCTAGGAATATTTAGGGGGTATTAAAGATATAGAGAGAAAATTGCTGAGACCGACAGGGGAAAGTTTGTATACGGGAAAATTTGTATACGGGAGAGAATCAGGAACAGTATATATACAGAAATTCCTACATTCTTACTTCCGTTGCCTTGCAGGGGAGGTATTCCCCGAGTGTCTTAAAGGGTCTTGTTTGGGGACAATTCCAGGAGTAAAAGGGGCTAGAAATATTTAGGGGGTATTAAAGATATAGAGAGAAAATTGTTGAGACCGACAGGGGAAAGTTTGTATACGGGAAAGTTTGTATACGGGAGAGAATCAGGAACAGTATATATACAGAAATTCCTACTTTCTTACTTCCGTTGCCTTGCAGGGGAGGTATTCCCCGAGTGTCTTAAAGGGTCTTCTTTGGGGACAATTCCAGGAGTAAAAGGGGCTAGGAATATTTAGGGGGGTATTTAAGATATAGAGAGAAAATTGTTCAGACCGACAGGGAAAATTTGTATACGGGAAAATTTGTATACGGGAGAGAATCAGGAACAGTATATATACAGAAATTCCTACATTCTTACTTCCGTTGCCTTGCAGGGGAGGTATTCCCCGAGTGTCTTAAAGGGTCTTCTTTGGGGACAATTCCAGGAGTAAAAGGGGCTAGGAATATTTAGGGGGTATTAAAGATATAGAGAGAAAATTGTTGAGACCGACAGGGGAAAGTTTGTATACGGGAAAATTTGTATACGGGAGAGAATCAGGAACAGTATATATACAGAAATTCCTACATTCTTACTTCCGTTGCCTTGTAGGGGAGGTATTCCCCGAGTGTCTTAAAGGGTCTTCTTTTGGGACAATTCCAGGAATAAAAGGGGCTAGGAATATTTAGGGGGTATTAAAGATATAGAGAGAAAATTGTTGTGACAGACAGGGGAAAGTTTGTATACGGGAAAATTTGTATACGGGAGAGAATCAGGAACAGTATATATACAGAAATTCCTACATTCTTACTTCCGTTGCCTTGCAGGGGAGGTATTTCCCGAGTGTCTTAAAGGGTCTTCTTTGGGGATAATTCCAGGAGTAAAAGGGGCTAGGAATATTTAGGGGGTATTAAAGATATAGAGCGAAAATTGCTGAGACCGACAGGGGAAAGTTTGTATACGGGAAAATTTGTATACGGGAGAGAATCAGGAACAGTATACATACAGAAATTCCTACATTCTTACTTCCGTTGCCTTGCAGGGGAGGTATTCCCCGAATGTCTTAAAGGGTCTTCTTTGGGGACAATTCCAGGAGTAAAAGGGGCTAGGAATATTTAGGGGGTATTAAAGATATAGAGAGAAAATTGTTGAGACCGACAGGGGAAAGTTTGTATACGGGAAAATTTGTATACGGGAGAGAATCAGGAACAGTATATATACAGAAATATTCCAGGAGTAAAAGGGGCTAGGAATATTTAGGGGGTATTAAAGATATAGAGAGAAAATTGTTGAGACCGACAGGGGAAAGTTTGTATACGGGAAAATTTGTATACGGGAGAGAATCAGGAACAGTATATATACAGAAATTCCTACATTCTTACTTCCGTTGCCTTGCAGGGGAGGTATTCCCCGAGTGTCTTAAAGGGTCTTCTTTGGGGACAATTCCAGGAGTAAAAGGGGCTAGGAATATTTAGGGGGTTTTAAAGATATAGAGAGAAAATTGTTGAGACAGACAGGGGAAAGTTTGTATACGGGAAAATTTGTATACAGGAGAGAATCAGGAACAGTATATAGCGAAAATAAATACATTTAATGATATGAATTGAAAGGTACGTAGTAAAATATTACTACAGTTAAGTTTAGTCACGTGGTGTTTTTAATATGTACAGCGCTGTTATCACCGTTCATTGACTTATGATTTACAGCCGTAGGTACCGTTCCCATACTTATTTATTCGTTTCGCCTCACCGAGGTAATGACAATGAGATTTTTTCCGTGAAAGACCGGTGTATTTAATATTGGAATTCACGGAATAAATCGTATAGTTTGTTGTTGTTAATTACTGAGGCAGTTCGATCATCATACCATACTATGGTAGCGGAAGTGAAAGTGTGGAAGTTCTTCCAAAGTTCTTTCAGCGGTGTGATCGAACTCCCTCTGGTAGACCTTTGGTAAACAAACATGGCAGCCCCGTGCCACGTTTTATTTTTGGGTCGACGAGGAAGATCACCATTTTGAACACTGTAGAAATACAAGTGCCGATTCTATCTTTCATATTGTGCACATTTTACATATTTTTACACATAAATATGATTTAACAACAGTTTGGTTAACCACGGTTATTGATCGAACTACTTCCCAGTCATAATTTACGGTATTCCGTGGTCCCCGTGAAATGTCTTAGGCATCAGGGGACAGTTAATCGCAGCACTTTTTTGTCCGCGCCACACCAAGTTTTTGAATTGTTATCGACAACTCCTGGAGAAGGCGATAACTTCTGTTTTGGTTTCAAATTGCTCCACACATGCATGAAATCAAAACAGAATACCAAAGAAACACTTCTCTGTTTGCATAGGCTGACAGCAGTAGCATTTCACTTACCCCACCCACTAATTTTTACATACACAAAATCATGACTCCACCTCACTTTGACAGATCCTGTGAATTTACTCCCAAAACACCAGTACTTGGCACCTGTTGAAATGTCATGTACACTCAGTCACATGCAAAGAAATAGACAGAAAAGTATACCATAACCAGTAAACTTTTTCAGGAATCCTCTTTGAAAAACAGACACTTTTTAGTGCCAAAGCTACCTTCGTGAATTCAGATATGCCGCTGCACCTTGAAGGGAGCTTACCACTAAATATTTTCCATAGACGACAATAGTAACATTTTTCCATCTCCAACAAAAACTGTACATGCAAAATATTTCAAACCTTGGTGGTTTGTAGAGCAACTCTAGCTGAATAAATCCCAAAGAAAAAATCCACATGTAGCCCGTCTCCTTTTTGAGCTATTGTTCGCCATATTGTTGATGTGTAGCGCCGCAGTGAATAACAGGACAATTTTTTCTCAAAGGGGTGACCATGAAAATGTGGCAGCAATATTTTTGGGCTTGCAGATATAATTGCAAAGCATCTATTATTTTGTTTTGCTATAAGTACCCTTTTCTTAAAATGAAATAAATCCAGCCTATATAACCAATGAAATGCACAGCTGGTATTTGATCCTCTATCAAATCTTCTGTCCCAAAGTGCTGGTTCCCCGGCTCAGCCATATTTAGTGTTAAGCTACCTATACCAAACCCTTATTGTCTTTATGATCCATCAAAAGCATTGTCAAATAGAAATTTAGATCATATCTAATAATTTAAGCATGCATAATAAATGTTCAGTGACAAAGAATCTTTGAAGTTTGCGAAAAAGTTATCGCTTTCAGATTCTACAATGAAAGCCGAACAAACAATATTTTGTGAAAAAGGGCAAAGTTTACCTCTTTCTGGAATGGAACCCAGACACCGGCTGGCATCAGTGGTTCTTCTCCTATGTCTTTGGAACACTTCAATCCTAAAATGCACTAAAGTATGCCTTAATAGCATACCAACTGGTATTTATGGCTGATTTCACACCTATACCCCCTATTTTATGTAAAATTGGCATTTTGAGGATATTTTGATGATAAAACTTTGACAAAAATGATTATAAATGCCTCAATACCATGAGAAATAGTGGATATATATCTGTTCAGACCCTTTAACATGAATCTAATCAATAAGAACCAATAAGAGATGGGAAAACTTATCGCGATATTGCAGCAGAGACAATTTTGAAGTTTTGCTTTCGCTAGAGACCAAGGCCAAAAACCAGGTAACCTTAGTGTTAAATTCCAGATGGAGTAGATCCTTTCTCTTGTGTTTCTGGTTATACACTTACTGTAAGACTTTTTCCAAAACAAACCCATTAACAATTGATTAACATGGCTTTAAAGTACCCCCCCCCCCCTCAAAATGCACAGATCAGAAGCAAAAACTGATCAAAACACCCAGTTAGACCTAAATTACCACAAACCTTACACTTTTTTACAGTTTCTATGGCAAACCACATGCCAGGAATATCCATTTTATGATACAGAATTGGATAGAACCTACCAATGTGTGAAAATATGATGTAATGACTGAAAACTGGAGTGTGGGGCTGATTTTCCACTTTTTGGTATAGGGAGCTTACCACTAAATATTTTCCATAGACGACAATAGTAACATTTTTCCATCTCCAACAAAAACTGTACATGCAAAATATTTCAAACCTTGGTGGTTTGTAGAGCAACTCTAGCTGAATAAATCCCAAAGAAAAAATCCACATGTAGCCCGTCTCCTTTTTGAGCTATTGTTCGCCATATTGTTGATGTGTAGCGCCGCAGTGAATAACAGGACAATTTTTTCTCAAAGGGGTGACCATGAAAATGTGGCAGCAATATTTTTGGGCTTGCAGATATAATTGCAAAGCATCTATTATTTTGTTTTGCTATAAGTACCCTTTTCTTAAAATGAAATAAATCCAGCCTATATAACCAATGAAATGCACAGCTGGTATTTGATCCTCTATCAAATCTTCTGTCCCAAAGTGCTGGTTCCCCGGCTCAGCCATATTTAGTGTTAAGCTACCTATACCAAACCCTTATTGTCTTTATGATCCATCAAAAGCATTGTCAAATAGAAATTTAGATCATATCTAATAATTTAAGCATGCATAATAAATGTTCAGTGACAAAGAATCTTTGAAGTTTGCGAAAAAGTTATCGCTTTCAGATTCTACAATGAAAGCCGAACAAACAATATTTTGTGAAAAAGGGCAAAGTTTACCTCTTTCTGGAATGGAACCCAGACACCGGCTGGCATCAGTGGTTCTTCTCCTATGTCTTTGGAACACTTCAATCCTAAAATGCACTAAAGTATGCCTTAATAGCATACCAACTGGTATTTATGGCTGATTTCACACCTATACCCCCTATTTTATGTAAAATTGGCATTTTGAGGATATTTTGATGATAAAACTTTGACAAAAATGATTATAAATGCCTCAATACCATGAGAAATAGTGGATATATATCTGTTCAGACCCTTTAACATGAATCTAATCAATAAGAACCAATAAGAGATGGGAAAACTTATCGCGATATTGCAGCAGAGACAATTTTGAAGTTTTGCTTTCGCTAGAGACCAAGGCCAAAAACCAGGTAACCTTAGTGTTAAATTCCAGATGGAGTAGATCCTTTCTCTTGTGTTTCTGGTTATACACTTACTGTAAGACTTTTTCCAAAACAAACCCATTAACAATTGATTAACATGGCTTTAAAGTACCCCCCCCCCCCCCCTCAAAATGCACAGATCAGAAGCAAAAACTGATCAAAACACCCAGTTAGACCTAAATTACCACAAACCTTACACTTTTTTACAGTTTCTATGGCAAACCACATGCCAGGAATATCCATTTTATGATACAGAATTGGATAGAACCTACCAATGTGTGAAAATATGATGTAATGACTGAAAACTGGAGTGTGGGGCTGATTTTCCACTTTTTGGTATAGGGAGCTTACCACTAAATATTTTCCATAGACGACAATAGTAACATTTTTCCATCTCCAACAAAAACTGTACATGCAAAATATTTCAAACCTTGGTGGTTTGTAGAGCAACTCTAGCTGAATAAATCCCAAAGAAAAAATCCACATGTAGCCCGTCTCCTTTTTGAGCTATTGTTCGCCATATTGTTGATGTGTAGCGCCGCAGTGAATAACAGGACAATTTTTTCTCAAAGGGGTGACCATGAAAATGTGGCAGCAATATTTTTGGGCTTGCAGATATAATTGCAAAGCATCTATTATTTTGTTTTGCTATAAGTACCCTTTTCTTAAAATGAAATAAATCCAGCCTATATAACCAATGAAATGCACAGCTGGTATTTGATCCTCTATCAAATCTTCTGTCCCAAAGTGCTGGTTCCCCGGCTCAGCCATATTTAGTGTTAAGCTACCTGAACTTGCACAGCATCCAGACAGCCGGGGTGATAGTTTCGTATTCCATTTCATAAAAGTACAGATACTCAGCAAAGAAGCCCACATTGGCAAAAAATATCCACATATCACAATTTCTATGAGCAACCATGCCATTATTGACCCTCCTACTATAATATTTTGAAAAACGTCCACCCTCAAATGCGAAACTGTCCCCTGATGCCTTAAGTTTGGAAGTTTTCTTTGATTTTCAGCCATTGGTGATCCCACATTGTAATTTGGCTTATTTGTAATAAAAACAAATAAAAAAGTGTTGACTAAAATACACTTTGTTGCTTTCATAGCCCTTTGGGAATTTCATTAATACTGAAGAGCGGCCAAATTCAATTCGGAGAATTGCGCACTAAGTCCATGATGGACGATGCTTTCTGGAGATGTCATTTGATGATACACAGCAATGTGGTGAATAGGGATGTAAACAGTGATGTATGATGTAAAACATGTAACTGATAGCACTGGCCCTAAATGACTGAATTGGTGTACATGGGCCGTAAACCTAAGAACCCACCCCCAATCCCCAAATTTTCCTATTAAAATGACTGGCCCTTTGAGATATTCATTATCTCCCCTTTGATACTGATCAGAGTCTAAAGTGGACACCCTCTGCAGGTAAGAAAAAGGGAGAGAACAAACCAATTAAGTCAGTTGTGTCATTTCTTATCAGATAACTGGCTTAGATAAAGATACTGACAGGCTCTAAAACAATCAAAATCATAAGGTTTCTACTGAAGCTGAATTTCGACCAAAACAGAGTCTACAGGTTATGATAAAACAGCAACTATGCATACCAGAAACTGCAAAAAAGGGTATTTCATTTCTGAATGTGTTTGAGAAAGGTTCTACTGTGTTTTTGTTACAGTCAAAGCACTATTTTCTGAGTCTGGGGCATACTACAAGGTAAGAACTAAGCCCCAGACTAAAAAATCTCCATAAAAGAATCAGGGAGGAGTGTAACATTGCACTAGCCTTGTCATTCTCCACTATATAAAATGGAGTCAGCACAAGAAAACACTTTCTGGCTGCAAGAAACTACACTTACTTGGATAAGAAGAACTTCTTAACTTGCACATGTGCTGTAATCAGCAACTAGCAGCTAGACCTGGTGAGTATTCTGAGGTTACTAGCTACTGACTGGAAAAGAGAAAGAATCCTATCAGAATAATGTGTCCAAAGTACATTCTTGGACACACAGAAGATCTTACAGTGCTGAAAAGGATATTGTTGTTAATATTAAGGACCTGGATAGGCTTTTGGGACATTTGCACAGCACAAATTTGAGATCTGTTTATGAGGCAACCTTTGCATCTATAGTGGTCATGGCACTGTCCATCATTTTTACTGAATTACCTATTATTTTTTCAAAGAATGTGGCTCATGAGACAGGTCATAACATTTACACAGAGATGGTTAGGGCAAATATGGGCAAAATATCATATCAAGTGCTCCTGTGATAAATATTTAAATGGTCTCGTGCAAAATCAATGCGGTGTAATTTCAGACAAGCGCACATATTGCGATGCCATACAAGCTTTTCACCAAAACCGATATCATCTGTGCGGCCTTGCCAAGCTCGACAACTGTTTTTGTTTAAAATATTCCTGTTGAACTGTCTTGGAAGGCTGTTAATTGCTTTTTCTGGTAGATTTGAATGCTTTATAGAATGCCTGTGCCACTGTGGTGTGGACTAGAGCCAAATTTTTGACTTCAGTAAAATTTTGCCCATTTCCCCAATGGAAAATTCATTCAAAATTGGGAAAAATGACCAAACACAAAGCCAAACTACCTTAAATTATACTCTTTAAGGCCATATTTAGATGTAAAAATATTCAAATCCTTGAAAATAAACAATATTTCCATCCCCAGTATGTGAATTAAATGTTTAAGGGCACAGGCTGCAGTCTGGTGTAAGAAAACTGTTTGTCGGCTTTAAATCGGACAATCATACGGTACCTATAGCGTATCATTTCCTGCGTAAATATGGACTGCGCGATGCATAAAAACATTGCGGGTACTCATTCGACAAATAATAAGCTTTTCAAATTGCAGTGAATAAGACCCCAAAAGATGACATGAATTTTTGGCGTTTTCCCTTAAGGCATCAGGGGACAGTTAATCGCAGCACTTTTTTGTCCGCGCCACACCAAGTTTTTGAATTGTTATCGACAACTCCTGGAGAAGGCGATAACTTCTGTTTTGGTTTCAAATTGCTCCACACATGCATGAAATCAAAACAGAATACCAAAGAAACACTTCTCTGTTTGCATAGGCTGACAGCAGTAGCATTTCACTTACCCCACCCACTAATTTTTACATACACAAAATCATGACTCCACCTCACTTTGACAGATCCTGTGAATTTACTCCCAAAACACCAGTACTTGGCACCTGTTGAAATGTCATGTACACTCAGTCACATGCAAAGAAATAGACAGAAAAGTATACCATAACCAGTAAACTTTTTCAGGAATCCTCTTTGAAAAACAGACACTTTTTAGTGCCAAAGCTACCTTCGTGAATTCAGATATGCCGCTGCACCTTGAACTTGCACAGCATCCAGACAGCCGGGGTGATAGTTTCGTATTCCATTTCATAAAAGTACAGATACTCAGCAAAGAAGCCCACATTGGCAAAAAATATCCACATATCACAATTTCTATGAGCAACCATGCCATTATTGACCCTCCTACTATAATATTTTGAAAAACGTCCACCCTCAAATGCGAAACTGTCCCCTGATGCCTTATGTCTTATGCATGCGTCTCATTGACATTGATCGCGCACTACTACGTAAATTCATTTGGAGTAAATTTGGGTGGACAAATTTTCCCGTTTTAATGTTTTACGGGAAAGAATCAGGATATAGCCTGATACATGAGGGAGGAGATGTGTATTTGTAAGTTGACTTTAATTGTTTTTATCAGGTTTGTCTGCCAGTTGCTAGTGCACTTGCCTCTGATGCTAGAGGCCCTGGTTTGCATTACGAGAACGCTCGTGCCACACAGTTCATTTTTCTTATCCCCAAAATGGCTACATTTCTAATGAAAATCTGTAATATTTTTGTTATTTCTACTGCAAGCATGGGTTGTGGGTGCTCTATCTATCTATCTTCTTATACTGAGTCGGTCATATCTGGCCATTACCTCAGTTGATTGGGTGGCTAAATTTAGAATTTAGCTAAAAAAAAAAAAAAAAAAGAGAGAGGCACTGGATGCGTCCTTAAAACTATTTACAATCTGCATAACAGAGGTATCCTAAAACGCATACCTCTGAGTCCGATCTCATTGAGGCGGTTCTAACGGGTACCCACACCCTATGTCTTTGAGCAGATATGAGAAAATTAATATAGACTCTCGTAAACCCCTGTTTTTCCTATATATAGTGGGGATAAGGGGGTGTTCATTTCACGGACTTGTTCAGGTGATGGATCCCCGGCAGTGGTGATAAAATTGTGGTGTCCCTTCTCATTTGCAGAGACGAATGCCACACATTAAGCAAATGGAGCGTCTTTCGAATCGGGGCCCCAGTGCGGAGAGAATCATCCCCTGCGATTGTTAAAGATCCTTTTCGTAATAAGATGATTGTTGTGTAAGCTTTCATACTGATTTGTTTGTTTGATTTGATGTTTAACGTCCCCGTCAACACTATGTAGGTCATTTTTGAGAGGTTGCTTCCGATTTTGTGGGACTTTTACCCGACATTGAGATGAAATGAAACCTCAGCCCTGCCGCCCAATGAAACCAATAGGGTTTATAAGCATGGACGGCCCGACTCGCGCCGCTTAGCCAGGGCAGGCTAAATGCTCTAAGTGGATTACCAGTACTCGTTTGCGGTCGGATACAGCTCTGCGTGGAAGCATCATGCAGCCCATATACAACGTCACCGTCAAAACCATTTAGGTCATTTTGGAGACTTTGCTTCCAATTTTGTGGGACTTTTTTACCCGACTATGAGATAAAATGTGATCTCGGACTGGCAGGCTAAGGCCTCCTAAGCGGTTTACCAGTACTCGTGTGGACGCATCGCAGTAACCGTAGTAGGTACGAAAGGAAGATAGTTGGTAAGAAATTGAGCCGGGGCACAGCATTTCTTTCAATTTACAGGTGCGCACAGGGAAGAACCAGATCAGCCTGCGCATCCCTATAGTCTGATCAGAGACTTCCTTTGCTGCATGAAAGAGCAGTGGGCCCTCAGCTGTTGTTAGAGCGCACAACGAAGACTCTGATCCGACTACGCGGATGCGCAGGCTGACCCAAGTCTTCGCTGGGCGCACATGTAATTGTAGGAAATGATGTGCCCCGGCTCAAACAATATTTTCCCTTGCAATCACCAACGATTCTCATTGAGTTTTAACTGCAAATGAAGACATTTATATTTTTCATCCCCTTGAGAAGCCTTGTAAAGGACACCTCTGTAAATGGTTATCCTTTGGAATTTGGAAAAGTGGTGTTTGTGGTATCATTATTGCCCATATTTTTTGCACAAGTCTTAGAATATGGTAACCGTAAGAACCAACTTTCATTAAGGTTCTAACGAGCTCACAATCTATGTTTGTAACAGAAGTAAGAAAATTATCACACATTTTCATCAGAGCTGCGAAAGAAACACTGTGATTTCGTTATCAAGTCTGTCCAATAACCCCCCTTTAAATGTTCACATATGGGCTAAAACGAGTATTAAAACCAAGAAACGAAAATAAAATTAAAAAAAAAATGATTCAGATTTTCTGAACAGAGTTTAGAAGCATTTTTTGTAGATGAAAAAGTTCGATAAGTTTTCTTATTTGTAGCCTAAATACATGTATAGAGCAGTACTCGTGTGCGGTCTGTTTCAGCTCTGCGTGGAAGCATCATGCAGCCCATCTGTTTCTTCAAGCCCCGATGGGCGGGGACAGACTTGTAACATGCTTCTTAAAATTTTAAAAGGGCTAAAGGTGGTCACACTGATCAGACTGTATTGAGCATTTACAGAAGATTATGAAAGCGCCGCTGATAGGAATGTCAGTAAGGAATGCCACGTTGAACAGGGGCCAGTTTCATCAATTAACATCGTACGATCAATCTTAAATTGTTCGTACGCAGTTTTTAAAGAACTGTGTACGTCAGTTTCATCAAAACATCGCAAAGTGTTGGTACGAGCTAAATGTATGTCGCAATTTTTAATATGCTCTTAAACGTGGCCACTAATTGTCACATACGTGATTACATGCCGTCTTGAAATAGCCGTGTAAAGTAGATAACGTTTTAAAAACTATTGTTCCAGTGGACCTAGATGTATATTCAGTACAAACAACGTTGAATCAACGTTGATTCTACGTAGTTTCAAACTTGTTTTTGCATTATCGTAAAACACAGATACTATCTGGACCCCTTTCCCACTGTACCACTGGCGAGTTGGCCAGTTTTGCGGACGTCGTGACGTCAGACTAGCATTGATTTAACGTAGTCATAATGAACCTTTTTGTTTGTTTGATTTGAGGTTTAACGTCCCCTTCAACACTGTAAAGGTCATTTTGGAGGCGTTGCTTCCAATTCTGTGTGGCTTTTACCCGACATTGAGATGCAATGACATCTCAAGCCCTGTCGCTCAATGAAAGCAATAGGGTTTATAAGCATGGACGGGCCGACTCGCAACGCTTTGACAGGGCAGACTTGGATCCTCTAAGCGGGTTACCAGTACTCGTGTGCAGGTCGGTTTCAGCTCTGCGTGGAAGCATCATGCAACCCATATATTTCTTAAAGCCTCGATGGGCGAGGGCCGATATAATGAACCTTTTACACGCGTGATTGTCAGTAAATGTAGGTGTGGGGTTTGGTCTTCAGCATGAGTGCACCACGTGTATTTTTGAGTTTAGTATATTAGATAATGTGTGGGACATAGCTTAGAATTCCATTACCTTTTCACGCTCAATTTAATGAATTCAGTAATGCAAGAGCATGAATACAAGATTCAATTTATCGTACGTATGAACTTAAAACACAGTTTAAGTTTTTAACAAAAAAAAAAAACGTCAATACATGACGTTGTTTAATAAGGATCCGCATATAACGTAACCTGAAGTAGCCTCTGTAAGTCTTCGTATTTAACTTACATCAGTTTTCAGCAACGGTTTGTTGCAGCAAATATTTTTTCATTGATTGTTCGTCTGTCATGCCG
This sequence comes from Lucinisca nassula, assembly GCA_963580285.1. NCBI lineage: Eukaryota > Metazoa > Mollusca > Bivalvia > Lucinida > Lucinidae > Lucinisca > Lucinisca nassula. The sequence goes on from OY757015.1 coordinate 91,872,006, forward strand.
TCCTGCCTTTCAATGAAAAATAAATTCATTTCATTTGCAACATAGATTCTACAGCATGGCTGATTATACCCCCGGCATACGAAGTATGCTATATGGGGGTATAATGTTTGCGTCCTGCCGTTCGTTCGTCCGTGTGTCCGTCCGTCTGTCTGTCCGTCCGTCCGTTAACATTTTGGTTAAAGTTTTGCGTCAGTTTCTAACAGATTGTATTTTCTGAGCCCTTCGATAGATTTAGTTGATACTTACACTGAAGTTACATACTGGTCTAAAATTTCATTGATGCATGTCCCACCCCCCACAGTAACCTTGTGGTCAAGGTCACAGACTTAGAAATTTTATATTCCGTTAATGTTTTGCATCAAAGTTTCTAAGAGATTGTATCTTCTGAACCCTTCGATAGATTTACTTGATACTTACACTGAAGTTGCATACTGGTCTCAAGATTTCATTGATGCATGTCCCACCCTCACAGTGACCTTGAGGTCAAGGTCACGGACTTAGAAATTTTACATTTGGTTAAAATTTTATGACAAAGTTTATAGATGCCTGTATGTTCTAAACTCTAAGACAAATTCAGTTGATACTTGCATCAATGTAACAGTCCAAAGATGCATTGATGCATACCCCATCCTGCTGCTTCAGTAAAATTGATACCCCCCCAAACCCTTCAGTAACTTCGATGCCCTTACTCCCTTGATCCATTTAGAAATTTTATGATTGATTTAGCTTTTACAAGCACATTTATAAATTCTTATAGCTTCTTCACATCTTCATTCCTATTACATACAAGCTCAAAAGATATATCAGCGTATGGCGCTGGCCGGCGGTAAACGTGACCCACTGGTCGCTTTCTCTAGTTTTAAATTACAAAGAACCTGTTCTATAGGTACATGTATACACAATTATACAATCGCCTACACATAAACGAAATGACAGTACGCAAGACCATGACCCCCCAGCCGCCGTCGACATTAAATGCTTTTGTACATACGAGCGTACGCACATGTACGTACGTGATTCTGTAACCTCGGGTTAAGCCATTATATACCAAGAAGAACCTAAACTTTTAAGAGCTCATATTTTCCAGACCATATGTTGGACATAATCGCGCCCATGCCTATGACTTTAAGGTCATGGTCACAGACTCGGAACGTTTTTTAATAAGAGCTAAATTTGCCCAACTAATTTAATGAATTTAGTTCGTATTTGGTATGGCGAAAGATACAGGTCGTTTCTCCGGCTACTTCGTTTTGTTTTTGTCCACATCTGATTAATGATCGACTCGAAATAAAAGAATTAATCTTGAAAGGGCCGTAAACCCAAACTCAAGGTCAATGTCACATACTTAGTAATTTATTTTTTATGGATTTGGCTCATATCTGGATGATGATACACACTTTTTCCAAGATTTAAACAACATTACCCACACCTACACCTGTTCTCAAGGACAGTTTTCAAGCCGAGCAATGCGGTCTTCTTTCAGGTAACATGCCTTTTTTCTTGGTGAGGATGCTCCCTGGACGGGGGCCATCTGTGTCGTATTCACAATTCTAGTTTTATGTGTCGATTTGAGATACACTGAGTCTTCATCTTAAATAAAAGTCTAATCGCAGATTGTGGGTAATCGTTAAAACTACCCGAACGCGTTTGTTCTTTTGTTTGCATTTAGGTTTTAAGCCTCCGCCAACCGTTGGTACAATGTACATGTACTTCGGTCATTTTGTAGACGCTGCTTTCGATTTTGTGGGACTTTTACTCGACCTTTTACCCGACCTTAGGGTGAAATGACATTATAAACGCTACCGACGAAAGAAACCGCAAGGGTTTAGCGTCCCACTCGCATCACTTTTCTCGGGCAGACTTTACATTCTAAGCGGTTAACCATTAATCAGGTTTGGTCGGTTTTAGCTCTGCACGGAAGCACTTTGTCTCCAAGCCCCGATGGTCGAAAGCCAGCGTCGGTTCTAGGTTACACCATGAAATATAGATTGTGGGTACTCGTAAGCACAACCACAAAGATGCACTTCTAACGAGTACCTTCAATCTCTATTGAAAAAAAAAAGAAATAAAAAACTAAGAAAACCCCCAACCCAAACCCAAACTAAAGATTATAACAAAGGGGTCAGTTTCGAGGGGTCTTCAAGCATGGGCTCATATAAGTAATGGTTAGCCCCAGCCCATCGGAACTTGAAGAAATAGATTGGGCTGCATGATGCTTCCACGCAGAGCTGAAACCGACCCTAACACGAGTACTGGTAAACCGCTTAGAAGATCTGGGTCTACTCGGGCAATGCGGTGCGAGTCGGACCGTCCATGCTTATAAACCTTATTTGTTTCATTGGGCGACAGGGCTTGAGATGCCATTTCACCTCAATGTCGGGTAAAAGTCCTACAAAATTGGAAGCAACGTGTCCAAAATAACCTTTACAGTGTTGACGGGGACGTTTAACTTCAAATCAAACGAACAAATTAGTAATAGGCGTTATCTGCGATGGTAAGCGAAATGGCATGATACTTACGTTACGCAAGAGATAAGCGTAGGTTTCTATAACCTATGCTGCGCGTTATCTTCTTCCGCTATGGCCGTGACATGTCCAAAGTTTAATGTGCGATGTCTAAATATTCATCTCAGAAATACGACAAAATGTGCGAACATCGCAGATATCGAACATTTGATGAAACAGGATTTTTGTCGTAAGAACTTTGTTCGATCTGTTTAAGACGAAAATACGTCGCAAATGCTTTGATGGGGCCAGTTTCATCAATAAACATCGTACGATTAATCTTAAATTGTTTGTACGCACTTTTTAAAGAACTGCGAACGTCAGTTTCATCAAAACATCGCTGTGTTCATGCGAGCTAAATTTGCGTTTCACTAACATATGTCGCATTTTTGAATATATGCTCTTAAACGGGGCCACTAATCGTCACATGCGTGATCACGTGCCGTCTTGAAATAGCCGTGTAAAGTAGATAACACGTTTAAAAATTATTGTTCCATTGAATCTAGATGTATATTCAGTACAAACAACGTTGAATCAACGTTGATTCTTCGTTGTTTCAAACTTGTGTTTCCATTTCATTATCGTAATACATGTATATCAGACTTTCGGATGAGTCCTTAAACCGAGGTCCCGTCTCCGTATGACCTTAGTTGTTGGTGGGACGTAAAACTCAAACAGTCAGTCAGTCAATACATGTATACAGATATTAATTATCTCTGTACCACTGGCGAGTTGGTATGTTTTGTGGACGTCATGACGCCAGACTAAGATTGATAATGACCATTTCACAGGCGTGTTTGTCAGTAAATGTGGTGGTGGGGTTGGATCTTCAGCATGAGTGCACCACGCGTATTGATGAGTTTCTAATATTAGATAACATATGAGACTTCGCTTAGCATATGACCTTAGTTGTTGGTGGGACGTAAAACTCAAACAGTCAGTCAGTCAATACATGTATACAGATATTATTTATCTCTGTACCACTGGCGAGTTGGTATGTTTTGTGGACGTCATGACGCCAGACAAAGATTGATAATGACCATTTCACAGGCGTGTTTGTCAGTAAATGTGGTGGTGGGGTTGGATCTTCAGCATGAGTGCACCGCGCGTATTGATGAGTTTCTAATATTAGATAACATATGAGACTTCGCTTAGCATTTTAATACCTTTTCACTCTCAGTAAATTCAGTAATGCAAGTGCATGAATACAAGATCCAATTTATCATATGAACTTAAAACGCAGTTTATGCACGATTTTAACACAAAACCTCAATATATGACGTTGTTAAATAAGGATCCGCATATAACGTTACGTAACGTAGCCTCTGTTAGTGTTCGTATTTAACGTATATCAGTGTTTAGCTCCGGTTTGTTGTTGGCAATGGTCTGTAGCAAATATATTTTCATTGATTGTTCGTCTGTCAGGCCGCTCAGCCTTTCAATGAAAACTAAATTCAGTTCATTTGCAACATAGATCCTGCAGCATGACTGATTTTAAATTACAAAGAACCTTTTCTATAGATACATGTATACACAATTATACAATCGCCTGCACTTAGACGAAATGACAGTACGCAAGACCACGATCTCCCCCCCCCCCCAACAACCCACGCCGTCGACATTAAAGGTTTTCGTACATACGAGCATCCAACCGGCCCCGATAGCTCAGTTGGTAGAGTGTCCGCTCCGGGGAATGGGAGTTCACGGGTTCGATCCCGGGCCGCGACATACCAAAGTCGTTAAAAATGGTACTACCTGCTCCTCACTTGGCACTCAGATTTACGGGGTAGAACTAGGACTGGTCGACCCAGTGTCGGGATAATGTGACTGGGTGTGGTATCATGTAATGTGTCTGGGACATGATACTTCAGTGAGGCAGCACTATAAAAGTGAGCATTGAGCTCCCTGTCACAACCAGACACCGTCGTGATATAACTGAAAAATTGTTGAAAGCGACGTTAAACCTGAATTCACACACACACACACACACACACACACACATACGAGCATCCGCACACGTACGTACGTGATCCTGTAACCTCGAGTTAAGGCATTGTACCAGGAAGAACCTAAACTTTCAAGAGCTCATATATTTCCCAGACCATATGATGGAATTTTGATGGTATGTAAAGGTCAAAAGGTTTATTCAGCAATACACTGTCCCTTACCTTTGTCCTCTGTATTGATATTTGGCGTGTATGTTCCATGTGCCAAGGTATAACCCATACAAAAATAGTGACCTATGACCTTGACCTTTGACCTACTTTGTCATAACTTTTAAAGCATTTGAGATAGAGCCTTCATATTTGGCATGAAGGTTCCTCGTGACAAAGGCTTCCTTTTCATACAAAACTATTAAATGTGACATTTACTTTGACATGTGACCTACTTTATCATAATTTTTAACCGTTTGAGGTAAAGCCTTCATATTTGACATGTATGATCCTTGTTACAAGGACTTCCCACACATACAAAATATTGACCTGTGTCCTTGACCTTTGACCTACTTTGTCATAACGTTTGAACCATCTAAGATAGAGCCTTCATATTTGGCGTGTAGGTTCTTTGTGACAAGGGCTTCCCACTCATGCAAAAAAATTGGACCCTTAATCATTATTTTTGAACCATTTGAGAATGATCCTTTATATCCATGTGACAAGGGCTTCCCACCCATACAGAAATGTTGGCATGTGAACTGTTCCTTTGGCCATACCTTTTGAACTATTTGACATAAAGCCTTCATATTTGGCATGTAAGTTTCTTGTGACAAGGGCTTCCCACCTATACAAAACTTTTTTCTGACCTGTGTCCTTTACGTTTGCCCTACTTTGTCATAATTGTTCTACCATTCGAGATAGAGCCTTCTTACTTAGGATACAGGTTCCTGGTAACAAGGACTTTCCACTCATACAAAAAAATAACCTATTATCTTGACCTTGACTTGTGACCTACTTTATCATGACGTTTCAACAATTCGAGATAGCACTTTTATATTTTGCATGTATGTTCCTTGTGACAAGGGTTTCCCACCCTTACAAACATTTTGACCTTAAACCCAACATCTGACCTACTTTATCATAACTTTTGAACTATTTAAGATAGAGCCTTCATATTTGGCACGAATGTTCCTTCTGATAATGGCATCCCGTTATGCAAAAAGACCTGTGACCCTGACGTTTGAACTACTTTGCCATAACTTTTGAACTATTTGAGAAAGAGCCTTCATATTTGGGATGTAGGTTCCTTTTGACAAGGGCTTCCCACTCATGCAAATATAATTTAACGTGTGACCTTGACCTGCGACCTACTTTATCATAATTTTGAACATGTATGTTCTTTGTGACGAGGGCTTCCCACCTATACAATGGTTTGACCTGTGACCTTGACCTTTGACCTACTTTATCCTGACTTTTGAACTAGTTGAGATAGTGCCTTCGGATTTGGCATGTATGTTCCTTCTGACAAGGGCCTCCCACCCATACAAACATTTTGACTTGTGACCTTGAACGTTGACCTCGTTTGTCATCACTTTTGAACCATGCTGGAATGTAGATTTCTTGTTACAAGTCTAGCCCCCTACCACCCAGTCACCAGAACTAAAAAAATATACAATCAAGAAAATGACTTCTACTCCTAAATATACAAAATAATGTCAACGAATTTTTTCTTGTGTCACTGTTAAAAGCAAAATTGCTCAAACCATCGAACCCACCTGACATTATCTACTGTTTTTTTCTACAATAAGGATCAGGTGATCGATCCAGGCCACTATAACCCTTTTGTTTTCATGATTGTCACAGATCAATGAAACGTCTAAACTGTATTGCTATAGGTTACATGACTGTCGCTGACCAAAAAAGTTAAAACGTCCAAACTGTATTTCAATTGGTCACTTGACCATGTTGACTGTCACAAATCAAAAAGAGTCCAAACTGTATTTCTAATGGCCACAAACCAAAAAGGAAAAAAACTGCATTGCGGTTGGTCATTTGACTGTCACTAACCAAAAAAGTCAAAACGTCCAAACTGTATTTCTATTGGTCTCACATGACTGTCACAAACAAAATGGTCAAAACGCTCAAACTGTATTGCTATTGGTCGCTTGACTTTCCCGGACCAATACAGTTACAACGTGTAAACTTTATAACTATAAGTCGCATGACTGTTATTGATCAATGAAGTTGAAACGTCCAAAATGTTGGTCCCATTACTACCGCCCCCCCCCCCGACCAATTAATTTAAAAGGTCCAAATTTCGATTTGTCACATGACTACTAATTACCAATGAGGCTTTTACAAATGTTCAAACAGTATTGCTGTTGGTCATTGAGCAATAAAGTTAAACGTCTAAACAGTATTGCAATTGGTCACATGATTATCACTAACCAATAAAGTAAAACGTCTAAACAGTACTGCAATTGGTCACATGACTATCACTGACCAATAAAGTAAAACATCTAAACAGTATTGCAATTGGTCACATGACTATCACTAACCAATACATATAAAAAGTCCAAACTGTATTGCTGTTGGTCACTGGAATGTCACTTACAAATAAAGTTGAAACATCCTTACTGTACTTCTATTGGTCACATGGCATTCCCTGGCCAATAAAGTAAAGTATCAAAACTTTATTGCTATGGTTACATGACCGTCACTGACCAATAAAGCGAAATCGTCCAAAGTGTATTGCTACTGGGCACATGATTGTCACTGACCCGATAAGTAAAACGTCCAAATTATATTGCTGTTAGTCATATATCTGTCCCTGACCAATAAAGTTAAAGCATCCTTATTGTATTGCTATAATAATAATAATAACCATTACTGACAATGACAAGTCATAATCACATTTGTGAAATTTTACTGTATGTGTATTCTACGAACATCCAAAAATAGTTTGGTGGGTAGGCAGCAGAAACATTCATTTATTATGTCTCCCCCCTTTTTGGGGAGACCTATTAGTTTTCCCCCGAGCGTCTGTCTGTCTGTCAATCTGTCTGTCACAAAATCGAGTCCGCTCTATAACTCGAAAACAATTCAAGCTATCTTCAAGAAACTTCATATAAATATTAATCAACATTAGACGACGTGCAGAGCACAAGGACCATAACTCTCGCATTTACATTTTTTTAGTTATCTCCCTTGGAAGCTTGTTACCGGTGACAAAATCGTGTATGTATGGGAAAATCGTGTCCGGTCAATAACTTTCTTATTATTGTTTGATTTGATTTGAGGTTTAACGTCCCCGCCAACACTGTAAAGGTCATATTGGAGACGTTGCTTGCAATTTTGTGTGACTTTTACCCGACATTTAGATGAAATGACATCTCAAGCCCTGTCGCCCAATGAAACCAATATGGTGTATAAGCATGGACGGTCCGCCTCGCACCGCGGTTCCTGGGCAGGCTTAGATCCTCTATGCGGTTTACCAGTACTAGTGTGCGGGCCGGATTCAGCTCTGCGTGGAAGCATCATGCAGCCCATATATTTCTTCAAGCCCCTATGGGCGGGGGCTATTATTAGATGGATTTTAAATTGTTTTGGAAGAAATGTTAACTACCATGCGACGATGTGTCGCGCGCCTGACCCACGTCGGTACCTCAAAGGTCAATGTCATACATAGCGGTCAATTGTAAAAAGGGGCCTTTTTTCGTTTTCGGTCAATTACTTTCTTATTTTAGATGGATTTTATAATTACTTAGCAGAAATGTTAACCATTATGAGACGATGCGTCACGGGCATGACCCAGGTTGGTACCTCAAAGGTCAATGTCATACTTAGCGGTCAAAGGTAAAAAAGGGCCTTTTTCTGTGTTTGGTCAATAGATTTATTTTTGATAGATTTTGAAATTACTTGGCAGAAATTTTAACCCCCATGAGACGATGTGTCGAGAGCACGATTCTGGTTGGTACCTCAAAGGTCAAGGTCATACTTGAAGGTCAAGAACCATAACTCTTGCATTTATGCTTTTTGAGTTATCTCCCTTGGAAGTTTGTGACCGGTACAAAATCGTGCACGTATGGGCAAATCGTGCCCGGTCAATAACTTTCTTATTTTTAGATAGATTTTAAAATTACTTTACAGAAATGTAAACCACCATGAGACAATTGTCGCGCGCATGACTCTGGTTGGTACCTCAAAGGTTAAGGTCATATTTATAGGTCAAAGGTAAAAAAGGGGCCCTTTTTCGTATTCGGCCAATAATTTTCTTATTTTTAGATGGAATTGAAATTACTTGGCAGAAATGTTAACCACCATGAGACGATGTGGCGCGCACATGACCCAAGTTGGTACCTCCAAGGTCAAGGTCAAACTTATAAGTCAAAAGTCAAAAATGGGGATTTTTCTCGTGTCCAGTCAATAACTTTTTTATTTCTGAAGTAACCTTGCAGAAATTTTCACCTTCTTAAGACGATGTGTCGTGTGCAAGACCAATGTCCGCACCCACAAGTCAAGGTCATACTTTGAGGTCAAAAAGGGCTCATTTTGTGTACGACCAATATCTATCTTATTCTTTGATGGATTATGAAAAAACTTTGCAGACATGTTAACCATCATTAGAAGATGTTCTGCGCCTAAGATTCAAGGGACCTCAAAGGTCAATGTCATTCTTTGAGATCAAAGGTATAAAAGAACTTTTTTGTACTGTCAGTAACTTTCTTCTTTCTTGATGGACTTTTTAAAGTTCCTTTGCAGAAATGTTCACCTTCATTAGATGAAGTGTTGCACATGAGACCCAGGCCAATACATCCAATGTCAAGGTAATACTTAGAGGTAAAAAATGGTGGGGGGGGGGGGGGGCTCTGTGTTTCTGTAGATAAACAAATTCTAGTTATTTTATTTTTTCTCGCGAGAAGAAAAAACAGGGTCGGTCCTGTATTTTTATGTGTTTTTGTTTTTGTACATGTTTTAGCTCACCTGTCACGTAGTGACAAAGTGACAATGTGAGCTTTTGTGATCACTTTTTCCGTCGTCCGTCGTGCGCCCGTGTGTGCGTGCGTCCGTCCGTGTGAGCGTAAACTATTTCTTTAAATGACATCTTCTTAACCACTGATCGGATTTTGACTAAAATTCACAGGAATGATACTTTGGTGGTACCCTTTCAACATTGTTCAAATGGTTCCGGTTCCTTACACATCTAGGTCACAGGAGCTAAAATATATTGTTTTTATTGAAAACTAAAAAAAATCTTCTACTCTGAAACTGCATGATCCAGGTCTTTGATATTTGGTATGAAGCTTCATGTAGTTGACCTCTATCAAGATTGTTCCAATTATAGCTGTGGGGCCAAAAATGCCCCCCCCGCCCCGGGGCCCTTAGATTTTCATAGGCTTATATATAGGGAAAATCTTTAAAAAATCTTCTTCTCTGAAACCGCAAGGGCCAGGTCTTTGATAGTAGGTATGACGCTTCATCTAGTAGACTTCTACCAAGATCGGTTCAAATTATAACCCTGGGGCCAAAAATGCTCCCCCCCCCCCTTTTGATTTACATAGACTTACATAGGGAAAATCTTTAAAAAAATTCTTCCCTGAAACTTCAAGGTCCAGGTTTTTGATATTTGGTGTGAAGCTTCATCTAGTAAACCTCTATCAAGATTGTTCAAATTAAGGCCCTAGGGTCAAAAATGCTTCCACCCCGGGGCCCTTTGGTTTTGCAATGACTTATATAGGGGAAATCTTTAAAAATCTTCTTCTCTGAAACTGCAAGGCCAAAGTGTTTGATAATTGGTATGAAGCTTCATCTACTGGACCTCTACCAAGATTGTTTAAATTATAGTCATGGGCCAAAAATGCCCCCTTCCCGGGGCCCTTTGGTTTTACAAAGACTTAGGTTTGTCTTTGGGTGTTTGTGTCGCTTGTGTTATTTTATTTTGGATATCCTATTGGCCATTCTGTGGGAAAGTGACTGTCCTTTTGGCTTTCCGCCGTTGATGTTTCCATTAGGGTCTGTTGTTTCATGTTTGTGTTTCTTTCCCTTTGGTGTATCTGATGGGAGCTGAGGGTTAATTGCATCGATTCCTGATCATTGTCTCCACTTCTACTTTTTATATAGGGAATATATTTGAAAATCTTCTCTGAAACCGCAAGGCCCAGGTCTTTGATATTTAGTGTGAAGCTTCATCTAATGGACCTCTATCAGGATTGTTTAATTTATAGCCCTAGGGCCAAAAATGCCCCTGCTCCGGGGCCCTCTGTTTTTTCATAGGCTTGTGTAGGGAATATCTTGAAATATCTTCTTCTCTGAAACCGCAAGGCCAAGGTCTTTGATATTTGGTGTGTGGCTTTATCTGATGCACCTCTATCAAGATTGTTCAAGTTATATCCCTTGGGCCAAAAATGCCCCAGCCCCGGGGCCCTTTGGTTTTACATTGACTTATATCAGGAACATTTTAAAAAAAATCTTCTCTGAAATCGCAAGTCCCAGGTCTTTGATATTTGGTGTGAAGCTTCATCTAGTGGAACTCTATCAAGGTTGTTCAAATTATAGACCTAGGACCAAAAATCCCCCCCCCCCCCCGCCCGGGGCCCTTTGGTTTTACATAGACTGATATTGAGAAAATATTTTAAAATCTCATTCTCTGAAACCGCAAGGCCCAGGTCTTTGATATTTTGTGTAAAGCTTCATCTAAAGGACCTCTATCAAGAGTGTTAAATTTATAGCCATAGGGTCAAAAATGCCCCTGTCATGTGGTCCTTTGGTTTTACGTCGTCTTATATAGGGAGCATCTTTAAAAATATTCTTGTCTGGCTCAGGTCTTTGATATTTGGTATGAAGCTTTGTCTAATGGACCTCTATCAAGATGGTTCAAATAATAGCACTGGGTCCAAAAATGGGCCCATCCTGTTGCCTACTGGTTTTACATAGACTTATATTGGTAAAACAATATCCAGGTTTTTTTTCTACTTTCAACATCACCGCAATATTTTTATAAATATGCAGATTTTTCTGTCATTCGCCAAAATACGTCAGTTTTAATTACAGTTAAATTTCCAATCAGTTCAATACAAACCTTTCAGCTATATCGTATCTACACATGGCCAATCCCAATCCGTGAAAATACTTCTCATGCTACTCAATTACTCAGAGTTCCTGAGTATTTAGCTATTTCTAATGACAATGAGTTCTTCATCGAACTGGACGCTGAGTCGGCATCTCATTGCGTAAGAAATAATGTAATGATCTGTAAATTTAGACCCTCCATGATTCCAGTTAGTGCAACAAACTGTGTTGCAAACCTGTTTTTAGGGCGGACACAACAAATTAAACAGCATTGCGATTTTCGTTTTTTAACCGACATAATAGAACCACATCTTCTAAATATAGGCCAGGATCAGTTAGTTGTCTATAGAACCCCTATAATCATATCAGAATGTCCCCCAGCAACGAGAAGCGTTCAAAATGGCTGTTCCTTTTGTATAATCAATATAAAATGTGGCTGCAGCGTAATTTCAGAAAATATTCTATATCGAAGCTCGATCACACGTTGTCAGAATATGTCATCACAACCAACTAAACTGTACCCAATAAATCTTGCATTATTGCATAATTTCTTTGAAAATCACGAACTGCAAGACATAATTGCAAACACGACATTTGATAAACAACTGTCAGTAATTCTACCTCGGTTAGACGCCTACAAACACAAAATGTCCCATATTATAGCTTCAGATCAGAAATATGACCTAAGTTTAAAACAAATCGCGGCAAAAGCTAAAAATAACAGCAAAATTTATGGTTCTATCGCAGATGCTTATTTGGATGGGCAGTTTACTCTTACAGATGAGGACCCTTTTGATTTTAAATTTTTAATTAATATAATAGCATTGGTCTTATCTATCTTAAATACGATAACTGTTTTGTTTTTGTTTAAAAAACTAAAAATGCTGACAACAATGCTTATGGTAACCCATAATGCGCATGCACTGGAAACCCAGTTTCACTATTCCCCAACTGCCCAAATGGATCAAACTTCCAATCAGTTCGATACGGGAAATATACTAAGCTATCTTCAATGGGACCATGCCATATTTATGGTGTGTACGGTAATGTTCATTATGTTTGGAGTAAGAAGTATTGTCCGTTACTTTGCCAAAGGAAAGACATGTACAAATTTGATGCTTGAAATAAGCAATTCTACCAACTGCTTGCGCCTTGAAATTTATAAATTGCCAAGTTGTCCATACTTTTATGAAATTCATCCACCGGACATGATAAGTCAACTAGCTGTAATCGGATTTTATCGGCCAAAATTAGTTTTGAAATACTCAAATTTTACAATCTTTGAAAATGCAAAAGGAAAAAGCATTGAAATGAAAGAAACCCTCGGTTTAACATGGTTTCAGGCTCCAACGTAAAGGCTTATTGAAAATTAAAGAGATAATGTCGGTTGGTGCCTGATGCTCTGTCTCTGGTCGGGCTCATCGGAGTCTAACTGTCGGTTTTCTTTTGCTCCAGCATTTCAGTGGTTTCTTGCTGTCGAGTCCTCACCGTTGTCTCACCTCTGTGGTTCTTTGATTTCTGTGTTCACGGAGATGTTGCACTGATGAGTTAGGAGGCCTTCATGCGGACTGAACACATTATTTGTCTAAATCGCGACGGAAGTAAGGGCGAGGATTGTGGCCACGTAAAATCGATTTAAGCCCCCCAGTGGAAATCTCCCACTGACCGTTCCAAGGCGGCTCTTCTGTGGCGATTTATTTATGTTGTTGTTTTTTACTTACTGTGTGTATCACTTGTGTCTTTTAATTTTGGATGGCCATATGGCCATTTTGTGGGAAAGTAACTGTCCATATGGCCTTCCTTTGTTTAGGTTTCCATTATGGTCTGGTCGCTTAATGTTTGTATTTCTTTCCCTTTGGTGTCTTTTATGGATGGAGTAAGTTAATTGTATCAATTCCTGATCTTTGTTTTACTTCTACTTCACAAATTACAACGAATACTCAAAACACCATTTTTGGCACATGTACTTGTGAATCATCAAGGCTGCTCTTACCTTCTCACAAACAGACTTCTGGCAAAAGCACCGCCAACATATAGACTAGAAAATATCGAGTGAGTGTACAAAAAAAAAAAAAAAAAAAAAAAAAAAGAAGAAAGAAACAAATAAAAATCAAAAATGAGTTCCTTTAAGAGCAATGAAAACATTCATAAGAAAGAAGATGGGCCATACTACGTAGTTTCGGCTAATAAAGCCTCATCAGTGATCATGTAATGATCCGGCAAAGAAAGCCAGAGGAAACGTACTACAATTTTGCGAATTTCGAATAGGCAGTCGATTCAAAGACTGATATAAATCCAAAAGGGGTCCAAATAATTAAAAACCTGTCTATAATGAGTCTAAACCAATGATGATTTATTTCTGATTTCTCAGAATATTCACGATGATCTCAAAGGACCAAAAGTAAAATGTAAACTGCACTATGGTTGATGTACGGGGAGACGTTTTACCGCCGCCACACGGCACAACACCAGCTAATTTATGCAACCTTTTTTCAGCCAAAGCAAAACCAGGCTGAAATAAATTAGTGGCTTGTATTTTGGTTTGGCATCACTTTTTGGTCATGACATACACTCAGAAATTGTTAGAAACGATATCTCATCCGGTAACCGTAATTGGCAACTAGTGTTTTTCACAGTTACTGATTGTAACATGTATACTGTATACGTCATTTTCACATTTGTATTTTGTACTTTGTAGTTGTTACATTTTCTCACCTCACGTAACTTAGCTCGTAAGGACGCTGCTGTGATGTCTTTGTTTGTAATTAGTTTTATTATATCTTGTAACATTTTAAAATAGTCTATTGTTATAGCATATCACTATATTGTGATTAAGTTTCTTTATTAAGAATGTATCACATTGTAGATCTTATAGCTTTAATAAATATATCTGGTTATTTTAGATGCTTAGCCCACTATGATGGCATTAAAAGTGGAGACGACTTTTCTATAGCCCTACCCTTTAACATTAAAAAAAAGAAGAATTTCATACTTCTTATCTACCGTGCAAACGCAAGGGCCTCATTATTTTAAGCTATCTGTTCTTTTACCGCTTGATGACATTTTTCTGTTAGCAGACTTCTTTCAAATTGAAAGTCTGTTCAGTGAATACTGGTTTCAAAATGACTTGAAATTAGGAGCAAAATATTTGGAGATGTTGCTTACCCATTATGGACAAACACACCCGCAAACAATTTTTTTATTAATTTATTGAGTAATAATTTTCATACGGAACCACACAAAATTATTTCTGCGTTAGGTCCAAATTTGATTTCATTTAGTAAGTTTACAAATCATTTACGAAATTCAAAACGATCAGCCCGTTTTAACATTAAAGCTCAAAGAGAAAAAGAGTGCTTTTTTGCAAACAAAGTGTTTTTTACCGATATTATGCACCACTTATTATAAAAGATGCATATATGTCACCATGTTGTGGTTCTGTTTTCCACATTGGCTGTTTAGAAGATTATAAGTCACGTTTTAGTTGCCCTGTTTGCATTACTGATTTAGAATTAGGGAAACCCAATACATTTCTTGAAAAAGAACTCTCCACTAAAAAACGTAAAGAACGTAGAATGTTAAACGCCATTCCTTATTTTGCCGATTTACCAGTACCATATGATAAAAAATGTCATAGGACAAAGTATGAAAAGTAGAAGTAAAACAAAGATCAGGAATTGATACAATTAACTTACTCCACCCATAAAAGACACCAAAGGGAAAGAAATACAAACATTAAGCGACCAGACCATAATGGAAACCTAAACAAAGGAAGGCCATAAGGACAGTTACTTTCCCACAAAATGGCCATATGGCCATCCAAAACCAAAAGACACAAGTGATACACACAGTAAGTAACAAACAACAACATAAATAAATCGCCACAGAAGAGCCGCCTTGGAACGGTCAGTGAAAGATTTCCACTGGGGGGCTTAAATCGATTTTACGTGGCCACAATCCTCGCCCTTACTTCCGTCGCGATTTAGACAAATAATTTGTTCAGTCCGCATGAAGGTCTCCTAACTCATCAGTGCAACATCTCCGTGAACACAAAAATCAAAGAACCACAGAGGTGAGACAACGATGAGGACTCGACAGCAAGAAACCACAGAAATGCTGGAGCAAAAGAAAACCAACAGTTAGACTCCGATGAGCCCGACCAGAGACAGAGCATCACGTAAAAAGTACGTTTTAGCTGTATGTTATGTTTGTATTTTGTTTTGTTTTTTTAGTCAGTATACTGTATATTTAATAGATCAATTATTTAGGGTAAGTATACACTGTACTAAGTACAGCTTTAAGTACACTAGTGAAAGTTGTTTGTGGTAATAATTCCAATTCAGGTTTCACATTATAGTGTACTTTCAACAACATTTTATTGTTTTGCTAGTCGAGGCGACGTAGGCAAACAACTATTTTTTTTTATAATTTGTACATAATGTATATATTTTGTTATTTGTACATGGTGTTAATATGTTCCAAATATGATAATATTTGTTTCTTCCTTTTTGTAGAAAATATAGGGTAAGTACTTCCAAATAAATCATGAATAACCAAAAAAATCAACCATTCTTTCTGCAATGTCTATAATGGCATTGCAGCAAACATGCATCCTGATGGCAGCCTTTTCTGCTAATAGTACTTTTGCCCCCTTTACCTTACCCTTTCTCTACCAATGTGTAGAATGCTTCTACAGAGATACGAATCTTGATTTGTTGTACAGCTTACCCATTTTCCGCACCCTATTTGACAATATTATTGACACTTACGATTCAGCATTCCAGGTCCTTATTTCTAACACTTATTTCTGCAGTGATATGGCAAATCACCCAAATTACCGTAAGACATTACAATATAAAGCTGCAGATCAGATTCCCCTGTCTTTTATTTCTGACTCCGCAATTTCCAAAAGAGCTAGATTATTTCAATTTCGGAATTCATACGCTGACCAAGTGTATGATTACATTACATCTTGCATAAATAA
Organism: Lucinisca nassula; assembly: GCA_963580285.1. Classification (NCBI taxonomy): domain Eukaryota; kingdom Metazoa; phylum Mollusca; class Bivalvia; order Lucinida; family Lucinidae; genus Lucinisca; species Lucinisca nassula. The sequence goes on from OY757015.1 coordinate 91,888,499, forward strand.
AGTGTGAATCATGCATTAGATGCAATAATAATATTTTAGCATTTTTATATATTTGGCTGTTTTCTTATTTTGCTTACTAACATTGTTTCGCGGCATGGTTATGCTACTGCCTTATTCATCATTTGCCGTGAAATAACATTAACAAAAACAAAGTAGTGGATTGGCTATAGCTGCTATAAGTACGTTTCTACAGGTACGTTTTTCCTACTTGGCAATCGACGGCACAGATTAAGACAACTGACGCATCTATGAATAGAAATTACTTTTGCTTAGCAAATAGGTAGCTACCATCCGTCATTTTTCTGAGTTTGTGCCAAGTGCGCCAAGGTACCTGTCTTAAATTGACAATTTGTACATGTAAATGTATTATCATCTTTTAATAGCATATATTATGGTTAGGTTATTTGTATATAACATAGTCAAGTCTAAATTCCCTGATAACCTCATATGCTTATTAGGATAAATATGCCTAACACTTGTTTAATTTCACTGTATTGACAAATACCCCATGTCTATTGTTTGTTCGTTATTATTCATCAATACCTTGTTGGGAAAGTTAAAACAAAATCGAGTACATACAGTCTTGGGTATCTGCGATTAATATATATATAACTTAACGTCTTCTTGAAAATCTGTTAGAACAGTGAAACCGGTAGAAGCGTATAAAATATACAAAATTGTGTGGCGGTATCGGACTTTGTTGATATATATATATATATATATATATATATATATATATATATATATATATATATATATATATATATATATATATATATATATATATATATATATATATATATAATCTGCATTAAGGAGAACACATGTACTATATTATCTGGAATAGGGTGACCGCAACATTAAGGGGAACAATGCTGGTCCCCCTAATGTTTCAAGCGCAAATATGAGAATACTCAATCCAGATAGTAATAGTTTCTTTCAAGTTTCTGTTAAATAAGGATGGTTTATTAATATTTTAAAGTTTTTAATTACTTGTCCGTTGTGTTTTGGACAAAAAAGGGTCAGTTTTAGACAACCGCTATATATTGTGGAATATTTTATTTTATTCATTAGGGCGTCCACAGAAAAAGTGCTTATTCTACTGCTTTTTGACTATATATTCACACAAATATGTTTGAATGATGATATTCAATATGAGCATAAAGTTATTTAATATGTTATATCATGGAAAGCCCTTTGTTTAAAAAAGTCGACGTTTCTTGGGCCCTCACGGTTTGAATGCGGCGGGCTGGTCAACGAAAGTATATACCGGTAGTTGCCGGACTGGTACCGGATTTATGCAGATCTTGTTTTTTTTCCTTCAAGGAATATTTTTTTAACTTATTCTGTGTTGCTATATTTCTAATTTGACAATGAAGCACCCAATTTTAAACCTTCTCTTCAGAGTTTGCTTATCTCCGTCTAATACAGATCGCCAAAGTATCGTTACTGGCAGCGCCATACCGGCAAATACACCGACAAATTTCGGATACGCCATTTTCGAGAAAATACATGCCTGACAACTTCCGAAGTTCCGTTGTAGAACAACAAACAGTAACTGTTTTGTCGATGAAACAGTTGTAGATCTTCTGAATGCGTATGTTTTCTTATTGATAAGGGCAGATAGATCTAGTCGATTTTCGTAGATTTATCAGGTCGGGTCGGTTGATGGGTGGGGGGCGGGGGGGTAATTTGTTGATTTAATGCTGCCGTTATCAGGTTATGATCAGACGAAGGTGCAGGGCACAAAATAACTGTAATGGTTCATCCCTAATATTATATAGCCTTGGCTGAAAGATAGTTGGCTAGGATCCATGTCCATGTATTAGGTGAAGGCAGCAGGCAGAGTGTGATTTTTACCCGACATCTTACTGCCCCTGCCCATCAGGGCTTGGAGAAATAGATGGGCTGCACGATGCTTCCACGCAGAGTTGATGCCAACCGAACATTAGTACTGGTAATATGCTTAGAAGGTCTAAGCCTGCCCAGGAAAACTGCTGCGAGTCGGGCCCGTCCATGCATATAAACCATATTGGTTTTATTGGGCGGCAGGGATTGAGATGTCATTTCATCTCAATGTCGGGTAAAAGTCCCACAAAACTGGAAGCAACGTCTCCAAAATGACCTAAACTATGTTGGCGGGGACGTTAAACCTCAAATCAAACAAAACCCGACATCTTAATACAGTACACTCGGCGTGTAGTACAACACGTTAGACGATCACATGCACCCATTTAAAGATTTTTTTTTTTTTATTGTTGTGCACACGTTAATCCGAATAAAAACAAAAAACGTAAATATCAGCATATGAATGTAAAATATAAATGTCCGGAACGCAGAACTCTCATGTATGGGAGTACAGTCGAGTAAGGCTGCTACTACAGGGATTTTCCTACCCTTCAGAATCAGGGTCCAGGGGCCGCTGGGTTTGGGAAAAACAGCTCGCTAATATTTCTATTTGGGAATTTAAATCAGCTGTAACTTTGTCAATTTTTGTTCAATTTTCATGAAATTTTTATCAAAATGTAGCACATCATCAGAAATTGGGAAATCTGTTTTAAAGTTTGGGAATATCTGTCTCAAAATTGGGAAAAATAGGGGTCGATTACCGGCCCCAAAGTTGCACTAGGAAAATCCCTGTACTATTAATCGGATAATCGATTAATTGATTGATACATTCAAGAAATATGATTATCGCTACTGATTTTTCGTAATCGATTATTTTCTTAGTAGAATTTACCAGCCTAAGATGTTTCTTAAATAGCTGGATGAGTGGAAAACAGTGCAGATCCTGGTGAGAAGCCACGTTCTGCGGCGTCTCATCTGGGTCTACACTGTTTGCTCCGGCCTGTCTGGGCAAAACCCTAGAGTGAAGTTCAACACATGGTAAGAGTCATGTTCAGCCAGAAAGCCAGACAGGTAACATTGTGACAAAATCTTCAGTGATTACTAATCGATTATTGATCGGAATGACAAGACTGATAATCGATTATCATTTCAGCTCCGATTAGCCAGCCCTACAGTCGAGTCCATTAACATTGGGTAGCCGTTAATTTTGTGCACCCTGCATTCTAGTTTTCAGTATCTTTATCCCTCATAATTTCTTCCACCACCACCAGCGCATCGGCGTTACGTTTTAACTTAGCCTTGAAAAGATGGAGTTGCACGTGCAGATGTGACAGTTTTGCAGAATTTTTCAATTTTGTCAAATTGTGAAAAGACCGAAAATATCCAAGCCAAACTTTGAAAGACTGAGTTTAAAAATAGGCAAAGGGACAAACATTTTGTATGTAATTTTCCTGCATCTAACAACATTACAGAATATCTAATATACAACTTGTTTGAGTCAACCTTCGTGTTCAATCAGCTCAAAACAGTTATTGTGCGCAGTGTTAGGCGACAGAATTTGTAATTCAGTTTCAAGGGGGTATCCCTTTTCTTAGCATTAATTTTCCTGCCTGTTAAAGCTTCAGAGGCCAGTTTCTATTGCAGTTGGTAGATAGGACAGTATTGCAATCGTTTTGATTGTGAGTTTTTGATTGGTTGTTTCCACAAAGTCACACATAGCTATCAAAACTTTATGTGCGCAATGTTACCGGACTACACCGTAACTCGGCGTGTTGGTTATTTCGTCGACTGTCACAGGAAAAATCACAGAAGCCAAGCAAATTATTTGCATGCAAAACGCGTGAAACTTTAATGGGTGTGCCTCAGTGCGTAAATTTAACAGAACGGACCTAATTACCGGAACGGACCCATTTCTACCCAGATTCCCTCCTATTTTAGGATATTTTGATAATATACAAATTGCTTACACTGCTGTTAAAGTTAGCTACATTCTGCATGCATCTTTTCATGCAAATTTGGTCGCATTGGGAATATGTTCCAGTACACCATTTAGACTTGACTCAGTGAAGCAGAGAAAAAAGATGTGCCATATTTTCTGGTTCTAGAAATATTACATGGAGTTTAACAGCCCAGTCAACATGGTCATGTAAAGTCCGTTAGTTTACCTATCTACACTTTTCCTGGGCCCACTTACATGTATGCATAAGTGGTTAACAAGTAAAGTGTGCATTCTTTCACCAGAAACTGACAGAGCTGTCCTTTCTTGACTCAGAGGAACAGAGGAAATAGTACTTTCTGAATCTAAGATAATTACTAAGAGTTAACAATGTTAAGGTCATATCAAGCCAGTCACTCTACCTATCCACACTTTTTCTGGGCCAGCTTATGCTAATGCAGTTAACCGGTATTGTTACAATCTGTCGCCAGATTCTGACAACTGCCCTTCTTGGCTCAGCAAAACAAAGAGAATAGCTGTTCTGTTAAAAATATATTTCATGATCCATCCTCCAAACAGATCTACCAAATAGCTAACCTTCTGATCACCAGTCTGATGCGCATCCGACTGAACTACCAAGGCAGACATTGAGTGCACTGATTGACATTATTGTGAACTTAAACCCGTATTTCAAATGGGACAATTCTTTTACGAAAAGGGGCATTCAGAATATAGTTAACAATGACAGCAGTGTAAGTAGACTGTATATTATGGAAATATCCCAAAAATAGGGAGAAACCTGGGTAGAAATGGGTCCTTTCCGGTTCGTTCCGGTAATTAGCATTCCGGTAAATTTATGCACCTGATGTGCGTGAAATCGCTTGGAACGTGGAGCAGTATATGCGAGTCCACACAACAGTGGCATGGAAAGGATTAGCAGTTAGAGCTTGGAAGGGATTAAAAATCAATACTACACAACAACTTTCCAAGTTGACATGAATAAATGTTTCATTGTGATGACCTGTGCAAGAATGAGAAATAGGTTGTGGATACAGATACCACTAGATTGCACAGGGTCATTTGCAGTATCAGGGTGCAGGTTCCGTACCCAGATATTAAACCTGGTGGCTCAGATGCCCCTTTCACATTGACAGGTAGATACTGACCAGTATAGGGGTGTAAAAATAATAATAATAAAATAAAATTGCGTGAACAAAAGGTATATTCAGGAGATAGTCATCCCCATAACAAATACATGCCTTATTTTGTGGGGTGGGCCATACCGGGGTGGTTTTATGGCCCTTACAATATAATTTCACTCATATTGAGCAGATCGTTAAAGGAGCAGTCTGATCAGGGTCTACATTGTTTGCCAGTCAATCTATACAACTCTTATAATTAATGGTCATGAAAAGAGTTTGTCATCCATCTCAGACCATCTGGGAATATATTCTCCTGATTAGGAGATTTCATACACTGCAGCAGCATATTGTACTCCTAAGTTATCATGTGCAAACAATCCTTTTAAGATGTGCAAACAATCCTTTTAAGAACATTGTTTTACCATATTGATCCCAAGTATTGGGACAGACAGTTCTATCCGAACCATGGAACCCAGATCAGACTGGTCCAGGGCCAACACTGCTTGTCGCCCCATCTGCACCCATGAGTTTGTCATAACATCATAAGCCCTCACAGTGTCTGAATTCTTAGGACCTTTATGCACTAGTCATTTACGTTGATGGATGGGGGATAGCAGGGCTAATGAGCAGGGTACTTAACCTCTGTGTTCCCCTGCAGTGACTGGTTAATGCAGGGGTTTTGATATTATGAAATATATCCCCAGTGGAATTAACTGTTATAAACAGTGGGGCTGTGACATTCTGGAGGTCCCCACAGTGCAGGACTTCTAGCAGGGCTGTGAAAAGTCTTAGTCCCCGCTATTCCCCGTAGGTGTGTGTGGGGGTGTTGGGCAGTGGTTACAAATGACTGACCATGCATTGTTGCAATATGAATCCCTATTGTGATTACAATGCCAGAGCACATTGTGCCCTTTGCAGGGTTCTCACTAGGATTTTGAAAATTGGAGTAAAAATGCTGTCTCCAGAAAAAGTTGTAGTTTTACCCTACTTTTCTATTGAGACTTTCCAAAAAGTTGGATTCAGGAGTAAATTCAGCCAAATTTGGAGTTAACAAGAAGTACAAAAATTGTAAGTTAATAATTAATTTCTTTAATACATCATTGATTTATCGTAGTGAAGAGACAGTCCTAACCAAACTGTCCAGACTCATATCAAACTGCTAAGGTGATCCTCCTTGTGATGTAAATAAATTCTGAAAAGTTAGATCCTCTGGATTCAGTTGAGATGTTTATATTACAACATCAGCGTATGTTGTGAACCATAACCTCTTCTGGTCCAAAATTGCTGCATGTAGATTTTTTTTTACCCTAATGGTCTTAATCATTCGGACAGATGGTGCAGACCCTGATCAGATTGTTCCAAAGGGAGCATCCTGATCAGTGTCTACATTGTCAGTCACTATGTCTGTTTTGCCCTGATATGTCATGAAAGGATTTTGTCAACGGGCCTCCGTAGCCTAGTGGATAAGAGTGCTGACTCTTAGTCATTAGGTCTCTCACCGCCGTGGGTTCGAGCCTTGCTCGGATCACGTGTGAGAAGCCAAGTTCTGCAACGGAAGGTCAGGTGGTTTTTCTCCGGGTACTCCGGTTTTCGCCCACCTCTGATTAACGATCGGCTCGATATGAGTGAAATAATCTTGAAAGGGCCGTAAAACCCAAACCAAAAAAAAAAAAAAAAAGGATTTTGTCGGATGAACAGCGGCTAGCCCTGAAGTTGTCCCAATTATGAAGATCCCTATGATAGTACTCTACCCACGTTTTCTCCGCAGGGACTATGTACCAAAATCCCCTTCCCTCGGGCCCCAATCTGCCGCTAGGGTCAAAATTTTACTTGTATTTTATTCTGCTAATCATACCCTTCAATTTGATATGCAACATGACTATGTTTAAAAAATTCTTAAATTTTGACCCTTTGACCCCTCCCTAAGGGCCCCAATCTGACCCCAGAGTCAAACTTTTACTTATATTGTATTCTACTAATCATACTCTTCCATATGATAATATCCCACATGACTGTTTTGAAAAATTTCGAATTTGACCCCCTCCTCCCCCGACCCCCCAAGTGTGACCCCGTGGGGCATGACCCAGGGGTCGCAGCCAAAATCCTGTTCAATATGTTTTACATATTTCATTAATAATTACTTATGCAAAGTTTGGTTGCAAAATCTATAAAATTGACTTTGTATTTGAATTTTATTGGTATTTGTCCTTTTGACCCCTCTCGAAGGCCATGAGGGTGGGGCCCAAAGGTAAATGTGCCGTTGCGCGAGCCACTCATGTAAGCAACCTGCACACCAAATTTGGTTGGATTCCAATCAGCGGTTTAGGAGGAGATAGCCGGACAGACGTATGGACAGAAAGAGAGTCAGCCGATAACAATATCTTCGAAAAACGTGGGGATAATTACAAAGTCTGTTTTAATAGATTTTGATACCAAACATTGCAGAAGTAATAATTAGTAGTGTAAAACATATTGAATGTGGCATATCAAAATGAAGGGGATGATTAGTAGAGTGTAATGCAGATAAAATTTTAACCCTAGGGTCAGATTGGGGACCTAAGGGGGGGTCTAAAGGTCAAAATTTAAGTTTTTCCGAACATGGTCATGTGGCATATCAAATTGAATGGGAAAACTCATAGAATATTATACAAGTAAAAGTTTGATCCTAGGGGCAGATTCGGGCTCGGGAAGGGGATTTTGGTACAAATGTACTTAGACCATGTGGAGAAAACATTGGGATTTGCAATGGCACACCATCGACTGCATTCTAGTTATCCCCATGCTTTCGTGTAGGGGATATTAAAATCGTCTCAGTCCATTAGTCCGTCAATCTGTTATGCTATCTCTTAAACCATTAGTCAGAATCCAACCAAATTCGGTGTGTAATTATAGCCCCACTATACTGGATTTGCCTCGTCCTTTTGTGATTCCGTAATTCCGTTATTTATGATAACTAAAAAAACGTTTGAGGTATTTTCACGAAACTTCACACAAATGTAAACCACAATAGGACAATGCATAGAGCGCATGAACCATAACTCTGGATTACCTTCTTTTGGAGTTATTGCCCTTTGAACATATAAAAAATGCAATTTTAACCTTGTTTGCTCCATTACTCAAAAAGCATTTGAGGTATTTTCATGAAACTTAATACAAATGTAAAGCACTATGAGACAATGTGCGGAGTGCATAAATTGTAACTCTGAATTGCCTACTTTTAGAGTTATTGCCCTTTGAACATTGAAAAGTTGCAATTTTAACCTTGTTTGCTCCATTACTCAAAAACTGTTTGAGGTATTTCCATGAAACTTAATACAAATGTTAAGCACTATGAGACAATGTGCAGAGCCCATACATTGTAACTCTGAATTGCCCTCTTTTGGAGTTATTGCCCTTTGAACATTGAAAAATGTCAATTTTAACCTTTATCCGCGTCATAACTAAAAAAAAGTTTGAGATATTTTCATTACACTTCCCACAAATGTAAAGCACTATGAGACAATGTGCAGAGTGCATGAACCATAATTCTGGATTGCCTACTTTTAGGGTTATTTCCCTTTAAACATTGAAAAATACCAATTTTAACTTTGTTCGCTCCTTATCTCGGAAACTGTTGGAGATATTTTCATGAAACCTCACACAAATGTTAAGTACCATGAAACGATGAAACGCAGAGCTCCATCACACAAATCTAAAGCACCATGAGACGATGTGCAGAGCACAGGAATTGTAACTCTGGATTGCCTTTTTTCCACCTTTAATTAGAGGTCGAAAGCTGAAAACATTTGTTTTATTGTATTTTTGTCTTTTCCGATAGCGCTGTGTGGGGCTATAGTCAGATCTAGTTAGTTCCTTACATGAGTGGGGTGGGCATCATCACATTTTTTTTTGTCCCACCCCCAGGGGCCTTTGGGAGGGGTCAAAAGGTCAAATACAGTGCACTCCCTTGAAAACACTATAATGTATGTTTGGGATGCATAAAATAGGACTGTGTTATAAGTGAACCATGTTATAAAGGGATAATTTTATTCAGAAATAATAGTAAAATGACAATTTGGGAGGCAAGACTTGACCGTGTTATAACCAAAACCGTGTTATAAGGAGAGGAGTACTAAAGGGACTGAAGTGTACCAATAAAATTCAATTACAAAGTCTAAGCCTCCTAGCAAAACCTATAAAACCTATAACAATAAGCTACATGTACATATATAATTTTGTATTAAACTTTTTGGATTGATTTGGTTCATATTTGGTATGATGGTACATACAGGTACAAAGTATTCACCAATATCCCCACTCATGCCAATGTCCTCATGGTCAAGGTCATGGACTTAGAAATTTTTAATGATATAGACTCAGGTTAAGGTATTTGTGACAGGTAGAAACTGAACATTTATGATGACATTGGTTCATATTTGGTATCATCATAGATATAGGTCTGAAGTTTGATTTACCAATACCCCCGCCCATGGTCATGTTGTTTTTCTAGGTTGGCCCCTGGTGAGGGCATCTGTGTCGTGGTGACACATTTCAAGTTTTTTTATTAACCTCTTATTTTTCGAAGAAAAACTGGGGATATTGTTATCGCCTCTGTCTGTCCGTTCGCCTGTTGTCCGGGGCTAGGGTTAGGATTGGATAACAATAACAAGAATTCCGCAAAATGCGGCGTCGCACCTGCTGGGGCGAAAGCTAAAGGAGCCACAATCATAACGTAGAAATTAAATAAGCTTATTTGTATGAGTGGAAAGGCAATTTTACAAGGAACCTACATGCCAAACTATATAGGCTCTATGTCAAATGGTTAAACCTTGATGATAAAGTAGGTCAAAGGTCCAGGGTAATGGTCAAATTATTTGTATGAGTGGAAAAACAATGCCATAAGGAACCTACATGCGAAATATGAAGGCTCTATCTCAAATGGTTAGAAAGGTATGATAAAGTAGGTCAGTGGTCCAGGGTCAAGGTCACAGGTCAAAATTTTTTGTATGAGTGGAAAGGCAATGTCACAAGGAACCTACATGCCAAATATGAAGGCTCGATCTCAAATGGTTAAAAAGTTATGACAAAGTAGGTCAGTGGTCCAGGGTCAAGGTCACAGGTCAAAATTTTTTGTATGAGTGGAAAGGCAATGTCACAAGGAACCTACATGCCAAATATGAAGGCTCTATGTCAAATGGTTAAAAAGTTATGATAAAGTAGATCAAAAGGTCAGGGGTCAAGGTCACTGGTCAAAATTGTTTGCATGAGTGGTATGGGAATGTCACAAGGAACCGACATGCCAAATATGAAGGCTCTACCTCAAATGGTTAAAAAGTTATGATAAGTAGGTCAAAAGGTCAGGGGTCAAGGTCACAGGTCAATTTTTTTGTATGAGTGGGAAGGCAATGTCACAAGGAACCCACATGCCAAATAACAAGGCTCTATCTCAAACGGTTGGAAAGTTATGATAAAGTAGGTCAAAGGTCACAGGTCAAGGTCACAGGTCAAAATTGTTTGTATGAGTGGTATTGGAATGTCACAAGGAACCTACATGCCAAATATGAAGGCTCTACCTCAAATGGTTAAAAAGTTATGGTAAGTAGGTCAAAAGGTCAGGGGTCAAGGTCACAGGTAATTTTTTTTTTGTACGAGTGGAAAGGCAATGTCACAAGGAACATACATGCCAAATATAAAGGCTCTATCTCAAACGGTTCCACTAAATAATATAATATTTGTCATGGTCACTGAAGCGTAAAATATAGGTCAATGCCACGAGATGAAAGCCCCTGCTTGGTTAGGAGCTTAGGAAGATGTTTCATGTAAAGTATGATGGTTATTTAGTCTTGTAGTTGAGTATATAACAAACTTCGACATAAATGTCGAACTTCGACATAAATGTCAAACTTTGACGTAATGGTCGAAGTCACTGGAGCACAAAATATAGGTCAAAGTCACTAGGTCAAGGAGTCTACAAAGTCAGAAGGTCAGGGAGATGTTTCATGTAAGGTTTGATGGTAGATGAGGTTTGTAGTTGACTTAAATAAAAACTTCGACATAAATGTCGAAGTTATGTCGAACTTCGACATAAAGATCAAAGTCACTGGAGCGAAAAATATAGGTCAAAGTCACTAGATCAATTTGCCTACAAAGTCAGAAGGTCTGAGAGATGTTTCATATAAGGTTTGATGGTAGATTAGGTTTGTAGTTGACTTAAATAAAAACTTCGACATAAATGTCGAAGTTATGTCGAACTTCGACATAAAGATCAAAATCACTAGAGCGAAAAATATAGGTCAAAGTCACTAGGTCAATGTGCTTACAAAGTCAGAAGGTCTGAGAGATGTTTCATATAAGGTTTGATGGTAGATTAGGTTTGTAGTTGACTTTAATAAAAACTTTGACATAAATGTCGAACTTCGACGTAAATGTGACAGACGGACGCACGGACGAACGGACGGAAAAGTTGATGCCTATGTCGCACCCTGCTACAAGCAGGTGCGACAAAAAATGATTGGGAAATAATAGATTTGTTCCGTAAACAAAAGGTAAAAGAGGTTAGCCCCTAAACCAAACAAAAGAAAATAACAAAAGAAATAGCCCCTAAACCCGAAATGTTAGAACGTCCGTCCATCCGTCCAACTATCTCCTCCTAAACCATTGATCGGAATCTAAACAAATTTGGTGTGTAGGTTGTTTACATCAGTGGCTCGCGCAATGGCACATTTATTTTTAGCCCTCATATGGCCTTGGAGAGAAGTCAAAAGGTCAAATATCAATAAAATTCAATTACAAAGTCAATTTTATAGATTTTGCTACCAAACTTTGCATAAGTAATTATTAATGAAATATGTAAAACATATTGAATGGGATTTTGGCTGCGACCCCTGGGTCATGCCCCACGAGGTCACCTTTGGGGGTCGGGAGGGCAAATTTTAAATTTTTCAGAATATAGTCATGTGGGATATCAAATCAAAGGGGTTGATTAGTAGAATACAATAGACGTAAAATTTTGACTCTGGGATCAGATTGGGGCCCTTAGGGAGGGGTCAAAAGGTCAAAATTAAAGTTTTTTTCAACATAGTCATGTGGCATATCAAATTGAAGGGTATGATTAGTAGAATATAATACAAGTAAAATTTTGACCTAAATTTAGCGGCAGATTGGGGCCCAGGGGATGGGGATTTTTTGTAGCGTGTTAGACCCAGGTCCGTACCTCAAAGGTCAAGGTCATACTTAGAGATCAAAGGTCAATATTTTTTGTCTTGTCCGATCAATAACTTTCTTTTTCTTGAATGGATGTAAAAATTATTTGGCAGAAATGCTAATCATAATGTGACAGTGTGTCACATGTAAGATCCAGGTTGGTACCTCAAAGGTCAAGGTCTTACTTTGAGATCAAATGTCAAAACAAGGGTCTTTTTGTTGTGTCCCATCAATAACTATCTTATTCCTTGATGGATTTAAAAAGTTACTTGGGAGAAGTGTTAACCATATTATGACAGTTAATCATGCACAAGACCCAGGTTAGTACATCAAAGGTCATGGTCTTACTTTGAGGTTAAATGTAAGGCTGGCTAATCGGAGCTGAGAAGATAATCGATCATCCTTTATGCCATTGTGCTCCATAACCAATTAGTAATCACTGGAGATTTTATCATAATTTAACTAGAATCGCGCAGTCGATGGTGCACCATCGCAAATACCCGCTTTTTCCATTGACAACACAATTAACAAGTTTCAGGTGTGTAACCCAAATAGTTTAGAATATACAGCAAATTCCTAGTTTTTGGCTTTTGACCTTGAGGTCCAGGTCATGCCAAATACAGCATGCAGTACCTTCTACATTCAAAGGGCTATCCATAACCAAAGTTTCAGGAGTGTAACCCAAATATTTGTGAAGATATGGCAAAGTCCTAGTTTTTGACCTTTGACCTTGAGGTCAAGGTCACACCAAAAATAGTCCAGTGCATTCTAAATTCCAAGGACCATCCAATAACCAAGTTTCAGATGTGTAATTCCATCAGTTAGGAAGATACTTCCAAGTCCTACTTTTTGACCTTTGACCTCGCCCATGACCCCAGGGGGTCAGATGAAAATTTCGACACCTTCATGCACATCGGCAGTCCCTAAGCAATGTATGTACCAAGTTTGGTCACCCTAGTTCAAGAAATAAAAAACTAGTTAACATTCACAAGATATTTCTTAGAAATTTGACCTTTGACCTCACCCCGTGACCCCCAGGGGGTCAGATCAAATTTTCGACACCTTCATGCACATCTCCAGTCCCTAAGCAATGCATGTACCAAGTTTGGTCACCCTAGGTCAAGAAATAAAAAACTAGTTAGCATTCACAAGAAACGTGACAGACGGAAGGACGGACGGAAGGACGGACTGACTGACGGACGGACACCCGTGACGAAAATAATATACCCGTTTTTTTTCAAAAAGCGGGTATAACTAGCCTGGCTTTCTTCTTAGCATAAATTTTACTATATTTAACCTACACATGAGGACATACAGGCCTGTGCAAACAGTGTAGACCCAGATGAGACATCGCGGAAAGCGGCGTCTCATCAGGGTCTGCATTGTTTGCGATTCTCCCAGCTATTTTATGCAGTATGTTGTGTAGTTAACTGTACTTATTGCATAATCAATTATTAACAGATCAGTAGCAATAATCATTTTTGTAAAATGTATTGATCAATTAATCGATTATCCGGTTAATAGTGTCAGCCTTAGTTAACCCTTTCCCAGTCAGATACGTGTTTTTACGTGTCTGGAGCCCCCCCCCACCCCCCCCCCCCTTTGTTCCTAGAACCACCTTCAAACCTGCACTCCCCACCCCTGGATAGCAATGTTTGCATTAGAATAAGTTGGCCTAAAAAAGTGACCTGTTTTTTCGCGCGCTTCCCCACTAATACGTTCTGTGGGGGGATTGAAGGGGGGCTCTCGCCCCCCTCACATCCGAAAAAAAATGGGTTTTTTGGCCCAGTCGGTCGCTGAAATGAGGTCTGGCGGTGTCTGGGGTCAAAAATGCCGCCGAATTGATGCAGCCTGACAAAACATGCTGCAAACAGTGAAAATCCCGGGTGCCAAACTCTTTATTTGTTGCCTTGCCAGCGGGCTGAAAATAAAGATTTAGTCAAAAATTCATGTGAAATAACACTTTTTGTCAACTTTGAGATGCCCCCTCGTTACCATGGCAACAAAGATTTAGTCTAAAATGGTGTCATTTGAAAGGCTACTACCCAGTAAACATTCATGCCAAGTTTGGTGTAAAATGGGCCATCCATGATGAAATAATGGCTTTATGAATTTGCTACCCTAGGCAACTCTGTAAAAAACAGCAAAAATCACAAAGTCCCCATGTGGGAATGGGTTAAATGTAAATTTTTTTTTTTTTAACATGCCTGGTCAATATATTTCTATTCCTGGATGGCTTTAAAATTACTTGTTATTGTTAACCATAATGTGATGATGTCAAGACCCAGGTTGGTACCTCAAAGGTCAAGGTCATACTTAGAGGTCAAAGGTCAGGAAAGGATCTTTTTTGGTGTTTTGTCAATAAGTGTATTACTCCTGGATGGATTTCAAAATTACATGTACTTAGAAGAAATGTTAACCATCAAAAGATTGCCAATTTAGGGTCAAGGTAACAGGTTATGGTCTTACGACGTGACAGTCGTAACAAAGGAAAGATGCATAGCGTGAAAAAATCCCCGTCTTTGGTGGGATTCGAACCCGGTTCGCTCGGGTAGAAGTCCACTGCTCTTACCCCTGAGCCAAAGAGTCGACTCCCTGATGCAGTTGTCAGAGAGTGGTTATAAACCTAGAATCTATGCATATGGATCTACCAAGGTAGATAATGGAAGGGAGGTAACAAATCCCAGTAGAGCCCCCACATCTTACGACGTGACAGTCGTAACAAAGGAAAGATGCATAGCGTGAAAAAATCCCCGTCTTTGGTGGGATTCGAACCCGGTCCGCTCGGGTAGAAGTCCACTGCTCTTACCCCTGAGCCAAAGAGTCGACTCCCTGACGCAGTTGTCAGAGAGTGGTTATAAACCTAGAATCTATGCATGGATCTACCAAGGTAGATAATGGAAGGGAGGTAACACACCCCCTCTTAAGGAAGTCATCATTTATGATGACGTGAAGGATGCCAACTTCGGCACGAAGCCATTTCTGGCATATAAAGTTCGATCCCGGACGAGCCCCCATCTTACGACGTGACAGTCGTAACAAAGGAAAGATGCATAGCGTGAAAAAATCCCCGTCTTTGGTGGGATTCGAACCCGGTCCGCTCGGGTAGAAGTCCACTGCTCTTACCCCTGAGCCAAAGAGTCGACTCCCTGACGCAGTTGTCAGAGAGTGGTTATAAACCTAGAATCTATGCATATGGATCTACCAAGGTAGATAATGGAAGGGAGGTAACAATGGTCACAGTTACTGAACGGAGGCAGGGGATTATGGCCATTCCACAGGCTGCTTTTTTTTTTTTTTTCATTAAATTTCTTTCCTATTGTTCCTTTTTATTTTAGTCCCAAAATAGTGATGAAAAACTGTAAAGAAATGGTAATTTTTCCCCGCTCGCTTCACTCACTCAGACTCAAAATTCTTATCAACTTTTTTTAGCAATCGTGACGTAAAAGACATCTTTTTTTTCAGCAGAATTAAGTGTTAGTGTGGGTGTCGAAGAACCTTTTTAACCTATATTTTTTATCGAACAATCTGTTATTAGCCATTATTTTCTGTAAGACAAACCTATATAAAAACCTATATTTCCAAAGTGGGCCACTAGGAGGCTTGAAAGTCAATTTTATAGATTTTGATACCAAACATTACAGAAGTAATAATTAATGGAATATGTAAAACATATGGAACAGATTTTGGCTCAGACCCCTGGGTCATGCCCAAGGGTTCAGACTTTTGGGGTTGCAGAGCCAAAATGTTTTCGAAATATAGTCATGTGGTATATCAAATTCAAGGGTATGATTAGTGGAATACAGTGCAAGTAAAATTTTGACCCTAGGGTCAGATTGGGGCCCAGGTTTGGGGATGGGGTCAAAAGGTCAAATTTTAATTTTCTTGGAACATAATCATGTGACATTTCAAATTGAAGGGGATGATTAGTAGAATATAATACAAGTTAAATTTTGGGGCCTTGGTTTTTGGTACTTAGCCTGTGAGTGGAAAGCATGGGGATTTGCAATGGCGTTCCAATTTAACCACATTCTAGTTTTCTTTAAAAATAGCTCCTTATGGTGGAAACATTCATATGTGGTGAAATATTTCTAAAATAATGTGTTTTTGCATGGGCTGTTTGGGCTAGTATAGTAAGAATTTCAATATCACCTCCCAGACAGGTTGGGGCCCCGACTTGCCTGAGGGTAAAACTTCATTTTCTTCAAATATAGTCATGTTTCATATCAAATCAAAGTATTAATGGAGAGTAAAAGCTATGGCGGAAAAAATGCAGGCGGGGGGAATGCCCGGGGTCATGATAAGTCAAAAAGTAGGGTTTTAGGTCATATTGTCAAACAACTCATCCAAGGCTAGGTATTTGTGCTAGAATCTTATAAAATCTTGAAACTTTCCCAGAATGAGGGCTGGAGGAACATAATTTTTCAGAATTCTGATGTGACTTCCTTTGGTGGGGGGGGGGGGGGGGTGCAGTGGGGTGAGCCCCATGGGTCAAAATTACTTTTTGCACAAACATAGTATTATTATTATTTATGCAAAGGTAATGGAGAGTGGAATACAGTGGTGCAAAACTTTGCTGGGAGGCATGTATTTGGGTTACCCAAGGTAAAAAATTTTGAGTCCTTTTATTACATGACATGATTTCCACAGCACAGGGATATCAACTTGCTCTAGTTTAATAAATTCAATGGAACATATTCATGATCTTCTATTTATTATTTTAAATATTTACAGATGAAGACTACAGCTTAGAAGAAGAAATCCCTGAAAGAAAAAAAAAACAACTGGTAAAAAATTTAATCATTTTTGTTGCGCCTGCATGGCGCGATATAGGTGTCAAATTTTCCGTCCGTCAACATTTGCGACCACCCTAACTTCCACCCTGATGTAAGAGTCCATTTCTTGAGAACTATTAGAGCTTCCTTAATTATATTTGGTACAAGCTTGCATCTAGGAACTGCGACTTCAACAGAAGCATCCGTATCTGACTTTGACCTATATTTTATTGTTCACTGACTTTGTAAATTATTGCGACCACCCTAACTTTCACCCTAATGTAAAAGTCCATTTCTTGAGAATTATTAGAGCTTCATTAATTATACTTGGTACAAGCTTGAATCTAGGAACTGCAACTTCAACGCAAGTAACCATATCTGACCTTGACCCATATTTCATGGTTCAGTGACTTTGCGCCCCAACAGGCGTGACATAGCCTTCGGCGGAATTCTTGTTTAATCTGTATTTGGGAAAAGTAACATTTCTCACGTTTCTTGTAGAAAAAACAGATTGTCAAGTATGTTTTAATAGTCATTTTAATTTTTCCAATAGAATTTTTACATTTTTGTCACCGCCATTGGCATGATGTCCGGAGTATATTTTTTCAGTTTTTCACTTATGCTTTCAACCTAATTCAGAATAAATAAGCTGGTCATCTACAAACTGGTATTCAGAGTGTGTATACTCGTAAAATGTCAAGGTCCGGGGGCATATAGTTTTTAGGTTTGCCGTACATGTAAGGCTGCCACGATTAATCAGATAATCGATTAATTGATTGATAAATTCCAGAAATATTATTATTGATACTGATTTTCCGTAATCAATTATTTTCTTCGTAGAATTTACCAGCTAAAGATGTTTCTTAAATAGCTGGATGAGTGGCAAACAGTGCAGGCCCTGATGAGACGCCGCATTCTCATCAGGGTCTACACTGTTTGCTCTGGCCTGTCTGTGCAAAACACTAGAGTGAATTACAACATGTATATGATAAGAGTCATGTGCAGACAGAAAGCGGGACAGGTAAAATTATGACCAAATCTCCAGTGATTACTAATCGATTATTTATCGCAATGGCAAAACTGATAAGCGATTATCATTTCATAAACGATTAGCCAGCCCTAGGTACGTTGGTACGAATGTACGTCCGTCTGCACGAATGTGTGTACGTACGTTTGTATGAATGTACGTCCGTCTGCACGAATGTGTGTATGTACGTAATTGACCTCAAAATATATATAGGTCAGTGTGACCTATATTTCATGCTAGAGTGACTTTGCCTTATATCTTGAATACTATTTGATGGAGAAATGTCATGCCTGGTTTATTAGCTCCTTGTGACCCAATGATTGATTCAAAAATATAATTACATGTATATTGGTCATTGTGACCTATATTTCATGGATGAGTGATTTTGCCTCATATCTTGAATACTATTTGATGGAAAAATGTCAATCCCGGCTTATTAGTTCCATGTGATCCAATGATTGACCTCAAAATATACCTAGGTCATTGTGACCATATTTCATGGTTCAGTGATTTTGCCTAATATCTTGAATACTATTTGATGGAGAAATGTCATGCCATAGATTATTAGTCCCATGTGACCTGCTGATCAACCTCAAAAGATATCTAGGTCAGTGTGACCTATATTTCATGGTTCAATGACTTTGCCTTTTATTTTGAAAACTATTTGATGGAGAAATGTCATGCCTGTGTTATTAGTTCCATTTACCCCGCTGATCAACCTCCAAATATATCTAGTTTGGTGTGCTTCAGTGATTTTGTCCATTATCTTGAATATTATTTTATGGAGAAATTTCATACCATCTTACCCACTGATTGATCTCGACAAAATATATCTAGGTCAGTGTGACCTATATTGCATGGTTTAGGGAGTTTGCCTGTAATCTTGAATACTATTTGATGGAGGAATGTCATGTCTAGGATAATACTTGAATGCATCCAGATGATTGACCTCAAAATAAATCAAGGTAGGTGTGACCTGTATTTTATGGGTCAGTGACTTTGCCTGAAATCTTGAATAATATTTGATGGAGAAACTTCATGTCTGAAGTATCAATTCAATATGACTTGATGAATGCAACAAAGATATATCTAGTTTAGTTTGACACTATTCCAGGTGCGTTATACTGTTCAGTGACGGCTGTTGCTGCAACATAAGTTTTCAGCGTGAGTTTGGCCCCTGTGCGGGGGCATCTGTGTCATACTGACACATGTCTACTTTATATATTATCCTACAGCATTTAGAAGCAGATAGATACAGAATATGGATTTATTGCATTTACAGGGTAAAATGTCATTATTAATATAATGCTTAGCAGAAAATAAAATATATACAAAAAGTCTACCTAATGCAGAATAAATAAGCTGGTCGCCTTAAGACTATCAGAGTATATACTCGTAAAATTTCAAGGGGTCCATCATTTTTGTATATTTTATCCCACATCATTGAGAAGAAAACAGAACACTGATTTAATGCATTTTAGGCAAACAAATACATTATAGACAATATAGATTTGATGCATAGTAGAAAATAAAATATATACGAAAAGTCCACCTAATGCAGAAGAAATAAGCTGGTCGCCTTAAGACTGGTATTCGGAGTATATATACTTGTAGAAATAACTTTATTTTTTTTATATTTATTATAAGGGGCCTAACATTTTTGTAAATTTTATCCTACAGAATTTAGCCGAAAACAGATACAAAATATTACACTGATTTAATGTATTTTAGCATATAAATATATTCTTTGTACATGTTGTACAATGTATGTTGCATGTAGCAAAAATGTATATACAATAAAGTCCACCTAATGCAGAATAAATAATCTGGTCGCCTAAAGACTGGTATTCGAAGATATATTTTTTAATGTTTGTTCATTGTGGAAGTTTGAAGCCCTACACTGAGATTTGCACAATGTGAGAGCCCTTCAGAATATCTTACTTGGACTCAAGCTCAAGGTCACATTTGATAGTCACCAGTTCTTTTTATGTATGGGGTTTTAACGGCCAGTGTTAACTAAAAGTTTGAGCCAATTATCTATCCACACTTTACCTTGGCAATTTTATCCGTAAGCAATTGACCAGAACAGTGCACATTCTTACACCAGAATTGACAAATGCCCTTCTTGAATCAGCTGATGGGAGAAATGACTGTAGAAAAGATTTCATGATCAATATCCACGAAAGAATGTTCCTGACTGCGGAAGGAATCAACCTACATCTTCCTGATAACCAGTCAGAGGTGGCTTTGGCTGAACTATTCTTTGAATTTTGTGTTTGTTCCATATCTCCACCCCTTAAAGGATTTTCATCAAACTTGGTCAGTTATCCCCCTCAGAAAGTTCATGTCTAAAGCTAGGTTGGTAAAAAAGCTGAAAATACACATATAGTTTCATGGACAGTGGGAAATACAGGGAAATCCCGGTAAATACTGAGAAATACTGGAAAATGGACATTAATGTAGGTGGGGCCAATTGAGACTGCTTAATATACCCTGCCTGCCTAGGTATATGTATTGTAAAGTAAAATCATTTCATACAGGGCTTGCATTTTACCTTACCTTTACGAAGTACAAGGAGAACTATTGTAGTCACCACGGTCGTCCGCGTTTGCGTTAGCGTGTGCGTTCCCGTCACACTGCGTTAAAGTTTTTCAAATGCTTATATCTAAATAGCCATGCATCACAGAGTACTCATATTTGGAACTTTAGTACCTGGGAGGGTCTTCTAATGTTCCAAGAGAGCAAACCCCTGGATCCATGCCCCGAGGTGGGGCTAGGGGTCAGAATCTAGAACACCTTTATAAAACTGTGTTAAAGTTTTTGAAATGCTTATATCTCAACCGTCACTCATCACAAAGCATTCATATTTACAACTTAGGTACTTGGGAATGTCTTCTGAGAATATGCGGGATTGTCTTCTGAGATTCCAAAAGAACACACCCCTGGGTTCACGAATGGGGGGGGGGGGGGGGGCTAAAGGTCAAAATCTAGGACACCTAAGTTATTCGTTAAATACATTATCATTATGCTAACAAGTTACAAACTGAATTTGTTATACATCAGCCAACTTTGTGACGTTGGTTTAAGTGTAAAAGGGTGAAGGTCATGGTGACCTACATTTTACAGTCCAGTGATTTTGCCTTATATCTTGAATACTATTTGATGGAGAAATGTTATACCTGGGATATTGGTTCCATGTGACCCCATGATTGACCTCGAAATATATCTAGGTCAATGTGACCTATAGTTCATGATTCTGTGATTTTGCCTTATATATTGAATACTATTTGATGGAGAAATGTTAAACCTGGATTATTACTTCCATGTGACCCAGTGATTCACCTGAAAATATGTCTAGGTCAGTGTGACCTATATTTCATCGTTCAGTGATTTTGCTTATATCTTGAATACTATTTGATGGAGAAATGCTATACCTGGATAATTACTTCCATGTGCCCCAAGGATTTACCTCAAAATCTATCTAGGTCAATGTGACCTATATTTCATCGTTCCGTGATTTTGCCTTATATATGTTGAATACTATTTGATGGAGAAATGTCATACCTGGGATATTAGTTCCATGTGACCCCATGTTTGACCTCAAAATATATCTAGGTAAGTGTGACCTATGGTTCAGTGATTTTGCCTTATATCTTGAATACTGTTTGATGGAGAAACATCATACCTTGGTTATTAGTTCCATGTGACACAGTGATTGACCTCAAATAAATCTAGGTCATTGTGACCTATATTTAATGGTTCACTGATTTTGCCATAAATATGTTGAATACTATTTGATGGACAAACATCATACATGTACCTTGGTTATTAGCTCCATGTCAGTGTGACCTATATTGGTTATTAGCTCCATGTCAGTGTGACCTATATTTCTCCCCCATCCCGAAAATGTAGGTCATTGTGACCGATATTTCATGGTTCAGTGTTTTTGCATTATATCTGGAATAGTATTTCATGGAATAATGTCATACCCAGATTGTTAGTTTCACGTCACCCAATGATTGACCCTGAAATATATATAGGTCAGTGTGACCTATATTTCAGAGTTCAGTGACTTTGCTTTAGATCTTGAAAACTATTTGATGAAAAATCTACATACCTAATTATTTGTTCCATGTAACCTGATGATTGACCTCAAAATATTTGTAGGTCAGTGCGACCTATATTTCAATGTTCAGTGATTTTACCTTATATCTTGAACTGCGAAGCAGGCGAGCTACGCTGACATGCAACAGCTCTTGTAGAGTCTACATGCACTTGGTCATGCAGGTCGAATGAAATGTTTTAGGATTTTCCAGACCTTCTGATAATGAATTGTTTGAAAGATTAATAATCTGTTACCTTCATAATTTTATATTTGAAGTAATCAAGTATGTATTGAATTTGTTTTCAAAAGATACTGAAATACTAGTTTTCAGACATCAGCTACTGGTATTTGACTTGACTTGTAAATAAAAATACTTGAGAGAGTACCTGCAGGTTAAGAAATGTATGCCCATTGTATTTTGTTCTTTTAATACCTGTCTTAAACAAAACAAATTTTCACACCGTTCAAAAGTAGGAGTGAATACTTGACAAACTTGCAAACAAACTTTTTTTTAAAGTACACATAAACAAGAGGCCCATGGGCCACTATGCTCACCAGAGCTCAGGTGGGCACTGCCAAATTGCAGCCATGTATTTTAACATGATATCATTTTAATCTGCCAAATGAACCCCCATATCCAAATGAGCATCCACGTGGACTCAGTATATGAAACATTAGGCCTTTTATGAAGTAGAGGGGGTGGGGCATGGACCCAATGGAGCCCTGGTTGGTATCACTAAATGTGTCTTATCACAAAGAACAAGAATATATATGGTTTAGCAGTGGGGATCTGCATGGCTGGAGATATAAGTGGAGGGGTTGGAGCATGCCCTGTCGTTCCCAGGAAAGCCCAAGATTGTTATCCCTAAATGTGTCTCATCATAAGGACCAAGTATATATATGGTTTAGGGGTGGGAATCTGAACGGTTTCCAAGATATCCTTTCATGAAGTGGAAAGGAGAGGACTGGCCCCTGCGGACACACCTACAGTAGGTGTGCTAATAATAAGGAACAAGAACATATATGAATATGGGGTGGGGATTTAATGGTTTCTGAAATATATGGCCTTTTATGAAGTGGAAGGGCGGGGCACATTGCCTCAGCACAAAGAGACCCCCAAGTTGGTGTGACTGAATGAGTCTTATCATAAGGAACAAGAATATATATGGTTTAGGGGTGGGGATCTGAACTATTTCTGAGATATGTGGCTTTTAATGAAGTCAAGCGGTGGAGCAAGGCCCGGGCATGCCCCGGGGACTCACAAGCTGGTGTCAATGAATGTGCCTTATCATAAGGAAGATGAATATATATGGTTTAGGGGTGGGGCTCTGAACAGTTTCTGAGATATAAGGCCTTTTGTGAAGTGCAGGGGTGGGGCAAGGCCCAGGGAGACCCCCAGGTTGGTGTCAATGAAAGTGTCTTATCATAAGGTACAAGAATATATATGGTTTAGGGGTGGGGATCTGTAAGGTTTCCGAGATATTGTGATATTATGAAATGGAGGGGGTGGGGCATGGCCGCAGCACATCCCTGGGGACTCCCAGGTTGGTGTCACTGAATGTGTCTCATCATAATATACAAGAACATATATGGTTTAGGGGTGGGGATCTGAACAGTTTCTGAGATATATGGCCTTTTGTGAAGTGAAGGGGTGGGGCATGGCTCCGGCGCACCCCGGAAGACCCCCAATTTGGGGTCAATGAATGGGTCTTATCATAAGGAGCAAGAATATATATGGTTTAGGGGTGGGGATCTGTAAGGTTTCCGAGGTATTGGGCCTTTTATGAAATGGAGGGGTGGGACATGGCCCCGGCGCATCCCGGGGGACCCCCAGTTTGATGTCACTGAATGCGTCTTATCATAAGGAACAAGAGTATATAGGGTTAAGGGGTGGGGATCTGAATGGCTTCCGAGATATTGGGCCTTTTATGAAGTGGAGGGGGTGGGGCATGGCCTCGGCACATCCCGGAGGACCTCCAGGTTGGTGTCACTGAATGCGTCTTATCAATAGGAACAAGAATATATATGGTTTAGGGGTGGGGATCTGTAAGGTTTCTGAGATATAAGTCATTTTATGAAGTACTGGGGGTGGGGCATGGCCCCGGCACAACCTACTGGACCCCCAGGTTGACATAACAGCATATGGCTGAGAGAAGTTTACTAAAGGAACATTTCTATGAAAGTTTTGTCAAAATATCTGCAAAGGCTTTGTAGTTAATGCCATTTTTCAATTTTCCCCATTATAAGTCTATGGAAAATCTAAGTTGCCATAGCAACCAAACTAAAGAGCCGAATTTCATAAAAAACACAAAACCTGTAAAGGCAAATATGGTGAATATTTCCATAAACTTTCAGCCTCATAGAGCATACGGTTTCTGAGGAAATGATTTTTTAAGTATTTTTTTTTCTATTTTTTCATTTTGGTTTCCATGGCAACCAATACAAATGAGCAGTAGGCCTAAAATCATATGACAGATAGTAGATTGCCTAAGGAATATTTCTATGAAAGTTTTGTCAAAATATCTGCAGTGGCTTGGCAGTAAATGCCATTTTTCAATTTTCCCCATTATAAGTCTATGGGAGCTCTAAGTTGCTATAGCAACCAAACTAATGGGCCAATTTTCATAAAAAACACAAACTTTCAATCCCCCAGCCCAAGGATGCTACAGATAAAATTTGGGCTGAATCGGTCCAGTGGCTTCAGAGAAGAAGATGTTTGAAAGTGTTGACGTCAGACGACGACAACGACGACGACGACAACGCCGGACAACTGCCTATCCTATAAGCTCCCCCGGAGCCTTCGGCTCTGGTGAGCTAAAAAGTTCGGACAACCACAAAAGTTGTTGTAATTCTCCAAACAAATTTAACAATGTGTTTTATCATTTCACAAAAGCATAAAAAAAAACAAAAAACACAAAGTTCAAGAAATCATGCCTATACAAATGTAATGAACATTTTACAACCAAAAAATGAAAATTTTCTGATTAAAAATTCCAATATTGTAGTATGTCTGCTGAAATTATAGATCATTCAGTGAGGCAGTTCTATTGAGCACCCACAATCTATATTTTTAGCAGAGATATGGAAAATAGTGTATATCCCTCTTAAACCCCATCTTTATTATATAAAAGTGGTGTTGGAGGGGTCAAAATCATGTGCATATGTTTTTGTGATGCATTTACAGACTGATGGAGCAGTCTGATCTGGGTCTGTCTGTTTGCTCAGGCCTGTCCATCTTAATTTTAGGATCATTATCTATTGCATATGAGTGATTTTAAATAGCATTCCTGCCACTGGTATTTACCTACCAACCTTGGTGCAAAGCCCATAAATGAATCAGGCTGACTCTAGGTCAAGGTCACATTTGAAGATCACGGCTTTGAATTTTGTGTCCATTCCTTATATCTCATTTACCCTAAAATGATTTTCATTTACCTTTGGTCAATTATCCCCCTCAGACAGCTGATGTGCATAAAGCATACATGAATCATGCTGACACA
Organism: Lucinisca nassula; assembly: GCA_963580285.1. Taxonomy (NCBI): domain Eukaryota; kingdom Metazoa; phylum Mollusca; class Bivalvia; order Lucinida; family Lucinidae; genus Lucinisca; species Lucinisca nassula. Next base: position 91,914,014 of record OY757015.1, read on the forward strand.
AGGTCAAGATCACATTTAAAGGTCACGAGTTTGAAACTTTGACTTTTATGCCTATTTATTTACCCCTGGCAGGATTTTTAATAAACATTGGTAAAATATCCTCCTCAGTGAGCTGATGTGCAGAACCCATAAATAAAACATGCCAACTCAAGGGCAAGGTCACAGGTGAAGTTTTTCAACTTTGAATTTTATGTCTATTCCATACCTCCTTTACCCCTGGATGGATTTTCCTTTAAACTTTTAAGAAATAATTCCCCTCTGAGCTGGCGTGCAGAACCCATAGATAAACCATGCGGACGCAGGGTCAAGGTCACAGGTAAAGGTCACAAGGTTGAACCTTGATTTTAATGGTGGGGGGATTGGGCTGTCCTTCAGACTGCTCCTTGTTGCAAAATTAAAACACTTTTTGCTTGATAACTTAGATTATGTTTGTGGCCCAACTTTGATGAAACTTTTACTACACAATGTCATGGTCTCTTAGATAAGGAAGGTGTAATACTAGCAGAATAAATACCAAGTGCCCATAACACCCATTGATGATAGGTTTCAAATTTCAGTTCAATGATTTATTAATCACATACAGTAGATGGTTGCGTTTACATTTACACCCCTTTTAACAGTTTTGTCAGTCCTATCAAAGTCATGTGTGGCTGATAATGAAACACATGTGCATTGTAACCCCAGATTTTTATGCCCCCGGAATCGAAGATTCAGGGGGGCATATAGTTTTTGGTCTGTCCGTCTGTTTGTCTGTTTGTCCGTTAATCCGTTTGTCCGTTAATCCGTTTGTCTGTTTGTCCGTCTGCAAAAACTTTAACATTGGGCATAACTTTTGAATGGTAAATGATAGAGCCTTTATATTTCACATGTGCATTCCTTGTCACAAGACCTTTCAAGAGGTACCATAAATTTTGACCTCGTGACCTTGACCTTGACATTTGACCTACTTTTGACCTCCTTTTTAAAAACTTTAACATTGGCCATAACTTTTGATTGGTAAGTGATAGAGCTTTCATATTTCACATGTGGAATCCTTGTCACAAGACCTTTCAATTGGCACTATAATTTCTGACCTCATGACCTTGACCTTGGCATTTGACCTACTTTTTAAAAACTTTAACATTGGCCGTATCTTTTGATTGGTAATTGGTAGGGCTTTCATATTTCACATGTGCATTCCTTGTCACAAGACCTTTCTAATGGTACCGTAATTTTTGACCTCATGACCTTGACCTTGACATTTGACCTACTTTTTAAAAACTTTAACATTGGCCATAACTTTTGATTGGTAAATGGTAGGGCTTCCATATTTCACATGTGCATTCCTTGTCACAAGCCCTTTCTAGTGGTACCATAATTTTTGACCTTGTGACCTTGACCTTGATGTTTGACCTACTTTTTAAAAACTTTAATATAAAGTCCATAACTTTCGATTGGTAAGTGATAGAGCTTTCATATTTCACATGTGTATTCTTTTTCGCAACACCTTTCCATTGGTACCATAATTTTTGACCTTGATACCTTGTGGCCTTGACCATGACATACTTTAGTGATGGGGCTTTCATATTGCACAGGCGCTGTCCTGGGGCATCGGTGTTTCACAAACACATCTTGTTTCCTCTATTACACATCTTCATGGGGCATCCTTTGGTGTCTCTGATTCTCTTGTTTGATATTTGCTTTCTTTTTACAGTTTGATGGTCAGTTGTTGACACAATTCTAATCAGAAGACACTGGAGACAAATGAGAAAAGCAAAGGCTTCTTACCAGGCAAGTCTCTGCTGAACATGAAACATATTTATTTGGGTTTCCTATCCTTTTTTAACTCTCAGGAAATTTCGTCCCGGTAAGCTTTTCTACTACCCCAGGCATCGACGTCCACAAATGTTAAAGTTTTTGCGTTAAAGTTTTTTTAGAAGCTCATCTCGTTTTTATGACTACACGGATTAAGTTCATATTTAGTATGATGATATTTTTTGTTATCGACTTTTTTCCCTGGTGATGTTGTGGGGAGGATTTGGGATTTGATTGTATCAGTTCCTGATCATTACTATTTTTAATTTTTACACATTGGTTTATCACCTGAGGGGTTCAGCAAAAAATGGGAACTGTAAAATAAAAATGTAGGCAGTGATCAGGTATCAAAACATTTGTCAAACAACTCTGATCAGAGTCATCAAAGGGAAAGAAACATGAACATGGAGTAACTAAACACTGTTGAAATCTGATCACAAGCGGGCAGCAGAACGAGTTACTTTCCCACAGAATGGCTACGGTAAAAGGCTATCCAAACTAAAAGGATATAAGCAATACATAAATGCAACATAAATAATCCAGGATAGAAGAACAGCCTTAGAATGGTCAGCAAAATGTATTTCACTGTGTGTTTTAATTTGTTTATATATGGCCATGATTCTCATCCTTGATTCTGTCATGGTCTAAACAAACACATGGTTCAGTCTGCATGAAGTTTGCTAACTCAACAGTGCTATATCGGAGAACAAATATCAGTCAACTACAGAGATGAAACAACAATAAGGACTTGATAGCATGAAATAACATAAATGCTGGAGCCAAAGAAAACTGTTAGAATCTCGTAAGCCTGATCAGAGAAAGTAATTTTTGCTTACTATCTTTTGAAGCTGTGGCCCTTGGAACATTGAAAATAATCATTGAAATTTATTCGCGGAAAGAACAATGCACCTTCACTTTGAATTCCTTTCTTACAATCTTATAGTACTTGTTTGTAAGATGTAAGTGTAATGGCGAGGCATTTCTTACATTGTTACTCTTGTTTTTGTAGGTCACAAGATTTCATGAGTTCCAATGAATTTCTGCAATTGAAAGACCTGAATGTGAGAGGAAAGGACTACAAGAAAATTTGTGTAAAATTGTTCAGAAAAGCCATAAGAGAGATGCAAAGCCAGAAGAACTAACTATTGCTATGAAAAAGTAAAGGACAAGCAATTTCATATCCAGGCATTGGCTACAATGATAAAATAAAGGAGATGCAATTTAATATCCAGGCATTGGCTAAAAGTAAAGTAGAAGCAATTTAATAGCCAGGCACTGGTTACAATGAAAAAGTAAAGGAGAAGAAACTTAATATCCTGGCAATTATGTTTGACCACAGACTATGGATGATGCATCTTTTGCTGTACAGCTGCACGAGATGAGCTGCAGGACAAAGGAACCATAACTCTGGTGTTCTTACTTTCAGAGGCATTGCCTTTTGACAAATGAAAATAGCCATTTCTATCATTTAGTCTTCTGAAACACTGTATCTCCTGAACCGTTTGATGGATTCTGAAGTAACTTGCTTGGTTACAACACTAGGATGGGGAAAATAGCCATAAGGTTTTGATGACCTTGACCTTAACTATAAAACTATCAAAAACTATAAAAGCTATGGCATTGAAAGTCGATGAGTGCATTGCTAGAAATCTGTAGATGACCTTATTAACTTTTGAAGAAATTCTGAATACTACTTGATGAGTTATGGCCCTTTGTTACTGTAGGCATTTGTACATCACATGCTTTTGGGTCGTATGTGAGAAGCAAAACTTATTTTACATTTGTTTTTAGCTCACCTAACCAATGGTCATGGTGAGCTTTTGTGACAATGAGATGTCCAGCGGCGGCTGATGCCATGTGTAAATTTTCTTGTTAACACCCTTGGGCCACAGTTTTGGTCTAATTATGATCAGATTGGTTAGATCATACTGACAATATCTCTGTCAAGTTGGAATATGGGGCATTTTGAGTCAAAAAGTGGAACAGTAGTTAATACCATAAAAAAACCTTATTAATACTTTAGAGGCCACAGTTTTTGTCCAATCATCCCCAAACATGTGCAGAATTACCATCTCAGTACACTTTGAATAAGGGTCATTTAGGGCTATAAAGCAGATCAGTATGAACAAATCATAGAAAAAACCTTTTAAATACTATACAGGTCACAGTTTGGTCGAATCGTCATCAAAGTTGTCTCAGCAATATCTTGGTCAAGTTCAAATATGGATCATTTCGGGTCAAAAAGTAAGTCAGTGGGTCGTAGCCTAGAAAACCCCTGTGAAAACTCTGGAGCAGATAAATTTGGGCAAATGTTTATCAGACATGCTCAGAATGATCACTTTGAAAATATATGTCAAGGTCAAATATGGATCATGTCAGGTTAAAAACCTTTGGTCCAATGTTTATCAAACTTGCTCAAAATGATCACCTTGACAACATCTCTGTCAAGGTAGAATATGGATCATGGAAAAAATGACCTTGACCTGAGACCTACTTAAATAAAAATATATTGGTCATAGCTTTTTACAGCCTTCATATTTGGAATGAACGTTCCATGTAATACGGTCTTGTCTCTGAACAAATAAATTGACCTGTGAATTTGACCTTGGCTTGAACAATATGAAATAGAACCTTCAATTTTTGTTTTGTTTGTTTGTATTTGGGTTTAAAGTAAGGGAAACAAACACAAACACGACGCAACCAGACAATAATAGAAACTTCAACAGAGGAAGGCCAAAAGGACAGTTGCTTTCCCACAAATTGGCCTAATGACCATCCAAAATAAAAAGACACAAGTAATACATACAATACTTAACAAGCAATAACATAAATAAACCGCCACAGAAGAACCACCTTGGAACGGTCAGTGGAAAGAATTCCACTGGGAGGCTTAAATCGATTTCACACGACCTTAATCCTCACCCTTACGTCAACACTTGGCCTTGGCCTTGGCAAGGTCATTCGTAAGCAGCTGACTCGTACAGTGCACATTCTTTCGCCAGAAACTGACAAATGCCCTTCTTGAATCAGCTGATGGGAGAAAATGACTGTAGAAAAGGGTAACGGGTCATCCCTAACAAACTCTGCCCCTAGCAAAGTAGGCCCCTACAAACTCGGCACCCAAAATTATATTATATATATAAAACCTCCAATTTAGTCATCTGATCAGGGTCTTTCCGGTCATTGAGCGACACGGTGCCAACTAGTGCCCACAAACTACATATGTATGTTTTTGAGCAGAATTAAGATAAAAAGGGATATGTATACCCCCAGCAAATCTTAACGGTTTGACTGGATAAAAGTGGTGTTAATTGGGTCAAAAAGATAAGTTTTCGTGATGGTGTATTGTGCTAGCAAAGCTTGGCATGTTCTAACGTGTACCCACAATCTATATATTTTTGAGCAGAAATAGCAAAAATATCAAAAATTTTCATCTTAAATTATCAATTTTTGGGTCGGGGGCGTTTAAGGAAAAATAACAGTATATTTGTTTAGGCATGCATGTTTTCATATTCAAACAATAAATGCATAGTACAAAAGAATTATTTTTAGCTCGCCTATACGAGTACATGGAGAGCTATTGTTGTCACCCCGGATGTGCGCGTTAGCGTAAGCGTTTGCGTTCCCGTTTTCGTCACACTCTGCGGTATAGTTTTTCAAATGCTTATATCTCAACAGTCATGCATCACAGAGCACTCATATTTGGAACTTAAGTACCTGGGAGGGTCTTATAACGTTCCAAGAGATCAGACCCCTGGGTAGCCCGTAGTGGGGCTAGGGGTCAAAATCTAGAACACCTCTGTAAAACTGTGTTAAAGTTTTTGAAATGCTTATATCTCAACAGTCACCCATCACAAAACATTCATAGTTACAACTTGGATACCTGGGAGTGTCTTCTGAGAATACCAGGGAATATCTTCTGAGATTCCAAAAGAACACCCCTGGGATCATGCCTGGGGGGATGAGGCTAGGGGTCAAAATCTAGGACACCTTTGTAATTTGTTATATACATTTCCATTATAGTAACAAGTTTCAAACTTAATTGCTTATACATCAGCCAACTATGAGACATTGGTTCAAGTGTAAAAGGGTCAAGGTCACAGTGACCTATATTTCATGGTCCAGTGATTTTGCTTTATATCTTGAATACTATTTGATGGAGGAATGTCATACCTGGGATATTAGTTCCATATGACCAGTGGATTGACCTCAAAATATATCTAGGTCATTGTGACCTATTGTTCACGGTCCAGTGATTTTGCCTTATATCTTGAATACTATTTGATGGAGAAATGTCATACCTGGGATATTAGTTACATATGACCACACGATTGACCTCAAAGTATATCTAGGTCATTGTGACCTATTTTTCACGGTCCAGTGATTTTGCCTGATATCTTGAATACTATTTGATGGAGAAATGTCATACCTGGGGTATTAGTTCCATATGATAACATGATTGGCCTCAAAATATATCTAGGTCATTGTGACCTATATTTCACGGTCCAGTGATTTTGCCTTATATCTTGAATACTATTTAATGGAGAAATGTCATACCTGGGATATTAGTTCCGTGTGACCACATGATTGATCTCAAAATATATCTAGGTCATAGTGACCTATATTTCATGGTTCATTGACTTTGTCTTATATCTTGAATATTATTTGATGGACTATTTTTATACCTAGATTATTAGTTCCATTTTACTTGATGATTGACCTCAAAATATATTTAGGTGAGTGTGACCTATATTTCATGGTTCAGTGATTTTGCCTATTATCTTGAATACTTTTGATGGAGAATTATTATACCTGGATTATTACTTCCATGTGACCTGATGATTGACCTCAAAATAGACCTAGGTCAGTGTGACCTATATTTCATGGTTCAGTGACTTTGCCTTGTATCTTGAATACTATTTAGTGGAGAAACAGCATCTATGCATTATTAGTTCCATGTGACCCGATAATTGACCTCATAATAAGTCTAGGTCAGTGTGACCTATATTTCATGGTTCAGTGATTTTGCCTATTATCTTGATTATTATTTGATGGAGAAACAGTATACCTGGATTATTACTTCCATGTGACTGGATGATTGACCTCAAAAGGTATTAAGGTTATTGTGACCTATATTTCACAGTTCAGTGATTTTACCTTATATTTTGAAAGCACGAAACAGGCGAGCTATGCTGTCATGTGACGGCTCTTGTCATCTCTTAAGTTTATAACTATAAGGTTAAGATAAAAGATACTTCCATTTTCAACTCCCCCCCCCCCAACACACAGCACAATTCACAATTTTAGCGATGTGTTTTACCGGTAAGGATTCTATAATTCATCAAAAATATGTTAAGCTCAAACTGCCTTATAAAACTATAGACCTTCCAAATGTAATTGTGGAGACAAAAACTGTCTATTATGACCTATTTATAGCTATAAGTGGAGTGTTTGGGGCCGAGATTGCTAGGGGCCGAGTTTGTCAGGGGCCTAGTTTGTTAGGGGCTGAGATGTCCCTAAATCTGGAAAAGATTTCATGATCAATCTCCACGAAGGAATGTTGCCGTCCTTGGCATGTATCAAACCCGCATCCTCCAGATCAACAGTCAGATGTGCATCCGACTGAGCTGCTGAGACCAGCTTCATATTTGGTTTGTAGCTTTTTGTGACAAGGGCTTCCCACTAGAGCTTCAAATTCGGCATGTAGATTACTATTGACAAGGGCATTCTTTGGTACAAGACATTTTGCGATGTGACCTTGACCTGTGACCTACTTTTAAACCACTAGAGATAGAACCTTCATATTTGGCATGTAGGTTTCTTGTTACAAGGTCTTCCCACTCGACAAATTATTTTGACCTGTGATCTTGACCTATAGCCTACTTTGTCATAATTTTGATCCGTTGAAATAGAGCAATCATGTTTGGCTCCTTGTACCATTTCATTTGTACAATGAGGATCAGGTGAGCATTATGATATCCACAAAATGGCTTCATTTACGATGATCTATGTCTTGAATGAACACCCCTGTAAACCTCAGTTATCTCTTTATGAATTGGAGCTTAGAGGGGTGTTCGTTTCACAGCTTGTTAACATCATGGCGATCCAGGGCCATTATGACCCTCTTCTATATTTCGTGTTGCACATATCCACGATTCAAGTATATGCAAGTCAAGATAGTTATTAATTATGAACTAAACTAAACATAAAATTAAATATTACAGTTATTAAAGCTTCCAGATAGTTTATCTTTGTGTTTCTGTTTCAATAAATCTCAGTCAAAATTAGTTACACACCCAAACCCATGGTATGTCTCATCTAAATGGCGGGCATTCAAACTTTCACACAACAGAATGTCTGAAGACACTTATTGTCTTGATGCAGCTCAGTTGAACTGCGATTCATAGAACAGCATTTGGTCCCATCCCACTTAAAAGAAGGTAATTAACTGTTGACATTTTCAAAGGAACGACCTTTTTAGCTGGCCTGTACAAAGTACAAGGAGAACTATTGATGTCACCTCTGTTGGTCCACATGAGCATTTGTGTGTGAGTTTGCGTTCCTGTCACACAGTGTTAAAGTTTTTCAAATGCTTATATTCAAACAGTCTCGCATCACTAAGTACTCGTATTTGGAAGTTAAATACCTGGTAGGGTCCAGGCTTGGGACCAATTACATTTGAAAGTAATTGATCAATCCCCCGATGCAGGGTTATAGGAATATGCCTTCGTCTGTCCCTCCATCCATAACACTTTCTTGTCTACTCCATTTGATAGAATTTCATTAAACTTTGGTCAGTTTTTCTCTTTAGTATGAAGATGTGTTGCGTGCAAGGTCCAGGTTCGTACCTCAAAGGTCAAGGACATACTCAGAGGTCAAAGATAAAAAGGGCCGTTTTGTAATGTCCAATCAATAACTTCCTTATTCCTGGATGGATTTAAATATTATTTGGCAGAAATGTTAACCATAATGTGACAGTGTGTCGCGCACAAGACCCAGCTCCGTACCTCGAAGGTCAAGGTCATACTTAGAGATAAAATGTCAAAAAAGCATCTTTTTATCATGTCCTATCAATAACTTTCTTATTCCTGAATGAATTTAAATATTACTTGTCAGAAATGACAGTGTGTCGCACGCAAAACCCAGGTCGGAACTTCAAAGGTCATACTTAGAGGTGAAAGGTGGAATGTCCGTTCGTAACAGTTATCTGCTGAACCCTTCGATAGAAGTTCACTAAACTTTGGTCAAATATTATTCTCAATGAGACAAAGTGTCGCCACAAGCCCCAGGTCCGTACCTCAAAGGTCATACTTAGAGGTTAAAGGTAAAAAATGTATTCGTCATGAGGCGATGTGTTGTACGCAAAATCCAGGTTGGTTCCTGAAATGTCAAGGTCATGCATAGAGGTGGGTCTTTTTGGTGTTTTTCAATAACTTTCTTACTCCTAGATGGATTTTAAAATTACTTGGCTAAAATGTTAATCATCATAAGATTGCTAATTCAAGATCACGGCGAAGGTCACAGTTTAATGTCATAAGGTTGAGCTTTGTTACTGAAGGGGGGCAGGGGATTATGGCTGTCCCTCAGACTGCATTCTTATTCAATTACAATTACCTGGCCATAAAAATGTAATTGGTGAAATTACAATTATAGTGCAAACAATTTGACATGAGACTGACCTTTATGCAAAGAATAAATAAGCAAATGCTTCAGCCTAATATGTTGGGTTGTGAAAACTCGTGATTTTTCGGCAGCTTGGAATCGCGACCCATGTATTAAATAAGCCAGTACATGACAAGAACTACAAGATGGCTTGAGCGACCAGCAAAGACTCAGATCAGCCTGCGCATTCGAGCAGTCTGATCAGTCTTCGCTGATCGCATGTACTTACTATATGCTATGATTTATGCCAAGAAATATAAGTAAAAGGTCTTGTCACAGTGGATGGGTGTGCAGATTGATTTGAGTCTCTGCTTGTTGCCCTGGCCTTATTGTAGGTTTTGTCATGCTCCGGCTCATAAATAACAATTTCCACCTTTTCAGAAAATGGTGAAAATAAATATATGTACATGTATTCAATCGGGTGTGAAATTATACTACTAGATTCATAAAGAAATGAAGTTGAAAAAGTGTGACCAGAACCGGATTCGAACTGGTGACCCCTTGCTTACAAAGCAAGTGCTCTACCGACTGAGCTATCCGGGCGCTGATAGCACCTCTTCAACTTCGAAGTTTGAGAAACTTAGTTAACAAACAGCCCTCTGGGTACTCTTGTTGTATATTTTATCCTACAGCATTTAGAAAAAAAGATACAGAACACGGGTTTAATGAATGTACAGCGTAAAGCTTCATTATTAATATAATGCATAGCAGAAAATAAAAACTATACAAAATGTCCACCTAACACTGAATAATTACGGTGGTCTCCTTATTTTTAGCTCACCAGAGCCGAAGGCTCCGGGGCAGCTTATAGTATAGGCAGTGACCCGCCATCTGTTGTCCATGTCAACATTTTCAAACGACTTCTCCTCTAAAACTGCAGGGCCGATTGAAGGCAAATTTCATGTGGAGCATCCATGGGATGGGGGAACAAAGGTTTGCTCGTAGGGTCCAGGTCACATGACCAAGCTGGCCTCCATGCCCATATAAGGTAAAAACCCTTCAAAAGTCTTCTCCTCCTGAACCAGTGGGCAGATTGTGATGAATCTTGGTATGTAGTATAGGGGACTCTGGACCATCATAGTTTGCTAAAATAATGACCCTTTGATGACCTTGACCCATTTTATGCCAAGGTCAAATTTGGTCACATAGACTTTTGTATGAAAAAAGTCAAAACAGCATTTTTTTTTTAATTATTGCAGCCTGTGACCTGAAATTAAGTAGATGCAGTGGGCAAAATGTGCTAATGAAACTACATTAGTATTCAAGGTCAAGGATATTCCCTGACCTTGGCCCAAGGTTATACAGATATGAAAATTAAAAAAAAATGTTTTTCACTGAAATCACTAGGCCATTTGCAATCAAATTTTGTATGAAAGCTTTTCGGAACAAGGAAATGCAATTTAATTAATTTGAGTTTGGTCACATGACCAGGATGGCAGCTATGTCCATATAAGGTAAAATCCTTAAAAAATCTTCTTCCTGGAACCAGAGGGCCAATTGTGATGAAACTTGGTATGTAGCATTGGTGACTCGTGGCCCATTATAATTTGCTTAAATGATGACCCTCGGATGACCTTGACCCATTTTATGCCAAGGTCAAATTTGGTCACATGGACTTCTGTATGGGAAAAAGTCAAAACAGCATAATTTTTTTTAATTATTGCAGCCTGTGACCTGAAAATTAGTATATGCAGTGGGCAAAATGTGCAAGTGAAACTACATTAGTTTTCAAGGTCCTTCTCTGACCTTGGTCCAAGGTCATTCAGATATGAAAATTAAAAAAATGTTTTTCTTTGAAACCACCTGCCATTTGCAACCAAATTTTATAAGAAAACTTTTAGGAACAAGGAAATAAAACATAATTAATTTGAGTTTGGTCATGTGACCATGATGGCTGTTATGCCAATAGAAGGTAGAAACCCTTAAAAATCTTCTCCTTCTATACCAAAAAGCCGATTGTCAATGAAACTTGGTATGTAGAATAAGAAACTTGGGTCCAGCATATTTTGTTCAGATGTAGACCCTCGGATGACCTTGACTCACTTTATACCAAGGTCAAATTAGGTCACATAGACTTTTTTGTGCGATAAACGGTCAAAACCAAGTATTTTCGAAACTATTGTAGACTTTGATCTGAGACTTGGTAGGTGCAGATGGCATCCAGGGACGGGCCAGTTTCTCACACTTGACCTCTGGTGAGCGTAGTGGCCCATGGGCCTCTTGTTTTTATGCCCCCGCCATTCGAAGAATGGTGGAAAGGGCATATAGCGTTACCCCTGTCCGTCAGTGCGTCCGTTCGTCTCTGAAACTTAAACGCTGTCAATAACTTTCTTATTTCTGGATCAATTTAGAAATAACTTGGTAGAAATATTAACCACCATGAGACGATCTGTTGCGTCCACAAACCCAGGCCCCCACCTACAAGGTCAAGGTCATACTAAGAGGTCAAAGGTCAAAAAAGGGATCCAAAACTTAAACGTTGTCAAGAACTTTCTTGTTTCTGGATCAGTTTAGAAATTACTTGGCAGAAATTTTAAACATCATTTTTTCTTTCTTTCTATTCTTTTTTTTTTTCTTTTTAAAAACACAATATTCCCCAGCACAAAGGCTTTGGACTCTGACTCAAAAGGTTGTGAGTTCAAATCCCGGTGAAGTCTTTTGACGACTCTTGTTTCTCGATGGCATTTTTGCGGGGGCATCCGTGTCCTATTGACACCTTTTCTAGTTTGTTGAGTTTTATTGCCCTTTTATTGTTTCACTCATATCGAGCTGACCGTTAATCAGAAGTGGGCGAAAACCGGAGTTCCCGGACAAAAACCACCTGACCTTCGGTACAGAATGTAGCGTCTCACATGTGACCCGAGCGAGGCTCGAACCTACGGCGGTGAGAGACCTAATGACTAAGAGTCAGCGCTATTATCCACTAGGCCACGGAGGCCCGTTAGGTGGTCTCCTTAAGACTATCGGAATATATATACTTGTAACATTTTAAGGGGTCTTTCATTCTTGTATATTTTATCCCACATCATTTAGAAGAAAATAGATACAGAACACGGATTTAATGCATTTAAGTCATAAAATGCATTATAGATATGATGCATAGTTACTTAGAAAATAATATAATTACAAAAAGTCCACTTAATGCAGAAGAAATAAGCTGGTCGCCTTAAGACTGGTATGCGGAGTATATGTACTTGCAAAAATAAGGGGCCCAACATTTTTGTATATTTTATCCTACAACATTTAGAAGAAAATAGATACAGAACACGGATTTAATGCATTTAAGTCATAAAAATACATTATGTGATGCATAGTAGAAAATAAAATATATACAAAAAGTCCACCTAATGCAGAAGAAATAAACTGGTCGCCTTAAGACTGGTATTCGGAGTATATATACTTGCAAACATAAGGGGCCCAACATTTTTGTATATTTTATACTACAACATTTAGAAGAAAATAGATACAGAACACGGATTTAATGCATTTAAGTCATAAAAATACATTATAGATATGATGCATAGTAGAAAATAAAATATATACACAAAGTCCACCTAATGCAGAAGAAATAAGCTGGTCGCCTTAAGACTGGTATTCGGAGTATATATACTTGCAAAAATAAGGGGCCCAACATTTTTGTAGATTTTATCCTACAGCATTTAGAAGAAAATAGATACAGAACACGGATTTAATGCATTTAAGTCATAAAAATACATTATAGATATGATGCATAGTAGAAAATAAAATATATACCAAAAGTCCACCTAATGCAGAAGAAATAAGCTTGTCGCCTTAAGACTGGTATTCGGAATATATATACTTGCAAAAATAAGGGGCCCAACATTTTTGTAGATTTTATACTACAACATTTAGAAGAAAATAGATACAGAACACGGATTTAATGCATTTAAGTCATAAAAATACATTATAGATATGATGCATAGTAGAAAATAAAATATATACACAAAGTCCACCTAATGCAGAAGAAATAAGCTGGTCGCCTTAAGACTGGTATTCGGAGTATATATACTTGCAAACATAAGGGGCCCAACATTTTTGTATATTTTATCCTACAACATTTAGAAGAAAACAGATACAATACACAGATTTAATGCATTTAAGTCATAAAAATACATTATAGATATGATGCATAGTAGAAAATAAAATATATACAAAAAGTCCACCTAATGCAGAAGAAATAAGCTGGTCGCCTTAAGACTGGTATTCGGAGTGTATATACTTGCAAACATAAGGGACCCAACATTTTTGTATATTTTATCCTACAACATTTAGAAGAAAACAGATACAATACACAGATTTAATGCATTTAAGTCATAAAAATACATTATAGATATGATGCATAGTAGAAAATAAAATATATACAAAAAGTCCACCTAATGCAGAAGAAATAAGCTGGTCGCCTTAAGACTGGTATTCGGAGTGTATATACTTGCAAACATAAGGGGCCCAACATTTTTGTATATTTTATCCTACAACATTTAGAAGAAAACAGATACAATACACGGATTTAATGCATTTAAAACATAAAAATACATTCTTAGTATGTTGCAGAGCAAAAAAAAAAAAAATACAATAAAGTCCACCTAATGCAGAATAAATAATCTGGTAGCCTATAGACTGGTATTCGAAGAGATATATTTTAAGATTTTCTCATGGGTTTTCACTGAAACTCCATGCCTATTAGAAGCCCTACTCTGAGATTTGCACATTGTGACAGCCCTTCAGAAGATACCACTAGGGCTCGCTCTTGGTGGCTCCGTATCCCCACATCCATAACGTCACATACACAATATCCACCCATCCATCTATTTATTATCACATATACTTTAATCCCCCTAAAAATACCCTTACATTTATACCCCCACTATGACAAGATAGAATATATCTTCTTTTGTTCCCCCTAATGTCATTTATATACCGTTCCCCCTAATGTCATTTATATACCGTTCCCCCTAATGTCATTTATATACACAGTTCCCCTTAAGCCAGATTAAGTACTAGTAAAATATTAAGGGGTCCAATATTTTTGTATATTTTTTCCTGCAGAGTTTAGAATAAAAATAGATACAGAACACGGTTTTAATGCATTTAAAGCATAAAAATATGTTGTTGGAATGGTGAAAAAGCAGAAAATAAGATATATACAAAAAGTCCACCTAATGCAGAAAAAATAAGCTGGTCGCCCAAAGACAGATATTAGGATTATATATATATATATATATATAAAGTAGTAATAATAATAATAATTAGATAGCGTAACACTTTATGCCAATGAGCATACTGCATATATTTAAATATATATTTATGTTTGGACATTGTTTCGGCAATTACGACAACATACATTATATTATTTTTATAACAATAATGATAACTATAATTGTTACGTTAATCGCTGCAATACAAATCCTGATAATGTTATAAGTATTCGATAAATACCTGAATTTTTGTCAGCATCGTTGAATTAAATTTCCAGCAAAATAAACAAGAATGTATGAACCGAACATATATGGTTTCACAGTAATTTCCATTATTCCGTACAGTTCCACAACTAATGGCCACGAATTATATTTCCAAGAACCTTTGTCAGACGTTCAGGCTATACCTGCGGAAGTGGAATGTGCAAAATGATGGAAATGCATATCATTTCATTTTCGCCAACCTGTCAGCTCGGAAAGTAGCCAGATACCAGGTATAGGTAGTGCTTTAAATAGTGGAAATCTTCCACTGACCGTTCCAAGGCGGCTCTTCTGTGGCGATTTATTTGTGTTGTTGTTTGTTACTTACTGTGTGTATCTCTTGTGTCTTTTGGTTTTGGATGACCATATGGCCATTTTGTGGGAAAGTAACTGTCCTTATGACCTTCCTTTGTTTAGGTTTCCATTATGGTCTGGTCGCTTAATGTTTGTAATTCTTTCCCTTTGGTGTCTTTAATGGGTGGAGTAAGTTAATTGTATCAATTCCTGATCTTTGTTTTACTTCTACTTTAATAAAAGAAAATGAAAACCGTGTCCAAGTCTGCCAACATTTGTCTGCTGAGGTTCCGTCTAGTTTATGAATGATGTTATTACATCAGATAAATAAAATAAAATAAAATAACCTCGGGGACTCGGTTTTTTCTTTAAGGGCTGACGCATTTATCGGGAAGTTTATACAGGTAAGTGTGGTTTTCAGGCAAAAGTACATCTTCTTCCAGCATTATGAATAATGTAGTTCTTAGCATTACGTAAGATATACACGCTCCTCCCTCGGTTTACAATGTTACGATGGATTCCCCATCGCCTTTTATAGAAATCAGTCAAGTGTAGCTGCTAACGAAGTGGCAGAATAAATGTATAGGCTCTGCGCTCTGGTTTCTCAGTTGTGAAATCAAACAGCGTTGTGTTTGTATGTTTGTTCTGGTACTTTCAGGTAAGCTGTAATTTCCTATATGCATATCTAATTTTGTATTTCCAGTGAGTTAATAAATGAATAGAATATTGTTATTCTCACTAAATTGCATAAACGTAAATAGTGTGTTTAATGTTACTTTAAATCAGATAAATAAACTATACTGAAATGAAAAATAGAAGTGAAGGCAATGGTCAGGAATCGATACAGTTAACCAGTAGCTCCTATCAGAGACACTAAAGGGAAAGAAACACAAACATGATATAACTAGACCCTAATGGAAACAACAATAACGGAAAGCCAAAAGGACAGTTACTTTAAAAATGACCAAATGGTTATTCAAAAGAAAACAATACAAGCGATACACAAACTCAAAGACAAACCATAACAAAAATAAACCGCAACAAAAGAACCGCCTTGGAAGTGTCAGTGAAACGGATTCCACTGGGGGTGGGATGGGGATTCAATCGATTTCACGCAACGGCCAATCCTCGCCTTTACTTTCGTCACGATTTAAATATAATTTGTTCAGTCCGCATGAAGGCCTCCTAACTCATCAGTGCAACATCTCCGCGAACACAAAAATCAAACGACCACATAGATGAAAGCTATGAAACAAGATACATTAGATTTAATTTAGCAGACCTTTCTGCGAAGAAATTGAGGCCGAAAGTGTTTATAGTGGATAATCAAATTATAAGAACTGGTGGTTTATCTTAAACTCCAATAATGCCGATGTATACTTTTTTGCTGTCTCCCCTTGAGCATTTAAATTACATTTGTCAAGATTCTGTTCAACGGTATTAAAATTAAGTGCATATGACAACTGTTTTGCTCCTGTCCGCCATATTGGATCATTTGATCCTCCCAGTCGTCCATCCTTTTCAAAAACAGTTGGGAAGAGCCTTTCGGACGCCACTTAATTTGAAGTTATCTGCTTCCGAAGATTCCCTGATGGGACATGGAGTTGAATCACTCGAAACGCTAAGTGGTACAGGTTACTGGCTCTAGGAAACCCCTGGAAGCTACATATACACTGCATGGCCAGGTCCAGTAGACTGCCATTTGTGCCAGGTATCGGGGGTTGATATACCCAGTGGACTATAATAGAATTCCCATACGGACAGCGTAGTTTGCAGTGCAATTAGGACACTTAGATTTATCTGGATGAATACCAAAACCAAGGTGCTAAGATTCCATGAAAAAGGCATATTTACCCTGGTCAGACCGCACCAGAAATGTGCTTCATCCGCTTGGGACCAGTACACCAAAGGGGGGGGGGTCTACCTGATCGAACCACTCCAGCGTAGAGCTATTCGCTAGACAGTTAAAACACCACGAAAACACGCCTATATAAAAATAGAAGTGAAGGCAATGATCAGGAATCGATACAATTAACCAGCAGCTCACATCAAAGAAACAGAAACATGAAACAACAGACCGTAATGGATACCTCAATAGCGGAAAGCCAAAAGACAATTACTTTCCCACAAAATGGTCAAAATTGGCTATCCAAAACCAAATAATATAAGCATAACAAAATACATAATAAAGGAAAGAATCAGAGCCACCAATATAAATCAGGAAGGAACCACAGCAAATGTACCGACTTGGAAAGTGTGTTTGTTTGCTTGATTTGAGGTTTAACGTCCCCGTCAACACTGGAAGTCAGTAAAAAATACTGGTGGTCTTTAGTATACTTTACGGAATCCCAACCCTCACCCTAACTTTCACTGTTGTTCAAACATGTATTTTGTCCGTCTGCGCGAAGGTTTTTTAACTCATCAGTGAATCATTTAGGATAACAAAGAAGTCACAATTAAAGCCAAGTTGACCCAAGGATGTGGACTCGGCAGTAAATGCTTTGAGACATCCGGTCCTGCACACAACACCACAGACACACTGGTGCAAAAAGAAAATCAGCAGTTGAATCCCGTTGGACCAAGCAGCATACAAAAAAGTCCCGGCTCCGACAACTAATCGTAGTTTGGTGCTGGTGTTTAATCAAGTACATATATACAAGACGCCTGGATGTTTTATACGACTTTCTTGTTACGGGTTTTCTAAAACAATACTGAAACACGTGTCTTAACTTAAACAAGAGGACAAAGGTCTTTAGCAGAAAGAGTTGTTCAACCTTGCTAGCTTTAACTATCTGAACTTCCAATTCCCTATTTAGATTTAAATTGAAGCGTGCTGCTTATAATATACGACAACTCCACCTTTTATTTCAATTTGTGTCATGGCCTATTTTTTATCCTTTGAGGTTGTCTACAGGCTATTTTCAATAACTTGCTTTCTGAAGACTAAGTGTGGTAGGCGGGGCTTGGGCCAGTTAGTTAATTCTGGTTAACTATGGCTGCAAGTGTTGTATAACATGAATATGTTAAATCAGATTATGGGTGTACTTTATTTTGATTAAAACAAAGAGAAACAAGAGACAATTCTTTTTAGGAGCTCCTGACAAGCAGCAGTAATGGGGATAGCAATGTTTCAGTATTTAATGTTAAAATATTGTGGGTATTCCTTTGAATGGCACTTTCTAGATTTTATGATAGTACACTATGTGTTAAACAGGAGAAAATCGAGTATCCTTTTCAATATGTAGTCCTGTCTTTTGCCGTTGGCACAGATAAAAAAAGGTTTATATTTCTCATTGTATGCACACTGTGTTTGGTTTCTTCAGAAAAAAAAGTGAATAAAAAAAAATGCATTCAGAAAGATTTATCAATTCAGTCTTGCTTGTGATTTTAGAAAGCATGGACTGTGGCTGCACAGGCTGATCCCCGGTCTTGCCAGTTTGGTTAATTGTTTATGTGCGCTGTTGCTGCATTTGTTCCTTGTGAACTAATGCTGCATGGGATTCAGTGCTAAGAGATTCGAATTGTACGGTTTGTGACCTACCCGTCAAACATATAATTGTTATGTCGATTATAATTTCAACATGGCTGTCACTCTTCATTAGCAGCCCACTAATTGCAGGCTTCAATTAAAAAAAAGAAACACCATTGGGTGACTATTGCATGCTCAATTAAAACCAGTGTAAACTGATTGGTTTGCCATGATACAAAACAGATATAGACCTGTCACTCGATATATGCAGATATACTTCTCGGGGCAAGCCCCTCGATGTACATCTGCAAATACCTCATGAAACTGTTCTATATATGTTACTTAACTTGTCAGTCAGCCAAAGTCGGACTTTATATTAAGGGTTCAAACTTCATGGTTGTTAAATCATTTTTTCCCGTAAATAAACCAAGGTAGTTGTAAATTAGGTACTCCTCAAATATGGCATCGAAACACCTTCTTGTGCCATGATGCTGTTCAACTTCATAGTCTCTTAAGAGTCAGTTTTATCACCTTGTGTACCTCGATGTCACTAACCACTTTCTTGTGCCCCCAAACTGTTCATTTGCATTGTATCATAATGCTAAAACAAACAAGTTGGGAGAGGGCCTGTTACATTTATCACCTTGTTTCCAAAACTGCAACAAAAATAATCCGCGACAGAAAAAAAACCTCCATGGAACGGTCAGCAAAAAGAGGTAATCGATTTGACGTGGCTGCAATCCTCGCACTTACTTTCGTAGGGATTTAGACAAATAATTTGCTCTGTCAGCATTGTTGTTTATGGAGACACTCTGTCTGTCCTCTCTCTCTCTCTCTCTCTC
This sequence comes from Lucinisca nassula, assembly GCA_963580285.1. Taxonomy (NCBI): domain Eukaryota; kingdom Metazoa; phylum Mollusca; class Bivalvia; order Lucinida; family Lucinidae; genus Lucinisca; species Lucinisca nassula. The sequence goes on from OY757015.1 coordinate 91,933,552, forward strand.
TCTCTCTCTCTCTCTCTCTCTTATTATAAGATTGTGAAATACGCAAGGAGTTTAATAATTGCTATGAGTTGGCCAAACAGCAATCTTGGAACTGGCAGACTGAAGGTATATTCAATGCTATAAGTATCAAATCATAGTGGACTTTAAAAAAAAAGAAGAAAAAAACTATCATGGAGAAAACTGTGGCAATTCAATACTTAGGGCCACCGCCAGATGAGAGCTGACAGGGGAGTTTGATTTGCACCTCTCGTTTATTTTATATACATGTACAATTCATAATATTTTAAATTATGGCTATCTAGAAAATTGCGCATGGTCCCAACTAAAAATTCCCGTGAAATCGTTGTTTTCCATTCATTTTAGCAAGCAACATTCTCAGAAATGATCACCGTTTACTTCAGACAAATTTACCAGAGACAATAATGATATGGTGCATGCTTCTTGTTATTTGCGACACTTATATGATTCCAGAGAAACAGTACAATTTATAAAGAAATGAAAAACAATACAAGTTTAAGTTAAACTTGTTTCTATCTGATATTTATCTATATTATTCTATCATACCAAATATCAATATATCGATAGCAAGTATGTTTAAAATTTTGCAAATGCTAACGCTGCGTAGACATCATTCATGTGTGACGTATTGCATCTCCTGCAAAAAAATCTATACAGTGATTCCATAAAGGGCAAGTGTTGGTCTACGTATATGCAAAGTTTCAGCTGTATATCTTTTGCGGTCGGGTTAAAATTGAGTTAAGCACGGTAGCGAACTTTGTGTACTGCCCTCACAGCTCACGTCACCGATTTGTTTGTTTGATTTGATGTCTAACGCCACTGTCACCACTCTATAGGTAATATTTGGCCGAAGGATATGGTGAGCTTTTGTGACCGTCAGATGTCTGGCGTTGCTGTCCGTTGGGTGTCGTGCGTCGTCCGTGCTTAAACTTTTCTTGTAAACATCCCAGAGGCCACAGTTTTTGTCAACTAATCATTAACCTTCGTCAGAATCATCATGAATATCTCGGTCAAGTTTGAATATGGGTCATGTCAGGTCAAAAAGTAGATCAGTAGGTCAAATCATGGATAACCCTTGTTAATACTCTAGACGCCGAAGTTTTGGTCATTTCTTCGCCACACTTGCTCGGAATGGTCATATTGACAATATCACGGTCCAGTTCAAATATGGGTCATGTCTGATCAAAAAGTAGGTCAGAAAGTTAAATAATAGAAAAATTTGTGAACACTCTTTGAGCCATAGTTTTGGTAAAAACATCATCAAACTTTTACTCAAAATGATCATCTTGACAATATCTCAGTCAAGTTCGAATATGGGTCATGTCGGTCATTAGGTCAAATCATAGAAAACCGTGTGGAAACTCTAGAGGTCACAGTTTTAGTTCAACCATTATTAGACTTGCTCAGAAGTATCTTGACAATATCTCGGTCAAGTTCGAATATGGTTCATGCCGGGTTAAAAGTAGGCCAGTATGTCAAATCATAGAAACAAAAAAAAACTTGTGAATGATCTAGAAGCCACAGTTTCGATCCAACTATCGTCTAACTTGCTCCGAATGATCATGTTTGCCTTATTTCAGTTAAGTTTAAGTTCGAATGTGGATCACGTCGGGTAAGAAAGTAGGTCAGTAGGTCAAATCATAGAGAAACCTTGTGAACACTCTAGATGCCCCAGTTTTTATTTTTTTGTCCAATCGTCATCAAACTTACTCGGGATGATCATCTTGAAAATATCTTGGTCAAGTTTGAATATGGTTTTTGTATGGTCAAATAGTAGGTCAGTAGGTCAAATCATAAAAAAAAAACTTTGGGAGCACTCTAGACGCCACAGCTTTAGTCCAGTAATTGTCAAACTTGCTCAGAAAGATCATGTTGAAACTATTTCGATCACGTTCGAACATGGATCATGTCGGGCTAGAAAGTAAGTCAGTAGGTCAAATCATTGGAAAAACCTTGTATGAACATTCTAAAGGCTAAATGTTTGGTCAAATCTACGTCATACTTGTTCAGAATGATCATCTTGTCAATATCTTGCCAAGTTCAAAGATTGGTCAGGTCGAGTCAAAAAGTAGGTCAGAATGTCACATTATAGAAATCCTTGTGAACACTCCAGATGCGACAGTTTTGGTCCATTCATCATCATCATTTGCTCAGACTGACCATGTTGACAATATCTAAGTGCTAGGCTCACGGTCAAGGTCATTGTAGCTATTTTTTATATTGTTATGGTTCAAGTACTTTCATTTATTGTTGGAAAGTCACACACATGTAAACAAATCAGACTTTCAGGTTGTTTGGATCAAGGTCAAGGTTCATGGGACTACATTCAGAAAAAACAGCTTTTCTTCACTCTAGCCTCTACATGGGTTTTAATGTCACTTCACATAAAAGTTGGGTATGATAATGTCTCCAGCAAGTGAAACTTTCAGGGTCTTGCGTGCAAGGTCAGTCACTGTGGCTATTTTTTTAATTTTGTCATCACTCTAGCGCCTTCATTTATCGAAGGATTTTTATATAACTTCACAAAAATGTTTGGTATGATATCTCGAGCAAGTCCGACCATCAGGGTCTGGGATCAAAGTCAAAGTCACTGTGGCTGTTTTTAGAAACTTATTTTTTTGTCATCCTCTAGTGGCTACATTTATTGGTAGATTTTAATGTAACTTCACACAAATGATGGGTATGATAATATATTGAGCATGTTTGACTTTCATTGTCCTGGGCTAAAGTCAAGCTCATTGTGGCTATTTTAGGCTCTAGCATCTGCATTTATCAATGAAAATTGATGTAACTTCACATAAATATTAGGTATGGTAATATCTGAAAGACAATCATCATGTAGGGCACAAGATCAAGACCACTTTAGAAAAACGTTGTTAAGACTCTAGTGCCTACATTTATACATGGATTTTAATATAGCTTCACACAACTGTTTGGTATGAAAATATATAGAGCAAGTTCGACTTCAGGGTTCCGGGTGGAAGGTCGAGGTCAGTATGTCTATTTTTAGTTCCATATTTATAAATGTATTTTATTATTACTTCACTTAAATGTTGGGTATATTATTATCTTAAGCAAGTTCAACTTTCAGGTTGCTGGGCTCAATGTCAAGGTAACTGGATATTTGTAGGACAAAAAAAAAAAAAAAAACCTTTGTTATCGCTCTAGCCCCTGATTTACAAATGATTTCAAAGGAATGATTTCTGGGTACCATCTGTCAAAATTAAGTAAACAAGATGGTCGCAAGAACTTAAAATTAAAAAAAAAAAAAAAAAAAAAAATGTTAGAAGATTTCTTCCTCAGAAGGGAAACAATTTCAGGGAATGTTTGTTGTGTGACCCTTTGACAAAATTGCTCAAAATCATTTTGTTCCACTGCAAATGATAGCCACCAGAGCGTAAAACATACAAGCATTAAAATGACTTCTACTCCTAAACAGCTAAACTGATCAAAGAAATGCTCCTTGGGACACTGCCAACCACAATTACTCGAACCTTCCACTCCACCTTAATATATCACCTACCATTTCATTTTTTCAGTATTAATCAGGTGAGCTCTCCAGGGCCATTCGGACGACACTCTTGGTCCAATCTTGGTCTTAATTATGCTTACAATATAGATTTTGAGTGCACGTTAGAACCGCATTATCGCAGCGATTGTTAGAGCAGAAATAACGTTTATGCCGTAAACGTCAGTTTTACTATATAAAAAGTGGGATCCAAGTCGTTTATTCATGATGGAAATAAAAATCTGGACGGCGAGATTCGAGTGAATTATCTTTGGCGTCGAGAATAAGCATTCCCATCTGGGGCTAGGTGTTCACATAACAACTTTGATCATTTAATATGACAGACATGCTTAACTTTTTGCAGAAACAAAACAAACAAATTTTTGCATCTGCTAGAAAGGTAATATTTTGACCACGAACACGCTTGAAACACATATACATGTATGACAATGAAATCTTCCACCTAGTATGTTGGAGTAGTCCATTTCCAATTATAGGGTCGTCAGGTTTGTTTTGTGGCAAAGTTTACAAAAGTGAATTTTCTTTAATCAAGCAATGTATATCCAGATCAGAGCCGCGTTCTACACTGTTTGCAAATGGCCTAGAAAAGGGCCGCTAAGCGTGTATTGGTTAACCCGTTTTGCACCGGATAGTTTGCAAACAGTGCAGACCCAGGACGCGGCGCCTGATTGGGGCCTACACTGTTAAGAAAGCGTTAAACCAGAGTCCATGTAGGTTTTGAAGAAAACACAACGTGACACCCCTACATTTTGCGATGGACTCCTGCTATATATGAGGAAGATTCCATTGGGTACAAAAAAGGTTAAGCTGTCAATGCTTTGTTCATTTTGTTCATTTTGAACATAGTCTGTTTTGTAGAAAGACGCATTATTCAGAAGAAAAAATATTGACAGGCAATACATTGTATCATTATGATTCTAGCAAGCATCATTTTTTGTGATATTCTCTAAAGGACTCGTTTGACGTGTACGTATACAGAAATAACGTAGTAACATCCGACGTCATCAGACGCAGACTGTTCTCGCAATACGCAACGCATGTTGGTTGCAACGGTATTTATTTGAATAAATTCACATGAAACATCGCATAGAAGTATATGGAACAGGATTAGAAAAAAATAGAATAAATCATCTCCTGAAATAGAAATAAAGGCAAAATTTACATACGACGTGTGTGGTAGATAAATGATGAGATATGTTTGTGAGGTTATGATAATAATAATAATAAATTCACATGAAACATCGCGTAGAAGTATATGGTACAGGGTTAGAAAAAGATAGAATAAACCGTCTACTGAAATAGAAATAAAGACAAAATTTACATACGACGTGTGTGGTAGATAAATGATGAGATAATTTTGTGAGGTTATGCTAATAGTAATAATTATAGTATTTATTTTTTAATAATCATTACGAAAACACGCCTATTCAAATATATGGCAAATTTTACCGCCGAAAAACGAAAGTTTTAAGATAAAAATTGTGATAGTTTTTCTTATTTCTGCTCAAAATGTAGATTGTGGATACTCGTTATAACCGCCTCATCGAGGCGGTTCTAACGAGTATCCACCTCCTATGTATACATGTATAAGCAGAAATACGAAAATTAAGGTTTGCGCCCGTACACCCCAGTTTTACTATATAAAAGTGGGGTTTAAGTGAATCAAACTTATTTAGGCGTGTTTTCGTTAGGATGATTATAATAACGATTGTCCGAAATAGATTGTATAGGTATGATGATGAATATACTGACGATGATGATAATGATGATGATGATGATTGTTAAGAAAGGGAACGTCGCAGTTATTGTCACATATTATTTGGTAGTCCACATGTTTACACTACGCAAATCATTTGTAGCATACATGTACCCGCAGTTAAAGAGTAGATGTTGGTTATTTGGGTACACATTTATAGCACGTTATCCATTGCTTAACTTTCAGCACTGTCGATTAACCCCGCACAAATCAGTATTTTCCTTGCATATTGATTGAAAGTGAATCAGAGTTTACGCATGATACGAACGTTTGGGACATGATGCGGTTTTCTCTACATGGACAAACGCTAGCGTGTTGTTAGAATATGTCATTTATACCTAGTAGGCAAGCAACGATTAGGTAACGTCCGATCTATGTCAGTGACTTTCCATCGAACGCTAATGTGATGTTGTTGAACATTTTATAGACAACAAATGACAAGTCAGTACATGTGGGGTACTTTCATACTTGCGGTCATTTAATATGTAATTTGGTTTAAAGATACATGTGATCATGTAATTTATAGTAAAACATGTATCCGTGCAATGCATTATGAAAACAGGCTTATTTGAAAACATTGTGAATTTTATCGCCCAAAACGATAATTTGAAAATAAAAAAATTGTGATATTTTTCTGATTTCTGCTCTAAAGTATAGATTTTGGGTACTCGTTAGAACCGCCTCATTGAGGCGGTTCTAACAGGAATGAGGCGGCTCTAACGAGTACCCACAATCTATATTTTAGAGCAGAAATTAGAAAAATAAGGTTTACCCATGTAAACCCCAGTTTTACATTATAACAGATGTAAAGCTACATGAGATCTTGTTCACATGTATCCGTGGAATGCATTATGAAAACACGTCTATACATTGTAAATTTTATCGCCAAAAAAAGCGAAACTTTTCAGATGAAAAAGTGTGATATTTTTTTCTTATTCCTGCTCAAAATATGGATTCTTGGTACTCGTTAGAACCGCCTCATTTAGGAGAGTCAAGTTGAGGTGGTTCTAACGAGTACCCAAAAATTATATTTTAGAGCAGAAATTAGAAAAATAAGGTTTACCCCTGTAAACCCCAGTTTTACTATATAACAGTGAGATCCGAGGGGGTCAAAATTATGAAGGCTTGTTTTCGTGATGGGGTGCCCTTTAAATGCTTATAGGATTGTTGGGGTTTACATAGTGGATCTTACATGAGTGTTCGTTTATTATTGAATGTATTGAACACGTTGAGGAAAATGGATAAAATGCGAGGCTTACGATTTTTGTACAAATATGTCAATATTCCACCATAAGTAAACACGACGTCGTTAATGACATTGTACGTGTAACTTTACGGGAAGTTTCTAAATAATTTGTATAATTATTTAATTCATTAGTGGATAACAGAATTTATTACATGGCGTTATTACACTCTTAGACGCGACATCATGTGATAAAAACGGTATATTTTATTTTTCTCGCTTTTGTTGTTATAAGTTAGAACCTCTTCCATGGGGTAGTTGTAACGAACGCTAGCAATCTACGTCGAGTCATAAAATTTAAATATAATATAAAGATACGTATACTAACACATGGTTACGTGCGCGTAACTTCACGAAGTTATCCGTGATGACCTATATTTACGTTTGGAATAGTTTTCCATCTTTTACTCGAACGCTGTTGACGTCTTATTATATAATGACATAACACGCGGGTTCTAAACGTGCTGTTTGACGTCACGTCATATTACTACATGTCGCTGCCGGCCTCGGTAGCTCAGTCGGATGCGCGTCTGACTGGTGAGCAGAAGGACGCGAGTTTTATACCTGCCGGGCTCAGCAACATTCGTTCGTGGAGATTTATCATGAAATATTTTCTACGGTCATTCTCTCCCTTCCACTGATTTAAGAAGAGCAGTTGTCAGTTTCTTGCTGAAGGATGTGCATTGTACTAGATAACCGCTGCCGTATAAGACTGCCAAGGAAAAGTGTGAATATGCAAACTTACCGGCTCAAGAATTACCTAAATAGTGTTGACTGGGCCGTTAAAACTCCAATACAAACAAATAAACAAACTACCTGTCGCTTTGTGAAACATATCTGAGATTCTTGCTTATGGAATTTATCGAAATATGAAACTTTTATTTCGACCAATCAAATGTATACATTCTTTCTTTCTTTCTGAGTCCCCGCCCATCGGGGCTTGAAGAAATAGATGGACTGCATGATGCTTCCATGCAGAGATGAAACCTACCCGCACACGAGTACTGGTAAACCGTTTGGAGGATCTAAGTAGAAGTAAAACAAAGATCAGGAATTGATACAATTAATTTACTCCTACCATAAAAGACACCAAAGGGAAAGAAACACAAACACTAAGCGACCAGACCACAATGGAAACCCAAACAAAGGAAGGCCACAAGGACAGCCACTTTCCCACAAAATGGCCATATGGCCATCCAAAACCAAAAGACACAAGTGACACACACAGTAAGTAACAAACAACAACATAAATAAATCGCCACAGAAGAGCCGCCCTGGAACGGTCAGTGGAAGATTTCCACTGGGGGGCCCAAATCGATTTCACGCGGCCACAATCCCCGCCCCCACCTCCGTCGCGATTTAGACAAACAATTTGCCCAGTCCGCATGAAGGCCTCCTAACTCATCAGTGCAACAACTCCGTGAACAAAAAAATCAAAGAACCACGGAGGTGAGACAACGGTGAGGACTCGACAGCAAGAAACCACAGAAATGCTGGAGCAAAAGAAAACCAACAGTTAGACTCCGATGAGCCCGACCAGAGACAGAGCATCAGGCACCAACCAACATTATCTCTCTAATTTTCAATAAGCCTTTACGTTGGAGCCGTCATAGAATCTGAGGCCTGACCCACCGGCGTGCAATTAAAGAGGGAAGCAAAGTTGCCAACCTTGATTTGGTTAACTACCATGCATGCAGTCTGTCGTATAATATCCATGTTGTACCCAAACCTTTTATATCGAAGAATGATTTTACGAAATTGGGTGCTGAAGTCATTGCGGTTATATATTTTTCTGAATTTATATACTAAGTCACCATAAAATTCGGGTTCCGATAGACCTTGTTGCAGAAGAGATTCAAGTCCAATATTGAATTTTGAAATTAAATCAGAATGGCGTCTTTAAAATTTTGAAAAGGCTTTGCGTAGTTTATGGTACCGATAACCCTGATTAAGGAGTTTAGCCGTTAATAATTTATTACGAGTGTTGAAGTCAGTAACATGACTACACACTCTAGCAAATCGAATTAATTGCGAAATATAAACGCCATAGGATGGCGCACGAGGAACATCACCATCCAAAAAAGGAAAATTTACAATCTCAAAATCAAAGTCATCGCGTTTATCATAAATTTTGCACGAAACAAATCCATCTACAATAGATATATGTAAATCCAAAAACGGGGCCTCGGTATCAGAAGAATTTGCTTTATTTAACTGAAGTTCTAGGGGGTAAATCTGACTGATCAAACCATCAAAATAGGTATTATCAATATCTAATAAAAATTTAAGCCTGCCCAGGCAATGCGGTGCGTGTCGGCCAGTCCATGGTTATAAATATGTTCTATAAATGGGTGATCCTTTGGAAGCAAGGAATACACAACAAAACTGAAACAAGAGGGCCATGATGGCCCTGGATCGCTCACCTGATCCATAGTGTAACAAGTGGGCCCCAGGGAGGGTCATTATTGGCCCAAGGGCTTTAATGTGCATAATGTTGAGGGAGGTCTTAAAGGTTAAGCTTCATACCAAACATCAACAAAGACTATAATTTGAACAAACTTGGCAAAGGTCCACTTGATGAAGCTACACACCAAATATCAAAGACCTGGGCCTTCCGGTTTCAGAGAAGAAGATTTTTATAAAGATATTCCTTACATAAGCTTATGCGCTAGGGCTATATAAGTCTATCTTAAACCAAAGGGCCCCGGAGTGGGGGCATTTGTGGCCCCAGGGCTTTAATTTGAACAATCTTGGTAGAGGTCCACTAGATGAAGCTCTATACCAAATATCAAAGACCTGGGCTTTGCAGTTTCAGAGAAGATGATTTTTAAAAATTTCCCTTTATAAGTCTATGTAAAACCAAAGGGTCTCTGGGCGGCGACATTTTTGACCCCAGGGCTATAATTTAAACAATCTTGGTAGAAGTTCACTAAATGACGCTTCATAACAAATATCAAAGACTTGGGCCTTCTGGTTTTAGACGAGATGATTTTTCAAGGTTTTCCCTATAAAAGCCTATGTAAAACCAGTGGGCCCTAGCGCGGGGGCGTTTTTGGCCCCAGGGCTATAATTTGAACAATCTTGGTAGCGGTCCACTTGACGAAGCTACTTAAAAATATCAAAGACCTGGGCCTTCTGGTTTCAGACAAGAAGAGTTTTAAAGGTTTTCCCAATATAAGCCTATGTAAAGCCAGTGGGCCCCGGGGCGGGGCCGTTTTTAGCCCCAGGGCTATTAATCCATCCACTGGTTAAGCAGGAGAAGCTCTGGTGGCCATTTTATTCACCCGGGCGGAACAGTATGAGCAATTTTGGTAGAGGGTAACCAAACGAACATTCCTGTGAAATAAATTCAAAATCCATCCACTGGTTAAGGAGAAGAATTCATATAAAGGTTTGTTTTCTACTTTTAGCTCTAGCGGCCATTTTTTTCGCCCGAGCGGAACGGTATGAGCAATTTTGGTAGAAGTTTACCAAAGGAACATTCCTGTGAAATAATTTCAAAATCCATCCACTGGTTAAGGAGAAGAAGTCATTTTAAGGTTTTTTTTCTATTTTTAGCTCTGGCGGCCATTTTGTTCACCCGAGCGGAACGGTTTGAGCAATTTTGGTAGAGGATCACCCAAGCAACATTCCAGTGAAATAATTTCAATATCCATCCACTTGTTAAGGAGAAAAAAATCGTTTAAAGGTTATTCTATTTTAGCTCTGGCGGTCATCTTGTTCACCCGAGCGGAACGGTTGGAGCAATTTTGGTAGAGGGTCACCCAAGGAACATTCCTGTGAAGTAATTTCAAAATCCATCCACTAGTTAAGTAGAAGAAGTCGTTTAAAGGTTTTTATATTTTTAGCTCTGGCGGCCATTTTGTTCACCCGAGCGGAACGGTTTGAGCAATTTTGGTAGAGGGTAACCCAAGGAACATTCCAGTGTAATAATTTCAAAATCCATCCACTGGTTAAGGAGAAAAGGTCGTTTTAAGGTTATTCTATTTTTAGCTCTGGCGGCCATCTTGTTCACCCGAGTGGAACGGTTTGATTAATTTTGGTAGAGGGTCACCCAAGGAGCATTCCTGTGAAGTAATTTCAAAATCCATCCACTAGTTAAGGAGAAGAAGTCGTTTAAAGTTTTTTTTTTCTATTTTAGCTCTGGTGGCTATCTTGTTCACCCGAGCGAAACGGTTTGAGCAATTTTGGTAGAGGGTCACCCAAGGAACATTGCTGTGAAGTAATTTCGAAATCCATCCACTTGTTAAGGAGAAGAAGTCCTTTAAAGGTTTTTTTTTCTTTTTTAGCTCTGGCGGCCATTTTGTTCATCCGAGCGGAACGGTTTGAGCAATTTTAGTAGAGGGGCACCCAAGGAACATTCCTGTGCAATAATTTCAAAATCCATCCACTGGTTAAGGAGAAGAAGTCGTTTAAAGGTTTTTCTATTTTTAGCTCTGGCGGCCATTTTGTTTACGCGAGCGGAACGGTTTGAGCAATTTTGGTAGAAGGTAATCCAAGGAACATTCCTGTGAAATAATTTCAAAATCCATCCACTGGTTAAGCAGGAGACGTCGTTTAAAGTTTTTTTTCTATTTTTAGCTCCGGCGGCCATCTTGTTCACCCGAGCGGAACAGTTTGAGCAATTTTGGTAGAGGATCAGCCAAGTAGCATTCCTGTGAAATTAGATCAAAATCTGTCCAGCAGTTTTTGGAGAAGAAGTTGTTTAAAGCAAAAGCTGACGACGGACGCATGGACGACGGACGACGGACAAAGACCAAAAAGCTCACCTTGTGCTCAGGTGGGCTAAAAATGTGGAGTGTGCATGTTTTCTTGGCCAGACTAGCTAGTTTCGGCCAATCCGGCCTCATCAGTGACCCTAAAATATTTTCAAAATTCAGCAATGGAATCAGTGATCCCAAAGGACACGAAAATATAAACTACACTATGATGTAGGACAGGGAGACTTTATACGGCCGCCACACATTCCCAGACACCAGCTGTAGTGACGTTAAATATTTTCTATAAAAGGGTTACCCTTTGGAAGCAAGGAATACACCAAAGAAATGAAAACATGTGGAGTGTGCATGTTTTCTGGGCCAGACAAGCTAGTTTCGGCCAATTAGGCCTGGTTTCATTGGGCGGTAGGGCTTGAGAAGTCATTTCGTCTCAATGTCGGGTAAAAGTCCCACAAAATTGGAAGCGACGTCTGGAAGTTGACGGGGACGTTAAACTTCAAATCAAACAAAACTTTCTTTCTACTTATACTGCGATCGGTCACTTTTGACCATTACTCGCAGGTGTACATTACATACGCCCCACGTTGCGGGGTTGAAAGCCTACACAGTGATCATGTTATTACGGTAGGGGTCTTTAACCTGCACAGGAGATAACTCTTCGTGCACAGTGGGAGGGGGGTCTCCAGTTAACGTCTCGATCCGAAGAACGGTGCACTTTGTGGCATTCATCCCTACAATTGATTCCAATGGAGCGTATTCGGACACCGAAATAATCACCGCCTCCGGGGATCGAACCGGGGCCTCTAGCATCAGAGGCAAGTGCACTAACCACTGAGCTATCACGCTCCTTATACACATTGATAGATAACTGGAACTATTGCCGAAGAAGATCGAACGAATTTCGACAGAAAACGAATGCATCACTTGAACCCCAGTGACTTTTTATAGTAAAACTGGGTTTTACAGGGGTAAACCTTTTTGTCTTATTTCTGCTCTCAAATATAGATTGTGAGTACTCGTTAGAACCGCCTCGACGAGGCGATTCTAACGTGTACCCAGAGTCTATATTTTGAGCAGAAATAAGAAAAATATCACATTTTTTGTTAAAATATTCCTTTTTCCAGCGATTAAATTTACAATGTGTTTTGTATATGCGTGTTCTTGTAATGGCTGTCACGGATGGGGTCGTCTCGTCTTGCACAGGGGTGAGCTTTTACAATACCTTGCTCATCAGTGGTCGAATATCAAGTAGGCGTCGAAAGCACTGGTCACTCTGTAAGAAATAGTGGTAATTAGACAAGACAGAGTAAAGTTTACATTAAAACTCGTGATTAAAACTCGTATGAACTAGAGCCATGTCGGGTGTATAGTGTTTCTCTGAGTAACAATACACTGATAACTCAAATTTGGGTGTGTGTTTGGTGTAACAATTCTGTAAGACAAGGTTTACGTTTGGTATCAATCTGTGTTTGAAATAATTACAGTATTTACCGTGTAAGGTTTGCTACCAAATAGTGTACTTTTATTCATATTACATGTGTAAAAATTTGTGAAGGAGCCTTGTATGTTTTTGGGGGGCAATCAAATATAATTGTAATATTTCTTCGAATGTTTGATACTTTTTGTTATTTTCAGTGTAAAAATGTAATTGCACCTTGAAAGCGTCATCGTTCCAGCTTATTAGTGTTTTTTGCGCTTATGCTGGTGTTTTGTTCTACCTTAACGAAAGTTAACGTTTCTTGACAAATCGTGTAACTTGTCGTACAAGATACGTTATATGTACGGCATAGGCTATTTTAGTTCTCTTTCGTATCATGCACGGCATTAATATCCTACAAATTATATAATTATTGTTATTCATCAAGAAAACACGCCTACATAATTCTGACCCCCTTGAACCCCACTTCTGTATGGTAAGACTGGGGTTTGCCGGGGTAAACCTTTTTTGTATAATTTCTGCTCCAAAATGTAAATTGTGGATACTTGTTCAAACCGCCTCGATGAGGCTGTTCTACGTGCACCAACACTCTATATTTTGAACAGATATAAGAAAAATGTCACACATTTTCATTTTACAATACTCGTTTTTCGCCAGTAAAATTCACAATGTATTTGTATGGGCGTGTATTCATAACGGATAATTGCATAATGAAAATCCTGCTAAATGTGATCAAAACGGGGTAAACTGTATTTCAGTATAAACACAGGTGCTGTTTAATAGAGTTTAACACAGGTGCTGTTTAATAGAGTTTAACACAGGTGCTGTTTAATAGAGTTTTTTTTTTTTACAAAATCTCATGGCAAGTGCAACTTTTTACATTAGTTGTTTTACTGCTGTTCTAACATTACCATACGGTAATGTTTGCCTTTTAAAAGGATTTCTGAGTATGATAAATTCATACATTGTAAAATGGGAAACAATATATTACAAAGTGGAAATGTCCACTCTTAATAATTGGTGCAATGTTAAACTCATTTAATGCAGGAAACATTACATTCATCTCGCAACTGAAACATTTCCTTAAATAATAATGATGGTACATTTTCATCAGTAATGTAGATAAGTACGGAACCCTGGAAGGGGCATTCAATTTTATTTTTAATCTGTTATGCGAAAAAGATATTAAGATGTGCGAAAAAGATAATATCTTGTGCGCATATGATACTAAGTTGTGTGAACAAAATAATATTTCGTGAGAGCATCATGCAGCCCATATATTTCTTCAAGCCCCTATGGGCGGGGACCATCTCTTCTGGAGTCCATGTCTGTTGATCTGAACATTGACATTTGCCATTCTGTCTATGGACTAACGATTTTGGATTACGCTTTGGTACTACGACCTAAACTATTGTTCAAAAGTGTTCCCAAATGTGGTCTTGATTTTAACACGGAGAAAAGTACCTAAATTTTCTATAAATATTTTTCTTCTTGCGCTATTGAAAGAAAAAACAAACAAAAAACATTATGTACTTAAAAAGAGATAATATTTATTTGTATGATTATTATTATTAATTATTATTAAATTTCGATGATACATCCGGGTGCTTAAATGGACCCATCACGGGAAATGAACACCCCTCTAAACCCTACTTTATATATAGTAAGTCAATTGTTTCGATTCCTGATCTTTTTTTTTACTTCTACTTTTTATATATAAAAACTGGGGTTTACGGGGATATACTTTATTTTTTTCTTATCTCTGATCCAAAACATAAGTTGTGGGCTCTCGTTAGAACCGCCTAAATGAGGCGGTTCTAACGAGCACACACAACTTATATTTTCAGTACCAATAAGAAAAAAAAATATTAGGGATTAACATCAGAAAAGAAGCCATTTCAGAGATGTAAAATGTGCACTGTGTCACAAGGTTGTGTTGTCGTAATGTTCTAATCTCTAAAGTTAGCAGTTTGAATATACAAATATCCAATACTGTCCTTATTTTTATCCCAGTATAGACTGATGGTTGTCGTTAGAACCGCCTTAGTACCCACAGTATATGTTTTTTTTTTTTTAATTATTGTTTTTTTTTTTCAGCAAAGATATGAAAAATACTGAACACCCGAATAAACCCAGCTTCTTCTATGTAAAGTGCAATTTAGAGGAGTCTTTAGTATACGGACTTGTTCACCTGGGGCCGAGTGCATAAAAGGAGGCGTAGTTTGTGCCGGCGTAGTGCATGGCTAGAAGCGCCTCGATGGGGCGGTTCTAACGAGTACACAAAATTTATATTTTGAGCAGAAATAAGAAAAATATTACACTTTTTCATGATTAAAATTTTCATGTTTTCGACGATAAAGATTACAATGCATTCGTATAGACGTATTTTCCTAAAGTTGAAATACGCCTCGGCTATGCACACTGCTTAAATTTCCGCGACAATTCAACTGGCGTGGGCTTACGTTTGCTTTATACATTCGGCCCGAGTTTGGGCCATTAAAGTTTTACTGTATAAGCATTACCATGACACGCATTGGCAAAAACCCAGATAGCATCTTCCACCACGGTTGTATCCGTCTTTCTTGCATTTATCGTAGCAAGCTACTGAATACCACACGACAGCAGGGAGAAAACGGCGTTGACAGAGGGCTGTTGGCGATAAATTAATCTTCATAAAGTAAATATATTGAACGATATACCACCGAAACATGCAAAACAAATAAAAATATATGATATTTTACATACTTCTTCTAAAATACTCGTAGAGACGGTTCTGACGAATGCCCACTATATATGTTTTAAGCAGAAATAAGAGATATAATGTATACCTCTGTAAATCCCAGTTTGACAATATGAAAGTTTAGGTTAATGGGATCAAAATTATACAGGCGTGTTTTCATGATTTGTTTGTTTGAGTTGAGGTTTATCGCCCCGCTCGACACTCTATAGGTCATTATGGAGACGTTGCTTCCAATTTTGTGGGACTTTTATCCGACATTGAGATGAAATGACATCTCACGCCCTGCCGTCCAATGAAACCAATAGGGTTTATAAGCATGGGCGGTCCGACTCGCACTGCATTGCCTTGGCAGGCTTTGATTATCTAAGCGGTTTACCAGTACGCGTTTGCGGTCGGTTTCAGCCCTGCGTCGAAGCATCATGCAGCCCATCTATTTCTTCAAGACCCAATGGGCAAGGACCGGTTTTTGTGATTAACAAGGTAAATAAATACATGTTCATACATCAAACATGTTCATAAAGTACAAAACCGTACAAACATTGAGACCCTCAAGATTCTCCTCCCCCCCTTCCCCCCCCCCCCCCATACACACACATACACTAAAAAATTCCTAAACACTATAAGACTGCCGCATCTAGCCGGTCTCATATCTTCAGGACAATAATGGCATCGCACTATGCACTGTTTCTAAGCAACGTCACTAAGCAAATATGCGTACACGTGTGCACGCAACGTATCGTCTTTTGGGTCAGCCTAGCTGAAACATCATGTTTATGAAATTTGTAAAACGGAAACATTAAATATTTACAACAATTGTCTATATGTGCACTTACAGGCATTTGTCTTGTTGATGCATCTCTAATTTGTTCACCATGCACTATTTTTCAATTTCTTAATTTATCACCTGTTTGGCTATGTATGGTAGTCGCAGATAAGATTGACTAGGCGGAGCTATCGCTTGTACCTGCCTTAGGAATATCCCATTTACAAAAAGGTAAATCAAGTCACCCGCTTGTGTGAAATCAACTGTAATACAGGCATAGCTGTGGCGAATATGACCATTTCGTCCGCTTGTAGAAAGCGTGTGAAAGGCACTCTGCCGAATCTTCTGGTGGATTTGAGCGAATTTGACATATATTGACAACACCCGAATAGCTCCGCCTAGTCAATCTTATCTGCGACTTCTATAATATCCATTACACCCGTTACACAACCAATACATACAGTACAATTTATATCTTCTTTTACGTGAAAGGTTTTTTTTTTTTTTTTTTAATTGGAAGGATGATCCCTCAATATAGCCGGAGACACATCTATAACTCATTTTTGCAAATTTAACTAGTCGGCGGTTCGAAAGAATGAACTTACCTGAAATGGATAGATAAAAGTCTAAACTTTCGCATTCTGGGTGTTGTCACGTTTGTAAGTGGGGCAATGTCTTCAAAACGGACCTTCTTGCTAACCACCCGAATTATGTAAAAAAAGTTCAAAACATTAACAACGCCTTTTTTCAAAACTTCAGGAAATCCTTAAAAATCTGCTCATGTTTCGTAATTTGGATTACAAGGTGCCAATGTTCACCGCCGTTTATGCCATTTAATGCCAACCCATATTCTTTTAAATAATGTCTGAAAAAGAGCCCTCAAAATCTTAAAACAAAATATGCATTGTTTTTTCTCAGCGGACATAATCATTGAATTTACATGCATTGATTGCTGTTATATAAATGGTCTTTATGTCTGTAATTGACAGTAGAAAAAATGGTCCGAATACGTTGAGGAATTCTTTTAAAAATTGCAATTTAGTAAGCATACCCCCATTATTTCAAAATTCAATATTGCGCTTTTAAAGGTTTAATTGGTATAGAAATTGAAAGAAAGCCTAATTGGTTACAGTGCCGTGGGAAGCTTGACATTTAAATGCCACTGGTTTACGAAATAAACATTATGGTGAATAAACAGTGTAATAGCAATGTCATAAATGCAGCGCTACGACACTATATAATGTAGTACAACACGGTCCAAAAATTGAAAGTATCGATTAAATCTAGGCTATGTCATTAATACTACGCTACAAACTGAAAAAAAACTATAAAAATTAATTATAGGTGTGCGCGCATTGAAACAAAATTAGTACTATTTAAAGTAAAGCATTGTAGTTTCTGCAAAACAGAAGTGAAGGCAATGAGCAGGAATTGATACAATTAACCCGCAGCTCCCATCAGAGACACCAAAAGGAAAGAAACACAGACATGAAATAACTAGATCCTAATGGGAACACCAATAACCAGAAGCCAAAAGGACAGTCACTTTCCCTCAAAATGGCCAATTGGCTATCCAAAACAAAAATATAAGCGAGATATTTTAACCTAGGAAACACCTTAATTGTGAATATCCAATGTAGTTTGTCGTCTTGTCACACTAGAATGTACATACGACATACAAATATTGTACTTTGTATGTTAGCCTTCTTGTCTATTTTGGTAATTTAACCAAGTATTTCTGGCCTATATTGTGGGCGTGTTTTTCTATCTTTTGTATTCTCCATCGGATTTCTTTTTTTTTAAGAATACGAGTCAGTACATGATTGAATGTACGATGTTCAGGTCAACAATGCCTTACATGCAAATGTTTTACCGAAAAGGCAAATCAAATTTTGTTAGAGTGTATCTGTCTCATTGTTGATTGTGAACTTAACCAGTCGTAGCCCGCCAAAAACACTGGCCTGACTTTAAGTGATAGTAATTTACTGCATATGTGAACCTACAAAGAATTAGGTAATGGTCGTTTTTTTTCCAAAACCTTTGGTAGTCCGTTAAAACTGTTGCGACATAAAAACAGGCGCAAACGTACGGACTTGACGAGATGCATCAAATGTCAATCTAACAATGATGCCAAACTTAGAGCCGTTCTAGATGAAAGTACTCGTATAACATTGCAATGACTTCAGCACCCAATTTCGTAAAATCATTCTTCGATATAAAAAAATAAATTGGGGACAACTTAAATGTTATACGACAGACTGTATGCATGGTACCGGTTGACAACTTTGCTTCACGCCGGGGAGTCAGGCCTCAGATTCTATGACGGTTCCAGCTTAAAGGCATGCTGAGAATTAGGTTTGATTTTATGTGATGTTGGTTGGTACCTGATGCTGTGTCTCTGATCGGGCCCATCGGAGTCTAATTGTTGGTTTTGTTTTTTCTTGCTGTCGAGTCCGCGCTGTTGTTTCATGTCTGAGTTTTTTTTTATCTTGTGTTCCCTGAGATTGCACTGATGGGTTAGGAGGCCTTCATGCGGACTGAACACATTATTTGTCTAAATCTCGTCGGAAGTAAGGGCTAGGATTGTGGCCGTGTAAAATCGATTTTAGCCACCCCCCACCCCCACCCCACCCCCTCCCCCCCCCCCCACACACACACAGTGGAATTCATTTCACGAAGTTTAACCGTTCCAAGGCGGTTCATCTGTCGCGGTTTATTTTTATAATTGTTTGTCTTTGAGTGTGTGTATCGCTTATATTCTTTGTTTTGGATAGTCAGTTGGCCATTTTGTAGGAAAGTGACTGTCCTTTTGGCTTTCCGCTATTGCTGTTTCCATTAGGTCTGGTTATTTCGTGTTTGTGTTTCTTTCCCTTTGGTGTCTCTGATGGGAGCTGTGGGTTAATTCTATCGAGTTTACCTCCTTAAGGGCTTGTACCTTGGCGTGATAAGGAGGCTTATGTGCCATCTCTTTATGAAACAATATGGCAGAAACCAAATCAGTCCAAAAAAAAACTCTATTTTAGACAAAGAATTGGTTAGGGTAGGAACATGCGTATTTACAAATTACTAAAAGTTCTCCATCCGTAGATAATAATTTCATGTCCGACCTTATGTATTCTGGTAAACAAACTGAAATGAATATCTCTTTATATTGAACATTGTATTTATTATTTTATGAATTTTATTATAAAAGCTGTAATGCTTAATATAGTTGTTGTCCCCATGAAAATGACACTTAATTCACAGAAAGTAGGATTTTATATAGTAAAATGTATGCATTTTCAAATAGGTATGTTTTTGGTGCTTTGTTCCATTTAGTTCTTAATAAAGCTAATACAAATATGTTCAAGACCTTTCTACAACATTTCATAACAGCATTTATCCTTTTTCTTCCCTAAAGGTACAGGTGATTCATTATTGCTATGACTTTGGCGATAATTGCTATTTTTTGGTACTGAGTTATGAGTTATCTCCCTTAATTGCAACAAATTGTCCCCACTTTAATATGCGACAACACCCTGAATCTAAACGAGCAAACATTATTCTTTGATATAGAGGTATTTTTATCCTTTCGAATCGACGGCTAATTAAAAAGTATTTCTAGAGGGTTTCTGAGATATATGTCCCCGACTAATAATATTCTTACATAGACCACACCTTGGCCAACTGCCTTTGCTAACGCAAGGTTGAGTCTTGTTTTCGCAAAATTCCGAATTTATTAAGTAACAGCGTAGATGCGGAAGATGGTGTTTGCCTTCTATGATTTTTGTAGTTTCCATAATATTTTTCATACTTCATCATTATTGAAAATGTTCATATTAGTTTTAATATGCCGAATTCTTCTCTGTTTTGGGAGTTAAATGTGGAAATAAAAGGTGTTATGTTTTCTAATATCTCTGTTAGTGTATTTAATTGTGTGTTTCTAGATATTTACGTGGCCTTAGAAATGCCTGCTTTAATAGCATCCCAGGGATATTTTCTGCTTATAAGAATGGTTGCCAGTTCTTGTAGTCGTGTTTTCAGCATGTTTAAATAAAAAACAATAGTACAAATCCTACGAGCTAGTGTGAATGAAATGTTAGTTTTTGTGGGTTTAGGATGACAAGATTTGAAATTGAGAAATTGTTTTGAGTGTGTGGTCTTAATATAAATAGCAGTTATTATTGAAGCCATATGGTCAGCCTCGATAGCGCAGTGGTTAGCGCGTTCGACTCATAATCGAGAGGTTGTGAGTTCGAATCCGCCACCGGTATCGAGGTGTGTCCTTGGGCAAGACACGTAATGACACTGCCCCACTCCACCCAGGTGTAAATGGGTAGCAGTGGTCTAAATCCACTGCCTCTCTCTCTCGCGCGCGTGAAAACACCCGGAATGAGTGTTCGAGAGCGATTCAATAAGCTTAAAAGCTTTCATCGCAATCGAACTAAAATAAATTAGTATAAACTAAGCCATTTTTTAACCTCCATCACATCCAGAAATGGAAGTTATTTTCAATACTTTGTGGCATTTAAATTATATATCTGCATATAATGTGTTTAACACAGTTTCAAAATAGACAAAGTTCTCTCCCAAAACATGAAGCAGTCATCTAAATATCTTTTCCATTCTTTCCTTATATAAAATTATCTCGTTTTGGGACTTCATACATATTTTCCTGGAACGACGGACAGTTGCTTAGAAACAGCGCATAGTTTGACGCCATTATTGCCCTGGAGATCTGAAAGCGGTTGGCAATAATAAAGTACTATTAAACAGTCCAATCGCTTAGGTTGCTTTTTTACCTATATAATCTTGCTTCGGGACTTTTTTGTTAGTGTTCATATATATATTGGGACATGATATACGTGTATAAGACTGGGCATTTATATTTTCCAGTTTTTGTTTGTTTGTTTGAATCTAAGTTTAGGTCATGCCAACACTATTTATGTTATTTTGTAGACATTGCTTCCAATTTTGTGTGACTTTTACCCGACATCGAGATGTAATGACATCTTAATTCGTACTGCCAAAAAAAACTGTTTAGGTTTGTAAATAGGAACGATCCTAATCGCAGAAACTTTGCACCATCACGAGAACACGCCTATATAATTTTGTCTCCCTTGCCCCTCACTTTTATATAGTAAACCTTGGGTTGACAGGGGTAAACCTTATTAGCCAACCACCAGAGCCGAAGACATCGGGGGAAAATTGAAAAATGGCATAAACTGTCTAACCTTTGAAGATATTTTGACACAGCTATCATAGAAATGTACAGTACACCCGCCGCAAATCTTTTTGAACCCGCGCAACCCCGCGGCCTATTTGCATTGGTCCACCGCGTTTTCGCGCATGACCCCGCGCATCATCCCGCGCATCACCCCGCGCTAATCCCCGCTGCAAGCCACCGCGATCACGCGGCGTATCCGTCGCGGTTATCTTATTTACCTGTGAGACTCCGCCGTGTAGTTGCAGTGTGTATAAGTGTGACTTCACGATGATTGACAGGTTATCCCGTCATATTTATAAGTTGGGTGTCCTAACGTATATAATGATTTTAAAATAAATAAATAATGATTAAAAAGGTTGATTTATATACATGTAGTTTGTTAGTTCCATTTATAAAGCTGCATTATTTACTATTTACGTCAATATTTATACCGACACATAAGAATTTTCAGTACATACCCTTATTCTGTCCCCATTGAATAAAGTGCAATAATATTACATGTATCCCGATGAGCACACAATAACGAAACAAACGTCGTTATCGCCACAGTGTTGGTTCACTTTTGTGTGCCTGTTCGGAATGTTATGTTGCGACGACTTTTCTTTGGAAAAAGTAATCGATTCTATGAAGGTACTGGATGAAATGAATAAGCAGATTCAGCCATCCATAAGCCAGCCAGCACCAACAGCTGCCAGCCAGCACCAAACCGCGGGCCACCGTCGGGCCGACAGCGATACAACGTCCCCACTTCATATTTCTGACCGCCCGACGTTGGACCGACATTCTATGCTTTTGCTAACGTTTTTTTTTTCTTTACGCTTGACTAGTCTGATTACTTCTTCCATTCCGTCATTACGTTAATGCTTTTGACTAAAGTCCTTATTCATAGCCAAGTATCTAATTTATCCATCAACATGCCTCCTGACATAGTGATATGAATAATCCTCAGTGGCTCAAATTCAAGGCTGGGATAGTTTGAGCTACTGAGGATTATTCTTGGGTCCGTAATTGTGAATAAATACATGTACATGTATTACTAACTGTTGGTGTTGGTACAGCGTACATGTACATATCATTGAGCATAACATATCATAAACATAAGAACATATTCCATGGTTATCATGAAGTCGCTGGTTCTATGCC
Source organism: Lucinisca nassula (assembly GCA_963580285.1). Lineage (NCBI taxonomy): Eukaryota > Metazoa > Mollusca > Bivalvia > Lucinida > Lucinidae > Lucinisca > Lucinisca nassula. The sequence continues at coordinate 91,956,106 of OY757015.1, forward strand.
TGCCATTTTGTCAAACCCGTTCATGAAATCTTGCCTCAATGGGCACTGTAGCGGTTATGTACTGCATACGCAGCCCAGAATGTGTACATCAATTAAGGTATGTTTAGACGGGCAGGTTCAATACGACCCAAGACGTGTTTACTGGCTTGATAATCTACAAACACGCAAAAAGGACCAACCTGTATAAGCTTGCCCAGCAGGCACACGTCGTATAGACGCTGCACAGACGTTGATGCGACGTTGCTTAGGTCATGACGTTTAACAGACGTTGATATGACGTCACAATTACGTCATGTGCCTGCTGGGTCTAGAGTTAGTATGGTAAGCATCACGAAAACACGCCTACATGTATATAATTTTGACCTCCTTAAACGCCACTTTTATACAGCAAATCTGGGGTTTAAGGGGGTATTCTTATTTTTTTCTTGTTTCTGCTTACGAAACAACGATTGCGGGTACTAGTTAGAACCGCCTCGTCGGTGCGGTTCTAACGAGTACACTTAATCTATGTTTCGTGCAGAACTCGTCAAAATATCCGATTTTATTTTTACCTGAAAATTTCATTTTTGGTGATAACATTTTCCGATATATTTGAATAGGCGTGTTTTCAAAATGGGTAAACTGATCGGCTTGATATTACCTATACAGCGTTGAATGGGTCAGTAAACTGATCAAACATTCATTATTGCTGGGCGCACATGTTTAGGTCATTTTGGAAACTTGCTTCCGATTTTGCGGGCCTTTGTCCCGACATTGAGATGAAATGTCTTCTCAAGCTCTGTCGCAAAAAGAAACAAATAGAGATTATAAGCATGGACAGTCCGCTTCGCTATTAATATTTGCTACCTAATTTAGGGACTATTTCATTCGCAAGAAATAACATGAGTCGAAACACACCCAATAAAAAGCATTAATTACTTACGTATAAGTGATACTTGAAATTAATTTTACAATTTAGACAGAAACAAAACAAAAACATTAAAAACAAGGCTTCTAGACACATGTTAATGTACTTAAGACACGCCCGTTTAACTTAGGCCACTCCCATTTTATCATTCCCTGCCCCGGAAACGCGGTGATTTTGGATCGAAAGTTGAAGACAGGTAACGCGAAAATAAATTTTATACCTGTTTTAACGCCGCGGATACACCGCGGTTACCCCGCGATCCCCCCTCCCTGATCGGCGCCTATCAGCGGCGTTCGTCTCAGATTTAATCCTTTTCATCATACTCCGCGCAACGCGGGGTTGAGCGGGTTCAAAAAGATTTGCGGCGGGTGTACTGTGCCTTAGGCAATCAACATCTGCCATTTGATTTAAGGCATATTCCTCATTTTTACTGGTTGCAATGGAAACCAAAATAACAATAAAAAAATAGGAAAAAAAAAGACTTAATAAATCATCTCCTGAGAAACAATCTGCTCCATGAGGCTGAGAGTTTATGCAAATATTCATTATATTTGCCTTCACAGGTTTTATGTTTTGTATGAAATAATAATCAAAAATGAGTTCCTTTAAGAGCAATGAAAACATTCATAAGAAAGAAGATTGGTCATACTACGTAGTTTCGGCTAATAAAGCCTCATCAGTGACCCTGTAATGTTCCAGCAAAGAAAGCCAGAGGAAACATACTGCAACTTTGCGAATTTCGAATAGGCAGTCGATTCAAAGACTATTATAAATCAAAATGGGGTCCAAATAATTAAAAAAAACCTGTCTAGAATATGAGTCTAAACCAATATTTATTTCTGATTTCTCAGAATATTCACACTGATCTCAAAGGACCAAAGGTAAAATATAAACTGCACTATGGTTGATGTACGGGGAGACGTTTTACGGCCGCCACACGGCACAACACTAGCTGCAGTGAAGGCAAATAATAATCAAAAATTAGTTCCTTTAAGAGCAATGAAAACATTCATAAGAAAAAAGATTGGTCATACTACGTAGTTTCGGCTAATAAAGCCTCATCAGTGACCCTGTAATGTTCCGGCAAAGAAAGCCAGAGGAAACATACTGCAACTTTGCGAATTTCGAATAGGCAGTCGATTCAAAGACTATTATAAATCAAAATGGGGTCCAAATAATTAAAAACCTGTCTAGAATATGAGTCTAAACCAATAATTTATTTCTGATTTCTCAGAATATTCACACTGATCTCAAAGGACCAAAGGTAAAATATAAACTGCACTATGGTTGAAAGTCGACATTTAAGATTGGTTTCTATGACAACTTAGAGTTTCCGTTACTTTATAATGGGTAAAATAGAAAAAGGCATTTACTGCCACGCCTTTGCAGCTATTTTGACAAATATTTCATAGAAATGTTCCTGAAGTTTCGTTTTTACTGGATACCATGGAAACCAAAATTAAAAAAAAAAAAAAAAAATAGAAAAATACACAAAAAATATCCGTTCAGAAACGGTATATTTGAGTTTACAATTTTTGATTTTTTATGAAATTCGGCCGTTTAGTTTGGTTGCTATGGCAACGTAGATTTTCCATAGTCTTATAATGGGCAAAATTGAAAAATGGCATTAACTGCTAAACCTTTGCAGATATTTTGACACAACCTTCATAGAAATGTCCTTTAGGCAATCTACCATCTGCCATTTGATATTCGCGCATTGCTCATTTGTACTGGTTGCCATGGGAACCAAAATGAAAAAAAAATAATAGAAAGAAAATTCTCAAAATATCATTTCCTCAGAAACCATATGCTCTATGAGGCTGAGAGTTTATGCAAATAGTCACCATATTTGCCTTTACAGATTTTATGGGGGGTTTTTTTTCCCAAAAAATCGGGTCTTTAGTTTGGTTGCTATTGCAACTCAGAGTTTCAATTGACTTAAAGTGGGGAAATTTGAAAAATGGCATTTACTGCCACGCTTTTGCAAATATTTTGAAAACACTTTCACAGAAATGTTCTTGAAGTAATCTATCAGCTGCCATATGACTTTAGGCCTATTGCTCATTTTTACTGGTTGCCATGGAAACCAAAATAAAAAAAAGAAAAAAGTAGTTAAAAATTATCTCGTCAGAAACCGTATGGTCTATGAGGCTGAGGCTTTATGGAAATATTCACCATAGTTGCCTTTTTTTTTTTTTTCTTTTTTTTTTTTTTTTTGAAAAAATTCGGCTGTTTAATTTGGTTGCTATGGCAATTTAGAGTTTCCATTGACTTATTATGGAGAAAATTGAAAAATGGAATGAACTGCTACACCTTTCCAGATATTATGACTAAACTTTCCTAGAAATATGTTTAAGCTATCATCTATCTGCCGTATGATTTTAGGCCAACTGGTTACTTGGTTGCCATGGAAACCAAACTGTACCAAAACTAGAATAAAACCACACTTAAAATCTTCTTCTTGAAAAGGTATATGCCCTATGAGGCTGAGACTTTGTTGAAACATTCACATGAATTGGTTATATGTTTTTATGTTTTTTTTTTTTTTTTTTTTTTTTTTTTTGTTTTGTTTGTTTCTTTTGTTTTTGTGTGTGTTTTAAATGAAATTCCTCTCTTTAGTTTAGTTGCTATGTCATCTTAGAGTTTCTATAGATTTGTAATGGGGAAAATTGAAAGTGTGCATTTTCTGCCAAGCCTTAGTAGATATTTTGGCAAAAGTTTCATAGAAATATTTTTCAGCAATCTTGTTTCTGCCATATGATTTTAGGCAAATTGCTCATTTTATTTGTTGCCATCGGAAACGAAAAAAAAAAAATGAAAACAATCATCTCCTCACAAAGCAAATGCTCTATGAGGCTTAGGCTTTATGGAAATATTTACCATATTTGCCTGTAAAGTTTTTGTGTTTTTTTTTATGTATTAGGACTTTTAGTTTGGTCAAAATGGTAAGTTACGAGTTTCCACAGACTTGTGGACTCTGATGGGAGCTGTGGGTTAATTGTATCGATTCCTGATATGGCCTTCACTTCTGCTTTATAATGGGGTAAATTGAAAAATGACTTTTCCACCTTTCATTACGATAACACACGTGCGACATAGTGCTTTTTCACATCTCCAAAATGGCTTCTTTTCTGATGAAAACCCGTGATATTTTTTATTATTTATACTGCAAATATAGGTTGTGGCCTCTCCTTAGAACCGCCTTATTGAGGCGGTTCTACCGAGTACCTACAACTTGTGTCTTGGGGAGAAATAAGTAAAATTATTGTACCCTGGTAAACCCCAGTTTTCTCTATAAAAAGTCGCGTTTAGTGGGGTGTAAATTTCACGGGCCTGTTCACGTGATGCAAGATATTTGAAAAACTTTCAGAGAAATGGAAATGTTCCTTAAACAATAATTTTTCTGCCATATGATTTTAAGGCTAATTGGTTGCCACAGATGGTTGTCAATTGTATTTTTATCTTTAGCTGATTCAATGGTTAATTAGAAAACATGGCTGCGGTTGGCAGTGCTCCCTGAGCTCTGGTGAACATAGTGGCCCAAGGGCCTCTTGTTTTTCCTATTTCTGCTCTAAAATATAGATTGTGGGTACTCGTTAGAATCGATGTGGTTCTAACCAGTACCCACCATCTATATTTATAGCAGAAATAAGAAATATATCACAATTTTTCATGTTAAAATTTGTGTCGGTAAAAGTAACTATATATTAGTAAAGGCTTGTATTCTTAATTGGTTCTAACTAAAAGCTCATTCGGCAACAAACGCCAAGTCCAAAATCGAAGCACTTATAGCATTAGTGGGTCGATTGTTTGGTTTGCTCTAAACGATGGCGTTTTACTCTTAAATTCCTGTATTGTATGCAAGCAGTTTAGACCCCGATCGAAATCTGCGTTTTGGAGTGTCTGATCTGGGTTTTCGCTCTCTGCTAAACCCAACGCTTGAGTCCAGTCCGCCCTCTTACTCAACAGTTTATCATTACGAAAACACGCCTATACAAATACATTGTAAACTTTACCGCCGAGAAAACTAATATTTTGAGATTCAAAATTGTGTTATTTTTCTTATTATTCTCAAAAAACAGGTTGTGGGTACTCGTTATGGCTGCCTCATCGAGAAATAAATAAGAAAAATAAGGTTTATCCTTGTAAACCCCAGTTTTACAATATAGAAGTGGGGCTCAAGAGTGTCAAAATCATATAGGCGAGTTTTCGTGATGCCTCACAGTGACAAGAATAACGAGTCTTTTTTTCTGTGACATGGCTAAATTTAAGCTTTTGTACAGGAAGAACATTTTATGTCCAACCACTTCAGTGTGGGCAAAGTTAACTAACCGTATCATAGGATCCATATGTATTAACAGGGACGTGACGCAAGCAACATACAAAAGAAGAACTGGCTTGTCAAAGAAAATGCATACAAAATAAAACAATAACTTACAAGATCCTCCCTGAACTTCTCCTGCAAAATAATTGAAAACAATGACCACCTAAAGTATCAAATTCACGGTAAAAGTTTATTTTATAGGTTTGATGTGGTCCCATGCCTTATAAGACGGTAAATCACACCAAATAAGGTCTTAAAACAAACTTCAATATCACATCTTTAATATCCCACAGAATAATGATAGCCTTGGCAGAAGGACGGTTGGCTAGGATCGCATGAGCTGAGGTAGGGTATGGGAATTCCGCCATTTTACTTACTAATGCCAGGGGATAACAATAGTTTTTATGTTATTTGCATGACTTGGCAACTAGATTTCATTGTGATATCCAATTGATCTTTAACAAAATACTTAACTAGAGATACTGTTCAGCTGATGATGACGATTAATTCTTCAAAATGTCTGCACTTTACAGTTTAATGCCAGTTTTAGCTCTCAGGCCGTTACGAACATACAAGCGTCCACTATCTTGGATCAAAGAGACAACGTGACCATTCATTCATAAATTTTTGAAAGGCGCAGATTTTTAGCCTCCAACAATGGGATTTCTTCATTGATTTTAGAGGCATGCGCATAATTAACATACATATTATTGGGTCCTAATCATTTTCTAAATTAGATTTATTCCGTATGTGTAGCGTGTCAACTAATAAAACGGATCAACTGAAGCTTTTAGTCAATGGGTGACCAAATTATTGAGACCAAAATCCTTCAGCCCAGGTTTTTTTTCTCCATGAAATTGTCATTTTCCTAAATGATGTGGTCTCACCCCCATATAAAGATGTTAGCCTAGGCTTTTAATATGTTATTTCGGGTGAGACCACATTTTCTCCTCTATATAGGGAGGGGGACCACATTTTTCAGATTTGCCACGAATTTATCATTTTCCTAAATAATGTGGTCTCATATTTATATAGAGAAAACAGAATATTGTGTGTTTTCAAGAGACCAAATGATACTAGATCAGCAGGCAGATATTAGGATGGCTACAACTGCACTGAAAAGGACGAGACAAACTAAGTTATTGGGCGTAGTGTTAGATGAAAGACTATCATTCCAAGAACATATTACAATGCTAGAACTGAAGGCACAGAAGATGCTATCAGCTCTAAGTATCCTCGGGAAGACAGAGCGAATTAAACCTCATAATATGATTAGATTGTATAAAAGCATAATTTTTCCCCAAATTGAATATGCGGCTGCAGTGTGGCAAAACGGAAAATGTGAGACCTTGGATAGAATTCAGCCATTTGCTTGGGAGTGCCAGCCTCAGCAGGTCTAGAGGCACTGGAAGTCGAGGCTGGTGTGTTACCACTGGACCTCAGGAGGGAAGAGCTTGCTGTGAGACATCTTGGGATGATAATGGCAAAGTCAGACAACCAACCAATAATGGAAGGTGTAGGAAAGTGGAACATGTTATTTGAGGGAAAGTATGAGCGATACACGTCACCTTTGGGAAAAATGAAAATACAGATGGCTGACATGTGTGCTACTACTGACATTGTCTGCAGCACGATAGAACCAGAACCTACTTATGAAGACTCCATATTATTACCTTCCCTGAAAAGGCCAGAGTACTGGAATAATCTAGGGTCTTCCAAGAACAGAACAAGTTAACAAGAAAGAGAAAGTAAGAGATTGATAGAGGAAACAATTGATGACAGTGAACCTGGAACGACCTTCATCTTCACAGATGGGTCATGCAAAGGGAACCCCGGTCCCTGTGGGGCGGGGGCTTATATATTTTATCCAGATGAAGATGAATGTGTTGAATTGAAACAGCCAGTGTCAATTATGGCGTCGATATTCTTAGGAGAGCTGGTAGCTATTTCAATGGCCTTAGGGCACATAAAAGCAGAAAGAGAAAGAAGGCAGATTTCCGGTGTAGCATGTTTTTCTGACAGCCAGTCGGCTGTGGGAATGTTAACTCTGGGCTGGAAACCCACCTCATACCAGGGTACAGTCAAAGAGGTGAAAGAGAAGATAGGAAAGTGAGGAGACAAGGGGGTCAAAGTGGAGATTTCATGGACACCGGATCATGCGAACATACAAGGGAATGAAATTGCAGATAGGTTAGCGAAAGAGGCAGCGGAGGAGGCAGAGAAAATGTCAAGTGATGTTGTAATCACTACAGCAGCAGATATTAAAACGGGAGCAAGGAAATCGTGCATGACACAATGGCAGAGAAGATGGGAGCTGGCAGAGACAGGAAGGCATCTTTATGCATATGGGAAACAAGTGGGACTGAAAGATAGCAAAGTTGTTACAGGAAGGCATCATAGAGTGATTTCGAAACTTAGAACGGGTTATTGTCTGAATGAGTACATGCACAAAATAGGAGTAACAGAGTCTCCCTTCTGTAAATGCGGAGCCGTTGAATCAGTGGAGCACTACGTTGTTGAATGCACCGAGTTCGAGGAGATAAGGGAAGAGCTTCGGGTCAAACTAATGCAGCAAACAGGACTGAATGATTGGTCGTTGGAGTTGTTTCTACTAAGAACCCAAAAAGATGACTTCAAAGAACAAAGACAAATAATCATGGATATCTTCGACGAGTTTTTAGAGCGAAACGAAGATTGACAAAATCAAAAAATAAAAAAAAAATGATAAATAAACAAAAATAATAATAATAATAATAAAATACCCATCTGCGTCGCAACACCGATACAAAAAATATACCGGAGAGCAGTTACTGTAGACTTACGAAGAGATATTACCCGAGAGTCATTGCGGCCATAGGGCCTTGATTACACAGATTAACCTATATAGAGATGAGACCACATTCCTTCAGCCCAGGTTTTTAGTATGTTATTTAACGTGATACCACATTTTCGTCTCCACATAGGAGTGAGACTATATATTTTTAGATTTGCCATGAATTTATTATTTTCCTTATTAATGTGGTCTCATCCCTATATAGAGATGAGACCACATTCTTTCAGCCCAGGGTTTTAGTATGTTATTTAAGGTGAGACCACATTTTATTCTCTTTATAAGAGTTAAACCACATTTTCTAGATTTGCCATGTATTTATCATGTTTCCTGAATAAACTGGTTTCATCCCTATAAAGAGATGAGACCAGTCTTCCAACGAAGTGTTATTTTGTCATTCTTTCAGTCTGGGCTGAATATGAATATTTTTACAATCGAGGCCGCATTTTTGCATCTTTATAGACATGGGTCCATATCAGAGAGCATTCACGGAATAAATCACTTGTAGTGATATTTTTACCCACTCCCAATACAAAATACATGCTGCCATTTTTAACTGTTACGTTTTCAGTATAGTTTTCAGTTTCCAAATAGAGCCTCTTTTTTGTTGCTGTTATCCTCGTGATTTACCATTGGTTATTTTCTTAAAAGTAAAGGTACTCTTAAGTTAATGTCGAAAAATAATCACATACAAAATATAAAACAGAAAAAATGAAGTTTGCTGAATTTCTTGGCTGTATATAGTTGCAGCATGCGGTATGAAAATGAGAAAGTTACTGTAAGCATTCTAAAAATGATAAACCGCCGTCCTTCTTACAGTCGTCCAAAACAATCCTGCTGAGGTGAAAAATCTGTATTCATCGGAAGCTACAATCACAATTTACTATAATAAGTGACGGGAAGAATGTGCATGCTCTTATCTCGCGCATTCAGAAGACTTTACATTCTTCTGTAGATAGAACGAAGAACTAAACACATCGTTTTACGTAGTAACCTTGCATGTAATGTCGTAAATGCATTTTTCACTTCTAAAGAACATAAGAATTATGCACTTTGGTGATGTCAGAAAGTGTGTGATGCCCTCACCTTTCTACTTAAAAATATTTATATTAGATTCGGTACTAAGTTATTTAGACAAATTGTGGGCATTCCGATGGGTACGAATTGCGCACCTCTTGTGGCTGATCTATTCTTGTATTGTTATGAAAGAGACTTCAGCTGGTGTTGTGCCGTGTGGCGGCCGTAAAACGTCTCCCCGTACATCTACCATAGTGCAGTTTATATTTTACTTTTGGTCCGTTGAGATCGGCGTTGACGTTCTGGGAAGTCGGAAATAAATTATTGGTTGGGACTCGTGTTCTGGACGGGTTTTTGGTTATTTGGACCCATTTTGATTTATATCAGTCTTTGTATCGACTGCCTGTTCGAAATTCGCAATAATGCAGTATGTTTCCTCTGGCTTTCTTTGCCGGATCGTTGCAGGGTCACTGGTGGGGCTTTGTTGGCCGAGCCTGCGTGGTGTGACCCATCTTCCTTCTTGTAAATTTTTCATTGCTCTTAAAGGATCTCATTTTTGATTTTTATTTGCCTTCACTGCAGCTGGTGTTGTGCCGTGTGGCGGCCGTAAAACGTTTCCCCGTACATCTACCATAGTGCAGTTTATATTTTACTTTTGGTCCTTTTAGATCGGCGTGGATGTTCTGGGAAGTCGGAAATAAATTATTGGTTTGGACTCGTGTTCTGGACGGGTTTTTTGGTTATTTGGACCCATTTTGATTTATATCAGTCTTTGTATCGACTGCCTGTTCGAAATTCGCAATATTGCAGTATGTTTCCTCTGGCTTTCTTTGCCGGATCGTTGCAGGGTCACTGGTGGGGCTTTGTTGGTCGAGGCTGCGTGGTGTGACCCATCTTCCTTCTTGTGAATGTTTTCATTGCTCTTAAAGGAACTCATTTTTGATTTTTATTTGCCTTCACTGCAGCTGGTGTTGTGCCGTGTGGCGGCCGTAAAACGTCTCCCCGTACATCTACCATAGTGCAGTTTATATTTTACTTTTGGTCCTTTGAGATCGGCGTGGATGTTCTGGGAAGTCGGAAATATATTATTGGTTTAGACTCGTGTTCTGGACGGGTTTTTGGTTATTTGGACCCATTTTGATTTATATCAGTCTTTGTATCGACTGCCTGTTCGAAATTCGCAATATTGCAGCATGTTTCATCTGGCTTTTCTTGCCGGATCGTTGCAGGGTCACTGGTGGGGCTTTGTTGGCCGAGGCTGCGTGGTGTGACCCATCTTCCTTCTTGTGAATGTTTTCATTGCTCTTAAAGGAACTCATTTTTGATTTTTATTCATGTTGTCGCTTTCCATTGATAACCAATCTGAAATTATTGAAGCTTTTAGCTCCACTTCAAGATATTTAGACGATTTATTAAACATTGATAATACCTATTTCGATGGTTTGATCAGTCAGATTTACCCCCCAGAACTTCAGTTAAATAAAGCAAATTCTTCTGATACCGAGGCCCCGTTTTTGGATTTACATCTGTCTGTTGTGGATGGGTTTGTTTCATGCAAAATTATGATAAACGCGATGACTTTGATTTTGAGATTGTAAATTTTCCTTTTTTGGATGGTGATGTTCCTCGTGCGCCATCCTATGGCGTTTGTATTTCGCAATTAATTCGATTTGCTAGTGTGTAGTCATGTAACTGACTTCAACACTCGTAATAAATTATTAACGGCTAAACTTCTTAATCAGGGTTATCGGTACCATAAACTACGCAAAGCCTTTTCAAAATTTTATAGACGCCATTCTGATTTAATTTCAAAATTCAATATTGGACTTAAATCTCTTCTGCAACAAATAAAAATCAAAAATGAGTTCCTTTAAGAGCAATGAAAACATTCATAAGAAAGCCTCATCATTGACCCTGTAATGATCCGGCACAGAAAGCAAGAGGAAACATACTGCACTTTTGCGAATTTCGAATAGGCAGTCGATTCAAAGACTGATATAAATCAAAATGGGGTACAAATAATTAAAAACCTGTCTAGAATATGAGTCTAAACCAAAAATTTATTTCTGATTTCTCAGAATATTCACGCTGGTCTCAAAGGACCAAAAGTAAAATATAAACTGCACTATGGTCTATCGGAACCCGAATTTTATGGTGACTTAGTATATAAATTCAGAAAAATATATAACCGCAATGACTTTAGCATCCAATTTCGTATAATCATTCTTCGATATAAAAATATTGGGTACAATATGGATATTATTCGACAGACTGCATGCATGGTAGTTAACCCAATCACGGTTGGCAACTTTGCTTCCCTCTTTAATTGCACGCCGGTGGGTCAGACCTCAGATTCTATGACGGTACCAACGTAAAGGCTTATTGAGAATTAGAGAGATCTAATTCAAGGTACTGTTGGTTGATGCCTGATGCTCTGTCTCTGGTTTTGCCCATCGGAGTCTAACTGTTGGTTTTCTTTTGCTCCAGCATTTCAGTGGTTTCTTGCTGTCGGGCCCTCACCGTTGTCTCACCTCTGTGGTTCTTTGATTATTTGTGTTCACGGAGATGTTGCACTGATGAGTTAAGAGGCCTTCATGCGGACTGAACAAATTATTTGTCTAAATCGCGGCGGAAGTAAGGGCGAAGATTGTGGCCACGTAAAATTGATTTAAGCCCCCCAGTGGGAGTCTTTCCACTGACCGTTCCAAGGTGGTTCTTCTGTGGCGACTTATATATGTTGTTGTTTGTTACTAACTGTGTGTATCACTTGTGTCTTTTAATTTTGGATGGCCATATGGCCATTTTGTGGGAAAGTAACTGTCCTTATGGCCTTCCTTTGTTTAGGTTTCCATTATGGTCTGGTCGCTTAATGTTTGTATTTCTTTCCTTTTGGTGTCTTTGATGGGTGGAGTAAGTTAATTGTATCGATTCCTGATCTTTGTTTTACTTCTACTTTACATCCCTTAAATTTCGCGCCATTCTCAGAGGTCGCTTTAATTTTGGCACGTCATTGAGGCGCTTTATGTCAACGAGACCGCCAAGTGCGTGAAAATTGCTGGCTTTCTACAGAAGTCTGTAAATCACATTTTTATGAGATGCGTTTGCAATTTATGTTGATAAGAAAAAATGGCTTTCAAATGATTACTCCTCGTCATTAAAGCCCATTTTCACTCGCCATATCTGCTGCACCGTGAACGAAGTCAAAACTGTTAAAATATAGCGTGTCCCAGACCGATCAAAATGCGACTGACCCTGGTGGTATTTGAGTCGCCCTGGTACACAAAGTACACGGTTTAGAAAACATTAATATGTCTCATTTTTGAAATAAGATGTTCATGTTTATTTTGATACTAATTTTATCTACTTCCGACCACTATTAAGGTACGAAGACTACTTAAATATGTTCTATAAAAGGGTTATCCTTTGGAAGCAAGGAATACACCACAGAATAAAACCTACAAATTAAAAGTATGCCAAATTCACTACAGTAGATGGCATTAAGTGATTTAGATTTTAGTGAACTATCAACTTCTTCGTCGTCATCATGCAGAAAAAATCATGTAATTGTCTGACAAGCAGTTTGTACACATATGCCTTGTCAAATCACAATACAATTGGTACAATATGACTTCTAGTCCAATCATTGTTCAACAAAATTTACCGAGTTTCTTCTTTAAAGTAGAACTTCCTATTAGGGTTCATTCTATATGGATGTTGTTTCACAGGTTCAGAAACATGACTATACAAATCATGAATATTTGCCTTTCCTGTTGGGAATATCCGGCAATGGGTGCTCCATAACGAAAACACGCCTAAACAAATACATTGTAAACTTTATCGCCGACAAAATTAAATTTTAAGATGAAGGCTTGTGATATTATTTTCTTATTTCTGCTCGTAAATGTCGATTGTGGGTACTTGTTAGAACCGCCTCAATATTTCTGCTGAAAATATAGATTGTGGGCATGCGTCAGAACTGCCTCATCGAGGCGGTTCTAACGAATACCCACAGTCTATATGTTAGAGCACAAATAAGAAAAATAAGGATTACCCCTGTAAACCCCAGTTTTACTATATAAAAGTGGGTTGAAAGGGGACAGACGTGTAAGAAGTCATGATATGTAAGAGGTCATGAAGTTGAAGCCGAAAGTAAGAAGTCTTGGAGTTAGATGTAAGAAGTCATGAAGTTGAAGTCGGAAATAAGAAGTAAGATGTAAGAATTCATGATGTTAGAATTAAGAAGTCTTAGCGTCTTAAATAATAAAATAAAAAAGTTAGAAGTAAGCAGTAATGAAGTTAGAAGTCAAAAAGATGGTTGTATAATGTTATATTAACTTCGGGATATTTTCACAACTTCCACTGACCGTTCCAAGGCGGCTCTTCTGTGGCGATTTATTTATGTTGTTGTTTGTTGCTTACTATGTGTATCACTTGTGTCTTTTAATTTTGGATGGCCATATGGCCATTTTGTGGGAAAGTAACTGTCCTTATGGCCTTCCTTTGTTTAGGTTTCCATTATGGTCTGGTCACTTAATGTTTGTATTTCTTTCCCTTTGGTGTCTTTTATGGGTGGAGTAAGTTAATAGTATCAATTCCTGATCTTTGTTTTATTTCTACTTAAGACATCTATGTGAGAAGAGCTTTCCGGGAATGTTGATCTCTTTAATTCAAAAACAAATGTCGATCCCCTCTTAACTTACAATAGAAATTTAAAGCTTTAAATTCCACAAGAAAAAAGTCAATGCTTTAAAAATTAAAGAATAGTGCAGTTTCTATTACAACCAGCGAAGCAGACATATTACGACAGCACAACGGTATGACATAGTGCATCCTTTCAGATCTCCGTAATTGTCATTTTTCGCACCAAAAATGTGTGTTTTCTTATTAATTTATAATAATTTCTTTTAGTTTGATTGCGACGAAAGCTCCAAGCTTATTGAGTCGCTCTTGAAAACTTCTTCCGGATGCTATCACGCGCGCGAGAGGGAGGCAGTGACTTTTACACCACTGCTACCCATTTACACCTGGGTCGGGTGGGGCATTGTCATAAAGTGTCTTGCCCAAGGACACACTTTGGCTCCGGTGGCCGTATTCGAACCCACAGCCTCTCGATAATAAGTCGAACGCGCTAATCACTGAGCTATCGAGGCGTTTTCTTATTGTTACGCCATCTTATTGGGGCGGTTCTAACGACTATCCATAACCTAAGTGTTGGAGCAGCAATTCGGAAAATAGTGTTAAACCCCTGCAAACCCTAGTTTGCTCCATATACATGTAAAATGAGGATTAGAGGGGTTTTCATTACGCGGGCGTCTTAAATGCATTCCATATTTATTTATGTATTATAAGCATGGTATTAACGGTGCATATCTATTTCGAAATAGTAATTACAGCAACTGATGCTTATATAATACTTTTTACAGAGGCAAAGTGTAAATACAAAAATAAATGCACATGCATTTTGTTTATTTATTTATTTATTTATTTATTTATTTTATTTTATTTTTTTTATTTTTTTATTTATATATATATTTTTTTTGGGGGGGGGGGTTATGGCCCTTTCAAGATTATTTCACTCATATCGAATACCCGGAGATAACCCACTTGACATTCCGATTCAGATCTTGGCGTCTCACATGTGACCCGAGCCAGGCTCGAATCACAGCGGTGAGAGACCTAATGATTAAGAGTCAGCGCTCTTATCCACTGGGCCAAGAAGGCCCGTACGTATAATAATACTACATCTTCATATTCTGTTTTTGAATTATCATAACGATAATACCCCCATGTGACATCATACGCTCTTTCATTTCTCAAAAACTGTTATTTTTCTGAAGAAAATGTGTAATGCTTGTGAAATATATACTCCAAATATAGGTTAAGGGTGCTCTTCAAAACAACCGCAATCAGGAATGTCTAATGAGTATCAAAATCTATGTCAAGGAGCAGAAATATGGTGTATACCCCTTAACACCAGTTTTCTCCATGTAAGGTTTTTCGATTAATATTTCACATAGAATATTCATACTTTCTGACATGTTTATTCAAACAAACAAACTAACAAAAAACAAACACACAAATACACAAACAAACAAATAGTTTATTCAGCATTAAGCAACAACATTGCTTCTTGTCTACATTCAACAATGTAGTGATAAGAATACGAAAAAAAAAATATTTTATTCAATCTACAAAAAAGAGAGGCTATATTGATCATTTTACATATCTGGAGAGCAACAGTAAAAAAAAAAAAAACGTAAATTTAATTACCAAAACTCGCTCCGGAGTTTATGTGCATAAAATATGTATTTCGAAAGATTCAAAATGGTGTAAACGTGAGTATGTTGAGCATAAGGCTCTGAAAGAATGGAAACTTAGCATTTTAAAATTAGTGAACAAACGCATTTCTTTTTATTCGCAAAATACAAACTTACTACCTCCTAAACCTAAGACGTCCTTACGACACCTTAAACTAGGTATTCAAGAATTTCTTAGGAAGTTTGTTTAGGCTCCGGCTGATAAGGCCGCTAACAATGTGGTCGTTGTTTGACGGCTTCACTATGTTAACATGCTGCAGCAAGAGCTTGGTGGTACTAAAGCCTATGAACTTCAGCCTTTAGCTGTATAGAGGGCTTTAGTTGATGACCATATTTGTCATTCAGCTACCAAGTTTGCTGTCTGTTTTACAGAAGAAAAAGACAAGCTTCCGACGTTATATTGGTTACCTAAAGTTCATAAAAGACTATACAAAGCACGGTTCATTGCACCACCACTGAACTCTCCAAATTATTAACCTTAAGTTTTACTGTCGTCAAAAAGCATGTGATAAAATATTGCGACAAAGTATTCGAAAGATCACGCAAAAATCTGCTTTGGTCTATAAAAATTATAATGAAATTTTAAATAAATTAAAAATCCAGGCGTTTTCGTGCTTCAAGTCTGTCTACATACGTTTTTCCACCCTTTACACTGCACTCATAATCTTATAATAGATAAACTTATTGGTTTAATTGAATAGACATTTCATAGGGAAGACTCCCCCTATCTTGCATGCAATGTAAGAAATGCGTTTTTCACTTCTGAAGAGAATAAAAACTATACTTTATGGTCATGTCAGAAGATGTGTGAAGCTCTCATCTTTCTACTTGACAATATTTACATTATATTAAGTTATTTAGACAAGTTGTGGGTATTCCGATGGGTACTAATTGCGCATGACTTGTGGCTGATCAATTTGAGGGAGACTTCATGTGATAAAATATTGCGAGAAAGTATTCGAAAGATCACGCAAAAATCTGTTATGGTCTATAAAAATTATAATGAAGTGTTAAGTAAATTGAAATCCATCCGCCCAGTGGAATTCGTTTACGCTGACCGTTACAAGGCGGTTCTTCTGTCGCGGTTTACTTTTAGTTTGGTTTGTCTTTGGGTGTTTGTGTCGCTTATATTACTTTGTTTTGGATAGCCTATTGGCCATTTTGTGGGAAAGTAACAGTCATTTTGGCTTTCCGCTGTTTTCATTAGGTCTGTTGTTTCATGTTCGTGATTCTTTCCCTTTGGTGTCTCTGATCGGAGCTGTGTGTTGATTGTATCGATTCTCAATCACTGCCCCCCATTTCTATTTTTCACGATGTCCTTTTCTGCTGATAACCAGTCTGAAATCATTGGAGCTTTTTGCTTTACTTCTAGATATTTGGATGATATATTAAATATTGATAACAGCTATTTGATGGTTTGATCAGTCAATTTTTTACCCACCAGAACTTCAGTTAAATAAAGCAAATTCTTCTGATACCGAGGTCCCGTTTTTGGATTTACATCGATCTATTGTGGATGGGTTTATTCCTTGCAAAAGTTTTGATAAACGCGATGATTTTGATGTTGTGATTGTAAACGTTCCTTTTTTGGATGGTGATGTTCCACGTGCGCCATCCTATGGCGTTTATATTTCACAATTTATTCGATTTGCCAGAGTGTGTAGTCATGTAACTGACTTCAACACTCGTAATAAATTGTTAAATGCTAAGCTTCTTAATCAGGGTTATCGGTACCAAAAACTACGCAAAGCCTTTCCAAAATTTTATAGACGTCATTCTGATTTAATTTCAAAATTCTATACAGGAGTTGAATCTCTTCTACAACAAGGTCTATCGGAGCCCGAATTTTATGGTGACTTAGTATATAAATTTAGAAAAATTTATGACCGCAATGACTTCAGCACCCAATTTCGTAAAATCATTCTTCGATATAAAAGATTGGGTACAACACAAATGTTATACGACAGACTGCATGCATGATAGTTAACCCAATCACAGTTGTCAACTTTGCTTCCCTCTTTAATTGCACGCCGATGGGTGAGGCCCCAGAGTCTATGATGGTTCCAACGTAAATGCTTCTGATCATTGCCTCTACTTCTATTTTCTAATTCAAACGTGTATTTTAAAAGGCTGTGTGAAATAATACGTTGTGAATTGTTTATATCACCGTACCAAAATAGAAGTAGGGACAATGATCAGGTTTCGATACAATTAACCAACAGCTCTCATCAGATCCTATCAGAGACACTGAAGGGAAAGAAATACAAACATGAAGCAACAGAACCCAACGGAAACACCAACACCGGAAAGCCAAAAGGACAGTTACTTTCTCACTAAATGGCCAAAAGGCTATCCAAAATAAAACAATATAAGCGACACAAACACCCAAAGACAAACAATTACAAAAATAAACCGTGACAGAACTACCGCCTTGGAACAGTCAGCGAAAACGAATTTAAACTGGGGGGTGGCTTATATTGATCTAAAATTCGTTGTTTAATAACTAACAAAACCGAATAACCATTTTCGTGGTTAATTAAAGTAGTCTGTTTTATAAAAACAAATCAGATAATCCTAGCGTCTCTCATGTAGTCTGGTGTCTACAGCTGGTGTCTGGGACTGTGTGGTGGCCGCAAAAGTCTCCTTGCCCTACATCATAGTGTAGTTTATATATTCGTGTTCTTTGGGATCATCGATTCCATTGTTGAATTTTGAAAATATTTGAGGGTCACTGATGGGACCATGATTGGCCGAAACTAGCTAGTCAGGTCCAGAACACATGTGCACTCCATATTTTTCAGTTCTGTGGTGTATTCCTTGCTTCCAAAGGATAACCCTTTCTGGAACATATTTATGTGCAAGACCCAGTTTAACTTGGTGTAAGAATCATTTTTATCTGCATCATATCCTAGCATTTGATATGCATGTTTCTCTAAGCTGTTTTCACTAGATTTCAGTAATTTTAACCAGGATCGAAACATGTTTATTTTCCTCGTTACATATAACGGCATTATTCCTACTTCCTCGTATTATCGTATTAAGTCGGTCGATTTGTGAAGACATAAAATCGTTCGTAAAAAGTTTGTATGGGTTATCTCAATGTCTTTTCCGTATCAGTATAGACGCACCAAGTGTATCAAAGAGTTTGCACTGCTCATATGTTTTAAATCCGTAACTATTGAATGTGCTTTATAATTTGTGCATTGCTTTGGATGCATGCTCGCCTATACACTTTACCGTTCTGTTCCAATTTCCATTTTTGAAAAAAAAAACAGAACTCCTAAATATTTAAAAACGTATCTACTTCATTTGTATTACAATACAGTTAGAAATAATAAATAGTATGTCCCTTACTTTTCTCGAAAATCAGAACTTTAGTCTTCTCAACATTTATTTTTAGCCCCCATGTGTTGCAATATGTTTCAATGTAATGTAACATAGATTGTAATGATTCAGGGGAGGTTGCAAATAATGCCTGACCGTCTGCATATAAAATAAGGAATATGTTTAATGAATGTATTGTGAAAAACCTATCAAATCTGCATCGCTATTTGAAATAATATCATTAATGAACAACATGAACAGAAGTGCTGGGCACGGATCTCCTTGCTTTATGCCTGAGTATGATTTTATGCAATTTGACAAAATTTTATTATGTTTAATAACCGAGCTACAGAATAATACATTGCTTTTAGAGATTTCATTATTTTGGAACTTTCCTGTTCGTTCAACAGTTGTGCCAAAGCAGTATGCATGTTCATAATATATAAATATGCTATACAATTTTGTCCTGAATTTAAAACCTTAGCAACTATTGAATGTAAAAATATACAGTCGGTTGTACTTTTATGTTACTGATAACCAAATTGACATTTAGATATTCTTTCATATTTTTCTGACCACTTATCAAGTCGATTAAGTAATTTCTGAGAATAGAGTTTTGCCAATACGTTGTTTAATGTAATGCCTCTATAATTTTTTTGCTATGCTTTAATCACCACCCTTAAAAATTTGAACAATAAATCCAAGGCTTCAGCTTTCTGTGTATTTAGAGTTGTTAAATAAATCATTGAAAATAGAAAGTAGATAAGGAGAAATGACTACATATAAATATGTTCTATAAAAGGGTTATCCCTTGGAAGCAAGGAATACACCACAGAACTGGAAAATATGAAGTGTACATATTTTCTGGGCCAGACTGGCTAAATAGAAGTGGAGGCAATGATCAGGAATCGATACAGTCAACCAACAGCTCCCATCAGAGACACCAAAGGGAAAGACACACAAACATGAAACAACATACCCTAATGGAAACACCAACAGCGGAAAGCCAAAACGACAGTTACTTTCCCACAAAAGGCCAATAGGCTATCCAAAATGAAATAACATAAGCAACACAAACACCCAAAAGCAAACTATAAGAAAAATAAACCGCGACAGAAGAACCGCATTTGAACGGTCAGCGGAAACCCTAAAGTATTCATAAATTGTGCTGGTAATTCTTCTGGACCGCTAGTTTTGTTATTATTATTATTATTTTTTTTTTTTTGCTTTAAACTGCTTTCCGGATCTCTTCTTCGGTTATCGTGGTATCTTACTAATTATTTTGGTTATTTTGAGACTCAGTTTCATCTTCTTCAGTGTCAACAATTTGTCTCAATAATGAATTGAAATGATCGTATAAATCTTCCATATTTACTTCGTTGCTCATATTGTTTGACTATTTATGATATTTTTTATTGTTTTCCAAAATTGTCTAGCTTGTGGCTTGGCTATGTTTTAGTCGTTGACCTTCATTTACTTAAAATTTATATTTTTACTTCGTCTTATCTTATTGTATTTGGTACGTGCTCTGGAAAATAGAAGCCGGATCTCATTTGATTTATTACGAGTAAATGTAGTTTAGCTATTCTGAATTCTTGCTTTGCTTAATGACATTTCTAATCGAACCTTCCTGATTTATTGTTTAAAGAGAGCTTCACATTATCATCAGTAGTTTCTTTAAAGCGTTTGCTAAAATGCCGCTGGTATGTTCGTGTAAATACTCAGTCAACATATCTATTAGAGATGTATGTGCATCATTTGATTGCTCGATTTTTTCTAGAGTTTGTGTATTTTGTTTAAATAATTCTTGAAATTCTTGGACTTTATTTTCATCAAAACTAATTTCTGCTAATATGTACTACTGTGATAGTCTTTTTATATAAAACTAAAATATACAGGCGCGTGATCTGAAATATTATTCCAATCTAATGTTGCAAAGTTATGGATTGATACGGCATGACTGATGATCAACAATAAATAATCTCTTACACTTTGTCCACGTGTCGAGCAAAACGTGTATTTACCATCTTGGCCATTACATAATCTTCCATTTGTTATGGTGTGGTCTGTCGATTGTCATGATGAAATTTGATTTTGACCGTTATTATCTCTTATATGATCTTGATTATCCCGACAAAATGAAACATAATTAACACTAAAATATTTTTCAGCATCGAGAAAAAGCTTCAGTATCAAAATTCACATCAATATATTCGTCTGGTTCTAAAATATCTGACAGTCTACCTATTCGTGAATTCATGTCTCCTGAAATAAACGTTTTTTTCCAAGTTTACCATATTTTTCTATTCCCTCTTGGAGTTCTGCACAAAATTAATGCAGTTTTCATTTAGAAATTTTGAGCACATTGCTGGTATTTATGTATGATATATATAAATATCTTCATTGAAAACAAATAAGTCGTGGTCAAATTTAAGCCAAATTAGGCCTACTTGGTTATTTTCTACCACGGATTTTTTATCTTTTAAGTAGTTTCGATAATGAACTGATACTCCGCCACTCTGGCGATCCTTGCGGACATCTGAGCTTTTTGGTCCATGTACAGGATGACTTCTATAACCTTGAACGTCTAAACTAGTTGCAGTTTTACAGCTAGTCCAAGTTTCGTTTAATAGTATTAAATCATAAGAAGATATATAACCAATGAAGTCAGTATCACGTATTTTCTGACAAAATAGAAGCGGAGGCAATGATCAGGAATCGATACAATCAACCCACAGCTCTCATCAGAGACACCAAAGGGAAAGATGAACAAACATGAA
This sequence comes from Lucinisca nassula, assembly GCA_963580285.1. Lineage (NCBI taxonomy): Eukaryota > Metazoa > Mollusca > Bivalvia > Lucinida > Lucinidae > Lucinisca > Lucinisca nassula. The sequence goes on from OY757015.1 coordinate 91,977,605, forward strand.
ACAACAGACCCTAATAGAAACACCAACAGTGGAAAGCCAAAAGGACAGTTACTTTCCCACAAAATGGTCAATAGGCTATCCAAAATAAAATAGCAAAAGCGACACAAACACCCAAAGACAAACCATAACAAAAATAAACCGCGACAGAAGAACCGCCTTGGAACGGTCAGCAGAAAAGAATTCCACTTATGTTCTATGCAATGATGGATAACTCCCCTTGGTCCTATACAGTCATTTCCCGCAATTCGCCGACTTCTCAGTCACGTACTAGTAGTTTAGCACCTGCCAATTTCACTGTTCTACCAGCTGCCTTCTCCCTGTCATATAAAGTAATCATGTCTCTTCGATTCTGCAGTAAAGAAATTGTTTGTTGTGCACGACCCGTTTTGTTTAAACTTTTCAGAAAACCACTTAGTAAGGGTCCACCTTGGGGAATATCAATAGTTTACTCACTGTTGACTGGAGGAAATTTGGTGATGTCTGAGGAACGGTTTGTAATAATTTTCCATTGTCCCGTGTTTACAAAGTGTATAGTGTTCTCCCGAATTATTGCTCTGTCTCTGGTTTGGCCCATCAGGGTCTAACTGTTGGTTTTCTTTAGCTCCAGCATTTCGGTGGCTTCTTGCTGTCGAGTCCTCACCGTTGTTTTATCTCTGTGGTTGTTTGTTTTTTTTTTTGTGTTCTCGGAGATGTTGCACTGATGAGTTAGGAGGCCTTCATGCGGACTGAACAAATTATTTGTCTAAATCGCGACGGAGCCCCCAGTGGAATTTGTTTCACTGAGCGTTCTAAGGCGGTTCTTCTGTTGCGGTTTATTTTTGTGATAGTTTGTCTTTGAGTGTGTGCATCCCTTGTATTTATTTATTTTTTTTTTTTGATAGGTAACTAGTAATTTTGTGAGAAAGCAACTCCGCTATTGATGTTTCAGTTAGGGTCTAGTTATTTGAAACCTGTGCTTCTTTCCCTTTGGTGTCTCTGGTGGGAGTTGTGGAGTAATTCTATCGATTCCTGACCATTGCCTTCACTTCTATTTTACATTACGATGACACGTCCATGATTAAATGTCGACTTCGCTAGAAGTGGCATTTTTGGATGAAACTTTTTTCTTATTTTTATCCCAAATATAGATTGTGGTTCTCTGTAAAACCGCCTCAGTTAGATGCTTCTAAGAGGTACATTCAATATATACTTTTGAGCAAAAAATAAGGGAGGTACTGGATAACCAGTAAACCCCAATTTTCGTTATATAATGTTGGGCTTACAGGGGTTTTCCGGGGTACTCACAACAAAGTAGGCAGACACGGCTGCTATTCACACCTTTGAACAAGTTATATAAACACGGAACTAATTAACAGTACCGTACCATTCACAAATACATTGTGAATTTTTTCACCAAAAAAAAAAACGAACGTTTTTAGATGAAAAACATGTGATATTTTTCTTATTTCTGCTCTAAAATATAGATTGTGGATACTTGTTAGAACCGCCTTATCTATTTCTGCTCTAAAAGCAGAGATAAGAAAATAAGGTTCCCCTTTACACCGCAGATTTACTATATAAATGTGGGGTTTAAGGGGATCAAAATTATATAGGCGTGTTTTCGTATGTAAAATCAATTTTTGGCTATTAAACTTCTAAAAAAAATAAAAAAGGAATAACTTAACTGTTAATATCTCAAGTTTTTTTTTTTTTTTTTTTAAATGTGAAAGTTGGAATTAAAAATAGATTTAAAATAAAGGTTTTTTGATTGGCGTACTGAGTATGCGGACATGCGAGGATGTGCATTGGCCAGAATGCACCTCAGAGCTAAATGTAGTACAGCTGGTCGATTTTGACAGCAAAAATAGTTGAAACCCGACTTTTTAAACGAAACCTTTCACATAGCCTTAACTTTTTTATTTGGTGAGTGATTTTAATAATTTAAACACCATGTTCTTTCTTTGCAGTCTAGTTTATCATCCTTGATTCAAAAATAGAAAATCTCAAATAATTCAAAATATCTTTCATATCACTACTATATTTACCGTCAAGTTTTGGGAAACCATTTCCAAAACCAATAAAATGACACCTGCAGGGCATACTGTCCTCGAGTCACTTTTGCAGTCTTCCCAGTAACTATTCTTTTGGCTTTCTGCTAATGATGTTTCCATACGGGTCTAGTTGTTTCATGTTTGTGCTTCTTTTCCTTTGGTGTCTTTGATGGGAGCTGTCGGTTAATTGTATCGATTCCTGATCATTGTCTAGCAAAATGTTTCGTGGTCACCATGATTAGATGTTACGAATAATTTATAAATTTTAATGCGATTTTAACCCTCATCTCGCTGCATAAATTCACTAAGCCACTCCCATTACTGATTATCAACCAATCAGATTGCTTGCTTTAATATATTTGTTCAATCCACAAACTGCATGACAAACAGTGGAGATCCTGATCAGAGAATCCATCTGATCTGGATCTACTCTGATTGCAAAAGTAGGAGTTGTCGAGAACAGCGAGATAAGGGTAAACGCGTGTACAAATATCTAGCACGGGTTTTGTGATAATTTCATACGGTTGCTGTTGTAGGCGGAGTTTGCCTTAATTGCAATTACTTTCATTACAGATATGTGCAACATGCGTAAGGACTGATACAACTATGGGCCGGCGGATGACAAATCCTAAAATAAGACCAGTACGACCAGCAGAGACTCAAATCAACCTGCGCACCCATCTACTATGCCAAGACCTTTTGCTTATGTCTCTTTCCTTGGATATTGGCCTTCAGTAGGTACATGCATTCAGCGAAGACTCTGCGCGCAATCTGATCAGAGTCTTCGCTGGTCGCCCAAGCCTTCTTGTAGATTTCCGCATGCACTGGCTCAGTTTAGCACTATTTACCTGTCATCAGCACCAACACAGCAGAAAAAAGAAGAGCAGCATGGACAAGTCTTCGAGCCATAGTAAATTCCTAAAAATATATAAGCAAGTTTAGCTTTTTAAAAAGATAATTTGGTTTCGGCCTACTCAACATTATTAAACTTATCTAACCATTTTTCTCCTGGGTACTCTCAAATATATGTAATTCAAAATATGCTATCGCTTCTTTCCTATATATTTACCCTCAAGTTTTGGGAAACCATGTCCGAAACCAATAAAACAGACACCTGCAGGGTAAACTGTCCTCGTGCAGTCTTCCCAGCAACAATGTTTCGTAGTCACCATGATTAGATGTGAGGAATAATTTCTAAATTTTAATGAGAATTTAACCCTTATTTTATCCTCACATAAGCGATTAACCAGTTCAACGCACGGGTCCCCGCCCATCGGTTCTTTGGAAATAGATCGGACTGTATTCTGCTTCCATTCTGAACTAAAAACGTTCACATGAGTACTCATGTCATCTCAATGTCAGGTAAAAGTGCCAGAAAATTGGAAGCAACGTCTCCAAAATGACCTAAACAGTGTTGATTAGTACGTAAAGCATCTAGCTAAACAACCAAACAAATAGTGCCGGGTACATTCTTTCACCAGAAACTGACAAATACCCTAGAATTGCTGTAGGAAACACTTCATGGTCATTCACCCCAAAAGCACATTGCCAGAACCAGCGGGAATCGAGCCAGTGACCCTCGAAGTTCGAACCACTTGTGTTAATCATAAGCATATTTTTTTTTGTTTGTTTGGGATTTTATTTCAGTCATCATTATATTTAGGTCATATCGAGGCGGTCAGTATAACTATCCATACTTTTCTTGGGCAGACTTGTATATAGGCGATTAATTAGTACAGTGCCCAATCTTTCGCCAGGAACTAACAGCCGCCCTTCTTGAATTAGCAAAAGGGATATAAGGACCGTAGAAAAGATTTCGTGATCTATCTCCACAAAAGCAAGTTACCGATCCGGCAGGTAGCGAACCCGCGATCTCCAGATCACCAGTTAGACCAACATTCGACTGAGCTGCCGATACGTGTATATGTATATCGTTTCGATGCTCTATTAACAAGGTATGTAGTGTGTACCTATTAGAGCCGCCTCGATGAGGCGTAATGCCTCATCTGGGCGCTTCTATTGAGTACAACAAACACCATACATTTTCAAGATAAAATAACACACACACACACACACACACACACACACACACACACACACACACACACTAGCAATGCACTCACGCATACAAAATTATCAAATCAATATTATTTTATCTGGAATTGATTACCCAGGAACTCGGTAACGATTTCGACTAAGCAGTGAGGCATCATTGTTCAGAGCATTGATGTTTAACTATAGAGTGAAACATCAATACCTCGAACACTCCCATCACGAAAACACGCCTTTAAAATTTTGACACCCTTAAACCCCACATTTATACAGTAAAACTGGAGTTAACAGGGGTAAACCGTATTTTTCTTATTTCTGCTCTAAAATATAAATTGTGGGTACCCATGATCTATATTTTAAGCAGAAATAAGAAAAATATCACAATTCGTTTTTTTCGGCGGTAAAGTTTACAAGTATTTGTATAGGCATGTTTTCGCTTTCGTTATTAATTGATTATCCTGTATTACACCAGGTCAACCAATATTCAAAAATCATAAATCATGTTTTAATTGCGTCAATTAATAAAATTGTCATCAACCAAGTAATTTCGTATTGGCCAAGTTACAGGTCCTCGGTCAGCTGTATTGGCCTCGGCCTTCGGCCTCTTGCCAATACAGCAGACCTCGGACCTGTAACTGGGCCAATACGAAATTATTTGATCAATAACATTATATTATTGATGTCTCGTTTATCTTGGCAAGTTCGCACTCGCCCTTGAGTCCCAAGAGGATTAACCCAATCGCTCAAGATATCGACGGGCACCCATGGCCGTGTGGAAAGGAGCGCTGCCCTTTAAAAGAAATGGCAACCTCTGGCAGATGTTTCCGCCATTTTTCAAAGGGGGATAGCTTTCTGGGGCCAGTTGTTCAAAACTAACGATGTCGTTAGTTAACGTATCGTTAAAACTTTGATCATTAAATATGGCAAATATGCTAAAATCTTTGCTGAAAAAATGTGAGCAGCTTTTGCGGAAGCAAAACCTGCTCACATATTTTCAGCAAAAATACCAAAATTTACGATATTGTACTTGCTAGAAGAGTTAACAATTAACCACTAACGAGCTCGTTAAGCTAACGATGCTTTGAACAACTGGCCCCTGGACTGATTGTTCGCTTTTCTATAAACTCTGTCCCGCGGAAAAAAGGGGTCAGTTGACCCCTATCGACATGGGAGACAGCGATATGTTTGCCTTCCCCTGACGGTGTTCCCATTCCCCTCAATCCAATATCTCCTAATGGGCATGAGCGCTGACTGTTAATCTCTAGCCTCGCTCGAGTCACGTGTGAGAGGCCAAATTCTGCAATGGAAGGTCAGGTGTGTGTTTTTTTCTTGTTGTTGATGTTGTTGATATGTTGTTGTTGTTGTTGTTTTAGTTTTTTTGTGTGTTTTTTTATGTTTGTTTCGTTTTTTGTGTATTTTTTTTCTTTTGTTACCGAGGTTTTTGCCGATCTCTGATTAACGACTGGCTCGAAGTGAATTAATCTTGAAATGGTCGTAAACACAAATAAAAAGAAACACAAACCACAAGCCCATGGGCCACTATGCTCACTAGAGCTCAGTTGGAACCTGCTCTCTGGTGATAGCCATATATTTCAACAAACCAGGGCGGCTTGAAAAATGCAAGTTGTGGCCCACCAACCTAAGGATAATTGCTGCCAAATTATTTTGAAATCTGACAAGAAGATTGTTGAAGAAGTTGAAGAAGTATACCAGGTTTGAGGTTTCTAGCTTATAAAGTTTTTGAAAAGTCTTTGACATTTGTAAGTTAAACCTAGGATGGAGAGAAAAAAAATAATAAAAAATAATTATAAAGCATGCTTTGTAACCGGGAAACGAATTCTCAATTATGTTACCCATATACAGTGCGAACAATTTGACCTGAGACTGACCTTAATGCAAGGAATAAATTAGTCAATGCTATCGCCTAATACGTAGGCTTTCGTAAACTTCTCTTGAAATTTCGGCATCACGTGAATTGCGACCCATTTACCGACCGCTATGTATTAAATAACAGCATTCATCTTCGGGAGACGACGAAGATAAATACATGCATTCAGTCGGGTGTGAAATTATGTTAATATAATAGAGTTCACCAGTCTCAGGTCAATTTATTCGAACTATACTTTCCATATATAATTTTGCAAGAGTCTAATATTTATTGTTGCCAAGAGTAACTTAAATATGTTTACATCGGAAGACACATTTTTCTGGAGCCCTAGAGTAGACAGAAAACATCTGGAAGAATAAAAGTAAATTAGACATATGCAAGTTGGATTTTCTTCCAAACTATTACCGCCCTGGGGCCGAATGCATAAAGCAGACGTAATCCTACGCCAGACCATTAAGATAACACACCCGTGCGAAATGGTGCATTTTTACACATCTCAAAAATGGCCATTTTTCTGATGAAAATCCGTGATATTTTTCTTATAAATACTGCAAACATAGATGGTGGGTGCTCGTTAGAACCGCCTCATTGAGATGGTTCTAACGAGTGCCCACAACCTATGTCTTGGAGCAAGAATATGAAAAATAATGTTTACCCCCGTTTTTCAGCCTTCCTGAAAAAAAAAAAAAAATGAAATTTTGTGTGGTGGCTGTCTGCAAAGTGATTCAGTTTTGTGTTGCGCTTATATTATTTAATTTTTTGATAGCCTATTAGCCATTTTGTGTGGAAAGTAACTGTCTTTTTGGCTTTCCGATATTGCTGTTTCCATTAGGGTCTGTTGTTTCATGTTTGTGTTTCTTTCCCTTTGGTGTCTCTGATGGGAGCTGTGTGTTGATTGTATCGATTCCTGATCATTGCCTCCACTTCTGTTTTGTTCCATACGATAAAAATTTTAAAATCTTCTTATAAAAATTCTTTCTTTGAACACCGTTAAAAAACGGGATTCAATTACGAAAACACACCTATACAGATACATTGTAACCCTTATCGCCGAAAAATCGAACATTTTAAGAGGAAAAATTGTGACATTTTTCTTATTTCTGCTCAAAATACAGATTGTGGATACTCGTTAGAACCGTCTCATCAAGGCAGTTCTAACGTGTACCCACAATCTATATTTTGGAGCATAAATAAGAAAAAATAAGGGTTACCCCTGTAAACCCTAGTTTTACTATACAAAAGTGGGGTTCAAGAGGGTTAACATTATATAGGTGTGTATTTCGTGATGATTATTGTATAGTGTGTACTCGAAATGGCTTTCCAAGGAAAAGGCTCATTTTAAAACGGTAAAAACTTAATTCAAAAATGTAAAACTCATATTTTTACTTTTCAATTAATAACATCAATACAACATCATTTTACAATATATATAAAAGCTTATGTTACACTTCAGTTTCTTGCCTTTTATTTGGTGTATAACATAATCGGAATGCACCGTGTAAAGTTTGTGTAAGAATCATTTTAAAAATGATCACTGCCCCATGGTGTAGTTTGTCCTTAGTTGCACCGTATCATGATTATTTTGCAGTCTGCGGTGTAAAAAAAAAAAACGGATGAAATTGTACACTGGTTAGACATTTTACAGTATAGAAGAATGCAGCTGTATCTAATGTATATAAAACTCCTCTGGTTCATCTTCAATAAATTTATAAGTCTGTAGATATGAAGGCGTGAAGCAATTATGCAGTCTTTTAGCATCATGGTCAATCATTTATCTATCAGCAGTTGATATATGTTTAAGAGTAGAATACGCACATACCTTTTATTTGGTGTATAACTTAATAGGAATGCGCCTTGTAAAGTTTGTGTAAGAATCATTTTGAAAATGATCACTGTCCCATGGTGTAGTCTGTCCTTAGTTGCACCGTATCGTGATTATTTTGCAGTCTGGTGAAATTGTACACTGGTTAGACGTTTTACAGTATAGGATAATACATAAATCTTTAAGAAATGCGACCAGAACCGGACTCGAACTGGCGACCCCTTGCCTATCGCATGAGCTAATAATAATAGTAATAATAATAATAGTTCGTATGTCATTACTGACAAAGACCGATCTTAATCATATTTGAGAAATGTTACTCGTATTAGTGTGTTCTAAGATGGCTGATGAGACCGATTCTATCTCTGAACTGTCTGTTTCATATAGAGTAACAGAGGCTAGAGGAAGACAGTTCTGATGGTTATGTCTTCGCTCTGGCTTAGCGCTGTGCGTGCTGTTGCTCAGCTTCACCGATTCATTTTGCCTCATATTCATTGGCACTCCTCCTGATGAGACCTCTCTACTTTGCTCTGTCCTGTACAATTTGTTCCAATGACTGTGTTGGAATGTTGAAATCCCTGAGGGAGGCTTTGGGTCAGGTGAGTCAGGCCTCAGATTTTATGATGGTTCCAGCATAAAGGCTTACTGAGAATTAGAGTATCTAATTCAATGTAATGTTTGTTGGTGCCTGATGCTCTGTCTCTTGTCGGGCCCATCGGAGTCTAACTGTTGGTTTTCTTTTGCTCCAGCATGTCAGTGGTGTCTTGCTTTCGAGTCCTCAGCGTTGTTTCATCACTGTGGTTGCTTGATTATTATGTGTTCACGGAGATGTTGAACTGATTGGTTAGGAGGCCTTCATGCGGACAACAAATTATTTGTCTAAATCGCGACGGAAGTAAGGGCGGGGATTGTGGTCACGTTAAATCGATTTAAGCCCCCCCCCCCCCTTGAATTTGTTTCACTGACCGTTGCAAGGCAGTTATTCTGTCGCGGTTTATTTTTGTTATGGTTTGTCTTTGAGCGCTTGTATCGCTTATATTTTTTGTTTTGGATAGCCATTTGGCCATTTTGTGGGAACATAACTGTCCTTTTGACTTTCCGTTATTGATGTTTCCATTAGGGTCTGTTGTTTCATGTTTGTATTTATTTTCATTTGGTCTCTCTGATAGGAGCTACGGTTTAATTGTATCGATTCCTGATCATTGCCTTCATTTCTATTCTAAGGGTGTCCTTGTAACGCTTCTTCTGACCGCCTTGGGAGCGTTTGCCTATTTATAGTTCTCCATAAAGAATTTTCTTTGGTAAACACTCCTCAGGCATTCTGGTAACGTGGCCTGCCCATCTTAACTGTGCTAATTTCAGAAGACTATGTACACTTTGCTTCCCTGCCCTGTTCAGAACTTCCGTGTCTGGAATCCTGTCTTGTCACTTAATCTTTGTTGGTTTTCTAAGACAGCTTGTATGGAAGTGATTCAGTCTTTTGGCGTGCCGTTTGTAAACTGTCCATGTTTCACATGCATACAATAGTATTGGCAGCACCACAGCTCTGAAGACTTCAAGTTTTGTGTCAAGTATGATTCCACTTCGATCCTAGACATTACCACGTAGTTGGCCTAATGCTGCACTAGTTTTGGCAATCCTGGCATTGACTTCATCATCAATGTGCAATCCCCTTGACAGTGGGCTCCCAAGGTAGGTGAACGTGTCTACCACTTGCAATCTTTGACCTTTCACTGTGATGGCGGGCTCTTTGTAAAGCGTTCCAGGTGCTGGCTTGGCTGATAGACTACTTCAGTCTTTTTGATGCTGACTGTGAGATCATAACTATCACAGGAGTCGGATACTTGATCGATACTTTTTTGGCGTCTTCTTTTCTGTTGGGGCACATTTTGTCATGTCATCAGCAAAGAGGAACCCATCTAGCACCTCTGTCTGTACCTTGGTTTTGGCTTACAACCTTCTGAGATTGAAAAGCTTCACATCCAAGTGATACCTAATAGATATGTCATTGTCACCATCCTGAGAAGCATCTGCGAGCATGGCAGAAAACATCATGCTGAACACACAGCCTTGCTTCACTCAGTTTGTCACAGGGAATGGATCTAAATACTCACCATCATTTTGGATCCGCGCAAGCATACCATCTTGGAATTGTCTCACTATTGCCATAAATTTGGTTGGACATCCAAACTTCACCATGATCTTTCAAAGGCCCTCACGACTGACTTTGTCAAATGCTTTTGGTGAGGTTAACAAAAGCTATGTATATGTCCATATTCTGTTCCTTGCAGCATTTATCTTGCAGCTTCCTTGCTGTGAAGATAATGTTAATTGTTCCTCTGTACTTCTTAAACCCACACTGGCTTTCTAGTAGAAGCCCTGACTGTTCCAGGCGTTCATTCAGTCGGTTAAGTAGGACTCTTGCAAGGACTTTCCCAGCAATTGTCAATAAAGATATGTCACGATGATTGTCACATATCTAAGATTTCCCTTTTCGTTTGAATAGGTGGATGATTGACGCATCCATGAATTCTTGATAGATGGCTTCTTTTCTCCACATCATGTCAAATAACTATGTCAACTTCTGCTTTGTAAATCTCAGCAGGTATTGCATCTGGTCCTGGGACATTGCCAGATGCCAGAAGTTTTATTGATTTCAGTGTTTCAGTAACCGTTGGGAACTTGTCAAGCAGCAGGTTACATTCAATCTGTGGTAGTCTTTTGACAGCATCATCATTGATAGAGGATGGCCGACTAAGAACACTAACAAAGTGCTCAGCCCATTTTTTCAAGATAGCCTCTTTGTCAGTCAGAAGACTAGTTCAATGGTCGTCGACTGAGCTATCTGGGCGCTGATAACATTTCAACTTCGATATAAACTTAGTAAATAAACAGCTCTTCTTATGAAGTACTGGCAAATAAAAATCAAAAATGAGTTCCTTTAAGAGCAATGAAAACATTCATAAGAAAGAAGATGGGTCATACTACGTAGTTTCGGCTAATAAAGCCTCATCAGTGACCCTGTAATGATCCGACAAAGAAATCCAGAGAAAACATATTGCAATTTTGCGAATTTCGAATAGGCAGTCGATTCAAAGACTGATATAAATCAAAATGGGGTCCAAATAATTAAAAACCGGTCTAGAATATGAATCTAAACCAATAATTAAATTCTGATTTCTCAAAATATTCACGCTTATCTCAAAGGATCAAAAGTAAAACATAAACTGCACTATGGTTGATGTACGGGGAGACGTTTTACGGCCGCCACACGGCACAACACCAGCTGCAGTGAAGGCAAATAAAAATCAAAAATGAGTTCCTTTAAGAGCAATGAAAACATTCATAAGAAAGAAGATGGGTCATACTACGTAGTTTCGGCTAATAAAGCCTCATCAGTGACCCTGTAATGATCCGACAAAGAAATCCAGAGAAAACATATTGCAATTTTGCGAATTTCGAATAGGCAGTCGATTCAAAGACTGATATAAATCAAAATGGGGTCCAAATAATTAAAAACCGGTCTAGAATATGAATCTAAACCAATAATTAAATTCTGATTTCTCAAAATATTCACGCTGATCTCAAAGGATCAAAAGTAAAACATAAACTGCACTATGGTTGATGTACGGGGAGACAACCCTGTGTACCGAAGTTGAACTTGACTACTGGTGACATCCCAATAATTTTTAGAATATTCATATCCAACGGCCTTACAAGGAAATCATGCATGCATATGCTAGCACGATAAAATTGAACTTAATATAGATACAGACCAGAATCATAGCCATGCAACAAAATTAAGCAGAGCAGGGATCTCTACTAAAATTGGTTTCCCTGGAAGGAGACTGGGCAAAATTCCATAGGACCCCACGGTATAATATGTCAGTGTAATATTACTACGAATAACATACTTTCCCCGTGAAAACATATACGGTACTATTTGACGACTGGTGCCTTTTTGGCAAAATACATGAAACACAGACATATAGCCGCCTACTGTAGGGCGAACAACACCGTTTTATATCCTCTAGTCATACGATAAATGAAACATGTGAAATATTTGGCCGTACCATATATCATCTAAAATAATTGAGTCGCGCTGGCTTTACCATTAATCTTCTAAAATAATTTAGTAACGCTGAAGCACAAGATAAGCTTCAACATTATCCATCTCGTAACAGTCGCACGGATGTATCGTAATGACGGCAGCAAAATTAGAAGCTGAATTTCATTGAAAAAAAAAAAACAACGAGAGGGCCATGATGGCCCTGGATCGCTCAGCTGATCCATATTGTGCAAACGAAATTGTAGGTAATATATGAAGCATTGGAGAGTTTGAGCAATTTTGGTTGGACCCAAGAAACATTTCTGAGAAATTGATTTTCAAAACCAGTCTGGCTGTTTAAGAGTAGAAGTCATTTTGAGAAGTATAAGTCATTTTTCATGATTTGACATCACAAGTCCTGCCGCCCAATGAAACAAATGGGTTTAAATGCAAAGACGGTTCCACTCGCACCACTTTGCCTGGGCAGGCTAAGACCTTCAAAGTGGTTTATCAATACTCATGTAGAAGCACGTTGCCGCCAAGCCCTGATGGGTGGGGGCCAAAACTTTCAAAAGACGTGTGTCTCTAAAAAGAAGCAATTTATAGGAATGTTCCATGGGTGACCCTCAAACAAAATTGCTCAAAATATTTTGCTTAACTGAGTATGATGGCCACCAAGGCTAAAAACCTCAAACCTCATCCTTGTGAAATAATTTCAGACTCCATCCGCTTAGAGGATCTAAGCCTGCCAAGGAACCGTAGTGCGAGGCGGACCGTCCATGCTAATAAACCCTACTGGTTTCATTGGGCGACAGGGCTTGAGATGTCATTTCATCTCAATGTCGGGTAAAAGTCCCACAAAATTGGAAGCAGCGTCTCCAAAATGACGTTTACAGTGTTGACGGGGACGTTAAACCTCAAATCAACCAACCAAACCATCCACTCGTTAAGGAGAAGTCGTTTAAAGTTTTTTTTCTATTTTATCTCTGGTGGCCATCTTGTTCAACCGAGCGGAACAGTCTGTGCAATTTTGGTGGAGGGTCACCCAAGGAACATTCCTGTGAAATATTTTCAAAATTCATACACTCATTAAGGAGGAGAATTCGTTTGAGGGTTTTTTAATTTTTAGCCAAAATAGCCGTCTTGTTCATCTGAGCGGAACAATGTGAGCAATTTTGGTAGAGGGTCACCGAAGCAACATTTCTGTGAGGTAATTTCAAAATCCACTCACTGGTTAAGGAGAAGTAGTCGTTTAAATATTTTTTTTTTCTATTTTTAGCTCTGGCGCCATCGTGTTCACCGGAGCGGAACAGTTTGGGCAATTTTGGCAGAGGGACACCCAAGGAACATTCCTGTGAACTATTTTTAAAATCCATCCGGCGGAGAAGTCATTTGAAGGTTTTGTCCATTTTAGCGCTGACAGCCATCTTGTTCAACCGAGCGGAACGTTTGAGCTATTTTGGTAGAGTGTCACCCAAGGAACATTCCTGTGAAGTAATTTCAAAATCCATCCACTTGTAAAGGAGACGAAGTCGTTTAAAGGTTTTTTTTTTTTTTTTTTTTTTCTATTTAAGCTCCGGTGGCCATCTTGTTCAGCCGAGCGGAACGGTTTGAGCAATTTTGGTAGAGGTTCACCCAGGAACATTCCTTAAAGTAATTTCAAAATCCATCCAATGGTTAAGAAGAAGAAGCCGTTTGAAGGTTTTTCTATTTTTAACTCTAGTGGCCATCTTGTTCTCCCGAGCGGAACGGTTTGAGCAAGTTTGGTGGAGGGTCACCCAAGGAACATTCCTGTGAAGTAATTTCAAAATCCATCCACTGTTTAAGGAGAAGAAGTCATTTAAATGTTTTTTTTCTATTTTAGTTCTGGATGAAATTGTGTTCATTCGAGTAGAACGGTTTAAACAATTTTGGTAGAGGGTCACCCAAGATACATTCCTGTGAAGTAATTTCAAAAACAATCCACTGGTTAAGGAGAAAAAGTCGTGTAAAGGCTTTTCTATTTTTAGCTCTAGTGGCCATCTTGTTCACCCGAGCGGAACGGTTTGAGCAATTTTAGTAGAGGGTCACCCAGACACCAAAGGAACATTCCTGTGAAGTAATTTAAAAATCCATCCACTGGTTAAGGATAAATCATTTAAAGGTGTTTTTTATTATTTTTAGCTCTTTTTATGTGTGTTCACGGAGATGTTGCACTGATCAGTTAGGAGGCCTTCATGCGGACTGAACAAATTATTTGTCTAAATTGCAACGGAAGTAAGGGCGAGGATTGTGGCCACGTAAAATCTATTTAAGCCCCACGGTGGAATTCGATTCCGCTGACCGTTCCAAGGCGATACTTCTGTCGCGGTTTATTTTTGTTAGGGTTTGTCTTTGGGTGTTTGTGTCCCTTATATTATTTTATTTTGGATAACCTATAGGCCATTTTGTGGGAAAGTAACTGTCCTTTTGGCTTTCCGGTGTTGATGTTTCCATTGGGGTCTGTTGTTTCATGTTTGTGTTTCTTTCCCTTTAGTGTCTCTGATGGGAGCTTTGAGTTAATTGTATCGATTTCTGATCATTGTCTCCACTTCTATTTTGTTCACCCGACCGGAACGGTTTGAGCAATGTTGGTAGAGGGTCACCCAAGAAACATTCCTGTGAAATAATTTCAAAAACCATCCACTGGTTAAGGAGAAGTTGTTTTAAGGTTTTTCTATTTTCAGCTCTGGTGGCCATCTTGCGGAACAGTTTGAGCAATTTTGGTAGAGGGTCACCCAAGGAACATTCCTGTGAAATAATTTCAAAATCCATCCACTGGTTAAGAAGAAGTCGTTTAAAGGTTTTTTTTTTCTATTTTTTGCTCTGACGACCATTTTGTTCACCCGAGCAGAAAGGTTTGAACAAGGAGCATTCCTGTGAAACAATTTCAAAATTCATACACTGATTACGGAGAAGTCGTTTAAAGATTTTTTTTATTATTTTTAGCTCTGGCGGCCAGCTTGTTCACCCGAGCGGAACAGTTTGAGCAATTTTGGTAGGGGGTCACCCAAGGAGTGAGTGTTTGAGTTTTACGTCCCACCAACAGCTAAGGTCATACGGAGACGGGACCTCGGTTTAAAGACTCATCCGAAAGTCTGGAGAAGCCCGGGATCGATCCTGCGACCCCTGGTTTACAAGGCGAGTAGCGTAACCACTACACCACGGAGGCTTCTAGGGTCAACCAAGTAACATTCCTATGAAATATTTTCAAAATCTGTCTAGCAGTTCTGGAGAAGAAGTCTTTTAAAGCAAAAGTTGACGACGGACGCCGACGAACGACGGACAAAGACCGATCACAAAAGCTAGCCTTCAGCACTTCGTGCCCAAGTGAGCATAAAAAAACCACAAAACCTGAAAATGCTAATATGGTGAATTTTTCCATTCTCAGCCTCATAGAGCACATGGCTTCTGGGGTGGTAATTTTTAAGAAGTTTTCTTTCCTATATTTTCCCCTTTTGTTTTCCATGGCAACAAATGAAAATAAGCAGTGGGCCAAAAATCATATGACAGATATGAAATTGCTTAAGGATCATTAATTTGAAAGTTTTGTCATAATACCTGCAAAGGCTTGACAGTAACTATCATATGGGCCCCGTCAAGCGATTTTGGTACTTATCGCCTATGCGAGCAGCGAAGGTTCAGGCGAGCCTGCGCATCCGCGCAGTCTCGCCAGAACCTTCGCTGCTCGCTCATACAAGCAGTGAATCAAGAGGAACCTTCAGACAGAAAGCCATATCCCTGGCCCCTCTGAATGGCTGGGCATGCGCAGTTAAAACTTGTCATGACGGAATGCTCGAAGACCCAAATTCGCTCGGCACGGCTCATATTTTTGTTCAATTATCCTCATTATAAGTCTCTATCCCTGGTCGGGCCCATCGGAGTCTAACTGTTGGTTTTCTTTTGCTCCAGCATTTCAGTGGTTTCTTGCTGTCGAGTCCTCACGGTTGTTTCATATCTGTGGTTCTTTGATTATTTGTGTTCACGGAGATGTTGCACTGATGAGTTAGGGGGCCTTCATGCGGACTGAACAAATTATTTGTCTAAATCGCGACGGAAGTAAGGACGAGGATTGTGGCCACGTAAAATCGATTTAAGCCCCCCCCCCCCCTTCCCCCCCCCCCCCCACAGTGGAATTTGTTTCCGATGACCGTTCCAAGGCGGTTCTTCTGTCGTGGTTTATTTTTGTTATTGTTTATGTTTGGGTGTTTGTGTCGCTTATATTATTTTATTTTGGATAGCCTATTGGCCATTTTGTGGGAAAGTAACTGTCCTTTTGGCTTTCCGCTGTTGATGTTTCCATTAGGTCTGCTGTTTCATGTTTGTATTTCTTTCCCTTTGGTGTCTCTGATGGAAGCTGTGGGTTAATTGCATCGATTCCTGATCATTGCCTCCACTTCTATCAAGAAAAAAATCTAAAATTGCCATAGCATCCAAACGAAAGAACCGAATTTAATAAAAAACAAAACAAAACAAAAAAAAAAACAACATAAAACCTGTAAGGACTGCAATGGTGAATATTTCATTAAATTCGCAGCCTCATAGAGCATATGGTTTCCGAGATAATTTATTAAGTGTTATTTTTTCTGTTTTTTTTTTTTTTTTTTTTTTTTTTGGAATTTTGGTTTCTATGACAACCAAAAAAAAATCTAAAAATTGTATCGCAGATTGAGGAGATGTATGAAAGTTTTGCCCAAATATCTATAAAGGTCTGGCGGTAAATGCCATTTTTCAATTTCCCCGAATTTTTGCCATATCGACTAAAAAAAGAACCGAATTTCATAAAAAAAAAATACAAAGGCATATATGGTGAATATTTCCATAAAACCTCATCCTCATAGAGCATATGTTTTCTGAGGAGATGTTAGTCAGTGGGCATCACGAAAACACGCCTATATTATTTTGACCCCCTTGAATCCCACTTTTATACAGCAAAACTGGGGTTTACGGGGATATACATTATTTTTCTTATTTCTGCTCGAAAATATGGATTGTCGGTACTCGTTAGAACCGTCTCTATGAGGCGGTTCTCACGAGTACCAAAAATCTATATTTTGAGCAGAAATAAGAAAATAATTGGAAGTTTTCATCTGATTTTTATCCCCCGACCGAATAGGTTCGGGGGATATAGCGATCAGCCTGGCGTCCGTCCGTCTGTCCGTCCGTCTGTCCGTCCGTCCGTCCGTCCGTAGACGCAACCTTGTGATGGCCATAACTCCTATACCCTTTGAGATTCATTGATGGTTATTGGCACACTTGTTCACCAGGCCGAGACGGCGTGTCATGCGCAAGAACCAGAACTCTGGATACAATACTTTTTTAGTTATCTCCCCTTTTAATAAAATAGAATGACTACTTTGTGATGGCCATAACTCCAATACCCTTTGAGATATATTGATGGTACCTGGCACAGTTGTTCACAAGGCTGAGACGGCGTGTCATGCACAAGAACCACAACTCTGGTTGCCATGGTTTGTGAGTTATCTCCACTTCCAATAAAATAGACTGACAACCTTGTGATGGCCACAACTCCTATACCCTTTGAGATACATTGATGGTTCTTGGCACAATTGTTCACAAGGCTGAGACGGCGTGTCATGCGCAAGAACCAGAACTCTGGATGCCATACTTTTTTAGTTATCTCCCCTTTAAATAAAATAGAATGACTACTTTGTGACGGCCATAACTCCAATACCCTTTGAGATATATTGATGGTACCTGGCACAGTTGTTCACAAGGCTGAGACGGCGTGTCATGCACAAAAACCAAACTCTAGTTGCCATGGTTTTGGAGTTATCTCCCCTTCCAATAAAATAGAGTGACAACCTTGTGATGGCCATAACTCCTATATCCTTTGAGATTCATTGATGATTCTTGGCACAAATGTTCACAAGGCTGAGACGGCGTGCCATGCGCAAGAACCAGAACTCTGGATGCCATACTTTTTTAGTTATCTCCCCTTTTAATAAAATAGAATGACTACTTTGTGATGGCCATAACTCCAATACCCTTTGAGATATATTGATGGTACCTGGCACAGTTGTTCACAAGGCTGAGACGGCGTGTCATGCTCAAGAACCACAACTCTGGTTGCATTGGTTTTGGAGTTATCTCCCCGTCCAATAAAATAGAGTGACAACCTTGTGATGGCCATAATTCCAATACCCTTTAAGATATATTGATGATACCTGGCACAGTTGTTCGCAAGGCCTAGACGGTGTGTCATGCACAAGAACCACAACTCTGGGTGCCATGGTTTTTTAGTTATCTCCCCTTCCAATAATATAGAATATCACTACCTTGTGATGGCCACATCTCCAACACTCTTTGAGATATATTGATGATACTTGGTACAGTTGTACATGAGGTTAAGCAGGTATGTCACATGCAAGAACCACAACTCTTGGTGCTCTTGTTTTTTAATTATCTCCCCTGACAATATAACCTTGTGATGGCCATAACTCCAATATCCTTTGAGATATATTGATGGTACTTGGCACAATTGTATACAACGTTGAGACGGCGCTTCATGTCTAAGAACCACAACTCTGGGTGCCATGATATTTGAGTTATCTCCCCTTCCAATATAACAATATGACAACCTTGTGATCATCGTACCTACAATACCCTTTGAGACATATTTGTGGTACTTGATGCAGATGTACATGAGGTTAAGCAGGTGTGTCATGCTCAAGAATTACAACTCTAGGTGCTCTGGTTTTTTAGTTATCTCCCCTGGCAATATAACCTTGTGATGGCCATAACTCCAACACCCATTGAGATATATTGAAGGAACTTGGCACAATTGTATACAAGGTAAAGAAGGGATGTCATGTGCAAGAACCACAAGTGTTGGTGCTGTGGTATTTGAGTTATCTACCCTTCCAATATAACAGTATGACCAGCTTGTGATCACCATATCTCCAATACCTTTTGAGACATATTGATGGTACTTTGTACAGAAATACATGAGCTTAAGCAGGCATGTCATGCGCAAGAACCACATTTCTGAGTGCCCTGGTTTTTTAGTTATCTCCCCTTACAGTATAATCTTGTGATGGCCATAACTGCAATACTTTTGTGATATATTGCTGGTTTAATTCTGGTGCACTTTCTATTGGTGAACAATCTTCTGAAGGCCATATTGGCTTTTGGTCGGGGGATTTGCCATCTCTTCCGATGGCTATTTTTTCATTTTTTGGCGATAAAAGTTGCAATATATTTGAATAGGCGTGTTTTCGTAATGGTCTAAAATCCTATGGCAGATAAAGGATTGCTTGAGGAACATCTCTATGAAAATGTAAATTTTTTTACATTACGATTACACACCCGTATGACATAGAGCATTTTTTCACACTTTCAAAATGGCTACTTTTCTAACGAAATCATTTTTTTTATTATTTTTACTTCAAACATAGGTTGTGGGTGCTCGTTAGAACCGCCTCATTGAGGCGGTTCTAACGGGTACCAACAACCTGTGTCTTGGAGCAGAATTAAGAAAAATAGTGTTTACCACCGTAAACTCCAGGTTTCCCTATATAAAGTGGTGTTTATGGGGGTGTTGATTACACGGACACGTTCACGTCATGTTTATTTTCAAAATATCTGCAAAGGCTTGGTGGAAATTGCCATTATCCCAATTATAAGCCTATTGAAACTCTAAGTTGCAACCAAACTAATGAGCCTATGTTCATAAAAAGAACACAATGAGGCGGTTCTAATGAGCATCCACAACCTATGTTTGCTGTATAAAAAAGAAAAATATCACGGATTTTCACAATCTATGTATGGGAGCAGAAATACAAAAAATAGTGTATACGAATGTAAACCCACATTTTCTCTAAATATAGTGGGGTTTAAGGAGGTGAACATTTCACTGACATGTTCACATGATGGGAACATAAACTTAGACAGATTGCAACCTTCCCTGCTCAGAGTTGAAGTTCTTTGGCAATGACCACTCATATGGCGCCTTGCGAAGACTCAGACTGCGCACACATCTCTTATTTGTGTGGCCCATAAATAAATCAGGTGGGCCGCCATTGGTTTGACTCCTACGTCGCTGTAATCAAAAGGTTCCGCGGAAGATCAGTTGGCTTTAACTTCGTCTAGGCGTGCCTCCGTGGCTTAGTGGGCAAGAGTACTCACTCTTAATCATTAGGTCACTCACTGTTGTGGTTCGAGCCAGGTTCGGATCACATGTGAGGCGCCAAGTTCTGCAACTGAAGGCTAGGGTCAGGTGGTTTTTCTCCGATAAACCGGTTTTCTTGAAAATCTTGAAATGTCCGTAAAACCAAAATCAATAATAATAGTAATTATTATTATTATTTTAACACACATAATAATAAAAATAAAATTATTACAATATTAATCATAACAAGTTGGCTGCTTTTAAAAAGCATCCAATGGGTTTTGTCTTGTCTATCTAAATTATGATGTGAACAAACGAATATCATCATTTCATAATTTATCCATTGAAAGTTTTTTTTATTTTTAGCTCACCTGTCATGTAATGACGAGGTGAGTTTTTAGGATCACTTTTCGTCCGTCGTGCGTGCGTGCGTCTGTCCGTCCGTAAACAATTTCTTCAAACGACATCTCCATCTAAACCACTGATTGGATTTTGACCAAACTTCACAGGAACGATCCTTAGGTGGTCCTCTTTCAAAGTTATTCAAATGGTTCCGGTCCATTGCACATGAAGGTCACTTGAGCCAAAAACAGATTTTTTAATGAAAATTTAAAACATATTCTCCTCTGAATGCCGCAAGGACCAGGCCTTCGATATTTGGTGTGTAGCTTTATCTAGTGTAGCTCTACCAAGATTGTTCAAATTATAGTCATGGGGCCAAAAATGCCCCCGCCCCGAGGCCCTTTGGTTTTACATAGACTTGCATACGGAAAAGCTTTAAATATCTTCTTTTCTGAAACCAGAAGGCTCAGGTGATTGATATTTAGCATGAAGCTTCGTCTTGTGGACCTCTACCAAGATTGTTCAAATTATAGCTCTGGGACAAAAAAGGCCCCGCCCCGGGGCCCCTTGGATTTACATTGACTTATATAGGAAAAAATCTTAAAACATTTTCTCCTCTTAAACCGCAAGGCCCAGGTCTTTGATATTTGGTGTGTAGCTTCATCTACTGGACCTCTACCAAGATTGTTCAAATTTTAGCCCTGGGGCCCTTTGGTTTTACATTGACTTATATTGGGAAAACCTTAAAAAATCTACTTGTCTGAAACCAGAAGGCTTTGATGTTTGATATTTGGTATGAAGCTTCGTCCTGTGGACCTTTATCAAGATTGTTCGAATTATAGCCCTGGGTCCAAAATGCCTCCGCCCTGGCCCATTTTGTTTTACATTGACTTATATAGGAAAAATCTTAAAAAATCTTCTCCTCTGAAACCACAAGGCCCAGGTCTTAGATATTTGGTGTGTATCTTCATCTAGTGAACCGCTACCAAGATTTTCAATTTAAAGCCCTGACGCCAAAAATGCCCACAACGCGGAGCCCTTTGGTTTTACAAAGACTTATATAGGAAAAAACTTTTAAAAAAATCCTTCTCTGAACCGCAAGGCCCAGGTCTTTGATATTTGGTTTGAAGCTTCATCTAGTGGACCTCTATCAAGACTGTTTAAATTATAGCCCTGGGGCCAAAACATGCCCCCGCTCCGGGGCCCTTTGGTTTTACATTGACTTATGTAGGAAAATAAAAAAAATCTTCTCCTCTGAAACCGCTAGGCCCAGGTCTTTGATATTTGGTGTGTAGCTTCATCTAGTGGATTTTTATCAAGATTGTTCAAATTATAGCCCTAGGGCAAAAAATGCCCCAGCCCTGAAGCCCTTTGGTTTTACATTGACTTATATAGGGAAAACCTTTCAAATTCTTCTTGTCTGAAACCAGAAGGCTTAGGTGTTTGACATGTGGTATGAAGCTTCGTCTTGTGGACTTCTATCAAGATTGTTCCAATAATAGCTTGGGGCCAAGATGCCCCTCCCCCGGGGCCCTTTGGTTTTACATTGACTTATATGGGAAAACCTTTAAAAATCTTCTTGTCTGAAGCCAGAAGGCTCAGTTTCTTTATATTTGGTATGAAGCTTTGTCTCGTGGACCTAGACCAAGACTGTTCAAATTCTTGGCTGAAAATGGCCCTGCCCTGGGGCCCACAGGTTTTATTAGGCCTTTACAACCTCCCTCAAGATAATGCAAATTATAGTCCTGGGGCCAATAACGGCCATCCCCAGGGCCTACTTGTTACACTATGGATCAGGTGAGCGATCCAGGGCCATTATGGTCCGCTTGTTTAAATAATACATTCCTAGAACTGTCGAAAAAGAACTTGAAAATAAAAGTGATAAGTTTGTCGCCTTTGAATCCGGGTTAAAGACAAGAAGGGCTGGGTAGTGCTGACTAACCTTTGGACCAGTATCACACACTATGCATAAAATAAATCTACATTTGATATGGTTTGGGGTGTATTAAATCTTCCAAATTCTAGCGCAAAACTTGATAGATAAAATGTATGTCCGTGATTTCAACCTTAAGCCCACTGGGATTAAGCTATCTATCAATGATCTTAATGAATTCAAGAAGGTCAGTTGTCAGTTTTAAACGAAAGAATGTACACTGTGATTAATTAGCGGGAAGATAATTGCAAGAGTTCTTTTAAACTGATTGTAGGAACACATTGAACAGTTTGTTTGTTCGTTTGTTATGAAGTTTAACGGCCTAGTCAACACTATTTTAGGTCATTTTTGAGCCGGTCAGTTTACCAATCCACACTTTTCGTGGACAGGCTTAAACGCAAGCGGGTAACCAGTACAGTGCACATTCTTTCACACGAAACTGAAAACTGCCCATCAGCGGAATGGAGAGAATGACCGTAGACAAGATTTCTTGATCAATCTCCACAGAGAATGTTGCCGACCCCGGCAGGTATCGAACCCGCGTCCTCCTGATCACCAGTCAGACGCACATCCGACTGAGCTACCGAGGCTGGCTAAACAACACATTTAACTGTTAGAAGCTTCTACCTGCTCACCATTGTGAATTCAAGAAGAAAATTAATAACAATTAAATAAAATTAATAATTAATTAACATGTTTTTCACTAAAAGGCCGCTTCAAAAAATATACCAGATTCATAATGTGAACCTCTACGTGGTTTATGTTGACATAACAAAAGCATATGGCACACTCAGTCGAAATGGACTTTGGCAAATTGTAACAAAGGAAGGTTGTCTGGCCAAGTTCATATAAAGGATGCATTAGTTCAACCATGGTGTACTTGCCCGGTTCCTGGATGGCAAGCTTTCTGAACAATTGCATGCGACTAATGGAGACAAGCAAGACTTGTGTTAGTGCCAACGCTCTTCAGTATGATGCTTTCTGTCATGCTCATAGATTGTTTTAAGATGGCGACTTACCTATTAGGTACGCTTTGATAGGGATTTATTCAACCTAAGAGGGTTGCAAGATAAATCCAAAGTGCAGACAGAAGTCTTAGACGAGTTCCCTTTCGCTGATGAAATGGCAAAGGGTGTTCCAACAGAAACCATGAAAAAAAAAAAAAAAAAAAAAAAAACACTCAGGATCAAGTATATCTGATTTGCTAACGTTACGTTTAAAAGTTGAATATCCATAACTAACCAGGTTTATTCTAATTTTTGCTACGTCTGCGATTTTAGGGACTATAAAACTAGTATGAGAATAAGGGGTGGTTTTTTAACATCGGTTTCCGCCAGACGCCCCTCGCCCAAGGTCCTTTAACGTTTAATGTTTATATTTGTGAGTATCTTTTAACTTCAGTTTGTATCATTCGGTGCGGAAAATTTTATCAACAATGCATACATGCTCATATAAATGTTACAATGAGGGCCATTCGAAGACTGGCACTCGTGTCAAATATTTAATCCTCTTGAAATAAAGTTATTATTATTATTATTATTATTATATTGGTGAGACAGCTATAATCTCACAGTCAGTATAAAAATATATGGTGGTATATCAGCCGGCACCTGGACAGCCTTACAATGAGAATATCATCACAATTAACGGTCAACGGTCGGTTGTAAATTCTAGACAAGGTCGCGTACATTGGGATTACATTGTCAAAGAGTTGTGTACATTGATGATGAAGTCAAAGTCACAACTGTCAAAGCTAGCAGAGCATGTAGCCGACTATGTGAAACTATTGGGATCGAATTGAAACCAGGCTTGACACAAAGCTGGATGTCTACACTACCAACACTATTATACGCGTGTCAACATTGGACAGATTACCAACGGCATTTAAAAAAATGAACGTCTTCTATTTAAGCTGTTTTCTAAAGATTATGTCGCAAGACAGGATTCAGGCACAAAAGTCCTGAAAGGGCAGAGTTGCAGAGTGTAGATACTGAGTATAAAACTGGCACAATTAAGATAAGCTGGTCATGTTATCGAAATGCCTGATGAACATCTGCCGAAGAAAATCCACTGTGGAGAACTACAAATGGGAAAACGCCCCCATGGTAGAGGGTAGACAGAAGACGCGATACAAGGACACTGTCTACACAATTTTCAAGTACCTCAGCATTCCAGTTGAGTGCACATGACCGAGCAAAGTGCAAGGCCCAATAAGAAGGGATACTGGTGTGTATGAAGCAAAACGAATCAGTGAAGCCGAACAGAAACGTTCTCGGAAAGACGGAGCTAAGGCATCAACGACTATGCTCTACATGTCCCCGAGTGTTCAGAGCCAAGATCGCCCATATCAGCCATCATAGAACACAAAGTCTTTCTTTTGTTTCGGTGGCTTAGGAGATTTGGTTTTATTTATCGCATTTGCACAATGCTATACTGTTTGATTTACTCTGTGCGCAAGCAGGACAAAATTAGAACTTTAGCCTAAATGACACACTTGACAAAATAACATCTTAAGCGTCAATGACGAGATTCGGTCCCATTATCTCATACACGGGTATTTCTAACAACTACTTAAGTCAAACTCAATTACGTTAAATCGATTTTAGCCCCCCTGCAAAAAAAAGTTACTGTTGGTTTTCTTTTGCTCCAAGCATTTCAGTGGTTTCTTGGTGTCGAGTCCTCGCCGTTGTTTCATCTCTGTGTTTGTTTGTTTTTTCTGTGTTCACGGAGATGTTGCACTGATAAAAGGACAGTATTTTCAAAGAACTCATAGCTTCGTGTGAGTCTTCAACATTGTAATCCAGAATAACTCTACATGCGCGTTTTTGAAGCCGATAAATTTTCGTTTTATTAGATTCTGAAGTGCTACCCCATACAATGTTACAAAAATCAATGTGAGGTTGTATGTATGATTTGTAGAATTGAATACGATGAGTTTGTGATAAAAAACTTTTAATTTTAGACAAAAGCCATAAAATTAAAAGTTTTTTATCACAAACTCATCGTATTCAATTCTACAAATCATACATACAACCTCACATTGATTTTTGTAACATTGTATGGGGTAGCACTTCAGAATCTAATAAAACGAAAATTTATCGGCTTCAAAAACGCGCATGTAGAGTTATTCTGGATTACAATGTTGAAGACTCACACGAAGCTATGAGTTCTTTGAAAATACTGTCCTTTTATGATCGATTGTTCCTTAGAAAAGCAAAGTTTATGTTTAAGGTATACAATGAGCTGACACCTGTATATATTTCTGAAAAATTTATATTGAGAAATGAAATTAATACGTCTGTTAATCTAAGATCATCAGCATCTTGCTGTTTCATTCCTCCTCAACCTAAAAAGGAATGCTTTAAGCAAAGCATGCATTATTCAGGATGTTTCATATGGAACAGTTTACCTAAAGATATTAAATGTGCTCCAACTCTTGAAACTTTTCACAACCGATGTGTGAAATGGCTAACGAAATAACTAGTCTATGTTAGCCCCTGTGATTAAAATACATATGAACTGGTAAAGGTTTCACAGTCTTCCTGTACATTTTTTTTTTTTTTTTGTGTTTAGTAATTTTATGTCTTATTTTGTATGTAATTGAATTACTATACCTGAATTGCAATAGTCTCTTCCTAGCTTCTTAGCAAGCAGTTGGGAAACATTGTTACTTTTACCTTGTTAGGATTATTCTGAGATGCCCAATCATATTTGCATGATGAGCATATCGAGTTTCTATCCTGGATCAGACTCAAATAAACTGAGTTCAATAATTTGTTGAGCATGTCACAGTACATATGCATTGTGCATCTTCTGTATACTTTGTACTTGTTTTATATTGTACAGAACTGTTTATTATGTACATTTGTATCATATCTTGAGGGCCTCATGGAAGATTAGCTTCACTTGTATGCTAAATGTAGTCACCCTCGTAAAATAAAGTCTTTACTTACTTACTTACTTACTTACTGATGAGTTAGGAGGCTTTCGTGCGGACTGAACATTTTTTTTTGTCTAAATCGCGACGGTTGTAAGGACGAGGATTGTGACCACGTAAAATCGATTTAAGTCCAGTGGAATTCGTTTCACTGGCCGTTCCAAGGCGGTTCTTCTGTCGCTGTTTATTTTTGTTATGGTTTGTCTTTGAGTGTTTGTATCGCTTATATTATTTCTATTTATTTATTTATTTTTTTTTTTTTTGATCATGGCCATTTTGTTGGAAAGTAACTATCCTTTTGGCTTTCCCCTATTGATGTTTCCAATAGGGTCTGTTGTTTCATGTTTGTGTTTCTTTCCCTTTGGTGTCTCTGATGGGAGCTGTGGGTTAATTGTTTCGATTCCTGATCATTGCCTTCACTTCTATTTTACTGACCATTCCAGTTTATTGTTATAGTCTGGCTTTGCATGTATGTACTGCTAATATTATTCTATTTTTGATAGCGGTTTGGCAATTTTGTAGGAACTGTCCTTTTGGCTACCGTTTGTGACGTTTTAATTATGATGTTGTTTTCTGTTGGTATTTCTTTCCCTTTGATGTCTTGGATGTGAGCTAATTGTATCGATTTCTGCTCATTTCCATGATCATTCTATTACCTATAGAATCTTGTTTGGGTTTGGCAAACAATGTAGACCCAGATCAGACGCCACAGAACGCAGCGTCCGATCAGGGTCTACACTGTTTGCATAAAATACTGGAATTTAAGGGTTGACTAAATCAGTCTAAGCTCAGTTCAGAACTATTTTCCCAGCCAACTCTCAATCGACCCACTAGCGCTGTCAGTGCTTTGATTTCTACAGGGAAACCTTTCAACGTTAACTATTGGAATGGGGTCTATTTGTGTTATCTAGGGTATCTTGAAGGTGACATGGGGCGATTTGACTGGTCGATAATGCTTCATAGTGTAGATTATATTTTCTTGTCCTTTGGGATCATTGATTCCATTGTGGAATTTTGAAAATATCTGAGGGTCACTGATGAGGCCTAATTGGCCGAAACTAGCTAGTCTAGCCCAGAAAACATGTACACTCCATATTTTTCACTTCTGTGGTGTATTCCTTGCTTCCAAAGGATAACACTTTTATAGAACATATTGAACTTCACTACAGCTGGTGTGTGGGAATGTGTGGCGACGGTAAAACGTCTCCCTGCCCTACATCATAGTGTAGATTATATTTTCCTTGCTTCCAAAGGATAACCCTTTTATAGAACATATTTAAAAAAGTAATAATAATATTTCATAGAACTGCATAGAAAATAATAATGTATTATTACAGAAACACCAAAGAAGGTCATAACTAGAAATCGCAAAATTTGTCCCCATGTTTATGATGTAAACCATGCGGAAATTACTGCTAGGAGTAAGAAATCATTGTTTGTGTGTGTGTGTGTGTGTGTGTGTGTGTGTGTGTGTGTGTGTGTGTGTGTGTGTGTGTGTGTGTGTGTGTGTGTGTGTTTTTACTATTTAGATTTACTTCATTTTCGGTAGTTCGGAACCACTTTTTCGGTATTTTGGTAGACTGTTCTCGGTAATTTCATGGACCGTAGTTTATTAATCTGATTGGTCTATAAGGTCACGTGCCCCTCCATGGAACAATTAAAATCTGGTCATTAGACCCGGCTTACTCGCCTCATGGCGACCAAACTAATAATAAACAAGTCAACCCCACCTTTGATAAACTTTACGTAAAAAGCAAATATCAAATACACTATTTTAACATCACGAAAACTACCCTATATAATTTTGACCCCCTTGAACCCTACTTTTATACAGTAAAACTGGGGTTTACAGGGGTAAACCTTATTTTTCGTATTACTGTTCTAAAACATAGATTGTGGGTACTCGTTAGAACCGCCTCTAGAACCGCCTCGATGAGGCGGTTCTATCGAGGCGGTTCTAACGAGTACCTACAATCTATATTTTGAGAAGACATAAGAAAAATATCACAATTTTTCATCTAAAATTTTCGAGTGTTACGTGGTAAAATTTACAATGTATTTGTATAGGCGTGTTTTCGTGATGCGAAGTCATGAAAAGCAAACTGTAAATGGGAGACTAAATAAATAAATAGAGGATATTTACTTTTTTGAGATAAATATAAAAAATATTTCATCGAGTGTGATGAAAATTCTGATGTTTTCAACACACGAGATGAAATATTTTTGATATTTATCGAAAAAAAAGTAAATTTTCTTTTTATTTGATAATATTTTAGGACACCTACTGTAATTGATCTATCAGTTCTTACGTCACAATTTTTGACTTGGCTATGACGTATACAGTCGCCATTTTTAATACAGCATTTTTACAGTTCAGAGAATGCTTTTCAAGGTATTTTACAGAATTATTTTATAGATAACGTATGAATTTTGGCGAGAAAATAGTCCGGGCTGCTACTGTGAAAATAACATGGTCATGTTATTCTTCACAGTGTGAAAATATCATTTATATTTTCACAGTGTGAAAATATCACTTTTATTTGTTTCAGATATGCACTGATTTCACTGCTATGTATTTAATAAATAAATTAATTCATTAGTAAATAAATAAACACAGAGAAATAGACGAATAAAATATTACCCTTTTCACTTTTCCTCTTACAAATCGTTCACCAGTGTCTGTATCGAAATATACTTTGTCTGTAAAACGCCTACTGAACGAAGCAATTTCAATTTATATAATTATAATGACAGAGTATTAGAATTTTTTTAAAGGAGACCATCTGTTGCCTGATAAAATGAGTCATATATAAGTTCAACGTGGTATTTTCAGGAATAACGACAACGTATTCAAGTGAAATACTGCATTCTCTTATGCAAACACGCCTTTACAAATACATTGTAAACTTTGTCGACGAAAACATGAAAATTTTAAGATGAAAAATTGTCGTATTAAGGTTTACCCCTGTAAACCCCAGTTTTACCATATAAAAGTGGGGTTCAATGGGTACATTATATGTGTGTTTTCGTGAAGGTTACTTTTTGGAAGAAAATATATGATTTTTTATCTTACTTATACTCCAAATATAGGTGCTCGTTAGAACCGCCTCATTTCTAACAAATAACCACAACCTATGTCAAGAAGCAGTATTAAGAAAATAATGTATTACCCCCGTAAACCCATGTTTTCTCTGTATCAAGTGGGGTTTAGCGGTTAGTTCATTTCACGGACGTGTTTCGTGATGACGTATCATTTACAGGTCATCATGAAAACACGTCTATGCGAATTTTACCCTCTAAAATCCCACTTTTATATCGAGCCCCCGCAATCTATGGGTTGAGCAAAAATAAGAAAATTATCACAATTTTTCATCCTAAAATTTCCATTTTTGACGGGACAATTGATAATGTATTTGTATAGGCATGTGTTCGTGACGACAACGAAAACGCGTCATTGCGACATGCTGCATTCTTTAATATATCCGAAAAGGAGTTTTGTTTTTTCTTGTGAAAGTTCGTACATGTATTTATGCACTAATCATAGGTTGCGGGTGTTCGTAAATAAACGCCTCAGTCTAACCAGTACCCACTGAATACCGCTTTAAATCCCAGCCAATGACGGGCCTCCGTGGCCTTGTGGATAAGAGCGCTGACTCTTAATCATTGTGGTTCGAGCCTCGCTCGGGTCACATGTGAGACGCAAAGTTCTGCAACGGAAGGTCAGGTGGTTTTTTTCTGGGTACTCCGGTTTACGCCCACCTCTGATTAACGATCGGCTCGATATGAGTGAAATACTCTTGAAAGGGCCGTAAACCCCCCCCCCCAAAAAAAAAAAAAAAAAAAAAATCCCAGCCTATTGTCTTAATAATAAATTGGGTATTAAAGGGATGTTCATTATACGCATTTGTATAGAGTATGAGTTAACAATTACTGATTTTAACAAGAAATTCGTCGAAACTGAAGGATGCTTCCCGAGGATGCGCAGTGGTAGGAGGGTTATGTTAGTGAAAAAGTGAAATATGGTGGTCCTTTACACTTTGAAGTGTGGTATGATTTGTTTGTTTGTTTGTTTGTTTGATTTTAGGTTTAACGTCCCCGTCAACACTGTAAAGGTCATTTTGGAGACGTTGTTTCCAATTTTGTGGGACTTTTACCCGACATTGAGATGAAATGACATATGAAGCCCTGTCGCCCGATGAAACCAAAAGGGTTTATTAACATGGACGGTCCACCTCGCACCGCGGTTCCTGGACAGGCTTAGATCCTCTAGGCGGTTTACCAGTACTAGTGTGCGGGCCGGATTCAGCTCTGCGTGGAAGCATCATGCAGCCCATATATTTCTTCAAGCCCCTATGGGCGGGGGCCGAAGTGTGGTATGAAATCTGTTTTTTTTTTTATATGATTGAAATACTGTTAAAAGGGGTGTAAATATAAAAGCATCCATCCACTCTATGTGCTGAAATTAACACATTATATACTAGTGGACACTTCCATTGCTATATGTTGGACAAGTCCATTTGCCATATAAGGGGTGTCAGGCCTATGTTTTCATTTTTTATTCTATTTTTGGAGGAAAATTATGTTAGCAAATAGTGTATGCCCTGATCAGATGTCGCGTTCTGCGGTGTCTGATCTGGGCCTGCTCTGTTTGCCAAGGTACTCCTTTCGGGCTTTCCCGCAAAGCATGGGTTAATCAATGACCTTAGTGCCAGATGTGAATAAATAAACTAATTTTAGTAGATGCCTGCTGTAACTTTTATACCACCTCTAGTTATTGATTTTCAACAAAGACTGCAAAATTAAGCAGAAATGTAAGGCCCCTTCCCTGCAAGGGCCTGTAAATCTTAAGCCATAAGACAAAGAACCTCAGTTTTTGAGTTCCCTAGTAAGGAATACACGTGAAATATGAAAGCCCTATTACCCATGTTTATGAAACAGCAGGAGATATTTTTTTTTAAAAAAGAGGAGATAATTCAGTGACAATAAGCAATATAGTTATGACCCTTTGTCAGAATGTAGGTTTTGTAATGGTATGTATGTGTGTGAAGTTTCATGAGAGTAAGATAAATACTTTTAGAATTTTGACCGAGTTTAGGTTGTTTGGTTATGGCCTGATAAACACACGGACAAAAACAATATAGTTATGGCCCTTTGTCAGAATGTAGGTCTTGTGATGGCTAGTATGTATGTGTAGTTTCATGAGAGTAGGGCAAATAATTTTGAAGTTATGACCGAGGTTTTATTTGTTAAGGCGTGACAAACACACGGACAAAAGCAATATAGTTCTGGCCCATTGTCAGAATGAAGGCTTGTAATAGTTAATTTGAGAGTGAAGTTTCATGAGAGTAGGAATAATACTTTTTATGTTATGACTGGTTAAATTGTTTGGTTTAGATTTGACAAACTGACTGTCAAGATGATTACTATAGGGCACCCAAAATACTGTGTAGGGCCCTAATTAAGAAGGGAAGTAACTCCAAACTACTGTTGGCAGGGTTATGGTTCTTGCATTCTGCGATTTCTCTCATAGCCCCTTATCAGTGTATCAAGTTCCATTAAATTACATTTGAACAAGCTTAATATAGCAAAAACTAAAAAGGGAATAACTCTGCAATTACCAGTGACAGAGTTACGGTTCTTGCACTCTGTATTTCCTCTGATGGCCGTCTAGCTATGTTTCAAGTTTCACTTAATTCCCTTCCATACTTTCAGAGATATGCTCCGGACAAGCTTTTCATTGAAATAGTTAAGAAGGGACGTAACTCAATACATACTGGTGACAGGGTTATGGTTCTTGCATTCTGCGATTCCCTCGTCCGCTTTGCAATGCATTGTCTTTTGCAATACTCTGTTGCCCATAATTTGTACTGAATCTTTCGTTTTGGCTAAAAAAAAGTGAACCCATGTCTCGTCACCTGTGACGACATTAGCGAAAGACCGTGCATTGTAATTTGGAAACTTTTTAAGCAACTTCTTGGCGCACTGAACGCGTGTCTTTTTCTGCTTATCTGTCACAGATGGGGAATACATCTATCACAGATCTTTCTCATTTTCAAATCACGTTTCAGAATTGTATGAGCTGCTCCAAATGAGAGGCCAACCATACTAGCTATTTGCTTGTGGTTTATCGTGCATCGGTAGCAACTATTTCTTTCACTCTAGCAACCATCTTGGCAGATGTTGCTCTTTTCGGCCGACGATCATGTGGTGCATCTTCTGTTGAGCCTAGCCCACAGCTGAATTTCTTACACCAATGAAAAACTGTCGGAAAAGACATTTCATTATGCCCATAAACCGAACATATTTCATCAAAAATGTCTTTGCCCCGTATACCAAGAATACAACGATTCTTAATATAGGACCGTATTTCAACGGCGTACTCTGACCTTCTTCCAACCATGTTTTGTATTAGTATACAAGAGTAGACAGTGTTTATCGAACGATATACATGGCTAAATTGGACGGATTTTAACAGGTTTGGTATCAATGTATAGGTAAAATGTTTTTCTTCGCTGTGATATTTATTTCAAGGTGATTTTCGCATTAGTGCATGAGAAAACGTTCTACTTGCATTCATATTTGATCAGTCCTCGTAAACTTACAAAGTGTATCAACTGGGAGACAAATGGATGCGCTTACAGGTTGACACACAGATATGTGGACAACAATTATACATCTTAATGATCAGACTTGTTCGACACAGATATATACACAGGCAAAGAAAAGATTAATTGAAAGGACAGAAACATAAACATGTATAAAAAGGGAAGGTAAACATCGTGTAGGCACTTATCATTCCAAATATTTTTAGCTCACCTGACCGAAGGTCATGGTGAGCTTTTGTGACAGTAAGATGTCCGGCGTCGTCGTGCGTCGTCCGTCGTCCGTCGTCCGTCGTGCGTAAACTTTTTCTTGTGAACACACTAGAGGCCACAGTTTTGGTCCAATTATCATCAAACTTGCTCAGAATGATAATCATGACAATATCTCGGTCAAGTTCGAATTTGGGTCATGTCGGGTAAAAAAGTAGGTCAGTAGGTCAAATCATAGAAAAACCTTGTGAACACTCGAGAGGCCACAATTTTGGTCCAATCATCATCAAACTTGCTCAGAATGATCATTGTGACAATATTTTAGTGATGTTTGAATATGGATCATGTCGGCTTAAAAAGTAGGTCAGCGGGTCAAATCATAGAAAAACCTTGTGAACACCCTAGAGGCCACAATTTTGGTCCAATCATAATCAAACTTGCTCAGAATGATCATCATGACAATATCTTGGTCAAGTTCGAATATGGGTCATGTCCGGTCAAAAAGTAGGTCAGTAGGTCAAATCATAGAAAAACCTTGTGAACACTCTGAAGGCCACTGTTTTGGTCCAATTACCATGAAACTTGCTCAGAATGACCATTGTGACAATATTTCAGTCCAGTTCGAATATGGGTCATATCGGGTTAAAAAGTAGGTCAGCGGGTCAAATCATATAAAAACCTTGTGAACACCCTAGGGGCCACAATTTTGGTCCAATCTTAATCAAACTTGCTCAGAATGATCATCATGACAATATCTCGGTCAAGTTTGAATATGGGTCAAATGGTTCCGGTCCGTTGCACATCTAGGTCACAGGAGCCAAAAACAGATTTTTTTCACCAAAAACTTACAAAATCTTCTTCTCTGAAACCACAAGGCCCAGGTCTTTGTTATTTGGTATGAAGCTTCATCTAGTGGACCCCTACCAAGAT
Source organism: Lucinisca nassula (assembly GCA_963580285.1). NCBI lineage: Eukaryota > Metazoa > Mollusca > Bivalvia > Lucinida > Lucinidae > Lucinisca > Lucinisca nassula. The sequence continues at coordinate 92,011,548 of OY757015.1, forward strand.
TGTTCAAATTATAGTGCTGGGGCCAAAAATGCCCCCGCACGGGGGCCCTTTGGTTTTACATAGGCTTATATAGGGAAAATCTTTAAAAATCTTCTTCTCTGAAACCACAAGGCCCAGGACTTTGATATTTGGTATGAAGCTTCATCTAGTGGACCCCTACCAAGATTGTTCAAATTTGAGTGCTGGGACGAAAAATGCCCCCGCCACGGGGCCCTTTGGTTTTACATTGGCTTATATAGGGAAAATCTTTAAAAATCTTCTTCTCTGAAACCACAAGGCCCAGGTCTTTGATATTTGGTATGAAGCTTCATCTAGTGGACCCCTACCAAGATTGTTCAAATTATAGTGCTGGGGCCAAAAATGCCCCCGCCCCAGGGCCCTTTGGTTTTACATAGGCTTATATAGGGAAAATCTTCAAAAATCTTCTACTCTGAAACCACAAGGCCCAGGACTTTGATATTTGGTATGAAGCTTCATCTAGTGGACCCCTACCAAGATTGTTCAAATTATAGTGCTGGGACAAAAAATGCCCCCGCCACAGGGCCCTTTGGTTTTACATTGGCTTATATAGGGAAAATCTTTAAAAATCTTCTTCTCTGAAACCACAAGGCCCAGGTCTTTGATATTTGGTATGAAGCTTCATCTAGTTGACCCCTACCAAGATTGTTCAAATTACAGTGCTGGGGCCAAAAATGCCCCCGCCCCGGGGCCCTTTGGTTTTACATAGGCTTATATAGGGAAAATCTTAAAAAATCTTCTTCTCTGAAACCACAAGGCCCAGGTCTTTGATATTTGGTATGAAGCTTCATCTAGTGGACCCCTACCAAGATTGTTCAAATTTTAGTGCTGGGACAAAAAATGCCCCCGCCACGGGGCCCTTTGGTTTTACATGGGCTTATATAGGGAAAATCTTTAAAAATTTTCTTTTCTGAAACCACAAGGCCCAGGACTTCGATATTTGGTATGAAGCTTCATCTAGTGGACCCCTACCAAGATTGTTCAAATTTTAGTGCTGGGACAAAAATGCCCCCGCCACGGGGCCCTTTGCTTTTACATTGGCTTATATAGGGAAAATTTTTAAAAATCTTCTTCTCTGAAACCACAAGGCCCAGGTCTTATATATTTGGTATGAAGCTTCATCTAGTGGACCCCTACCAAGATTGTTCAAATTATAGTGCTGGGGCCAAAAATGCCCCCGCCACGGGGCCCTTTGGTTTTACATAGGCTTATATAGGGAAAATCTTTAAAAATTTTCTTCTCTAAAACCACAAGGCCCAGGACTTTGATATTTGGTATGAAGCTTCATCTAGTGGACCCCTACCAAGATTGTTCCAATTTTAGTGCTGGGGCCAAAAATGCCCCTGCCCCGGGGCCCTTTGGTTTTACATAGGCTTATATAGGGAAAATCTTTAAAAATCTTCTTCTCTGAAACCACAAGGCCCAGGACTTTGATATTTGGTATGAAGCTTCGTCTAGTGGACCCCTACCAAGATTGTTCAAATTATAGTGCTGGGACAAAAAACCCCCCCCTGCCACGGGGCCCTTTGGTTTTACATAGGCTTATATAGGGAAAATCTTTAAAAATCTTCTTCTCTGAAACCACAAGGCCCAGAACTTTGATATTTGGTATGAAGCTTCATCTAGTGGACCCCTACCAAGATTGTTCAAACTATAGTGCTGGGGCAAAAAATGCCCCTGTCCCGGGGCCCTTTGATTTTACATAGGCTTATATAGGGAAAATCTTTAAAAATCTTCTTCTCTGAAACCACAAGGCCCAGGACTTTGATATTTGGTATGAAGCTTCGTCTAGTGGACCCCTACCAAGATTGTTCAAATTATAGTGCTGGGACAAAAAATCCCCCCCTGCCACGGGGCCCTTTGGTTTTACATAGGCTTATATAGGGAAAATCTTTAAAAATCTTCTTCTCTGAAACCACAAGGCCCAGAACTTTGATATTTGGTATGAAGCTTCATCTAGTGGACCCCTACCAAGATTGTTCAAACTATAGTGCTGGGGCAAAAAATGCCCCTGTCCCGGGGCCCTTTGATTTTACATAGGCTTATATAGGGAAAATCTTTAAAAATCTTCTTCTCTGAAACCGCTAGGCCCAGGTCTTTGATATTTGATGTGTAGCTTCATCTAGTGGACCTTTGACAAGATTGTTCAAATTTTAGCCTTTGTTGATGTTTGGTATGAAGCTTCACCTTTAAGACCTCCCTCAACATTATGTACATTAAAGCCCTGGGGCCAATAATGGCCCTCTCTGGGGCCCACTTGTTACACTATGGATCAGGTGAGCGATCCAGGGCCATCATGGCCCTCTTGTTCTTATTTGCTGACAAACATTAGCTGATAAATTATTCTTGCCTCTAGTAAAGGATGGCTGTAATGGTGTCAAGCCAATGGCAGGGGAAACGATGCCTCCTGAAACAAATTTTGTATGATGACATTTCATCAATACCGTTTCCGCCAACACATGACCAAATGATATTGAATATAATGTATTTCTACACCAAAGACAGCTTACAATGGCTTGATAAGAAGCTTAATAAAGGCAAATCTCGGTGGCCTATCTGTCTATTAAAAGTGAAGACGACAGCGTCACCCTCCAAAATGACCCGAATAAACGAAAGACTTGGGAGACCAGGATCGGAAATGTTTTGCCATCTTTTTGCTCTTTTAGTCTTAAATCGTTTTTATCAAAATAAAAGAATTTAAAAAATACTTCTCATTACAATGTAACAATCTATATTACAATGAAAGCTGTGAAAAAAAATGTAGCTTCAATATATAAAATGTAAAGACCCATTTTACCAAAACCTTTATGCGAAGAAATTGAGGTCGAAAGTCTTATAGTGAATAACCCTATTATAAAAACTGGTGATTAATTTAAAAATTGAGAAAATTGCCTATGTATACCTTTTTGATGACTCCCATTGCGCATTTAAATTAAATTTGTCAAAATTCTGTTCCACGTTATTACACTTTAATGCATTTGGCTTTTTTTCTGCTCCTGTCCGCCATATTGGATCCTGTGATGCTCCCAGTCGCCCAGCCTTTTCAAAAGTAGGTTAGGAAGAACCTTCCGGGCGCCACTTGATTTGAAGTTATCTGCTTCAAATGATTCTTGAGGTCGAATCAAGCACACCCCTGATGAGACATGGAGTTCATCCACTCGAAACGCCAGATGGTACAGGTGACTGGCTCTAGGAAACCACTGGGAGCTACATATACACTGCATGGCCATGTCCTGGGGACTGTCATCTGTGCCAGGTATCGGGGGTTGATATTTCCAGTGGACTGTAATGGAATCTCCACACGGACAGCGTAGTTTGCAGTGCAAACAGGACACTTGAACTTATCTGAATGAATACCAAAACTAAGATGTCAAGGTCAATGAAAAAGGCATATTACACCCTGGTTAGATGCTTCACTTGCTTGGGACCCGTACACCAAAGAGCGGGTCTACATGTACCAGATCGATCAAGTCCAGCGCAAAGCTGCTAACTAGACAGTTATCACACCAAGAAAACACGCCCAATATAATTTGACCCCTTGAACCACACTTTTATAGTAAAACTGGGGTTTACAGAGGTAACTTTATTGTTCTTCTTCCAGAGCAGAAATGATAAAAGTATCACAATTTGTTATCTTAAAACGTTCGTTGTTTCGGCGGTGTAAACTTTACAATGTGTTTGTTTAGGCGTTATTTCGTAATGAACTTTTATAGAGAGGCCAATGTACATGTTACGTACAAGAACGTGGATGAAGAAAAGTAAAGATACTCCAGATACTCCAGATATTAACACTCTATGAGGTTTAGGCAGGTCTACACACAAACTAAGGCTGAAGGATGCAAACTGCAGCTACACTAGTTTCGTTATATCTGCATTTAGATTCTCTTCATTATTCTAATCTAATATGTACTTAGGCACAGTCTATTTGCGGACATGAGAATTGATTACCATGTATAACTAACTGTTGCTGTTGAAACTGGGTTCGTAAACGGTGACGCATACTAAAGGTCATCATGTGAACGAGTCCGTGAAATGAACACCCCATTAAACCCCAATTTATATAGAGAAAACTGGGGTTTACGGGGGTATATATTATTTTTCTTTTATTTCTGCCCCTGCACATAAGTTGTGGTTACTCGTTAGAACCGCATCATTGCGGCGGTTCTAACTAGCACCCACGACCTACGTTTTGAGTATAAATAAGAAAAATATCACAAAGTTTCATCTTTTGAGGTATGAAAACATGCACTATATCACACGGCTGTGTTATCGTTATGTAAACAAGAGAGCGGTACCCACATTTCTTATTTCGCACTATATGTCAGTGTTAACATAGATGGACGATTTTTATCATACCCAGAAGAGAAACGCTTTCATCCCTACCGAGAAGCTCCTATGAATGCTCCGGTAAATCGTCGGCCTATGTGTGCTGCTTGGTTATACCAGCAATTAGTATAAGCGCCTCGGTGACTTAGATGAACAATTTAGACGCAGTCACCATGGTAGCATTGACGTTAACGCGCGTGTGTGGGTGGGGGGGGGGGGGGGAGTTCTAGTTAACAAATATTATTACTGAACAGTAGGGAAGTCAATATAAATATAAGCATTGAACAAAAACAAAAAGTCTAGTTAACAAATATTATTACTGAACAGTAGGGAATTCGATATAAATATAAGCATTGAACAAAAAAAAACAAAACAAAAAAAAAAAACCGTCAAATAACAATGATATAACTGACCGGTGGTCGATTCGGTGGTCAATTCATAATTTCAAACTGTCTATTCCTATATGTCATAACATACTGCAGCTCGTAATTAAACGAACCTAGGATTATACAAATTTCAGGGCGGGCAGAGTGGGGTGCACTGGAGGCAAAAGGTATTTCCGTGATTTGTAACTGGGCTTTTTTTTTAGTCTTTGATTTTTGAAAAGGCTTGATATAAGTCTGTAACTTGTGACAGAGGTATTATCTGTGACCAGTTATGGCAAAATAAAAACATCTGTGATCGGTGAATTTTCGAAATAATTTGTCAGCTTCCGCCATGATGGCCTAATTACTGAAAGAAACATTCTGTGTGCATTTTAGTTTAATTGTTGCTAATGCATCAGTTTGATGTATCTGCTGTCGAGCTGATAAAAGGCAGCTGCTGTCGAGTTGAAATGCTTAAAAGCTACAGTTTCCTCTGGTGACTGAGGCCCTCTAGGCTGATAGATGGGCTAAACGTACATTGTTAGATGCTTTAAGAGAATGCCTAATCATGTTTTAAGTATGTGTCAGTTACACACATTCAACAACGAACGATAACAAAAAAAAAAAAAAAAACGCGACAGACTTGGAACGGTCAATGAAAAGTATTTTACTGTGGGGGAGGTGGGGTTACAAAATGGCCAATTGGCTATCCAAAACATAACAATACAATCGATACACACACTCAAAGGCAAACCATAATATTCTACTGGCGTAGCAAGGTAGCCCTTGCATGACCGTGGTATCCTTCTGATGCAGCACGTTATCCTTCGCCAGATAGTGGTATCGTGCTGGTGCAGCATGGTATCCCAGGCTTGATTCTGTTATCCATCTGGTGTAACACCTTATTCAAGTCCAAATCCTGGCATCCTACAGGTCCAAAGCATGATCCTGGTAACCAAATGGTGAAGCACGGTATACAAGGCCTAATACTGGTATCCTATCTATGCAGCAATGCATCCCAAGCCAGATACTGATATCCTGCTGGTACAAACGCATCGCTAACAGTGCATGATACCCCACCACTGCAAGCCAATATGGTTCCTTGCCCACAGTAGTCTTCCTCTTGTGTTCTATGGATCTGTACAATTTCATCAAGGTATTGCATAAAGTAATGGAGCTATGGGCAATAAAACACGTTCTTGCACACCAGACAAGGAAATCCGTGATTTTACCCTGGGATAGAAATTTATGTTCTGACCCTGGAGTTCCGACCCCAAATCGAATATAATCGCGTGTTTGATAAATGCACTGGTTGATTATAACCTCATGCGCAGCGTCGTCATGCGTGACGTCACTAAACATTATTGTTGTGTCATCACAAAATGGCGGACGTCGGTAACCGAAGTAACAGCAGCATTAAAAATTCGCAATAGAAATGGAAGGTAGTCAAGAAAAAGAATCCAATATGGGTGTGAGGGGTGGATAGAAAAATCCGTCCCTCGGGATCACTGTCCGGCATCACTCGGCAAGCCTCGTGATGCCGGACAGTGTCCCTCGGGACGGATTTTTCGATCCACCCCTCACACCCATATAAGATTCTTATATTATATTTATCAAGGGCAGATAACACAAGAACCAGAACTGTCAAAGTCACATTTTTGGCGAGAATATGCTTCCTACATCTGTAAAAGCTAATCAAGATATTCCATACAATAAAGGAGAAAAAAAGTCCAAAACCATTTTTTTAACAGCCATTCAGTGCAGATAACTCAAAATCAGGGATTTCAGAGTGGTGGTTCTTGGCCATAGTATACTTCCTTTAGTCGTCTATACATGTATATATCTGTGGTCTTTATATTCCGTTAGGTGAAGGAATAAGAGTCCGAAAACCATGTTATGGGAATTGTTAACGACCATAACTTTACCAATATTAACGAATTTTGCCCATGAACAACCCTATAGTGGTCTATATACATGTACCTGTGAAGTTTCATCGAAATAGTATTTCATTAATTAAAGAAATAACAGACCAACACCATTCAATGGGAACTGTTTACAACCGTAACTCTGCTAAATGTTAACGCATTTTGCCCACATTCTTCATTTTGTGGTCAATATACAATATGAGACAGCGCATGACAAAACCTACAATAAGACATGTGCGGCCAACGAAGACTCAGATCAGCATGCGCATCCGCGGTCTGATCAGAGTCTTCGTTGTGCACTCTAAGGATAGATAAGGGCTCAATGTTCCTTCATGCAGCCAGAGAAGTCTCTGGTTAAACTATATGGATGAACAAGCTGGTCTGAATCTTCGATGGGCGCACATGTCTTCTTGTTGGTTTTGTCGTGCGCTGGATCATATTATGATAAGCCCATAAAGTAAAGGAACACGATACCAAACACCATTTAAAGGGAATTGCTAACGACTATGATTAATTCAAATGATAAAATTTTTGTCCATAAAAAAAATCCCAAACATGTTGCCTTTAGTGGTGTTCTGAGACGTTTTATCCGTATATTCCATCTTGTAAAGGAATAACTGTCCTAGCACAACTTTATGGGAATTGTTAATGACCATAATTCCCTCAAATGTTTACGTGTTTTCCCCATTAACAATTCCATACCACACATCTCCAATACCAATGTAAACATAAAATTGGAAGAAAATCCATGAACAATACTCAAGTTATCGAGCGGAAACACCCAAAAACCACTTATTTTGAGTTGGCAAGTGCCGTAACGGATTTTGTCCATTAACAATCCCATACCCCATTATCCCCGTTATAAACGTGTATGCAAAATTTGAAAAAAAAAAATCCGTAAAAAAATTACTCAAGAATAATAAAAGTAATAATAATAATCTTATTTTATTAATGTTATTATTATTATTATTATTATAATTATTATTATTATTATTAATATTATTATTATTATGTCTTAATGACATTCTTCGCAGCACTGCATGTTAACTTCGCAGCACTCTCTCTCTCTCTCTCTCTCTCTCTCTCTCTCTCTCTCTCTCTCTCTCTCTCTCTCTCTCTCTCTCTCTCTCTCTCTCTCTCTGTCTGCCGTTGTCTCTCGCTTTCTCTTCATCATCATGTGAACAGGTCCGTGTAATGAACACCCCTCCAAACCCCACTATATATAGAGAAAACTGGGGTTTATGATGATAAACATTATTTTTCTTAGTTTTGCCCCAAGACATAGGTTGTGGGTACTCGTTAGAGTCGCCTCGGTGAGGCAGTTCTAACGAGCACCCTAAAAACCTATGTTTGGAGTATAATTAAAAAAAAATATCACATTTTTTTCATTAGAAAAAAATACTTTTTTGAGGTATGAAAGAATTCACCATATCACATATGTGTTATCGTAATGATTTCTCTTTCTCTGTCTCTCTGTGTCTATCTCTCTGTGTCTGTCTGTCTCTCTCTCTCTCTTCTCTCTCTCTCTCTCTCTCTCTCTCTCTCTCTCTCTCTCTCTCTCTCTCGCTCTCTCTCTCCATAGTCATACAGACTCTCTCTCCATAGTCACACAGCCTCTCTCTCTCCATAGTCACACAGCAGAGCGGATGAGGAGATGAGTGGATGAGAGGTAAAGAAATGGCGTAAATGAGTACTTACAATCAATGCCCTCCATAGTCAAACAGCAGTGCGGATGAGGGGATGAGAGGTAAAGAAATGGTTTTAATGAGTACTTACAATCTATGGTATGCCTGAAAGAAAAGTGAGTACTGCATCTAGTTAAACCAACTGTGGATCATATTTAGCTCACCTGACCGAAGGTCATGGTGAGCTTATGTGACTGTGAGATGTCCGGCGTCGGCGTCCGTCGTGCGTCGTCCGTCGTGCGTCGTCCGCGCGTAAACTTTTCTTGTGAACAAACTAGAGGTCACAGTTTTTGGTCAATCATCATCAAACTTAGTCAGAATGATCATCTTGACAATATCTCGATTAAGTTTGAATATGGATTATGTCGGGTCAAAAATTAGGTCAGTAGGTCAAATCATAGAAACACCTTGTGAACACACTAGAGGCCGATGTTTGGGTCCGATCATCATCAAACTTGCATAGAATGATTATCTTGACAATATCTCGGTCAAGTTTGAATATGGGTTATGTCGGGTCAAAATGTAGGTCAGTAGGTAAAATCATAGATAAACCTTGTGAATACACTAGAGGCCGAAGTTTCGGTCCGATCATCATCAAACGTGCAAAGAATAATCAACTTGACAATGTCTCGGTCAAGTTTGAATACAGGTCATGTCGGATCAAAAAGAAGGCCATTTGGTCAAATCGTAGAAAAACCTTGTGAACACACTCGATGCCATAGTTTTTGTCATATCATCATTAAACTTGCTCAGAATGATCATCTTGACAATATCTCGGTCAAGTTCGAAAATGGATCATGTCGGGTCAAAAAGTAGGTCTGTAGGTCAAATCATAGAAAAACTTTGTGAACACACTAGAGGCCCCAGTTTTAGTCTAATTATCATCAAACTTGCCAAAATGATCATCTCGACAATATCTAAATCAAGTTCGAATATGGGTCATGACGGGTCAAAAATAGGTCAGTACGTCAAATCATTAGAAAACCTTGTGAACGCTCTAAGAGGCCATAAGTTTGGTCCGATCATCATCAAACTTGCTCGGAATGATCTTTTTGACAATATCTGGGTCAAGTTTAAATATGGGTCGTGTCGGGTAAAAAGTAGGTCAGCAGTTTTGGTCCAGTCATAATAAAACTTGCTCAGAATGACCATCTGGACAATACCTCACTCAAGTTCAAATATGGGTTATGTCAAATAAAAAGGTAGAGCAGTAGGTCATTTTGTCATAATTTTTTAACCGTTTGAGATAGAGCCTTCATATTTGGCATGTACGTTCCTTTTGACAAAGCTTCCGACTCTTACAAAAACATATGACCTACTCTATCATAACTTTTGAACCATTTCAGATAGACCCTTCAGATTTGGCATGTATGTTCCTTGTGGCAAGGTCTTCCCACCCACACAAAATTTGTCCTATGACCTTGACCTTTGACCTTCTGTCCTAACTTTTGAAGCATTTGAGATAGAGCCTTCAAATTTGGCATGTAGGTTCCTTGTGACAAGGGCTTCCAATTCATACAAAAATTGACCTGTGACCTTGCCATGTGACCTACTTTATCATAACTTTTGAACCATTTGAGATAGAGCCTTCATATCTGGCATATATGTTCCTTGCGACAAGGACTTCCCACCCGTACAAAACATTTGACCTGTGACCTTGACATTTGACCTATTTTCTCATTACCTTTGAATCATTTAAGACAGTGCCTTCATATTTGGCTTGTTGGTTTCTTGTGACAAGGGTTTCCCACCGAAACAAAAATTTGACCTTTTACCTTGACTTTGACCTACCTGGCTATCACTTTTGAACCTTTTTATATAAAGCCTTCATATAGCATGTAAGTTCCTTGTGACAAAGGCTTCCCACTCATGCAAAAATGTTTTTTGACCTGTGTCCTTGACCTTGACGTTTGATCTACTTTGTCATAGTTTTGAACCGTTTGAAAAAGAGCCTTCATATTTGGGGTGCAGGTTCCTTGTGACAAGGGATTCCCACTCATACAAAAAAATAACCAGTGACTATGACCTGTGACCTACGTTATCATAACTGTTTAACCATTTGAGATACAGCTTTCATGTTTTTCATGTGAGTTCCTTGTGATGAGTGCTTCCCACCCATACAAACATTTTGACCTGTGACATTGACCTTTGACCTACTTTATCATTGCTTGTGAAACATTTCAGATAGAGCTTTTATATTTGGCATGTATGTTCCTTCTGGCAAGGGCCTCCCACCCATACAAAAACGTTGACCTTTGACCTTGATTTTTTACCTACTTTGACAAAACTTTTGAACCATTTTCGAAAGAGCCTTCATATTTGGCATGTAGGGTCCTTATGACAAGGGCTTCCCGTCCATTTAAAATTTCTGACCTTTGACCATTTATGTCTTAACTTGTTAACCATTAATGGTAGAGCCTTCATATGAGGCATGTAGGTTCCTTGTGACAAGGTCTTCCCACTCATGCAAAACAGTTTATCCTGACACTTTGACCTTGATCTGTGACCTACTTAATCATATATTTTGAACCATTTGAGATAGAACCTTCATACTTGGCATGTATATTCCTTGTGACAAGGGCTTCACATCCATGCAAAACGTTTGACCTGTGTCCTTGAACTTCTACCTACTTTATCATAATTTTTGAAACATTTGAGATAGAGCCTTCATATCTGGCATGTAGGCTCCTTCTGACAAGGCCCTTACTATATGACCTACCATCATGACCCTCTTGTGCAAATAAAACATATTGTAGTCCTCGGTTTGTACAATGTTCTTGATATCGGTTTTGTCCCCTTAGCAAAAGTCACTATCATCAATGACCCTCATATAACATTTAATATTTTCAAATAGCCGAATAGCCATCCGCAGGAAATTGCAGTTGGCTGGTTGCTTAGAAAACTACATAATGTAGATAAATTAGTTGGTAATCAAGATAATAACAGTAATAATAATAATAATAATAATAATAATAATAATAATAATAACTCTGACTACCTACCTTTGGAGTCACCTCCCTGTAAACTTTATAAATAATGAACCTCGTCATACACTTGTATCCTTTCTATAACCTGTTAAATACTTTTAGAGCCTTTCTTCAAGCCTTGCAAAAGTGTAATGCAGCAAACGATGGCATGAATAACACACGAACCATAAAGACAATATAGAAATAGATGCCTGGGAAAGGCTAAATTTAAAGATTATAGCAAGAGGAAGAGTAACTACCAATGAAAAAAAAAGAAGAAAAAAAAAAAAAAATCACAAACAATACAGCAATCAGCTTCCTCTTCCAAACATATTATGAAATCACGCCTATACAAATACAGTGTAAATTTTACCGTCGTAAAAATGAATAATTTAAGGGGAATGGATACACCTTCAGGGGAGGTAACTCCTGCAAAAGTATTTTTGTCTCCCATGTCATTAGGGGTCAACTCTTAAAGGAAAGAATTTGCTCCAGAGGAGCAAATTCTTTCCTTTAAGAGTTGACCCCTTTTTCAGTGGGACTGGGCTTATAGAAAGGCGAACAGGAAGTCCCGAAAGTTGTCTCCCTTTGAAAAATGGCGGAAAAATATGCCAGGTGTTCCCATTCCCCTTAAGATGAAAAATTGTGATTTTTTCTTATTTCTGCTCAAAATATAGATTGTGGATACACGTTAGAACCACCTTATCGAGGCGGTTCTAACGAGTACCCACAATCTATATTTTAGATAAGAAATAAGAAAAATAAGGTTTATCCCTGTAAACCTCAGTTGTACTAGATAAAAATGGGGTTCAAGGGGGTCAAACCTATAACGCCATGTTTGCGAGATGAAGCCATAGGTGCAACAGACGGCACAATTCATCACGAAAACATGCCTATACAATTTTGACCCCCTTGAACCCCACTCTTATGTAGTAAAACTGGGGTTTGCAGGGGTTAACCTTTATTTTTCTTATTTTTGCTCTAAAGTATAGACTCGATGAAGCGGTTCTAACGAGTACCCACAATCTATATTTTGAGCAGAACTAAGAAAAAAATCACAATTTTTCATCTGAAAATTTTCGTTTTTTCGGTGAAAAAATTACAATGTATTAGTATAGGCATGTTTTCGTAATGAATGAACATTTAAGCCTAGGTCACATAGCCCGACCGATGTCCGGCATCGGTGGAGCTCGGTAGATATTTAAGGTGTCGCCGAGTTCCCCTCATCGGAGGCATAGCTCGGTGACGTGAACGGGCTCCGTCCGGAAATCTACAGGCGACCGACCAAACACCGGTCGATGACCGTACTGAGTCTTAACAGGGAAGATTTTCGGCCTATGTGGTAGCAACTACCGGTCGGTGGTCGATCGGACATCGGGGTGGGGGGGTGAGGGGGACCGGTACCCGAGGAGGTTACAGGACACAGTGCGATCACCGGACTTTAAATACTTTTAGAGCGTTGTAAACGGTCTTTGAACACTGCCTGGCCAAAGTTCGGCCGTTGTAACACGGGGTTGGCGCGGGGCGGGGGGCGATGGTCAGCTATTACATCACTGTATATATGTCCAACATGCCTGGCATGGTGAGTTCATCACTATGGCTGCACCTAGAAAACTTCGATTGGCGTTGTTAAAACACGAGCTAGGTACTATATTTTCCAAGGCTCGGTCCCACATCGGTCGGACCTCGGCCGAAACTCGGCCGGTGTCCGTTCACAAAAGATTGTCCTCTGGTGGCCTCATGTGCACGGGGCACCGGCCGATATTCAGCCGTACACCGGCCGATGCGTATTCCGATGTGGTAAGGATGGGGCTGCGATGAAGGAGCTCGGTTGTAAACGGTCTTTGAACACTGCCTGGCCAAAGTTCGGCCGTTGTAACACGGGTTTGGCGCGGGGCGGGGGGCGATGGTCAGCTATTACATCACTGTATATATGTCCAACATGCCTGGCATGGTGAGTTCATCACTATGGCTGCACCTAGAAAACTTCGATTGGCGTTGTTAAAACACGAGCTAGGTACTATATTTTCCAAGGCTCGGTCCCACATCGGTCAGACCTCGGCCGAAACTCGGTCGGTGTCCGTTCACAAAAGATTGTCCTCTGGTGGCCTCAGGTGCACGGGGCACCGGCCGATACTCAGCCGTACACCGGCCGATGCGTATTCCGATGTGGTAAGGATGGGGCTGCGATGAAGGAGCTCGGTGAGAGCCCGTCTAATTTTAACTCCGAAGTTAAATTTTTCAGAGCTGCCCACCGATGCGGTTTTAAGCCCCAAACACCGGCCGGTGACCACGGGATTCCGGCCGATGTGTGGCGAAAGTCGCATCGCTCGCTCATCGAAACCTCATCGGCCGGGCTATGTGACCTAGGCATAAATAAAAAAAATAATATTAATAATTCACAACCATAAGCACAAACCACATGAAGAGCCACGTTGGAAATTCCGATAAAGCTACATTTAAAACAAACAACATTAAAACCACCTCCGTAGGACGGTCACTTGTGGCAATCCAAGTGCACAACAAATCTTTAAACATGGTTTGAACTTGAAACATTAGTTTGAACTTTTCAAACTAGGGTTTGAAAACTCTCAATAAACGGTTTCAAAGAAGAGCTATTAATAATAACACACGGTTTAAATTTTAAAACTGGGATTTTCATTAATTTTCTAATACCTTAATGTATGAGAACTCTTGAGTGGGTGTTTGAGTTTTACGTCCAACAAACAGCTAAGGTCATACGGAAACGGGACCGCGGTTTAAAGACTCATACGAAAGTCTGGAGAAGTCCGGGATCGAGCCTGCGACCCCTGGTTTACAAGGTGAGCAGCGTAAGGAGGCTTCTAAATTAGAACTCGTACATGTATTTAAAACCCAAGTTTGAGAGTTGAAACTGTGGTTTAAAGAATTATTGTTTAGCTTTCTTTGAAACCATTTTCTGAAGTTTTCAAATGCAAGTTCAAACCGTGGCTTAAAGATTTATTGTGCACTTGACTTGCCATGCATTGTAAGTAGCGACAGCCATTAACCTATTTAGTACCGGAAACCCCAAAACGGGTACCAGGGCAAACAGTGCAGGCCCAGATGAGACGCCGCAGAACGCGGCGTCTGATCTGGGCCTCCATTGTTTGCAGAAAGTTCAGCCATTTTCCTAAGCAATTTTGAAGAAAACACAACCTGACACCCCTAAATTTTTAAATGGACTCCTGCTACATATAAGGAGGAAGATTCCATTTGCTACAAAAAGGGTTAAATCTGGTTTAAAAAAGTTTATTATCCCCTCGCGCAACGAAGAGGCGAGGGGATCTCTTGGCCTTTGGTTTTACGGCCCTTTGAAGATTGTTCACTTATATCGAGCCGGCCGTTAATCAGTAGGCGAAACCAGAGAACTCGACCAAAAAACCATGTTAAACCAAAGGCCCCTGGGGCGGGGCCATTTATCGCACTAGGCCTACAATTTGAACAATCTTGATAGAGGTCCACTAGATGAAGCTAAATACCAAATATCAAAGACCTGGACTATGCGGTTTCAGAGAGGAAAATTTTTAAAGATTTTCCCTATATAAGCCTATTTAAAGCAAAGGCCCCTGGGGCGGGGGCATATATCGCACTAGGCCTATAATTTGAACAATCGTGATAGAGGTCCACTACATGAAGCTTCACACCAAATATCAAAGAAATGGGCCTTGCGGTTTCAGAGAAGAAGACTTATAAAGATTTTCCCTATATTAGTCTATGAAAAAACCAAAGGGCCCCGGGGCGGGTGCATTTTTGCCCCATGCTATAATTTTAACACTCTTGGTAGTTGTCCGCTAGATGAAGCTTCATACCAAATTTCAAAGACCTGGGCCTTGTGGTTTCAGAGAAGAAGATTTTTAAAGATTTTCCCTATATAAGCCTATGTAAAACCAACAGCCCCCGGGCTATATCTTGAACAATCTTGGTATAGGTCCACTAGATGAAGCTTCATACCAAATATCAAAGGCCTGGGCCATGCGGTTTCAGAGAAGAAGATTTTTAAAATTTTCACTAAAAAATCTAGTTTTAGCTTCTGTGACCTAGATATGCCACGGACCGGAACCATTTGAATAATTTTGAAAGGGGACCACCTAAGGATCATGGTAGGGTGACAATCTGGACCAAAAAAATGGGCACCCATACCCCCCCCCCCGTATAACAAGACAAGTCATATACCAAAATGATTGTCAGGCTCCGTAGTATCTAAAACTGCCGGCATAAATTGGCATAAATGATGGCGAGCTGAGAAATCCAAGATGGCGTCCAAGATGGCCGCCATAGCTGTAAATTCCAGTTTTTCGTACCATATGAATATAAATACCACAAATCATCTTACAAACTTATTTTAATTTATTTTTCTGGTGTAGAAAGAAGATTTGTACTAGAATATAGATCAATTTTTAGGTTTGTCTTGGAAAACGGTGAAAAAATGATAGTTTATTGTTTTTGTGTGTAGCTTCATAGGTGGTACATAAAAGCAATTCTGATGTTTCAAAATTTAAACAGTTTTTACATATCTATTGTTTTATTTTAACTAAGACACTATTCTAAAATACATTTAACACTATTCTAAAATACATGTATGGTTGGTTATGACTTTTTTACCATCAATTTAGTCCCAGGATTACACCCCCCCACTCAGTTTACCAGTAAAATTCATTCACATAAATGCTCACACACAAGGGATTTGTAGGCGTGTACTTCATTTTAGACAATTAAGTAGTAGAGGACATTCACAATAATGCTTAGTTCTGTTTTCATTTTGTCAGGAAAACATGCCCATATGTTTTTGACCCCCTTGAACCTCACTTTTATACAGAAAAACTAGGGTTTTCAGGGGTAAGCATTATTTTTTTAATTTATGCTTAAGGACATAGCTTGTGGTTGTTTGACAGCATCACCACGTTGAAAGGGTTCTAACGAGTCCCCGCAATCTATGTTTTGAACAGAAATAAGAAAAATAACATTTTTATCTGGATTTTTTTTTTTTTTTTTTTGGGGGGGGGGGGGGGTGAGGGGGTGGTAGTAAAATCTTCCAATGGATTTGAATTATGCGTGTTTTCATAATGTTATGCATTTAGCCATTTGAAACAACACCTCTTTATAATACTGTTTTCTGAATCCAAGCACAAACCTCTTAGTTAAACAGTGTTATATCTAAACAAAAAGGTAGAATAGTGTAAAATAACTTCCTTTTACATGTTTTTTTTTTTTTTTTTTTTTGCCATTTTTCCTATGCAATTAGTTAGGGGTTTGGGCTTTGAACAGCGTTATATAAAAATGTGTAATAAAATGATTGTGCTATATACTAATAGGCCATATGAGACTACAAGTACATGTTTTAAAACTGTCATAGTCCTCGGTATAAACATGAGCTAGTATTGTAAACAAGTTCTTACAAAGGTTAGTTTTTGTTTGTTTGTTTGTTTGAATTGGGGTTTTACGTCCCTGTCGACACTATTATGGTCATTTTTTAGGCATTGCTTCCAATTTTGTGGGACTTTTTCCCGACATTGAGATGAAATGACATCTCAAGCCCTACCGCCCAATGAAACCAGAAGGCTTATATGCATTGGACAATCTGACATACACCACTTTGCCTGGGCAGGCTTAGTCCTTCTTAAAAGCGGTTTACCAGTACTCGTGTGTGTTCAGATTCAGCTCTTCGTGGAAGAACCATGCAGCCCAGTCTATTTCTCCATGCCCCGATGGGCGGGGGCGACTAACAAATGTTAGTTTGCTTGTTTGTATTGGGGCTTAACAGCCCAGTCAACACTATTTAGGTCATTTTTGAGCTTGTCAATTTACTTATCCACACTTTTCCTGGGCAGGCTTATACGTAAGTGATTAACCAGTATAGTGCATATTCTTTCGCCAGAAACTGACAACTGCCCTTCTTAAATCAGCGGAAGGGAGAGAATGACCGTAGAAAAGATTTCTTGATCAACCTCCACGAAAAAATGTTGCCGACCCTGGCAGGTATCAAACCCGCGTCCTCCTGATCACCATTTAGGCGCTTACAAATGTAAAACCTATTCAAACATGCTTTACTACTTGCAAGCTTGAGTACATGGTTGTACTTTCTATGAGCAAATGCAGTCATCACTACACTGATCAGGCTATTTACAACCATATCAGTTAATAGAGGGAGGCTGCTTGTGTCTGTGTTATGAGCTGTGGAATGAATAACCCAGTTTCAGGATCAACCATATGCCCCAGGTCTATAGGGCTAGGCAAATTAATCTTAGTTTTTATAGCTCCCCATCAAATCCGTAGCTGATATGTACACCTGTACAAATGGAGCAAAAATAAATATTAGTTGGTGGTATATGACTAGATCTAACTCTGGATTTTTGGAGCACCATTGTTGTCTAATGAGTTTGTCTGAATAGCAAACCTACATAAAAATTGCTGCTGCCTTAACTGGCCCTGAGACATTTGACTCAATACCAATATCTGAAATCTCTTGAAGCTTGAAGTCTGATTTAGGCATTCTTCTTGCCTATACTATGTAAAGAAAAGCAGGTATCAAGTCCTGTAAGGCAATACAGACAGCATAATTGCCCTTTCATCTGGCTCTAGCTTCCTGAAAACAGTGTGAACTGGAATAACTGGTGCAGTCAGGATGAATACCCTTCCTGCCTGTCTTGAAGAATATGGTATCAACATTAAGCTTGCTAAAGTGAAACAGAAGTAGAACGAAAAAAATGGGAATATGGACTGACCAGAACAGCTGTGTTAACTCCCAGAGAACCTGCAAACTGCAGGCACAAAATCATTCTACTATCGGCTTCTTCATAGTTGTATTCGAGTTAATGCTGAGCAGCAACAACCTCACTGGATACTTTCAGAGGTTTTATTCTCAAAATGGAAGTAAAGCAATGATCAAGAATCGATACAATTAATTTACACCACCCATCAATGACTATTAAGGGAAAGAAATACAAACATGAAGTAACTAGAACTTAATGGAAACAACAACAGAGGAAAGCCAAAAGGACAGTTACTGTCCCACAAAATGGCAAACTGGCTATCCAGTTATATTATATGAATCACCCACAATGAAGTTATGAACAAGCCCTTATAAGATGGTTTTTATCACGACCCATTACTGCTAAGTATGCCATGCATAGTTGCAAGCTCTACCAAACACCATACCAATACACAGGCTTATAATTAGTCTACTAACAAGATGCTGCATTTATTTCACAATGACAGTTTAAAATTTATTGAACCGTTTTTCCTGACATTTGGACAATTTTGTCTGTTTGTTGTTTTATTTGAAGTTTAACGTCCCCATCAACACTGTATAGGTCATTTTGGAGACGTTGCTTCCGATTTTGTGGGACTTTTACCCGACATTGAGATGAAATGACATCTCAAGCCCTGTCGCCCACTGAAACCAATACAGCTTATAAGCATGGACGGTCCGACTCGCACCGATTTGCCTGGACAGGCTTAGATCCTCTAAGGGGTTTACCAATACTTATGTGTGGTCGGTTTCAGCTCTGCGTGGAAGCATCATGCAGCCCATCCATTTTTCAAGCCCCGATGGGCGGGGGCCGAATACATTTGGACGATATAGCTACTGGAGATGAAGTTCCTCGAGAGATAGAGGTTTGATAAGTTGCCATAAAATGGGTCAAAAGCCATTTGAGTCATTCATGCAGGAAAGGCTCATACCCATAGCTTGTTAGGCCGTCCAAAGAACAATCTTATGAGCCTTTGCCTGGGTCAAAACTCCAGACTATGAGTGATATCAGGTCAATGGCACAGGCGTCTGGGGAAAACAGTCTGAGGAACTGACTGCCACCGGTGAAGAGATATATGCTTTCTATACATCAATTCATTCATTCAAGTTCTTGTCTTTCAAAAATGCTCATGATCACGCGGGTTTGTTTACAGATGAAGAATTATGATGTCTACCAATAAGTCGGATTTCCTTGAAAAACTCGAAAGACTTGCTGGTTGTATGGTATTCGATCGACGGGATGTCTGTACTAAAATTTTGCAGCATTCATCATGTCTCAAACTGACATATCAACAGATGGCTGCTGTGTTTTGGTCTTACAGTCTTCTTACCGTTATTTGAGTAGCTACCATTCATGTCGGTTTTGACAGGAATGAGGCAAACAGTCTAAAATCACAGACCCAACAAAAGTGTGGAAAGAATGTTTCTTCACATGCGCCTGTGTCTACGAGGAAAAATATAGTAACTGGTGATTGATAGATACTTTCAAGCAGTAAAAGCAAGAACTTTACACTAGATAACTTAACGAATATTGCGATGAGCTTCTTAAGAAGAATGCTACTGTTGTTGGTGCAGGTTGACTTGAGAACAAGGCTCTGAAGTTCCGCTGATGTTGTTCCTGTTCAGCATAAACTTTATTCCAACCGTGAAGAAGCTGATAGTGGAATGATTTGCAACTAGCCGTTGCAGGTTCCCTTGTTGTCAGTTCTGATACCGATGTTTTCTTTCTACTTGTGCATCACTTTAACCTGCTTTATGCTGATGACAGGCAGAAAAGGTATTCATGCTGACTGCACCAGGTATATTCCAGTTTACACTGTTTTCAGGAAGCTAGAGCCAGATGAAAGGGCAATTATGCTGTCTGTATTGCCTTATGGGTTGTGATACCTGCTCTTCTTAACTTAGTACAGGCAAGAAGAAGGCAATTCATGTTCTGCCTAAACCAGACTTCCAGCTTCAAGAGATTTCAGATCTTGGGACTGAGTTAAATGTCTCAGGGCTAGTTAAAGCAGCAGCAATTTCTTTTTAGTGCACAGGTGTGCATGTCAGCTACCGATTTGATGGGGAGCTATAAAACCTAAGATTAATTTGCCTAGCCCAGTAGACCTAGGGTATACAGAGTAAACCGCTTAGAGATTCTAAGCATGCCTAGGAAAAGTGGTGCGAGTTGGACCGTCCTTGCATATAAAACCTATTGGTTTAAATGTGTGGCAGGGTTTGAGATGTCATTTCATCTAAATGTCGGGGAATGTCCCACAAAAAAATTGGAAGCAATGTCTCCAAAATGCAAAATGACTGATACAGTGTTGACGGGGATGTTGTACCTCAAATCAAACAAAATATAATCTAATTGTATAGCATATCCTCTTTATAACACGTTTTTAAAACACAGTTTTGGATATAACACTTTATAACCCCCAAAACCTAGCCAGTTACAAAGCAAAAATGACAATGAAAGTCATTTTAGATCAATTTGATAAACACTATTTTGCTATTTTGTTTGGATGTAGCACTGCTTAATTAAGACGGTTAATGCTCAGATCCCGAAAACAGTGTTATAAAGAGGTGGTGTTTCCTAATGGCTGATCATATAATACATAACTAAGCATTAGTTTCAATGCCCTCTTCTACTTGTTGTAAAAAATGAAATCCTCGCCTGCAAATCCCTTGAGTGTGAGTATTATGTGAATGAATTGTACTGGTAAACTGAGTGGGTGGGGTAATCATGGGGCTAAATTTATGGTAAAAAAGTCATAACAAACCATAAATGTACTTGGGAATAGTGTTAAATGTATTTTAGAATAGTGTCTTAGTTCAATAAAACAATAGATAAATAAAAACTGTTTAAAATTTTGAAACATCAGCATTGCCTTTATGTATCACCTATGAAACTAGACACAAAAACAATAACATGTCTTTTATTTCAACGGTTTTCAAGTCAAACCTGAAATATTGATCAATATTCTAGCACAAATCGTCTTTCTATATCAGAAAAAAAAATAAAATAAGTTTGTAAGATGATTTGTGGCAATATTATGTGAATGAATTATACTGGTAAACTGAGTGGGTGGGGTAATCCACGGGCTAAATTGATGGTAAAAAAGTCATAACCAACCATAAATGTATTTTAGAATAGTGTTAAATGTATTTTAGAATAGTGTCTTAGTTAAAATAAAACAATAGATATGTAAAAACTGTTTAAATTTTGAAACATCAGAATTGCTTTTATGTACCACCTATGAAACTAGACACCAAAACAATAAAATATCATTTTTTTCACTGGTTTTCAAGTCAAACCTAAAAAGTTGATCTATATTCTAGCACAAATCTTCTTTCTACACCAGAAAAATAAATTAAAATAAGTTTGTAAGATGATTTGTGGTATTTATATTCAGATTTTACGAAAAACTGGAATTTACAGCTATGGCGGCCATCTTGGACGCCATCTTGGATTTCTCAGCTCGCCATCATTTATGCCAAATTATGCCGGCAGTTTCAGATACTACGGATGCTGACGAGCATTTTGGTATATGACATGTTTTGTTATACGGGGGGTATGGGTTACTACCAGAAATAGTGGACTTTTTGGCCCATTGTCACCCTACCATCATTCCTGTAAGGTTTGGTCATCCGATCAGTGGTTTAGGAGGAGAAGTTGTTTGAAGAAAAAGGTTACGCACGCACGGAAACACGCACACACACACGGACGGACGGACGCACGCACGACGGACAACGGACAAAAAGTGATCCAAAAAGCTCATCTCGTCACTACGTGCAAGGTGATCTAAAATGAACAACCACAGATGGGGAAGAATCAGCCTATAGTTGCAAATATATTTCAATATTGCTTCCCAAAATTGTTGGCTCAAGTAAGTTTTTCTTTCAGAGTACTGGTCAAAGATAACTGTGGCTATTGTTAAGCAAAAAAATACTTTGTCATAGCTCTGGCATTTATCAATGGATTTTAAAACATCTTATCACAAACGCTTGGTTTTATATTATGTCGAGCTAATTTGATTTTCAGCGGGGTGCTTGGCTTAAATTCAATGTCATTGTTGCTATTTTCAGAAAAGTTTTTCCCATCGCTCTATGTTGGATTTAACAATCTCTCAAGCAAGTTTGACGTTCTTGGTGACCTCGGCTGAAGGTCAAGCTCATGTGACTATAATAGGAAAAACACTGGCATCGCTCTGGTACCCACGTGCATCAGTAGATTCTATTTTTACTTCACATAAATATTACATATGCTCGTACTTTTTTGAATTGCAGGAGCCTGGGCTCAAGATCAGGGTCATTATGTCTATTATAGAAAAACTTTGTCATCGATGTAGTGTCTACAGTTGTCAATGGATTTAGATTAGTTTTACGCAAATGTTGGGTAAGATAATATCTCGAGCAAGTTTGACTTTCAGTAGTTCAGTGTTTGCCCAAACTCGGTAGGATTTTTATCGCCTGCGATGCCTTGCAGTTACTGTCTATGAACATCTAAAGTAACGATTTCTGTGATATATTTGTAGCTATACTCAGTAAACAGAACATTAACAGATTTGCGATATTTATCGTAAACTTCACATTAATGTAAACACCACGAGAGGTTTTGAAGAAAATGAGAACTGTAATTCTAGATTACTTTGAATATCGTCATCTCAGTCATATATTGATGTCAACTTAATTTGGAAAGACTAATGCATCTTCACTTTGAACTCCTTTTTGCCAGTGCTGTGACACTTGCTTGGTGTAAGAGCGATGGTGGAGCATGATGCAGTGCTTGCAGCGCTTTTATTTTGAAGCTAGTTTCCTATGTTCATTTCAACTGATATAGTATAATTCCCTGTCTCTTACTTTCTAGTGAAAAAATAAAAGCAGAAGCAGGAATGGTAAAACATTGTCAAAGAAAACACATTTGCGTATGCCTGTTGTTGTAACACATTTAGCGCGACGTCAAAGAACATGTTTTTCGCGATTTCGGTATCTACGAGCGTAAACGCCAGAAAAGTTGAAAATCGATAATTACAGACCTGCAACCGGTAAAAACCTTTATTTCTTTTTCTCCGCGGTAATAGGCTTTTTTTCTCGGAGAACAAGCGAGAAATTTCTCCGAGAAGAAAGAAATTTCGCGTTTCAAAGCAGTTAATTCCTCCGCGAAACGCCGCGAAATTTCTCCGCGATAAACGCGTTTCTCGGAAAAAGATAATTAGTACAGGTGTTTCTTTGCGAAATCTGCCTATACCTAAATGTTCATGTGCATATATTTTGTATGCATTCAAATTTCGTACACAAAGTTTGAAGCATGTGACGAAATGCATGTTCTTTGTTCAAACCTGTAGACCGCATAAATGGTGTTTGCCCACTACCTTCAGATCTGTACAAACATCCAGCGTTTCCTTGAATGCATATTTACATATCGTCTTGCATGCACTCTCTATTACTATCAGACAAAATTTCGTTTGCACACTAACTTCAGATCTGTACATACATCCAGCGTTTCCTTGAATGCATATTTACATATCGTCTTGCATGCACTCTCTATTACTATCAGACAAAATTTCGTGACAGAAAGAAAGAACACCCATATGTGAACATATACAAAGTTGTCAATTTAAAGAAGTGGAAGAATGAAAAACCAAGACCATTTGGTAATGCCGCAGTATGCACATGTATACATGCATGTACACATATTGGACTGCATGATGCTTCCAGAAGGAGCTAATCCGCTGCACATGAGTACTGGTAAACCATTTAGGAGGTCTATGCCTGTCCAGGCCAAGTGGTGCGAGTTAGACCGCCCATGCATATAAACCCTGTTGGGTTCATTGGGTGGCTGGGCTTGACATGTCACTTCATCTAAGTGTCGGGTTAGAGTCCCAAACAATTGGAGGCAACCAAAATGACCTAAATAGTGTCGAAGGGGACGTTAATCCTCGAATGAAACAAATAAACGGAGCTTCCACATTTTAATTTGGCGGAGCCAAAGGTCAAACGGCACTCACATTGGAGCACTTGTACATGAAAGTATTCGGAGTTCGCTCGTGACTCTTTTCTATAGGTAGAAGATTTGTTTTGTTTGTTTGTTTTGGAGTCTAACGGCCCAGTCAACACTATTTTATGTCGTTTTTGAGCCGGACAATGTACCTATCCACACTTTTCCTTGGCAGGTTTATACATAAGCGTTTAACCAGTACAGTGCACATTCTTACGCCAGAAACTGACAACTGCCCTTCTTGAATCAGGGGAAGGGAGATAATGACCGTAGAAAAGATTTCATGATCAATCTCCATATTTGGGTCTCTGTATGTTTACTGTTTGGTTTAATACGAAATATTTTTAGTACACATTACGATAACACACCCGTATGCAATCATTCATACCTAAAACGGTTATTTCCTGATGAAAATATGTGATAATGTTCCTATTGTACTCCTTAAGTAACTTGCGGGTTCTCATTAGAATCGTCTCACTGAGGTAGCTGGTAACGAGTACCCACATTCGTGAGAACAGATTAAGGAAAATGTATACATGTACAGATACGCTTGCGATTATGTTGTCAGCGCGCACTTACTTGTCTAGCGTATGTAACGCGTGAGATACGCACGCGCAGTTCACGCGTTTCAACTGCGAATTACATTTTAGCCAATGGATTTTCTTTATGAAAAACGCGATACTGCGCATAAATCGCGATTTTCGATCAGCCAATCAGGCCTGCGTGTCGATAACACAGATACAACCTCCTCTGCGTGTCAAAAGCAACCAATCAATACCGCGTAAATATTTCGCTCTTATCGCCATTTTTGCATATTTTCTTCCAATTTAGGTTGTTTAAGATTTTTTTATTAACCAGAAACAGAATAAATTGAAACAGAGAAAATAAAGGTAAATGGACAAGCCATTTATTCAGTTGCTGTAAAACTGTGCAATTTGCCTCCAGGTAAATGGTAAAATATAGGTACTGCATAGTGATTGAAGTTGACGAAGTTGACTGCCAAAATGCAGGATGTTTATTGATCAACAGTTTTATGAAACCCAGGCGCACCTGGGAGCTATAAAGCTAGTTATTTAACCCATTGTATGCTACTGGACTCTTCCATTGCTATATGTTGGACAATTCCATTTTTCATATAAGGGGTGTCAGGCCCATTTTTACGTTTTCATCCAATTTTTGATGGAAAATTCTGTTAGCAAATAGTGCAGGCCCTGATCAGACGCCGCGCTCTGTGGCGTCTGATCTGGGCCTGCACTGTTTGCAAGGTACCCATTTAGTGGTTTCCCGCATACAGTGGGTTAAAATAACACCTCATTATCTTCACTTATACAAGATGTCAAGACCAGAAATAAACCTTTTGCATTCACTCACTCACTCACTCAGAGAAGGGCTCATTTATTTATTTATTTATTTATTTATTTATTTATTTATTTATTTATTGCCTTTTTCTTAATCTATTTCCCATCTGGTTAACAAGCCTATTAATGAACACCCTCTAAATCCCACTTTATTTAAAGAAAAGTTGGGTTTACGGGGTATTGAATACGGAAACACGTCCATGTACGAAAACCCGCCTATACAAATACATTGTAAACTTTACCGTCGGAAACACGAAAATTTTAAGATTAAAAATTGTGTCAGTTCTCTTATTTCTGCTCAAAATATAGATTGTGGGTACTCGTTAGAACCGCCTCCAGTGCGCAAAATATAGATTGTTGGTACTCGTTAAAACCGCCTCATCGATGCAGTTCTAACGAGTACCCAAAATCTTTATTTAGAGCAGAAATAAGAAAAATAAGATATACCCCAGTAAACCCCAGTTTTCTATATAAAGTTGGGGTTCAAAGGGTCAAACTTATATAGGCATGTTTTCGTGATGTTAACCCCACTTTTATATCGCAAAACTGGGGCTTACAAGGGTATGTATATTTTTTCTTATTTTTGCTCAAAACATAGAGTCCTGATACTGGTTAGAACCAAACCGACCGTCGAGGCGGTTATAACGAGTACCCAAAGCTTTGTTTTGAGCATAGATATGAAAAAAAAAAGATTCTTGATCTGAACATTTTCAGGGTTTTTTTTTTTTTTTTAATTTATAAAAAATCAATATATCTGAATAGGCGTGCTTCTGTGATGCCTGTCCACGCGCATGACCTAAATGACACTTTTCCAGTCGAGCTATGCAGTCTGATGGAGCAGTCTGATGACAGCCCTTGATGTGATGCCAGCATATGCGAGTTAATTTCTATATTTATTCAGGTGCAATATCCCAGATTTATAATGCCTCGCAAAGCAAGGGTCGTTGAATCGATTCCCGGCTTCTCCAGACTTTCAAATGAGTATTTACACTGAGGACCCGTCCATATGACCTTATTTGCTGGTGGGACGTAAAAGTAACTCTCACACACGCAGTTTTATAGAAACTGAAAAAAATCACTCGGGCAACATGTGAACTGCAACAACGAGTCAGGTGGATTTTTTTTTTCTCAGGGTACTACTCCTCTCAATAACGATCGGCCCGAAATAAGGGCAATAATCCCGAAAGGTAATTTCCAACAAAACCATAGAAAAAAAACAACTTACTTTGTTAAAAATATTCGAGTACTGGCCAGTGGTAATTAAGGAATTTTGTTGCAAAACTTTGAGTGTGACCTTACTATTGCCCCCCCCCCCCGCCACACACACACACACCTAAGGGCCTGGCCGAAGTGGCTGGTGCTGTGGATAACATTGTATACTAAATAAGTATGACAAGAGTGCGTCGAGATATTAACTTTCACCCATATATTCCTAGCGGCCCTTTTGGGGACAATGACAAACAGTGTAGACCCAGATAAGACGTCTCGAACGTGGCGTCTGATCCGAGTCTACACTGTTTGCTCAAAGAACATATATTGTGGTACAACTTACATCAAACAACATATACATGTACCTTATAAACTCCAGTGTGCATGTAAAATGGGTAACGGTGGGTTCTTCATTACATGGGCTTTATTAACATGTTGATGCACACCTGTTTGCTCCAATCGGAGTTTTTATTAATAAGGGGTGGGTTAGGGGTCGGGGAAGGAGACTTGCTAGCGCAAATAATAAGTGTTCTTGGGGCGGGTTCCTTCTATGACGGAGAAAGCCATTGACAGGGGTCACGATCATGGGAGGAGCTCTGAAAGTGTTGTCGGAAAAGCCTAAGAGATTAGCTAATTCGCGATTCATTATTATGGTATTTTCGGACTTTACCATTAATTGCAGTAGACCAGAGGGTTCATCTAGAGTGGGTTCGGCGCCCAACCGCTGAAACACCTTTGCGTTCAACTCACAGACGTATAATACCCGTCAGGTATTATTTTTTTCAGTCTTGTTATTTGAGACCTTATTATTCTTTTTCGCCATGCATATGTTGTGCCACCAGTGATAATACGTCAACTCGCAGAGAGCAATCTCTAGCTCACCCGCAGACAGGGTCCTGGCAAGATTAATTGGCACACCATTTTGAACGCCAGTGAGCGTGAAGTACATATTGACTTGAACAGTTGTAACACAACGACACCAAAATGGGTATGGATAGAAAGGCATTTACGTTTAATAGCTCGGCAAATTAATCAGGCATATGGCCATTTCAAATATATAGAGTCAGCGGCAGGGGCGCCTATACTAGGCATAATGGTCGACGATAAGGGAAGTCTCTTCCTTTCCAAGTACCCGGACGTCTTCGCCGATTATCAAAACCCTCCGCTTACCGGGGACGTCACTATGGCAAACAAGGCGTGAGACAGCTGGCAGCACCCCACCTTCAGCTGATGGCAGTGCCAGCTGAACTTTGCGGTTTGGTGCGCAACCGCCGGATGCGGTGTTTCATTTCAGGACCATCTCCAAGTGTAGGAGCCACTTCTTGCAAGCCTGTATTGCTTTCATCTCTATTATACGACGAGGAGTATGCTTAAGGAGATAAAAGTCGCCCTCCCTGAGGATAAATCTCCACTTCATGGTTCGATAACCAATATGACTCCAGAACCTACAAGCGGCTTTGCGATGAGTTCGCCGTTTCGCCTGATACGGATTGGAGACAAAAGCTGGACCACGGGTGTCAAGGCCTCGGATCTGTTTTGTACCTTCATGACCCCTTCGGGGAAATACCGCAGTGATCACAACTCCGATGGCCCCTTCTTTCACCCGAAGGACGCCATGCGCCATAAGCGGGATATTCCAAAGGCGTTGACGAAGTTCATTCTCGATAAATCAGAAGGCTTCACGCAAGCGGGTGTCGGGCGCCTCAACGACTCGATTCGGACTTACGTTTGGGCAATCTTGGGATCGCAAGCTCAGACCCGTTCCAACATTCTCAAAGTCGGGACGGGGTTCGACGCTCAAAAGCAATATAAGGCGAATCTCGAAGACGCCATCGTCTCGCCCGTCGACATCCCCAGCAGCATCGATCGCTATCAAGAGACGCTGCAATATGCATCCACATCACTGGATTATGTCTGCGGAAAAGGGCTCTACTTGATGCCGAGCGACATGGCCCTCCGCCCCGGCAATTTCCAAGGTTATAATAACCAAATCCAAATAGCAGGTCAGACGCGGTCATCGGCAACAACCCAGGAATAAACGAGGCAGTGCCGATCAATCATGCCTCGAAAGTCGATAGGACATTCCAGGGGAAACTGCCTCATCAGCCGGGACCAATCACATGGGGCCGCCGAGTGGCAAACCCGAAGGGTCACCTACGTCTGCCGCGGTTCCTCCGGTAGTCGCTCCAGCAGACTGGAAATCCGGTCTCGACCATAAAGAAGGAAAAACAGCTCTCATAGTCGCAGGGATCGGGGTTGGCTTAGTGGTGCTTTAGTTGGTCGCGCGGTCTCGCTAGCCAGTCCCTTGCAGCCACGAGAAGAAGGGCCCCACGCCCATGACCAAGGCCCACAAATTATCTGCGAGCCATGAAGCGGCCTTCCCTAGCGTGCTCAAGACCCAAGAGACGATGGACCCGATTATTCCTGGCAGGGCAGCCGCGGCCTTGCCGGCCAAATTGGCTAGGGCACGCCCGAGGGACTCTAGGTTCGATTTTACCCACTCCTTGACCCCGCCCTTGTCGGGTGGCCTGGGAATCGTTGCCGGTACACTCCCCCACCACCGGTGAGCGCAGGCACTAGGGTCGAGATTGCCATCCCAATCGCTGTAAGGATGCTCACGATCTCTATCCCCTGTTCGCGTTAGAGTGTCCGTATTCAGCCAGCGTCTTGGAGCATCTGCCTGAACGTCTCACGGATTCGGGAGATCTGGAACCGTAGAGCTTCTCTGTTCGTAGAGGCGACTTCAAGCCTTGCCTGTCTTTCAAGTTTGATGTCAGAGAGATCGGCCTTAAGGTTTCTGATTCGGTCTTGAATCTCCTGATGCATCTCGGGGTCGTTCGTCTCCGTCAGTTTTTGTTGCTCTCGGGCCAAGTGTTTTTCAGCCTCGGATTTCTGCCTTTCGGCCTCCGAGAGCTTCGCCAGGTTGTTCACGAGCTCGTCTCGGGTTCGAGTCATAGCATTTTCAAGCCCAGCAAGCTCTCATTTGGCCTGGGTGACCCCCGCGGTGTCGATAGGCTGATCATTAATTGTCTTCAATGCGGTCTCGACATCTCCTGATGTTTGAATAACGTCGTGCACGGCTACGCCGGGGAGCTCTGTCATCTCGATTGATTCAATGTTTTTGGGAGGGTTTCCTCTGCTTTATGGACTGTTTCCACAGCATCTTTGCTGAGACGCGGCATATTCGATTTATAGTCAATGAACCCCAGTGATTGCCGAACTGCATTTATGCCGCCGGTTCCATATTTCGAGGCTAGTGTGGAAAGAGCCAGAAACCGGAATCCTCCCCTTGTCGCAGTGATAGGAATCTTTTTGTCGGCGGGGGTCAAGCAGAGTGTTTTACAGTCGTCATCAATCCCAAACTGATCACAGTCGATACTGCCTTCGAGGCGCAACCCCTTATAGGCACGGCTCACTTCTTTGTAGAAAGTATCGACCAGGCGCCTCTTCTGGTCATCAAGTGTCGTGTGTCTTAACTCACCTCGCAGGTTCTGAATATTGTCCCCGGCCGCGCTTAGCCCTTGCTCGACGTCCATCGGTTGGTCCATACCAGCCTCGGGCATGTTGAACGAGAACGCGTCATCGTCGGCGTTATAAGCGTCATATGGGTCAGACCTGTCTTCGTACGTGGGGTTTCAAAGTCAGCCATAATGAAAAAAAAGACTTTGTCGAGTGTCAACGAATCTAACACCATGTCATCAAGCAAATACGGACGAAAGCTTAACCCCTACCGGTGCCTCCGCGAACCCCTTTTGTGTCAAAGGGGTGAGGCAATCGGTGACGATATCTAACAACCCCAGCACGATCGACCCGAACCAGCAGCTTCTGGTTCGATTCCCCAAACTCGGCCAACGTGATGTCATCGTCACGATCACGCTGCACAGCGGAAATAAAGGAGATGCCAATCGGACCTTGGTTCAGAACCTAGGCCGCGCCCTCGTGAAAAAAGACCGTCTTTAAAATTTCGGGGAATAAGATCCTCAGCACCAACGACAGTGACGTGTACCACTGCTACCGCGAGCTCTGGAGGATGGTTTTAGAGAGGAAAAATGACAAGTACCAAGGCATTGATAAGTCGAATAACCGAAATGTAACGAGGGTCCGTATCAATGCTGACGAGACTGTTCCAGCGGACAAAGGCGTCGCCGATGCCTTCTACATCGAGCTGCTAGAGAACCACATGCCATTCTACCAGAGCGCGCTGGGCGACCGGCTCGAGTTTGAGCTCACGTTCAACGACTACAGCCGTGTGATCCAGGCCACAGACAGAGGTGCCTCTTTCGACATTGGAAACATCTGTCTTGAGTATGGCATGGTTACCCAGCCAGAGCTGGGCTAAATGATCAACAACCAGTACAGAGGCCGCGTTGCGATCCTGTATGACCGGGTACTGCGGCACCGCAAAATCGGCAAAAACAAGAGCGACACCCTCTGGAATACCAATCTCGACGTGTCCGCCCGCAGCATGAAGGGCATTATGATGCTCTTTGAGGATTTAGCCGTACTACAGCCCTTCGCTCGCAATGCTTAGGCATTCTATAACCCGAAACTCAGCAAGATAGAGATCACCATCGAGGGGGTCCCCAGCCAACTCTTCAGCCAAGGGATGCGCTCTTACCAGATGTTTGATGAAGCGAGGAAGCTCTTCTCTCCCGGCAGCAAGCGACACCCTGAAGTGGCAACGGTCGAAAAAGACCTGGCCCTAGCCGACGTCAGCCTTGCAGAATACTTCACCAGCAAGTACGCGCTGTGGCTTGACCTCAGGACAAGCGACAACGACGGCTCCACGGCTCCGGCAGACGGACAAAGAATGCCAGCGAAGGTGTGACCATCCAGATAACGAAAACAGCCGAGACGGCTGGCGCATTGAACATCTACCGCTACGTCATCATGGATGCACAGCTTAACATCGAAGATGGCGGGTTCGTCTCAGCGTTTTATTAATGTTCCGGGGTACGATTAAAAGAGATCCTTGTTACGAGATGGAATAGGAAACCTCTCTGGTGCTTATGCATATCTAAATTATTTTAGTAGATATATGGTAGGGCGGTGCGAGTGAAATATTTTAGGTGAAATATGGTACGCAAACTATGCGGCTCCATGAACAAGTCATGCACATATCATACGATGTATGCATGAGTGGTTTATAGAGAGCTGTTTTACAATACAGGGGGCCGCTAAAAGGCCGAGTCCTATAGAATTTGCCTAAAAATCGCCAACCGCCAAATTGTGCCATATATGATTTTTATTCCCGTCACGTGTTGTGTGGGTGTTCGTTTTGACAGGAGTCATGTCATTGATTATAGGGTCGTTTCATCAATTTTTCCTATGGGAAATATACTATTTGAACGCAAATCCATTATCTACTCGATTTTTGCTATCTGGCTTTGTTTGTGGCCGGTATCTCCACCTCGCCACGAATTGAGCAAGATAATAAGAGTAGGCATGATTTTCCGGTAGTATTCATAGATATATAAACCCTGAAAAAAGCGGACACTTTAGCAGCAGGTCAAGTTGTAAGAGTGAACACAACATTGTGACGGGGAAATAGAAAGTATATTGAAAGGTATGTTAAATCTATGTTTAGTATTATTTTTGTATGAACATGCTTGTAGGTTTTGGAGGGGTTTACTTCTAGTATACCCCAACTTTTTGAAGCCTATTTTGAATTCACTGTTGTGGCCTGTAGTGATTAGGCTACTAGCTTTGCCAGCTAGACGTCGCAGGATCGATCCCAGGCTTCTCCAGTAGTAGAATGAGTCTTTCTAAGTGAGGTCCTGTCTCATGCTGACCCTAGATGTTGGTGAGACGTAAAGTTTGGACACCCGCTCATTCTGGATTCATTTAGGCTTTTAGACCCCTTTTGTAGAATGTAATTAATAAACGCCGGGTCACTTGTTTGATTCATGACTTTTGACTAGCTGTGGTTAGAAAACCGTGGTTCCGTCCCAATATGATATTAGGTGTAGAGGGGACGTAAACTTAAGACGGGTTTAACCATATCTTCATCATCAGGGCAAACTCTTACAAGAGCCTGTTGGGTTATCCGTGTTGATGAACTGTAATGAATTTTATTTTACAAGCATGTTCACGTTGATTAGAAATAATTTTGTTCAAGAAGAATTACGAGTTCATTTTGTAATGATGCCGTTTTTGTCTGATAACTCAGTTTGTGCATGTATGTACATATAAAGAACGTGATGATGATAAGTGGGAGTATTTGGTCGCCACACGTCATAACGGCCTGAGCGGCGGGGATGACGTCAGCTGCGTCATCGGCGTCGCGAGGACTGTTGTGACGGGGTGCCTACCAAATAGAGAGAATTTACGGCAAACAGTGTTGGCCCATATGAGACACTAACAAATGTTGTAGATTATAGATGAAAATCTTCTGTTGTAGTTTCTATCTGTTATTAATGTATTGAATTTGTGAATAGCTATATTTGTGAGCCGTGTCGCGGAGAAGGATATGAAATAGAGATTGTTATGTTTCCTGTAATTGGCGGCTGACCAGGTAGCGCAAAGGCGTGGTCTGTTCAATTGCCTCTTACTTGTGATAATGTAGTGAGCACAAATTTGATGAGTATTATGCTCAGTAGTAGTGAGCATTAATTGATTTCTGTAGTGCTCAGTAAGGAAACATGAACTTTGAGTATTATTGTGTCAAGCGCTTGGTGCTGATAATTTGATGCACAGTCAAGTTGAGTTCTGCTGTACGGTTATTTGTCGCATGCACTATTCAGCCTATATGTCTGGTCGGCGCATGCGCAATAACGGTATAGGCATGAACATATTCTTACTTCTCCGGGAGGGGGATCATGATATAGCATGTGTGTTTTGTGACTCGTTTCTAGTCCCGTTATCGTAATTTGCAGGCATAACAATGTGTGACCTGCTGCTCCCTGCTTCATAGCAGCAGGTACTGGTACGACGCTAGGCGTTAGGGTCCAGCAAGGGCGGACAGACCGCCGTAATCAGCGCCTACCAGGATAGAAGCAGATTCTTCTAAATCATTGTTCGTTGTAAACAAATGTGATCATGAAAGAGGTCAACTTACCTTATTTGGACGATCACTAAACGTCTGATCAGCAAACGTGATCGCCAATCCTAGGATTATCAACTATGTTGATAGACTAGTTTTACTAGTTCGCGAGAGGAAGTGTCACGCGAGTGGGGGATTCACCCTAAGTTATAAACTGGCCAGTCGCGTCTTGTGTTGTTTCTTTTTTTTTTGTTTTTGTTGTTGTTTTTTTTTTTTTTTTTTTTTTGCTTCTGTAGGTATTCACGTCACCCGTTCCGAGCACAGAACAGTGTTTTGCCTTCGGAGCGGACGTCGTGAGTTGGCTACAGAAGCAACAAATTGTGATGTTTTGTGTTAGTAAGTGTTGTATGTAGATACTGTAAATAATTCATGTCATTCATTTAACATCTTTCTTGTGCCTTACCCCACAGCTGCCCGTACACCTGTCAGAGATCACGCTCGGTTACTCTTGTCAGCATGGGGATTTGCGGGACGCCGTAAACCCACATGTAATATTTGGTGTCAGTGAAGTGAGGATTTGATCTCTGGCTGGTGTTCCCGGCTGTGGAACAGCACATTGATACTCTGAATCATCAACTTTAAAAAAAAAAATGCATTGACAGCCACATTTAGAAATTAACTTGAATCTTCCTTCCTGCGTTGATGAAGTGCGAAACCCATGTATTCAACTGAATGGATACTGACAAGTCGATAATTTCTGAGCAGGAAGGCAAGGCAAACCCCACTTTTTCTTGGTAACGAAAAATTTAAGTAGACCCCACTTAATTGTGTTACCTGACATTCTACTAAGTTAAACTGGAGTTACTAATTGATCTTACCCACACATGGTTCTGACGTAGTGACGTTAACAATTTACTGACGTTGACATAACGTTAGCGTTAATATTTACGCTGTGGCTTGAGGTTAGGTATGACGTAATAGAAACATTAATGGTGACTTGTTATGATCGGAGTTTTGTAATGTGATAAAACTTCGGATTGTAGCATTTTACTGTAAAAGTCGTCAGTTTATGACGTCATATTAGACTACCAGTACGCAACGTCATACTTTGCTAAAAGCATTTGACATTTCAAATCGCGTGTGCTTTAATAACTAACGTTTTAGTTAGATTAACGCGTATAACACATATCTTAACGTTTTAGTTAAGCCCATTCAATCATCACTGATCAGTTTATAGTGGTTTTGATAGTAACGTGAGATTTACGTTATCAATAATGGAGCGTTTAATGCAAATGGGAAAGGACTTAGGTTATGAGGGGAAGGAGTTACAAGGTTTTGTTAAAGAGCAGCAAGATATTGAGCGGGCAGAAAGGCAAGAGCAAAGGGATTTAGAAAGGTTAAGGTCTGAGGAAAAGGAAAAGGAAAGGGTACATGAACTAGCTAAGTTAGAGGAAAAGGAAAAGGAAAGGGTACATGAACTAGCTAAGTTAGAGGAAAAGGAAAAGGAAAGGGCACATGAACTAGCTATGTTGAATGTTAATAAGGAACTTGAAATGGCACGCATTAAGACTGAAAGGGAGGCAAAAGAGATTAGTGAGGCCCATTTAGAACAAATAAAACATGGGTTTGAGCTACAGCGCCAAGAATTAAGGAATCAGTTAGAAATGCAGAGAGCGAAGCTCGAGCTAGAATTTGAAAGGCAAAAGGCTGAGAAGGTGGCTCATGCCCGGGATCCTAAGTTACCTTATTTTGAAGAGGGTAAAGATAAAATGGATAGTTATTTATCTAGGTTTGAGAAATATGCTACGGCTAATAAATGGGATAAGAGTGTTTGGGCCGCGTATTTAAGTGCATTGCTCAAAGGGCGCGCACTTGATGTATATGACCGGTTGGCAAATGAGGATGCGGCGGATTATGAAAAGTTAAAGGACGCTTTATTAAAGAATTTTGACATGACAGAGCGCGGATTTAGGAAGCAGTTTCGTTATAGTAGGCCCGAGAAATCAGAAACGTTCATACAGTTCAGTAGTAGACTGAGAAGTTATTTAGAAAAATGGCTGAATATGGCAAAGATAGAAAAATCTTTTCCGGCTGTCTGTGATTTCATGGCAAGGGATCAGTTCCTGGAGTCATGTAATAGAGAACTGTATGTACATCTGAAGCCAAAACAGTTTGGTAATTTAGATGAAATGGCTAGGGAGGCAGATTTGTTTGCAGAAGCGCGCGGGGGCGTATATAGTTGCATTAATAAGGGGCAACGCGATAATAGAGGCGCAGCGCAGGGTAAACAGGACAAAGTTGACTCGAACAAACCGAGTGGTAGACCGGATATCAAGTGTAGCATATGCGGTAAGGGGCATTTAACAATTAAATGTTTTAAGAACCCCGACAGGAAACAATTGTATAGCGCAGAGGTAGGAGCAACTGGAGTTGGGGATAGCGGTGTTAAGGAAAATTTTAACACGCGCGTAGAGACTCAAGGTTCTCAGGTTAAGAATGAGAATACGCAGAATGTAGGTCGTGGTTATACACGTGGTCGTGGTAATTTTAGAGGGTCTTTTCGCGGACGCGGTAAAAATAATAGCACACCACGTGGCGCAGCACACCAAGTTAGTTTTTGTCAGACGGAAGTAACTAGGAAAGGTGATGAGATTGGAAGTATTCTTGAAAATAAGGTTGGTGATCCTTTGATTTCGGATAGGGAGGAGTGTAGTAAGGAAACTAGGGAAGGTGTCTGTTACTTCTTAAAGGCAAGGTTACCGACGGCACAAGGATTGGTTAATAATAAAAAGGTGGTTGTATTAAGAGATACTGGGTGTACAGGCTGTGTCGTTCGGAGAAGTTTGGTTTCGGATAGTCAGTTAATAGGGAAGGAATCAAATGTTACGTTGATTGATGAATCCACACAAAGGTATCCTTTGGCAATGATTGACATTGATTGTCTTTTTTCACTGGGAAAACTGAAGCTTTGTGTATGGATGATACGTTGTACGATTTGGTTATCGGTAACATTGATGGATCAAAACTTCCTGATATGTCTCATTTCTCAGCTGCGGCTGTAACTAGGTCTCAAACTAGGCAGGATGAGAAGCCTTACAGAAAACTTAAGGTTCCCGATCAGATCATTAACGATGACAAGGAGGCTTTCAAGCAAGCTCAGGTTGATGATCCAACTTTGGAAAACATCAGGAAAAGGGTTGTATCTGGGAACAAGACTGTGAGTCGTGGTTTAAACCGAGGTGAAACTAGGTTTATTGAGAAAAAAGGTTTGGCATATAGGGAGTTCACCAAGGGTAACAAAGTCTCTTTCCAACTTGTGGTCCCTCAAAGTTTCCGAGGAAAGGTGTTGAAACTGGCTCATGAAACGCTTATGTCTGGACATATGGGTATTAGGAAGACATTGGATAGAGTTGTAACTGAGTTTTACTGGCCCGGTATTTGCGGTGATGTCGCTAGATTTTGTAAATCTTGTGATATTTGTCAGAGAACTATTCAGAAAGGTCGGGTCACTAAAGTACCTCTAGGAAAAATGCCATTGATTGATACGCCATTTAAGAGGGTGGCAGTGGACATAGTTGGTCCAATTGAGCCTCGATCTGATAGGAAATCTCGGTATATTTTAACCATGATAGATTATGCGACAAGGTATCCAGAGGCGATAGCTTTACCGAGTATTGAGACGGAACGTGTCGCGGAAGCGCTTATTGAAATGTTTAGTAGGGTTGGCATTCCTGATGAAATGTTGACTGATTGTGGATCACAGTTTACTGCTGAGGTAATGAAGGAAGTCAGCAGACTTCTTTCTCTTCAACAGTTAACGTGTAGTCCGAGACACCCAATTTGCAGCGGACTGATAGAGCGTTTCCACGCTACGTTAAAGCAGATGTTACGTCGCATGTGTGCTGAACGTCCAAAAGATTGGGATAAATATCTTCCAGCTTTATTATTTGCGGTAAGGGAAGTCCCACGAGAGTCTTTAGGATACTCCCCTTTTGAGTTGTTATATGGACGTAACGTCAGAGGTCCAATGGCAATATTAAGAGAATTATGGGCTGAAGAGGTACGCGATGAGCAAGTTCTTTCGACGTATCAATACGTTATTGAGCTTAGGGAACGGTTAGAGCAGACATGCAAATTAGCGCGTGATAATTTAAAGAAGGTTCAGATTAAGCAGAAGGCTTATTATGATAAAGGCGCGAGGTCGCGTAAATTTGACGTCGGCGATAAAGTGCTGTTGTTACTACCGACAGACAGTAATAAATTATTGCTTCAATGGAAAGGTCCTTATGAAGTAGTTGAGGTAGTGAACAGAATGGATTATAAAATTGACGTCAATGGAAATGTTAACACATATCACGCTAACATACTGAAGCAATATGTGGAACGTCAAAATGTGACGTCACATTGCTTGCTTTCTGTAGAGTCCATTCCGTCAATTGAAAGTGATGACGTTGACGAATTCTCATTGGAAGATTGCGCTTTACCTACTGCAAAGCAACCAGAGACGTTTAAGGACGTCAATATTTCAGAAATGTTAACGCAGGATCAGCGTAAAGAAATAGAGACGTTGATAAAAGAATACCCGGACGTACTATCCAGTGTACCAGGACGAACTGACCAAATAGAACACGACATAAAGTTGCTGACGACGGAACCAGTGAGGTCAAAAGGTTATGCCATACCATATAAAGTACGGGATGTAATGGAAAAGGAAATTCAAGATATGTTAGATTTAGGAGTTATTGAGCCATCAATATCTCCATATTCATCCCCTGTAGTACTTGTCCCTAAAAAAGATGGTTCGGTGCGGTTCTGCATTGACTTCCGTAAACTTAATAAAGTGACGGAGTTCGATGCAGAACCAATGCCAAATATGGAGGAGGTTATAAATAGAATGTCGGGGCACAAATACTTTAGCAAATTAGATTTGTCAAAAGGTTATTGGCAGGTAAAAATGACGTCTAAGGCAAAACCCCTAACTGCGTTCGAAACCCCCAAAGGCTTGTTTCAATTCAAAACTATGCCCTTCGGTTTGGTAAACTCAGGAGCAACATTTTGCAGGTTGATGAGAAAGATTCTGTCCGAACTTTCTAACGTTGATAGCTTCGTCGATGATATGTGGATCTTTACCGAAACTTGGAAAGACCACTTGACGTCATTACGTGAAGTTTTAGATAGACTCAGGACAGCCAAGTTGACGGCAAAACCTTCCAAGTGTATGATTGGGTATAGCAGTATCGAATGTCTTGGTCACAGTGTAGCTGCTCAGTCAGTTAGACCGCAAGAAGACAAGATACAAGCTATAAAGGATGCTCCTCGACCTTCTACTAAGAGACAAATAAAGTCATTTCTTGGGTTGGCTGGTTTCTACCGCCGTTTCATTCCAAATTTCTCATCTATCGCTTCCCCGTTGACAGATTTAACTAAGAAAAGTAGACCAAACAAGATCACAGACTGGCAGGACCATCATGAAAAGGCTTTCCAGACCCTGAAGAATAGACTCACGTCTAGTCCTATTCTTCGTCTTCCTATCTTTCATGATGGGAATCCGTTCATACTCCGGACGGACGCTTCTGATGTTGGTATAGGAGCCGTTTTGCTCCAAGAATTTGAAGGGGAAGGACGACTTCCCATTGCTTATGCCAGCAAGAAACTTTTGCCTCGTGAGAAAAACTATTCTGTAATAGAGAAGGAATGTTTGGCTATTATCTGGGGTGTTGAGAAATTTCGCAAGTATCTTTACGGAGTAGAATTCCTGCTTGAGACAGACCACAAGCCCTTGTCTTATATGCAAACAGCAAAAGTTCTCAATCCTCGAATTATGCGTTGGGCAATGAAACTACAGCCGTATAGATTTCGGATTGTTGCAATTCGGGGCCAAGAAAATTTGGGGGCAGACTACCTTAGTAGGTAATTCTTCGCACGGTTGTTGTGTAAATAGCTGTCTTGTTTAGATAGGTTCATCCTATTCCATCTCTATACACAAAGAAAAAACATTTCTGATTGTTTTTTCTCCAAAAGGGGAAACCTTTGTTACGAGATGGAATAGGAAACCTCTCTGGTGCTTATGCATATCTAAATTATTTTAGTAGATATATGGTAGGGCGGTGCGAGTGAAATATTTTAGGTGAAATATGGTACGCAAACTATGCGGCTCCATGAACAAGTCATGCACATATCATACGATGTATGCATGAGTGGTTTATAGAGAGCTGTTTTTACAATACAGGGGGCCGCTAAAAGGCCGAGTCCTATAGAATTTGCCTAAAAATCGCCAACCGCCAAATTGTGCCATATATGATTTTTATTCCCGTCACGTGTTGTGTGGGTGTTCGTTTTGACAGGAGTCATGTCATTGATTATAGGGTCGTTTCATCAATTTTTCCTATGGGAAATATACTATTTGAACGCAAATCCATTATCTACTCGATTTTTGCTATCTGGCTTTGTTTGTGGCCGGTATCTCCACCTCGCCACGAATTGAGCAAGATAATAAGAGTAGGCATGATTTTCCGGTAGTATTCATAGATATATAAACCCTGAAAAAAGCGGACACTTTAGCAGCAGGTCAAGTTGTAAGAGTGAACACAACATTGTGACGGGGAAATAGAAAGTATATTGAAAGGTATGTTAAATCTATGTTTAGTATTATTTTTGTATGAACATGCTTGTAGGTTTTGGAGGGGTTTACTTCTAGTATACCCCAACTTTCTGAAGCCTATTTTGAATTCACTGTTGTGGCCTGTAGTGATTAGGCTACTAGCTTTGCCAGCTAGACGTCGCAGGATCGATCCCAGGCTTCTCCAGTAGTAGAATGAGTCTTTCTAAGTGAGGTCCTGTCTCATGCTGACCCTAGATGTTGGTGAGACGTAAAGTTTGGACACCCGCTCATTCTGGATTCATTTAGGCTTTTAGACCCCTTTTGTAGAATGTAATTAATAAACGCCGGGTCACTTGTTTGATTCATGACTTTTGACTAGCTGTGGTTAGAAAACCGTGGTTCCGTCCCAATATGATATTAGGTGTAGAGGGGACGTAAACTTAAGACGGGTTTAACCATATCTTCATCATCAGGGCAAACTCTTACAAGAGCCTGTTGGGTTATCCGTGATGATGAACTGTAATGAATTTTATTTTACAAGCATGTTCACGTTGATTAGAAATAATTTTGTTCAAGAAGAATTACGAGTTCATTTTGTAATGATGCCGTTTTTGTCTGATAACTCAGTTTGTGCATGTATGTACATATAAAGAACGTGATGATGATAAGTGGGAGTATTTGGTCGCCACACGTCATAACGGCCTGAGCGGCGGGGATGACGTCAGCTGCGTCATCGGCGTCGCGAGGACTGTTGTGACGGGGTGCCTACCAAATAGAGAGAATTTACGGCAAACAGTGTTGGCCCATATGAGACACTAACAAATGTTGTAGATTATAGATGAAAATCTTCTGTTGTAGTTTCTATCTGTTACTAATGTATTGAATTTGTGAATAGCTATATTTGTGAGCCGTGTCGCGGAGAAGGATATGAAATAGAGATTGTTATGTTTCCTGTAATTGGCGGCTGACCAGGTAGCGCAAAGGCGTGGTCTGTTCAATTGCCTCTTACTTGTGATAATGTAGTGAGCACAAATTTGATGAGTATTATGCTCAGTAGTAGTGAGCATTAATTGATTTCTGTAGTGCTCAGTAAGGAAACATGAACTTTGAGTATTATTGTGTCAAGCGCTTGGTGCTGATAATTTGATGCACAGTCAAGTTGAGTTCTGCTGTACGGTTATTTGTCGCATGCACTATTCAGCCTATATGTCTGGTCGGCGCATGCGCAATAACGGTATAGGCATGAACATATTCTTACTTCTCCGGGAGGGGGATCATGATATAGCATGTATGTTTTGTGACTCGTTTCTAGTCCCGTTATCGTAATTTGCAGGCATAACAATGTGTGACCTGCTGCTCCCTGCTTCATAGCAGCAGGTACTGGTACGACGCTAGGCGTTAGGGTCCAGCAAGGGCGGACAGACCGCCGTAATCAGCGCCTACCAGGATAGAAGCAGATTCTTCTAAATCATTGTTCGTTGTAAACAAATGTGATCATGAAAGAGGTCAACTTACCTTATTTGGACGATCACTAAACGTCTGATCAGCAAACGTGATCGCTAATCCTAGGATTATCAACTATGTTGATAGACTAGTTTTACTAGTTCGCGAGAGGAAGTGTCACGCGAGTGGGGGATTCACCCTAAGTTATAAACTGGCCAGTCGCGTCTTGTGTTGTTTCTTTTTTTTTTGTTTTTGTTGTTGTTTTTTTTTTTTTTTTGTTTGCTTCTGTAGGTATTCACGTCACCCGTTCCGAGCACAGAACAGTGTTTTGCCTTCGGAGCGGACGTCGTGAGTTGGCTACAGAAGCAACAAATTGTGATGTTTTGTGTTAGTAAGTGTTGTATGTAGATACTGTAAATAATTCATGTCATTCATTTAACATCTTTCTTGTGCCTTACCCCACAGCTGCCCGTACACCTGTCAGAGATCACGCTCGGTTGTCTTGTCAGCATGGGGGTTTGCGGGACGCCGTAAACCCACATGTAACAATCCTACCGCGCGCGGCCCATTC
This sequence comes from Lucinisca nassula, assembly GCA_963580285.1. Lineage (NCBI taxonomy): Eukaryota > Metazoa > Mollusca > Bivalvia > Lucinida > Lucinidae > Lucinisca > Lucinisca nassula. Next base: position 92,053,746 of record OY757015.1, read on the forward strand.
GGCGACAATCAGCGGGCAGACGGGATGCGGAAAAACCGTTTTTTTCTTCGATCTGCTCGAAGGCACCTACCGGGGATTATTTCAGCACGTATTGGTTCTGTATCCCACCATACGGCACAACAGCACAACAGGACGAATCAGCAGCGCCCCTGGATCTGGACGGACCCTGATATTTACGTTCTTGACCCCGGTGAGCGCTTTCACGATTACTTACGGGCGTTTTACCGGATGTTTATGGACGAGCCGACCCTATACATCATAGACGACTGCAGCGCTAAGAGGGCTTTGACGAAGAAGAAAGACTTGCTGTCAGAGCTGGCGTTCTCGGGCCGCCACGAGGAGCAGTCCGTCTGGGTTCTCACACAGAAGTACAACTCCGCCCTAAAAGACTTGCGCGAGCAGACGCGCTGGGTCTGTTTCTTCCACTGCAAGGATCGTGACTCGTTCGAAGACTGTCTGCGTGAAAATGACGTGATCCCCGCACGAGGACGGGAGTTTGTGCGGCAGCAGCTAGTCGAGACAAACACGCTAAGCTTCTGTTGAAAACTGATCAACCCGCTTGGACTGAAGAACTATACAGGACTTTAGTAACTGGGCGGTACGTTTATGACGTAACGCCAGTGGAACGGTGGGGAACGCCGGTTGCCAAGAGATATATACGTTACGTTAACGCCATCTTGATCGTTAGGCATTTGTTATGTAAAAATGTAAAAAATAAATAGAACATCGTCGAACCCATCATCGGAGTTAATAGTATTGCCTAAATTCCACAAGCGGGAAAGTCTTCAGAACATCTTGCAGGTAGCAGAGCGAGGTTGTTGAGAACGAGAATAAATCGATCGACGAAAAATGGCGACATCGAACGACGGTATAACAGTAGGACGTTGGGGCAACACTATCGACGTTGCAGGACTGGAGGTGCAATTTAAAAAGGACAAAGCACGAACCAAAGCTAACTTTACAAGGGCACGAAATAGTCTTTTAAATTTACTAGAAGAACATGACTTACCGAGCCGTAGAGAAGTTAAGACAGCGTGTCATAAAATGGATGGCTGTTTAGACATTGTGATGAAAGCTTTGGCGAATTTTTCAGACTTCTATGTCACAAATGGAGAAATTCAAAAAGGCCAGAGGATAGCCAACGAAATGGAAAAAATAGAAGAGGACTTCTACATGACGTATGAAACAGCACGTGAGTACTTAGATTCACGAAGGGACGACGCATCCAGCGTTGCATCGGACACATTTTCTATAGACTTGCTGCAAAGAATGAACATTTCTGATGATAATTTAGAGACATATCAAAAAGAACCAATGTTGACAGTAACACCACGGACTGAACCTGAGTTAACATTCTCTAATCAACGTAAATATGGTAGTGATACTATTCCAGCAACTATGAAACAACAGCTAAGCCCGGCCGAAACATCCAACGAAACGGCATTTACATGTATAAACGAAAATACATATGAACAGAGGAAGTCAGACCCTGAAAATAACAGATGGTCGCGTATTCTGCCGAGAATTCAGGACCGAGATACCTACCAGAACATTTCCACTGCACAGGGGGAACTCGCATGAGCACGTCCACCGCATCGAAACCAACAAGAGCCGACGCTGCAACATTCGAGCCAACGCCCGCCAGCTGTGACGCGCCCTCTATCGGACAAGACCTGTGGCGCCAACTTAAACGGGTGCAAATACCGGTGTTTACAGGTGACAAACGGACGTATCGAAGTTGGAAGGCGGCCTTTATAGCTTGTATAGATAGTGCTCCGGCGACGGGAGAATACAAACTACTTCAGCTCCGTCAATATCTAACTGGGGACGCTCTGAAAACCATTGAAAATCTCGGACACTCTGCCATAGCTTATGAAGCCGCCAAAGAACGCTTAGAGCGCAAATACGGAGGAAAACGACGACAAATATCCATATATTTAGAAGAGCTAGAACACTTTCGCCCAATTAGAGCAGGAAATGCAAAGGATCTTGAAAGTTTTGCTGATTTGTTAGACATTGCAATCATTAACTTACAAGAAGCAGGTCAGCATTATGAACTAGGTGATGGATCGCTATACACAAAACTACAGCGAAAACTGCCACAGTCATTATTAGCGCGCTACCATCGTTGGGTGTTTGAGAACAATATAGCCGAATCAGTCCTAACCTTAAGATCGTGGGTGCTACAAGAGTCTGAGTTCCAGACCGTCGCTGCAGAGACAGTCCACGGTGTAAGCGGCAGCATTACAGATACATGGTCAGGACAACAGAGTGGAAGGTATAGGGGCCCACGAACTTTTTTTGGAAATCAAGCAGACAGCAATGGTAAGCAATCTTTGCTATGTATTTTGTGTGGAGCGCGCCATGGCATTTGGGGGTGTCAAGAATTCCTACAGAAAAATGTATCAGAAAGATGGAACATTGCGAAAAGATTAAAACTGTGTTACCGTTGCTTGGCAGACGGACACACCGGGAAACTCTGCGAAAGAACTCGTCTGTGTGGAGAAAACGGGTGCCAAGCAGTACATCACAGGCTATTACATCGAACAAAAAATAGACAGTATTGGAGATCTGCGACAAATCACGGTTTTATGAGCCTTAACGGAAATAATGAATGGGGCATACCCGGAAGTCCATCTGAAGAACCAACCGTTTCCGGTACGGAGGGGAAGGAGTAAACACACCAAACAACGATGACAGCTAGAGACAATTCAGCAGCCGAGTACTAGCCCTTCGCACAGTTCCAGTTATACTTACAAATGGCGACAGATCATTGCACGTGAATGCCCTGCTGGACGATGCTAGCACAGCACCAAAACATACATCAACGCCGATGTTGCTGCGGAGTTGGGGTTACAAGGCACATCTGAAAAGGTAACTGTTAACGTTTTAAATGGACAAGTTGAAACGTTTGATACATGTCTCGTCGACCTCGAATTGAAAAGTTTTAATAGTGACTTTAGTACAAAACTCACAGCATTCACAGCAAACCGAGTGACAGGTAGCATGTCCGCCTTCGACTGGAACCAATGTAGTCACCAATGACCACATCTGAAACATATCAAATTTCCCCGTACTGCACAAAGACCAGTAGTTGATGTTTTAATAGGTGCCGACTGCGCAGACGTTCATTGTGCCATGGAAGAAGTTCGGGGTAGACCAGGGGAACCAATCGCCAGACTAACACCGCTGGGTTGGACCTGCGTGGGGAACACAGGATTACATCACAGAATAGCCCTGCAAACAAACTTTGCCAATACATATTTTGTAAGGGATCAGTCTGAAATAGAAAAACTAAATGAAAACATCAAACGGTTCTGGGAGATTGACGACGCCATGATAGTGAAATCGGGCGACCCAAGAGATACACAACTGATAAAACCAGAAGAAAAGTTCGCCATGAAAACTGTTGAAAACTCAATCCAACATGATCATAACTTGTACCGGGTCGGTGTAACTTGGAAAGAAGAAAAAATAGTATTGCCTGATAATTATGATATGGCCTTACGTAGGCTCGCCAACACTGAGAGAAGACTGGAAAGATCGCCAGACATCAAGACAGCGTACAATGAAATCATTGGTCAATATATGGAAAAAGGGTACATCCGAAAAGTTCCAAAACATGAACAGTACAGCTCAAAGTGGTATCTACCCAATTTTCCAGTGGTACGACCTGACAAGGAAACAACAAAGACACGTATTGTATTTGACGCCTCAGCAAAGTTTGACGGAGTTTCTTTGAATGACGTCATACATCAAGGCCCCGAAACTACAGCATGACTTATTTGACATACTTCTACGCTTCCGTCGATTTTCCATAGCAATGGTTTGTGACATAGCCGAGATGTACCTGCGGATAGGGTTGCTAGATGACGATAAACCCCATCATCGCTTCCTATGGAGGGGAAATAACTCATCTCAATCGCCAGACATATATGAGTTCGACCGAGTCGTGTTTGGGGTGAATTCATCTCCATTCCAGGCGCAGTTCGTCCTGCAGCTTCATGCCCAAAACCACCAAAAGGAATTTCCATTGGCCACTGAAACCATACAAAAATCAACGTATATGGATGATTCTATGGACTCAGTAACAAGTGAAGAGAAAGGAGTAGAATTGTGCAAACAACTATCTCAACTATTGACCAAGGCAGGCATGCATGCTCGCAAGTGGCTATCCAATTCACAAAAGGTGTTGGCAGAAATTCCAGTTCAAGACCGGAAATCGGAAGTCGACTTAGACCGTGAACAATTACCATGCGCAAAAACACTGGGAATTTGGTGGTTAGCAGACAAGGACATCTTCACATTCAAAGAGTGTCCTCCAGAGGACAACATGATGTGCACAAAACGCAATTTCCTTAGGAAAATCGCGACATTATTCGACCCAATAGGATTCCTGACTCCCTTTACAATTCGCTTGAAGACATTGTTGCAGGATATATGGACCACTGGCCTTGATTGGGATGAACCTCTGACCGAACCACTCACAAAAACCGCTCGTTGTTGGTTCGGTGAGCTCGAGACGTTAAGGCAGATACAGATTCCAAGATGTTTTGGGGTGAAAGGCAAGATGACCTGCTCTATGACGTTAAACACATTTGTCGACGCATCAGAAAATGCTTATGGGGCCGTCGTATACGCCAGACGTACCTACCAGGATGAGTCAGTTTCGGGTTCAATAGTAGCAGCAAAGTCCCGTGTAGCTCCTAACAAGGCCACCAGCATGCCCCGGCTAGAACTAATGGCGGCGATCGTCGGAGTGCGACTAGCAACAAGGGTAGCGCACGTGCTTGAGTTGCCTGTAGGAAGCTGTTACTTTTGGTCCGACAGCCTGAATGTCCTGTGGTGGATTCGCGGTCGGAGTCGGGAGTTTAAACCGTTTGTCGCAAATATAATAGCTGAGATCCAAACCGCCACCAGGCCAGACCAGTGGAGACATGTACCAACGGGACAGAAGCCAGCTGACCTATTGAGCAGAGGTATGGGAGCAACGGAGCTGGTTGACTGCCATACATGGTGGAGAGGACCCGAATTCTTTCTACACTCTGAGAACTCGTGGCCTGTTAACCAACTGACACTGAAGAAACCACCGGGAGATGCCGAACTGAGGAGACATGCGAAATCGTTACATTCAGGCCGGGCACAAGGGGACCAAGAACCGGATGGAGTATCGTATTATGCATTTGTCACACTGGCTCATACTGTGACATTTCCATTGACGCCTACCAACTACTCAAGCTGGCAGAAAACGAAACGAATATTGTCCTGGGTCAATCGATTTATAGACAATTGTCAAAGACAAAAGGCCGACAGAACATTTGGCGAGTTACTGGTTAGCGAGCTGAAGAGGGCCGAAGTTCAGCTGATTAGAGACACCCAACGCATGGAGTTCCAGGAGGAGTGGGCCGCTCTGTCACACAACAGACCAATACATACCAGTAGCAAACTCGTCGGATTACAACCAAAGTTGGACGATGACGGTTTGATGAGGTCAGATGGACGACTAAAACATGCAAAATTCATGTCATTTGATGTTCGATATCCAGTCATTCTACCCAGAAAGAGTTGGCTAACAACACTTATTGTAAAGGACTTCCACGAAAAGGGGAATCACGCAGCAGGCACCAACCAAACGTTGGCATCATTATCGGCTCGATTCTGGATTATATCCGGGCGCGAAATTATACGCGAATGGGAGAGACGGTGCTCTGAATGTCGACGAAGAAAAGCGAAGTCGTGTAGTCAAATCATGGCCCCACTGCCTCTGTTGCGGCTAAAGACGTCACTTAGAGCCTTCACTAGAACATCAGTGGATTACGGAGGCCCATTCATGACAATACAGGGACGCGGAAAACGTCGCCAGAAAAGGTACTTATGTCTCTTTACTTGCCTAGCTACGAGGGCAGTTCACTTGGAAATAGCCTTCGGATTGGATACAGACTCCTTCTTAAACGCCTATTGGTTTCATTGGGCGACAGGGCTTGAGATGTCATTTCATCTCAATGTCGGGTAAAAGTCCCACAAAATTGGAAGCAACGTCTCCAAAATGACCTTTACAGTGTTGACGGGGACGTTAAACCTCAAATCAAACAAACAAACAAACGCATTTTTCAGGATGGCTAGCCGGAGAGGACTACCGGAGGAGATGTATTCAGACAACGGGACGAACCTCAAAGCCGCTGATAAGGAGCTGAAAACATTACTCTCTGCGTTAGAACCAGGCAGAATCGAGGAATCGGTCGCAAATAAAGGTGTCGTATGGCACTTCAACCCACCACTAGCGCCACACTTCGGTGGAATACATGAGACCATGATAAAGGCGGCGAAGAGGGCCATTAACGCTATTCTTGGCAATTCAGATATCACCGATGAGGAACTGATGACGGCCATAGTCGGGGCTGAGGCTCTTATAAACTCTAGGCCGTTGACATACCAGCCGACGATATTCCGTTAACTCCAAACCATTTCTTACATGGACAAATTGGCGGTCAATTTGCCCCGACGTCTGTAGACAACACACACTTTAACCCACGTAAGCGATGGAGCGTGTTCAAGAACTTGTCCGCCATTTCTGGCACCGCTGGTTACAAGAATGGCTACCGGGACTCAGCGGCCGAAAGAAGTGGACGCAGGAACGTCGGGATATCCGTACTGGTGATCTCTACGGACACAGCGCGCGGTAAATGGCCACTCGGGAGAGTCACCGAAGTCTACCCAGGCCCAGATGGACGTGTTCGGGTGGCAAAGAACCAGGTGGGACGGATTACCTTCACTCGACCTATAACGAAGCTATGCCCGCTGGAGTGTGACTTAAAGACGTCTCAGCGATGAGCTCATTACTTTACATGAACTTTAAGCTAGATGGCTTCATACTGAAGATAAACCTTACTTTGCTCATAAATTGAAAAATCGTACTTTTAGCCTATGGTTCGATCGATTACTACATCTTATGTATTTAAATTATGTTAATGTGATCTGTCATACCTTTGATTGAAACTAATTCTTATATTAATTTAAGGTTTACATGTAAGGTAAACTCAGGACAATTTAGATTTAAACGATATTGCTTATGTTCTAATTCATCATCAAAATTTAGATTTTGAGGAGGGGAAGAAATGGACTGAAGAACTATACAGGACTTTAGTAACTGGGCGGTACGTTTATGACGTAACGCCAGTGGAACGGTGGGGAACGCCGGTTGCCAAGAGATATATACGTTACGTTAACGCCATCTTGATCGTTAGGCATTTGTTATGTAAAAATGTAAAAAATAAATAGAACATCGTCGAACTCATCATCGGAGTTAATAGTATTGTCTAAATTCCACAAGCGGGAAAGTCTTCAGAACACCGCTGATTTTATTATCATTACGTGATAATTGTTGCTTAGCCGTTGCGAAGCCGTTGCGTAGCAACAGCAACAACTGCGATGTGCTCAGAGGCGGCCGTATGGCTGCTAATCGCTGTACTTGGCCTGTATGAAGCGCTGCTTTTCGCTGTCTTTTTATCCTTTCTCGGGTGATAAGGCACATAATGATGTTCGCTTTGCGAACATGCGCACACCTGCGACTCCAATTTAGACGGGTCCGCGCTTGTTTCAAAACCACGACAGGAATGGACTTTGACGTGCTGATATACCAGATGCTTGACGACTCCGCGTCGCCGGACACCGCTGCGAAGTGTGTTGCCGGCGTTGTTTCACATGTTGCAGAACAACAACAAGGGCCACGGAAAGATGACAGCGTGCGAGAATACCGCGAAAGGCTCGCTGCAACAGTAGCAGGAGGGTCGGCCAGGTAATACGGAATTGTGGCTCACGGAAAGGCCTTGACCATCGACCAGGTCCATGAGTTGAGTGACTCTGAGGTCGAGAGGCTCTACGCCCGTTAATTCGCCCGATTAGGGATAGACATGTCAAATACGATTTCGAACGCGGCCCTCGGGCTGTATGCGGGACTGGTCGGGATGTTCGTCCCAATCCCGGACCAACAAGGGCTCATTCGCGATCTTGAAAGCGATCCGTTTCTAGGTAGGCGCTGTCAGCGAACTCTATAACCGCTATGGCACGTGGTTATCTCCGCTCACCGCAACGTTAATCACTCTCAAGCATACCAGATTTGAACATTGCTGCCCCATCAATTCATCATACGATGATGGAGGAGAATATGATGACTGTGGTGAAGGATCAGCAGCCGGACGCTGCAACGCAGCTGGCGAACGTTGCGACGCCACTGGCGAAGCCTAAAGACCCGCCGTCGCTTGAAAGGCTAATCAAGAACGACTGCTCAAGGAGCTTCAGGGAGCCAAGGAAAAACATCATGTCACGAATAACGATGTCGAATCTGATGTTGCCGCCGTTGTTTCACATGTTGCAGAGCAGCCACACCAACAACAAGGACAAGACGAACAGGAACATCACGGTAATCTGCCGGAAGGGCAAAGAACCTGGACCCCATGGATCATCAGGGGTTGTCTTGCAGGTGGCATTACTGTTGCAGTGAGCCTATCGCGGCGACAAGTTGCTTCGTCGACGTCTTCGTTGTTCCGCATGCCGTTGTTTCAAAACAGCAACAACAACGGCCATGCCAAGTCGAATAGGAATCCCGCGTTGTGAACGAAGTTATCTGCGTAGTCGCCGGGTCGGCAGGCGGAGTCAACAGGATAAACCGCAGGGAGTAAAACAATTGGAGGCCAGGCCGGATCAATTCTATATGGAATAAGCAACCATGACACCCCGTCAACTGATGATAAAATGCTTGTCAACGTGCCCTACCATAGCGCAGTCGTCTGTGGCATCGCTGTGGGCTACGCCCGGCTTGGCAAGATGGTGATGGGAGGTAGCCCCCCAAAGCTAGACTTCACAACCCGTGATGTGGGCATGGCCATAGTTGACGTCGCTCGACGCCATGGCAACCAAAGATATGCTAATTAAACAGGGGATTATACCTGCTAATATCATGAAGTAACGGTAATAAAATGCAAGTATTGCTATGCTCGTTGGCGGCGCCCTAGTGAACGCCCTTGCGTTCTTGTGATTGAACTACTTGTTCTCCATGTTGAAGAGCTCTGGCGTCGACGAAGAGCGCAAGCGTCACGATAAAGCAGTCGAACAGCTACAGGCTGCAAAGGCAGAATGGTCTCGAAAACGGACCAAGCGTATTGATTTCATCAATGAGGACCTCCGCCGACAGGGGCAGCCCGTTCAAACCTTCAAAGACGTCGATGACGCGATGCACCTGTATGCGCAGGTCGCCAGTCATAACCTTGACCCCCTGGGGCCCGAGCCCCAGCTCTCCGAATATTACCACCCGAGTGACGACCAGAAAGACCGCGAGATTGCCTTCGTCATCCTGGGGATGACCGCGACGGGCATAGTGGCCTACAAACTCGCCAAGTAATCGATTACTTAAGTAATCAGCTTAAAAAACGATACCTGTGTTTTGCAAACTCCGTTTGCGGTCATGCCGGCGTCTTTGCCGTTGCCTGTTGCTTCGACCGAGACGATCAAAATAGTGAGGAGAGTTTTAGTTTTTTCTATTTTTGAAGACTTATCAGGCTGTTGGAAAACATTAGCCGACATATACTATAGCCCAAATAGTAATACCAAAGGGCTACCGGAAGGGGCTCGCTGCCATTGTGAAGCTGGCGTCTGCAGCCAGGGTGAGTGAGCAGCGGGCTAAGGACTGGCTCAAAAGACAGGCTATCTGGCAGATCTACCTCCCTGCCCCACGGCACATGCCACGACCAAAATTCGACATCGCCTCACCGAACGAAGTACACCAGGCGGATCTGCTCTTTCTGCTATACGACCGAGTTGGGCGGAAAAACTTCCGCTACGCGCTTACGGTCGTTGGCGTCGCCAGCCGTTACAAGGAGGCTGAGCCCCTGATCAGCAAGACTGCGGCAGAGGTCGCCGATGGCCTGGCTTGGATTTACAAGCGGAGCCCGTTGAAGTGGTCCAAATTGCTCCAGGTTGACCCCGGCCGTGAGTTCATGGGCTCTGTCAGCCAGCTGCTGGCAAAGCAGTCTGTCCGGGGTTGACATCCACCGGGAACAGGACATTGTTGAGCGCTTCAATCGTACCTTGGCTGAGCGGCTCTTTGGGCACCAGTACGCTCAGGAGATGGTGCAGCCTAGCCAGCGGTCTCCAGAGTGGGTGAAAAGGTTGCCTGCCGTTGTGGCAGCTTTGAATGGTGAGGTCACCCGACTGACCGGCAAAAAGCCCTCTGAGGCCATAAGGGTGCGATCAGCGACACAAAAGCCCTCTTTGGTAGTCCCCGGTCGCCCGATGGGTCTCGAGGAGACAAAACTCCCCTCCGGCGTCGGCGTTCGCTATTTGTACCAGCCTGGCGAGCTTGAAGGGAGCGCCGGCGGGCGACTGATCCCATATGGTCCCTGGATGTGCATCGGCTCGGGCGAGCAGTGACTGCTTCACAACAACAACCATCTGCAGCTTTGTAACCAGAAGCCAGTGTGTCCACCCCATTTTCTGTGATCCAGCGCTCGGAATCGAAGGGCGACAGCGACAGCTTGTTGAGACGCTGCCCGTAGATGCGATGGCACTCTGACCTAAGCACATCCATGCCATGGCGGAAGGTTTGCTTCTCAAAGAGAGCCTCGTTGAACTGCTCATGTCTGATGTGCTTCTTGACAGTTGCTTTTCTCACTCCATTGGCCTTCTTGATGTTCTTTCCAGATGCCTGGAGGATGGAATACATCTTCGGCCGCAGGCCCACATATTCGGCGGTTGACCGCCCGGCGCACTCGTCCTTCATCTTTTCGAGAACTTTCTTGTTCTCTGTGCTGTGCAGCGGGTGGCCTTTCGGAAAGTCGGACGTGTCGTAGAGGCTCTGGTGCTTGACCATGTCCTCGTAGACATCCTCTGTCTCGATTTCGAGTAGGAGGCTGCCAGTGTCTGTGTAGAGGAGCTGGCAGCCTTCTCCGTACTGCCTCCGGAGTCGGTTGCAATAGAAATCGTGCATCAGAGTCTTTGAAAGGTCCATAATGCTCATACCTACGTAAATCGGTTGATTGAACACTATACGGCTCTTATGCATCTGGACTGCTGCAAGATCATCGTCGAAGATGTTGGCTCTGGCAAAGGCTGGGCTGGTGATGAGACGCATGAGTTTATCTTCCTCGTTGGCGCGGACCAGCTCGACGTCGACACGCCTGCGGAGGTTCTCCATCGTCTTGCCGAAGACCGAATTGTTCATGAGCTTGTAGAGATCCTTCTCAAAGTCACTGGTGGCCTTCTTCCGGAGCTCAATATTCATCCGGTTGTAGGGCTTCATACAGGGGCTCTGCTGGAACCGGAGGGCACGATGAATCTTGGTCAGACACATGCCCAGAGATATGTGTAGCTGGAGATTCCGATAGTGGAGCACATAGCGGTCCTTTTTGCGGAGGTTTGGGATCAGTTTCTCGACCTCGGTAGGCGCCGACCCAACGCCATTAATAAGGTCGTGCTGATACTCCGACATCCAATCCTTCTGGACCACCAACCGCTCTGGAGCTAGCGGGTAGGCGTTGTGTGCCTTGTGCAGCTCTGTGGGATACTCCAAATCCACCTACTAGGATGTAGCCCTCTTGACTATCTGAAGGTTGCTCTGCGATGGTTTTTGCGAGCTGCTGGCATTCCGATTCATCCACCCCGCGAAAGCCATCAGTAGGGAGATAATGACTCACAGCCCAACCATAGAGATTGTTCGCATCTAGGTAGAGGATGTGGCTACTAGACGTTTCTGGGTCGTAATCCTCGACCAGAGGATTGTTGGCCTTGGCAAAGCGCTTTGAGATCATTGAGATGCCTCCACGCATCCCCTTCTCGATGAACAGGTGCTTGTCATAATCTGTGAGTAGCTGGAGCTCCACTCCTGTCTCCTTGAGAAGGGCGTCCTATGAATACCCCGGGCTGGTGTAGTAATGTGCTGGGTCTAAGCCATATTGCGTCAGGCAGGTCTTTCGGAATTCTTCAAAGACATCTGCCAGCAGGAGGACATCTGTGCGATTCTAGAGGTCGTGGTAGTCACCCAGGGTCCCGAACCCACAGACCTACCATACTCTCTGCGCGTGGGCGTTGTCGTCGTCGCTGATGTTCTCGTCGGCGAACTTGCTGTAGAATGCCTCTTTTGGAGGGAGCTTGGTCTCGGCGAAGCGATCCCAGGAGTCCATATACATGTACTCGTAGAGGTAGACACCCTTCCGGGTCAAGAGCTGGAGTCTCTGCTGGTCTGGCTCGTAGTGAGACGTGATCTGGAAAGCTCCAAGCTGGTTTGCCGCCACCAGCTTGTCAAGGGAAGCTAGCAGGAACTGGGCGCTATCGATGAAACAGAGCTGCCCGAGAGAGAAGATGTACTTTTCTGTGTCATTGGGGATGCAGTAGACTCTGCCTTCGAGATAGCCTACATGAGCAGGTGGGAATCGTACCCCCTGAGGTTGTGGAACACCAAGGGAATGACGGTGGTCTTTGGACTCAGCCTCAGCTTAAGGTTGCAGGCGTTATGGGCAACCCCTCGATATTTACCTGTGATATGACAGTGGTCGCAGACAGAGTCATCGTCTAGCGGTTTTTTGCATATATGGCAATTCGCGTTGCGACTGGTGGCATTGTTATGGGCCCACCAGTCCTCTCGTGTCATCCTTATGGCTTTAGGGTTGGTTAATCTCGGACTCTTCCTCCTGGAGTGATTTTAAAAAGTGCTGTGCTGCATTTGGGCCGCGATACTCGACGGGCGGCTTTGTTGTTCCATCACACTGCACCACGATATTGTAGTAGCTGAAAGCCTCATTCTGTTGTGTTTGTCGGGTATTGCGTTCTGTGGGATCGAGTTTGGGGCCCTGAATCTTGGTGGTGAGAGCCTCAAAGTCTGCATAGATGACGAATGGGGTTGGTTGTTGCTTGTGGTGGTTCGGGAAGGTGAGCTTGTTCTAACCCTCCTCTGGCATCTCCACCCGGGCAGCCGTCTGGCCGATGCCTTCGCACTCAAGCTTGTGGGCATCCAGCAGGTCTTCTCTCGTGTAGCCATGAAGGCAGCGCTCACAGAAGTGCTTCCTTTTTGATTGCTTGCTCTGGTCAAATAAGAGGCGGTTGAGGTCCTTGATTCAGGTGTGGTGGAATTTACCGGCCATTTCGATTAGCATCAGGTTGATCCTTGGTATCTGTCGTGGCTGCTTGCTGAGGCGGTGGACGGTGATGCCCTTGTCCCAGCCATAGACGTTGATGGCTAGGTTGTTCTACCGCTCCACTATGCGGATCTAAGAGATGGGCTTGGGGTTATCAATCCCTTCAAAGTTCAGACCATCATTGGAAGGATACCATCTTGATCTCTCTGGGTGATGTGGTGGTGGTGGATATGCAAGAGCCGCTCGGAGCGCCCATCGAAGGCAGTGGTCATCCCTGTTCTTCACGTTGATTACTGCCTTCTTAGAACTTACAACTGCAAGGAGTGGGATGTAGGACCCGCTCAGAAGAGGCTGATATCTGGCAATGTCCAGCCAAAGGGTCTGTACCTGATCTACAACCCAGCCAGACCCTCTCTCTGTCCACTTTTTGAGTGTTTATAGGATCTTTGGGAAGGTTTTATCGAGAGCCCCCTTGATTTCGCTGGCCTTGAGAAGCGCCTCCTGTTTGGGGCGCAGCACGGGGGTTGTTTCTCCTCACTACCGTCTGGGTTGTCATTCTGAAGCTGAACTTTGAAAGCCAACTGGAACCTCACGCCACCAAGAGCCTCGATTTCTTCCTCGAGCCTGCTACTGATATGGGGCACCACAGCCTCGAGTAAACTCTGGGGACTGCACTTTGAGGATTATTGGCAGGCACGTCCAACTGCCAGCCCCTCAAGAAGTCGCCAATGACCCATGGGGTCTGACTGAAGACTAGCTTTTCTTTTATTTGCTCAGCAGATGCAAACAAGTCAGGATCTCATCCTGATACTCCTTCACGGATCTCAGGACTTTCTTGCGGGAGATAGTGTCAAATTCCTCCTCAATGGCCTTTCTCTTGGCGGCTTTCTTTTTGCGTGGTGCGGGGGTAGGTCGATATTTTTCAGGCTGTAAGGGCTTTAACAAGCGCCCTTTGACAGAATCTGAGATATGTTCATCTCAGATGTTTTGAACCACATGATGGAGTCGAATTCATCTCAGGTATTTCTGCCAGTAACTGCTCTATGTATTCATCCATAGTAGCCATGTTACTGAATGGGTTTCAATATATAATAACTGTCTCTAAATAGAAACATCGATGGCGGCTAGACGCCTAAATTCCTTCTGCACCGCTCTGGTTGCACTACCCCACGCACTGGCATACCCACACGGCCAACAAAGTTGTTGTTTGTTTGTAACCCCCACCCCACAGACCTTGCATGGCCGCGTGCATGAACCCTTGCGGAGACGTTTGAGATGAATTTTACAGTACTCTCCCAAACAACTCTTATAACAGAACTCTATCGAGCTAACTGTCAGCCATTTGCAAGTGTTGTGTCCCTTAGGCATGGTTTGAAATAAACGAGGCTAAAACCAGTATATCTATTACAAGGATATGTCTAAATAGGTTACGTCCTTATTAAACTTCGAATTTGTCCTAGAACTGGGGCCCGCCAGCGGGGTGGATCGGGCCCCAGTTCTTTTTGCCCCAAAGAGTTGTCCTTGAACCCGCATTGTCTACGGTTTTTGGGGTGGGTGGGTGGGGTGGTGGCGCTTGCGGCAAAATGTTTGGGTGCTGGGAGGCTTTATTTACTGAATGGAGCGTGTCCTAGAACCTAATGTTTGGGTGTTGGGTAGCTTTATTTGCTGAATGGAGCGTGTCTCAGAATTTTGTCCTAGAACCTATATTGTATATACTACTACAGTGTATGCGTAAAAGTAGAAGTACGTGCAAAAGCGTAGGAACATGGACCCGATGTGCCACAGGATCAGTTTTTAAATAACAGACACAAGTGGTATGCGCCGATCCTACCCCCACCCCCACCAACATACACACCACACGCACACACCCGCGCGCGCCTACCTCGACTAAAACAATAAAGTCGTTTAAGGCCCGCTCTCACTTGTAAGAACCTTCCTACATACACAAAATTTTGTCCAGTCACCAAGTTTTTACACAGCTCTATTCGTCGCACACTTTGACACACCAAGGGAGAAATTAGTTGGGCTGCATGATGCTTCCAATCAGAGCTGAGCCTGACAGCACACGAGTATTGGACAACCGCTTGGAAGATCTAAGCCCGCCCAGGCAAACCCATGCTTATTAACCCTATTGGTTTCATTGGGTGACAGGGCTTGAAACGTCATTTCATCTCAGTGTCGGGTAAAAGTCCCACAAAACTGGAAGCAACGTCTCCAAAACGACCTATTCAGTGTTGACTGGGACGTTAAACCGCATATCAAACAAACAAACAAACAAGGGACAATTACACTCCAATAGCATAATACCTCATAGCCAAGTTGACTTCCGCCACAGGGAGGAAAAAAAAAAGAAATGCCTGGACCGGGACTCGAACCAAAGGCCTCTCGCATATCGTGCAAACACTCTACCGTCTGGGCTATATGGCTATGTATTTGTTTATGTATTTGTTTATGTTATGTTCCGTTTCGTGGCCGCATCAACTATACAGTGTGCATCTAAGGTCAAATCTTAAAAGTTAAGGTATAGTTCGAACAAATTGACCTGAGACTGGTGAACTCTATTAACATAATTTCACACCCGACAGAATGCATGTATTTATCTTCGCCGTCTCCCGAAAATGACGATATTGTTATTCAATACACAGAGGTCGGTGAATGGGTCGCAATTCACATGATGCCGAAAATTCACGAGAAGGTTACGAAAGCCGACGTATTAGGCGATAACATTGACAAATTTATTCCATGCATAAAGGTTAGTCTCAGGTCATTTTGTTCGAACTATACCTACCTGGGTTACCTTAAATATTTAAGTATTTTCTTTGGATAAGTAGCGACTTATCCGAAATAATTTCATTGAAGTTCACTTTACACGACAGTTAAAAAAATACTTAATAGGTACTTAAAACTTAAGTACGCATTGTAATCCTGGACCCAGGTATAATACCTGAAATGATAGACCTGAAATCAGCTAAAAATACCGAGTCCGTGTCTTACGTTATAATGTTTGATGGGAAAAGAAAATCTAAACAAACTGGCCGCACATGGGTACTGGTAAATCACTAAGAAGGACTAAGCGAACCCAGGCAAAGTCGTGCGAGTCGAACCACCCAGTGCATAAAAGCCCTATTGGATTCATTGGGCGGCAGGGTTTCATCTCATTGTCAGGTAAAGGTCGCACAAAATTGTAAGCAACGTCTCCAAAATGACTATATTGTTGAATGAGATGTTAAACCTTAATTCAAACAAACAAACAAACAAACAAACAACAAATATTATAAAGCAAGTACTAGTTTTAAAAACGAGTGCAAACTGAGATATTATGTCGTACATTGTGACTCAAATAAAGAAGTGATGCATTATTTTGGCCATTTATGAAAGCACACTTATCTTCACAGCTGTAGTTCCAGCCTCGCTTGGGTCACATGTGGCACAGCAAGTTCTGTAATGGAAGGTTAGGTGTTTGTTTCTCCGGGTAAACCTCTGATTAACGATCGACTCGAAATAAGTTAAATATTTTTGAAAAGGCCGTCAAATCAAAACCAAAAATGCGCTCGTGGGAACTGCGACGATGGTGTTACAGCTACCCCGATAGTCTGTGAGCAACGCGACTTAATTTTTCAAGAATAATTCTTAACCATGAACAGGACATACGTCACTTTTACGTCACAATGATATATTGTAGCCAGTTTTATCAGGCTTAGCGTCGATACCTTTGATACCCTTCGAAACTTGAAAATTTGCTTCAAAATCTGTGTGTTCTGTCAACTAAATGAGAAAATGCAGAACCACGGACGACTTTATGTGGGTCGCCCTATTCAAATTATACACTACTTAATGGCTTGTTCGGCGTGTACATGTAATTAAATCATATTTACATGGAATGGCATTGCCGGAATTTTGACTCATTAGCTCGTTCTTTTTAAAAAAAACTAACAAAGGCGAAGTACCTACCTTTGTATACCAAAAACTTTGCGTGTTCACTACCTCGAGAGGTCCCGGGTGTGGCGCGGGAACAACTTCGCGTTAACGCATTTTCGAGGTAGTTGCCCTGATTTCTGCCCGTGATAACAAAGCCACAACCGACCTGAAAATGTACTATGTTGCGTGTTCAAGAAGTAAGAATGTTCACATTAAATAGACGTCTGTTTACCACCCTACGTCTCATCCCATCGGACAGACGTCGAATTACATGAATGGTCAGCTCTTGCCACGTGCGATGCAGAGCTGCTTCCCGTTCGTCCTGATTCTATGCAAGAGGGGTGATGGAGGTGTCCATGTTATGTATCCGACGCCTAAGAATCTATCAAATTTGTTCCTCCATGGGTTCAAATTTGGGCTCCTAGCTGGCCAAGGCAATATCTCCGTTCCGTTACGTTGGAGATAGGCCGACGCCGCCCTAGAACGGCGGGGTCTAGGACACGGGTCTAGTGCCAAATGGATAGTTATCAAAATGAGGCATAACTTATGGCGCTAAACAAACAGGCATATGCCAAATCCATATTAACACCGACGTCTTTTTATGTTTGTTTTGTTTGAATTTATGTTCTACGTCCCAATCAACACAATTAAGGTCATGTCAAGAGATGTTGCTTCCAATTTTGTGGGGCTTTTTACCCGACAGTGTGATGAATTGACATCTCAAGCCCTACCACCCAAACAAACCAATAGTGTTTATATATAGGGACGGTGCGACTGGTAAGTTAAGTATGTAAATACTTAAGAGGATTAATCAAGCTGCGGACCAATCTTCATTGAGGCCCTCTGCAGACCAACATATACATAATATGTGCCCCGTCAAGCGATTTTGGTACTTATCACCTATGCGAGCAGCGAAGGTTCAGGCGAGCCTGAGCATCCGCGCAGTCTCGCCAGAACCCTTGTTGCTCGCTCATACAAGCAGTGAATCAAGAGGAACCTTCAGACAGAAAGCCATATCCCTGGCCCCTCTAAATGGCTGGGCATGCGCAGTTAAAATTTGATATTACGGAATGATCGAAGACACAAATTCGCTTGGCGGGGCTCAATATTATACAAATATACAACACAATGAATGTTACAGAAACACTTTCACAAAACACATTGCAACTGATATTCAAACTGTCATACTTAGATGAACAAAATAAGAATCTTATATGGGCGTGAGGGGTGGATTGAAAAATCCGTCCCAAGGGTCACCGTCCGGCATCACGAGGCTTGCCGAGTGATGCCGGACAGTGATCCCGCGGGACGGATTTTTCTATCCACCCCTCACACCCATATAAGATTCTTTTTGTTGCACACCTTCCATTTCTTAGCTTGGATTGCAATGCTGCAGTCACTTGGGTTACCGACGTCCGCCATATTGTGATGACACTAAAGGAATGTTTAGTGACGTCACGTAACGTGCATGACGTCAACCTTAACTACGGCGCATATGAGGTCGTATTCGACACAAGATTATATATATTCGATTTTGGGACGGAACACCAGGGTCAGAACATAAATTTCTATCCAAGGGTAAAATCACGGATTTCCTTGTCTGGTGTGCAAGAATATATGATCCCCGTCAAGTGTAAAAATGTCTTCGAGACCACCGTGGTATTGATTTTCAAACGCGTACGTCTAGCGTCCAAAGAGGTCATGGGCTCGGATCTTCTATTAAAGATTGACCAAGGCCACATGCTTGTTTAAGCGAACAGCGAGGGTTCTGGCAAAAATGTGCGAATCCACAGGCTCGTCAGAAGGTTTGCTGTTCGTATATGCTAGAAGGCACAAATTCACTTGGTCCGGCCCAATTATGAAAACATGAAGGTGAAACTAAAACGGCATGTTTTTGTACAATGAAAATGTCCCTATATAACATTGTTTAAGGTGGTGGGGAAGGGAGTGTATCATGAAAATATCATTTTTAACCAAGGGGCGCATTTAACAGTAAATGATTGTAATGAAGTTTCGTTTTTAATTTCAGTTGGAATACTGTTTCAGACTATTGGTCCTGAATATAATATAATTTTTAAATAATCCAATATTTGATTTCGGAATAAAAAAGTTCCAGTTACTAACTGATCGCAAATTGGACCGTGTATCATTTATGTTCACATTTCGCATCTGAAACAGGTCCATGAAATATTCAGGTGCAATATTATTTGCTACCTTGTACACTGCGAGTATGTTTTGCCTTATGTAAAAATACACTCATAGAAAATGAAAATGTTTTAAGGCGATGACGGGCCTCCTCTAGATCAATGTATTCATGTTCTAAAATAACTTTACAAGCCCTTCTTTGTAATTTATTGATTTTATTGATATTATAGTTTGTTGACTTGCCCCAGATCACACAACAATAGTCAAACTGGGGTCTAATGAGTTCATTTTAAAATAATAGTTTGTCTGCAGCTGATTCGCACCACTTTGCCTGGGCGCGACGGAAGTAAGGGTGAGGATTGTGGCCACGTAAAATCAATTTAAGCCCCCACCCCCTCCCCCCCCCCAGTGGAATTCGTTTCCACTGACCGTTCCAAGGCGATTCTTCTGTCGCGGTTTATTTTTCTTATGGTTTGTCTTTGGGTGTTTGTGATGCTTATATTATTTTGGATAGCCTATTGGCCATTTTGTTGGAAAGTAACTGTCCTTTTGGCTTTCCGCTATTGATGTTTCCATTATATCTGTTGTTTCATGTTTGTGCTTCTTTCCATTTGGTGTCTCTGATGGGAGCTGTGGGTTGATTGTATCGATTCCTGATCATTGCTTTCACTTCTATTTTAGATGTTCCAAGTAGTTTACCAGTACTCATGTGTGTTCGGTTTCAGCTCTGCGTGGAAGCACCAAGCTGCCCAATCTATTTCTCAAAGCCCTGGTGGGCGGGTGGCACGTCTGTTTTATGTGAAAATGACGTTGTGGAAAGGTGGCTCTGAGATCTGAGGTCTACTTCCAACTCCGAGTTGGCCATAACAAGATATCTGTTATGGCTATTTCCAATTCAGATCGAATGAAGATCACAGAGCCAGCTTCGAGTTATTATGTCTACATTTCGAGATACTTAGTCGAAATTTCGAGTTATTATGTCGATTTTTCGAGATCATATGTCGCAATTTCTAGTTAATAAGTCGAAATTTCGAAGTAATAAATCAAGATTTCAAGTTATTATGTCGAAATTTCAAGTCAGTAAGTCGAAATATCGACATACCAAGTCGAACTTCCGAGTTATTAAATCGAAATTACGATATAGTAAGTCGAAATTTTGAGGATTATGTCGTAATTTCGAGTTAATAAGTCAAAATGTCGTGATAGAAAGTAAACGTTTCGAGATGGTATGTCGAAATTTTGAGTTAGTAAGTAGAAATTTCGAGAACAATGTCAAAATTTTGAATAAATAAGTCGAAATTTCGAGTTAAAAGGTCGCAATTTTGAAATACTAAGTCGAAATTTCGAGTTATTAAGTCAAAATTTCGAGATACAAAGTCAATATTTCGAGATATTAAGTCGTAATTTCGAGTTACTAAGGCGAAATTTTGAGATGCTTCGTCGAAATTTCGAGATACCAAGCAAAGGAAATAAAATTGTGACTGGTCCTAGTGCTCGTCCGTATTTTAGCGAACAGTTAATTAAAATTACAAAACATATCCCCTGTGTTCCGCTATATAGCCACATTTATATGTCTGTTTCCATCTATAAATTTTATTCACCTTATATCTTCTTTCATTTAGTTTTGGACATTAACATATATTTGCCATTACGAAAACAAGCCCATACAAATACATTGTAATGTTTATCGCTGAAAAATGATATTTTAAGATACAAAAATTGTGGTTTGTTTTCTCATTTGTGCTCAAAATATAGATTGTGGGTACCCGTTCGAACCGTCTAATCGAGGCGGTTCTGACGAATACCATCAATCTATATTTTAGAGCAGATTGTGGGTACTCATTAGAACCGTCTCATCGAGACGGTTCTGACGAACACGTCATATATGAATATATAGTACATGTTTTTAACTAGTCTGATTAGTCGATAGTCAAACATGGGTGTGGCAAAACTGACATATACAGCAGAAAAACGGTTAAAATTTCTTTTTTAAATAAATACAGAGGACCCGCGTTATAATGGCAGTATTTGATCCCTATTATATATTGTGCCGTTATAATGAATTCGCCGTCATAAAGAGTGAATGAGTGTTTCGGTTTTACGTCCCACCAACAGCTAAGGTCATACGGAGACGGGACCTCGGTTTAAAGACTCATCCGAAAAGTCTGGAGAAGCCCGGGATCGAACCTGCGACCCCTGGTTTACAAGGCGAGTAGCGTAACCACTCGACCACGGAAGCTTCTGAACCCCGTCATAAAGAATCCCAATCAGGAGGATGCGATTCTAACAAATGCCTATAACATTTGTTTCTTGGAGTTTTAAATTACAAGACTGTTTCATGACTATGGATCCGATTTGGGCATTTCCAGCCCGAGGGAAGCACAAGCCGCTCGGAAACGAGGCTAAACCTTGAGCTACGAATCGATTCCATTGAAATTGACGTTATAACGAGTTTTGCCGTTATAACGAATGTCGTTGTAGCGCGCGTCATATGTACGTGTAAGTATTAATCATTATCATACGGCGTCGTTGATAAGCAGTGGATAAGGCCATGTAATAAAAATCGTATCACCACACGTGTAATGACACTTTGGCGGGATTAAATAACGTCATGACGACATCCATGTCAACAATGCATTTTTTTGTGGAAAAAATAATATGTAATTAAGGCACTGCCTTTTTTGCGACACCGCATTGTACACTCTTGGTGCAAAAAAAACATATGCAGTAGCCATGCACACATTTTAACTAACCTAAAAACTGAATATTCTCCAAGAAACACATGGCCAAAACGTTTTAATGGTTCAAGGGGACATAATTCTGCAATAAGGGCGGGATCAGCATCCTGCTTCCTTTATGCATATGTTCAGTGAATGTCTGAACTGTGTTGCACGTTTCAATGTCCTGCATCCAATACTGTAGGATGAGTTGCAGAGACAAGAATAGTATTTAAAAAGTGTTACATATGGACAAGGGCAAGACTATATGGCCCTCACACTTCGTGACGATGACATAAAAAAGATAAAAGAAAAAATGATAATCACTATGAATGATGATTGCCCTGACCATATGCCTCACAAGACTAGTATTTCAATCGGGCTAGATCAGAATCCTGTTTTCTTTATTCAAATATTCAATGCATGTCTGAACTGTGTTTGCAAGTTTCGAAGTCCATGATGAAATGCTGTAGGAGAATTCGAACGGTACTATTTAACCTCCTATGCTTAACATATGGACAAAACGTTTGTCTTTTAAGGGCACTTAAATCTGAGATAAGGGACTGGATCAGAATCCTGTTTCCTTTATGCATATCTATTATTTGAAATATAGATATCAAATATTGAAAAATATTTTAGGATATCAATAATTACATTTATTGATATCCATAATATATTTTATTATATCCCTTATTGAAAATTGTGATATCTATAATTCAGCCTTTTAAATAATATCTATAATTTGATTTTTAGATATCTATATATGCAAAGGAAAACTGGATATCATAAAAAAAATATAAATATCTAGAAATATACAATACATATCATTGATTACATTTTATGATATCAAAAGTACTGAAAATTATAGATACCAATAATGTTTATTATAGATATCTATTATTCAATTATAGATATTTGTAATTTGATTTATGGATATCTATATTTTGATTTATAAAAATATAGGATATCAATATTATTAGATATCTATAAATGGATTTTTAGATATCTATACATGCAAAGGAATTTAAGATATCAAGAAATATATATTAGATATCATTGATTACATTTTATGGTATCAAAAAATACTTATAATTATAGATATCAATGATGTTAATTATAGATATCTATAATTTGATTTATACATGTAGCTATCTATAATTTGATTTTTAGATATCTATAATAAAATTATAGATATCTCAAAATTGTATTAAATAATAAAACAGCACCCCATTGCATACAAAGTTTACAGGAAGTCTGGCCCAGTAAACTTGTATACCACATACTTATCAGTTCTGCAGTGTATTCCTTGCTTCTGTAGGATACCCTTTTTTAAGAAGATATTCATTCAGACCCCACTGATGCAAAATTATTAAAAGATATATGTACAAGTAGTGATGATACAAAGAAGTTTATTGAAATTTAACTTTCAAATTCAAAACAGCATAACATTAGGCTAAGACTGTCCACATACGTTATTTAAGAATTATTCAAGTTTACAGTTGTAACAAGGACACTGATGGTCCTATATCCATCACCTGAGCTAGCCAATTCTGAATCCTTAGAAATGAATTCAACACAAGTAGACTGCTTAAAGTTTGTTGTTCAGATTGAGTGACAGGATGGTCCTATATAGAGTACCAATGTGGAAAATGACAAGCAGTATGTGTTCTATGTTTCATAAAAAACTTAAGTTTTTTTTTCTTAAATTAATCAATGTACAATGTGAACCTTGGAGTGAGCCATTTTTACCGAAGTGTCAGAATTTGAACAGTTTGGTAGAGTTCCATTTGATGAAGCTACATACCAAATATCAAAGCTATTGTCTATGCTAAACAAAAGACTCCTGTGGAAGGTTCATTTTTGCCCCAGGGCTTAACTTTGATCAATGTTAGTAGAGGTCTAGATAATCAAAACTAGGTATGAATACCAAAAGCATGGTCTTTCTGGTATCCGGCAAGAAAATTTTAAGTGATCCCCTAAAGCAGGGCAATCTTTGACCCCACGGATATGATTGGAGCAATGTTGGTATAGGTCCACTGAATGAGGCTAAACATAAAATAAAAGGCCTGGTCATTTTGGTTTCAAAGCAGATTTTTTACACTTTCCCAATGCAGTGCCCTTGAAACATTTATAAGGTCAAGGTAAACAGGATCTAATCAAGACTTTGTTAGGTTGCATTAACATGTAGCACCAAGTTTGAGCCGTCTTCGTGAATTTGTTCACAAGAGGGTGCAGACAAGCCAAAATGACAGTTTTCAAGGACCTGTGACCTTGAAAATAAGTTAAAAGGTCACCAATATATACCAAAAATCTTTGGTAAGTTGCAGTGCCATAATGTACAAAGTTTGAGCAAATTTCAATAATTTGTTCATGTCACAGGGTTCTGACAAGCCATGTATGTCCCAAAATTGAGAGTAAGATCAAGGTCACCAAAATCTAATTAAATCTTTGATAGATACAATGATATACTGTACCAAGTTTGACCATATTTTATCATTTTTTTCACGAGATAGGGTGAGAAAAGACAAACAAGAGGGCCATGATGGCCCAGGATCGCTCACCTGATCCTTAGTGTAACAAGTGGGCCCCAGGGAGGGCCATTATTGGCCCTAGGGCTTTATTGTGCATAATATTGAGGAAGGTCTTAAAGGTGAAACTTCAAACCAAACATAAACGAAGGCTAGAATTTTAACAATCTTGGCAAAGGTCCACTAGATAAAGCAACACACCAAATATCAAAGACCTGAGCCTTGCTGTTTCAGACAAGAAGATTTTTTTAAAGATATTCCCTACATAAGCCTATGCAAAACCAATTGGCCCCGGGGCTATATAAGTCTATGTAAAACCAAAGGGCCCCAGAGTGGGGCATTTGTGGCCCCAGGGCTATAATTTGAACAACTTTGGTAGAGGTCCACTAGGTGAAGCTCCATACCAAATATCAAAGACCTGGACCTTGCAGTTTCAGAGATGAAGAATTTTAAAGATCTCCCTTTATAAGTCTATGTAAAACCAAAGGGTCTCGGGGAGGCGACATTTTTGGCCCCAGGGCTATAATTTGCACAATCTTGACAGAGGTCCAGTAGATGAATTTTCACACCAAATATCAAAGACCTAGGCCTTGTGGTTTCAGAGAAGAAGATTTTTTAAGATTTTCCCTACATAAGTCTATGTAAAACCAAAGGGCCCCAGAGCGGGAGAATTTTTTTATTTCAGGGCTATAATTTGAACAATCTTGATAGAGGTCCACTAGATGAAGCTTCATACCAAATATCAAAGACCTAGGCCTTATGGTTTCAGAGAAGAAGATTTTTAAAGATTTTTCCTATATTAGTCTATGTAAAACCTAAGGGCCCCGGAACAGGGGCATTTTTGGCCTTAGGGCTGTAATTTGAACAATCTTGGAAGAGGTCCATTAGATGAAGCTTCATTTCAAATATCAAAGTCCTGGGCCTTGCGGTTTCAGAGAAGAAGATTTTTAAAGATTATCCTTATATAAGCCTATGTAAAACCAAAGGGCCCGGGGTGGGGGCATTTTTGGCCCCAGCACTATAATTTGAATAATCTTGGTAGGGGTCCTTTAGATTAAGCTTCATAACAAATATCAAAGACCCAGGCCTTGTGGTTTCAGAGAAGAAGATTTTTAAAGATTTTCCCTATATAAAACCAAAAGGCCCCAGGGTGGGGGCATTTTTGGCCTAAGGGCTATAATTTTAACAATCTTGGTAGAGGTCCATTAGATGAAGCTTCATACCAAATATCAAAGTCCTGGGCCTTGCGGTTTCAGAGAAGATTTTTAAAGATTTTCCCTATATAAGTCCATGTAAAACCAAAGGGCCCCGGGGCGGGTGCATTTTTGCCCTTGCACTATTTGAACCATCTTGGTAGGGGTCCACTAGATGAAGCTTCAGACCAAATATCAAAGACCTAGGCCTTGTGGTTTCAGAGAAGAAGATTTTTAAAGATTTCCCTAGTATGTAAAACCAAAGGGCCCCGGAGCGGGGACATTTTTGGCTAAGGGCTATAATTTGAGCAATCTTGGTAGAGGTCCATTAGTTGAAACTTCATACCAAATATCAAAGTCCTGGGCCTTGCGGTTTCAGAGAAGAAGGTTTTTAAAGATTTTCTCTAGATAAGCCTATGTAAAACCAAAGGGCCCCCGGGCGGGAGCATTTTTTGCCCCAGCACTATAATTTGAACAATCTCGGTAGGGGTCCACTAGATGAAGCTTCATACCAAATATCAAAGATTTGGGCCTTGTGGTTTCGGAGAAGAAGATTTTTTAAGTTTTCAGTGAAAAAAAATCTATTTTTGGCTCCTGTGACCTAGATGTGCAACGGACCGGAACCATTTGAACAACTTTGAAAGGGGACCACCGAAGGATCATTCCTGTGAAGTTTGGTCAAAATCATATCGGTGGTTTAGGAGGAGATGTCGTTTGAAGAAACTGTTAACACACAAAAAGGGACACACGACAGACAAAAGGTGATCCCAAAAGCTCACCTCGTCACTACCTGACGGTGAGCTAAAAATTACAGTTTTGAGGGCCTGTAATCTTAAATATAAGGTCAATGTTATCAAAATCTTTTAATAAATCAAATCTTTGGTAAGTACATGTAGCAAAGATATATTGTACCAATGCTATAACAACATGGGGAACCCTCAGGTTGGCATAAAAGCATATGGCTGAGAAAAGGTTTCTCAAGAAACATTTCTATAAAAGTTTTGTCAAAATATCTGCAATGACTTGGCAGTAAATGCCATTTTTCAATTTTCCCCATTATAAGTCTATGGAAACTCTAAGTTGCCATAGCAACCAAACTAATGGGCCGATTTTCATAAAAAAAAGCACAAACTTTCAATCCCCCAGCCCAAGGATGCTACAGATAAAATTTGGGCCCAATCGGCCCAGTGGCTTCAGAGGAGAAGATGTTTAAAAGTGTTGACGGACGACGACACAGACGACGACGGCAGACAACTGCCTATCCTATAACTTATAAGCTCCCCGGAGCCTTCGGCTGTGGTGAGCTAAAATTGATCCATAAATGAATTTGTCTAGTACATTGAAATTGAACTATTCAGAGGGGCTAAAATCGTAACTTATTCTTTTTTTAAACACTTATCTAAAAGGCTTAAGTTTTCATCACATACTTTCTACAGCCTGTGTCCTATTATGTAACATAATGAAAATATGCCTATTCAAATATATCAATTTTTTTTCACCAAAAATGAAAATTTTCAGATAAAAAATTCTGATATTTTTTTTTTACATTTCTCCACGAAACAGATTGTGGGTGCTAGTTAGAACCGGCTCGACCAGGCAGTTGTAGCGAGTACCCACAATCTTTGTTTTTGAGCAGTTAACATGTAAGAAAAAAGTAATATTTACATGAACCCTTGTTAACCCCATTAAAGTAGGGTTTAAAGCAGGTCAATATATTAGGCATGTTTTCATGATAGACAGTATTATTGGGACTGTTCAAAAGTAGTCGGGGTTAAAAGCAGGTCAAAATTTATTAGGCATGTTTTCATGATAGATGTAGCACTTTTGTGACTGTTCAAAAGTAGTCTTAATATATAGGAATTTTACTTCTATCAAAGTGCTTGAATTGGGAATGTCCAAACAAGTATATGTCATCACCATCTTCAATGTCACTGTACTGGCTGTTAAAAAACATTAATGTTAATGCCTAAACTTTTCAAAAGCTATTCATCTTTCTTCGATTCTTTATTGTCAGTAACAGCACCCGCCCATTGTGGCTTGAATAAATAGATGGGCTGCATGATGCTTCCACGCAGAGCTGAAACTGACCTGCTCATAAGTACTGGTAAACTGCTTAGAGGATCTAAGCCTGCCCAGGCAAAGTGGTGCGAGT
This sequence comes from Lucinisca nassula, assembly GCA_963580285.1. Lineage (NCBI taxonomy): Eukaryota > Metazoa > Mollusca > Bivalvia > Lucinida > Lucinidae > Lucinisca > Lucinisca nassula. Next base: position 92,081,523 of record OY757015.1, read on the forward strand.
CGGACTGTCCATGCTTATAAACCCTATTGATTTCATTGGACGACAGGGCTTGAGATGTCATTTCATCTCAATGTTGGGTAAAAGTCCCACAAAATTGGAAGCAATATTTCCAAAATGACCTTTACAGAGTTGACGGGGACGTTAAACCTCAAATCAAACAAACAAATTATAGTCAGTCATGATCCAGTGGTTCAAAAACATAACTGCCATCTAGCATTAACAATTAAGAAGTTCTAGGCATTAAATAATTCAGTCCTTTTTCTTTCAGTGGCTGTAGTAGGACCACATAGGCTGGTCAGCTGTTAGCTACTGGTGAAAGCAAGGTTCCTTTGTATTAAACTGTATGTGGGTTTTTCCATGCTGAACCTGTAACAAAAATTGGTTACAGATTTTTAAAAATAAAATAAGGAACAGAGCAAAATAAATGTACATGTACATGTGACTATAACAAAGACTAGAAATGTTTTCAGAAGAAAACTGCATCCTCCCATCCCAACCATAAATATGACTGTTACAACTAAGGCTGACACGATTAATCGTATAATCGATTAATCGATCGATAAATTCCACAAAAATGATTATCATTTCTGATTTGCTTTTAATCAATTACTTGATGAGGTACAATTTACTACCCAAAGTTATGCCTAAAATAGCTGGATGAGTGGCAAACAGTGCAGACCCTGATGAGACGCCGCATTATGCGGCATCTCATCTGGGTCTACACTGTTTGCTCAGGCCTGTCTGTTCAAATATACATATTGGAAAGTGAAACATATGGTAAGAGTCATGCTCAGACGGAAAGCCAGACAGGTTAAATAATGACAAAAACCTTAGCGATTACTAATCGATTATCGATCGCAATGACATGACTGATAATCGATTATCTTTTCAGCTCCGATTAGCCAGCCCTAGTTACAACCACTTGGACTTGGAAGGTGCATACCTTAAAAATCCAAAAAATTCAGACACCTTCAAGACTTGCTGTTATTCTCCTAAAATGTTAGAAAATTTGTTTTGGGATCCAGCAAGGAGACCAAAAAGTGGAGAAGTGAAGGTGAACAAACCTGATGACTTAAAATGACATGGATATGTATGTTTGGTTAGAAACCATCTGTTGGTTCGGAAGAACTATTTAAGTTGTTCAAACAGCCAAAATGCAGACACCAACAGAATCCCAACAAAAAAAAAAAAAATGCCCCCCCCCCCCACTCCAATGATGGGGAAAACAAAACATCAAATAAAATGAAAAATCTACCATTAAAAACCTCAATATTGGGGCAGACAGCCCTTTGCAAACAGTGCAGAACCAGATCCAGTCTGATCAGGGTCTGCACTGTTTAATGTTCTGTCTGCACCATTTGGACTCTTTGCTGGATCATGAAACAAATTTGTTAAAATTTTAGAATTAAAGTAACTGTGGTTCTGTGCATGCCCGGAAAAGTGGTGCGAGTTGGACCGCCCATGAAAATAAACCATATTGGTTTCATTGGGCAACAGGGCTTGAGATGTCATTTCATCAGAGGTGTAAAATTTCCTCAAAACTTACTCGCCCTATTGGTCCAAACTTTTCATTTAGATGCTAAAAATGAAGAAAAATTGAAGTCAGTTCTGAAAATCTCACTTGCCCTGCCTTAAAATTTACTCGCAAATGCGAGCGGGCGAGTGGAATTTTAAACCCCTGTTCATCTCAATGTTGAGTAGCCCCGCAAAATTGGAAGCAATGCCTCCAAAATAACCTAAAAAGTGTTGACAGAGACATTGAACCTCAAATCAAACAAACATTAACTCCTCAAAGGGTCAAAATTTTTAGGATTTGTATGGTATACATTATAAGTGGATTTAGTAATATTAATAAGAAAAAGACAGCTCTTTCAAAGTATACATGTATGTAATTAATTGTTTCTTATTTTTTCAGTGAAAAAAAAGGCATGACATTACATGTGAATAATCTATTGGGCAGACAATTCAGATGAAATGCCAAGCCAGATTTTCACTGAAAAATAATTAAAAAAACAACAACAACAACAACAAAAAAAAATCACAGTCTTCTATTAAATTTAACACTATTTTAACCTTATAACAGCTCACTGGAACAACTGACAGAGCATATATATCAAATATATTTTAGAAATTCTCTTAAAGATTTGTTTGTTGAGGCTTAACATTAATTAATAGCAACAATCATTTCGGTGACATTGCTTTCAAATCTGTGGGTTTTTACCTGATCCAGGGCCTGACAGATCAAACCTTCAACCACTTGCCCGGCATTCCACAGCATCTTGAAAATAGCATAGAAATGATAGAATTATCATATTCCCTATATGTTCTATACATTTTTTCTGGGCAAGTGAAATAAAAAATCTTTTGCCCAGCCACAATTTAGACTTGTCCCGGGCAGTGGATTTGTCAGGCCCTGTCTGATCTGAGAACAAAGATGTTCAAGTCCTGCAGTAACTCTTTCTACCATTATGTACATGTATAACATAAAGCGACATGTTAGTTAAAAAATTTAATTATTGGGGCAGCCAGAATCCCAAACCACTTTTCTTGAGCATATATGCAGGTAACCCATACCCACACTTGCAGCTCTGCCATGGATGGATCCAGCTGTCGGTCAATCAATCCATTTCACAAAGCCTTCAAGGGTGGGGCAAGCCCCAATAGGCAGTGGTATTTTTGAAAAGTAACTCTCCAGATTTTAAATTTTATAGTGATAAGTTATCTAATTAGTGTTACTGTTAGTAAAATTATCACTTTAAAATTTAAAGTCAGGTAATAGTAGTTTGTTTGATTTAGGGTTTAACGTCCCCATCAAGGCATCAACACCGTAAAACCAAAACCAAAACCAAAAAAAAAAAAAAAAGGCATCAACATGGTACAGGTGATTTTGGAGACATCTCTGCCAACAAATGACATCTCAAGCCCTGTCGCCCAAAGTACTTGTGCAGTCGGTTTCAGCTTTTTGTGGAAGCATCAAGCAGCCCATCTATTTTTTCAAGCCCAAATGGGCAGGGGCTGAAATAGTAGTACCTCTGATCTATTCCAGATAATATATGTGGCTTTGCTTGGGTATTCATATGCAGTCAACACTTTGACCATCAACTAGGCCCTGGTGCATCACTCACCTAGAATACACTTACCTTCATTAGGCAGAACTGGTTTCCATCCCAGAATGGCTTATATCTTGTAGAATAGTTTGGGGTTAGAGTTGATAAATTGTCTGTGACTGTGATGTTTCACCGAGAATGTGTCTCATGTAGCTTCTGTTTCACTTGGTCCCCGATTTTCTGAGACAGGCTCAGAAGTCCCTGTCATACCTGTTGGAAATTAGACAGAAGTCTGTGAAACCATTTCAACCATGTTGAGTCTTTGTTGACTGGTACAGAATAACAGAAACATATACATGCCAAAACATGTAGATCCAGAGTAGACTGTTCCTAACAAGTCATCCAATCAGGATCAACATCTTGTTACTAATACTGATTTTAAAAACACTCTACATGCAATAATGCATGAATCCAATGTCAAAGATGTCCACATTGGCACTTCAAAAACTCGAGGAAGACAGGCAAATTATCAACTGCAAATGCAGATCTATGCAGTATTTATGACCATTCTGATGTACCGTAAAACTTCAATGAATCAAACACCAACAGTGTGTTTGCTTCCTTGAATTGGGGTTTAACATTCCCGTCAACAATGTTTAGGTCATTTCGCAGGCGTCACTTCCAATTTTGTGGGACTTTTACCTGACATTGAGATTAAATAACATCTCAAGCCTTGCCATCCAATGACACCAGTTTGGTTTATAATTTATGTGCATGGACGGTTAGACTCCCACCACTTTTCCTGGACAGGTTTTTGATCGCGCCCATCAGGGCTTGAAGAAATAGATTGGGCTGCATGATGCTTCCATGCGGAGCTGAATCTAACCCCACACGAGTACTTGTAAACTGCTTAGAGGATCTAAGCCTGCCCAGGCAAAGTGGTGCGAGTTGGCCTGTACATGCATATAAGCCCTATTGGTTTCATTGGCGGCAGGGATTGAGATGTCATTTCCTCTCAATGCCGGGTAGAGTCCCACAAAACTGGAAGCAAGGTCTCCAAAATGACTTAACTAGTGTTGACGGAGATGTTAAACCTCAAATCAAACAAACAAATCCTGCACAAGCTTAGAGATTCTAAGTGGTGTATCAATACTCATGTGCAGGCAGTTTTACATGTAGCTCTGCGTGGAATCACTATTTCTCCAAGCCCCGATGGGCACCAATAGCTTGTTTCTTTGTTTGTATTGGACATTAATGGCCCAGTCAACACTATTTAGGTCATTTTTGAGCCGGACAGTTTGTCCATTCAAACTTTTCCCAGGCAAGAGGTTAACCAGTACAGTGCACATTCTTTCGGCAGAAACTGACAACTGCCCTTCTTAAATCAGCGGAAGGGGGAGAAAGACAGCTGAAAAGATTTCACGATCAATCTCCACGAAAGAACATTGCCAACCGCGGCAGGTATCGAACCCGTGTCCTCCTGATCACCAGTCGGATGCGCTACAAACTGATCTACTGAGGCCGGCCCCAGTAGCTTGATGACAATGAGCTAGTCAAGCCCATTCCTGTGTCCAAAGGGAATCTTGGCTGTAGATGAGAAATGTGAAGGGTAATCTAGGAAGATTTTCTCACTTTTATCTTACAAGTTACTTTTATCTTGAAAATGTAAGTTGTGTGTACGCATTAAAATTGCCAGGATGAGCAATTCTACCAAGTACACACAACATACTTATATTTTATAAAACATCAAAAAGATGTGCCTAAATCAGTCCACTTTTTCTTATCACCTTATAAGGCTCTGTAATGAACAGTTCAACCACTTTATTTTAGTGAGAATGTGGTTACATGTTGTAATACCAGCTTTAAAAAAATAAAAAATGGGTATTTTAGTTTCATCATGGGTGTTCTTCTGGATGACCTTCCGTCCTTCCATCTGTCACAAACCAACTACTGCTACAGCGAAGAAATAAATGGCTACATGGTGCTTCCACGCAGAGCTGAAACCGACTGCACATGAGTACTGGTAAACCGCTTATTGGATCTAAGACTGCCAGGTAAGCCCTATTGGTTTCATTGGGCGACAGGGCTTGAGACATCATTTCATCTCAATGTGGTAAAAGTCCCACAAAATTGGAAGCAACGCCTCCAAAACGACCACTACAGTGTTGACGGGGACATTAAACCACAATTAAAACAAACAAATATTTCTTCATGTATGGTTGCAAAACTTGCCACATAGATTGCTTTTAAGGAACTGCAGATGGGCAATGAGGGCAGCCAAATTTTTATCTGAACCCCTGGGGTCATGGACTGAGGTCAAAGGTCACATTTTCAAGAAAATGCTTCAATTCTTAACCGACATTGAGAGGAAATGACATCTCAAGCCCTGTCGCCCAATGAAACCAACAGGGTTTATTGCAAGAAAGGTCAGGCTCTTACTGCTTTGCCTGGGCAGGCTTAGATCCTATAAGCAGTTTACCCCTACTTTTAAACAGTAGATAGATAGATACATGTAGATAGATGTAACTTTAGACGTATTGGATGAAAGAAAAAGGATAGATTGACAGATTGAGATTTTTGGGGTTTTCGTTTGACGACCCTTTCAAGATTAGACAATTATTTCACTAGAAAGAGCCGATCGTTGGCAAAAATTGGAGAAAACCACCTGACTTTCCATTGCAGAACACTGCATCTCATATGTGACCAGAGCACTCAAACCACAACCGTGAGAGATCTAATGATTAACAGTCTCTTATCCACTTGGCCATGAGGGCCTGTCGATAGACAGGGTAGCGGCCCCCACCCATCAGGGTTTGAAGAAATAGATGGGCTGCATGAAGATACTTCCCCGCAGAGCTGAAATTTGACCGCACGTGAGTACTGGTAAACCACTTCCAGGATCTAAGCCTGCCCAGGCAAAGCGGTGCGAGTCCGACCATCCATGCTTATAAACCAAATCGGTTTCATTGGGCAAAAGAGCAGGGAGAGTCATGCCCTGTGCAGGTTAAAGACCCCTACCATAATTACATGATTATTGTGTAGGCTTTCATCCTGCAAACTTGGTGTGTATGTAATGTACACCTGCGAGTAATGGTCAGATGTGACCGATCCCAATATAAGTAGAAAGAAAGCGAGAGAGCGTGATAGCCCAGTGGTAAGTGCACTTGCCCCCCGATGCTAGTGGTTCCGGGTTCGATCCCCGGCAGCGGCGATAAAATTTTGGTGTCCGAACACATTTCCATTGGCATCATTTGCAGGGATGAATATCATAAAGTGCACCGTTCTTCGGATTGGGATGTTAACTGGAGGCTCCCTGTGCAGGGAGAACCATCCCCTGTGCAGGTTAAAGATCCCCACCGTAATTACATGCTTACTGTGTTAGCTTTCATCCTGCAAAACCTAGTGTATGTAATGTACACCTGTTGTAATGGTCAAATGTGACTGACGCAGTATCAGTAGAAAGAAAAGAAAGATGTCATTCCATCTCTGTGTCGGGTAAAAGTCCCACAAAATTGGAAGCAACATCTCCAAAATGATGTTAAACATTACTATCGGTCCAGTGTTGAGGGGGACGTTAAACCTCAAATCAAACAAAGATAGGGCAGTACAATGCTGAGTGTTTTGCTCAAGAATGCCGGATAGGTCAGTGGTTATTGCACTTGCCTCTGATGCTAGAGGCCCCCGGTTCAATCCCCGGAGGCGGTGATTATTTCTGTAGCCAAACACACTCCACTGGCATCATTTGCAGGGATGAATGCCAAAAAGTGCACCGTCAGAATCAGAATTGTTTACTGGTGACTGGTCCTTAGACAATCCTTCACCTTCGGATCTAGGCTGGCCACCCATCTGTTCGGTGTAGATTTCTTTATTTCCCTATTTTTTCTACATCTGAAGAGCCTGAGGAAAGCCTACACAGTAATCATGTAATTACTGTAGGGTTCTTTAATCTGCACAGGGGATGGCTCTCCCTGCACAAGGGGCCTCCAGTTTACGTCCCGATCCGAAGGATCATGGTGCACTTTATGACAGTCATCACTGCAAATGATGCCAATGGAGCTTGTTCTGACACCGAAATTTTATCGCCCCTGCCGGGGATCGAACCCGGGACCTGTAGCATCAGAGGCAAGTGCACTAACCACTGAGCTAAATTAGCCTGCACACACGGCATCTTTCTTTCTCCAAGACATCGTCACGGAAACTGGGTTTACTTCGGATCCAGAAGTTAACTGGAGGCCCCCTGTGCAGGAAGAGTCATCTCTTGTGCAGGTTAATACACACCCATACAGTAATTACATGATTTCTGTGTATGCTTTCAACCGTGTGTAATGTGACCGAGAAAGATTTCTGGCGTGAGACTTGAACCCGGAGTGAGTGAGTGTTTCAGTTTTACGTCTCACCAACAGCTAATACGGAGGCGGGACCTCAGTTTAAAGACTTATCCGAAAGTCTGGAGAAGCCCGGGATCGAACCTGCGACCCCTGGTTTACAAGGCGAGTAGCGTAACCACTCGACCACGGAGGCTTCTGAACTTGAACCCGGAACCTGTGCAGATTGAAGACTCATGCGGGAATTACCAGTAGGCCATGATGTACTTTGTAGCAATATCGACTGCAATGTCAAACAGTTAATGTTGAGCACTGAAGCAGGTCTTTTATGCTTCAGCTGATCAATTTTTTGTACTTTCAGTTTCAGCCTCAGAGGCTCAGTGCCCGGCCAACTATAAGTCCAGATTTACGCAAATATTTACATAAAAGTATACAGTTATCTTTGAAGTTCCAAGTAAATGTGAAATAAATGCATTATTGTTCTTACCGAAATTCTTCTAATAACTAAGGCATTTTTAATTATACGCCTCTGGGCAGCTGACAGCTTGAAAAAAAATGGCGTCATTTCGGTCAAGAATTGTATGCAAATGAGCATGTTTCCGGGGAGATACTGGTTTCCGTCGTCTACTAACAGAGGCGAGAAAGACGCCAAATGATCGATAACCATTATTCATGAGCTTAAACATAGACGTTATTTCATTGGATCACGGTTCATTTGGAATACTCAGAGTTCTTCGCTGTTTTTTAATCATTCGAATTTTTTCGTACCTGGACGAAAGCTTTTCAGGCCTATGTTATGCTCTATCCCATAGTTCCACACGCGTTACCATTTGACGCCACCGCGTGGCTGCTTCGCAGCCACAAGGCGGTGTCGCTTATATGAAATTAAGGCATTGCCTTCTTTGCGACACCGCATTGTACACTCTTGGTGCAATAGTTGACACTCACTTAAGGTGATGAGTGTCCCTGCCATATGCCTCACCAGATGAGTGATTTGTTTGACATATGCAGTAGCCATGCAGACATTCTAGAAACTGAATATTATCCTAGAAACACATGGCCAAAATGTATACCTCGTTCCAGAGGACATAATTCGGATCAAAATTCTGGTTCCTGTAAAATAACTGTATGCCCATCTTAAATGCATGTCTAAAATGTGTGTGTTGCAGGTTTCAATATCCAGCACCAAATACTACAGGAGTTGTGGACAAACAAAAAACACTATTTAACCTGCCATAATGTGCTGGATCATAATTCTGTAGTTGAACATTTCTTTTATGCACATGTTTAGTGTCTGAACTGTGTTGTTAGTTTCAAAATCCGGCATCAAATACTGTAGGAGAAGTGGCAGAGACACGAACAGTCCTATTTAACCTCCTATGCTACACATACATGCATGACCAAAATGTCATTCAAGGAGACATAATTCTGCAATAAGGGTTGGATCAGCATCCTGCTTCCTTTACATGTATGTTCAATGAATGTCGGAAGTGTGTTGCAAGTTTCAATGTCCTCCATCCAATACTGTAGGATGAGTTGCAGAGTCAAGAATAGTATCAAAAAAGTGTGACATATGGATAAGTGTAAAACTATTTGGCCTTCACACTTCGTGACGGTGACATAAAAAATATATATAAAAAAAAATTCGAAAATCACTAGGGATGATGATTGCACACACCATATGTCTCACAAGACGAGTATTTCAATGGGGCTAGATCAGAATCCTGTTTCCTTTATGCAAATGTTGAATGCATGTCTGGACTGTGTTGCTAAGTTTCGAAGTCCAGGATCAAATGGGCTTGAAGAAATATATGGGCTGCATGATGCTTCCACGCAGAGCTGAATCTGGCCCGCACACTAGTACTGGTAAACCCCTTAGAGGATCTAAGCCTGTCCAGGAACCGCGGTGAGAGGCAGACCGTCCATGCTAATAAACCCTATTGGTTTCATTGGGTGACAGGGCTTGAGATGTCATTTCATCTCAGTGTCCGTTAAAAGTCCCACAAAATTGGAAGCAACGTCTCCAAAATGACCTTTACAGTGTTGACGGGGACGTTAAACCTCAAATCAAACAAACAAAAACCAGGATCAAATGCTGTAGGAGAATTTGCTGGGACATGAACGGTACTATTTAACCTCCTATGCTAAACATATGGCCAACACGTTTGTCTTTTAAGGGCACATAATTCTGAGATAAGGGACTGGATCAGAATCCTGTTTCCTTTATGCATATCTATTATTTGATATATAGATATCAAATATTGAGATTTAGATATCTATATATGCAATGGAATAGTAGATATCATAAAACAAATTTATAGATATCAAGAAATATATAATTCATATAATTGATTACATTTTATGATATAAAAAGTACTGATAATTATAGATACCAATAATGTTAATTATAGATATCTATAATTCTATTATAGATTTCTGTAATTTGTTTTATGTATATCTATATTTTGATTTTTAGATATCTATAAATTGATTTATAGATATCTATAATAAAAATATAGGCTATCAATATTATTAGATACCTATAATTGGGCTGGCCTCAGTGGCTCAGTCGGATGCGCGTCTGACTGGTGACCAGGAGGACGCGGGTTCGACTCCCGCCGGGGTGGCAACATTCTTTCGTGGAGATTGATCATGAAATCTTTTCTACGGTCATTCTCTCCCTTCCGCTGATTCAAGAAGAGCAGTTGTCAGTTTCTGGCGAAATAATGTGCACTGTACTGGTTAACCGCTTACGTATAAGCCTGCCCAGGAAAGTGTTGATAGGTAAACTGACCAGCTCAAAAATGATCTAAATAGTGTTGACTGGGCCGTAAAACTCCAATACAAAGAAACAAAAAACCTTTAATTGGATTTTTAGATATCTATATATGCTAAGGAATTAAAAATATCAAGAAATATATATTTCATATCACTGATTACATTTTTATGATATCAAAAGTATTGATAATCAAAGAAATCAATAATGTTCATTATAGATATTTATAATTTGATTTAAAATTATAGATATCTTGAAATTGTATTAAAAAGTGAAGCTGCACCCCATAGCAAACAAAGTTTACATGAAGTCTGGCCCAGAAAACTTGCACACCCCATACTTATCAGTTCTGCAGAGTATTCCTTGCTTCTGAAGGATAACCCTTTTTAGGAGATATTCATTCAGTCCCCACTGATGCAAAATTATTGAAAGATACATGTACAAGTAGTGATAATACAAAGAAGTTTATTTAGATTTAACTTTCAAATTCAAAAGAGCATAACATTAGGCTAAGATTGTCCACATACTTTATTTAAGAACTTTACCAGAGGTCGCAGGTTCGATCCCAGGCTTCTCAAGACTTTCGGATGAGACTTTAAATCAAGGTCCCATCTCCATATGACCTTAGCTGTTGGTGGGATGTAAAACTAAAACACTCACTCATTTAAGAACTTTACAAGTTAGCACTTGTAACAGCCATTGTAACAAGGACACTGATAGTCCTATATCCATCACCATAACTAGCCAATCCTGAATCCTTAGTATTATAGTAATAAATTGAACACAAGGGGACTGCTTCAAGATTGTTGTTCGGATTGATTGACAGGATAGTCCTACATGTACATAGAGTACCAATGTGGTAAATGACAAGCAGTTCGTGTTTTATGTTTAGAGGATCTTACATGAGTGATCATTTCATATGAAATGACCACGAGTGTAAGATCCTGTTTATCATAATGACCACTTTAAATTGGATTTTATCGCCTTTAAATTTGACAATATTTCCATGATTTTTATAATACGATGTTATCCATTGCTTATCAATGATGTCATGTGATAGAATATCTTTTTTTTTTTGCTAAATTAATCAGTGTACAATATGTTAACCTTGGAGTGAGTCATTTTTACTGAAGTGTCAGTGGTAGATTCCATTTGATGCATACCAAATATCAAAGCTATGGTCTATGCTAAAAAAAAGATTCCTGTGGAAGGTTCGTTTTTTGGCCCAGGGCTTAAATTTGATCAATGTTGGTAGAGGTCTAGATCATCAAAACTACGCATGAATACCAAAAGCACGGGCCTTCTGGTATTCGGCAAGAAAATTTTAAGTGACCCCCTATAGCAGGGCAATGTTTGACCACATGAATATGATTGGAGCAATGCTACACATAAAATAAAAGGTCTGGTCATTTTGGTTTCAAAGCAGATTTTTTTACACTTTCCCAATGCAGTGCCCTTGAAACATTAATAAGTTCATGGTCAACAAGATATAATCAAATCTTTGGAAGGTTGCATTAACATGTTGCACCAAGTTTGAGCAGACTTAAAGAATTTGTTCACATAGGGCGCAGACAAGCTAAAATTGATGGTGGCCTTGAAAATAAGGCCAATGTCACCAATATCTACTAAAATCTTTCGTAAGTTGCAGTGGCATAATGAACAAAGTTTGAGCAAATTTCAACAATTCGTTCATGGTGCTGACAAGCCATTTCTGTCCCAAAATTGACAGTTTTGAGGGCCTGTGCCCTTCAGAATAAGGTTAAGATCACCAAAATCTAATGACATCTTTGATAGATTCAACGATATACTCAACCAAGTTTGACAATATTTTATCAATTTGTTTGCAAGATAGGGTGGCAAAAGACAAAATTTACAGTTTTTGAGGGCCTGTAATCTTAAATATAAGGGTCAATGTTATCAAAATGGTAAGTGGCAATGATATATTGTACCAATGCTATACCAAGTTTGACCGAATTTCATAGATTCATAGGAGGCAGACACGCCACTTTTGGTTTGAAATGTACAGTTTTTGGGGCCTGTGCCATTGAAAATAATGTCACGGTCACCAAAACCTAATGGCTGTTTTCCCCATCCTAGTAATGGAACAATGCAAGTTTGGTCAGATTCCTTCAATAGGTTCAGGAGATACAGTGCTTCAAACAGGCTACACTGATGCAATCCGCATAAAAAACAATATGCACCCCCCCCCCCCGCACCCTTAAGTGCGGAACATAATAACTCCAAAAGTAGGAAAACCAGTTTCAACTCATATGTTGTGCACATCGTCCTGTGGGCATTTGCATATTTGTGTAGTTTCATGAAAATATCTCAAATGGATTGAGGGAAGGACGGGTGGGTACTCAAATTTTCGGAGGGTATACATCATACCCTGTCACTTTTTGTGGCAGGGCCTAAAAATTGATCCATAAATGAATTTGTCTAGTACATCGAAATTGAACTATTCAGACATGCTAAACTCGTAACTTATTCTTCTTTTAAACACTTTAAAGGCTGCAGTGTTCATCACATACTTTCTACAGCCTGTGTCCTATTATGTAACATTATGAAAATATGCCTTTTCAAGTATATCATTTTTTTTCACCAAAAATGAAAATTTTCAAATAAAAAAATCTGATATTTTTTTTATATATTTCTCCACAAAACAGATTGTGGGTGCTGGTTAGAACAGCCTCGAACAAGCAGTTGTAACGAGTACCCACAATCATTGTTTTTGAGCAGTTAACATGTAAGAAAAATAATATTTATATGTACCCTTGTTAACCCCAATAAAGTAGGGTTTAAAGCAGGTCAATATATTAGGCATGTTTTCAAGATAGACAGCATTGTTGAGACTGTTCAAAAGTCGTCTGGTTTAAAAGCAGGTCAAAATTTATTAGGCATGTTTTCATGATAGATGTAGCATTTTTGGGGCTGTTCAAAAGTAGTCTTAATGAGTCCCAAAGGTAGTCTTAAAATAAAGGAATTTCACTTCTTTTGTTTTTGTTTTGTTTGATTTGAGGTTTAACAACCCCATCAACACTGTAAAGGTCATTTTGGAGACGTTGCTTCCAATCTTGTGGGACTTTTACCCGACATTGAGATGAAATGACATCTCAAGCCGTGTCACCCAATGAAACCAATAGGGTTTATTAGCATGGACGGTCCGCCTAGTACCGCGGTTCCTGGACAGGCTTAGATCCTCTAAGTGGTTTACCAGTACAAGTGTGCGGGCCGGATTCAGCTATGGGTGGAAGCATCATGCAGCCCATATATTTCTTCAAGCCCCTATGGGCGGGGAGGAATAGCGAATGTCCCAACAAGTCCGTGTCATCGACATCTTTAATTTCACTTTTCTGGCTGTTAAAATATATAAATGTTAACGCCTAAACTATTCAAAAGTTATTGATCTTTCTTCCATTCTTTATTGTCAGTTAATGGCCCCCGCCCATCGGGGCTTGAAGAAATAGATGGGCTGCATGATGCTTCCATGCATAGCTGAAAGTGACCCGCACATGAGTACTGGTAAACCGTTAAGAGGATCTAAGCTTGTCCAGGCAAAGCAGTGCGAGTCGGACCGTCCATGCTTACAAACCCTATTCATTTCATTGGGCGACAGGGCTTGAGATGTCATTTCATCTCAATTTCGGCCAAAAGTCCCACAAAATTGGAAGCAATATCTCCAAAATGACCTTTACAGTGTTGACGGGGACGTTAAACCTCAAATGAAACAAACAAATAATTGTCAGTCATGATCCAGTGGTTCAAAAACACAGCTGCCATCAAGAAGTTCTAGGCATTAAATAATTCAGTCCTTTTTCTTTCAGTAGGTAGTAGGACTATATAGGCTGTCAGCTGTTAGCTACTGGTGGAAGCAAGGTTCCTCTGTATTAATCTGTATGTGGGGTTCACCATGCTGAACCTGTAACAAAAATTGGAAAAGATTTTTAAAAAAAAGAAAATAAGGAAAAGAACAAAATAAATGTACATGTGACCATAACAAAGACTAGAAATGTTTTCAGAAGAAAACTGCATCCTCCCATTCCCTCCCAACCATAAATATGACTGTTACAACCACTTGGACTTGGAAGGTTCATACCATAAAAATTCAGACACCTTGAGGACTTGCTGTAATTGAATAAAATCTCCTAAAATGTTAGCAAATTTGTTTCGTGAGGAGTCAAAAAGTGGAGACAGAATGGCAAACAGTGGAGACCCTGATCAGACTGCTTCATGAGCAGTCTGACCTAGGTCTGCACTGTTTGCTTAGGCTTGAATGTCCCAATACTAAGGATCCTTATGGTACATGCAAAAATTGAGCAATCTATAAATTCAAGAAACCTAAAAAAACAGCCCAACCTGTATTAAGCAAGCACCTAGGGGATAACCAAAATGTGCTTGCTTAGGACATATACTCGCTTAATACATGTCAATCTTAATGCATTTGCCTTTATCGTAAACCAAAAGCATGACTGAATTAGGCAGGTTACTTGCTTAACAGTGGTGGCCACCATAACAGGCTTTACTGTAGTTAATGGCCTCTAAAATCCAATCAAGTCTTTCTATGTTCAATTTGTCAGAATTCATCCATTGTTGTATGAGATATGGTGCAGACAAGGCAATATTAGAAATCTTTGCACTATTTGGTCATGAAAAGAGAAGATCACCAAAATCAAACCTTTGATATCTGCGCTGGGGCACAGCATTTCCTACAATGTCCATGTGTACCCAGTGAAGAATCAAATCAGCCTGCCCATCCATATAATCTGACCAGAGATTTCTCTTGCTGCATGAAGGAGCATTGGGCCCTTAGCTATCCTTTGAGTGTACAACAAGACACTGATCTGACTGTGTGGATGCATAGGCTGATCTGATTCTTTGCTAGGTACACATGTAAATTGTAGGGAATGTTGTGCTCCGGCTATTTGTAATACATGTACTATATTGCACCAATTCTTAGCATAATCTAAAATTTGGAAGGTTTCACAGATAACAACAAATCTTTTCACTTGAAGATATATTTTTACCCAAAGTCAATTTTGTCAGTTTGTGTGTGTGTGTGTGTGTGATTGACCTTAAAACTGAGGTAAATGTCATAAAAATCTATTGTTGAAATTTTTGGTTCATGTAGGATGCAATGGCAAACAATGGCACGTATGGTAAGTACAAAATATAATCACCTTGTGAAAAAGGTGATTCAAGTTAAAAGATACCCCCCCCCCCCCACACACACACACACACACACACCCTCCAATGATAGGGAAAACAAAACATCAAATCAAGTGAAAAATCTATCATTATGAACCTAAATATTCTTACAGACAGACAAAAAGTGCAGACCCAGATCCAGTCTGACCAGGGTCTGCACTGTTTACTGTTCTGACTGCACCATTTGGACTCTTTGCGGGATCATGAAACAAACTTGTTAAAATTTTACAATTACAGTAACTTCTCTGATCCAATCCCATCACGGCATGAAGAAATAGATTGGGCTGCATGATTCTTCTACGAAGAGCTGAAACTGACCACACATGGGTACTGGTAAACTGCTTAGAGGTTCTGTGCATGCCCGGAAAAGTGGTGGGAGTTGGCCCGCCCATGAAAATAAACTGTATCGGTTTCATTGAGCAACAGGGCTTGAGATGTCATTTCATCTCAATGGTGGGTAAAAGTCTGACAAAATTGGAAGCAATGCCTCCAAAATAACCTAGAAAATGTTGCCGGGGATGTTGAACCTCAAATCAAACAGTGATCTGAGAGCAAAGAATCGATGTTCAAGTCCTGCAGTAACTCTTTCTACCATTATGTACACGTATAACTGCATGTAAGTTTATAACTTAATTATTGGGGCATCAAAAACCCAAAATCACTTTCCTTGAGCATAGCTAAATTATCTTTCTTGAGCATACTTGAATTATCTATGCAGTTAACCCATACTCACTCTTGCAGCTCTGCCATGGATGGATCCAGCTGTCTGTCCATCCATCCATTTCACAAAGCCTTCAAGGGCGGGGGCAAGCCCCAATAGGCGGTGGTATTTTGGAAAAGTAACTCTCCAGATTTTTAATTTTATAGTGATAAGTCTAATGCCACATTAGTGTTAGTAAAATTATCACTATAAAAAATTTAAAGTCGGGTAATAGTATTTTGTTTGTTTGATTTGAGGGTTAACGTCCCGACGAAGGCGTCAACATGGTACACATAATTTTGGAGACGTTGCTGCTAACTTTGTGCGGTTTTTACCTCGCATTGAGATGAAATGACATCTCAAGCCCTGTCGCCTAATGAAACCAGTAGGGCATATAAGCATGGACTGTCTGACTCGCACTGCTTTGCCTGGGTAGTCTTAGATCTCCTCTAAGTGGTTTATCCATACTCGTGCAGTTGGTTTCAGCTCTGTGTAGAAGCATCATGAATGCAGCTCATCTATTTCTTCAAGCCCAAATGGGTGGGGGATGAAATAGTACTCATACCTCTGATCTATTCCAGATAATATTCTATGTGGCTTTGCTTGGGCATTCATATTCAGTCTACATTCTGACCATCAACTAGGCTCTGGTGCATCCATTCACCTAGAATACACTTACCTTCATTAGGTATGATTGGTTTCCAACACAGAATGGCTAATATCTTGTAGAACAGTTTGGGGTTAAAGTTGATAAAATGTCTGTGACTGTGATGTTTCACCGAGAATGTGTCTTATGCAGCTCCTGTTTCACTTGGTCCCCAATGTTCAGAGACAGGCTCTGAAGTCCCTGTCATACCTGTTGGAAATTAAACAAAAGTCTGTGTTAACCATTTCAACCATGCAAAACATGTAGATCCAGAGTAGACTGTTCATAACAAGTCATCCAATTAGGATCAACATCTTGTTAATAATGCTGATTTTAAAAACACTCTATATATATGCAATAATGGATGAATCCAATATCAAAGATGTCCACATCGGTACTTCAGAAATTGGAGAAAGATAGGCTAATTATTAACTGCAAATGCAGATCTATGGAGTATTTATGTCTATTCTGATGTACCGAAAAACTTCAATGACTCAAACTCCAACAGTGTATTTGCTTGCTTGAATTGGGGTTTAACATTCCCGTCAACACTGTTTAGGTCATTTTGCAGGCGTCGCTTCCAATTTTGTGGTACTTTTACCCGACATTGAATAACATCTCAAGCCCTGCCTTCCACACAGAGCTGAATCTAACCCCACAAGAGTACTGGTAAACGGCTTAGAATGTCTAAGCCTGCCCAGGCAAGGTGGTGCGAGTTGGTCTTTACATGCATGTAAACCCTATTTTTCTCCTATTACTGCTACTCGCTCACATCTGAGCATTACGAGCAAGATTTCCTGGGTGGTTACCAGTACTTTTTTTTTATTATTTTATTTTTTAAGCAATGTGGATGAAGTGCCTTGCTCAATGACACAACACTTTGGTCAGAGTGAGGCTCGAACCCGGAACCTTTCGATCACAAATCCGATGCGCTACCACTGCACCAAAGCGCTCCACTATTGGTTCATTGGGGGCCAGAGCTTGAGATGTCATTTCTTCTCAATTTCTGGTAAGAGTCCCGATTTCTCCAAAATGACCTAAATAGTGTTGACAGAGATGTTAAACCTCAAATCAAACAAATAATTCCTGGGCAAGCTTAGACATTCTAAGCGGTTTACCCATGTCCAATACTCATGTGCAGTCAGTTTTAGCTCTGCGTGGAATCACATTGCACCCACATCTATTTCTCCAAGCCTCGATGGGCACTAGTAGCTTTTTTGTTTGTATTGGAGTTTAATGGCCCAGTCAACACTTGTCTATGTCATTTTTGAGCCGGTCAGTTTGCCCATTCACACTTCCTGGACAGGCTTAAATGTAAGCGGTTAACCAGTAGTGCACATTCTTTCGCCAGAAACTGACAACTGCCCTTCTTGAATCAGGGGAAGGAGGAGAATGACCGTAGAAAAGATTTCATGATCAACCTCCACTAAAGAACATTGCCGACCCTGGCAGGCATAAAACCCGCGGCCTGATCACCAGTCGGATGCGCATCCGACTAAGCTACCGAGGCCGGCCCCAGTAGCTTGTTGACCATGGCCTAATCAAGCCCATTCGTGTGTCCATAGGGAATCTTGGCTGTAGATGAGAAATTTGAAGGGTGACCAGGAAGATTTTCGCACTTTTTATCTTGCTAAGTTACTTTTATATTGAACATGTAAGTTGTGTGTGCATTAAAATTGCCTGGATGAGCAATTCTACCAAGTACACACAACATACTGACATTTTATAAAACATCAAAAACATGTACCCAAATCAGAGAACTTCTACTCATCACCATAACAAGTCCCTGTAATGAACCACTTTATTATAGTGAGAATGTGGTTTCATGCTGTAATACCAGCTTTATATATATAAAAAAAAAAAAAAAAAAAATGGTATTTAAGTTTTGTCATGGGTGTTCGCCTGGATGACCCTCCGTCCGTCCTTCCCACCACGTGAACAAGTCCGTGAAATGAACACACCACTAAACATCACTTTATATATTGAAAACGGGGGCTTACGGGGGGGGTATACATTACTTTGCTTATTTCTGCTCCAAGACATAGGTTGTGGGTACTCGTTAGAAGCGCCACATTGAGCCGGTTCTAACGAGCACCCACAACATATGTATGCAGTCAAAATAAGACAAATATCATGGATTTTCATCAAAAAAGAGGTGAAAAAATGTAATATTTTCCACAGGTATTATCTTAATGATCGGTCACAAACCTTGTCAATGTACCTACTTTTTTTATTTTTTGCCCTATACACATATATGTATTGCTTAGAAACTGCAGATGTGCATAAGAGTATCCAAATTTTGATATGAACCCCTGGGGTCATGGGGTGAGGTCAAATTTTCAAGAAAATGCTTGTGAATGTAACAGTGACTACTTTTTATTTCTTGCACTATGGTCACCAAACTTGGTACATGTATCGCTAAGGAGCGCAGATGTGCATAAGGGTATCCAAATTGTGATCTGAACCCCTGGGGTTATGTAGTGAGGTCAAAAGTCAAATTTTCATGAAAATACTTGTGAATGCAACTTCTACTACGGCGGTTGTCCGTCGGGGCTTGAAGAAATAGATGGGCTGCATGGTGCTTCCACACAGAGCTGAAACCAACCCGCAAACGAGTACTGGTAAACCACTTAGAGGATCTAAGCCTGCCCAGGCAAAGCGGTGCAAATCAGACCGTCCATGCTTATAAACCCTACTGGTTTCATTGGGCACCGAACTTGAGATGCCATTGCATCCCAATGTCGGGTAAATGGCTGACAAAATTGGAAGCAATGTCTCCAAAAAGATTCCTGCAACGGATGGTCAGGTGGTTTTTCTCCGGATACTCCAGTTTTTGCCCACCTCCGATTAACAATTGGCTCGATATGAGTGAAATAATTTTGAAAGGGACATAAAACCCAAATCAAATCTCCAAAATTACCTATACAGTGTTGACGGGGACATTACAAAGAAATATTTATTCAAGTATGGTTGCAAAACTTGCTACATACATGTAGATTGTTTAGGTACTGCAGATGCGCATGAGGGTATCCAAATTTTTATCTAAACCCCTGGGATCATTGGCTGACGTCTTAGGTCACTACTCTTAACCGACATTGAGAGGAAATGAGATCTCAAGCCCTGAGGCCCAATGAAACCAACAGGTTTTATAAGAATGAAAGGCCAGGCTCGTACTGCTTTGATTGGACAGGCTTAGATCCTGTTACCAGTTTACCAGTACTTTTAAACAGTAGACAGATAGATACATGTAGACAGACGTATCTTTAGACTTGTTGGATGAAAGAAAAAGGATAAACTGACAGAATGATATTTTTTGGGCTTTGGTTTGATGACCCTTTTAAAGATCAGACTCTTTATTTCAAGCCGATCGTGGACAAAAACTGGATAAAAACCACCTGACCTTCTGTTGCAGAACACTGCATCTCACATGTGACCCAAGCACTGAAACCACAAGTTCACAACCGTGAGAGACCTCTTATCCACTTGGCCACGAGGACCTGTCGACAAATAGGGTAGCGGCCCCCGCCCATTGGTGTTTGAAGAAATAGATGAGCTGCATGATGATACTTCCGTGCAGAGCTGAAATCCGACCGCACATGAGTACTGGTAAAGCGATTAGAGGATTGAAGCCTGTCATAGCAATGCGGTGCAAGTCAGGTCGTCCATGCTTATAAACCCTATTGGTTTCATTGGGCCACAGGGCTTGAGAAGTCTATCCATCTCAGTGTCGGGTAATGCACAAGTCATTTCAAACCAATGCCCCCCACCTACGGGGAGAGTGCGGACAATGACTTTTCACTTTTCACAGCCCTGCACTGCGGGGGACCTCCAGAAGGTCACAGCCCAACTGTTTATAATAGTTCGTTCCACTGGGTGTATATTTGCATAATATCAAAACCAAGGTTGGTCGGTAAATACCGGTGGTGTGAATTCCCACTGGTATTTACCGGTAATTACCATCCTGGGAAATACTCCAAATTTCAGCAAAAATGGGAAATAGTGGGACATATGATTTTTTTTAGTTATTTCATAGAAAAACACTATAATATTTGTGCAATTTAATTGAAATAATGAACAGTTAGCTATTTTGCAGTATGCTTCCCCATACATATATGTCATAAGTCTGCTTTTGCCATTGGAACTAAATGTTTTGTATTTTAGTGAAACCATACAGTTCAATTTATTTGAGATTTACAACAACTCTTTGGCTGTTTGAATTTTAACCATTTTGGTACCAAATGGAATCTTCCTCCTTAAATATAGCAGGAGTCCATTTCAAAATTTAGGGGTGTCAGGTTGTGTTTTTATCCAAATTCATTTGGAAAATGACTAAACTTTTAAAAAGCAAACAGTGGAGGCCCTGATCAGATGCCATGTTCTGATCTGGGCCTGCACTGTTTGCCAGGGTACCCTGGTAAAATGGGTTAAGGATGTTAAATTACACTAGAACAGGTTTGTTTGCAAGTTTGCCAAGTAATCACACTGCTAATGCTAAAGCTGTGATAATTTAATTATTTGTTTGAGACAGGTATTAAAAGGACACAGTTACAGGAATTTAAGCATAAAAGGTTTCTTAAATTATCTACAGAAAAAATTACATGTATTAACAAGTCAAGGGAAATCGCTGAAAGTTAAAAACTTATATTTTAGAATCACATTCGAGAAGAAATTATATACATTCTATATGCAGGCAAGGGTCCAAGGGACTATAGAGCTTTATAGTTATTCAATGTAAAAAGGGCTGGAAAATTCTCCAAAAATTCACTTGTCCTACATAACTAAGTGCATACGTAAACTTTGGTAAATGTTGCAAGGACTAAACAAACTTTTACTTGTCCTTCAATTTTTTGTCATTGCAAGCAGACAAGTGGAATTTCCAAGCCCTACATGAACTTGAAATAAATTTGCTTTCAAATAGCTAGGTAGTTGGGGTATATTAAGCAGTCTCAATTGGTACCACCTATGTAAATATATATTTCCCTGTATTTCCCGGGAATTCCCTGTATTTCCCGCCGTCCAGGGAAATATGATTATTTCCCGCTTTTTTTTGCCAACCTTGATCAAAACCCTCGCATTAACCCGGCACTGCATTGGGGCTTGGAGAAATATGCATGATGCTTCCACGCAGAGCTGAATCCGGCCCGCACACAAGTACTGGTAAACAGCTTAGAGGATCTAAGCCTGCCCAGGCAATGCGGTGCGAGTAGGACATGACCGTCCATGCTTATAAACCCTATTGGTTTCATTGGGCGACAGGGCTTGAGATGTTATTTCATCTCACTGTTGGGTAAAAGTCCCACAAAATTGGAAGCAACGTCTCCAAAATGACCTACATAGTGTTGACGGGGACGTTAAACATCAAATCAAACAAAATTAACGGCACTGCAGGGAACACAGAGGGTAACTACCCGCACATAAGCCCAGCTATCCCCTGTAGGTGGTGGGGGGCAGTGGTTACAAATGACTAGTGCATAAAAGTCCCACAAAATTGGAAGCAACATCTCCAAAATGATGATAAACATGCTCTATCCAGTGTTGACGGGGACGTTAACCTCAAATCAAACATACAAAGCTATGGCGGTACAATGCTGAGTGTTTTGCTCAAGAATGGCCGATGGCTCAGTGGTGCTTACACTTGCCTCTGATGCTAGTGCCCCCCCCCCCCCCATTCGATCCCCAGAGGCCAAACACGCTCCATTGGCTTAATACCGAAAAGTGCACAGTCCTTCGGATCTGGACGTTAACTAGAGGCCCCCTGTGCAGGAAGAGTCATCTCCTGTGCAGGTTTGAGAAATTGAGACCCCTACTGTTATTACATGATTAGGCTGTAGGCTTTCAACCCTGCAACCTGGAGTGTATGTAATGTAATTATGTACACCTCCGAAGCCCCCGCCCATAGGGGCTTGAAGAAATATATGGGCTGCATGATGCTTCCACCCATAGCTGAATCCGGCCTGCACACTAGTACTGGTAAACCGCTTAGAGGATCTAAGCCTGTCCAGGAACCGCGGTGCGAGGAGGACCGTCCATGCTAATAAACCCTATTGGTTTCATTGGGCAACAGGGCTTGAGATGTCATTTCATCTCAATGTCGAGTAAAAGTCCCACACAATTGGAAGCAACGTCTCCAAAATGACCTTTACAGTGTTGACGGGGACGTTAAACCTCAAATCAAACAAAATGTACACCTCCGATCGCAGTATAAGTAGAAAGATTTCTGGCGTGGGACTTGAACCCCGAAAAAGTGCAGGTTAAAGCCCTCTGTGGGAATTACTAGCACATGACTGCCAATGTACTTTGTAGGAATATCGACTGCAATGTCAATTTGTCAAACAGTTAAGCAGGTATTGTGCTGCAGCTGTGAGCTGTTCAATTTTTTGTACTTTCAGTTTCAGCCTCGGTGCTCGGCCAACTGTAACGTGAGAAATACGCAAATATTGTCCCAAATATTTATATAAAAGTATAGTTGTCTTTGAAGTTCCAACTGAATGTGAAATTACTTAATTGTTGTTCTTACCGAAATTCTTCTAATAACTAAGGCATTGGTAATTATACGCCTCTGGCGGGCTGACAGCTTGAAAACAAAATGGCGACATATCGGTCAACAACTGTATGCAAATGAGCTTGTTGCCGGGGAGCTACTGGTTTCCGTCGCCTACTATCACAGGCGAGAAAGACGCCAAATAATCGGTTACCATTATTCATGAGCCTAAACATAGACGTTATTTCATTGGATCACGGTTCAATTGGAATACTCAGAGTTATTCGCTGTGTTTTAATCATTCGAATTTTTTTTCGTACCTTGACGAAAGCTTTTCAGGCTTATGGTATGTTCTATCCCATAGTTCCATACGCGTTACCATTTGACGCCACCGCGTGGCTGCACTGTTGTGGCCTGTAGTGATTAGGCTACTAGCTTTGCCAGCTAGACGTCGCAGGATCGATCCCAGGCTTCTCCAGTAGTAGAATGAGTCTTTCTAAGTGAGGTCCTGTCTCATGCTGACCCTAGATGTTGGTGAGACGTAAAGTTTGGACACCCGCTCATTCTGGATTCATTTAGGCTTTTAGACCCCTTTTGTAGAATGTAATTAATAAACGCCGGGTCACTTGTTTGATTCATGACTTTTGACTAGCTGTGGTTAGAAAACCGTGGTTCCGTCCCAATATGATATTAGGTGTAGAGGGGACGTAAACTTAAGACGGGTTTAACCATATCTTCATCATCAGGGCAAACTCTTACAAGAGCCTGTTGGGTTATCCGTGTTGATGAACTGTAATGAATTTTATTTTACAAGCATGTTCACGTTGATTAGAAATAATTTTGTTCAAGAAGAATTACGAGTTCATTTTGTAATGATGCCGTTTTTGTCTGATAACTCAGTTTGTGCATGTATGTACATATAAAGAACGTGATGATGATAAGTGGGAGTATTTGGTCGCCACACGTCATAACGGCCTGAGCGGCGGGGATGACGTCAGCTGCGTCATCGGCGTCGCGAGGACTGTTGTGACGGGGTGCCTACCAAATAGAGAGAATTTACGGCAAACAGTGTTGGCCCATATGAGACACTAACAAATGTTGTAGATTATAGATGAAAATCTTCTGTTGTAGTTTCTATCTGTTATTAATGTATTGAATTTGTGAATAGCTATATTTGTGAGCCGTGTCGCGGAGAAGGATATGAAATAGAGATTGTTATGTTTCCTGTAATTGGCGGCTGACCAGGTAGCGCAAAGGCGTGGTCTGTTCAATTGCCTCTTACTTGTGATAATGTAGTGAGCACAAATTTGATGAGTATTATGCTCAGTAGTAGTGAGCATTAATTGATTTCTGTAGTGCTCAGTAAGGAAACATGAACTTTGAGTATTATTGTGTCAAGCGCTTGGTGCTGATAATTTGATGCACAGTCAAGTTGAGTTCTGCTGTACGGTTATTTGTCGCATGCACTATTCAGCCTATATGTCTGGTCGGCGCATGCGCAATAACGGTATAGGCATGAACATATTCTTACTTCTCCGGGAGGGGGATCATGATATAGCATGTGTGTTTTGTGACTCGTTTCTAGTCCCGTTATCGTAATTTGCAGGCATAACAATGTGTGACCTGCTGCTCCCTGCTTCATAGCAGCAGGTACTGGTACGACGCTAGGCGTTAGGGTCCAGCAAGGGCGGACAGACCGCCGTAATCAGCGCCTACCAGGATAGAAGCAGATTCTTCTAAATCATTGTTCGTTGTAAACAAATGTGATCATGAAAGAGGTCAACTTACCTTATTTGGACGATCACTAAACGTCTGATCAGCAAACGTGATCGCCAATCCTAGGATTATCAACTATGTTGATAGACTAGTTTTACTAGTTCGCGAGAGGAAGTGTCACGCGAGTGGGGGATTCACCCTAAGTTATAAACTGGCCAGTCGCGTCTTGTGTTGTTTCTTTTTTTTTTGTTTTTGTTGTTGTTTTTTTTTTTTTTTTTTGCTTCTGTAGGTATTCACGTCACCCGTTCCGAGCACAGAACAGTGTTTTGCCTTCGGAGCGGACGTCGTGAGTTGGCTACAGAAGCAACAAATTGTGATGTTTTGTGTTAGTAAGTGTTGTATGTAGATACTGTAAATAATTCATGTCATTCATTTAACATCTTTCTTGTGCCTTACCCCACAGCTGCCCGTACACCTGTCAGAGATCACGCTCGGTTACTCTTGTCAGCATGGGGATTTGCGGGACGCCGTAAACCCACATGTAATATTTGGTGTCAGTGAAGTGAGGATTTGATCTCTGGCTGGTGTTCCCGGCTGTGGAACAGCACATTGATACTCTGAATCATCAACTTTAAAAAAAAAAATGCATTGACAGCCACATTTAGAAATTAACTTGAATCTTCCTTCCTGCGTTGATGAAGTGCGAAACCCATGTATTCAACTGAATGGATACTGACAAGTCGATAATTTCTGAGCAGGAAGGCAAGGCAAACCCCACTTTTTCTTGGTAACGAAAAATTTAAGTAGACCCCACTTAATTGTGTTACCTGACATTCTACTAAGTTAAACTGGAGTTACTAATTGATCTTACCCACACATGGTTCTGACGTAGTGACGTTAACAATTTACTGACGTTGACATAACGTTAGCGTTAATATTTACGCTGTGGCTTGAGGTTAGGTATGACGTAATAGAAACATTAATGGTGACTTGTTATGATCGGAGTTTTGTAATGTGATAAAACTTCGGATTGTAGCATTTTACTGTAAAAGTCGTCAGTTTATGACGTCATATTAGACTACCAGTACGCAACGTCATACTTTGCTAAAAGCATTTGACATTTCAAATCGCGTGTGCTTTAATAACTAACGTTTTAGTTAGATTAACGCGTATAACACATATCTTAACGTTTTAGTTAAGCCCATTCAATCATCACTGATCAGTTTATAGTGGTTTTGATAGTAACGTGAGATTTACGTTATCAATAATGGAGCGTTTAATGCAAATGGGAAAGGACTTAGGTTATGAGGGGAAGGAGTTACAAGGTTTTGTTAAAGAGCAGCAAGATATTGAGCGGGCAGAAAGGCAAGAGCAAAGGGATTTAGAAAGGTTAAGGTCTGAGGAAAAGGAAAAGGAAAGGGTACATGAACTAGCTAAGTTAGAGGAAAAGGAAAAGGAAAGGGTACATGAACTAGCTAAGTTAGAGGAAAAGGAAAAGGAAAGGGCACATGAACTAGCTATGTTGAATGTTAATAAGGAACTTGAAATGGCACGCATTAAGACTGAAAGGGAGGCAAAAGAGATTAGTGAGGCCCATTTAGAACAAATAAAACATGGGTTTGAGCTACAGCGCCAAGAATTAAGGAATCAGTTAGAAATGCAGAGAGCGAAGCTCGAGCTAGAATTTGAAAGGCAAAAGGCTGAGAAGGTGGCTCATGCCCGGGATCCTAAGTTACCTTATTTTGAAGAGGGTAAAGATAAAATGGATAGTTATTTATCTAGGTTTGAGAAATATGCTACGGCTAATAAATGGGATAAGAGTGTTTGGGCCGCGTATTTAAGTGCATTGCTCAAAGGGCGCGCACTTGATGTATATGACCGGTTGGCAAATGAGGATGCGGCGGATTATGAAAAGTTAAAGGACGCTTTATTAAAGAATTTTGACATGACAGAGCGCGGATTTAGGAAGCAGTTTCGTTATAGTAGGCCCGAGAAATCAGAAACGTTCATACAGTTCAGTAGTAGACTGAGAAGTTATTTAGAAAAATGGCTGAATATGGCAAAGATAGAAAAATCTTTTCCGGCTGTCTGTGATTTCATGGCAAGGGATCAGTTCCTGGAGTCATGTAATAGAGAACTGTATGTACATCTGAAGCCAAAACAGTTTGGTAATTTAGATGAAATGGCTAGGGAGGCAGATTTGTTTGCAGAAGCGCGCGGGGGCGTATATAGTTGCATTAATAAGGGGCAACGCGATAATAGAGGCGCAGCGCAGGGTAAACAGGACAAAGTTGACTCGAACAAACCGAGTGGTAGACCGGATATCAAGTGTAGCATATGCGGTAAGGGGCATTTAACAATTAAATGTTTTAAGAACCCCGACAGGAAACAATTGTATAGCGCAGAGGTAGGAGCAACTGGAGTTGGGGATAGCGGTGTTAAGGAAAATTTTAACACGCGCGTAGAGACTCAAGGTTCTCAGGTTAAGAATGAGAATACGCAGAATGTAGGTCGTGGTTATACACGTGGTCGTGGTAATTTTAGAGGGTCTTTTCGCGGACGCGGTAAAAATAATAGCACACCACGTGGCGCAGCACACCAAGTTAGTTTTTGTCAGATGGAAGTAACTAGGAAAGGTGATGAGATTGGAAGTATTCTTGAAAATAAGGTTGGTGATCCTTTGATTTCGGATAGGGAGGAGTGTAGTAAGGAAACTAGGGAAGGTGTCTGTTACTTCTTAAAGGCAAGGTTACCGACGGCACAAGGATTGGTTAATAATAAAAAGGTGGTTGTATTAAGAGATACTGGGTGTACAGG
Organism: Lucinisca nassula; assembly: GCA_963580285.1. Taxonomy (NCBI): domain Eukaryota; kingdom Metazoa; phylum Mollusca; class Bivalvia; order Lucinida; family Lucinidae; genus Lucinisca; species Lucinisca nassula. Next base: position 92,109,236 of record OY757015.1, read on the forward strand.
CTGTGTCGTTCGGAGAAGTTTGGTTTCGGATAGTCAGTTAATAGGGAAGGAATCAAATGTTACGTTGATTGATGAATCCACACAAAGGTATCCTTTGGCAATGATTGACATTGATTGTCTTTTTTCACTGGGAAAACTGAAGCTTTGTGTATGGATGATACGTTGTACGATTTGGTTATCGGTAACATTGATGGATCAAAACTTCCTGATATGTCTCATTTCTCAGCTGCGGCTGTAACTAGGTCTCAAACTAGGCAGGATGAGAAGCCTTACAGAAAACTTAAGGTTCCCGATCAGATCATTAACGATGACAAGGAGGCTTTCAAGCAAGCTCAGGTTGATGATCCAACTTTGGAAAACATCAGGAAAAGGGTTGTATCTGGGAACAAGACTGTGAGTCGTGGTTTAAACCGAGGTGAAACTAGGTTTATTGAGAAAAAAGGTTTGGCATATAGGGAGTTCACCAAGGGTAACAAAGTCTCTTTCCAACTTGTGGTCCCTCAAAGTTTCCGAGGAAAGGTGTTGAAACTGGCTCATGAAACGCTTATGTCTGGACATATGGGTATTAGGAAGACATTGGATAGAGTTGTAACTGAGTTTTACTGGCCCGGTATTTGCGGTGATGTCGCTAGATTTTGTAAATCTTGTGATATTTGTCAGAGAACTATTCAGAAAGGTCGGGTCACTAAAGTACCTCTAGGAAAAATGCCATTGATTGATACGCCATTTAAGAGGGTGGCAGTGGACATAGTTGGTCCAATTGAGCCTCGATCTGATAGGAAATCTCGGTATATTTTAACCATGATAGATTATGCGACAAGGTATCCAGAGGCGATAGCTTTACCGAGTATTGAGACGGAACGTGTCGCGGAAGCGCTTATTGAAATGTTTAGTAGGGTTGGCATTCCTGATGAAATGTTGACTGATTGTGGATCACAGTTTACTGCTGAGGTAATGAAGGAAGTCAGCAGACTTCTTTCTCTTCAACAGTTAACGTGTAGTCCGAGACACCCAATTTGCAGCGGACTGATAGAGCGTTTCCACGCTACGTTAAAGCAGATGTTACGTCGCATGTGTGCTGAACGTCCAAAAGATTGGGATAAATATCTTCCAGCTTTATTATTTGCGGTAAGGGAAGTCCCACGAGAGTCTTTAGGATACTCCCCTTTTGAGTTGTTATATGGACGTAACGTCAGAGGTCCAATGGCAATATTAAGAGAATTATGGGCTGAAGAGGTACGCGATGAGCAAGTTCTTTCGACGTATCAATACGTTATTGAGCTTAGGGAACGGTTAGAGCAGACATGCAAATTAGCGCGTGATAATTTAAAGAAGGTTCAGATTAAGCAGAAGGCTTATTATGATAAAGGCGCGAGGTCGCGTAAATTTGACGTCGGCGATAAAGTGCTGTTGTTACTACCGACAGACAGTAATAAATTATTGCTTCAATGGAAAGGTCCTTATGAAGTAGTTGAGGTAGTGAACAGAATGGATTATAAAATTGACGTCAATGGAAATGTTAACACATATCACGCTAACATACTGAAGCAATATGTGGAACGTCAAAATGTGACGTCACATTGCTTGCTTTCTGTAGAGTCCATTCCGTCAATTGAAAGTGATGACGTTGACGAATTCTCATTGGAAGATTGCGCTTTTCCTACTGCAAAGCAACCAGAGACGTTTAAGGACGTCAATATTTCAGAAATGTTAACGCAGGATCAGCGTAAAGAAATAGAGACGTTGATAAAAGAATACCCGGACGTACTATCCAGTGTACCAGGACGAACTGACCAAATAGAACACGACATAAAGTTGCTGACGACGGAACCAGTGAGGTCAAAAGGTTATGCCATACCATATAAAGTACGGGATGTAATGGAAAAGGAAATTCAAGATATGTTAGATTTAGGAGTTATTGAGCCATCAATATCTCCATATTCATCCCCTGTAGTACTTGTCCCTAAAAAAGATGGTTCGGTGCGGTTCTGCATTGACTTCCGTAAACTTAATAAAGTGACGGAGTTCGATGCAGAACCAATGCCAAATATGGAGGAGGTTATAAATAGAATGTCGGGGCACAAATACTTTAGCAAATTAGATTTGTCAAAAGGTTATTGGCAGGTAAAAATGACGTCTAAGGCAAAACCCCTAACTGCGTTCGAAACCCCCAAAGGCTTGTTTCAATTCAAAACTATGCCCTTCGGTTTGGTAAACTCAGGAGCAACATTTTGCAGGTTGATGAGAAAGATTCTGTCCGAACTTTCTAACGTTGATAGCTTCGTCGATGATATGTGGATCTTTACCGAAACTTGGAAAGACCACTTGACGTCATTACGTGAAGTTTTAGATAGACTCAGGACAGCCAAGTTGACGGCAAAACCTTCCAAGTGTATGATTGGGTATAGCAGTATCGAATGTCTTGGTCACAGTGTAGCTGCTCAGTCAGTTAGACCGCAAGAAGACAAGATACAAGCTATAAAGGATGCTCCTCGACCTTCTACTAAGAGACAAATAAAGTCATTTCTTGGGTTGGCTGGTTTCTACCGCCGTTTCATTCCAAATTTCTCATCTATCGCTTCCCCGTTGACAGATTTAACTAAGAAAAGTAGACCAAACAAGATCACAGACTGGCAGGACCATCATGAAAAGGCTTTCCAGACCCTGAAGAATAGACTCACGTCTAGTCCTATTCTTCGTCTTCCTATCTTTCATGATGGGAATCCGTTCATACTCCGGACGGACGCTTCTGATGTTGGTATAGGAGCCGTTTTGCTCCAAGAATTTGAAGGGGAAGGACGACTTCCCATTGCTTATGCCAGCAAGAAACTTTTGCCTCGTGAGAAAAACTATTCTGTAATAGAGAAGGAATGTTTGGCTATTATCTGGGGTGTTGAGAAATTTCGCAAGTATCTTTACGGAGTAGAATTCCTGCTTGAGACAGACCACAAGCCCTTGTCTTATATGCAAACAGCAAAAGTTCTCAATCCTCGAATTATGCGTTGGGCAATGAAACTACAGCCGTATAGATTTCGGATTGTTGCAATTCGGGGCCAAGAAAATTTGGGGGCAGACTACCTTAGTAGGTAATTCTTCGCACGGTTGTTGTGTAAATAGCTGTCTTGTTTAGATAGGTTCATCCTATTCCATCTCTATACACAAAGAAAAAACATTTCTGATTGTTTTTTCTCCAAAAGGGGAAACCTTTGTTACGAGATGGAATAGGAAACCTCTCTGGTGCTTATGCATATCTAAATTATTTTAGTAGATATATGGTAGGGCGGTGCGAGTGAAATATTTTAGGTGAAATATGGTACGCAAACTATGCGGCTCCATGAACAAGTCATGCACATATCATACGATGTATGCATGAGTGGTTTATAGAGAGCTGTTTTTACAATACAGGGGGCCGCTAAAAGGCCGAGTCCTATAGAATTTGCCTAAAAATCGCCAACCGCCAAATTGTGCCATATATGATTTTTATTCCCGTCACGTGTTGTGTGGGTGTTCGTTTTGACAGGAGTCTTGTCATTGATTATAGGGTCGTTTCATCAATTTTTCCTATGGGAAATATACTATTTGAACGCAAATCCATTATCTACTCGATTTTTGCTATCTGGCTTTGTTTGTGGCCGGTATCTCCACCTCGCCACGAATTGAGCAAGATAATAAGAGTAGGCATGATTTTCCGGTAGTATTCATAGATATATAAACCCTGAAAAAAGCGGACACTTTAGCAGCAGGTCAAGTTGTAAGAGTGAACACAACATTGTGACGGGGAAATAGAAAGTATATTGAAAGGTATGTTAAATCTATGTTTAGTATTATTTTTGTATGAACATGCTTGTAGGTTTTGGAGGGGTTTACTTCTAGTATACCCCAACTTTCTGAAGCCTATTTTGAATTCACTGTTGTGGCCTGTAGTGATTAGGCTACTAGCTTTGCCAGCTAGACGTCGCAGGATTGATCCCAGGCTTCTCCAGTAGTAGAATGAGTCTTTCTAAGTGAGGTCCTGTCTCATGCTGACCCTAGATGTTGGTGAGACGTAAAGTTTGGACACCCGCTCATTCTGGATTCATTTAGGCTTTTAGACCCCTTTTGTAGAATGTAATTAATAAACGCCGGGTCACTTGTTTGATTCATGACTTTTGACTAGCTGTGGTTAGAAAACCGTGGTTCCGTCCCAATATGATATTAGGTGTAGAGGGGACGTAAACTTAAGACGGGTTTAACCATATCTTCATCATCAGGGCAAACTCTTACAAGAGCCTGTTTGGTTATCCGTGATGATGAACTGTAATGAATTTTATTTTACAAGCATGTTCACGTTGATTAGAAATAATTTTGTTCAAGAAGAATTACGAGTTCATTTTGTAATGATGCCGTTTTTGTCTGATAACTCAGTTTGTGCATGTATGTACATATAAAGAACGTGATGATGATAAGTGGGAGTATTTGGTCGCCACACGTCATAACGGCCTGAGCGGCGGGGATGACGTCAGCTGCGTCATCGGCGTCGCGAGGACTGTTGTGACGGGGTGCCTACCAAATAGAGAGAATTTACGGCAAACAGTGTTGGCCCATATGAGACACTAACAAATGTTGTAGATTATAGATGAAAATCTTCTGTTGTAGTTTCTATCTGTTACTAATGTATTGAATTTGTGAATAGCTATATTTGTGAGCCGTGTCGCGGAGAAGGATATGAAATAGAGATTGTTATGTTTCCTGTAATTGGCGGCTGACCAGGTAGCGCAAAGGCGTGGTCTGTTCAATTGCCTCTTACTTGTGATAATGTAGTGAGCACAAATTTGATGAGTATTATGCTCAGTAGTAGTGAGCATTAATTGATTTCTGTAGTGCTCAGTAAGGAAACATGAACTTTGAGTATTATTGTGTCAAGCGCTTGGTGCTGATAATTTGATGCACAGTCAAGTTGAGTTCTGCTGTACGGTTATTTGTCGCATGCACTATTCAGCCTATATGTCTGGTCGGCGCATGCGCAATAACGGTATAGGCATGAACATATTCTTACTTCTCCGGGAGGGGGATCATGATATAGCATGTATGTTTTGTGACTCGTTTCTAGTCCCGTTATCGTAATTTGCAGGCATAACAATGTGTGACCTGCTGCTCCCTGCTTCATAGCAGCAGGTACTGGTACGACGCTAGGCGTTAGGGTCCAGCAAGGGCGGACAGACCGCCGTAATCAGCGCCTACCAGGATAGAAGCAGATTCTTCTAAATCATTGTTCGTTGTAAACAAATGTGATCATGAAAGAGGTCAACTTACCTTATTTGGACGATCACTAAACGTCTGATCAGCAAACGTGATCGCTAATCCTAGGATTATCAACTATGTTGATAGACTAGTTTTACTAGTTCGCGAGAGGAAGTGTCACGCGAGTGGGGGATTCACCCTAAGTTATAAACTGGCCAGTCGCGTCTTGTGTTGTTTCTTTTTTTTTTTTTGTTTTTGTTGTTGTTTTTTTTTTTTTTTTGTTTGCTTCTGTAGGTATTCACGTCACCCGTTCCGAGCACAGAACAGTGTTTTGCCTTCGGAGCGGACGTCGTGAGTTGGCTACAGAAGCAACAAATTGTGATGTTTTGTGTTAGTAAGTGTTGTATGTAGATACTGTAAATAATTCATGTCATTCATTTAACATCTTTCTTGTGCCTTACCCCACAGCTGCCCGTACACCTGTCAGAGATCACGCTCGGTTGTCTTGTCAGCATGGGGGTTTGCGGGACGCCGTAAACCCACATGTAACAATCCTACCGCGCGCGGCCCATTCGGCGACAATCAGCGGGCAGACGGGATGCGGAAAAACCGTTTTATCTTCGATCTGCTCGAAGGCACCTACCGGGGATTATTTCAGCACGTATTGGTTCTGTATCCCACCATACGGCACAACAGCACAACAGGACGAATCAGCAGCGCCCCTGGATCTGGACGGACCCTGATATTTACGTTCTTGACCCCGGTGAGCGCTTTCACGATTACTTACGGGCGTTTTACCGGATGTTTATGGACGAGCCGACCCTATACATCATAGACGACTGCAGCGCTAAGAGGGCTTTGACGAAGAAGAAAGACTTGCTGTCAGAGCTGGCGTTCTCGGGCCGCCACGAGGAGCAGTCCGTCTGGGTTCTCACACAGAAGTACAACTCCGCCCTAAAAGACTTGCGCGAGCAGACGCGCTGGGTCTGTTTCTTCCACTGCAAGGATCGTGACTCGTTCGAAGACTGTCTGCGTGAAAATGACGTGATCCCCGCACGAGGACGGGAGTTTGTGCGGCAGCAGCTAGTCGAGACAAACACGCTAAGCTTCTGTTGAAAACTGATCAACCCGCTTGGACTGAAGAACTATACAGGACTTTAGTAACTGGGCGGTACGTTTATGACGTAACGCCAGTGGAACGGTGGGGAACGCCGGTTGCCAAGAGATATATACGTTACGTTAACGCCATCTTGATCGTTAGGCATTTGTTATGTAAAAATGTAAAAAATAAATAGAACATCGTCGAACCCATCATCGGAGTTAATAGTATTGCCTAAATTCCACAAGCGGGAAAGTCTTCAGAACATCTTGCAGGTAGCAGAGCGAGGTTGTTGAGAACGAGAATAAATCGATCGACGAAAAATGGCGACATCGAACGACGGTATAACAGTAGGACGTTGGGGCAACACTATCGACGTTGCAGGACTGGAGGTGCAATTTAAAAAGGACAAAGCACGAACCAAAGCTAACTTTACAAGGGCACGAAATAGTCTTTTAAATTTACTAGAAGAACATGACTTACCGAGCCGTAGAGAAGTTAAGACAGCGTGTCATAAAATGGATGGCTGTTTAGACATTGTGATGAAAGCTTTGGCGAATTTTTCAGACTTCTATGTCACAAATGGAGAAATTCAAAAAGGCCAGAGGATAGCCAACGAAATGGAAAAAATAGAAGAGGACTTCTACATGACGTATGAAACAGCACGTGAGTACTTAGATTCACGAAGGGACGACGCATCCAGCGTTGCATCGGACACATTTTCTATAGACTTGCTGCAAAGAATGAACATTTCTGATGATAATTTAGAGACATATCAAAAAGAACCAATGTTGACAGTAACACCACGGACTGAACCTGAGTTAACATTCTCTAATCAACGTAAATATGGTAGTGATACTATTCCAGCAACTATGAAACAACAGCTAAGCCCGGCCGAAACATCCAACGAAACGGCATTTACATGTATAAACGAAAATACATATGAACAGAGGAAGTCAGACCCTGAAAATAACAGATGGTCGCGTATTCTGCCGAGAATTCAGGACCGAGATACCTACCAGAACATTTCCACTGCACAGGGGGAACTCGCATGAGCACGTCCACCGCATCGAAACCAACAAGAGCCGACGCTGCAACATTCGAGCCAACGCCCGCCAGCTGTGACGCGCCCTCTATCGGACAAGACCTGTGGCGCCAACTTAAACGGGTGCAAATACCGGTGTTTACAGGTGACAAACGGACGTATCGAAGTTGGAAGGCGGCCTTTATAGCTTGTATAGATAGTGCTCCGGCGACGGGAGAATACAAACTACTTCAGCTCCGTCAATATCTAACTGGGGACGCTCTGAAAACCATTGAAAATCTCGGACACTCTGCCATAGCTTATGAAGCCGCCAAAGAACGCTTAGAGCGCAAATACGGAGGAAAACGACGACAAATATCCATATATTTAGAAGAGCTAGAACACTTTCGCCCAATTAGAGCAGGAAATGCAAAGGATCTTGAAAGTTTTGCTGATTTGTTAGACATTGCAATCATTAACTTACAAGAAGCAGGTCAGCATTATGAACTAGGTGATGGATCGCTATACACAAAACTACAGCGAAAACTGCCACAGTCATTATTAGCGCGCTACCATCGTTGGGTGTTTGAGAACAATATAGCCGAATCAGTCCTAACCTTAAGATCGTGGGTGCTACAAGAGTCTGAGTTCCAGACCGTCGCTGCAGAGACAGTCCACGGTGTAAGCGGCAGCATTACAGATACATGGTCAGGACAACAGAGTGGAAGGTATAGGGGCCCACGAACTTTTTTTGGAAATCAAGCAGACAGCAATGGTAAGCAATCTTTGCTATGTATTTTGTGTGGAGCGCGCCATGGCATTTGGGGGTGTCAAGAATTCCTACAGAAAAATGTATCAGAAAGATGGAACATTGCGAAAAGATTAAAACTGTGTTACCGTTGCTTGGCAGACGGACACACCGGGAAACTCTGCGAAAGAACTCGTCTGTGTGGAGAAAACGGGTGCCAAGCAGTACATCACAGGCTATTACATCGAACAAAAAATAGACAGTATTGGAGATCTGCGACAAATCACGGTTTTATGAGCCTTAACGGAAATAATGAATGGGGCATACCCGGAAGTCCATCTGAAGAACCAACCGTTTCCGGAGTAAACACACCAAACAACGATGACAGCTAGAGACAATTCAGCAGCCGAGTACTAGCCCTTCGCACAGTTCCAGTTATACTTACAAATGGCGACAGATCATTGCACGTGAATGCCCTGCTGGACGATGCTAGCACAGCACCAAAACATACATCAACGCCGATGTTGCTGCGGAGTTGGGGTTACAAGGCACATCTGAAAAGGTAACTGTTAACGTTTTAAATGGACAAGTTGAAACGTTTGATACATGTCTCGTCGACCTCGAATTGAAAAGTTTTAATAGTGACTTTAGTACAAAACTCACAGCATTCACAGCAAACCGAGTGACAGGTAGCATGTCCGCCTTCGACTGGAACCAATGTAGTCACCAATGACCACATCTGAAACATATCAAATTTCCCCGTACTGCACAAAGACCAGTAGTTCATGTTTTAATAGGTGCCGACTGCGCAGACGTTCATTGTGCCATGGAAGAAGTTCGGGGTAGACCAGGGGAACCAATCGCCAGACTAACACCGCTGGGTTGGACCTGCGTGGGGAACACAGGATTACATCACAGAATAGCCCTGCAAACAAACTTTGCCAATACATATTTTGTAAGGGATCAGTCTGAAATAGAAAAACTAAATGAAAACATCAAACGGTTCTGGGAGATTGACGACGCCATGATAGTGAAATCGGGCGACCCAAGAGATACACAACTGATAAAACCAGAAGAAAAGTTCGCCATGAAAACTGTTGAAAACTCAATCCAACATGATCATAACTTGTACCGGGTCGGTGTAACTTGGAAAGAAGAAAAAATAGTATTGCCTGATAATTATGATATGGCCTTACGTAGGCTCGCCAACACTGAGAGAAGACTGGAAAGATCGCCAGACATCAAGACAGCGTACAATGAAATCATTGGTCAATATATGGAAAAAGGGTACATCCGAAAAGTTCCAAAACATGAACAGTACAGCTCAAAGTGGTATCTACCCAATTTTCCAGTGGTACGACCTGACAAGGAAACAACAAAGACACGTATTGTATTTGACGCCTCAGCAAAGTTTGACGGAGTTTCTTTGAATGACGTCATACATCAAGGCCCCGAAACTACAGCATGACTTATTTGACATACTTCTACGCTTCCGTCGATTTTCCATAGCAATGGTTTGTGACATAGCCGAGATGTACCTGCGGATAGGGTTGCTAGATGACGATAAACCCCATCATCGCTTCCTATGGAGGGGAAATAACTCATCTCAATCGCCAGACATATATGAGTTCGACCGAGTCGTGTTTGGGGTGAATTCATCTCCATTCCAGGCGCAGTTCGTCCTGCAGCTTCATGCCCAAAACCACCAAAAGGAATTTCCATTGGCCACTGAAACCATACAAAAATCAACGTATATGGATGATTCTATGGACTCAGTAACAAGTGAAGAGAAAGGAGTAGAATTGTGCAAACAACTATCTCAACTATTGACCAAGGCAGGCATGCATGCTCGCAAGTGGCTATCCAATTCACAAAAGGTGTTGGCAGAAATTCCAGTTCAAGACCGGAAATCGGAAGTCGACTTAGACCGTGAACAATTACCATGCGCAAAAACACTGGGAATTTGGTGGTTAGCAGACAAGGACATCTTCACATTCAAAGAGTGTCCTCCAGAGGACAACATGATGTGCACAAAACGCAATTTCCTTAGGAAAATCGCGACATTATTCGACCCAATAGGATTCCTGACTCCCTTTACAATTCGCTTGAAGACATTGTTGCAGGATATATGGACCACTGGCCTTGATTGGGATGAACCTCTGACCGAACCACTCACAAAAACCGCTCGTTGTTGGTTCGGTGAGCTCGAGACGTTAAGGCAGATACAGATTCCAAGATGTTTTGGGGTGAAAGGCAAGATGACCTGCTCTATGACGTTAAACACATTTGTCGACGCATCAGAAAATGCTTATGGGGCCGTCGTATACGCCAGACGTACCTACCAGGATGAGTCAGTTTCGGGTTCAATAGTAGCAGCAAAGTCCCGTGTAGCTCCTAACAAGGCCACCAGCATGCCCCGGCTAGAACTAATGGCGGCGATCGTCGGAGTGCGACTAGCAACAAGGGTAGCGCACGTGCTTGAGTTGCCTGTAGGAAGCTGTTACTTTTGGTCCGACAGCCTGAATGTCCTGTGGTGGATTCGCGGTCGGAGTCGGGAGTTTAAACCGTTTGTCGCAAATATAATAGCTGAGATCCAAACCGCCACCAGGCCAGACCAGTGGAGACATGTACCAACGGGACAGAAGCCAGCTGACCTATTGAGCAGAGGTATGGGAGCAACGGAGCTGGTTGACTGCCATACATGGTGGAGAGGACCCGAATTCTTTCTACACTCTGAGAACTCGTGGCCTGTTAACCAACTGACACTGAAGAAACCACCGGGAGATGCCGAACTGAGGAGACATGCGAAATCGTTACATTCAGGCCGGGCACAAGGGGACCAAGAACCGGATGGAGTATCGTATTATGCATTTGTCACACTGGCTCATACTGTGACATTTCCATTGACGCCTACCAACTACTCAAGCTGGCAGAAAACGAAACGAATATTGTCCTGGGTCAATCGATTTATAGACAATTGTCAAAGACAAAAGGCCGACAGAACATTTGGCGAGTTACTGGTTAGCGAGCTGAAGAGGGCCGAAGTTCAGCTGATTAGAGACACCCAACGCATGGAGTTCCAGGAGGAGTGGGCCGCTCTGTCACACAACAGACCAATACATACCAGTAGCAAACTCGTCGGATTACAACCAAAGTTGGACGATGACGGTTTGATGAGGTCAGATGGACGACTAAAACATGCAAAATTCATGTCATTTGATGTTCGATATCCAGTCATTCTACCCAGAAAGAGTTGGCTAACAACACTTATTGTAAAGGACTTCCACGAAAAGGGGAATCACGCAGCAGGCACCAACCAAACGTTGGCATCATTATCGGCTCGATTCTGGATTATATCCGGGCGCGAAATTATACGCGAATGGGAGAGACGGTGCTCTGAATGTCGACGAAGAAAAGCGAAGTCGTGTAGTCAAATCATGGCCCCACTGCCTCTGTTGCGGCTAAAGACGTCACTTAGAGCCTTCACTAGAACATCAGTGGATTACGGAGGCCCATTCATGACAATACAGGGACGCGGAAAACGTCGCCAGAAAAGGTACTTATGTCTCTTTACTTGCCTAGCTACGAGGGCAGTTCACTTGGAAATAGCCTTCGGATTGGATACAGACTCCTTCTTAAACGCCTATTGGTTTCATTGGGCGACAGGGCTTGAGATGTCATTTCATCTCAATGTCGGGTAAAAGTCCCACAAAATTGGAAGCAACGTCTCCAAAATGACCTTTACAGTGTTGACGGGGACGTTAAACCTCAAATCAAACAAACAAACAAACGCATTTTTCAGGATGGCTAGCCGGAGAGGACTACCGGAGGAGATGTATTCAGACAACGGGACGAACCTCAAAGCCGCTGATAAGGAGCTGAAAACATTACTCTCTGCGTTAGAACCAGGCAGAATCGAGGAATCGGTCGCAAATAAAGGTGTCGTATGGCACTTCAACCCACCACTAGCGCCACACTTCGGTGGAATACATGAGACCATGATAAAGGCGGCGAAGAGGGCCATTAACGCTATTCTTGGCAATTCAGATATCACCGATGAGGAACTGATGACGGCCATAGTCGGGGCTGAGGCTCTTATAAACTCTAGGCCGTTGACATACCAGCCGACGATATTCCGTTAACTCCAAACCATTTCTTACATGGACAAATTGGCGGTCAATTTGCCCCGACGTCTGTAGACAACACACACTTTAACCCACGTAAGCGATGGAGCGTGTTCAAGAACTTGTCCGCCATTTCTGGCACCGCTGGTTACAAGAATGGCTACCGGGACTCAGCGGCCGAAAGAAGTGGACGCAGGAACGTCGGGATATCCGTACTGGTGATCTCTACGGACACAGCGCGCGGTAAATGGCCACTCGGGAGAGTCACCGAAGTCTACCCAGGCCCAGATGGACGTGTTCGGGTGGCAAAGAACCAGGTGGGACGGATTACCTTCACTCGACCTATAACGAAGCTATGCCCGCTGGAGTGTGACTTAAAGACGTCTCAGCGATGAGCTCATTACTTTACATGAACTTTAAGCTAGATGGCTTCATACTGAAGATAAACCTTACTTTGCTCATAAATTGAAAAATCGTACTTTTAGCCTATGGTTCGATCGATTACTACATCTTATGTATTTAAATTATGTTAATGTGATCTGTCATACCTTTGATTGAAACTAATTCTTATATTAATTTAAGGTTTACATGTAAGGTAAACTCAGGACAATTTAGATTTAAACGATATTGCTTATGTTCTAATTCATCATCAAAATTTAGATTTTGAGGAGGGGAAGAAATGGACTGAAGAACTATACAGGACTTTAGTAACTGGGCGGTACGTTTATGACGTAACGCCAGTGGAACGGTGGGGAACGCCGGTTGCCAAGAGATATATACGTTACGTTAACGCCATCTTGATCGTTAGGCATTTGTTATGTAAAAATGTAAAAAATAAATAGAACATCGTCGAACTCATCATCGGAGTTAATAGTATTGTCTAAATTCCACAAGCGGGAAAGTCTTCAGAACACCGCTGATTTTATTATCATTACGTGATAATTGTTGCTTAGCCGTTGCGAAGCCGTTGCGTAGCAACAGCAACAACTGCGATGTGCTCAGAGGCGGCCGTATGGCTGCTAATCGCTGTACTTGGCCTGTATGAAGCGCTGCTTTTCGCTGTCTTTTTATCCTTTCTCGGGTGATAAGGCACATAATGATGTTCGCTTTGCGAACATGCGCACACCTGCGACTCCAATTTAGACGGGTCCGCGCTTGTTTCAAAACCACGACAGGAATGGACTTTGACGTGCTGATATACCAGATGCTTGACGACTCCGCGTCGCCGGACACCGCTGCGAAGTGTGTTGCCGGCGTTGTTTCACATGTTGCAGAACAACAACAAGGGCCACGGAAAGATGACAGCGTGCGAGAATACCGCGAAAGGCTCGCTGCAACAGTAGCAGGAGGGTCGGCCAGGTAATACGGAATTGTGGCTCACGGAAAGGCCTTGACCATCGACCAGGTCCATGAGTTGAGTGACTCTGAGGTCGAGAGGCTCTACGCCCGTTAATTCGCCCGATTAGGGATAGACATGTCAAATACGATTTCGAACGCGGCCCTCGGGCTGTATGCGGGACTGGTCGGGATGTTCGTCCCAATCCCGGACCAACAAGGGCTCATTCGCGATCTTGAAAGCGATCCGTTTCTAGGTAGGCGCTGTCAGCGAACTCTATAACCGCTATGGCACGTGGTTATCTCCGCTCACCGCAACGTTAATCACTCTCAAGCATACCAGATTTGAACATTGCTGCCCCATCAATTCATCATACGATGATGGAGGAGAATATGATGACTGTGGTGAAGGATCAGCAGCCGGACGCTGCAACGCAGCTGGCGAACGTTGCGACGCCACTGGCGAAGCCTAAAGACCCGCCGTCGCTTGAAAGGCTAATCAAGAACGACTGCTCAAGGAGCTTCAGGGAGCCAAGGAAAAACATCATGTCACGAATAACGATGTCGAATCTGATGTTGCCGCCGTTGTTTCACATGTTGCAGAGCAGCCACACCAACAACAAGGACAAGACGAACAGGAACATCACGGTAATCTGCCGGAAGGGCAAAGAACCTGGACCCCATGGATCATCAGGGGTTGTCTTGCAGGTGGCATTACTGTTGCAGTGAGCCTATCGCGGCGACAAGTTGCTTCGTCGACGTCTTCGTTGTTCCGCATGCCGTTGTTTCAAAACAGCAACAACAACGGCCATGACAAGTCGAATAGGAATCCCGCGTTGTGAACGAAGTTATCTGCGTAGTCGCCGGGTCGGCAGGCGGAGTCAACAGGATAAACCGCAGGGAGTAAAACAATTGGAGGCCAGGCCGGATCAATTCTATATGGAATAAGCAACCATGACACCCCGTCAACTGATGATAAAATGCTTGTCAACGTGCCCTACCATAGCGCAGTCGTCTGTGGCATCACTGTGGGCTACGCCCGGCTTGGCAAGATGGTGATGGGAGGTAGCCCCCCAAAGCTAGACTTCACAACCCGTGATGTGGGCATGGCCATAGTTGACGTCGCTCGACGCCATGGCAACCAAAGATATGCTAATTAAACAGGGGATTATACCTGCTAATATCATGAAGTAACGGTAATAAAATGCAAGTATTGCTATGCTCGTTGGCGGCGCCCTAGTGAACGCCCTTGCGTTCTTGTGATTGAACTACTTGTTCTCCATGTTGAAGAGCTCTGGCGTCGACGAAGAGCGCAAGCGTCACGATAAAGCAGTCGAACAGCTACAGGCTGCAAAGGCAGAATGGTCTCGAAAACGGACCAAGCGTATTGATTTCATCAATGAGGACCTCCGCCGACAGGGGCAGCCCGTTCAAACCTTCAAAGACGTCGATGACGCGATGCACCTGTATGCGCAGGTCGCCAGTCATAACCTTGACCCCCTGGGGCCCGAGCCCCAGCTCTCCGAATATTACCACCCGAGTGACGACCAGAAA
The DNA here is from genome assembly GCA_963580285.1 of Lucinisca nassula. Lineage (NCBI taxonomy): Eukaryota > Metazoa > Mollusca > Bivalvia > Lucinida > Lucinidae > Lucinisca > Lucinisca nassula. The sequence continues at coordinate 92,124,340 of OY757015.1, forward strand.
GACCGCGAGATTGCCTTCGTCATCCTGGGGATGACCGCGACGGGCATAGTGGCCTACAAACTCGCCAAGTAATCGATTACTTAAGTAATCAGCTTAAAAAACGATACCTGTGTTTTGCAAACTCCGTTTGCGGTCATGCCGGCGTCTTTGCCGTTGCCTGTTGCTTCGACCGAGACGATCAAAATAGTGAGGAGAGTTTTAGTTTTTTCTATTTTTGAAGACTTATCAGGCTGTTGGAAAACATTAGCCGACATATACTATAGCCCAAATAGTAATACCAAAGGGCTACCGGAAGGGGCTCGCTGCCATTGTGAAGCTGGCGTCTGCAGCTAGGGTGAGTGAGCAGCGGGCTAAGGACTGGCTCAAAAGACAGGCTATCTGGCAGATCTACCTCCCTGCCCCACGGCACATGCCACGACCAAAATTCGACATCGCCTCACCGAACGAAGTACACCAGGCGGATCTGCTCTTTCTGCTATACGACCGAGTTGGGCGGAAAAACTTCCGCTACGCGCTTACGGTCGTTGGCGTCGCCAGCCGTTACAAGGAGGCTGAGCCCCTGATCAGCAAGACTGCGGCAGAGGTCGCCGATGGCCTGGCTTGGATTTACAAGCGGAGCCCGTTGAAGTGGTCCAAATTGCTCCAGGTTGACCCCGGCCGTGAGTTCATGGGCTCTGTCAGCCAGCTGCTGGCAAAGCAGTCTGTCCGGGGTTGACATCCACCGGGAACAGGACATTGTTGAGCGCTTCAATCGTACCTTGGCTGAGCGGCTCTTTGGGCACCAGTACGCTCAGGAGATGGTGCAGCCTAGCCAGCGGTCTCCAGAGTGGGTGAAAAGGTTGCCTGCCGTTGTGGCAGCTTTGAATGGTGAGGTCACCCGACTGACCGGCAAAAAGCCCTCTGAGGCCATAAGGGTGCGATCAGCGACACAAAAGCCCTCTTTGGTAGTCCCCGGTCGCCCGATGGGTCTCGAGGAGACAAAACTCCCCTCCGGCGTCGGCGTTCGCTATTTGTACCAGCCTGGCGAGCTTGAAGGGAGCGCCGGCGGGCGACTGATCCCATATGGTCCCTGGATGTGCATCGGCTCGGGCGAGCAGTGACTGCTTCACAACAACAACCATCTGCAGCTTTGTAACCAGAAGCCAGTGTGTCCACCCCATTTTCTGTGATCCAGCGCTCGGAATCGAAGGGCGACAGCGACAGCTTGTTGAGACGCTGCCCGTAGATGCGATGGCACTCTGACCTAAGCACATCCATGCCATGGCGGAAGGTTTGCTTCTCAAAGAGAGCCTCGTTGAACTGCTCATGTCTGATGTGCTTCTTGACAGTTGCTTTTCTCACTCCACTGGCCTTCTTGATGTTCTTTCCAGATGCCTGGAGGATGGAATACATCTTCGGCCGCAGGCCCACATATTCGGCGGTTGACCGCCCGGCGCACTCGTCCTTCATCTTTTCGAGAACTTTCTTGTTCTCTGTGCTGTGCAGCGGGTGGCCTTTCGGAAAGTCGGACGTGTCGTAGAGGCTCTGGTGCTTGACCATGTCCTCGTAGACATCCTCTGTCTCGATTTCGAGTAGGAGGCTGCCAGTGTCTGTGTAGAGGAGCTGGCAGCCTTCTCCGTACTGCCTCCGGAGTCGGTTGCAATAGAAATCGTGCATCAGAGTCTTTGAAAGGTCCATAATGCTCATACCTACGTAAATCGGTTGATTGAACACTATACGGCTCTTATGCATCTGGACTGCTGCAAGATCATCGTCGAAGATGTTGGCTCTGGCAAAGGCTGGGCTGGTGATGAGACGCATGAGTTTATCTTCCTCGTTGGCGCGGACCAGCTCGACGTCGACACGCCTGCGGAGGTTCTCCATCGTCTTGCCGAAGACCGAATTGTTCATGAGCTTGTAGAGATCCTTCTCAAAGTCACTGGTGGCCTTCTTCCGGAGCTCAATATTCATCCGGTTGTAGGGCTTCATACAGGGGCTCTGCTGGAACCGGAGGGCACGATGAATCTTGGTCAGACACATGCCCAGAGATATGTGTAGCTGGAGATTCCGATAGTGGAGCACATAGCGGTCCTTTTTGCGGAGGTTTGGGATCAGTTTCTCGACCTCGGTAGGCGCCGACCCAACGCCATTAATAAGGTCGTGCTGATACTCCGACATCCAATCCTTCTGGACCACCAACCGCTCTGGAGCTAGCGGGTAGGCGTTGTGTGCCTTGTGCAGCTCTGTGGGATACTCCAAATCCACCTACTAGGATGTAGCCCTCTTGACTATCTGAAGGTTGCTCTGCGATGGTTTTTGCGAGCTGCTGGCATTCCGATTCATCCACCCCGCGAAAGCCATCAGTAGGGAGATAATGACTCACAGCCCAACCATAGAGATTGTTCGCATCTAGGTAGAGGATGTGGCTACTAGACGTTTCTGGGTCGTAATCCTCGACCAGAGGATTGTTGGCCTTGGCAAAGCGCTTTGAGATCATTGAGATGCCTCCACGCATCCCCTTCTCGATGAACAGGTGCTTGTCATAATCTGTGAGTAGCTGGAGCTCCACTCCTGTCTCCTTGAGAAGGGCGTCCTATGAATACCCCGGGCTGGTGTAGTAATGTGCTGGGTCTAAGCCATATTGCGTCAGGCAGGTCTTTCGGAATTCTTCAAAGACATCTGCCAGCAGGAGGACATCTGTGCGATTCTAGAGGTCGTGGTAGTCACCCAGGGTCCCGAACCCACAGACCTACCATACTCTCTGCGCGTGGGCGTTGTCGTCGTCGCTGATGTTCTCGTCGGCGAACTTGCTGTAGAATGCCTCTTTTGGAGGGAGCTTGGTCTCGGCGAAGCGATCCCAGGAGTCCATATACATGTACTCGTAGAGGTAGACACCCTTCCGGGTCAAGAGCTGGAGTCTCTGCTGGTCTGGCTCGTAGTGAGACGTGATCTGGAAAGCTCCAAGCTGGTTTGCCGCCACCAGCTTGTCAAGGGAAGCTAGCAGGAACTGGGCGCTATCGATGAAACAGAGCTGCCCGAGAGAGAAGATGTACTTTTCTGTGTCATTGGGGATGCAGTAGACTCTGCCTTCGAGATAGCCTACATGAGCAGGTGGGAATCGTACCCCCTGAGGTTGTGGAACACCAAGGGAATGACGGTGGTCTTTGGACTCAGCCTCAGCTTAAGGTTGCAGGCGTTATGGGCAACCCCTCGATATTTACCTGTGATATGACAGTGGTCGCAGACAGAGTCATCGTCTAGCGGTTTTTTGCATATATGGCAATTCGCGTTGCGACTGGTGGCATTGTTATGGGCCCACCAGTCCTCTCGTGTCATCCTTATGGCTTTAGGGTTGGTTAATCTCGGACTCTTCCTCCTGGAGTGATTTTAAAAAGTGCTGTGCTGCATTTGGGCCGCGATACTCGACGGGCGGCTTTGTTGTTCCATCACACTGCACCACGATATTGTAGTAGCTGAAAGCCTCATTCTGTTGTGTTTGTCGGGTATTGCGTTCTGTGGGATCGAGTTTGGGGCCCTGAATCTTGGTGGTGAGAGCCTCAAAGTCTGCATAGATGACGAATGGGGTTGGTTGTTGCTTGTGGTGGTTCGGGAAGGTGAGCTTGTTCTAACCCTCCTCTGGCATCTCCACCCGGGCAGCCGTCTGGCCGATGCCTTCGCACTCAAGCTTGTGGGCATCCAGCAGGTCTTCTCTCGTGTAGCCATGAAGGCAGCGCTCACAGAAGTGCTTCCTTTTTGATTGCTTGCTCTGGTCAAATAAGAGGCGGTTGAGGTCCTTGATTCAGGTGTGGTGGAATTTACCGGCCATTTCGATTAGCATCAGGTTGATCCTTGGTATCTGTCGTGGCTGCTTGCTGAGGCGGTGGACGGTGATGCCCTTGTCCCAGCCATAGACGTTGATGGCTAGGTTGTTCTACCGCTCCACTATGCGGATCTAAGAGATGGGCTTGGGGTTATCAATCCCTTCAAAGTTCAGACCATCATTGGAAGGATACCATCTTGATCTCTCTGGGTGATGTGGTGGTGGTGGATATGCAAGAGCCGCTCGGAGCGCCCATCGAAGGCAGTGGTCATCCCTGTTCTTCACGTTGATTACTGCCTTCTTAGAACTTACAACTGCAAGGAGTGGGATGTAGGACCCGCTCAGAAGAGGCTGATATCTGGCAATGTCCAGCCAAAGGGTCTGTACCTGATCTACAACCCAGCCAGACCCTCTCTCTGTCCACTTTTTGAGTGTTTATAGGATCTTTGGGAAGGTTTTATCGAGAGCCCCCTTGATTTCGCTGGCCTTGAGAAGCGCCTCCTGTTTGGGGCGCAGCACGGGGGTTGTTTCTCCTCACTACCGTCTGGGTTGTCATTCTGAAGCTGAACTTTGAAAGCCAACTGGAACCTCACGCCACCAAGAGCCTCGATTTCTTCCTCGAGCCTGCTACTGATATGGGGCACCACAGCCTCGAGTAAACTCTGGGGACTGCACTTTGAGGATTATTGGCAGGCACGTCCAACTGCCAGCCCCTCAAGAAGTCGCCAATGACCCATGGGGTCTGACTGAAGACTAGCTTTTCTTTTATTTGCTCAGCAGATGCAAACAAGTCAGGATCTCATCCTGATACTCCTTCACGGATCTCAGGACTTTCTTGCGGGAGATAGTGTCAAATTCCTCCTCAATGGCCTTTCTCTTGGCGGCTTTCTTTTTGCGTGGTGCGGGGGTAGGTCGATATTTTTCAGGCTGTAAGGGCTTTAACAAGCGCCCTTTGACAGAATCTGAGATATGTTCATCTCAGATGTTTTGAACCACATGATGGAGTCGAATTCATCTCAGGTATTTCTGCCAGTAACTGCTCTATGTATTCATCCATAGTAGCCATGTTACTGAATGGGTTTCAATATATAATAACTGTCTCTAAATAGAAACATCGATGGCGGCTAGACGCCTAAATTCCTTCTGCACCGCTCTGGTTGCACTACCCCACGCACTGGCATACCCACACGGCCAACAAAGTTGTTGTTTGTTTGTAACCCCCACCCCACAGACCTTGCATGGCCGCGTGCATGAACCCTTGCGGAGACGTTTGCGATGAATTTTACAGTACTCTCCCAAACAACTCTTATAACAGAACTCTATCGAGCTAACTGTCAGCCATTTGCAAGTGTTGTGTCCCTTAGGCATGGTTTGAAATAAACGAGGCTAAAACCAGTATATCTATTACAAGGATATGTCTAAATAGGTTACGTCCTTATTAAACTTCGAATTTGTCCTAGAACTGGGGCCCGCCAGCGGGGTGGATCGGGCCCCAGTTCTTTTTGCCCCAAAGAGTTGTCCTTGAACCCGCATTGTCTACGGTTTTTGGGGTGGGTGGGTGGGGTGGTGGCGCTTGCGGCAAAATGTTTGGGTGCTGGGAGGCTTTATTTACTGAATGGAGCGTGTCCTAGAACCTAATGTTTGGGTGTTGGGTAGCTTTATTTGCTGAATGGAGCGTGTCTCAGAATTTTGTCCTAGAACCTATATTGTATATACTACTACAGTGTATGCGTAAAAGTAGAAGTACGTGCAAAAGCGTAGGAACATGGACCCGATGTGCCACAGGATCAGTTTTTAAATAACAGACACAAGTGGTATGCGCCGATCCTACCCCCACCCCCACCAACATACACACCACACGCACACACCCGCGCGCGCCTACCTCGACTAAAACAATAAAGTCGTTTAAGGCCCGCTCTCACTTGTAAGAACCTTCCTACATACACAAAATTTTGTCCAGTCACCAAGTTTTTACACAGCTCTATTCGTCGCACACTTTGACACACCAAGGGAGAAATTAGTTGGGCTGCATGATGCTTCCAATCAGAGCTGAGCCTGACAGCACACGAGTATTGGACAACCGCTTGGAAGATCTAAGCCCGCCCAGGCAAACCCATGCTTATTAACCCTATTGGTTTCATTGGGTGACAGGGCTTGAAACGTCATTTCATCTCAGTGTCGGGTAAAAGTCCCACAAAACTGGAAGCAACGTCTCCAAAACGACCTATTCAGTGTTGACTGGGACGTTAAACCGCATATCAAACAAACAAACAAACAAGGGACAATTACACTCCAATAGCATAATACCTCATAGCCAAGTTGACTTCCGCCACAGGGAGGAAAAAAAAAGAAATGCCTGGACCGGGACTCGAACCAAAGGCCTCTCGCATATCGTGCAAACACTCTACCGTCTGGGCTATATGGCTATGTATTTGTTTATGTATTTGTTTATGTTATGTTCCGTTTCGTGGCCGCATCAACTATACAGTGTGCATCTAAGGTCAAATCTTAAAAGTTAAGGTATAGTTCGAACAAATTGACCTGAGACTGGTGAACTCTATTAACATAATTTCACACCCGACAGAATGCATGTATTTATCTTCGCCGTCTCCCGAAAATGACGATATTGTTATTCAATACACAGAGGTCGGTGAATGGGTCGCAATTCACATGATGCCGAAAATTCACGAGAAGGTTACGAAAGCCGACGTATTAGGCGATAACATTGACAAATTTATTCCATGCATAAAGGTTAGTCTCAGGTCATTTTGTTCGAACTATACCTACCTGGGTTACCTTAAATATTTAAGTATTTTCTTTGGATAAGTAGCGACTTATCCGAAATAATTTCATTGAAGTTCACTTTACACGACAGTTAAAAAAATACTTAATAGGTACTTAAAACTTAAGTACGCATTGTAATCCTGGACCCAGGTATAATACCTGAAATGATAGACCTGAAATCAGCTAAAAATACCGAGTCCGTGTCTTACGTTATAATGTTTGATGGGAAAAGAAAATCTAAACAAACTGGCCGCACATGGGTACTGGTAAATCACTAAGAAGGACTAAGCGAACCCAGGCAAAGTCGTGCGAGTCGAACCACCCAGTGCATAAAAGCCCTATTGGATTCATTGGGCGGCAGGGTTTCATCTCATTGTCAGGTAAAGGTCGCACAAAATTGTAAGCAACGTCTCCAAAATGACTATATTGTTGAATGAGATGTTAAACCTTAATTCAAACAAACAAACAAACAAACAAACAACAAATATTATAAAGCAAGTACTAGTTTTAAAAACGAGTGCAAACTGAGATATTATGTCGTACATTGTGACTCAAATAAAGAAGTGATGCATTATTTTGGCCATTTATGAAAGCACACTTATCTTCACAGCTGTAGTTCCAGCCTCGCTTGGGTCACATGTGGCACAGCAAGTTCTGTAATGGAAGGTTAGGTGTTTGTTTCTCCGGGTAAACCTCTGATTAACGATCGACTCGAAATAAGTTAAATATTTTTGAAAAGGCCGTCAAATCAAAACCAAAAATGCGCTCGTGGGAACTGCGACGATGGTGTTACAGCTACCCCGATAGTCTGTGAGCAACGCGACTTAATTTTTCAAGAATAATTCTTAACCATGAACAGGACATACGTCACTTTTACGTCACAATGATATATTGTAGCCAGTTTTATCAGGCTTAGCGTCGATACCTTTGATACCCTTCGAAACTTGAAAATTTGCTTCAAAATCTGTGTGTTCTGTCAACTAAATGAGAAAATGCAGAACCACGGACGACTTTATGTGGGTCGCCCTATTCAAATTATACACTACTTAATGGCTTGTTCGGCGTGTACATGTAATTAAATCATATTTACATGGAATGGCACTGCCGGAATTTTGACTCATTAGCTCGTTCTTTTTAAAAAAAAACTAACAAAGGCGAAGTACCTACCTTTGTATACCAAAAACTTTGCGTGTTCACTACCTCGAGAGGTCCCGGGTGTGGCGCGGGAACAACTTCGCGTTAACGCATTTTCGAGGTAGTTGCCCTGATTTCTGCCCGTGATAACAAAGCCACAACCGACCTGAAAATGTACTATGTTGCGTGTTCAAGAAGTAAGAATGTTCACATTAAATAGACGTCTGTTTACCACCCTACGTCTCATCCCATCGGACAGACGTCGAATTACATGAATGGTCAGCTCTTGCCACGTGCGATGCAGAGCTGCTTCCCGTTCGTCCTGATTCTATGCAAGAGGGGTGATGGAGGTGTCCATGTTATGTATCCGACGCCTAAGAATCTATCAAATTTGTTCCTCCATGGGTTCAAATTTGGGCTCCTAGCTGGCCAAGGCAATATCTCCGTTCCGTTACGTTGGAGATAGGCCGACGCCGCCCTAGAACGGCGGGGTCTAGGACACGGGTCTAGTGCCAAATGGATAGTTATCAAAATGAGGCATAACTTATGGCGCTAAACAAACAGGCATATGCCAAATCCATATTAACACCGACGTCTTTTTATGTTTGTTTTGTTTGAATTTATGTTCTACGTCCCAATCAACACAATTAAGGTCATGTCAAGAGATGTTGCTTCCAATTTTGTGGGGCTTTTTACCCGACAGTGTGATGAATTGACATCTCAAGCCCTACCACCCAAACAAACCAATAGTGTTTATATATAGGGACGGTGCGACTGGTAAGTTAAGTATGTAAATACTTAAGAGGATTAATCAAGCTGCGGACCAATCTTCATTGAGGCCCTCTGCAGACCAACATATACATAATATGTGCCCCGTCAAGCGATTTTGGTACTTATCACCTATGCGAGCAGCGAAGGTTCAGGCGAGCCTGAGCATCCGCGCAGTCTCGCCAGAACCCTTGTTGCTCGCTCATACAAGCAGTGAATCAAGAGGAACCTTCAGACAGAAAGCCATATCCCTGGCCCCTCTAAATGGCTGGGCATGCGCAGTTAAAATTTGATATTACGGAATGATCGAAGACACAAATTCGCTTGGCGGGGCTCAATATTATACAAATATACAACACAATGAATGTTACAGAAACACTTTCACAAAACACATTGCAACTGATATTCAAACTGTCATACTTAGATGAACAAAATAAGAATCTTATATGGGCGTGAGGGGTGGATTGAAAAATCCGTCCCAAGGGTCACCGTCCGGCATCACGAGGCTTGCCGAGTGATGCCGGACAGTGATCCCGCGGGACGGATTTTTCTATCCACCCCTCACACCCATATAAGATTCTTTTTGTTGCACACCTTCCATTTCTTAGCTTGGATTGCAATGCTGCAGTCACTTGGGTTACCGACGTCCGCCATATTGTGATGACACTAAAGGAATGTTTAGTGACGTCACGTAACGTGCATGACGTCAACCTTAACTACGGCGCATATGAGGTCGTATTCGACACAAGATTATATATATTCGATTTTGGGACGGAACACCAGGGTCAGAACATAAATTTCTATCCAAGGGTAAAATCACGGATTTCCTTGTCTGGTGTGCAAGAATATATGATCCCCGTCAAGTGTAAAAATGTCTTCGAGACCACCGTGGTATTGATTTTCAAACGCGTACGTCTAGCGTCCAAAGAGGTCATGGGCTCGGATCTTCTATTAAAGATTGACCAAGGCCACATGCTTGTTTAAGCGAACAGCGAGGGTTCTGGCAAAAATGTGCGAATCCACAGGCTCGTCAGAAGGTTTGCTGTTCGTATATGCTAGAAGGCACAAATTCACTTGGTCCGGCCCAATTATGAAAACATGAAGGTGAAACTAAAACGGCATGTTTTTGTACAATGAAAATGTCCCTATATAACATTGTTTAAGGTGGTGGGGAAGGGAGTGTATCATGAAAATATCATTTTTAACCAAGGGGCGCATTTAACAGTAAATGATTGTAATGAAGTTTCGTTTTTAATTTCAGTTGGAATACTGTTTCAGACTATTGGTCCTGAATATAATATAATTTTTAAATAATCCAATATTTGATTTCGGAATAAAAAAGTTCCAGTTACTAACTGATCGCAAATTGGACCGTGTATCATTTATGTTCACATTTCGCATCTGAAACAGGTCCATGAAATATTCAGGTGCAATATTATTTGCTACCTTGTACACTGCGAGTATGTTTTGCCTTATGTAAAAATACACTCATAGAAAATGAAAATGTTTTAAGGCGATGACGGGCCTCCTCTAGATCAATGTATTCATGTTCTAAAATAACTTTACAAGCCCTTCTTTGTAATTTATTGATTTTATTGATATTATAGTTTGTTGACTTGCCCCAGATCACACAACAATAGTCAAACTGGGGTCTAATGAGTTCATTTTAAAATAATAGTTTGTCTGCAGCTGATTCGCACCACTTTGCCTGGGCGCGACGGAAGTAAGGGTGAGGATTGTGGCCACGTAAAATCAATTTAAGCCCCCACCCCCTCCCCCCCCCCAGTGGAATTCGTTTCCACTGACCGTTCCAAGGCGATTCTTCTGTCGCGGTTTATTTTTCTTATGGTTTGTCTTTGGGTGTTTGTGATGCTTATATTATTTTGGATAGCCTATTGGCCATTTTGTTGGAAAGTAACTGTCCTTTTGGCTTTCCGCTATTGATGTTTCCATTATATCTGTTGTTTCATGTTTGTGCTTCTTTCCATTTGGTGTCTCTGATGGGAGCTGTGGGTTGATTGTATCGATTCCTGATCATTGCTTTCACTTCTATTTTAGATGTTCCAAGTAGTTTACCAGTACTCATGTGTGTTCGGTTTCAGCTCTGCGTGGAAGCACCAAGCTGCCCAATCTATTTCTCAAAGCCCTGGTGGGCGGGTGGCACGTCTGTTTTATGTGAAAATGACGTTGTGGAAAGGTGGCTCTGAGATCTGAGGTCTACTTCCAACTCCGAGTTGGCCATAACAAGATATCTGTTATGGCTATTTCCAATTCAGATCGAATGAAGATCACAGAGCCAGCTTCGAGTTATTATGTCTACATTTCGAGATACTTAGTCGAAATTTCGAGTTATTATGTCGATTTTTCGAGATCATATGTCGCAATTTCTAGTTAATAAGTCGAAATTTCGAAGTAATAAATCAAGATTTCAAGTTATTATGTCGAAATTTCAAGTCAGTAAGTCGAAATATCGACATACCAAGTCGAACTTCCGAGTTATTAAATCGAAATTACGATATAGTAAGTCGAAATTTTGAGGATTATGTCGTAATTTCGAGTTAATAAGTCAAAATGTCGTGATAGAAAGTAAACGTTTCGAGATGGTATGTCGAAATTTTGAGTTAGTAAGTAGAAATTTCGAGAACAATGTCAAAATTTTGAATAAATAAGTCGAAATTTCGAGTTAAAAGGTCGCAATTTTGAAATACTAAGTCGAAATTTCGAGTTATTAAGTCAAAATTTCGAGATACAAAGTCAATATTTCGAGATATTAAGTCGTAATTTCGAGTTACTAAGGCGAAATTTTGAGATGCTTCGTCGAAATTTCGAGATACCAAGCAAAGGAAATAAAATTGTGACTGGTCCTAGTGCTCGTCCGTATTTTAGCGAACAGTTAATTACAATTACAAAACATATCCCCTGTGTTCCGCTATATAGCCACATTTATATGTCTGTTTCCATCTATAAATTTTATTCACCTTATATCTTCTTTCATTTAGTTTTGGACATTAACATATATTTGCCATTACGAAAACAAGCCCATACAAATACATTGTAATGTTTATCGCTGAAAAATGATATTTTAAGATACAAAAATTGTGGTTTGTTTTCTCATTTGTGCTCAAAATATAGATTGTGGGTACCCGTTCGAACCGTCTAATCGAGGCGGTTCTGACGAATACCATCAATCTATATTTTAGAGCAGATTGTGGGTACTCATTAGAACCGTCTCATCGAGACGGTTCTGACGAACACGTCATATATGAATATATAGTACATGTTTTTAACTAGTCTGATTAGTCGATAGTCAAACATGGGTGTGGCAAAACTGACATATACAGCAGAAAAACGGTTAAAATTTCTTTTTTAAATAAATACAGAGGACCCGCGTTATAATGGCAGTATTTGATCCCTATTATATATTGTGCCGTTATAATGAATTCGCCGTCATAAAGAGTGAATGAGTGTTTCGGTTTTACGTCCCACCAACAGCTAAGGTCATACGGAGACGGGACCTCGGTTTAAAGACTCATCCGAAAAGTCTGGAGAAGCCCGGGATCGAACCTGCGACCCCTGGTTTACAAGGCGAGTAGCGTAACCACTCGACCACGGAAGCTTCTGAACCCCGTCATAAAGAATCCCAATCAGGAGGATGCGATTCTAACAAATGCCTATAACATTTGTTTCTTGGAGTTTTAAATTACAAGACTGTTTCATGACTATGGATCCGATTTGGGCATTTCCAGCCCGAGGGAAGCACAAGCCGCTCGGAAACGAGGCTAAACCTTGAGCTACGAATCGATTCCATTGAAATTGACGTTATAACGAGTTTTGCCGTTATAACGAATGTCGTTGTAGCGCGCGTCATATGTACGTGTAAGTATTAATCATTATCATACGGCGTCGTTGATAAGCAGTGGATAAGGCCATGTAATAAAAATCGTATCACCACACGTGTAATGACACTTTGGCGGGATTAAATAACGTCATGACGACATCCATGTCAACAATGCATTTTTTTGTGGAAAAAATAATATGTAATTAAGGCACTGCCTTTTTTGCGACACCGCATTGTACACTCTTGGTGCAAAAAAAACATATGCAGTAGCCATGCACACATTTTAACTAACCTAAAAACTGAATATTCTCCAAGAAACACATGGCCAAAACGTTTTAATGGTTCAAGGGGACATAATTCTGCAATAAGGGCGGGATCAGCATCCTGCTTCCTTTATGCATATGTTCAGTGAATGTCTGAACTGTGTTGCACGTTTCAATGTCCTGCATCCAATACTGTAGGATGAGTTGCAGAGACAAGAATAGTATTTAAAAAGTGTTACATATGGACAAGGGCAAGACTATATGGCCCTCACACTTCGTGACGATGACATAAAAAAGATAAAAGAAAAAATGATAATCACTATGAATGATGATTGCCCTGACCATATGCCTCACAAGACTAGTATTTCAATCGGGCTAGATCAGAATCCTGTTTTCTTTATTCAAATATTCAATGCATGTCTGAACTGTGTTTGCAAGTTTCGAAGTCCATGATGAAATGCTGTAGGAGAATTCGAACGGTACTATTTAACCTCCTATGCTTAACATATGGACAAAACGTTTGTCTTTTAAGGGCACTTAAATCTGAGATAAGGGACTGGATCAGAATCCTGTTTCCTTTATGCATATCTATTATTTGAAATATAGATATCAAATATTGAAAAATATTTTAGGATATCAATAATTACATTTATTGATATCCATAATATATTTTATTATATCCCTTATTGAAAATTGTGATATCTATAATTCAGCCTTTTAAATAATATCTATAATTTGATTTTTAGATATCTATATATGCAAAGGAAAACTGGATATCATAAAAAAATATAAATATCTAGAAATATACAATACATATCATTGATTACATTTTATGATATCAAAAGTACTGAAAATTATAGATACCAATAATGTTTATTATAGATATCTATTATTCAATTATAGATATTTGTAATTTGATTTATGGATATCTATATTTTGATTTATAAAAATATAGGATATCAATATTATTAGATATCTATAAATGGATTTTTAGATATCTATACATGCAAAGGAATTTAAGATATCAAGAAATATATATTAGATATCATTGATTACATTTTATGGTATCAAAAAATACTTATAATTATAGATATCAATGATGTTAATTATAGATATCTATAATTTGATTTATACATGTAGCTATCTATAATTTGATTTTTAGATATCTATAATAAAATTATAGATATCTCAAAATTGTATTAAATAATAAAACAGCACCCCATTGCATACAAAGTTTACAGGAAGTCTGGCCCAGTAAACTTGTATACCACATACTTATCAGTTCTGCAGTGTATTCCTTGCTTCTGTAGGATACCCTTTTTTAAGAAGATATTCATTCAGACCCCACTGATGCAAAATTATTAAAAGATATATGTACAAGTAGTGATGATACAAAGAAGTTTATTGAAATTTAACTTTCAAATTCAAAACAGCATAACATTAGGCTAAGACTGTCCACATACGTTATTTAAGAATTATTCAAGTTTACAGTTGTAACAAGGACACTGATGGTCCTATATCCATCACCTGAGCTAGCCAATTCTGAATCCTTAGAAATGAATTCAACACAAGTAGACTGCTTAAAGTTTGTTGTTCAGATTGAGTGACAGGATGGTCCTATATAGAGTACCAATGTGGTAAATGACAAGCAGTATGTGTTCTATGTTTCATAAAAAACTTAAGTTTTTTTTTCTTAAATTAATCAATGTACAATGTGAACCTTGGAGTGAGCCATTTTTACCGAAGTGTCAGAATTTGAACAGTTTGGTAGAGTTCCATTTGATGAAGCTACATACCAAATATCAAAGCTATTGTCTATGCTAAACAAAAGACTCCTGTGGAAGGTTCATTTTTGCCCCAGGGCTTAACTTTGATCAATGTTAGTAGAGGTCTAGATAATCAAAACTAGGTATGAATACCAAAAGCATGGTCTTTCTGGTATCCGGCAAGAAAATTTTAAGTGATCCCCTAAAGCAGGGCAATCTTTGACCCCACGGATATGATTGGAGCAATGTTGGTATAGGTCCACTGAATGAGGCTAAACATAAAATAAAAGGCCTGGTCATTTTGGTTTCAAAGCAGATTTTTTACACTTTCCCAATGCAGTGCCCTTGAAACATTTATAAGGTCAAGGTAAACAGGATCTAATCAAGACTTTGTTAGGTTGCATTAACATGTAGCACCAAGTTTGAGCCGTCTTCGTGAATTTGTTCACAAGAGGGTGCAGACAAGCCAAAATGACAGTTTTCAAGGACCTGTGACCTTGAAAATAAGTTAAAAGGTCACCAATATATACCAAAAATCTTTGGTAAGTTGCAGTGCCATAATGTACAAAGTTTGAGCAAATTTCAATAATTTGTTCATGTCACAGGGTTCTGACAAGCCATGTATGTCCCAAAATTGAGAGTAAGATCAAGGTCACCAAAATCTAATTAAATCTTTGATAGATACAATGATATACTGTACCAAGTTTGACCATATTTTATCATTTTTTTCACGAGATAGGGTGAGAAAAGACAAACAAGAGGGCCATGATGGCCCAGGATCGCTCACCTGATCCTTAGTGTAACAAGTGGGCCCCAGGGAGGGCCATTATTGGCCCTAGGGCTTTATTGTGCATAATATTGAGGAAGGTCTTAAAGGTGAAACTTCAAACCAAACATAAACGAAGGCTAGAATTTTAACAATCTTGGCAAAGGTCCACTAGATAAAGCAACACACCAAATATCAAAGACCTGAGCCTTGCTGTTTCAGACAAGAAGATTTTTTTAAAGATATTCCCTACATAAGCCTATGCAAAACCAATTGGCCCCGGGGCTATATAAGTCTATGTAAAACCAAAGGGCCCCAGAGTGGGGCATTTGTGGCCCCAGGGCTATAATTTGAACAACTTTGGTAGAGGTCCACTAGGTGAAGCTCCATACCAAATATCAAAGACCTGGACCTTGCAGTTTCAGAGATGAAGAATTTTAAAGATCTCCCTTTATAAGTCTATGTAAAACCAAAGGGTCTCGGGGAGGCGACATTTTTGGCCCCAGGGCTATAATTTGCACAATCTTGACAGAGGTCCAGTAGATGAATTTTCACACCAAATATCAAAGACCTAGGCCTTGTGGTTTCAGAGAAGAAGATTTTTTAAGATTTTCCCTACATAAGTCTATGTAAAACCAAAGGGCCCCAGAGCGGGAGAATTTTTTTATTTCAGGGCTATAATTTGAACAATCTTGATAGAGGTCCACTAGATGAAGCTTCATACCAAATATCAAAGACCTAGGCCTTATGGTTTCAGAGAAGAAGATTTTTAAAGATTTTTCCTATATTAGTCTATGTAAAACCTAAGGGCCCCGGAACAGGGGCATTTTTGGCCTTAGGGCTGTAATTTGAACAATCTTGGAAGAGGTCCATTAGATGAAGCTTCATTTCAAATATCAAAGTCCTGGGCCTTGCGGTTTCAGAGAAGAAGATTTTTAAAGATTATCCTTATATAAGCCTATGTAAAACCAAAGGGCCCGGGGTGGGGGCATTTTTGGCCCCAGCACTATAATTTGAATAATCTTGGTAGGGGTCCTTTAGATTAAGCTTCATAACAAATATCAAAGACCCAGGCCTTGTGGTTTCAGAGAAGAAGATTTTTAAAGATTTTCCCTATATAAAACCAAAAGGCCCCAGGGTGGGGGCATTTTTGGCCTAAGGGCTATAATTTTAACAATCTTGGTAGAGGTCCATTAGATGAAGCTTCATACCAAATATCAAAGTCCTGGGCCTTGCGGTTTCAGAGAAGATTTTTAAAGATTTTCCCTATATAAGTCCATGTAAAACCAAAGGGCCCCGGGGCGGGTGCATTTTTGCCCTTGCACTATTTGAACCATCTTGGTAGGGGTCCACTAGATGAAGCTTCAGACCAAATATCAAAGACCTAGGCCTTGTGGTTTCAGAGAAGAAGATTTTTAAAGATTTCCCTAGTATGTAAAACCAAAGGGCCCCGGAGCGGGGACATTTTTGGCTAAGGGCTATAATTTGAGCAATCTTGGTAGAGGTCCATTAGTTGAAACTTCATACCAAATATCAAAGTCCTGGGCCTTGCGGTTTCAGAGAAGAAGGTTTTTAAAGATTTTCTCTAGATAAGCCTATGTAAAACCAAAGGGCCCCCGGGCGGGAGCATTTTTTGCCCCAGCACTATAATTTGAACAATCTCGGTAGGGGTCCACTAGATGAAGCTTCATACCAAATATCAAAGATTTGGGCCTTGTGGTTTCGGAGAAGAAGATTTTTTAAGTTTTCAGTGAAAAAAAATCTATTTTTGGCTCCTGTGACCTAGATGTGCAACGGACCGGAACCATTTGAACAACTTTGAAAGGGGACCACCGAAGGATCATTCCTGTGAAGTTTGGTCAAAATCATATCGGTGGTTTAGGAGGAGATGTCGTTTGAAGAAACTGTTAACACACAAAAAGGGACACACGACAGACAAAAGGTGATCCCAAAAGCTCACCTCGTCACTACCTGACGGTGAGCTAAAAATTACAGTTTTGAGGGCCTGTAATCTTAAATATAAGGTCAATGTTATCAAAATCTTTTAATAAATCAAATCTTTGGTAAGTACATGTAGCAAAGATATATTGTACCAATGCTATAACAACATGGGGAACCCTCAGGTTGGCATAAAAGCATATGGCTGAGAAAAGGTTTCTCAAGAAACATTTCTATAAAAGTTTTGTCAAAATATCTGCAATGACTTGGCAGTAAATGCCATTTTTCAATTTTCCCCATTATAAGTCTATGGAAACTCTAAGTTGCCATAGCAACCAAACTAATGGGCCGATTTTCATAAAAAAAAGCACAAACTTTCAATCCCCCAGCCCAAGGATGCTACAGATAAAATTTGGGCCCAATCGGCCCAGTGGCTTCAGAGGAGAAGATGTTTAAAAGTGTTGACGGACGACGACACAGACGACGACGGCAGACAACTGCCTATCCTATAACTTATAAGCTCCCCGGAGCCTTCGGCTGTGGTGAGCTAAAATTGATCCATAAATGAATTTGTCTAGTACATTGAAATTGAACTATTCAGAGGGGCTAAAATCGTAACTTATTCTTTTTTTAAACACTTATCTAAAAGGCTTAAGTTTTCATCACATACTTTCTACAGCCTGTGTCCTATTATGTAACATAATGAAAATATGCCTATTCAAATATATCAATTTTTTTTCACCAAAAATGAAAATTTTCAGATAAAAAATTCTGATATTTTTTTTTTACATTTCTCCACGAAACAGATTGTGGGTGCTAGTTAGAACCGGCTCGACCAGGCAGTTGTAGCGAGTACCCACAATCTTTGTTTTTGAGCAGTTAACATGTAAGAAAAAAGTAATATTTACATGAACCCTTGTTAACCCCATTAAAGTAGGGTTTAAAGCAGGTCAATATATTAGGCATGTTTTCATGATAGACAGTATTATTGGGACTGTTCAAAAGTAGTCGGGGTTAAAAGCAGGTCAAAATTTATTAGGCATGTTTTCATGATAGATGTAGCACTTTTGTGACTGTTCAAAAGTAGTCTTAATATATAGGAATTTTACTTCTATCAAAGTGCTTGAATTGGGAATGTCCAAACAAGTATATGTCATCACCATCTTCAATGTCACTGTACTGGCTGTTAAAAAACATTAATGTTAATGCCTAAACTTTTCAAAAGCTATTCATCTTTCTTCGATTCTTTATTGTCAGTAACAGCACCCGCCCATTGTGGCTTGAATAAATAGATGGGCTGCATGATGCTTCCACGCAGAGCTGAAACTGACCTGCTCATAAGTACTGGTAAACTGCTTAGAGGATCTAAGCCTGCCCAGGCAAAGTGGTGCGAGTCGGACTGTCCATGCTTATAAACCCTATTGATTTCATTGGACGACAGGGCTTGAGATGTCATTTCATCTCAATGTTGGGTAAAAGTCCCACAAAATTGGAAGCAATATTTCCAAAATGACCTTTACAGAGTTGACGGGGACGTTAAACCTCAAATCAAACAAACAAATTATAGTCAGTCATGATCCAGTGGTTCAAAAACATAACTGCCATCTAGCATTAACAATTAAGAAGTTCTAGGCATTAAATAATTCAGTCCTTTTTCTTTCAGTGGCTGTAGTAGGACCACATAGGCTGGTCAGCTGTTAGCTACTGGTGAAAGCAAGGTTCCTTTGTATTAAACTGTATGTGGGTTTTTCCATGCTGAACCTGTAACAAAAATTGGTTACAGATTTTTAAAAATAAAATAAGGAACAGAGCAAAATAAATGTACATGTACATGTGACTATAACAAAGACTAGAAATGTTTTCAGAAGAAAACTGCATCCTCCCATCCCAACCATAAATATGACTGTTACAACTAAGGCTGACACGATTAATCGTATAATCGATTAATCGATCGATAAATTCCACAAAAATGATTATCATTTCTGATTTGCTTTTAATCAATTACTTGATGAGGTACAATTTACTACCCAAAGTTATGCCTAAAATAGCTGGATGAGTGGCAAACAGTGCAGACCCTGATGAGACGCCGCATTATGCGGCATCTCATCTGGGTCTACACTGTTTGCTCAGGCCTGTCTGTTCAAATATACATATTGGAAAGTGAAACATATGGTAAGAGTCATGCTCAGACGGAAAGCCAGACAGGTGAAATAATGACAAAAACCTTAGCGATTACTAATCGATTATCGATCGCAATGACATGACTGATAATCGATTATCTTTTCAGCTCCGATTAGCCAGCCCTAGTTACAACCACTTGGACTTGGAAGGTGCATACCTTAAAAATCCAAAAAATTCAGACACCTTCAAGACTTGCTGTTATTCTCCTAAAATGTTAGAAAATTTGTTTTGGGATCCAGCAAGGAGACCAAAAAGTGGAGAAGTGAAGGTGAACAAACCTGATGACTTAAAATGACATGGATATGTATGTTTGGTTAGAAACCATCTGTTGGTTCGGAAGAACTATTTAAGTTGTTCAAACAGCCAAAATGCAGACACCAACAGAATCCCAGCAAAAAAAAAAAAAATGCCCCCCCCCCCCCCCCCACTCCAATGATGGGGAAAACAAAACATCAAATAAAATGAAAAATCTACCATTAAAAACCTCAATATTGGGGCAGACAGCCCTTTGCAAACAGTGCAGAACCAGATCCAGTCTGATCAGGGTCTGCACTGTTTAATGTTCTGTCTGCACCATTTGGACTCTTTGCTGGATCATGAAACAAATTTGTTAAAATTTTAGAATTAAAGTAACTGTGGTTCTGTGCATGCCCGGAAAAGTGGTGCGAGTTGGACCGCCCATGAAAATAAACCATATTGGTTTCATTGGGCAACAGGGCTTGAGATGTCATTTCATCAGAGGTGTAAAATTTCCTCAAAACTTACTCGCCCTATTGGTCCAAACTTTTCATTTAGATGCTAAAAATGAAGAAAAATTGAAGTCAGTTCTGAAAATCTCACTTGCCCTGCCTTAAAATTTACTCGCAAATGCGAGCGGGCGAGTGGAATTTTAAACCCCTGTTCATCTCAATGTTGAGTAGCCCCGCAAAATTGGAAGCAATGCCTCCAAAATAACCTAAAAAGTGTTGACAGAGACATTGAACCTCAAATCAAACAAACATTAACTCCTCAAAGGGTCAAAATTTTTAGGATTTGTATGGTATACATTATAAGTGGATTTAGTAATATTAATAAGAAAAAGACAGCTCTTTCAAAGTATACATGTATGTAATTAATTGTTTCTTATTTTTTCAGTGAAAAAAAAGGCATGACATTACATGTGAATAATCTATTGGGCAGACAATTCAGATGAAATGCCAAGCCAGATTTTCACTGAAAAATAATTAAAAAAACAACAACAACAACAAAAAAAAAAAATCACAGTCTTCTATTAAATTTAACACTATTTTAACCTTATAACAGCTCACTGGAACAACTGACAGAGCATATATATCAAATATATTTTAGAAATTCTCTTAAAGATTTGTTTGTTGAGGCTTAACATTAATTAATAGCAACAATCATTTCGGTGACATTGCTTTCAAATCTGTGGGTTTTTACCTGATCCAGGGCCTGACAGATCAAACCTTCAACCACTTGCCCGGCATTCCACAGCATCTTGAAAATAGCATAGAAATGATAGAATTATCATATTCCCTATATGTTCTATACATTTTTTCTGGGCAAGTGAAATAAAAAATCTTTTGCCCAGCCACAATTTAGACTTGTCCCGGGCAGTGGATTTGTCAGGCCCTGTCTGATCTGAGAACAAAGATGTTCAAGTCCTGCAGTAACTCTTTCTACCATTATGTACATGTATAACATAAAGCGACATGTTAGTTAAAAAATTTAATTATTGGGGCAGCCAGAATCCCAAACCACTTTTCTTGAGCATATATGCAGGTAACCCATACCCACACTTGCAGCTCTGCCATGGATGGATCCAGCTGTCGGTCAATCAATCCATTTCACAAAGCCTTCAAGGGTGGGGCAAGCCCCAATAGGCAGTGGTATTTTTGAAAAGTAACTCTCCAGATTTTAAATTTTATAGTGATAAGTTATCTAATTAGTGTTACTGTTAGTAAAATTATCACTTTAAAATTTAAAGTCAGGTAATAGTAGTTTGTTTGATTTAGGGTTTAACGTCCCCATCAAGGCATCAACACCGTAAAACCAAAACCAAAACCAAAAAAAAAAAAAAAAAGGCATCAACATGGTACAGGTGATTTTGGAGACATCTCTGCCAACAAATGACATCTCAAGCCCTGTCGCCCAAAGTACTTGTGCAGTCGGTTTCAGCTTTTTGTGGAAGCATCAAGCAGCCCATCTATTTTTTCAAGCCCAAATGGGCAGGGGCTGAAATAGTAGTACCTCTGATCTATTCCAGATAATATATGTGGCTTTGCTTGGGTATTCATATGCAGTCAACACTTTGACCATCAACTAGGCCCTGGTGCATCACTCACCTAGAATACACTTACCTTCATTAGGCAGAACTGGTTTCCATCCCAGAATGGCTTATATCTTGTAGAATAGTTTGGGATTAGAGTTGATAAATTGTCTGTGACTGTGATGTTTCACCGAGAATGTGTCTCATGTAGCTTCTGTTTCACTTGGTCCCCGATTTTCTGAGACAGGCTCAGAAGTCCCTGTCATACCTGTTGGAAATTAGACAGAAGTCTGTGAAACCATTTCAACCATGTTGAGTCTTTGTTGACTGGTACAGAATAACAGAAACATATACATGCCAAAACATGTAGATCCAGAGTAGACTGTTCCTAACAAGTCATCCAATCAGGATCAACATCTTGTTACTAATACTGATTTTAAAAACACTCTACATGCAATAATGCATGAATCCAATGTCAAAGATGTCCACATTGGCACTTCAAAAACTCGAGGAAGACAGGCAAATTATCAACTGCAAATGCAGATCTATGCAGTATTTATGACCATTCTGATGTACCGTAAAACTTCAATGAATCAAACACCAACAGTGTGTTTGCTTCCTTGAATTGGGGTTTAACATTCCCGTCAACAATGTTTAGGTCATTTCGCAGGCGTCACTTCCAATTTTGTGGGACTTTTACCTGACATTGAGATTAAATAACATCTCAAGCCTTGCCATCCAATGACACCAGTTTGGTTTATAATTTATGTGCATGGACGGTTAGACTCCCACCACTTTTCCTGGACAGGTTTTTGATCGCGCCCATCAGGGCTTGAAGAAATAGATTGGGCTGCATGATGCTTCCATGCGGAGCTGAATCTAACCCCACACGAGTACTTGTAAACTGCTTAGAGGATCTAAGCCTGCCCAGGCAAAGTGGTGCGAGTTGGCCTGTACATGCATATAAGCCCTATTGGTTTCATTGGCGGCAGGGATTGAGATGTCATTTCCTCTCAATGCCGGGTAGAGTCCCACAAAACTGGAAGCAAGGTCTCCAAAATGACTTAACTAGTGTTGACGGAGATGTTAAACCTCAAATCAAACAAACAAATCCTGCACTAGCTTAGAGATTCTAAGTGGTGTATCAATACTCATGTGCAGGCAGTTTTACATGTAGCTCTGCGTGGAATCACTATTTCTCCAAGCCCCGATGGGCACCAATAGCTTGTTTCTTTGTTTGTATTGGACATTAATGGCCCAGTCAACACTATTTAGGTCATTTTTGAGCCGGACAGTTTGTCCATTCAAACTTTTCCCAGGCAAGAGGTTAACCAGTACAGTGCACATTCTTTCGGCAGAAACTGACAACTGCCCTTCTTAAATCAGCGGAAGGGGGAGAAAGACAGCTGAAAAGATTTCACGATCAATCTCCACGAAAGAACATTGCCAACCGCGGCAGGTATCGAACCCGTGTCCTCCTGATCACCAGTCGGATGCGCTACAAACTGATCTACTGAGGCCGGCCCCAGTAGCTTGATGACAATGAGCTAGTCAAGCCCATTCCTGTGTCCAAAGGGAATCTTGGCTGTAGATGAGAAATGTGAAGGGTAATCTAGGAAGATTTTCTCACTTTTATCTTACAAGTTACTTTTATCTTGAAAATGTAAGTTGTGTGTACGCATTAAAATTGCCAGGATGAGCAATTCTACCAAGTACACACAACATACTTATATTTTATAAAACATCAAAAAGATGTGCCTAAATCAGTCCACTTTTTCTTATCACCTTATAAGGCTCTGTAATGAACAGTTCAACCACTTTATTTTAGTGAGAATGTGGTTACATGTTGTAATACCAGCTTTAAAAAAATAAAAAATGGGTATTTTAGTTTCATCATGGGTGTTCTTCTGGATGACCTTCCGTCCTTCCATCTGTCACAAACCTTGTCAATGGAACTACTTTTTTTATTTCTTGCCCTATACACATATATGTATTGCTTAGAAACTGCAGGTGTGCATAAGGGTATTAGAATTTTGATCTGAACCCCTGGGGTCATGGGGTGAGGTAAAAATTAAAATTTTCAAGAAAATGCTTGTGAATGTAACTACTTTTGATTTCTTGCATTATGGTCACCAAACTTGGTATATGTATCGCTTACGAAGGCATATGTGCATAAGGGTATCCAAATTTTGATCTGAATGCCTGGGGTCATGTGTTGAGGTCAAAAGTCAAATTTTCAAGAAAATACTTGTGAATGCATGCAACTACTGCTACAGCGAAGAAATAAATGGCTACATGGTGCTTCCACGCAGAGCTGAAACCGACTGCACATGAGTACTGGTAAACCGCTTATTGGATCTAAGACTGCCAGGTAAGCCCTATTGGTTTCATTGGGCGACAGGGCTTGAGACATCATTTCATCTCAATGTGGTAAAAGTCCCACAAAATTGGAAGCAACGCCTCCAAAACGACCACTACAGTGTTGACGGGGACATTAAACCACAATTAAAACAAACAAATATTTCTTCATGTATGGTTGCAAAACTTGCCACATAGATTGCTTTTAAGGAACTGCAGATGTGCATGAGGGTAGCCAAATTTTTATCTGAACCCCTGGGGTCATGGGCTGAGGTCAAAGGTCACATTTTCAAGAAAATGCTTCAATTCTTAACCGACATTGAGAGGAAATGACATCTCAAGCCCTGTCGCCCAATGAAACCAACAGGGTTTATTGCAAGAAAGGTCAGGCTCTTACTGCTTTGCCTGGGCAGGCTTAGATCCTATAAGCAGTTTACCCCTACTTTTAAACAGTAGATAGATAGATACATGTAGATAGATGTAACTTTAGACGTATTGGATGAAAGAAAAAGGATAGATTGACAGATTGAGATTTTTGGGGTTTTCGTTTGACGACCCTTTCAAGATTAGACAATTATTTCACTAGAAAGAGCCGATCGTTGGCAAAAATTGGAGAAAACCACCTGACTTTCCATTGCAGAACACTGCATCTCATATGTGACCAGAGCACTCAAACCACAACCGTGAGAGATCTAATGATTAACAGTCTCTTATCCACTTGGCCATGAGGGCCTGTCGATAGACAGGGTAGCGGCCCCCACCCATCAGGGTTTGAAGAAATAGATGGGCTGCATGAAGATACTTCCCCGCAGAGCTGAAATTTGACCGCACGTGAGTACTGGTAAACCACTTCCAGGATCTAAGCCTGCCCAGGCAAAGCGGTGCGAGTCCGACCATCCATGCTTATAAACCAAATCGGTTTCATTGGGCAAAAGAGCAGGGAGAGTCATGCCCTGTGCAGGTTAAAGACCCCTACCATAATTACATGATTATTGTGTAGGCTTTCATCCTGCAAACTTGGTGTGTATGTAATGTACACCTGCGAGTAATGGTCAGATGTGACCGATCCCAATATAAGTAGAAAGAAAGCGAGAGAGCGTGATAGCCCAGTGGTAAGTGCACTTGCCCCCCGATGCTAGTGGTTCCGGGTTCGATCCCCGGCAGCGGCGATAAAATTTTGGTGTCCGAACACATTTCCATTGGCATCATTTGCAGGGATGAATATCATAAAGTGCACCGTTCTTCGGATTGGGATGTTAACTGGAGGCTCCCTGTGCAGGGAGAACCATCCCCTGTGCAGGTTAAAGATCCCCACCGTAATTACATGCTTACTGTGTTAGCTTTCATCCTGCAAAACCTAGTGTATGTAATGTACACCTGTTGTAATGGTCAAATGTGACTGACGCAGTATCAGTAGAAAGAAAAGAAAGATGTCATTCCATCTCTGTGTCGGGTAAAAGTCCCACAAAATTGGAAGCAACATCTCCAAAATGATGTTAAACATTACTATCGGTCCAGTGTTGAGGGGGACGTTAAACCTCAAATCAAACAAAGATAGGGCAGTACAATGCTGAGTGTTTTGCTCAAGAATGCCGGATAGGTCAGTGGTTATTGCACTTGCCTCTGATGCTAGAGGCCCCCGGTTCAATCCCCGGAGGCGGTGATTATTTCTGTAGCCAAACACACTCCACTGGCATCATTTGCAGGGATGAATGCCAAAAAGTGCACCGTCAGAATCAGAATTGTTTACTGGTGACTGGTCCTTAGACAATCCTTCACCTTCGGATCTAGGCTGGCCACCCATCTGTTCGGTGTAGATTTCTTTATTTCCCTATTTTTTCTACATCTGAAGAGCCTGAGGAAAGCCTACACAGTAATCATGTAATTACTGTAGGGTTCTTTAATCTGCACAGGGGATGGCTCTCCCTGCACAAGGGGCCTCCAGTTTACGTCCCGATCCGAAGGATCATGGTGCACTTTATGACAGTCATCACTGCAAATGATGCCAATGGAGCTTGTTCTGACACCGAAATTTTATCGCCCCTGCCGGGGATCGAACCCGGGACCTGTAGCATCAGAGGCAAGTGCACTAACCACTGAGCTAAATTAGCCTGCACACACGGCATCTTTCTTTCTCCAAGACATCGTCACGGAAACTGGGTTTACTTCGGATCCAGAAGTTAACTGGAGGCCCCCTGTGCAGGAAGAGTCATCTCTTGTGCAGGTTAATACACACCCATACAGTAATTACATGATTTCTGTGTATGCTTTCAACCGTGTGTAATGTGACCGAGAAAGATTTCTGGCGTGAGACTTGAACCCGGAGTGAGTGAGTGTTTCAGTTTTACGTCTCACCAACAGCTAATACGGAGGCGGGACCTCAGTTTAAAGACTTATCCGAAAGTCTGGAGAAGCCCGGGATCGAACCTGCGACCCCTGGTTTACAAGGCGAGTAGCGTAACCACTCGACCACGGAGGCTTCTGAACTTGAACCCGGAACCTGTGCAGATTGAAGACTCATGCGGGAATTACCAGTAGGCCATGATGTACTTTGTAGCAATATCGACTGCAATGTCAAACAGTTAATGTTGAGCACTGAAGCAGGTCTTTTATGCTTCAGCTGATCAATTTTTTGTACTTTCAGTTTCAGCCTCAGAGGCTCAGTGCCCGGCCAACTATAAGTCCAGATTTACGCAAATATTTACATAAAAGTATACAGTTATCTTTGAAGTTCCAAGTAAATGTGAAATAAATGCATTATTGTTCTTACCGAAATTCTTCTAATAACTAAGGCATTTTTAATTATACGCCTCTGGGCAGCTGACAGCTTGAAAAAAAATGGCGTCATTTCGGTCAAGAATTGTATGCAAATGAGCATGTTTCCGGGGAGATACTGGTTTCCGTCGTCTACTAACAGAGGCGAGAAAGACGCCAAATGATCGATAACCATTATTCATGAGCTTAAACATAGACGTTATTTCATTGGATCACGGTTCATTTGGAATACTCAGAGTTCTTCGCTGTTTTTTAATCATTCGAATTTTTTCGTACCTGGACGAAAGCTTTTCAGGCCTATGGTATGCTCTATCCCATAGTTCCACACGCGTTACCATTTGACGCCACCGCGTGGCTGCTTCGCAGCCACAAGGCGGTGTCGCTTATATGAAATTAAGGCATTGCCTTCTTTGCGACACCGCATTGTACACTCTTGGTGCAATAGTTGACACTCACTTAAGGTGATGAGTGTCCCTGCCATATGCCTCACCAGATGAGTGATTTGTTTGACATATGCAGTAGCCATGCAGACATTCTAGAAACTGAATATTATCCTAGAAACACATGGCCAAAATGTATACCTCGTTCCAGAGGACATAATTCGGATCAAAATTCTGGTTCCTGTAAAATAACTGTATGCCCATCTTAAATGCATGTCTAAAATGTGTGTGTTGCAGGTTTCAATATCCAGCACCAAATACTACAGGAGTTGTGGACAAACAAAAAACACTATTTAACCTGCCATAATGTGCTGGATCATAATTCTGTAGTTGAACATTTCTTTTATGCACATGTTTAGTGTCTGAACTGTGTTGTTAGTTTCAAAATCCGGCATCAAATACTGTAGGAGAAGTGGCAGAGACACGAACAGTCCTATTTAACCTCCTATGCTACACATACATGCATGACCAAAATGTCATTCAAGGAGACATAATTCTGCAATAAGGGTTGGATCAGCATCCTGCTTCCTTTACATGTATGTTCAATGAATGTCGGAAGTGTGTTGCAAGTTTCAATGTCCTCCATCCAATACTGTAGGATGAGTTGCAGAGTCAAGAATAGTATCAAAAAAGTGTGACATATGGATAAGTGTAAAACTATTTGGCCTTCACACTTCGTGACGGTGACATAAAAAATATATAAAAAAAAAATTCGAAAATCACTAGGGATGATGATTGCACACACCATATGTCTCACAAGACGAGTATTTCAATGGGGCTAGATCAGAATCCTGTTTCCTTTATGCAAATGTTGAATGCATGTCTGGACTGTGTTGCTAAGTTTCGAAGTCCAGGATCAAATGGGCTTGAAGAAATATATGGGCTGCATGATGCTTCCACGCAGAGCTGAATCTGGCCCGCACACTAGTACTGGTAAACCGCTTAGAGGATCTAAGCCTGTCCAGGAACCGCGGTGAGAGGCAGACCGTCCATGCTAATAAACCCTATTGGTTTCATTGGGTGACAGGGCTTGAGATGTCATTTCATCTCAGTGTCCGTTAAAAGTCCCACAAAATTGGAAGCAACGTCTCCAAAATGACCTTTACAGTGTTGACGGGGACGTTAAACCTCAAATCAAACAAACAAAAACCAGGATCAAATGCTGTAGGAGAATTTGCTGGGACATGAACGGTACTATTTAACCTCCTATGCTAAACATATGGCCAACACGTTTGTCTTTTAAGGGCACATAATTCTGAGATAAGGGACTGGATCAGAATCCTGTTTCCTTTATGCATATCTATTATTTGATATATAGATATCAAATATTGAGATTTAGATATCTATATATGCAATGGAATAGTAGATATCATAAAACAAATTTATAGATATCAAGAAATATATAATTCATATAATTGATTACATTTTATGATATAAAAAGTACTGATAATTATAGATACCAATAATGTTAATTATAGATATCTATAATTCTATTATAGATTTCTGTAATTTGTTTTATGTATATCTATATTTTGATTTTTAGATATCTATAAATTGATTTATAGATATCTATAATAAAAATATAGGCTATCAATATTATTAGATACCTATAATTGGGCTGGCCTCAGTGGCTCAGTCGGATGCGCGTCTGACTGGTGACCAGGAGGACGCGGGTTCGACTCCCGCCGGGGTGGCAACATTCTTTCGTGGAGATTGATCATGAAATCTTTTCTACGGTCATTCTCTCCCTTCCGCTGATTCAAGAAGAGCAGTTGTCAGTTTCTGGCGAAATAATGTGCACTGTACTGGTTAACCGCTTACGTATAAGCCTGCCCAGGAAAGTGTTGATAGGTAAACTGACCAGCTCAAAAATGATCTAAATAGTGTTGACTGGGCCGTAAAACTCCAATACAAAGAAACAAAAAACCTTTAATTGGATTTTTAGATATCTATATATGCTAAGGAATTAAAAATATCAAGAAATATATATTTCATATCACTGATTACATTTTTATGATATCAAAAGTATTGATAATCAAAGAAATCAATAATGTTCATTATAGATATTTATAATTTGATTTAAAATTATAGATATCTTGAAATTGTATTAAAAAGTGAAGCTGCACCCCATAGCAAACAAAGTTTACATGAAGTCTGGCCCAGAAAACTTGCACACCCCATACTTATCAGTTCTGCAGAGTATTCCTTGCTTCTGAAGGATAACCCTTTTTAGGAGATATTCATTCAGTCCCCACTGATGCAAAATTATTGAAAGATACATGTACAAGTAGTGATAATACAAAGAAGTTTATTTAGATTTAACTTTCAAATTCAAAAGAGCATAACATTAGGCTAAGATTGTCCACATACTTTATTTAAGAACTTTACCAGAGGTCGCAGGTTCGATCCCAGGCTTCTCAAGACTTTCGGATGAGACTTTAAATCAAGGTCCCATCTCCATATGACCTTAGCTGTTGGTGGGATGTAAAACTAAAACACTCACTCATTTAAGAACTTTACAAGTTAGCACTTGTAACAGCCATTGTAACAAGGACACTGATAGTCCTATATCCATCACCATAACTAGCCAATCCTGAATCCTTAGTATTATAGTAATAAATTGAACACAAGGGGACTGCTTCAAGATTGTTGTTCGGATTGATTGACAGGATAGTCCTACATGTACATAGAGTACCAATGTGGTAAATGACAAGCAGTTCGTGTTTTATGTTTAGAGGATCTTACATGAGTGATCATTTCATATGAAATGACCACGAGTGTAAGATC
The DNA here is from genome assembly GCA_963580285.1 of Lucinisca nassula. NCBI lineage: Eukaryota > Metazoa > Mollusca > Bivalvia > Lucinida > Lucinidae > Lucinisca > Lucinisca nassula. The sequence continues at coordinate 92,154,206 of OY757015.1, forward strand.
CTGTTTATCATAATGACCACTTTAAATTGGATTTTATCGCCTTTAAATTTGACAATATTTCCATGATTTTTATAATACGATGTTATCCATTGCTTATCAATGATGTCATGTGATAGAATATCTTTTTTTTTTTTTTGCTAAATTAATCAGTGTACAATATGTTAACCTTGGAGTGAGTCATTTTTACTGAAGTGTCAGTGGTAGATTCCATTTGATGCATACCAAATATCAAAGCTATGGTCTATGCTAAAAAAAAGATTCCTGTGGAAGGTTCGTTTTTTGGCCCAGGGCTTAAATTTGATCAATGTTGGTAGAGGTCTAGATCATCAAAACTACGCATGAATACCAAAAGCACGGGCCTTCTGGTATTCGGCAAGAAAATTTTAAGTGACCCCCTATAGCAGGGCAATGTTTGACCACATGAATATGATTGGAGCAATGCTACACATAAAATAAAAGGTCTGGTCATTTTGGTTTCAAAGCAGATTTTTTTACACTTTCCCAATGCAGTGCCCTTGAAACATTAATAAGTTCATGGTCAACAAGATATAATCAAATCTTTGGAAGGTTGCATTAACATGTTGCACCAAGTTTGAGCAGACTTAAAGAATTTGTTCACATAGGGCGCAGACAAGCTAAAATTGATGGTGGCCTTGAAAATAAGGCCAATGTCACCAATATCTACTAAAATCTTTCGTAAGTTGCAGTGGCATAATGAACAAAGTTTGAGCAAATTTCAACAATTCGTTCATGGTGCTGACAAGCCATTTCTGTCCCAAAATTGACAGTTTTGAGGGCCTGTGCCCTTCAGAATAAGGTTAAGATCACCAAAATCTAATGACATCTTTGATAGATTCAACGATATACTCAACCAAGTTTGACAATATTTTATCAATTTGTTTGCAAGATAGGGTGGCAAAAGACAAAATTTACAGTTTTTGAGGGCCTGTAATCTTAAATATAAGGGTCAATGTTATCAAAATGGTAAGTGGCAATGATATATTGTACCAATGCTATACCAAGTTTGACCGAATTTCATAGATTCATAGGAGGCAGACACGCCACTTTTGGTTTGAAATGTACAGTTTTTGGGGCCTGTGCCATTGAAAATAATGTCACGGTCACCAAAACCTAATGGCTGTTTTCCCCATCCTAGTAATGGAACAATGCAAGTTTGGTCAGATTCCTTCAATAGGTTCAGGAGATACAGTGCTTCAAACAGGCTACACTGATGCAATCCGCATAAAAAACAATATGCACCCCCCCCCCCCCGCACCCTTAAGTGCGGAACATAATAACTCCAAAAGTAGGAAAACCAGTTTCAACTCATATGTTGTGCACATCGTCCTGTGGGCATTTGCATATTTGTGTAGTTTCATGAAAATATCTCAAATGGATTGAGGGAAGGACGGGTGGGTACTCAAATTTTCGGAGGGTATACATCATACCCTGTCACTTTTTGTGGCAGGGCCTAAAAATTGATCCATAAATGAATTTGTCTAGTACATCGAAATTGAACTATTCAGACATGCTAAACTCGTAACTTATTCTTCTTTTAAACACTTTAAAGGCTGCAGTGTTCATCACATACTTTCTACAGCCTGTGCCTATTATGTAACATTATGAAAATATGCCTTTTCAAGTATATCATTTTTTTTCACCAAAAATGAAAATTTTCAAATAAAAAAATCTGATATTTTTTTTATATATTTCTCCACAAAACAGATTGTGGGTGCTGGTTAGAACAGCCTCGAACAAGCAGTTGTAACGAGTACCCACAATCATTGTTTTTGAGCAGTTAACATGTAAGAAAAATAATATTTATATGTACCCTTGTTAACCCCAATAAAGTAGGGTTTAAAGCAGGTCAATATATTAGGCATGTTTTCAAGATAGACAGCATTGTTGAGACTGTTCAAAAGTCGTCTGGTTTAAAAGCAGGTCAAAATTTATTAGGCATGTTTTCATGATAGATGTAGCATTTTTGGGGCTGTTCAAAAGTAGTCTTAATGAGTCCCAAAGGTAGTCTTAAAATAAAGGAATTTCACTTCTTTTGTTTTTGTTTTGTTTGATTTGAGGTTTAACAACCCCATCAACACTGTAAAGGTCATTTTGGAGACGTTGCTTCCAATCTTGTGGGACTTTTACCCGACATTGAGATGAAATGACATCTCAAGCCGTGTCACCCAATGAAACCAATAGGGTTTATTAGCATGGACGGTCCGCCTAGTACCGCGGTTCCTGGACAGGCTTAGATCCTCTAAGTGGTTTACCAGTACAAGTGTGCGGGCCGGATTCAGCTATGGGTGGAAGCATCATGCAGCCCATATATTTCTTCAAGCCCCTATGGGCGGGGAGGAATAGCGAATGTCCCAACAAGTCCGTGTCATCGACATCTTTAATTTCACTTTTCTGGCTGTTAAAATATATAAATGTTAACGCCTAAACTATTCAAAAGTTATTGATCTTTCTTCCATTCTTTATTGTCAGTTAATGGCCCCCGCCCATCGGGGCTTGAAGAAATAGATGGGCTGCATGATGCTTCCATGCATAGCTGAAAGTGACCCGCACATGAGTACTGGTAAACCGTTAAGAGGATCTAAGCTTGTCCAGGCAAAGCAGTGCGAGTCGGACCGTCCATGCTTACAAACCCTATTCATTTCATTGGGCGACAGGGCTTGAGATGTCATTTCATCTCAATTTCGGCCAAAAGTCCCACAAAATTGGAAGCAATATCTCCAAAATGACCTTTACAGTGTTGACGGGGACGTTAAACCTCAAATGAAACAAACAAATAATTGTCAGTCATGATCCAGTGGTTCAAAAACACAGCTGCCATCAAGAAGTTCTAGGCATTAAATAATTCAGTCCTTTTTCTTTCAGTAGGTAGTAGGACTATATAGGCTGTCAGCTGTTAGCTACTGGTGGAAGCAAGGTTCCTCTGTATTAATCTGTATGTGGGGTTCACCATGCTGAACCTGTAACAAAAATTGGAAAATATTTTTAAAAAAAAGAAAATAAGGAAAAGAACAAAATAAATGTACATGTGACCATAACAAAGACTAGAAATGTTTTCAGAAGAAAACTGCATCCTCCCATTCCCTCCCAACCATAAATATGACTGTTACAACCACTTGGACTTGGAAGGTTCATACCATAAAAATTCAGACACCTTGAGGACTTGCTGTAATTGAATAAAATCTCCTAAAATGTTAGCAAATTTGTTTCGTGAGGAGTCAAAAAGTGGAGACAGAATGGCAAACAGTGGAGACCCTGATCAGACTGCTTCATGAGCAGTCTGACCTAGGTCTGCACTGTTTGCTTAGGCTTGAATGTCCCAATACTAAGGATCCTTATGGTACATGCAAAAATTGAGCAATCTATAAATTCAAGAAACCTAAAAAAACAGCCCAACCTGTATTAAGCAAGCACCTAGGGGATAACCAAAATGTGCTTGCTTAGGACATATACTCGCTTAATACATGTCAATCTTAATGCATTTGCCTTTATCGTAAACCAAAAGCATGACTGAATTAGGCAGGTTACTTGCTTAACAGTGGTGGCCACCATAACAGGCTTTACTGTAGTTAATGGCCTCTAAAATCCAATCAAGTCTTTCTATGTTCAATTTGTCAGAATTCATCCATTGTTGTATGAGATATGGTGCAGACAAGGCAATATTAGAAATCTTTGCACTATTTGGTCATGAAAAGAGAAGATCACCAAAATCAAACCTTTGATATCTGCGCTGGGGCACAGCATTTCCTACAATGTCCATGTGTACCCAGTGAAGAATCAAATCAGCCTGCCCATCCATATAATCTGACCAGAGATTTCTCTTGCTGCATGAAGGAGCATTGGGCCCTTAGCTATCCTTTGAGTGTACAACAAGACACTGATCTGACTGTGTGGATGCATAGGCTGATCTGATTCTTTGCTAGGTACACATGTAAATTGTAGGGAATGTTGTGCTCCGGCTATTTGTAATACATGTACTATATTGCACCAATTCTTAGCATAATCTAAAATTTGGAAGGTTTCACAGATAACAACAAATCTTTTCACTTGAAGATATATTTTTACCCAAAGTCAATTTTGTCAGTTTGTGTGTGTGTGTGTGTGTGATTGACCTTAAAACTGAGGTAAATGTCATAAAAATCTATTGTTGAAATTTTTGGTTCATGTAGGATGCAATGGCAAACAATGGCACGTATGGTAAGTACAAAATATAATCACCTTGTGAAAAAGGTGATTCAAGTTAAAAGATACCCCCCCCCCACACACACACACACACCCTCCAATGATAGGGAAAACAAAACATCAAATCAAGTGAAAAATCTATCATTATGAACCTAAATATTCTTACAGACAGACAAAAAGTGCAGACCCAGATCCAGTCTGACCAGGGTCTGCACTGTTTACTGTTCTGACTGCACCATTTGGACTCTTTGCGGGATCATGAAACAAACTTGTTAAAATTTTACAATTACAGTAACTTCTCTGATCCAATCCCATCACGGCATGAAGAAATAGATTGGGCTGCATGATTCTTCTACGAAGAGCTGAAACTGACCACACATGGGTACTGGTAAACTGCTTAGAGGTTCTGTGCATGCCCGGAAAAGTGGTGGGAGTTGGCCCGCCCATGAAAATAAACTGTATCGGTTTCATTGAGCAACAGGGCTTGAGATGTCATTTCATCTCAATGGTGGGTAAAAGTCTGACAAAATTGGAAGCAATGCCTCCAAAATAACCTAGAAAATGTTGCCGGGGATGTTGAACCTCAAATCAAACAGTGATCTGAGAGCAAAGAATCGATGTTCAAGTCCTGCAGTAACTCTTTCTACCATTATGTACACGTATAACTGCATGTAAGTTTATAACTTAATTATTGGGGCATCAAAAACCCAAAATCACTTTCCTTGAGCATAGCTAAATTATCTTTCTTGAGCATACTTGAATTATCTATGCAGTTAACCCATACTCACTCTTGCAGCTCTGCCATGGATGGATCCAGCTGTCTGTCCATCCATCCATTTCACAAAGCCTTCAAGGGCGGGGGCAAGCCCCAATAGGCGGTGGTATTTTGGAAAAGTAACTCTCCAGATTTTTAATTTTATAGTGATAAGTCTAATGCCACATTAGTGTTAGTAAAATTATCACTATAAAAAATTTAAAGTCGGGTAATAGTATTTTGTTTGTTTGATTTGAGGGTTAACGTCCCGACGAAGGCGTCAACATGGTACACATAATTTTGGAGACGTTGCTGCTAACTTTGTGCGGTTTTTACCTCGCATTGAGATGAAATGACATCTCAAGCCCTGTCGCCTAATGAAACCAGTAGGGCATATAAGCATGGACTGTCTGACTCGCACTGCTTTGCCTGGGTAGTCTTAGATCTCCTCTAAGTGGTTTATCCATACTCGTGCAGTTGGTTTCAGCTCTGTGTAGAAGCATCATGAATGCAGCTCATCTATTTCTTCAAGCCCAAATGGGTGGGGGATGAAATAGTACTCATACCTCTGATCTATTCCAGATAATATTCTATGTGGCTTTGCTTGGGCATTCATATTCAGTCTACATTCTGACCATCAACTAGGCTCTGGTGCATCCATTCACCTAGAATACACTTACCTTCATTAGGTATGATTGGTTTCCAACACAGAATGGCTAATATCTTGTAGAACAGTTTGGGGTTAAAGTTGATAAAATGTCTGTGACTGTGATGTTTCACCGAGAATGTGTCTTATGCAGCTCCTGTTTCACTTGGTCCCCAATGTTCAGAGACAGGCTCTGAAGTCCCTGTCATACCTGTTGGAAATTAAACAAAAGTCTGTGTTAACCATTTCAACCATGCAAAACATGTAGATCCAGAGTAGACTGTTCATAACAAGTCATCCAATTAGGATCAACATCTTGTTAATAATGCTGATTTTAAAAACACTCTATATATATGCAATAATGGATGAATCCAATATCAAAGATGTCCACATCGGTACTTCAGAAATTGGAGAAAGATAGGCTAATTATTAACTGCAAATGCAGATCTATGGAGTATTTATGTCTATTCTGATGTACCGAAAAACTTCAATGACTCAAACTCCAACAGTGTATTTGCTTGCTTGAATTGGGGTTTAACATTCCCGTCAACACTGTTTAGGTCATTTTGCAGGCGTCGCTTCCAATTTTGTGGTACTTTTACCCGACATTGAATAACATCTCAAGCCCTGCCTTCCACACAGAGCTGAATCTAACCCCACAAGAGTACTGGTAAACGGCTTAGAATGTCTAAGCCTGCCCAGGCAAGGTGGTGCGAGTTGGTCTTTACATGCATGTAAACCCTATTTTTCTCCTATTACTGCTACTCGCTCACATCTGAGCATTACGAGCAGGATTTCCTGGGTGGTTACCAGTACTTTTTTTTTATTATTTTATTTTTTAAGCAATGTGGATGAAGTGCCTTGCTCAATGACACAACACTTTGGTCAGAGTGAGGCTCGAACCCGGAACCTTTCGATCACAAATCCGATGCGCTACCACTGCACCAAAGCGCTCCACTATTGGTTCATTGGGGGCCAGAGCTTGAGATGTCATTTCTTCTCAATTTCTGGTAAGAGTCCCGATTTCTCCAAAATGACCTAAATAGTGTTGACAGAGATGTTAAACCTCAAATCAAACAAATAATTCCTGGGCAAGCTTAGACATTCTAAGCGGTTTACCCATGTCCAATACTCATGTGCAGTCAGTTTTAGCTCTGCGTGGAATCACATTGCACCCACATCTATTTCTCCAAGCCTCGATGGGCACTAGTAGCTTTTTTGTTTGTATTGGAGTTTAATGGCCCAGTCAACACTTGTCTATGTCATTTTTGAGCCGGTCAGTTTGCCCATTCACACTTCCTGGACAGGCTTAAATGTAAGCGGTTAACCAGTAGTGCACATTCTTTCGCCAGAAACTGACAACTGCCCTTCTTGAATCAGGGGAAGGAGGAGAATGACCGTAGAAAAGATTTCATGATCAACCTCCACTAAAGAACATTGCCGACCCTGGCAGGCATAAAACCCGCGGCCTGATCACCAGTCGGATGCGCATCCGACTAAGCTACCGAGGCCGGCCCCAGTAGCTTGTTGACCATGGCCTAATCAAGCCCATTCGTGTGTCCATAGGGAATCTTGGCTGTAGATGAGAAATTTGAAGGGTGACCAGGAAGATTTTCGCACTTTTTATCTTGCTAAGTTACTTTTATATTGAACATGTAAGTTGTGTGTGCATTAAAATTGCCTGGATGAGCAATTCTACCAAGTACACACAACATACTGACATTTTATAAAACATCAAAAACATGTACCCAAATCAGAGAACTTCTACTCATCACCATAACAAGTCCCTGTAATGAACCACTTTATTATAGTGAGAATGTGGTTTCATGCTGTAATACCAGCTTTATATATATAAAAAAAAAAAAAAAATGGTATTTAAGTTTTGTCATGGGTGTTCGCCTGGATGACCCTCCGTCCGTCCTTCCCACCACGTGAACAAGTCCGTGAAATGAACACACCACTAAACATCACTTTATATATTGAAAACGGGGGCTTACGGGGGGGTATACATTACTTTGCTTATTTCTGCTCCAAGACATAGGTTGTGGGTACTCGTTAGAAGCGCCACATTGAGCCGGTTCTAACGAGCACCCACAACATATGTATGCAGTCAAAATAAGACAAATATCATGGATTTTCATCAAAAAAGAGGTGAAAAAATGTAATATTTTCCACAGGTATTATCTTAATGATCGGTCACAAACCTTGTCAATGTACCTACTTTTTTTATTTTTTGCCCTATACACATATATGTATTGCTTAGAAACTGCAGATGTGCATAAGAGTATCCAAATTTTGATATGAACCCCTGGGGTCATGGGGTGAGGTCAAATTTTCAAGAAAATGCTTGTGAATGTAACAGTGACTACTTTTTATTTCTTGCACTATGGTCACCAAACTTGGTACATGTATCGCTAAGGAGCGCAGATGTGCATAAGGGTATCCAAATTGTGATCTGAACCCCTGGGGTTATGTAGTGAGGTCAAAAGTCAAATTTTCATGAAAATACTTGTGAATGCAACTTCTACTACGGCGGTTGTCCGTCGGGGCTTGAAGAAATAGATGGGCTGCATGGTGCTTCCACACAGAGCTGAAACCAACCCGCAAACGAGTACTGGTAAACCACTTAGAGGATCTAAGCCTGCCCAGGCAAAGCGGTGCAAATCAGACCGTCCATGCTTATAAACCCTACTGGTTTCATTGGGCACCGAACTTGAGATGCCATTGCATCCCAATGTCGGGTAAATGGCTGACAAAATTGGAAGCAATGTCTCCAAAAAGATTCCTGCAACGGATGGTCAGGTGGTTTTTCTCCGGATACTCCAGTTTTTGCCCACCTCCGATTAACAATTGGCTCGATATGAGTGAAATAATTTTGAAAGGGACATAAAACCCAAATCAAATCTCCAAAATTACCTATACAGTGTTGACGGGGACATTACAAAGAAATATTTATTCAAGTATGGTTGCAAAACTTGCTACATACATGTAGATTGTTTAGGTACTGCAGATGCGCATGAGGGTATCCAAATTTTTATCTAAACCCCTGGGATCATTGGCTGACGTCTTAGGTCACTACTCTTAACCGACATTGAGAGGAAATGAGATCTCAAGCCCTGAGGCCCAATGAAACCAACAGGTTTTATAAGAATGAAAGGCCAGGCTCGTACTGCTTTGATTGGACAGGCTTAGATCCTGTTACCAGTTTACCAGTACTTTTAAACAGTAGACAGATAGATACATGTAGACAGACGTATCTTTAGACTTGTTGGATGAAAGAAAAAGGATAAACTGACAGAATGATATTTTTTGGGCTTTGGTTTGATGACCCTTTTAAAGATCAGACTCTTTATTTCAAGCCGATCGTGGACAAAAACTGGATAAAAACCACCTGACCTTCTGTTGCAGAACACTGCATCTCACATGTGACCCAAGCACTGAAACCACAAGTTCACAACCGTGAGAGACCTCTTATCCACTTGGCCACGAGGACCTGTCGACAAATAGGGTAGCGGCCCCCGCCCATTGGTGTTTGAAGAAATAGATGAGCTGCATGATGATACTTCCGTGCAGAGCTGAAATCCGACCGCACATGAGTACTGGTAAAGCGATTAGAGGATTGAAGCCTGTCATAGCAATGCGGTGCAAGTCAGGTCGTCCATGCTTATAAACCCTATTGGTTTCATTGGGCCACAGGGCTTGAGAAGTCTATCCATCTCAGTGTCGGGTAATGCACAAGTCATTTCAAACCAATGCCCCCCACCTACGGGGAGAGTGCGGACAATGACTTTTCACTTTTCACAGCCCTGCACTGCGGGGGACCTCCAGAAGGTCACAGCCCAACTGTTTATAATAGTTCGTTCCACTGGGTGTATATTTGCATAATATCAAAACCAAGGTTGGTCGGTAAATACCGGTGGTGTGAATTCCCACTGGTATTTACCGGTAATTACCATCCTGGGAAATACTCCAAATTTCAGCAAAAATGGGAAATAGTGGGACATATGATTTTTTTTAGTTATTTCATAGAAAAACACTATAATATTTGTGCAATTTAATTGAAATAATGAACAGTTAGCTATTTTGCAGTATGCTTCCCCATACATATATGTCATAAGTCTGCTTTTGCCATTGGAACTAAATGTTTTGTATTTTAGTGAAACCATACAGTTCAATTTATTTGAGATTTACAACAACTCTTTGGCTGTTTGAATTTTAACCATTTTGGTACCAAATGGAATCTTCCTCCTTAAATATAGCAGGAGTCCATTTCAAAATTTAGGGGTGTCAGGTTGTGTTTTTATCCAAATTCATTTGGAAAATGACTAAACTTTTAAAAAGCAAACAGTGGAGGCCCTGATCAGATGCCATGTTCTGATCTGGGCCTGCACTGTTTGCCAGGGTACCCTGGTAAAATGGGTTAAGGATGTTAAATTACACTAGAACAGGTTTGTTTGCAAGTTTGCCAAGTAATCACACTGCTAATGCTAAAGCTGTGATAATTTAATTATTTGTTTGAGACAGGTATTAAAAGGACACAGTTACAGGAATTTAAGCATAAAAGGTTTCTTAAATTATCTACAGAAAAAATTACATGTATTAACAAGTCAAGGGAAATCGCTGAAAGTTAAAAACTTATATTTTAGAATCACATTCGAGAAGAAATTATATACATTCTATATGCAGGCAAGGGTCCAAGGGACTATAGAGCTTTATAGTTATTCAATGTAAAAAGGGCTGGAAAATTCTCCAAAAATTCACTTGTCCTACATAACTAAGTGCATACGTAAACTTTGGTAAATGTTGCAAGGACTAAACAAACTTTTACTTGTCCTTCAATTTTTTGTCATTGCAAGCAGACAAGTGGAATTTCCAAGCCCTACATGAACTTGAAATAAATTTGCTTTCAAATAGCTAGGTAGTTGGGGTATATTAAGCAGTCTCAATTGGTACCACCTATGTAAATATATATTTCCCTGTATTTCCCGGGAATTCCCTGTATTTCCCGCCGTCCAGGGAAATATGATTATTTCCCGCTTTTTTTTGCCAACCTTGATCAAAACCCTCGCATTAACCCGGCACTGCATTGGGGCTTGGAGAAATATGCATGATGCTTCCACGCAGAGCTGAATCCGGCCCGCACACAAGTACTGGTAAACAGCTTAGAGGATCTAAGCCTGCCCAGGCAATGCGGTGCGAGTAGGACATGACCGTCCATGCTTATAAACCCTATTGGTTTCATTGGGCGACAGGGCTTGAGATGTTATTTCATCTCACTGTTGGGTAAAAGTCCCACAAAATTGGAAGCAACGTCTCCAAAATGACCTACATAGTGTTGACGGGGACGTTAAACATCAAATCAAACAAAATTAACGGCACTGCAGGGAACACAGAGGGTAACTACCCGCACATAAGCCCAGCTATCCCCTGTAGGTGGTGGGGGGCAGTGGTTACAAATGACTAGTGCATAAAAGTCCCACAAAATTGGAAGCAACATCTCCAAAATGATGATAAACATGCTCTATCCAGTGTTGACGGGGACGTTAACCTCAAATCAAACATACAAAGCTATGGCAGTACAATGCTGAGTGTTTTGCTCAAGAATGGCCGATGGCTCAGTGGTGCTTACACTTGCCTCTGATGCTAGTGCCCCCCCCCCATTCGATCCCCAGAGGCCAAACACGCTCCATTGGCTTAATACCGAAAAGTGCACAGTCCTTCGGATCTGGACGTTAACTAGAGGCCCCCTGTGCAGGAAGAGTCATCTCCTGTGCAGGTTTGAGAAATTGAGACCCCTACTGTTATTACATGATTAGGCTGTAGGCTTTCAACCCTGCAACCTGGAGTGTATGTAATGTAATTATGTACACCTCCGAAGCCCCCGCCCATAGGGGCTTGAAGAAATATATGGGCTGCATGATGCTTCCACCCATAGCTGAATCCGGCCTGCACACTAGTACTGGTAAACCGCTTAGAGGATCTAAGCCTGTCCAGGAACCGCGGTGCGAGGAGGACCGTCCATGCTAATAAACCCTATTGGTTTCATTGGGCAACAGGGCTTGAGATGTCATTTCATCTCAATGTCGAGTAAAAGTCCCACAAAATTGGAAGCAACGTCTCCAAAATGACCTTTACAGTGTTGACGGGGACGTTAAACCTCAAATCAAACAAAATGTACACCTCCGATCGCAGTATAAGTAGAAAGATTTCTGGCGTGGGACTTGAACCCCGAAAAAGTGCAGGTTAAAGCCCTCTGTGGGAATTACTAGCACATGACTGCCAATGTACTTTGTAGGAATATCGACTGCAATGTCAATTTGTCAAACAGTTAAGCAGGTATTGTGCTGCAGCTGTGAGCTGTTCAATTTTTTGTACTTTCAGTTTCAGCCTCGGTGCTCGGCCAACTGTAACGTGAGAAATACGCAAATATTGTCCCAAATATTTATATAAAAGTATAGTTGTCTTTGAAGTTCCAACTGAATGTGAAATTACTTAATTGTTGTTCTTACCGAAATTCTTCTAATAACTAAGGCATTGGTAATTATACGCCTCTGGCGGGCTGACAGCTTGAAAACAAAATGGCGACATATCGGTCAACAACTGTATGCAAATGAGCTTGTTGCCGGGGAGCTACTGGTTTCCGTCGCCTACTATCACAGGCGAGAAAGACGCCAAATAATCGGTTACCATTATTCATGAGCCTAAACATAGACGTTATTTCATTGGATCACGGTTCAATTGGAATACTCAGAGTTATTCGCTGTGTTTTAATCATTCGAATTTTTTTTCGTACCTTGACGAAAGCTTTTCAGGCTTATGGTATGTTCTATCCCATAGTTCCATACGCGTTACCATTTGACGCCACCGCGTGGCTGCTTCGCAGCCACAAGGCGGTGTCGCTATTAAAATTAAAGCCGATAAGATCCAATTTAAAGTGGTCATGTGACAAACAGAATCTTACACTCGTGGTCATTTCATATAAAATTTATAAAACTCGCCGAAGGCTCGTTTCATAAATTTCATATTAAATGACCGCTCGTGTAAGATCCTCTTTTTATTGTTTCTTCAGATTGTTAGTGTTTGTTTGAACCACCTCACTGCGGCGATTCTAACCAGTTTTCAGAGTCTATGTTTTTGAGTAAGATGGAAAATAATGAGTACCCTTATACACTCATCTATTTATTGGGGATAACAAAATCATGTTCGGCCCACGCCCATCGGGGCTTGAAGAAATAGATAGGCTGCATGATACTTCCACTCAGACGGGCCACGTGTGAGACGCCAAGTTCTGCAACGGAAGGTCAGGTGGTTTTTCTCCGGGTACTCCGGTTTTCGCCCACCTCTGATTAACGATCGGCTCGATATGAGTGAAATAATCTTGAAAGGGCCGTAAAATCCAAACCAAAAAAAAAAAAAAAACTTCCACTCAGAGGTGACACCGACCCGTACACGAGTACTGGTAGACCACTTTGAGGATCAAAGCCTGCCCAGGCAAAGCGGCGCGAGTCGCAACATCAATGCTTATAAAACCTATTGGTTTCATTTGGCGGCAGGACTTGAGATGTCAGTTCATCTCAATGTCGGGTAAAAGTCCCTCAAAGTTGGAAGCAATGTCTCCGAAATTATCTATACAGTGTTGACGAGGAGCGTGATAGCTCAGTTGTTAGTGCACTTGCCTCTGATGCAAGAGGCCCCCGGTTCGATTCCCGGAGGCGGTGATTATTTCGGTGTCCGAACACGCTCCATTGACATCATTTGCAGGGATTAATGCCAAAAAGTGCACCGTCCTTCGGATCGGGGTGTTAACTGGGGCCCCCCTGTGCAAGAAGAGGCAATTCCTGTGCAGGTTAAAGACCCCTACCGTAATTACATGATTACTGTGTAGGCTTTCAACCCTGCAAACCTGGGGTGTATGTAATGTACACCTGCGAGTAATGATCAAAACCGATCGCACGGCCCCTGCCCATAGGGGCTTGTGGAAATATATGGGCTGCATGATGCTTCCACGCAGAGCTGAATCTGGCCCGCACACTAGTACTGGTAAACCGCTTACAGGATCTAAGCCTGTCCAGGAACAGCGTTGCGAGGCAGACCGTCCATGCTAATAAACCCTATTGGTGGTTTCATTGGGCGACAGGGCTTGAAATGTCATCTCAATGTCGGGTAAAAGTCCCACAAAATTGGAAGCAACGTTTCTAAAATGACCTTTACAATGTTGACGGGGACGTTAAACCTCAAATCAAACAAACAAAGACCGATCGCAGTATAAGTAGAAAGAAAGAAAGGACGTTAAATCTCAAATCAAACAAACAAAATCATGTTAAGGTCATGGCTCTTTTCACGAGCACTTTAACTTCGGAAGGTAATCCGTAGCGGACACAGGGGACTTTTCAGACCTCGCAGGCTGATCTCATTCTCTCAATATTTGCTTGGTAAATATTTTAAACTGGCGGACTTTCTGTACCATCGACCCATTCAAAGCATTAGTGACACCCGTGAATGGAGTAAATGTAATTTGATTTTGAAAAAATGTTTATGGTTCTACAACGTTTAATGCAGTGGCGATTCTGCTAAAACATATGCAAGTTGTCCTTTTTTGCAGCGAACGTATTGCAGCTCATCACGAAAACATGTCTATATAATTTTGCCCCCCCCCCCCTTGAACCCTACTTTTATATAGTAAAACCGGGGTTTACAGGGTAACCCTTATTTTTTCTTATTTCTGCTTAGATCAGAAATTATTTCGTATTTCTGCTCAAAATATAGATTGAATGTACTCGTAAGAACCGCCTCATCGAGGTGGTTCTAACGAGTGCCCACAATCTATATTTTGAGCAGAAATAAGAAAATTATTACAATTTTTCATCTGAAAATTTTCATTTCTTTCGGCGATAAAGGTTACAATGTATTTGTATAGGCGTGTTATCGTTAAATGGTCAAATTGTTCATCATGATAACACGTCCGTGACATGAACACCCCTCTAATCCTCACCTTATATAGAGAGAACTGGGGTTACAGGGGTAAACATTATTTTGCTCTTTCCTGCCCCTACTATCTATCTATCTATCTAGCTATCTATCTATCTATCTATCTATCTATCTATCTATCTATCTATCTATCTATCTATCTATCTATCTATCTATCTATCTATCTATCTATCTATCTATCTATCTATCTATCTTTTCATACTGAGTCGGTCATATTTGGCCATTACCGACATTGAGATGAAATGACTTCTCAAGCCCTGTCGCCCAATGAAACTAATAGAGTTTATAAGCATGGATGGTCCGACTCGCACTGCTTTGCCTGGGCAGGCTTAATGGCCAGGTATCAAACAGCAAAATATTCTACCGGTCAGCAATTAAGCCAATATGGCAATTGAGATGGGCTTATTGTCTCACTACACAGTTATCAGTTTGAATCTATTGGCTTTGTAACCAGTAATTTTATTGGATTGTGTGTGTGTGTGTGTGTGTGTGTGTGTGTGTGTGTGTGTGTGTGTAGCTACACTTCTCAACTACTGCAGTAGAGGTTATGAACTCTGATAAGCCCTCCCACTTGCTATCAATTATACCTGGTGGTAAATTTGAATTTTGTAGCAGACAGCAAGAAAGATTTTCTGAAAAACAAACTATGGAATGGAATTTCATTTCAATTCTTGTATTAAATTAATGCATATGTCTTAAAAAAGTAATGCGCCAAGTTTCATATTTTTTTATGTGGTCAGTGCTTTGCATTTTTGGATTTTCTGTGATGAAAGATACATGTTGACTGCATGTGAACTAGGGAAAGCACTGGCCATTTTTCAGACCCCTTGGCTTTTATACTTGGCCCCTGGCCTTTCAATCCTCTAAGCAGTTTACCAGTACTCGTGTGCGGTCGGATTTGAGCTCTGCGTGAAAGCATCATGCAGTCCATCGATTTCTTCAATCCCCGAAGGGCGGTAGCCAACTATTGACGTCGTTACATGTAGTTAACGTATTGTTAAACCATCGATCTTTAAATATGGCAAATATTCTTTTTTCGGTTGAATGAAATTGTGAGCAAATGCAAAAGCTGCTCACATTTTTTGTTTCAGCAAAAATACCAAACATTTATAAACCGTACTTGCTAGAACAGCTTACAATATGACAACTTAAAAGTTCGTTACATCACGTGAACAAGTCCGCGAAATGAAGACCCCCTAAACCCTACTTTATATAGAGAAAGCTGGGGTTTACGGGTTTATTTCTCTTATTTCTGCTCCAAGACATAGGCGGTTCTAATGAGCACCCATATGTTATGCTTTGAGCATTTATAAGAAAAGTATGAATGATTTTCATCAGAAAAGTAGCCCTTTTGGAGATGTGAAAAATGCACTATGTCGTACGGGCGAATTATCGAAATGAAGCTAATAAGGCTTTAAACAGATGGTCCCTGATTTTTACCCGTGATTTAGGGGATACTTGTATATAAAGGAGCTTACACGAGTGGTCATTTCATATACAATTTATGAAACACGCCTTCGGCGAGTTTCATAAATTTCATATGAAATGACCACGAGTGTAAGATTCTGTCTTTCATATGGCCAGTTTAAATGGGACTAGTTTCAGCGCCTTTAATTTTGACAAATTTTCCACCAAAAATGTATGGTTGACATGGACGTTGTCATGACGTTACTTAATCTCGCCAAAGCGTTATTACAGGTGTGGTCATACGATTTTTATTACACGTCGTTCACCACTGGTTATCAACGACGTCTTATGATAATCAAAATTATTACCTGAGTGGCTAAATCCCACGGTAGGAAAATTCGATCTTAAAGGCATTTACTCTTGATAATTGAGGACTATCATGTCATTACATAATATAATGTAGCCGT
This sequence comes from Lucinisca nassula, assembly GCA_963580285.1. Taxonomy (NCBI): domain Eukaryota; kingdom Metazoa; phylum Mollusca; class Bivalvia; order Lucinida; family Lucinidae; genus Lucinisca; species Lucinisca nassula. Next base: position 92,170,668 of record OY757015.1, read on the forward strand.
CAGTGCTGAATGAAGAGAAGTCCTCTGTCTGCAAACACGTAAGGGGCCTCCTTGGGGAAAATCAATAATTGACTAACTGTCAGCTAGAGTGTACCTTATTGATTTTCCCTTTAGTACCTCAGTTAGGAGATGCAACAGGAGCTACTAATCACCCTAATAAAGGCCGCCTTTGATCTGCTAAATACTGCATATCACAGGGGGCAATAAAACAATTATGAACACACGGTGTGTCCTACTGTCCAAGAATAAATGCCTTTAAACACCCCGAAGTAGTATTTCAATGCAGTAATCCCCATTGTAATGCACTGGTTCATTGAAAATTAAATGAGTAAAGATATTTCTGAAACTGGTCGAATCAGAACCGAAAGGCTTTCCCAAACAGCAAAGGGAAAGACGTACAAACACATCGGAACAAACAACAAAATAAAATTAGGAGAGTAGGCGAGTTTACCTTTACATTACTTAACATAAAGATGTCTTAAAATGAAAACATTTCAATCGGAGCAGCTTAGAACATAAATTAAATAAAAACGCAACAAAGGTACCTTCTTGGGGCGGCCAATTTTAATAACCGGATGAGGAGGGGGTGTAAAAAGGTGTTACGGGGCCCGAAACCTTCGCCCTCATCTTTCGCCGCGGTTTGCACAATTTAGTTTAATATTTAGCTCCCATGGGGGTCCTCTAGCTCCACAATATGTCATCACGGGCAACAATTCAAATCAGCGAAAACACAGTTACGATCGCAAATTACGTTTTACGGCTCCGCTGACGCGGCACCGTAAAACGAAATTTCCGACCCTAAAACCGCCGATTTACCTCCCCAAATGACAATTTTGAATAAAGTTGTCGCCTAATTGAGATATCTGCAGATGTCTGAGACGTCAGCAACACCAATGAACACTGGGACAAAACACGATTTTCTGTTGAACCCCGTTATGCCAAGAACCAAACAAGTGAGCAGCCCAAACCAACTAAATGCAGTCAAATTCCGCTATTAAGACTACCTCATGTTAAGAGTAAATCTGTTTTTACTAGCTAACTGAGAATGTTTCAGTTATCAGTTTGCGTTTTCCGTATACTGTGTCCTCTGGTCAGAGACCACGTTCGGTACCGTTTAAAAGTGATGTCCCAAAGTGGTCTTAATAGAGCAATTTTGCTATATTTAACTTTATGCCGTGGCTATCATAGAGTCGCAACATTCGATTTTGCTATATACCAGTTATAGCTACCAGCTGCATAAAAAACAAATGTCAGCGAATAAAAAGCGAGGTTACATGATAATGTCGGGTTTCCGACAGTATATCGCAAACTCTTATGCACCTGCGTATGTTACACGAAGTTTGATTGGATAACGTTAAAATTTGCGATCGTATATACTGCCGCAAATACGAGGTCATCATGTAGCGTCGCCATCACTAAAACACGCCTATATAATTTTGACCCCTTGAATAATAAAAATCAAAAATGAGTATAGTATATAGTAAAACTGGGGTTTCTCGGGGTATACATTATTTTTCTTTTTTCTGCTCTAAAATATAGATTGTGGGTACTCGTTAGAACCGCCTCGATGAGGCGGTTCTAAGTGTGCCCACAATCTATATTTTGAGCAGAAATAAGAAAAATATCAAAAATTTTCTTCTTAGAATATTCATTTTTACGGCGATAAAAGTGGCAATGAATTTGTATAGGCGTGTTTGCATAATGTTTCATTGGCTGTCATTTGGCTTTACGTAGATCACAGCGCTTACCGCCTTCTGCAAAATAGTACAATTTGTATCTTTACGACCGATTAAGGGCATTGGAATGGGGATAACTGTATAAAAATTGTCGTGGGGGGGGGGGGGGGTAAATCATCGGTTTTACTGTCGCAAATTCCGTTTTACGGCTCTGATGGCGCGTCGCCGTATAACGAAATTTTCGACCGTAAAACCACAGATGAAAATTTGGAATACAGTACCCAAGTCATTCGTACCCTAGTCATTTCGTACCAATTTGATCATTTCTTACATGTTTTTGGTCATTTCGTAGCCACGAACAACCATTTCGCACCCTAGTCATTTTGTAATTATATGGGTCCTTTCTTACCCGGGTACGAATTGACCAATGTGGTTATATGTACGAAAAAACTGAGGGACTGACCCTTGCCTATACATAGGTGCTTATCCGGACAAACTCTTGCCAAGTTCGCCCGATCGGACGGACAGATTGGCGGATGTTTGAATTGATGGATTGACTGATAGTTGATTAAAGCGACTCTTTTAAACTGGATAATTATCAATCATGTCAGTATTGGTAGTTGAATGGCTGAGTTGTTTAACGTACTCTGTTGTTAGTTGAATTACTTAACTTGCAACACAATAGAGCCGCAATCATGGTTTATAGCTGTTTTATGCTGGTGGTTAGATGGATGGACTGGATTGATCGATGCATCACGAAAACACGCCTGTATAATTTTGACCCCCTTGAACCCCACTTTTATATAGTAAAACTGTGGTATACAGGGGTAAACCTTATTTTTCTTATTTCTGCTCGAAAAATAGATTGTGGCTACTCGTTAGAACCGCCTCGACGAGGCGGTTCGTTATAGATTGTGGCTACTCGTTAGAACCGCCTCGAAGAGGCGGTTCTAACGAGTACCCACAATCTATATTTAGAGCAGAAATAAGAAAAATATCACGATTTTTCATCTGAACATTTTCGTTTTAAAGGTGGTCAAGTTTACATGTATAAGTAGGCGTGTTTTCGTAATGGAATATTGAAGATTATAGTAATGCAAACTGTCAAGAATATGTAAATGTTTATGGAATTTAAAAAAAAAAAACTTGCAATTAAAATACCGCATTGTACATACAAAACTATCACCGAGTTCGTCCAGACACCAGGTCCTCACCACCCACATACCCTCACCAGCACACACACACAAAAAACAGAATCGTCCGTATTGAAATCAACAGGAACCCGACGAAAATGGCAGATTGTCATGACGTTTAAGATATGAGCCAGCTCACGATAAAACCTACAATAAAACGTGCGCCCAACGAAGACTCAGATCAGCCTTCGCTTCCGTGCAGTCTGATCAGAGTCTTCGTTGTGCGCTCTAAATATACCTAAGGGCCCAATGCTCCTTAATGCAGCAAAAGAAGTCTCTGGTTAGACTCTATGGATGCACAGGCTGACCTGAGTCTTCGTTGTGCGCTCTAATGATAGCCAAGGGCCCAATGCTCCTTAATGCAGCACGAGAAGTCTCTGGTTAGACTCTATGGATGCACAGGCTGATCTGAGTCTTCGATGGGCGCAAAAAGTCTTATTGTAGGTTTTGTCGTGCGCTGACTCATATGTTGTACAGAACGTTTTTTTTTGTTTTTTTTTACTTATAGCAAATGCATGTGTATGCGAAAGCAATACACATTACGATGACTCACCCGTGCGACATAGTGCATTTTTCGAATCTCCAAAATAGCTACTTTTCTGACGAAAATCCTTGATATTTTTATTATAAATGTTCGAAACATAGGTTGATGGTACTCGGTAGAACCGCCTCAATGAGGCGGTTCTAACGAGTACCCACAACCTATGTCTTGGAGCAGAAGTTAGGAAATTAATGAATACCCCGTAAACCCCAGTTTTCTCCATAAAAAGTGGGTTATAGGGGTCTACATTTCACGTACTTGTTCACATGATAATTTTTGTAACATCACATTAGACAGTCCATGTAACGAATCCTCATCTTAAGCCCACTTTAAATAGAGAAACTTGAGGTTTACTGGGAATACCTAATTTTCTGAATTTCTACTCTAAGGCATAGGTTGTTTGTTTGATTTGAGGTTTAAAGTCCCCGTAAACACTGTAAAGGTCATTTTGGAGACGCTGCTTCCAATTTTGTGGGGTTTTTACCCGACAATGAGATAAAATTACATCTCAAGCCCTGTCGCCCAATGAAACAAATAGGGTTTATAAGCATGGACGGACCTTCTTGCACCGCTTTGCCTGGGCAGGCTTAGATCCACTACGCGGTTTACCAGTACTCGTGTGCGGGTCGGTTTCAGCGCCGCGTGGAATCATCATGCAGCCCACATATTTCTTCAAGCCCCGATGGGTGGGACCGTCAAGACATAGATTGAGGGTGTCCGTTACAACCGCCTCAATGAGGCATGATGCGGTTGTAATGGGCACCCTCAACCTATGTCTGGAGTAAAACTAAGTATAAATTCACAAATTTTCTTTTTTTTTGGGGGGGGGGGGGGGGCGTAATGAATGCGAATTTTGCCATTTCCCGTATTGTAATGTACTGCTTTTAACATTAATATAAAATCTGGTGCCTTTGAGGAAGCCATAAGAAAAAGTTCAGTTCAGAGGACAGTTAATCAGGGGATAACTGTATTCAAAATTTTCATTTGGGTAGGTAAATCGTCGGTTTTACGCTCGGAAATTTGCGACCGTAAAACCGACGATTTACCTCACCAAATGACAATTTTCAATACAGTTATCCCTATTCTAATGCACTTATTCACTTGCTTTGTTTACAAAATGCTCTGTTTGCCCAAAATGGCAAGCGCTGTGAGCTGCGTAATACCAAATACCAACAAATGAAAAGCGACGTTACGTAATGACGTCGCGTTTCCGACAGTATATCGCAGAATATACTGTCGCAAATTTTTGACGTAATCCAATCAGACGTCATGTTACAAATGCAAGTGCAATAGAATAATATTTGAGCCAGCGCACGACACGACCTACAATAACGCAAAGGCCCCCGCCCATCGGGGCTTGGAGAAATATATTGGCTGCATGATGCTTCCTAGCAGAGCTAAATCCGACCCGCACACGAGTACTGGTAAAACGCTTAGAGGATCTAAGCCTGCCCAGGCAAAGCGGTGCGAGTCGGACCGTCCATGCTTATAAACCCTATTGGTTTCATTGGGCGACAGTGCTTGATATGTCATTTCATCTCAATGTCGGGTAAAAGTCCCACAACATTGGAAGCTCCGTCTCCAAAATGACCTTTACAGAGTTGACGGGAACGTGAAACCTCAAAACAAACAAAACAATACAATAAGACAAGTGCGTCCAGCGAAGAATCCGATCAGCCTGCGCATCAATATAGTCTAAGCAGATACCTCTTGCTGCATGAAGGAGAAAAGGGCCCTTAGCGATCCTTAGAGCGCAAAGCGAATATTCTGGTCAGCCTACGCGGATGTACAGGTTAATATGAGTCTTCGTTTGGCGCACATGTCTTATTGTAGGTTTTGTCGTGCGCTGGCTTATTTGTTTTCGAAGAACTAAGGAAAAGCACGGTTCGATCCTGGGCTTCTCCATACATTCGGATGAGTCTTTAAACCGAGATCCCGTCTCCCTATGTCCTTAGCTGTTGGTGGGACGTAAAACTCAAGCACACATAAAACTCTAAAGAAAAGAACCGATACATCGTAGACTCTAAGTTTGCTCGATAACAAATATATATTTGTCGGTCCTTTACGTATTCTTGACCTTATAAATGCACATTTTGGCCTCAAATAAACAGATACGATGTAAATATGTTATTTATTTGTTTGACATTTGGTATGAAATGACCAAAATTAGGCACGAAATGACCAAAACCGTAATGCAGAAAAAAATGTGGGAACCAATTATCAAACCGGGTCCGAAATGACCAAAAACGTTATGTACAAAAAACTAAAAGTGTGTACGAAAGGACCAAACGGGGTAAGAATTGACTGAAGTGTGTACAAAATTAACCAAATTGAAAATAAACGCGGGTACGAAATGTCCAAAATGGTGCGAAATGACTTAGATACGAAATGACCGGTTACCAGGCTTATTGTGTAAAACGCATCTTCGATTCATTTACATGTAACTCTTATCTGAAGTTAACTCTTATCCTGCTGTTCATGACAACCATTTTCGTTGCAAACAGTGTAGATCCAGATCAGATGGCTTCTGATCAGGATCTACACGGTTTGACATTCAATTTATATATTTGTAATAATAAATTACATCAAGTAATCCGATTGGTTCAAAGTCAGAAATGGGTGTGGCTAAACTGAATATTCAGCAAGAGAAGGTTTAATATCAACCATAGTCATACCAACATGTACCTCTTCCCGCCCATCGGGGCTTGCGCCCGTCGGGGCTTGAAGAAATATTTGGGCTCTATTATGCTTCCACGCACAGCTGAATCCGACCCGCACACGAGTACTGGTAAACCGCCTAGAATATCTAAGCCTGCCCAGGCACAGCGGTGGGTACGAGTCGGACCGTCCATGCTTATAAACCCTATTGGTTTCATTGGACGTCAGGGCTTGAGATGTCATTTCATCTCAATGTCGGGTAAAAGTCCCACAAAATTGGAAGCAGCGTTTCCAAAATGACCTTTACAGTGTTGACGGAGACGTTAAACCTTAAATCAAACAAACAAAAACAAACCCATCGGGGCTTGGAGAAATAGATTGGGCTGCACGGTGCTTCCACGCAGAGCTGAAGCTGATCACACATGAGTACTGGTAAACCGCTTAGAGGGTCTAAGGGCTTGAGATGTCATTTCATCTCAATGTAGGGTAAACGTATCAACTTCTCAAGAATGGCCTAAATACTGTTGGTGGGGACGTTTAACCTTAATTATAAAATAAAACCTACATGTGCCTGCTTCGCAAATAAAAGCTGAAACGCATTCTCATGCGCAATGATAGAACAGACTGTCTAAATTATAAAAGATCGGAAATAAAATATGACAATAATTGTAGAGAAGAACTGAAAACTTAAAGACAAATACCTTACGTAATAATACAATGGTAGGCATCATTTAGAATGGAAAATAGACGTGGAGGCAATGATCAGGAATCGATACAATCAACCCACAACTCCCATCAGAGACACCAAAGGGAAAGAAACACAAACATGAAACAATAGACCCTAATGGAAACATCAATAGCGGAAAGCCAAAAGGACAGTTACTTTCCCACAAAATGGCCAATAGGCTATTAAGTTTAGTGTACGCAGAAAGGCTCGTGAACAACAAATAACCGTGTGGTTACAATTACAGCTCGCAATCAATGATGTCCTCGGTATGCTCAGGACGAAGGGTGGAAGAGTCACTCGCGCGGTAGAGTGATTTTAAAACTTTATTTTTTCTTCTTTTCTTCTGTATTATTATAATGAAATTTTATCACAAACTGAAACTGAAGTTTGAAGTACCGAAAGCATACATCACGTGAACAAGTCCTAGAAAAGAACACCCCCTAAACCCCACTTTATATGAAGACAACTGTTTTTTTTTTTTTTTTTTTTTTTTTCTTATTTCTGCTCCAAGACATAGGTTGTGGGTTCTCGTTATAACCGCCTCGTTAGAACCGCCTCAATGAGGCGGTCCTTACGAGCCCCCCACAACCTATGTTTGCAGTATAAATAAGAAAAATGTCACGGATTTTCATCAGAAAAGAAGCCATTTTGGAGGTGTGAAAAATTCAATATGTCGCACGGGTGTGTTATCGCAATGATACAATTTCGTAAAAATTGAGCTTCACGATTTCTCGTTTTTATATTTGTAACCATTTGATTGACTTTTTAACATTCCATTACCATAACACACACACACCCGTGCGACATAGTGCATTTTTCACATCCCAAAAATGGCTACTTTTCTGATGAAAATCCGTTATATTTTTCTTATTTTTACTTAAAACATAGGTTTTGGGTGCTCGTTAGAACCGCCTCATTGAGGCGGTTCTAACGAGTACCCACAACCTATGTCTCGGAGCAGAAATAAGAAAAATAATGTATACCCCCCTAAACCCCAGTTTTCCCTATATAAAGTGGGGTGTAAGGGGGTGTTCATTTCACGGACTTGTTAGCGTGATGTGATAATAATAATAATAATAATAATAATAATAATAATAATAATAATAAAACAATATAAAACCTAAACTTTTAAATTAAAAGTATTTATTTTCTGCCACAGGCTGCATCAAAACTGTGTATTAAAAAAGCGAAAAGCAAAAATATTATTCACGATTTGGGATACGAACCTACGACCTTAGGCCAAAAGCAGTCAAACTATTCTATCTAACCAATAACGCCACGTCCGCATCGCAGTCCTGCACCGACGCCATATCAGAATAATATACAGCAAAGATTTTGCGAATAAAGCGAGGGGAAAGTCGGTTACCATATTTAACGATACGATTGACTAGGCGGAGCTATTCAGGTGTTGTCATTATATGTCAAATTCGCTGATTCCATCAGAAGATTCGATAGAGTGCCTTTCGCACGCTTTCTACAAGCGGACTAAATGGTCATATACGCCACAGCTATGCTTGTGTTACAGTTGAATTCACGCGATCGGGTGACTTGGTTTACCTTTTTGTTAATGGAATATTCCTAAGCAGGTGCAAACGATAGCTCCGCCTAGTCAATCTTACCGACAGCTCCCATCAAAGACACCAAAGGAAAAGAAGCACAAACATGTAACAACTAGACCCTGGTGGAAACATCAATAGCAGAAAGCCAAAAGAATAGTTACTGGGAAGACTGCAAAAGTGACTCGAGGACAGTATGCCCTGCAGGTGTCATTTTATTGGTTTTGGAAATGGTTTCCCAAAACTTGACGGTAAATATAGTAGTGATATGAAAGATATTTTGAATTATTTGAGATTTTCTATTTTTGAATCAAGGATGATAAACTAGACTGCAAAGACAGAAAATGGTGTTTAAATTATTAAAATCACTCACCAAATAGAAAAGTTAAGGCTATGTGAAAGGTTTCGTTTAAAAAGTCGGGTTTCAACTATTTTTGCTGTCAAAATCGACCAGCTGTACTACATTTAGCTCTGAGGTGTATTCTGGCCAATACACATCCTCGCATGTCCGCATACTCAGTACGCCAATCAAAAAACCTTTATTTTAAATCTATTTTTAATTCCAACTTTCACATTTGAAATAATAAAAAAAAAAAAACAACTTGAGATATTAACAGTTAAGTTATTCCATTTTTATATTTTTTAGAAGTAAACTTCTAATAATAGCCAAAAATTGATTTTAAATACGAAAACACGCCTATATAATTTTGACCCCCTTAAACCCCACATTTATATAGTAAATCTGCGGTGTAAAGGGGAACCTTATTTTCTTATCTCTGCTTTTAGAGCAGAAATAGATAAGGCGGTTCTAACAAGTATCCACAACCTATATTTTAGAGCAGAAATAAGAAAAATATCACATTTTTTTTCATCTAAAAACGTTCGTCTTTTTTGGTGAAAAAATTCACAATGTATTTGTGAATGGTACGGTACTGTTAATTAGTTCCGTGTTTATATAACTTGTTCAAAGGTGTGAATAGCAGCCGTGTCTGCCTACTTTGTTGTGAGTACCCCGGAAAACCCCTGTAAGCCCAACATTATATAACGAAACTTGAGGTTTACTGGTTATCCAGTACCTTCCTTATTTTTTGCTCAAAAGTATATATTGTATGTACCTCTTAGAAGCATCTAACTGAGGCGGTTTTACTGAGAACCACAATCTATATTTGGGATAAAAATAAGAAAAAAGTTTCATCCAAAAATGCAACTTCTAGCGAAGTCGACATTTAATCATGGACGTGTCATCGTAATGTAAAATAGAAGTGAAGGCAATGGTCAGGAATCGATAGAATTACTCCACAACTCCCATCAGAGACACCACTATCACAAAAATAAACCGCAACAGAAGAACCGCCTTAGAACGCTCAGTGAAACAAATTCCACTGGGGGCTCCGTCGCGATTTAGACAAATAATTTGTTCAGTCCGCATGAAGGCCTCCTACCTCATCAGTGCAACATCTCCGAGAACACAAAAACCAAACAACCACAGAGATAAAATAACGGTGAGGACTCGACAGCAAGAAGCCACCGAAATGCTGGAGCTAAAGAAAACCAACAGTTAGACTCTGATGGGCCAAACCAGAGACAGAGCAATAATTCGAGAGAACACTATACACTTTGTAAACACGGGACAAAGGAAAATTATTACAAACCGTTCCTCAGACATCACCAAATTTCCTCAAGTCAACAGTGAGTAAACTATTGATATTCCCCAAGGAGGACCCTTACTCAGTGGTTTTCTGAAAAGTTTAAACAAAACGGGTCGTGCACAGCAAACAAAATCTTTACTGCAGAATCGAAGAGACATGATTGCTTTATATGACAGGGAGAAGGCAGCTAGTAGAACAGTGAAATGGGCAGGTGCTAAACTGCTAGTACGTGACTGAGAAGTTGGCGAATTCCGGGAAATGACTGTATAGGACCAAGGGGAGTTATCAATCATTGCATAGAACATAAGTGGAATTCTTTTCTGCTGACCGTTCCAAGGCGGTTCTTAAGGCGCGGTTTATTTTTGTTATGGTTTGTCTTTGGGTGTTTGTGTCGCTTATGCTATTTTATTTTGGATAGCCTATTGACCATTTTGTGGGAAAGTAACTGTCCTTTTGGCATTCCGCTGTTGGCGTTTCCATTAGTGTCTGTTGTTTCAAGTTTGTTCGTCTTTCCCTTTGGTGTCTCTGATGAGAGCTGTGGGTTGATTGTATCGATTCCTGATCATTGCCTCCGCTTCTATTTTGTCAGAAAATACGTGATACTGACTTCATTGATTATATATCTTCTTATGATTTAATACTATTAAACGAAACTTGGACTAGCTGTAACAGTGCAACTAGTTTAGACGTTCAAGGTTATAGAAGTCATCCTGTACATGGACCAAAAAGCTCAGGTTTCCGCAAGGATCGCCAAAGTGGCGGAGTATCAGTTCATTATCGAAACTACTTAAAAGATAAAAAAAATCCGTGGTAGAAAATAACCAAGTAGGCCTAATTTGGCTTAAATTTGACCACGACTTATTTGTTTTCAATGAAGATATTTATATATATCATACATAAATACCAGCAATGTGCTCAAAATTTCTAAATGAAAACTGCATTAATTTTGTGCAGAACTCCAAGAGGGAATAGAAAAATATGGTAAACTTGGAAAAAGCGTTTATTTCAGTAGACATGATTTCACGAATAGGTAGACTGTCAGATATTTTAGAACCAGACAGATATATTGATGTGAATTTTGATACGGAAGCTTTTTCTCGATGCTGAAAAATATTTTAGTGTTAATTATGTTTTATTTTGTCGGAATAATCAAGATCATATAAGAGATAATAACGGTCAAAATCAAATTTCATTATGACAATCGACAGACCACATCATAGCGAATGGAAGAGTATGTAATGGCCAAGATGGTATATACACGTTTTGCTCGACACGTGGACAAAGTGTAAGAGATTATTTATTGTTGATCATCAGTCATGTCGTATCAATCCATAACTTTGCAACATTAGATTGGAATAATATTTCAGATCACGCGCCTATATATTTTAGTTTTATATAAAAAGACTATCAAAGTAGTACATATTAGCAGAAATTAGTTTTGATGAAAATAAAGTCCAAGAATTTCAAGAATGATTTAAACAAAATACACAAACTCTAGAAAAAATCGAGCAATCAAATGATGCACATACATCTCTAATAGATATGTTGACTGAGTATTTACACGAACATACCAGCGGCATTTTAGCAAACGCTTTAAAGAAACTACTGATGATAATGTGAAGCTCTCTTTAAACAATAAATCAGGAAGGTTCGATTGGAAATGTCATTAAGCAAAGCAAGAATTCAGAATAGCTAAACTACATTTACTCGTAATAAATCAAATGAGATCCGGCTTCTATTTTCCAGAGCACGTACCAAATACAATAAGATAAGACGAAGTAAAAATATAAATTTTAAGTAAATGAAGGTCAACGACTAAAACATAGCCAAGCCACAAGCTAGACAATTTTGGAAAACAATAAAAAATATCATAAAAAGTCAAATAATATGAGCAACGAAGTAAATATGGAAGATTTATTAGATCATTTCAATTCATTATTGAGACAAATTGTTGACACTGAAGAAGATGAAACTGAGTCTCAAAATAACCAAAATAATTAGTAAGATACCACGATAACCGAAGAAGAGATCCGGAAAGCAGTTTTAAGCAAAAAATAAAAATAAAAAATAAATAACAAAACTAGCGGTCCAGAAGAATTACCAGCACAATTTATGAAGACTTTAGGGTTTCCGCTGACCGTTCAAATGCGGTTCTTCTGTCGCGGTTTATTTTTCTTATAGTTTGCCTTTGGGTGTTTGTGTTGCTTATGTTATTTCATTTTGGAAAGCCTATTGGCCTTTTTGTAACTGTCCTTTTGGATTTCCGCTGTTGGTGTTTCCATTAGGGTATGTTGTTTCATGTTTGTGTGTCTTTCCCTTTGGTGTCTCTGATGGGAGCTGTTGGTTGACTGTATCGATTCCTGATCATTGCCCCCACTTCTATTTAGCCAGTCTGGCCCAGAAAACATGTACACTTCATATTTTCCAGTTCTGTGGTGTATTCCTTGCTTCCAAAGGATAACCCTTTGATAGTACATATTTATATGTAGTCATTTCTCCTTATCTACTTTCTATTTTCAATGATTTATTTAACAACTCTAAATACACAGAAAGCTGAAGCCTTGGATTTATTGTTCCAATTTTTAAGGGTGATGATTAAAGCATAGCAAAAAATTATAGAGGCATTACATTAAACAACGTATTGGCAAAACTCTATTCTCAGAAATTACTTAATCGACTTGATAAGTGGTCAGACAGATATGAAAGAATATCCAAATGTCAATTTGGTTATCAAAAAGGTAAAAGTACAACCGACTGTATATTTATTTTACATTCAATAATTGCTAAGGTTTTAAATTCAGGACAAAATTGTATAGCATATTTATAGATTATGAAAAAGCATACGACAAAGTAAACAGACATTTTCTCTGGCAAAACTGTTGAACGAAAATGCAAGTTCCAAAATAATGAAATCCCTAAAAGTAATGCATTATTCTGTACGCCCGGTTATAAATAAAAAATAATAAAATTTTGTCAAATTGCATAAAATCCTACTTAGGCGTAAAGCAAGGCGTAAAGTAAGGAGATCCGTGCTCAACACTTCTGTTCATGTTGTTCATTAATGATATTATTTCAAATAGTGATGCAGATTTGATAGTTTTTTTCACAATACATTACTTAAACATATTTCTTATTTTTTTATGCAGACGGTCAGGTATTATTTGCAACCTACCCTGAATCATTACAATCTATGTTACATGACATTGACACATATTGCAACACATGTGTTTTTTCTTTTGGTTTTGGTTTTACGGCCCTTTCAAGATTCTTTCACTCATATCGGGCCGATCGTTAATCAGAGGTGGGCGAAAGCCGCAGTACTCGGAGAAACACCACCTGACATTCCGTTGCAGAACTTGGACTAAATAAAAATAAATGTTGAGAAGACTTAAGTTCTGATTTTCGAAAAATGTAATAAACATACTAATTATGATTCTGTCTGTGTAGTGAAACAATTGAAGTAGTTACGTTTTTAAATATTTAGGAGTTATGTTTTTCAAAAAATGGAAATTGGAACAGAACAGTAAAGTGTATAGCCGAGCATGCATCCAAAGCAATGCACAAATTATTTAGCATATTCAATAGTTACGAATTTAAAACATATGAGAAGGGCAAACTCTTTGATATACTTGTTGCGTTTATACTGAATTACGCATCCAACATTTTGGGTTATAACGACGGAAAAGACATTGAGATAATCCATCTTCGGTGGTCCGAATTCGACAGTTACAGCCAGTCAAACTGAGAACCGGACACAGTGGAACCACTGAACCACGAAATCTCATTATTTTACATAAAACGCTCTTCTGGGAAGATGGCATGCACCTTTTTGTTGGTTGTAGACATACACATGATAAATCGGACTGCTGCAAATACGATTGAAGGAATAATAGAAATTTTAAGGCCCACAGTGAGAACTCCTAGTTCCATTTTCAATACAACGCCCACGGGCGAGGAAATGGGTACAACGCATATGATTAGACACATAATTTTCCGGGGAAAATGATAGTTGTATGGTCGTAGCTCTGGTAAATTTCCATCTCAGATAAGGTTTTCCGATATTAATGGTAGGTTCGCACTAAATACTGGGAGTACTGGATTTTATCACTTTGGGACAGAGCTTTTAGTTGCAGTCTAAATACCAGACAGGCTAAAACGCATGTGATTAAATATTGTGATAAAGTCTTTGAAAGATCAGGAAGAAATCTGTTTTGGTCTATAAAAAATTCGAATGAGGTTTTAAATGAATTGAAATCCAGACATTTTCGTGCTTCAAGTCTGTCTACTTACGATTTTTCCACTCTTTACACTACACTTCCTCATAATCTTATAAAAGATAAGCTTAATGATTTAATTGAATGGGCTTTTCACAGAGAAGATTCTCTCTATCTTACATGTAATGTCAGAAATGCATTTTTCACTTCTAAAGAGCATAAGAATTATACAATTTGGTCATGTCAGAAAGTGTGTGATGCCCTCACCTTTCTACTTGACAATATTTATATTAGATTCGGTACTAAGTTATTTAGACAAATTGTGGGCATTCCGATGGGTACGAATTGCGCACCTCTTGTGGCTGATCTATTCTTGTATTGTTATGAAAGAGACTTCATGTTGTCGCTTTCCGTTGATAACCAAGCTGAAATTATTGAAGCTTATAGCTCCACTTCTAGATATTTAGATGATTTATTAAATATTGATAATACCTATTTCGATGGTTTGATCAGTCAGATTTACCCCCCAGAACTTCAGTTAAATAAAGCAAATTCTTCTGATACCGAGGCCCCATTTTTGGATTTACATCTATCTATTGTAGATGGGTTTGTTTCATGCAAAATTTATGCTAAACGCGATGACTTTGATTTAGAGATTGTGATGTTCCTCGTGCGCCATCCTATGGCGTTTATATTTCGCAATTAATTCGATTGGCTAGAGTGTGTAGCCATGTAACTGACTTCAACACTCGTAATAAATTATTAACGGCTAAACTCTTTAATCAGGGTCATCGGTACCATAAACTATGCAAAGCCTTTTCAAAATTTTATAGACGCCATTCTGATTTAATTTCAAAATTCAATATTGGACTTAAATCTCTTCTGCAACAAGGTCTATCGGAACCCGATTTTTATGGTGACTTAGTATATAAATGCAGAAAAATATATAACCGCAACGACTTCAGCACCCAATTTCGTAAAATCATTCTTCGATATAAAAAGATTGCGTACAACATGGATGTTGTACGACAGACTGCATGCATGGTAGTTAACCCAATCACGGTTGGTAACTTTGCTTCCCTCTTTAATTGCACGCCGGTGGGTCAGGCCTCAGATTCTATGACGGCTCCAACGTAAAGGCTTATTGAGAATTAGAGAGATCTAGTTCAAGGTAATGTTGGTTGGTGCCTAATGCTCTGTCTCTGGTCGGGCCCATCGGAGTCTAACTGTTGGTTTTCTTTTGCTCCAGCATTTCAGTGGTTTCTTGCTGTCGAGTCCTCACCGTTGTCTCACCTCTGTGGTTCTTTGATTTTTTGTGTTCACGGAGATGTTGCACTGATGAGTTAGGAGGCCTTCATGCGGACTGAACAAATTATTTGTCTAAATCGCGACGGAAGTAAGGGCGAGGATTGTGGCCACGTAAAATCGATTTAAGCCCCCCAGTGGAAATCTATCCACTGACCGTTCCAAGGCGGTTTTTCTGTGGCGATTTATTTATGTTGTTGTTTGTTACTTACTGTGTGTATCACTTGTGTCTTTTAATGTTGGATGGCCATATGGCCATTTTGTGGGAAAGAAACTGTCCTTATGGCCTTCCTTTGTTTAAGTTTCCATTATGGTCTGGTCGCTTAATGTTTGTATTTCTTTCCCTTTGGTGTCTTTGATGGGTGGAGTAAGTTAATTGTATCGATTCCTGATCTTTGTTTTACTTCCATTTTCCATTGGATAAATATCCCATGTTTCATTTCAATGTGAGAAAAGGATAGTTATAAGGAAATAAAATGATGTGTGTTTTATAATTATATCTGCAAGCTCAAAGAAATCGTTGCTGATTTTATATTGTCACCTCTCCGTTAAAAAGCCGGCTTGTATTCACTGCGAATCTGCATGCAAACAAACATGGCGGACCATAACTTGAAAAGGAGACGGGCAACGTGTGGATTTTTTCTCATCAACTTGTTGAGCTAGGATGGCTCTATAAATAAGTTAGGTTTGAAAAGTTTTGTATGTGTAGTTTTTGTGGGAGCATGTAAAAGGTTACTATTGTCGCCTATGGAAAATATTTAGTGGTAAGCTCACTATACCAAAATTAGAAAAATCAGCCCTCACACTCCAGTTTTCAGTCATTGCATCATATTTTCACACATTGGTAGGTTCTATCCAATTCTGTATCATAAAATGGATATTCCTGGCATGTGGTTTGCCATAGAAACTGTACAAAAGTGTAAGGTTAGTGGTAATTTAGGTCTAACTGGGTGTATTTGATCAGTTTTTGCTTCTGATATGTGCATTTGGGGGGTGGGGATTACTTTAAAGCCATGTTAATCAATTGTTATTGGGTTTGTTTTGGAAAAAGTCTTACAGTAAGTGTATAACCAGGTACACAAGAGAAAGAATCTACTCCATCTGGAATATAACAGCAAGGTTACATGGTTTTTGGCCTTGGTCTCTAGCCAAAGAAAAACTTCAAAATTGTCTCTGCTGCTATATCGCGATAAGTTTTCTCATCTATTATTGGTTCTAATTGATTAGATTCATGTTAAAGGATCTGAACAGATATATATCCACTTTTTCGCATGGTATTAAGGCATTAAAATCATTTTTGTCAAAGTTTTATCATCAAAATATCCTCAAAATGCCATTTTTACATAAAATAGGGGGTATAGGTGTGAAATCAGCCATAAATACCAGTTGGTATGCTATTAAGGCATAATTTAGTGTTTTTTTTTTTTAGGATTGAAGTGTTCCAAAGACATAGGAGAAGAACCACTGATGCAAGCCGGTGTCTGGGTTCCAATCCAGAAAGAGGTAAACTTTGCGCTTTTTCACAAAATATGGTTTGTTCGGCTTTCATTGTAGAATCTGAAAGCGATAACTTTTTCGCAAACTTCAAAGATTCTTTGTCACTGAACATTTATTATGCATACTTACATTATTAGATATGATCTAAATTTCTATTTGACAATGCTTTTGATGGATCATAAAGACAATAAGGGTTTGGTATAGGTAGCTTTGCACTAAATACTGGGAGTATTGGGTTTTATCACTTTGGGACACATCTTCTTTATTATGAATGTTTTCATTGCTCTTAAAGGAACTCATTTTTGATTTTTATTTAGTTGCAGTCTAAATACCAGACAGGCTTCCATTGGATAAATATCCCATGTTTCATTTCAATGTGAGAAAAGGATAGTTATAAGGAAATAAAATGATGTGTGTTTTATAATTATATCTGCAAGCTCAAAGAAATTGTTGCTGATTTTATACTGTCACCTCTCCGTTAAAAAGCCGGCTTGTATTCACTGCGAATCTGCATGTAAACAAACATGGCGGACCATAACTTGAAAAGGAGACGGGCAACGTGTGGATTTTGTCTCATCAACTTATTGAGCTAGGATGGCTCTATAAATAAGTAAGGTTTGAAAAGTTTTGTATGTGTAGTTTTCGTGGGAGCATGTAAAAGGTTACTATTGCCGCCTATGGAAAATATTTAGTGGTAAGCTCCTTAATAATAAGTCCAAAATAGTTTAAAGCACCAGTTGTGACCTTTAGGAAACGTTCAAAGTTTGTGTGCCTTGTCTTGGCATATGCATTGCTCTGGTTCTAGCAATATAATACCCCAATCCCCCCCCCCCCCCCCACTAGGACGATATGGCCGGGACGGTTTGACCTAGTACAATTCGGACAGCAAATGATATTGGACACGACAATTTGGCCGGATTAATATAATGTCCAGTTCAAATTGACAATTTATTGTTTTGGGTTTGTTTTCAGTAATGCTTGTGGAAGTAACATTTTACAGAAGATTTTAATCAAAATCAATTAGAAATTTTATTTTGTTTTATGCCCCCGTAGGAGAGCATATAGTTTCTGCACTGTCCGTTTGTGGGTTTGTGCGCTTGTAAGTCCGCACATTTTTGTGATGGCTCCCACGGTGCATTGCTCACCTATAATGACAGCTCTTGTTAAACTATACCTTTAAGCCTGTGATATTATGACTGGTCAAAATCTTTAGTAGCAAAGACATAATAATTGATAACTGTACACAAAATAGATAAATTTAATGATTTTGTTTAAACTTGTTGGAAGACAAGAACAATTAGCACTTGGTTAACAGGCTGATTCATTTGTTGACTAGTCATGTTTCCTTGCTTTCTTAATTACCTTTTTCACACTTAAGTTGTTGGTTTTGTTCGTTTGTGTTTACATTGTGATATTTTTCATTAACTCTTTACATGGACCCACAACATATTTTTATGATTTTGTAAAACAAACCCTTGTTAGGATGTGTTCCAAAGATAATTTGGGATAAATTTCCTTATTTCTTGTCAGTAGTATATGTTGTGGCTGTTATAATCGCCTCAGATGAGGCAATAATGTACTCTGTACCCACAACAATGTTTTGAATAATGTTTGCAATCGGTTTGGATCAAGATCACTCTGCACACACAAGTTTTAGACACAGTTATTACATAAATTGAAGGTATCTGAGTATTTTCTGTTTTATTTTATTTTTTGTCTCTCTTATCTCTCTAGGCCCGCCTCGGTAGCTCAGTCGGGTGCGCGTCTGACTGGACGTGGGTTCGATACCTACCGGGGTCGGCAACATTCTTTCGTGGAGTTTGATCAATAATGTGTACCATTCTGCTTGACCGCTTACGTTTAGGTAAATTGACCTGCTCATTTTATAATCGGCCATTTTACCTATCCACATTTTTCCTGGGCAAGCGTATACCTAAGCGGTTAGCCAGTGCAGTGCACATTCTTTCGCCAGAAATTCACAACTGCCCTTCTTGAATCAGCGGAAGGTATAGAATGGCCGTAGAAAAGGTTTCACGATCAACCTCCACGAAACAATGTTGCCGACCCCGGCAGGTATCGAACCCGCTTCCTCCTGATCACCAGTCAGACGCGCATCCGACTGAGCTACCGAGGCCGGCATAAAAATTTAGTTACCAATACATGAACATACTTTAATATTTGCCTTATGTCCGACGACGAACTTCGTACAAAGGGCCTGATAAGATTCCCCATTATATCTGCCCCCACTGAATATTTGTTTCATAAATGTTTTATGGCGATAGCCAAATTAAGTTTAATGAAAAGATAAACAAATCAATAAAAATGTTTGGTCATTCACAAATAAGGTATGTTTTTTATTATGACAATTCAACATAAAAATTGCCATAACTCCGTTCATAGTAAAGATAAATATATATGTTGTTATTACTCATTTTCTTAGTTAGAACCCAATTAATAATTTGGTACCTGTTTCATTTTGATCCTGTAGTGTTTCATTTTTCGTATATCTCCATGATAATGCAAGTGAGTGGGGTAACTAGATACGATTCATTTAGTGTACAAATGGTTAGCAGTGCTACCTGATATATTAATGCGCCAGTTGAAACCTATAAAATCAGGTGCTTCCAAGGCCCTTTCTGTTGTCTTTTTTCTTTCGAAGGGATATACTTTTATCAAACTTCTCTTACTATTTTCGTCATAATTTATTAACTCAATACAGACACATCAAAAGTCAAGCTATTCTGAATATACATGAAGACAAAACAATTTGTTTCTGTTTTTTTTTTTTTTTTTTTTTTCATTAACTATGTCTGTTAGCAAGTGAAACGATACACACTGAAGAGGATTTGAGTGGATGTCAGAAAGGAGCCAAATCATATCAGGCCCTTAAATGACCATGCAATAGGTATGTCTCACGAATTTGATGAGGTTATCTACCTTATTTTCAGCCAAAAGTACAAACATACAATGTTCTACCAGAAATACTGCATGGACATATATATCATTTCTCTAAATCATGATCGCGATGAACCCAACTTATCTATCCCCCATAGGGGATTATCATATTGCTAGAACCAGAGCAATGCGCATGCCAAGACAAGGCACACACATTTTGAACGTTTCCTAAAGGTCACAATTGGTGCTTCAAACTATTTTGGACTACATGTAATTATTAATATTGCCTTAAATCGTATTTGCAACAGTCCGATTTAGCATGTGTATGTCTACAACCAACAAAAAAAATGCATGCCATCCACCCAGAAGAGCGTTTCGTGTAAAATAATGATATTTCGTGGTTCAGTAGCTCCACTGTGTCCGGTTCTCCGTTTGACTGGCTGTAACTGTCGAATTCGGACCATCGAAGATAAATTTGTGAATAATATGTGTCTTCCGTGAAGCTAATGTGAGCAGCCGTATTGATAAGAAACCATAACACGAGATCTAGAACAACAACAAACCTGCACATGTGATGCCGATTTCGCCATTTTCTTCCTTATCCTGATCGATAAAAAAATCCTTATCCTGTGGGTTTGTTTCTTACCCTGCGCGCTTGCCTTTACCAGTGTGTTTATGCACTCCAAGTTTAACACAGTCGTATGCTTGACTAAGTTACGCCTACGTTCTTAGCCTACGCCGGCGAAAACTACGCCTCCTTTTATGCACTCGGGCCCAGGTGAATAAGTCCGTGTACTAAACACTCCTCTAAACTGCACTTTATATAGAAGAAGCTGGGTTTACGGGGTGTTTAGTATTTTTCATATTTTTGCTGAAAAAAAAACAACAACAAAAAAACATAGACTGTGGGTACTAAGGCGGTTCTAACCACAACCAACAATCTATACTGGGAAAAAATTGAATATTTGTATATACAAACTGCTAGTTATAGAGATTATAACATTACGATAACACAACCCTGTGACATAGTGCACATTTTTACATCACCAAAATAACTTCTTTTCTGATGTAAATCCCTAATATTTTTTTCTTATTTTTACTGAAGATATAGGTTGTGAGTGCTCGTTAGAACCGCCTCATTGTAATCAGTGCCGCCCAATGAAACCAATATGGTTTATATGCATGGACGGACCGACTCGCGCCGCTTTACCTGGGCAGGCTTAGATCCTCTAAGCGGGTTACCAGTACTCGTGTGCGGGCTGATTTCAGCTCTGCGTAGAAGCATCATGCAGCCCATATATTTCTTCAAGCCCAGATGGGCGGGACCTGCAAGTAAGTAAGGAAGTAAGTAAGTACATGCATGCTAGAAAACAAACTATTTTCACATTACGAAAACACACCCGTGCGAGATAGTGCATTTTTTCACGTCTCCAAAATGGCGACTTTTCTGATGAAAATCTGTGATATTTTTTATCTTTACTTCAAACATAGGTTGTGGGTGCTCGTTAGAAGCGACTCAATGAGGCGGTTCTAACGAGCACCCACAACCTATGTCTTGGAACAAAAATAAGAAAAATAAGGTATATCCCCGTAAACCCCAGATTTCCCATATAAAGTGGGGTTTAGGGGGTGCACATTAAACGGACATGTTCACGTGATGAGAGGGTGAATCTGACGAATCCGTGTAATGAACACCCCTCTATAACCCACATTACGTAGGAACAGCCTGGGTTTAAAGGGGTATACATTATTTTACTTATTTCTGCCCCAAGACATAGGTTGTGGGTACTCGTTCTAACGACGGTTCTAACGAGCATCCGCAACCTATTTTTGAGTATAAATAAGAAAAATATTTCAAATTGCCATCAGAAAAATAAATATTTTGGAGAAATGAAAGAAAGCACGATGCTTCACAGGTGTGCTATCGTAATCTTAAATGCTGTCTTTATTTCTAATTATTATTGTTATTATTATTATTATTATTTTTGGCAACGTGTTTTATTTCCTTGGTGAGGATGGTCCCAGGGCGGAGGCATCTGGGTCGTATTGACACTTCTAGTTTGATGTGTCGATTTTAGGTACAATCGTTTCAATCAAAAGTCTTCAGATTGTGGGTAATCGTCGCGTCGGTTCTTTTGCTGTTTGTATGGAGTTTTAAGCCTCCGTCAACCGTTGGTACATGTATATAGGTCATTTTGGAGACGCTGCTTCTGATTTTGTGGGGCTTTTACCCGACCTTGGGATGAAATGGCATCTTAAGCCCTACCGACCAAAGAAATAGCTAGGGTTTAAGGAGCGGTCCCACACTCGCAGCACTTTTCTTGGACAGGCTTTTACATTCTAAACGGTAAACCAGTAATCAAATCATCAGGAAAACACGCCTGTAAAATTTTGAACCCCACTTTTATATAGTATAACTGGGGTTTACAGGGGTAAACCTTATTTTTCTTATTTCTGCTCTAAAATATATATTGTAGGTACTCGTTAGAACCGCCTCATCTTCTGCTCTGAAATTTAGATTGTGGGTACTCGTTAGAACCGCCGCGATGAGGCGGTTCTAACGAGTACCTACAATATATATTTTAGAGCAGAAATCAGAAAAATATCACAGTTTTTATCTGAAAACTTTCATTTTTTTTCGGCGATAAAGGTTACAATATATTTGTATAGGCATGTTTTCGTAATGTTGGTCAGTTTCAGCTCTGCGCGGAACCACTATGCAGGCCAATCTATTTCTACAAGCCCCGATGGGCGAAAGCGAACGTCAGTTCTAGGTCATACCATGAAATATAGATTGTGGGTACTCGTAAGCACAGCCACAATGAGGCGCTTCTAACGAGTATCCTCTTGTTTTTTTAAAGAATAAAAAAAAAAACTTCATTGCGTTGGCTTGTATAAGCAATGGGCATGATCTGCGAAGGTAACCAAAATGACATGTTGCGTACCATCCTTTTAACAACGTTACTCAAGGGATAAGCGTAGGTTTCTTTAACCTGCGCGTCATCTTCTTCAGCTATGGCTGTGATAAGATGAAAATTTCAATGTGCGATGTCTAAATATTCATCTCAGGTATACGACAAAATGTGCGAACATCGCAGATCTCGAGCATTTGATGAAACAGGATTTTTGTCGTAAGAACTTCGTACGATCTTTCCAAGACGAAAATACGTCGCAGATGCTTTGATGAAACTGACCCCAGGTCAACCAATATTAACTAAGGTGAAGTGAGGTCAAAACATCAATAACCATGCTATTTGAATTGTATCAATTAATAAAATTAGCATTAACCAAGTAATTTCGTATTGGCCCAGATACAGGTCCGAGGTCTGCTGCATACGAAATTACTTGATTAATAACATTATAGTATAGCTGGGGCCAGTTCCATCAATAAACATCGTACGATTAATCTTAAATTGTTCTTACGCACTTTTTAAAGAACTGCGTACGTCAGTTTCATCAAAACATCGCAAAGTGTTCGCACGAGCTAAATTTGCGTTTCACTAAATTAAGTCGTAATTTTGAATATGCTCTTAAACAGGGCCGATAATTGTCACATGCGTAATCACGTGCCGTCTTGAAATAGCCGTGTAAGGTAGATAACACGCTTTAAAATTATTGTTCCTGTGGACCTAGATGAATATTCAGTGCAAACAACGTTGAATCAACGTTGATTCTCTGTTGCTTATAATTTGTGTTGCCATTCCTTTGTCGTAAGATACAGATGTTAATTGTCTGGACCCCTTCCCTCTTTACCACTGGCGAGTTGGGCTGTTTGTGGACGTCGTGACGTCAGATAAGCGTTGATTTAACGTTATAATGAACCTTTCACAAGCACGTTTGTCAGTTAATGCGGGCGGGCCTCTTCCATGAGTGCATGTATATCGTTGAGTTTATAATATTAGTTGAGGAAAAAGAATGACATCACGGCGAGACCTCGCTGAGCATTTTATTACCTTAATAAATCCAGTAATGGAAGGGCATGAATACAAGATTCAATTTATCTTATGAACTTAAAACACAGTTTACGCACGCTTTTAACACAAAAGGTCAATGCATGACGTTGTTTAACAAAGACGCCGCATATAACGTAACGTGAAATACTTGGGCTGCATGATGCTTCCACGCAGAGCTGAAACCGACCCGCACACGCGTACTGGTAAACCGCTTCGAGGATCTAATATGTTCTATAAAAGGGTTATCCTTTGGAAGCAAGGAATACACCACAAAACTGGAAAATATGGAGTGTCCATGTTTCCTGCGCCAGACTTGCTAGTTTCGGACAATTAAGCCTCATCAGTGACCCTCAAAATATTTTCAAATTTCCGCAAGGGAATCAATGATCCCAAAGGACAAGAAAATATAAAATACACTATGATGTTGGGCAGGGAGACTTTTTGCGGCCGCCACACATTCCCACACATCAGCTATAGTGACGTCAAATATAAAAGGATTATCCTTTGGAAGCAATGAATACACCACAAAACTAAAGATTATAACAAGGGGTAGTTTCGAGGGATCTTTATTGCGTGGGCTTGTATAAGTAATGAGCGTTATCTGCGAAGGTATAAACAAAATGAAATGTTGCGTGCCATCCTTTTAACAATTTAACCTATGCCGCGCGTCATCTTCTTCAGCTATGGCTGTGATAAGACGAAAATTTCAATGTGCGACGTCTAAATATTCATCTCAGAAATACGACAAAATGTGCGAACATCGCAGATTGTGAGCATTTGATGAAACAGGATTTTTGTCGTAAGAATTTCGTACGATCTTTTTAAGACGAAAATACGTCGCATATGCTTTGATGAAACTGGCCCCTGATCTAATTTGACATGAGACAGGCCTTTATGCAAAGAATAAATTAGTCAATGTAATCGCCCAATAGGTCGGTTTTCGTAAGTTTCGGCATCACGTGACATGCGACACATTTACCGGCCTCTATGTATTGAATAACACTACCGACCTATTCGGAAAACGGGTGCATTTAGTCGGGTGTGAATATAAGAATCTTATATGGGTGTGAGGGGTGGATTGAAAAATCCGTCCCGAGGGTCACTGTCCGGCATCACGAGGCTTGCCGAGTGATGCCGGACAGTGATCCCGAGGGACGGATTTTTCTATCCACCCCTCACACCCATATAGGATTCTTTTTCTTGCATACCTTCCATTTCTATTGCGAATTTTTAATGCTGCTGTCACTTCGGTTACCGACGTCCGCCATTTTGTGATGACACAACAGGAATGTTTAGTGACGTCACGCATGACGACGGCGCGCATGAGGTTGTAATCAACCAGTGCATTTATCAAACACGCGATTATATTCGATTCTGGGTCGGAACACCAGGGTCAGAACATAAATTTCTATCCCAGGGTAAAATCACGGATTTCCTTGTCTGGTGTGCAAGAAATTACGGTAATAGAGGTCAAGAGTCTCATGTCAAATTGCACTAGCTACAACGTATCTACATTACTGGTGAAAACGTACCATCACTTTCTGAAGGAAGTGTTTCCGTTGCGAGATGGGTGTGATGTTTCCTTTATTAAATCAGCCAAGTATTAAGACTGACTACACCACAGTGAACATTTTTCACCTTCATTACGAAAACACGCCTATACAAATAAATTGTAAACTTTAACGCCGAACAAAAGGATATTGTAAGACGAAAATGTGATATTTTTCTTATTTCTGCTCAAAATATAAGTTGTTGGTATACGGTTCTAACGAGTACCCACCATCTACATTTTTGAGCAGAAATAATAAGAATAAGGTTTACCCATGCACACCCCAGTTTTACCATATACAAGTGGGGTTCAAGAGGATCAGACTTATATAGGCGTGTTTTCGTGACGAATAATTATATAATTTGTATGATACTAATGCCGTGTATGACAAGATAGAGGATTAACATTACGAAGACACGCCTATACAAATACACTGCAAATATTACCGCCGAAAAAAAAAACAAAAAATTTAAGATGAAAAATTGTGATATTTAACTTATTTCTGCTCAAAACATAGAATGTTGGCACCCGTTAGAACCGCCTCATGGAGGCGGTTCTAACGAGTACCCAAAATCTATGGTTTAGAGCAGAAATAAGAAAAATAAGGTTAACCCCTGTAAACCCCAGTTTTACTATATAAAAGTGGGGTTCAAGGGGGTCCGAATTATAAAGGCGTGTTTTTGTGACGAATAATTATATAATTTGTATCATCATGCGAACATGTCCGTGAAATGAAGACCCCCTATACCCCACTTTATATAGAGAAAACTGGGGTTTACGGGGTATATATTATTTTTCTCATTTTTGTTCCAAGACATAGGTTGTGGGTTGTAGAGAAAACTGTGGTTTACGGGGGTATTCACTATTTTTCTTATTTCTGCTCCAAGACATAGGTTGTGGGTACTCGTTAGAACCGCCTCATTGAGGCGGTTCTAACGAGCTCCCACAACCTATGTTTGAAGTACAAATAACAAAAATATGACATATTTTCATCAGAAAAGTAGCCATTTTGGAGATGGAAAAAATGCGCTATGTTGTACAGGTGTGTTATCGTAATGAATGTTAATGCCGTGTATGACACGAAAGATGATTAAATCACATATATCGTATTTTATACGACTAGTTCATTACGCTAACACATCCGTGCAAAATAGTGCATTTTTTTCACATCTCCAAAATGGTTAGTTTTCAGATGAAAAACCGTGATATTTATCTAATTTGTACTGCAAACATAGATTGAGGCGGTTCTAACGAGTACCCACAACCTATGTCTTGGTGCAGAAATAAGAAAAATAGTGAATATCCCGGTAAACCACAGTTTTCTCTATATAAAGTTGGGTTTAGGGGTGTCTAATTAGCTGGACAGATGACGCTTTCAAGGTGCAATTACATTTTTACACTGAACATAACAAAATTTATCAATCATTCGAAGAAATATTGCAATGGTATTTCATTACACTGAAAAAAGTGTAAGGTTCCTTTTATTTTTACCCTGTAATATGACTAAACTTACACGATCTGGTAGCAAACCTTACACGGTAAATAGTGTAATTATTTCAAACACAGATTGATATGAAATGTAAACCTTGTCTTACAGAATTGTTAACCAAACACACACCCAAATTTGAGTTATCAGTGTATTGTTACTCATAGAAACACTTTACATCCGTAATGGTACGGTGCATGGTTCTAGTTTACACGAGTTTTAATGTAAACTTTACTCTGCCTCGTCTAATTACCACTATGTCTTACAGGGTCGATATCTAAATAAGACCAGTGCTTTCGACGCCTACCTGATATTCGACGACTGATCAGCAAGGTATTGTAATAACTCACCCCTGTGCAAGACGAGACGACCCCATCCGTGACAGCCACTATTAGAACACGCATATACAAAACACATTGTAAATTTAATCGATGGAAAAAGGAAAATTTTAATATAAAAAATTTGATATTTTTCTTATTTCTGCTCAAAATATAGATTGCGGGTACAAGTTAGAACCGCCTCGGAGCTTCTAACGAGTACTCACAATCAATATTTTAGAGCAGAAATAAGAAAAAAAGGTTTACATGTACCCCTGTAAAACCCAGTTTTTCTATATAAAAGTGGGGTTCAAGTGGGTGAAAATTATATAAGCATGTTTGCGTGATGCATTCGTTTTCTGTTGGAATTCTTTCGATCTTCTTCAGCAATAATTCCAGTTATCATTTGATTGGTCGAAATAAAAGTTTAATACTTCGATAAATTTCATAAGCAAGAATCTCAGATATGTTTCACATAGCGACAGGTATAGTCCGACAAGGAATTCCTGGCAGTTACGTCATAATTAGTTTACTCGAATATTCATATGATATGGCCCTTACTTGAAACCGAGGACTAAGATTATTTACATACCGCCGAAGCATTGTGGATTTCGTGGTCGAGAGAGTAGAGGGGTTGTTCTAATAGACCAAGAAGTAGCTGGTTCGAAACTCACTTGTCGAATGATTTTTTTTTTTTTTGTCATTGTTTTTTTTTTTTTTTTTGACCTCGTAACACACACACACACACACACACACACACACACACACACACACACACACACACACACACACAGAGGAGAGAGAGGGAGAGAAAGTGAGAGAGAATTAAATCTCTTCTACAATAAGTTCTATCGGAACCCAAATTTTATGCTGACTTAGTAAACTCGTTCTTCGATATAAAAAATTGGGTACAACATAATGCTATACGACAGTCTGCATCCATGGTAGTTAACCCAATCACGGTTTACAACTTTGCTTCTCTCTTTAATTGCACGCCGGTGTGCAAGGCCTCAGATTCTATGACGGTTCCAGCGTAAAGGCTTACTAAGAATAAGAGAGAATTTAATTCTATGTAATGTTGGTTGGTGCCTGGTGCTCTAGCTGTGGTCGGACCAATCGGAGTCTTACTGTTGGTTTTCATTTGCTCCAGCATTTTAGTGGTTTCTTGCTGTCGTGTCCTCACCGTTGTGTAATCTCTGTGGTTGTTTGATTTTTGTGGTTTCGGAGTTAGGAGGCCTTCATGCGGACTGAACCAATTATTCGTCAAAAATGCAACGGAGGTAAGAGCGAGGATTGCAGCTGCGTAAAAATCGATTTAAGCGCCCCAGTGGAATTCGATTCACTGACCGTTCCAATGCGGTTCTTCTGTCGTTGTTTATTTTTTGTTATGGTTTGTCTTTGAGTGTGTGTTTCGCTTATATTATTTATATCTTATTTTGTTTTGAGTAGCCATTTGGCCATTTTGTTGGAAAGTAATTGTCCTTTTGGCTTTCCGCTATTGATTTCTCCATTAGAGTCTAGTTGTTTCATGTTTATGTTTCTTTCCCTTTGGTGTCACTGTTGGGAGCTGTCGGTCACTTCTGTGGATGCCTGATCAATGACTTAAGATAGTATGTGCATTAGTTTGTGTGTGTATGCTTTACGTTTTAAATGATAGAGAATCCGAGCTTAGGTGGAAGTGTATCTGTGCTAGTTTGTACGTGTACAACCCAGCTGTTTCTGGTAGAAATGGTACCTCAGTGATGAAATGTGTTTCGTTTATCTTTTGGTTTACAGTAGGGTGGTATCCAAGGCGGTAACGGAGTGAATATGCGTCCCATCAACCGATCGAGTGTCTCCCTTTTCATGACAAAGATCCCTGGAACAAATGGTACTGAAAAATGCTTTCTCACGGATTTGGCGATTTTCTTTGGCACAACAGAACAGGGCATAACAGTTCACTTAAAGGCTGAGTAGAAGTTGTGCGGGGAAGATGTTTAGGAGACAAAAACTGTGCTTAATCAGATTTTCACAACATGAACAACCAACCGCAACCGAATTGATTATAGCTCGGTCGGTGCATGTTACACTGGCAGGAGGCATGCCACTCAGACCCTTAGATGTAAGATAAACTTCATATAAGCATGAATTATTCTGTAAAAAACCTTGAAATAAAAATCAAAGCTTTCTTTGAATTGTAAAAAGGCTGTATTTCTAAAGTACCGATCTGTTTATGCTTTAAAACTGACTCTACGAAGCTGTAATCAAAATTCTTGATTTTTTGTTTTTTTTTTTTTTTTCAGAGTACCCATAAATACCGGCAAACCGATACGAGTAGCTCAGTGGTTAGTGCACTTGCCTCTGATGATATGGGTCCAGGTTTGATCCCCGGCAGCGGTGATAAAATTTGGGTGCAAGGAAATGCTCAGTTGGCAGCATTTGAAGGAATAATCCCTGGCAGCAGTGACAAATTTTTGGTGTTAGAACATGGTCCATTTGCTCCACAGTTGCAGAGATAAATGCCACAAAGTGCATCGTCCTTCGGATCATTAACTGGAGATCCCTTGTGCATGGAGAATAGCGATTACTGTGCAGGCTTTCATCCTGCAAATCTAGAATGTACACTTTCAAATAATGGTCAAATGTGACAGATCGCAGCAACAGTAGGGTAGGGTTTTGGTCGGGTGGGTTTCAGGAGGTCTCATAGCTGTAATAACATGGTTAACACCATGTAGACTTTTGAAACGTTTTAATTACTGTCGGTCAGTGTCCGATGCTCTATCTTTTGTCGGGCCCACCGGAGCCTAACTGTTGGTCTTCTTTTGCCCCAGTTTTCAGTTGTTTCATGACGTTGAGTCGGTCCTCATCGTTGTTTCATCTCTGTAATGATTTTTTATTTTTTATTTTATCGAAGATTGCACTGATGATAAAGAAATCCTTCATAATGGGGATTGTCTAAACAACGACAGAACAAAGCGCCAGGAAACATCACGTGACCAAGTCCGTGAAATGAATCCCCCCCCCCTACACCCAACATTATATAGAGAAAACTGGGGTTTACGGGGGTATAAATTATTTTTCTTATTTCTGCTCCAAGATATAGGTTGTGGGTACTCGTTAGAACCGCCTCAATGAGGCGGTTCTAACGTGTACCAACAACCTATGTTTGCAGTATAAATAAGAAAAATATCACAGATTTTCATCAGAAAAGTAGCCATTTTGAAGATGTGAAAAATGCACTATTTCGCACGGGTATGTTTTCGTAATGAAGTGGTCACTTAAACTCGATTAAAGCACCCCCAACCCACCCAGTAAATAACTTTTCATTGTTCGTTCCAATGCGGTTCTTGAGATCTTTCTGTAACATTTGGTGGGTATCAGAATTGGTAAGATAAATGAATAACTGCTATTTTGTGTGCCACGTTCCTATTGTATCTCTTGATCATTGATGCTTATGTAGAATAGTTTTAGTATAGCACTGACAAATACCCTGCCTTCAAGCCACTCTATACAAGCAATTTTCTACATTATCTAAGAAGGAAGTAAGCATCCCACCGAGTTTTATTCAGGTGTGGTTAGTGTTGCCATCACTTAGATACTCAGACAAATAATGTCCCTTATATGTCCAGTTTTCAGAATATTTCATCTTTCAAAATTGTCTTCATTCAGGTTTCAAAATTGTTTGAAAATTAAGGGCGAGGATACCGGCCGCATAAAATCGATTTAAGCCCCCCTGCCCCCAGTGAAATTTTTCCACTGACCGTTCCAAGGTGGCTCATCTTTTGCGTTTTTTTTTATGGTTTGTCTTTGAGAGTGTGTCCCGTTTATATTTTTGGAAAGCCAGTTATTTGGCCTTTTTGTGGGAAAGTAACTGTCCTCTTTGCTTTCCGCTTTTGATGTTTCCATTTGGGTCTAGTTATTTCATGTTTGTATTTCTGTACCTTTGGGGTCTCTGATGGGAGCTGTGGGTTAATTGTAACGATTCCTGATCATTGCCTTCACTTCTTTTTTAAAACAATATATAGCTAGCCTTCAGCTGCAATAAGTTGGTTAATTGCAATTTATGTGTCGCCTATTTCATATTAAAATAGCGTTTTGACCACATTTGTGAACTCCAGTTTAATTAAAGAGTTTACTGGGGCAGAATATGCTAGGGAGGAGATGTGCAGAACTTCCGCTATAAGCTCTGCATGTCTGATTGTTTCCTCGCAATGGTCAGTGAAGAAATAGCCCAAGTTGCTGTCCAGTAACAAGTGTATCATGTATACGTACTTTCTGATGAGTCTTGATTGGCCGAAAATAGTCTGGTCTAGATATCACTGATCAGACCCAAGTGGCAAAAACTATCTGGTCTGACCCAGAAAAACGTATACACTCCATATCTTTTCAGTTCTGTCGTGTATTCCTTGATTTCAAATGATAACCCTTTCACAGAACATAATTAACGTCACTACAGCTGGAATTGGAATGTGTGGCGGCCGAAAAAGGTTTCCCTGTCCTTCATTATAGTGTATTTTTGGTTATATTCTGTCACAAAGCAGCATACGGTAAATGTCGCTTGATTTTCATAAGCTGCCATGTTCTACTGTTTGCCATTTACTACAAAAATAGATTATTAAGTTGACAAACAAATACTATGAAGAAATTTTGTTTGTTTGTTTGATTTGAGGTTTAACGTCACCGTCAACACTCTATAGGTCATTTTGGAGACGTTGCTTCCAATTTTGTTGGACTTTTACCCGACATTAAGATAAAATGACATCTCAAGCCCTGCTGTCCAATGAAACAAGTAGGGTTTATAAGCGTGGGCGGTCAGACTCTCGCACCGCTTTGCCTGGGCAGGTTTAGATCCTCTAAGCGGTTTACCAGTACTCGTGTGCGGGTCGGTTTCAACTCTACGTGGAAGCATCATGCAGCCCACTTATTTCTTCAAGCCCCGATGGGCGGGGGCCGACGATGAAGAAATACTAC
Source organism: Lucinisca nassula (assembly GCA_963580285.1). NCBI lineage: Eukaryota > Metazoa > Mollusca > Bivalvia > Lucinida > Lucinidae > Lucinisca > Lucinisca nassula. The sequence continues at coordinate 92,202,834 of OY757015.1, forward strand.
ATTATACTTACCGCATTATACCTAATTGTGGCATATCGTTAAAGTTTTTCAAACGAAACTGCATTGTTTGAAACTTGCCGGTGTGGGTCGTAATTAGCGTGGTATGTGCACAAGTGCGCTAGCGGTAATGTTTGATGTCATATTTGCCTCTATGGACTCTCCACCACAATTTGATGCCAGCCTCGGTAGCTTAGTCGGATGCGCGTCAGCTTGTTATCAGGAGGTCGCAGTCTGCCGGCCCGGCAACTTTTTTTCTTGGAGATCGATTATCTTTTGTACGGTTGTTCTCTCTTTTCACTAGTCCAAATAGGCTTCTTGCGAAAGAACATACACTGGCAAACCACTTATGAACAAGCCTGCCCAGGAAAACTGTGTTAAGGTAAATTTACCGGCTACATATGCTTTAATTATTATTATTATTATTATTATTATTATTATTATTATTATTATTATTATACCATATTTATATAGTACTCTTTTCATATAGAATATAAGTTCAAAAGTGCTTTACATAACAAGCTGATTTAAAATATTAAAAATGTTAAAAAAAATAAAAAATCAATTATGGTTATAAAATATATCAATGTACACTTAAAATACAGACTACTTTAGAATGCTATCAGTATTCAATTAAAGCACTATAATAACTTTAAGACCCGACATGAAACAGTTAAAACACATTTATGAATGTTAGTTCATTGTCTTCAGGCAGATAGCCTTTGCACAGTTACTATCCATAAATATTCATGAACATGTCAGTTTTTAACCGTTTTTTTTTTTAATAAGGGAACACTGTCAAAGTTCCTGATTGACACTGGCAGATCATTCCAAAGTCTGGGAGCAACAGCCGAGAAGCTTCTTCCGCCATATTCCACAGTCTTAGTTCTTGGCACTACAAGCTGATTAGTGTCCTTGGATCTCAGATTTCTCGCAGGCCGGTAGATTTCCAACATGGCTCTACTATAAACCGGACTCTGGTCCTGTAATGCCTTATACGTAAGGACTAGGATTTTAAATTCCACTCTGTGGTTTACTGGCAACCAATGTAATTCCTTCAGTACCGGAGTTATATGTTCATACCGTGATGTACGGGTTATAATACGGGCTGCAGTGTTCTGAAGCGTTTGCAGCCTGCTGATCATGGTCTTGGGAACCCCGCTCAAAAGTGAATTACAGTAGTCCAGGCGAGATGTCACCAAAGAGTTCACTAGTGATTTTGCTGCGTCCGTGGTAAGATATTTTCTTGTATGTCCTAATTTGACGTAGTTGTGCGTATCCAGATCTACAGATAGTGTTGATGTGTTTGTCCATGTTCATTTTGGAGTCCAGAAACGCACCAAGATTTCTGACATATCCGGATGGCTTAATTAGTATTGACTAGGTCGTTTAACTACAATCCAAACGAAAACAAGGAAAGGTCGCCAGACCGACACATTTTCGTATTTTCTGAGTCATGTTAGAAACGAGGATTTTTCATAAATAATGATTAAAACGTTGATATCGGGGACAGATAATTCGCCGTCATGAACTGGATTTAGCTACCCGTCCCCTAACGACATACATTACACAAGAAACAAGAAATATTTTCCAATAGCAGCTGACTGCCAATTTAAAATGTTGGCGTATATGTAACAATAAGAAAATTGTCATGTCTCCTTAGATATTCATGTTGTCTTCATCTCTGTGGCAACAGTCTTTTTGGCAGAACATTTAAATTCACCACAGCTGGTGTTAAGTGAATGTTTGTCGGCCGTATGAAACACAAGAAATACAATTAACTCACAGCTCCCATCAGGGGGGAAAGAAACACAAATATGAAATTACTAGACCATAATGGAACATCAATAGCGGATAGCCAAATGGACAGTACCTTTGCCACAAAATAATCAACTGGCTATCCTAACCAAAAATATAAGCGGTACACACACTCAAAGACAAACCATAACAAAAATAAACCGCGACAGAAGAACCGCCTTGGAACGGTCAGCGAAACTAATTTCACTGGATGGGGGTGCTAAAATCGACTTTACAAGGCCGCAATCCTCGCCCCTTACTTCCGTCTCCTTTTCCGTCATCATAGTGCGGGTTATATTTTAGTCCTTTGGGATCATTGGTTCTAATGCCGAATTTTGAAAGTGACTGGGGTCACTGATGAGGCCTAATTGGCCGAAACTTGCCAGCAAAAAACACTTGTACGCTCCGCCGTTTGCAGTTGTAGTCACTGCTTCCTAAGAATTAACCTTTTCATACATAGCTTTCCAACAGCTGGCGTAAACCTTTTTGTACCAAAATGGAATCTTCCTCCTTATATATAGCAGGAGTCCATTTCAAAATGTAGGGGTGTCAGGTTGTGTTTACTTCAAAATTTATTTGGAAAATGACTAAACCTTTAGCAAACAGTGGAGGCCTTGGTCAGAGGCCGCATTCTGCGTCGTCTGATCTTGGCCTGCACTGTTTGCCAGTGTACCCGGTTTGGGGTTTCTTGCACAAAATGGGTTAAAGGAATGTGTGTGGCTGCCTAAAACGTCTCACTGCCCTTCATCATAATGTAGGCCATATCTTCTAGCCCTTTGGGATCATTGGCTCCATTGTATACTCACTGGAACTAGAAACTATACACTCATGTTTAAGTTGTGTGTGTGTGTGTGTGTGTGTGTGTGTGTGTGTGTGTGTGTGTGTGTGTGTGTGTGTGTGTGTGTGTGTGTGTGTGTGTGTGTTATCACGACGGTGTCTGGTTGTGACAGGGAGCTCAATGCTCACTTTTATAGTGCTGCCTCACTGAAGTATCATGTTCCAGACACATTACATGATACCACACCCAGTCACATTATCCTGACACTGGGTAGACCAGTCCTAGCTCTACCCCGTAAATCTGAGTGCCAAGCGAGGAGCAGCTAGTACCATTTTTAACGACTTTGGTATGTCGCGGCCCGGGATCGAACCCGTGACCTCCCGTTCCCCGGAGCGGACACTCTACCAACTGAGCTATCGGGGCCGGTATGTTTAAGTTGTCACTGGCGAAACAATTTAATGAAATTTGAATTCCAATAATATCATTTATCATTAGTAGCATGTCCTATTTATCGAATAAAATGTTTAATGATAGCTACGATTTAACGGGTAGAGCCACATGTTCAAAGCAAGGGTCCACATCTTGCTGTTCAAGTTTCCGTTGAGTCAAACATTTTGTGTCGCGAATGTGATTCCCATTTTTACCAGTTATTACGCATCATCTAACGTTGGGAATATTGTTTACAAAATGAAAATTTTCACAATGGTTGAAATGTTATCGATGTTTAAATATTGGACCAAACCACCGGAAGTGAGCGAAAAGGATGGCATTTCTGATTGTGGTGTTTGTTTTTATCAATATTTAAGACACAGCTGAAGATGCTTAAAGGACTGAAGGCACTTTTGGGTAGATTTTTGGCTTGAAACATTATTTTGAAAATTTCGCATAAAAAAGCAGTTTTTGATATTTCAATATAATATTTGTTTCTCGATTTTTTAGATGTTATGTGATTTTTGTATTCCGTGCTTTTCACTTGTTACCTATACGCAAGCATGTTGAAGTCAAAATTCGATTACAAACAGATTTTGTGAAAAATGCACTTTTTTACATTTTCCCAAAAAAACTTTTATTTTGAGCACCAGATTTTCTTTAATTTTTTACAGGATTAATTTCGATAGTTAGACAAATCCTTAATCAGTAACTGAATTATCCACTTGTTTTGTCAGGCGTGACGGTTTAAACGCGTATAGTTTCTATTTCCGGTCAGTATAGAATTTTGAAAGTACTTGATGGTAACTGATGAGGCCGCATTGACCGAAACGAGCTTGACTGGCCCAAACTAAACCTCGTGCACTCCTCGGTTTTCAGTTCTGTGATGCAGCCTTTGCATCCAAATGATTACCCTTTTGATAGAACATGAAAAAATAATACTCACCTATACAAATACATTGACAATTTTTGACCAAAAATTAGAAATTTTAAGTTGAAAAATTGTGATATTTTTCTTATTTCTGCTCAAAACATAGATTGCGGGAACTCGATAGAATCGCCTCGACAAGGCGGTTCTATCGAGTACCCACAATCTATGTTTTTGGGCAGAAATAAGAAAAGTAATGTATACCCCCTTAAACCCCAGTTTTACTATATAAAATGGGGTATGAGGGGGTCAAACTTATAAATGCGTGTTCTCGTAATGAGTGTCAAAATCTTACAAACTTAATTCATACACAGCGCTCCAGAAGGGACTGCAGTCAAATCCGATGTTTTATCCTGCAAATGGGCGACAATGGGATTTGCGCGCAATGGCTAATATTAGGAAGACGTGGCAGAAAATGAAACTTTGTTATTTGCATATATTTGAATAAAATAGTCCCTTAATCAGCCATAGCAGTGAGTGAGTGTTTGAGTTTTACGTCCCACCAACAGCTAAGGTCATAAGGAGACGGGACCCCGGTTTAAAGACTCATCCGAAAGTCTGGAGAAGCCCGGAATCGATCCTTCGATCCTTGGTTTACTAGGCTAGTAGCGTAACCACTACACCACGGAGGCTTCTATAGCAGCGAATTGCTGCGTAGTCAAACCATTGTTTTCGCAGTCACTGTAAGTAGTTATACTACGGAACTCGCAGACACTCAGTCAGTTGTTTTTCGACCTGGTCATATGATCTACTTGCCAAATAACATCGAAACCATGTTTAATTACACTACAATTAATGTCTAGGGCTGATATTGCACCCTATCTGGTCGGATGTTTGGTTCGCCTGTTCGCTTAACACTCGGTTTACTGGGTCCGCTAGTCGATCGGGTCGTTGATTGGATGTTTGGTTTGGAGTTCAACGGCCAAGTCACTACAATGAGGACATGTCGAGCCAGTATGTTTGCCTTAATATTTTTTTTCTTGGTAGCATCTGTCAGCTGCCCTTTTGGAATCAGTGGAAAAAAGATAATAACCGTAGCATTCGTTTTCACAGCCAGTTTCCCACAAAAATACGTTGTCGCAAAGGACAGGAAACGACAAGGCGATCTCCTGATCAACAGATAGAGGCGTGTCGGATAGATCCACCTGACCTTATTTCAAAGTGTGTGTGTGTGTGTGTGTGTGTGTGTGTGTGTGTGTGTGTGTGTGTGTGTGTGTGTGTGTGTGTGTGTGTGTCCTTGAATGTTCGTAACAGATACATACTTCAAACATGATAAGGCATTATCTTAAAATATCTAACAGTGTACGTCCAGCCCATCAATCAGCCTAGAGGGTTTCTGTCACCAGAGAAAACTGTTGCTTTTAAGAATTTCATCTCGACAGCAGCTGCCTTTTATCTACAGGAAATTGATGCATTAGCAACAATTAAACTATCATGCACACAGAATGTTTCTTTAAGTGATTAGGCCTTAAGGCAGAAATTACAGACACAGACAAATTAGTTTGCAAATTAACTGTTCACAGATGGTTTTAATTTGCCATAACATATCATAGACAATAATTATGTCAACAGACTTATTTCAAGCCTTTTCATTAATCAAAGACTCAAATGAAGCCCAGCCACAAATCACGGAAACACCTTTTGCCTCCAGTGCATCCCACTCTGCCCGCACTGAGAGTTGTATAATCCTATATTCGTTAAGATACGAGCTGCAGAATGTTATGTCAGATAGGAATGGATAGTTTGAAATTATGAATTGACCACTGAATCGACCACGAGTCAATTATATCATTGATATTTGACGGTCATTTTTGCTTCTTCAACGCTCATATTTATATTGACTTATTTAATGTTCAGTAATAATATTTATTAACAAGAACATACCGCCACACACGCGTTAACGTCAATGCTACCGTGGTGACTGCGTCTAAATTGTTCATCCAAGTCACCGAGACGCTTATTATAATTGCTGGTAAAACCAAGCCGCACACTTAGGCAAACGATTTACCGAGCATTCATAGGAGATTCTCGGCATACCCAGAAACGTATCCCTTCTGGGTATGATAAAATCGCACATCTATGTTAATACTGACATATAGTGAGACATAAGAAAAGTGGGTACCGCTCTCTTGTTTACATCATGATAACACACCCGTGTGATATATAGAGGATCTTACATGAGTGTTCATGTATTATTGAATTTATTAAACGAGTTGAGGAAAAGGGATAAAATGCGAGGCTTTGCCGAGCATTTTATCCCTTTTCCTCAACGAGTTTAATAAATTCAATAATACATGAGCACGAATGCAAGATTCTATTTATCATATGACATTTAAACCGCATTTTATTCACGATTGTTTACAAAAATGTCAATTTTCCGCCGTTAGTAAACGCGACGTCGTTAAGGACGTCGTACATGTAACGTTACGGGACGTATCTAGCTAATTTGCATATTTAATCCACTAGTGGATTATCGAAAATATTACATGACGTTATTACACTCTCAGACGCGACGTCATATGATAAAGTGCATTTCTTCATACCTAAAAAATGTCAGTTCTGATAGTTTTCTTATTTATACTCAAAACTTAGGTCGTGGGTGCTCGTTAGAACCGCCTCCCCACAACCTATGTCTAGGAACAGAAATAAGAGAAATTATGTATACCCTCGTAAACCCCAGTTTTCTCAAATTGGGGTTTAAGGGGGCGTTCATTTCACGGACTCGTTCACGTGATGACCTTTAGTATGCTGCACCGTTTACGACCCCAGCAGATGCAATAGCAACAGTTATTTATATGTGGTATACAATTCTCATATCCGCATATAGGCTGTGTACATATTAGATGAGAATAGTGAAGAGAATCCAAAATTCAGATATAACAACGTAAGTGCTGCTTTATGCAATCCTTCAGCCTTAGTTTGTGTGTAGACCTGCCTAAAGCTCATAGAGTATTAATATATGGACTATCTTTGACTATGTTTAATGTAACCTGGTGACGGGTGTGAGGATCAGCAACAAGTCCATGAATATTTTGTTAAACAGACAAAAGCGGGCATAAGTACGCCTTTGTTCTAACGTTCTTCATACGATCTTAGTTCTTGTTACATTGACCTATCTATCAAAACACACCAGTCTATACAAATACATTGTAAATTTTACCACCGAAACAACGAACATTTTGAGATGAACAATTGCCTTATTTCTGCTCAAAATATAGATTGCGGACACTCGTAAGAACTGCTTGATGAGGCTGTACTCACGAGTACCCACAATTTATATTTTTGAGCAAAAATAAGAAAAAGAATGTTTACCCTATAAAACCCAGTTTTACTATATAAAAGTGAGGTTCAATGGGTTCAGAGTTACGGAAGTAAGGTCGAGGATTGTGGCCACGTAAAATCGAGTTAAGCACCCCCCCCCCCCCCAGTGTTTTTCATTTCACTGACCGCTCCTATGTTGTTCTTCTGTCGCGTTTTTTTTTGTTATGGTTTGTCTTTGCGTACTTGTATTGCTTATATTATTTTGTTTTGGATAGCCAATTTGGCCATTTTGTGGGAAAGTAACTGTCCTTTTGGCTTTCCGCTATTGATGTATCCATTAGAGTCTGTTGTTTCATGTTTGTGTTTCTTTCCCTTTGGTGTCTCTGGCGGGAGCTCTGGATTATTTGTATCGATTCCTTATCATTGCCTTCATTTCAATTTTATATAGGCGTGTTTTCGTGATGTGTTAACTCTCAAGCGAGCGGCTCTACGCTGGAGTGGTTAGATCTGGTAGACCTTCTCTTTGGTGTACTGGTCCCAAGCCGGTGACGCATATTCCTGGTGTGGTCTGACCAGGGTGAATATGCCTTTTGCATGGAATCTTAGCGCCTTGGTTTTGTATTCATCCAGATAAATCCAAGTGTCCTATTTGCACTGCAAACTACGCTGTCCGTATGGGAATTCTATTAAAGTCCACTGGAGATATCAATCCCCGATACCTGGCACACATGGCAGTCTACAGGACCTGGCCATGCAGTGTATATGTAGCTTCCAGGGGTTTCCTAGAGCCAGTAACCTGTACCACTTGGCGTTTCGAGTGGTACAACTCCATGTCCCATCGGGAATCTTTTGAAGCAGATAACCTAAAATTAAGTGGCGCCCGGAAGGTTCTTCCAAAACAGCTTTTGAAAAGGATGGGCGACTGGGAGGATCACATGATCCAATATGGTGGACAGGAGCAAAACAGTTGCCAAATGCACTTACTTTTAATACCGTTACACAGAATCTTGACAAATTTAATTTAAATGCTCAAGGGGAGTCATCAAAAAAGTATATATCGGCATTTTCACGATTTTGAAATAAACTACCAGTTCTGATAATTAGATTAACCACTATAAACACTTTCGGCCTCAATTTCTTCGCAGAAAGGTTTTGCTAAAATAAATGCAATGTATCTTGTTTCATAGCTTTCATCTCTGTGGTTGTTTGATTTTTGTGTTCTCGGAGATGTTGCACTGGTGAGTTAGGAGGCCTTCATGCGGACTGAACACATTATTTATTTAAATCGATACGAAAGTCGAGGATTGGCTGTTGCGTAAAATCGATTTACTCTCCACCCCACACCCAGTGGAATTCGTTTCACACCCTTCTATGGCGGTTCTTCTGTCGCGGTTTATTTGTGTTATGGGTTGTCTTTGAGTGTGTGTATCGCTTGTATTGTTTTCTTTTGAATAATCAGTTGTCCATTTTTTAAAGTAACTGTTCTTTTGGCTTTCCGGTATTGTTTTTTTCGATTTGGGTCTAGATATTTCGTGTTTGTGTTTCATTCCCTTTGGTGTCTCTGATAGAAGCTACTGGTTAATTCTATCAATTCCAGATTATTGCCTTCACTTCTATTTTTCATTTCAGTATAGTTTGGTATATTGTAATGAGAAGTATTTATATTTTTTTTTTTATGTTGACCAAAAATGGATTTAAGAACATTGTTACAGTTTTCATTGCCCAAATCAAGTTGATTTATTGAAGGACTTCAGGATAACCCGAAAGACCCAGAACATTGCGAGTCAAGTCCGAGCCCCATCTCCCAGATCCAACGTTTGTTCAGGTCATTTTGGAGGGTGGATCTGTCGTCTTCACTCTTATTAGTCACATACGGAGCAACATTACACAAACACGCCTATACATTGTGACTTTAACCCGCAAAAATACGAAAATTTTAAGATGAAAAATTGTGACAGTTCTCTTATTTCTGCTCATAATAGGGATAATTAGAACACGTTAGAACCGTCTCATAGAGGTGGTTCTAACGCATACCCATAATCTACTAAGTGGCGGTTCTAACGAGTACCCATAATCTATATTTTAGAGCAGAAATAAAAAAATTAAGGTTTGCCCCTATAACCAAAATTTTACTGTATATAAGTGTGTGTATCACTTGTGTCTTTTAATTTTGGATGGCCATATTGCCATTTTGTGGGAAAGTAACTGTCCATATGGCCTTCCTTTGTTTAGGTTTCCATTATGGTCTGGTCGCTTAATGTTTGTATTTCTTTCCCTTTGGTGTCTTTTATGGATGGAGTAAGTTAATTGTATCAATTCCTGATCTTTGTTTTACTTCTACTTTGAAGGGATTCAGAAATATATAGGGCCGATTTCGTGATTAGTTCGCGCTGCTACCGAGGTTTGCCTTTATTAAGCTTCATATCAAGACATTGTTACCTGCCCTTGGTGTAGATACACATTATGGTCATGTGTTGGTGGAAACGGTATTGATGATGTGTCATCATAAGAAATTTGATTCAGGATTCATCGTGACCTCTGCAATTAGCTTGGAACCATTGCAGCCATCCTATATAAGGGCAATTATAATTTATCGACAAGACAAATACTTGATATGATAAGTGTCTAGACGTATGTTTACCTGTCCATTGTGTACGTGTATGTCTCTGTACGTGTGTACCGCCGAAAAAATAAGATGACAAAATGTGATATTTTCTTATTTCTGCTCAAAATAAAGATTGTGTGTACTCGTTAGAACCGCCTCATCGAGGAGGTTCTAACAATACCCATAATCTATATTTTAGAGCAGAAATAAGAAAAAATAAGGTTTACCCCTGTTAATCCAAGTTTTACTATGAAAAATGTAGAAGTAAAACAAAGATAAGGAATCAATACAATTTACTTACTCCATCCATCAAAGACACCAAAAGGAAAGAAACACAAACACTAAGCGACCAGACCATAATGGAAACCTAAACAAAGGAAGACCATAAGGACAGTTACTTTCCCACAAAATGGTCAATATGACCATCCAAAATAAAAAGACACAAGTGATACACACAGTAAGTAACAAACAACAACATAAATAAATCGCCACAGAAAAAACGCCTTGTAACGGTCAGTGGAATGATTTCCACTGGGGGCTTAAATCGATTTTACTTGGCCACAATCCTCGCCCTTACTTCCGTCGCGATTTAGACAAATAATTTGTTCAGTCCGCATGAAGGCCTCCTAACTCATCAGTGCAACATCTCCGTGAACACAAATAATCAAAGAACCACAGAGGTGAGACAACGGATAGGACTCGACAGCAAGAAACCACTGAAATGCTGGAGCAAAATAAAACCAACAGTTAGACTCCGATGGGGCCGACCAGAGACAGACCAGCAGGCACCAACCAACATTACCTTGAATTAGATCTCTCTAATTCTCAATAAGCCTTTACGTTGGAACCGTCATAGAATCCGAGAGGGAAGCAAAGTTGCCAACCGTGATTGGGTTAACTACCATGCATGCAGTCTGTCGTATAATAACCATGTTGTACCCAATCTTTTTATATCGAAGAATGATTTTACGAAATTGGGTGCTAAAGTCATTGCGGTTATATATTTTCCTGCATTTATATACTAAGTCACCGTAAAATTCGGGTTCCGATAGACCTTGTTGCAGAAGAGATTTAAGTCCAATATTGAATTTTGAAATTAAATCAGAACGACGTCTAAAGAATTTTGAAAAGGCTTTGCGTAGTTTATGGTACCGATAACCCTGATTAAGAAGTTTAGCCGTTAATAATTTATTACGAGTGTTGAAGTCAGTTACATGACAACACACTCTAGCAAATCGAATTAATTGCGAAATATTAACGCCATAGGATTGCGCACGAGGAACATCACCATCCAAAAATGGAAAATTTACAATCTCAAAATCAAAGTCATCGCGTTTATCATAAATTTTGCACGAAACAAACCCATCTTCAATAGATAGATGTCAATCCAACAAGAGTTGTCAGAAGACAACATAGCTCGCCTTTGGGGGCCTAAGATGGATGAGGGCAAGTTATCAAAAAAGAGCCACAGTGACCTTGACCTTCAGCCCCAGACCCTGAAAGTCAAACTCGCTCGAGATATCATCATACCCAACATTTGTGTAAAGTTATATTAAAATCCATTCATAAATGTAGGCACTAGAGCGATCACAAAGTTTTTCTAAAAATAGCCACAGTTACCTTGACCTTCAGCCCCGGAACCTGAAAGTCAAAGTCAATCGAGATATCATCATACCCAATATTTGTGTGAAATTATATAAAAATCCATCCATTAATAAAGGCGCAAGAGCGATGAAAAAGATTTTCTAAAAATAGCCACAGAGACCTTGACCTTCTGCCCCAGACCCTGAAAGTCGAACGAGCTCGAGATATCATCAAACCCAACGTTTGTGTAAGTTATATTAAAATCCATTTATAAATGTAGGCACTACCGCGATCACAAAGTTTTTTCGAAAAATAGCCACAGTGACCTTGACCTTCAGCCCCAGACCCTGAAAGTTGAACTTGCTAGAGATATAATCATACCCAACATTTGTGTGAAGTTATATTAAAATCCATCAATAAATTAAGGTGCAAGAGCGATGACAATGTTTTTCTAAAAATAGACACAGTGACCTTGACCCAGTGACCCTGAAAGTAGTGACCTTGACCTTAAGCCCCAGACCCTGAAAGTCAAAGTCACTCGAGATATCATTATGTCCCAAGTTATATTAAAATCCATCAATAAATGAAGGCGCTATAGTGATTACAATGTTTTTCTAAAAATAGCCAGTGACCTTGACCTTGAGCCCCAGACCCGCTATGTTTTTATAAAAAAAAAAAAAAAAAAACATGCCTCCCCCGGGATTTGAACTCACGCAGCTTGCAGGTAAACTTTAACACAGGATTTCAAGGGAGGTAATACAGAGGAAAATATTAACTTCTCAAAAAGACCAATTTAAGCCAAAAAACCTGTAAAATGAAGTAAAATGATAATGTTAAATATTGTTTTTTACCAATTGTGAACTATATATTCAAAATAAACTTGTAAAACATCACATATAAGAGCTTGCAGGTAAACTTTAACCAAATGCGGACGCCGACGCCGACGCTGACGACGGACGCCCGGGGGTATGGCAATAGCTCCCCCTTACTTTCGTAAGGCGAGCTAAAAACGGAGCCTCGGTATCAGAAGAATTTGCTTTATTTAACTGAAGTTCTCGGGGGTTTATCTGACTGATCAAACCATCGAAATAGGTATTATCAATATTTAATAAATCATCTAAATATCTAGAAGTGGAGCTAAAAGCTTCAATAATTTCAGATTGGTTATCAATGGAAAGCGACAACATGAAGTCTCTTTCATAACAATACGAGAATAGATCAGCCACAAGAGGTGCGCAATTCGTACCCATCGGAATGCCCACAATTTGTCTAAATAACTTAGTACCGAATCTAATATTAATATTGTCAAGTAGAAAGGTGAGGGCATCAGACACTTTCTGACATGACCAAAGTTCTTATGCTCTATAGAAGTAAAAAATGCATTTCTGACATTACATGCAAGATAGAGAGAATCTTCTCTGTGAAAAGCCCATTCAATTAAATCATTAAGCTTTTCTTTTATAAGATTTTGAGGAAGTGTAGTGTAAAGAGTGGAAAAATCGTAAGTAGACAGACTACAGCTGGTGTGTGGGAATGTGTGGCGGCGGTAAAACGTCTCCCTGCCCTACATCATAGTGTAGATTATATTTTCTTGTCCTTTGGGATCATTGATTCCATTGTGGAATTTTGAAAATATCTGAGGGTCACTGATGAGGCCTAATTGGCCGAAACTAGCTAGTCTGGCCCAGAAAACATGAACACTCCATATTTTTAGTTCTGTGGTGTATTCCTTGCTTCCAAAGGATAACCCTTTTATAGAACATATTAAAGCACGAAAATGTCTGGATTTCAATTTATTTCAAACCTCATTCGAATTTTTTATAGACCAAAACAGATTTCTTCCTGATCGTTCAAAGACTTTATCACAATATTTAATCAAGTGCGTTTTAAAGCAGTAAGACATGAAGTTAATAATTTAGAAAGTTCAGTGGTAGTGCAAGAGCTAGAATTTGCAATAAACCGTGCTTTGTAAGGTTTTTTATGAAGTTTTGGTAACAAGGATAGCGTAGGAAGCTTGTCTTGGCCTTCGGTAACACACATAGCAAACTTGATAATACCTATTTCGATGGTTTGATCAGTCTGATTTACCCCCCAGAACTTAAATTAAATAAAGCAAATTCTTCTGATACCGAGGCCCCGTTTTTGGATTTACATCTATGTATTGTAGATGGGTTTGTTTCGTGCAAAATTTATGATAAACGCGATGACTTTGATTTTGTGATTGTAAATTTTCCTTTTTTGGATGGTGATGTTCCTCGTGCGCCATTCTATGGCGTTTATATTTCGCAATTAATTCGATTTGCTAGAGTGTGTAGTCATGTAACTGACTTCAACACTCGTAATAAATTATTAACGGCTAAACTCCTTAATCAGGGTTATCGGTACCATAAACTACGCAAAGCATTTTCAAAATTTTATAGACGCCATTCTGATTTAATTTCAAAATTCAATATTGGACTTAAATCTCTTCTGCAACAAGGTCTATCGGAACCCGAATTTTACGGTGACTTAGTATATAAATGCAGGAAAATATATAACCGCAATGACTTCAGCACCCAATTTCGTAAAATCATTCTTCGATATAAAAAGATTGGGTACAACATGGATGTTATACGACAGACTGCATACATGGTAGTTAACCCAATCACGGTTGGCAACTTTGCTTCCCTCTTTAATTGCACGCCGGTGGGTCAGGCCTCATATTCTATGACGGCTCCAACGTAAAAGCTATTGAGAATTAGAGAGATCTAATTCTTGGTAATGTTGGTTGGTGCCTGATGCTCTGTCTCTGGTCGGGCCCATCGGAGTCTAACTGTTGGTTTTCTTTTGCTCCAGCATTTCAGTGGTTTCTTGCTGTCGAGTCCTCACCGTTGTCTCACCTCTGTGGTTCTTTGATTTTTTGTGTTCACGGAGATGTTGCACTGATGAGTTAGGAGGCCTTCATGCGGACTGAACAAACTATTTGTCTAAATCGCGACGGAAGTAAGGGCGAGGATTTTGGCCACGTAAAATCGATTTAAGCCCCCCAGTGGAAATCTTTCCACTGATCGTTCCAAGGCGGTTCTTCTATGGCGATTTATTTATGTTGTTGTTTGTTACTTACTGTGTGTATCACTTGTGTCTTTTAATTTTGGATGATCACATGGCCATTTTGTGGGAAAGTAACTGTCCTTATGGCCTTCCTTTGTTTAGGTTTCCATTATGGTCTGGTCGCTTAATGTTTGTATTTCTTTCCCTTTGGTGTCTTTCGTGGGTAGAGTAAGTTAATTGTATCGATTCCTGATCTTTGTTTTACTTCTACTTTGGTGGCTGAATGACAAATATGTTTATCTACTATAACTCTCTCTTCAGCTAAAGGCTTAAGTTCATAGGCCTTAGTACCACCTAGCTCCTGCTTAAGCGTGTTTGCATAGTGGAGCCGTCACACAACGACGACGTTGTTAGCGGCCTTGTCTGCAGGGGCCAAAACAAACTTCTTATGAAATTCTTGAAAACCTTGTTTAAGATAACGTAAAGAAGTCTTAGGCTTAGGAGGTAATAAGTTAGTATTTTGAGAATAGAAAGAAATGCGTTTATTCACTAGTTTTAAAATGCTAAGTTTCCAGTCCTTAAGGGCTTTATGCTCAACATACTCTCGCTTACACCATCGATTACCGAATTCATTCAAGGAAGCAGCGATTTCATCTCTACATTTACTGAAATCAATTTTAGAAGGAAACCGATATTACGGTCCTTTAGAAATTATATTCCTTATCCAAGAATCAGGAATAATTTTCAAATTGCCAGTAATTACCTGACCAGCAGCAGGATAGCAATATACTGAGTTTTTACAATCACATGAATCAGGAGTATTAGTATCAATATCAAGATCTGAAACAAGTTTATTGAAATTAAAAATGATAGATCTAACCGGTTTGTTACATTTAGAGCAAATTGTAGGTGTTTCAGTATTTTGAAAATAAGCAGAAATGGAAGAAAGCACGGAAGATACTAGGCAAATATATAAAATCCATACGCTTATTAATGAAGGATATTTTGAAGAAATGGCGTTTATGATTAATTTCAGAATCAATGTAAGGTCAGAGAGTATGCTGAGTATAGCCTCTTGTTAAGAAATCCGCATCATATAACTGATTAGAACTATCGTATAATTTATTCGCCTCGGTGTCCAGAAGACGCAAAACAGAAACGGGTAATGAACTTAAAAGATAAAGCATAGAGTGGCGTCCATGATTAATAATATAATTGACAGTCAC
Source organism: Lucinisca nassula (assembly GCA_963580285.1). Classification (NCBI taxonomy): domain Eukaryota; kingdom Metazoa; phylum Mollusca; class Bivalvia; order Lucinida; family Lucinidae; genus Lucinisca; species Lucinisca nassula. The sequence goes on from OY757015.1 coordinate 92,218,469, forward strand.
TTCAGTCTAGTATTGTTTCGTTAAAACGCACGTAATTTACGTTTAAAGTTAACATTTTTCCTGGTGCCGTGATATCTAGTTCTGCGTTTTCGACATTCCAGGAGCGAGAAAATATCAAAGTCCGGCATTCTGGAAATATTTCCCTCAGGATAAATGTTGTCATTAAATCCCAGTGGAAAAGGGGCCTGTAAAAATTTAATCCATTTCAGTTCAGCCTCGTGTCTTTTTATAATTTTGAATCTAGATGTAGAATTTGCATCGTAATAAAGTTTTTCCACTGGTTGTATAACAATGTTATTTACAGAATGACCTGTACGTCGAAAGTGACGGTACAAGAATGTGTCAGTTTTCTTAGGCGTACTCATTCTACGATAATGCTCGTTCAATCTAGTTTTAAGCATGCGGTAAGTTTGACCGACGTACTGCATACTACAGTTTGCAGCACGTCATGTAATTAGATAAATTAAATCTGTAGACTGTCATGTCAAATCAGACATATTAACTACAGAGAAGCGTCTACCGTTTACAGATGAAGTAACGGTAGACGCTGTGCTTAAATGCGAACAACATCTGCACCTCTTGGCATTGCACTTAGAAATACTAGGATACATTCCACTTCGTTTCCACGGATTAGTATATTTTCGAAGAATGGGCGATTTGAGAGGAGATAGTCTTATACGAAGACTACTCCCAAAAACATTGGTATTGCCTGCTCCATTGAGATTAACTGAAGTTACAGAAGACAAATTTAAGGGTCTAACCAATACCGAAGGCAACATAGTATTAAAGTTCTTAATAGAAAGGGGAATCCGTACAGAAGAAGCAGAGTGTAACCTAAGGGGTGATATTGATATTTTGAATGTATTTGTGATACTCATGTGGGTTAATAAGGTTATGATACCGTCAAAACTAAAGCGATCTTCATACCGGTCATTAAATAAAACAGCATATAAAATTACTGAAGATAATTCCTTCGAATAGAAGGAAGGTACAACAAAAGCCCACAAAACATCTTAGTCTACTTAAAGTCCAGGGGTTCAAGGGGGTCAAAGTTTTCGTGATGGTACATGTAAGTCACATATATCGGTTTTGTTGTCAACAGTTAAAGCAGTGTGCAGTGAAACCAATGGCGGATGGGTTATGCCACAGAGAGTTATCTTCAAAATCAGTTATTGTTGACCCGTATAATGAACATCCCTTTAAGAACCAATTTATTATTAAGGCAACTGTGATTTACAGCGGTATTCAGTACTTTTGCTCCAAGACACAGGTCGTGGGGTACTGGTTAAAATGAGGCGTTTTTTACGAGCACCCGCAGTCTATGATTGGAGTATACATAATTACAGCATTCCACTTTTTCAGCTCACCTGTCACGTAGTGACGAGGTAAGCTTTTGGGATCACTTTTTGTCCGTCGTGCGTGCGTGCGTCCGTATGTGCGTGTGGCAGTAAACTTTTTCTTGAAACGACATCTCCTCCTAAACCACAGATCGGATTTTGACCAAACTTTACAGGTGTCATATCCAGTCTATGACGTAACATAAATAACGTTGGTTGCTAAGTTACTGGACTTCATGTTCATATTATAGTTCTACCATTGCACATCTACGAGTAACTGATCGAGTTTTTGTTTTACAATACTAAGCGTAAGGGCTTAGACCCTTTCGCAAGACATTACATTGGCGACAGGGAAAAAGGAAAGGTGGAGAAGAAGAGATGAAAGATAAGCAGACGTTAAGAAGATAAATCGTCCTGGAGAAAAGAAGGATGAGATTAAAGCAAAGATCAGATAAGCACTGGGAAGTAGCAGAGAATACGCAGATAAGCTACGGCGCCCAGGCACTGGGATATATCAGAGTATACGCAGAAAATCTAGAGAATACGCAGATAAGCTACGGCGCCCAGGCACTGGGATATATCAGAGTATACGCAGATAAACTAGAGAATACGCAGATAAGCTACGACGCCCAGGCACTGGGAAGTAGCAGAGGACACGCAGATGTTAAAAAAAAAAAAAGATACAGATTATTGTTTGCAGCTACGGCGCCCAGACGATGGGAAGTAGCAGCGAGCATGCAGATGCTCACTGGTCTGATTATGACCACAGAAGTAACGAAGCTGAAGCAGCGAAGTTGCAGCAAAAGCTCTGATAAGAGGAAACTGAGCAGTCAGCGATAATTTTAGAGCTTAAACAGAGAAGCCAAAGCAGAGGACTTAAAGCAGTATAATTCTGATGATGTAGCATAGACATACTGAAAGCGAGGAGCAGTGAACTCTGGTTTAAAGAAGCTGGTGCAGACAGGTGATAAACCCTAAATTTGAAGCATTGGCAGATGCAGGGGAGAAAATAGAAATTCTTTTATGCAGATTTTAATTGAAGACGTAAATATATTGGTGGCCTTACGCATTAAAAGGCAAATATATATTAGCCTTGCGCAGATATCGGAGAATCTCAGAAATGACAGAAGGGATGTTTGTGTAAGATTGTCGAGGGACAAACAAGACAATAGAAGAATATTAAACAACTAACAAGACAGGGATTAATATAAAGTCATTAATTCTCAATTTATTAAATTTTGACGAGATAATCTCAAGGAGTTTTCGTAGCAGACAACAAACTCTTGAAAGAAAGGGAGAAATGTCATATCCCGTCTATGGCGTAACATAAATAACGTTGGTTGCTAATTTGCTGGACTTCATGTTCATATTATAGTTCTACCATTGCACATCTACGAGTAACTGATCGAGTTGTTTGTTTTACATTACTAAGCGTAAGGGCTAAGGCCCTTTCGCAAGACATTGCAACAGCAATGATCCTTAGGTGGTCCCCTTTCAAAGTTGTTCAAATGGTTCAACTCCATTGCACATCTAGGTCACAGGAGCGAAAAAAAATAGTTTTTTTCACCGCAAACTTAAAAAATCTTCTTCTCTTAAACCACAAGGCTCAGATCTTTGATATTTCGTATGAAGCTTCATCTAGTGGACCACTACCAAGATTGTTCAAATTATAGTGCTGGGGCGAAAAATGCCCCCGCCCGGGTTCCTTGGTTTTACATTGGATTATATAGGTAAAATCTTTAAAAATCTTCTTCTCTGAAACCGCAAGGCGCAGGTCTTTGATATTTGGTATGAAGCACCATCTAGTGGACCCCTACCAAGATTTTCAAATTATAGTGCTGGGGCCAAAACTGCCCCCGCTCCGGGGCCCTCTGGTTTTACATGGGCTTATATAGGGAAAACCTATAAAAACCTTCTTCTCTGAAACCGCAAGGCCCTGATCTTTGATATTTGGTATGAAGCTTCATCTAGTGGACCTCTACCAAGATTGTTCAAATTATAGTGCTGGGGTGAAAAATGCCCCCGCTCCAGGGCCCTTTGATTTAACATCGGCTTATATGGGGAAAATCTTTAAAAAAAATTTCTTCACTGAAACCGCAAGGCCCAGATCTTTGATATTTGGTATGAAACTTCATCTAGTGGACCCCTACCAAGATTGTTCTAATTATAGTGCTGGGGTCAAGAATGCCCCCGTCCCGGGGCCCTTTGGTTTTACATGGGTTTATATATGGAAAATCTTTAAAAATCATCTTCTCTGAAACCGCATGGCCCAGATCTGTGATATTTGGCATGAAGCTTCATCTAGTGGACTCATACCAAGATTGTTAAATATATAGTGCTGATGCCAAAAATGCACACGCTCCGGGGCCCTTTAGTTTTGTATAGGCTTATATAGGGAAACTATTAAAAAAAATCTTCTCTAAAGCCGCAAGGCCCAGGTCTTTGCTATTTGGTATGAAGCTTCATCTAGTGGACCCCTACCAAGATTGTTCAAATTATAGTGCTGGGGCCAAAAATGACCCTGCCCCGGGGCCCTTTGGTTTTACATAGGCTTATATAGGGAAAATCTTTAGAAAATCTTCTCTGAAACCGCCGGGCCCAGGTCTTTGATATTTGGTATGAAGCTTTATCTAATGGACCTCTACCAAGATTGTTCAAATTATAGCCTTTGGGCCAAAAATGTCCCTGCGCTGGGACCCACTAGTTTTAAATAGGCATATAAAGGAAAAAAAACCTTTAAAAATCTTCTTGTCCCAAACCAGAAGGCCCAGGTCATTGATATATGGTGTGAAGCTTCAACTAGTGAACCTCTGCTGAGATTGGTCAAAGTATAGCCCTGGCGCCAAAAATGCCCACGCGCCAGGGCCCGCTGGTTTTACATAGGCTTATATAGGGAAATCCTTTAAAAATCTTCTTTTCTGAGACCAGATCGCCCAGGTCTTTAATATTTGGTCTGAAGCCTTATCTAGTGGACCGCTACCAAGTTTATTCAAATTATAGCCCTTGGGCCAAGAATGCACTAGAGACACTGATACTCAGGTGAGCGATTCAGGGCCCTCTGGGCGTTCTTGTTTTACAAGAACAAAACACTCCTTTTCGGATATATTAAAAATATGCAGTATGTCACAATGATGCGTAATCGTTGTACCTGTAAATGCTACTTTATCACGAAATACATCCTGGAAATGATCTACCCCCTAAACCCCATTTGAAAAGGAGAAAATGGGGGTTTCGAGGTTATTATATTATTTTCGAAAGTTGATTTTTAAAATTAAGTTTCTATGGCAATACATTTCTACTTCCGGTACTGGACCGCGTTACACCACTGCAGCTGTTCGTTCGTAGCATAAAATAGTCCAACGGACCGCTTGAAAATTAACTTTTCAGGCATGGAGCGTCTTTAAAACTTTTCATTTTTTGAGACTTTATACGAATTGGCACAGAAAGACTAATCTGAAAAGAAAAACGATACTCTGGGAGTATTTTCCTTCGCGCTTACCGATGGTATTTATGTAACTGGTTTCATATTTTACTCTTTCATCCCTGAGTTTCTGTATAGGACTCTACTAGCTTCAAATATATTCTTATATAAAGGGATTTCTGATTAGTTCACTGACACATGATGACAAACAGTGTACATGTAGAATCTGGCGAGATGTGCTAGCTACGTGCCGTCTTATCAGGATTTGCAAGTGTGCATATTTACAGGGTATTTCTACCTCGTCGACTGCACCGGTCTACAGGGTTAAGCGGGTTAGATCGCTTATCCGTGATTATCAGTGACCAAATAAACAACCCTTTACTGACCGACATCGAAACAGTTGTTCACTTGCTTTCGAGAGCTCTTATTACAACACATGTGAATTACAACACATGTGTTGTAAGCTATGAGTTTTAAATCAAGTTTCGTACTTTAAGGAGGGTGGGGATTAATTCATTTTTCTTTAGATTTTTTTTTATTTGCTTGTAGTTTGTAGCTTGAAATCTCTGAATTCGTTTGCCGGTATAAAAATATAAGCATACCATGATTTTATCGAGCTTTTTAGCCTTATAGATGGGTACTGTTTTCGAAATTATCGAATGTTTCAATAATTACCCCAGTCATTGACAAATTGTCGATACCAGTTGTTTAAAACAATATTTCCTAGTTTGGTTTAAAAAAAAACACAACGCAGGATAATGTCATGTTTGCGAACCTAGCTGTGAAAGACAAACTCTTTCACTGGTTTTTGTCGAAACACCTATTTACAAATGACTTTTTCTGCATTTTTTGCTGTTTTGATATGCAATTTTCGCTATATTTGATTAAAGAATGCATTTTCTGTCATTAGATTTTTCTTATTTTCACATATATTGTGTAATAATATTAGATGCACGAAATAGGCGTGACATGTGACCATGTCACCAGGCATCTGGAAGAAGTAATGCAGAAAAAGTTACCCCACCCCCAATAAAAATGGCTATAAAAGCATTAAGATACTGTTTAAATGACAAGAACAAGGATTATACCATTATTATTGCACCTACATTGGCTTCCTCAATGTGATATGTATCAAAGTATTTCATTTTAAATGAAACATAATTTCATTTATAAGTTTTATGGTGTGAAAAATTGATTTTTCTGGCAAAAAATCCATGTTATCATTTTGCCATATTGTCGATTTGTTCATGTTTAAAAGATATGAAGCCATTAACATTGTCGCAGACGTTTAAACAATGTCCGATATATGTTATTAATTTACCTTGGAAACATTATAATTGTACATTTTTATCTTTCTTTTTTGCCAATTTATTACCCCACCCCCTAATGAAATGGGTTGAAATTTATAAAAAATATCATATGCTGATGCAAAAGAATATACAAATTTCCTTTTTCCCGTTTCAGTTCCTGCCAACGTTATAGGGAAAGTAGAAAACATACTAGTTAATTTTTCTCTATAATTTTTAAAAGTGTTTTTTTTTTTTTTTTTTTCATGCCATATTGTCCGGATACGCTATTTAATTATCTATTGCCTGTTTATGCAAACTGTGAAAGGGAGGTGCGATAAGTTATCCATTTACTTTCCGATGAAGGCAATGATCAGGAATCGATACAATTACCCAACACCTCCGAGCAGACACACCAAAGGGAAAGAACCACGAACATGAAATAACTAGACCGTAATGGAAACATCACTAGCTGAAAGCCAAAACGGCAGTTACATTCCCACATTGTGGCTTTGGTGGACCTTGATAAGGCATTTGGTTGAGTGTCTCGGAAAGAGAAAATTTGAAGTAGAGGAGTGGAATATTCGACTGGTCGATTGGATGTCTGCTAATGCGCGGAGACGTGTCCTTGTTTGTGTCGGTTACATTGAAGAATTTGAAATGAATGTCGGTGTTCCTCAAGACGCTTTTCTCAGTCAAATACATTCCATTATTGTGCTTTACGTCTTGTCATGCTAGTTCCGCTCTGGAGGCCTTTGTAATTATAGTTGAATCACTCAAACAAAGTATCTGGATACTCTTAATTTTGTTCGTTTCGTTTCAGATCTAGGTGGAAAAATCATGCACAATCTTTTTCTTCAATCCCAGATCGGCGGGGGTGGCTTTCATATACTGTACAGACTAACACTGAGAAGTATTTGGGATGACGAAGCACATTGATGCAATTCTCCCTCCTCGATTCCACATTTCGAGCCTCGATTTTGATTCTCTCTCTCTCTCTAACGCCATGCGTACGGACCTGTTGAGTCTAAGATCCTAAATGTGGGTGGCTATTTGTTCAATGAGGTGGGTTAACAGAAATTGAACTGAGACTGCGGCTGATTATTAACAGAGTAATATGCGATGCCAGGCATTACAGTTGTGTCTGCTCTAATTCATACCAATAACTAGGTGGATAAATATGGCAGTGTTTTTTCTTTTCTATCTATCTATCTATCTATCTATTGATACTGCGTTAGCCCCCGCCCATCGGGGCTTGAAGAAATAGATGGGTTGTATGATGCTTCCACGCAGAGCTAAAACCGACCCGCACACGAGTACTGGTAAACGGCTTAGGGGATCTAAGCCTGCCCAGCAATGCACGTCGGAACGTCCATGCTTATAAACCCTATTGGGCGACAGGGCTTGAGATGTCACTTCATCTCAATGTCGGGTAAAAGTCCCACAGAATTGGAAGCAACGTCACCAAAATGACCTTTACAGTTTTGACGGGGACGTTCAACTTCAAATCAAACAAAACTGATACTACGTAGGTCACATTTGACCATTACCGCAGGTGTACATGGGTGAATATTTAACTGAGGGACTTTATTGTCCGGAGTGAATTGCAGCAATGTTGAGAAACAACAATATGAGAATAAAGTATATTTGAGCATAAATCATCTTTTTCTGCCTGTTCTAATGTTCTTTTTCAGCATGATTGTATTTATAAAAATAAAACGGATTTCATTTTTTTTTTTTTATTGACTCAATGTAACGGTAAATTGTCCGAATCTTGAAACGGCGATTTTCATATTTTGTTTTGTGCCCACTACCATAGAAACTAGAAAAAAAATATTGCGCCAGGGTATCAAACCGAATGTGCAGTTTGCAGTTAACCATTTTTCACGAAACAATAATTTAAAATATACACTTAAAAACGATTTGATAGAGTTGTCCCTAGAACTGATGTCCGTACCGTTACATTGCGATTTGCATCGTTTATTATCAAAAAGACTTGAAGTAAGTACATTATCCCGCATGACAAATTTTTATGACGTCATTTTGGATGCTGATGGCGGAAAAGTTATTGAAAAGTAGTGCTATCGAGAAACATCGTTTCTGTAAGTATGCAACCCTAGATGTTACTTTTATTGAATGCCTGTACCGTATAATTTATTTCAATTTTATGAAACACGATAACCATAAAATTGTGCTTGGTTTAATAAAATAAGCTTGTAATCTTGGATAAACAGTCCTTGGACAGAGGGGGACAGTCTCGAAAACAGGTAATTTCAATGATTTCAACAGATCGATGTCCGTACCGTTCATATTATTAAGAAACGGTTCAGACAGCAGCGTAACGGTGCGGACATTTCTGAGGCAATACTTTTTACTTATGCGTCAAATTATGCCTTTTAATACTTTTGAGAAAATAAACGAATAGACGAACATATTCACGATATTTGCATTATTAAATCACGCAAAATCACGCTCTCGTTTCCTAGCGAGATTTCAAGTTCAGTGGAGGGGGGGGGGAGTCACGTGATCATCTAATATGGTCGCCAACATTGCTTCCTAGTTAAACAAGTTAAAACCGTTGTAATTATTTACGTTTTTCTTGAAGTTTTGCCGACCAAATAAGATAATATTGAAGTGATCCCTCCGAATATTGTTTTATTCCTATTTGCTTGATGTTATTTAAATGAAATATTGATTTTCTAACGATAAGACAGCAGTTGAAATTGGTGAGCTGTTTGGCACTTATTTCGCAACAACAACGAGTGATTGATAATGTGGTCGTGTAAACAATGCATTCCGTAATTGTGATTGCCATGGAGATGATCGTGTATTCACTAATGATCTTTTGACGTGACTTTTTAACTTTCTATCGGTCTATAACGGGAAAATTATGGACCAGAATGACTTCTGTTGTGCTCCAGGTTGTAGCCATGAACGCTCAAAGGGGGCAGTTTGCTCATTCTACAGGTTTCCAGAAAAGCCGGAATGGTATAGAAAGGCATGGCTTTCAAAAGTATCACGGGAAATAAAGGTTGAGAGGAATGGAAAGAGTAACAAAGCCATGGAACCTGGCAAAAACACCAGACTTTGTGGCGGCCGTAAAACGTCTCCCCGTACATCAACCATAGTGCAGTTTATATTTTACTTTTGGTCCTTTGAGATCAGCGTGAATATTCTGAGAAATCAGAAATAAATTATTGGTTTAGACTCATATTCTAGACAGGTTTTTAATCATTTGGACCCCATTTTGATTTATACCAGTCTTTGTATCGACTGCCTGTTCGAAATTCGTAAAAAAATGCAGTATGTTTCCTCTGGCTTTCTTTGTCGGATCATTACAGGGTCACTGATGAGGCTTTATTAGCCGAAACTACGTAGTATGACCCATCTTCTTTCTTATGAATGTTTTCATTGCTCTTAAAGGAACTCATGTTTGATTTTTATTTGTAGTTGTCGGGGTTCAAGATACCGACATTCTTCGCACACAGGCGTACAAAATAAACTGCAGCTAAACCAGCAAGAACTCTTCGGGTCAGGGAATTCCCATCAATAAATAATAAAAAGGACATGCGAAATGGCAACTACAAATATGTTCTATAAAAGGGTTATCCTTTGGAAGCAAAGAATACACCACAGATCTGAAAGTATGGAGTGTATATGTTCTCTGGGCCAGACTAGCCAGTTTCGGCCAATTAGACCTCATCAGTGACCCTCAGATATTTTCAAAACTCCACAATGGAATCAATGATCCCAAAGGACAAGAAAATATAATCTACACTATGATGTAGTGCTGGGAGACGTTTTACCGCCGCCGAACATTCCCACACACCAGCTGTAGTGTTTTTGCCAGGTTTCCATGGCTTTGTTACAGTCTTCAATTGCTATATGTTGGACAAGTCCATTTGTTATATAAGGGGTGTCAGGTCTATTTTTTCATTCTTATTCCATTTTTGACAGAAAACTCTATTCGCAAATTCTGCGGCGTCTGATCTGGGCCTGCTTTATTTGCCAAGGTACTCCTTTAGGAATTTCCTGCATACAATGGGTTAATCAGAGGTGGACAAAAACTGGCACGCCTGGTGATATACCACTGGACCTTCTGTTGCAGAACTTGGCGTCTTACATCTTGCGTCAGAGACGCTCAAACCACAGCGGTGAGAGACTAATGTTTGAAGCTATGATTACCTCTCCACCAAACAAATTGCAATACTGATCTTTCTTATGAGACTTCTTTCCTCCAGTCTTCTTGTCCACTGCCTTGAGAGCTGCAGAAGCATCTTTCATGGTCGCTGGTGCAGCGGGCTCTTCTGCCTTTGCCTTCTTTCCTCCAGCCTTCGCTCCGCCAGCAGCTTTACGCTGTGGTGCCAGCAGCTTTACGCTGTGGTGGCATCTGAAACGAAGCAAGGTTAAATACAATTATCTATCTATCTGTCTATCTATCTATCTATCTATCTATCTATCTATCTATCTAATCTATCTATCTATCTATCTATCTATCTATCTATCTATCTATCTATCTATCTATCAAGGTTGTTAGTTTCGAATTTGAACAAGTGGATCCTGATATGCAGATGGGATAGCTCAATATGAGCAGTCTAATTATGATCAACATTGTTTTCTAACCCCAACATGACTTTGGTCTGATAAACCTACTCGACATGATCAGTCTAACATAGCAACAGATAAGGTAAGTATTTTGTGTAAGAAAAATATCCCCCACTTTTTTGCAAGATCAGTAATCATTCACACCTTCCTTACCCTAGTGATCAAGTGTAGAGTATGTTTCATTGAAGTTGAATCACAAACATAGAAGTTACTACTTTAAGCAAAAAGCATCTTAACCCTATCTTGCTGAATAAGTATTCATTTAAGCCACACACATTTCTGTCTGTCAACCAATCAAATTACTTGATGTCCATTTATGTCTATCAACCAATCAAATTACTTGATGTAATTTATTGCTACACATTCATAAACTGAATGCCAAACAGCGTAGATCCTGATCAGATGGCTTCTTCAAAAGCGATCTGATCTGGATCTACACTGTTTGGAAAAATAGGGGTTGTCGTGAACAGCAAGATAAGGGTTAATTTTACAGTCACCTAAATGAGGGAAGCATGGGCTATAATTATCATTCAGAGCATTATGCATAAAATGGCAATCAGAGGGAGGTTGCCACTTGTCTCTGGAAGGCTCCCAGCATTATCCAGCTCTCAGGAAGTAACTATACTGACATAATGCAATGGAAGAATCCACTGGTATACAATTTCAATTATTACAATGGGTTAGTTTGTTGACTGTACAACTGATTTATCATATAACCTTAATCTGCTTTAATCTTCTTTCTGTTCATCAAATAAGGTGCATCAACTATGTTTCAGTGCAATGGTATGTAAGAGCTTGGTACTCAGTAGTTAGTGCACTTGCCTCTGATTGATGCTAATTTTCTAAAGCCCCCCCCCCCCATCCTCCTCCCCCGGTTCAATTCTCGGCAATAGTAATAAAATTGCGGTGTCCGACCATGCTCCACTGGCATCATTTGCAACGATGAATATGATGCCCATATGGCATCATTTGCAGGGATGAATGCCACAAAGTGCACTGTCCTTTGGATAAGGAAATTTTACTGAAGGCCCTCTATGCAGATTAAAGATTCCTACCATACTTACATGATTGACGTCTAGGCTTTTCATCCTGCAAATCTGGAGGGTATGTATTGTACACCTGCAAGTAATGGTCAAATATGACCAATTGCAGTATTAGCAGACAGATAAATGGAAGTCTGCAACACTTTTCAGGCAAACAATTGCCTGATAAAATGTCAGAAAAGACGTACTCCATGTCATTTAATAGTTTGATAAAAAACACAAAGGTTCAAAGAATTGTGTTTAATTATAGGATGAATGTTTGAAGATCACATTGACACTAAACCAAGCATATTTTGCCAACCAACAAGGAAGGTAATCTGCAAGGGGAGGATAATTAATATGCGCCAAGCACCATCATGAATCAAAGCATTAGACTGATCTATTCCTTTAATTTTAGCATATGGAACTTTGAAAGCCCAGCTAGCTCTACCAAAAGTGTACTGTCAGCACCACCATGTCCATAAGATCAATTTCAGTGTACGAGATGAAAGCATTCTGTGCTTGTTTGTGTTGAGAATTTACATCACAGCCAACACTAGTTAGGTTATTTTAGGGGTGTTGTTCCGATTTTGTGGGACTTTTACATGATACGGAGATGAACCTATCGCTCCAAGAAACCACAAGATTTGAGGGAGACACCGCCCCTTTCTGGTCAAGCTTTGACCTTCCAAGTGGTTTATCAGTTTATTAGTTGGTTTCAGCTCTATCTATCTTATCTATCTATCTATCTATCTATCTATCTATCTATCTATCTATCTATCTATCTATCTATCTATCTATCTTCATATACTGAGTCGGTCATACTTGGCCATTTTCTCAGTTGGGTGGTGCGCTAAATTTAGAATTTAGCAAAAAAACAAAAACAACAAAAAAAAAAAAAACAAACACTCGATGAGTTCTCTGCTTTCAGAGGTGTACTAAACGCACACCTCTGGGTCCCAATCTACACCATGCGGGCTTTGAACTCCTCTGCAGTCTTGACATTTACCACAGAGGAGGGAAGACTATTCCACTGAGGAATAGGTCTAGGGAAGGAAGAATTCTTCAGGGCATCACTATAGGCCTGGTACCTACGATATTGACTGTTGTTTAATTTTGATTAAGGCTGACACGATTAATCCTATAAATCAATCAATCGATCGATACATTCCACAAAAATGATTATCATTTCTTATATGCTTTTAATTGATTGCTCGAAATACTGACCGGAAATAGAAACTATACACTTTTAAATTGTCTTGCCTGACAAAACAAGTGGATAATTCAGTTAAAAATTACTGATTAAGGATTTGACTAACTATAGACATGAATCCTGTAACATTTAAAGAAAATCTGGTGTTCAAAATAAAAGTTTTTGGGGAAAATGTAAAAAAGTGCATTTTTCAAAAAATCTGTTTGCAATCAAATTTTGACTTCAACATTTATGCGTATAGTTAAAAAGTGAAAAGCAAGGAATAAAAAAATAACATAACATCTAAAAATTATCGAGAAACAAACATTTTATTGAAATCTCAAAAACTGCTTTTTTCAGCGAAATTTTCAAAATAATGTTTCAAGCCAAAAATCGACCCAAGAGTGCCTATAATTGTTTCAGCATTTTTAGCTGTGTCTTAAATAGTGATAAAAACAAAAAACGCAATCAGAAATGCCATATTTTTGGCTAACTTCCGGTGGTTTGGTTCAATATTTAAAGGTCGATAACATGTCGATAACATCTCAACCATTGTGAAAATTTTAATTTTGTAAACAATATTCCCAACGTTAGATGATACGCAATAACAGGTCATCACGTGAACAAGTCCGTGAAATGAAGACCCCCCTAAACCCCACCTTATATGGAGAAAATTGGGGTATAAGGGGGTAAACATTATTTTTCTTATTTCTGTTCCAAGACATACGTTGTGGGTAGTCGTTAGAACCGCTTCATTGAGGCGGTTCTAACGAGCACCCACAACCTATGTTTTGAGCCTTTATAAGAAAAATATCTCGGATTTTCACCAGGTAAGTAGCCATTTTGGTGGTGTGAAAATGCACTATGTCGCACGGTTGTGTTATCGTAATGAAAAATGGGATTCCCATTCAAACACAAAATGTTGGACCCAATGGAAACTTGAACAGCAAGATTTGAACCCTTACTTTGAACCTGAGGCTTTACTCGATAAATCGTAGCTATCATTAAACATCCATCAACCATACATGTCACTGATGATAATTTATATAATTGTAATTCAAATTTCATTAAAATGTTTTGCCAGTGACAGCTTAAAAATGAGTGTAAAGTTTCTATTTCCGGTGAGTATAGGTACAATTTACCACCGAAAGTTATGTCTAAAATAGCTGGATGAGTGGCAAACAGTGCAGACCCTGATGAGACGCGGCATTTAGCGGCGTCTCATCTGGGACTACACTGTTTGCTCAGACCTGTCTGTTCAAATATACCGGTACACATGGTAAAATGCAACATATGGTAAGAGTCATGCTCAGATAGAAAGCCAGACAGGTAAAGTTAAGACAAAAACCTTAGCGATTACTAATCGATTATCGGTCGCAATAACAGGACTGATAATCGATTATCTTTTCAGCTCCGATTAGCCAGCCCTCACTTTGATGCCCTTGTTTGAGTTGAAGTTCTCACAGGGGTCAAGTATTTGTATTTATTAAGAGACACTGTGTCAGAGTGTATCTTATAAAAGAAGGTTAAAGAGGACTGCTTGCGACGGGCCTCCAATGATGGCCACTCCAGCTCATCGAGCATTTCACCAACACTACTTCTGTTCCGCCATCGCCTTCAGGTCCATCGGGCAGCCGTCCTCTGAACCTTCTCAACCTGTTTAACCTGAGTTTTAAGATCGGGATGCCAAACAGGTGATGCATACTCTAGTTGAGGTCTAACCAAGGTTTTGTATGCAACATCCTTTGTCTGCCTAGGAGCAAAAGCCAAATTGCGTCTAAGAAACCCTAATGTCCTAGTTGCCATAGATTTGATCTCAGAAATATGTTGACCCTCATCAAGATTACAGTGTATCAGTGATGGTGATACCAAGATATTTTGTGGATTGGATGTGTTCCAATGTATGCTGATGTAGTGAGTAGTTAAATTTAATCTGCTTGTCTGGAGGGTGCCGTGACACCCTCATTGAATGACATTTGGCCACATTAAACTTCATTTGCCAGTCGGCCTCCAAACGTGCTAGGCTATCCAGGTAATCTTGTAAGATAAGGCAGTCAGAAGAAGTATATATATTCCTATATCGATACAAAACACAATCATGTGCAAACAAACGAACAGATGACCCGATATTATCAGGAAGATTATCAAGAAAAGGACCGGTCCAAGTACCGGTCGGAAAATAGCTCATGCAGCTAATGTTATTTGTTATATTCATATCCGACGTTAAATAAAGTTTCTTGTATCTTGTACCGAACCTTGTGGGACACCAGACAAAACAGGGACTGGATCTGACGCTTGGCCGTCAAGTACAGCTTGTTTGCGTCCAGAGAGCCATGAGCTAACCCACTTAGCTCTGCGCAGGACCACTTCAGCCCATTCAATTTCTTTCTATCTATCTATCTATCTATCTATCTATCTATCTATCTATCTATCTATCTATCTATCTATCTATCTATCTATCTATCTTCTTATACTGAGTCGGACATACCTGGCCATTACCTCAGTTGATTGGGTGGCTAAATTTAGAATATAGCAGAAAAAAAACAAACAAACAAAAAAAAAACAAGAGGCTCAATGAGCCTAACCGCTCATCTGAGGAACATTTTAGTTAGCTGTTTGACTCATGAACTTTGAGCATAATGTTTTTGGAAGTTCTTCCTAATGGAACACGGCATTGTCAATTTGGTAGGATTAATGAAGGGGGCCACTTGACATTGCTACATGCTTAATATGTAAGCTCTGGGCCTAGCGGTTTCAGAGAAGAAGATTTTTGAAGTTGTTTTTTTTTCATAATAAGTCTATGGGGGCTAAAGGGCCCCGGGTCGTGGCCAGTTTAGATCCCAGGGGCATGATTGGCACAATTTATGTAGGGGACCACTTGACATTGTTACATGCTTAATATGTAAGCTCTGGGCCTAGTGGTTTCAGAGAAGAAAATTTTTTTAAGTTTGTCCCATTGTAAGTCTATGGGAGCTATATGTTGCCATGGCAACACCAGTTTCAATCTGAATTACCCCAAAACATACTGCATCTTCTCCCTCACTCGGATAATGCTTCTCATGAATTTTTAATCATGATTGGCCAAGTGGCTTTAAATATATACTTATTTGAAAATGTGAACGGACGCCGGACTATTGGCATACCAATACCTCATATGAGCCTTCGGCTCAAGTGAGCTAATAATACTAGCGGTTTCACAGAAGAAAATTTTTAAGCTTTTTTTTCCATCATAAGTCTATGGGGGCTAAGGAGCCCAAGGGCGTGGCCAGTTTAGATCCCAGGGGCATGATTGGCACAATTTATCAAGGGGACCACTTGACATTGCTACATGCTTAATATGTAAGCTCTGGGCCTAGTGGTTTCAGAGAAGAAGATTTTTTATCCTTTTTTTTCATTATAAGTCTATGGAGGCTAAGGGGCCCCGGGGCGTGTCCAGTTTAGACCCCAGGGGCATGATTGGCACAATTTATGTCGAGGACCACTTGACATTGCTACATGCTTAGTATGTAAGCTCTGTGCCTAGCGGTTTCAGAGAAGAAGATTTTTTAAGCTTTTATTTCCATTATAAGTCTATGAGGGTTAAGGGACCCCGGGGCGTGGCCAGTTTAGACCCCAGAAGCATGATTGGCACAATTAATGTAGAGGACCACTTGACATTGCTACATGCTTAAAATGTAAGCTCTGTGCCTAGCGGTTTCAGAGAAGAAGATTTTTTTAAGCTTTTTTTTCATTATAAGTCTATGGGGGCTAAGGGCCCCTAGGACGTGGCCAGTTTAGATCCCAGGGGCATGATTGGCACAATTTATGTAGGGGACCACTTGACATTGCTACATGCTTCATATGTAAGCCCTGGGCCTAGTGGTTTCAGAGAAGAAGATTTTTTAAGCTTTTTTTTTCATTATAAGTCTATGGGGGCTAAGGGGCCCCGGGGCGTGGCCAGTTTAGACCCCAGGGGCATGATTGGCACAATTTATGTAGAGGGCCACTTGACATTGCTACATGCTTAATATGTAAGCTCTATGCCTAGCGGTTTCAGAGAATAAGATTTTTTAAGCTTTTATTTCCATTATAAGTCTATGGGGGTTAAGGGACCCCGGGGCGTGGCCAGTTTAGACCCCAGGGGCATGATTGGCACAATTTATGTAGGGGACCACTTGACATTGCTACATGCTTCATATGTAAGCTCACGGCCTAGTGGTTTCAGAGAAGAAGATTTTTTTAGCTTTTTTCCATTATAAGTCTCTGGGGGCTAAGGGGCCCCGGGGCGTGGCCAGTTTAGACCCCAGGGGCATTATTGGCACAATTTATGTAGAGGACCACTTGAAATTGCTACATGCTTAATATGTAAGTTCTGTGCCTAGCGGTTTCAGAGAAGAAAATTTTTTAAGCTTTTAGTTCTATAGGGGGGCTAAGGGACCCCGGGGCGTGGCCAGTTTAGACCCCAGGGGCATTATTGGCACAATTTATGTAGGGGACCACTTGACATTGCTACATGCTTCATATGTAAGCTCTGGGCCTATTGGTTTCAGAGAAGAAGATTTTTTAAGTTTTTCCCATTGTAAGTCTATGGGAGCTATATGTTGCCATAGCAAGAAGAGTTTCCATCTGATCTGCCCAAAAACATAATGCATCTTTTCCCCCAACCTGATAATGTTTCTTATGAACTTTAATGACGATTGGCCAACTGGCTATAAAGATATACTTAGTTGAAAATGTGAACGGACGACGGACGACGGATCATTGGCATACTAATACCTCACATGAGCCTTCGGCTCAGGTGAGCTAATAATGCCATCCTCTCAATAAATGTTAAATGACTACGAGCCAGTACATAATTCTACACAAATATGCCCTATAAAAGGCTTATCCTTTGGAAGCAAGGAATACACCACAGAACAGAAACATATGAAGTGTACATGTTTTCTGGACCAGTCTAGCTAGTTTCGGCCAATTTGGCCTCATCAGTGACCCTAAAAATATTTTCAAAAATCCACAATGAAACCTATGGTTCCAAAGGACAAGAAACTATAAACTATAAACTACACTATTGTGAAGGACAGGGAGACGTTTTACGGCCGCCACACACTCCCACACACCAGTTTGTTTGTTTGGTTTGATGTTTAACGTCCCCGTCAACACTAGGGAGGTTATTGTGGAGACGTTGCTTCCAATTTTGTGGGACTTTTAACCGACATTGAGATGAAATGACATCTCAAGCCCTGTCGCCCAATGAAACCAATAAGGTTATAAGCATGGACAGTCCGACCCAACCGCAATGCCTGGGCAGGCTTAGATCCTCTAAGCGGTTTACAATTACTCGTGTGCGGGCCGGATTCAGCTCTGCGTTGAAGCATCATGCATCCCATTTATTTCTTCAAGCGCCAATGGGCGGGGGCTTTCCACACACCAGCTGTAGTGAATGCATATATCCGTATATTCCCTGAAACAATGGTTTAACTTTACAAGGACTGTTATCTATGTTAATGAATGTATTTGCTATTATTATCATGATTATTTTCCTTGTTTTTGTACAAAGATTGTGGATACTCGTTAGAGCCATGCTACGCCATCGAGGTGGTTCTAAAGAGTACCCACAACCTATATAGATGTTTCTGAGCAAGTTTCTGAACAATAACGAGGAAGTTAAAACAGTTTTGTTTGATATTAGGTTTAACGTCCTCGTCAACACTGTGTAGGTCATTTTGGAGACGTTGCTTCCAATTTTGTGGGACTTGTACCCGACATTGAGATGAAATGACATCTCAAGCTCTGCCGCCAAATGAAACCAATAGGGTTTATATCCATGGACGGTCCAACTCGCACTTCTTTTCTTAGGCAGGCTTAAAACCCTTTAGCGGTTTAACAGTACTCTATAGGTTTCATCTCTGCGTGGAACCAACATGCCGTCCAATCTATTTCTTCAGGACTCGATGGGCGGGGGCCGGAAGTTAAAATAGATTTTTATCTTAAAGTGTGATTCACATGGGTATTAAATGCAATGACTTTTAAACGTGGTGTATCTAAGTTCAGTTGATAGATTCATGCAAATCCCAGCAGGCACTCAACGTTGAACAATGACTTTGAAAATACACCATTTGAAATTTTACCATTACTTTCATTATATATGCTCCTTACATAGATTGTAGACGTTCAAAAGGATACCAAAACATCAGAAGAATTGGCTTATGTCCATACCGTTCATTGTGTTCTCAAAGGTGAAATCCTTTCAAGAATTTTTACTTACATCATTGCCCTCAGTAAAACATTTAGCTTCCATTTAAGCAATATTTTAAGGACAAACAACAACACATTAATGAATTATCCTCCTTTACATTTGTTCAGTTGCCCGTAACGGTAGTGGAACTTACCGTTACAGACAAGCTATTTTGGTTGTCATGACAACGTTATCTTGCGACATAAACCATATAAAATGTGTGGTTATGCATTTTTGGTTATGTATTTCTATATCATGATCACAAAAGCTTCGAATAAATATGATTATTATGGTGTGTTCACAGCAAAAAGTCCCGTAGTTAAATATTCACCCACATTGCATACACTCCAGGTTTTGCAGGATGAATACCAACACAGTAATCATGTAAGGATATTTAACCTGCACAGGGGATGGTTCTCCCTGCACAGGGGGGGGGGGGGGGCTCCAATTAACGTCCCGATCCGAAGGATTTATCCATGCAAATGATGCCATTGTCCCAGAGCGTGTCCGGACACAGAAATTTTATCGCCGCTGCCGGGGATCGAACCCGGGACCTCTAGCATCAGAGGCAAGTGCACTTTCCACTGAGCTATCAAGCTCCTTATTATTTTTTGTTGTTGTTTTTTTTTAATTATATGACGTCAAGCAAACTGAAGTAAACGTCACTATTGAGTCATTGTTTTGTTTGTATTGACACAGTATGGCCATGGAATATGTGCAGTGGCAGACTCTTCAAGGCTTATTTTTGACACCAATGGAAAAATAAAGTTAACGTATTGCGTTAAAGAGAGTTCAGATTCGCCGTGGAAAGATGATGGGCTGCAATCGGAGGAAACAAATCAGTAGCTGGAAAATACAGGGTTAGTCTGTTAATCACTTAATTTTCATGTGCTTACAGCCATGCAAACTAGACCGGAAAGTAGTCTATGAAGTCGCAAAATATTTTAGAACAAAAAACACACTGTAATGGATATTAAATGTCACGAAAACCTCAGAAAACACTTTAAAAAACAAAATACAAACTAAAGTTATTTTGAGGTAAACATTCGAACTTGATAACGGCAGAGTCAGTTATGCGCGACCCTCCTTAAGTAAATAGTGAAGACAAAGATCAGTAAATTATGTGGCCTCTACTGTCTTAACTGTTTCCGAATGTCCCAGTATTGAAACAATTGAAAAATGATTTTTTTTCGTCAAATTATTCCTCTTTTTATGTCCCGACGCCCGTAGGAACATAGCTCCAAGCGGCTGCACAACGTATGTGCATCGTCGTATCAACGCGACATTGATGCGACGTTGCTAAGACGCCATGTGTCTACTATGAGAATTTCTCTGTAAGATTATTAGCAGATTGTACAATCACAGAATGTACTGAGCTAATTTAGAAATGTATTGTTTTACCATGAAGAAATTAACAAAAACGTTTTATTTCTTTCTTTCTTCCTTTGGGTAGTTGGGTGAGGCAAAGATGATGCGTATCTTGTGTCACTGGGGAGACCAGCTGATATTGACTTACAGTTGGCAAGGCCTGCTGTCCTTGCAGCAGGTAACGGTAGAGTTGGGGTTGTTGTTATTTCTTCTTTTTCTACACTTCAATTTATTTTCCCCTTTCTCCTCTGTCCCTCACTTTTATCGCCTCTACTATCTCTTTCGATCTCTTTTCTCCCTTTCGCTTGGAGAAGACAAAATGACCCACAAGGGTTGACCTGTCGTTGAACTCAAACCAATCGATGAATCTTTTTTGTTCTTCGTCGAATTTTAAATCCCCTGGGAGCTTGTTAACAAAATATCTAGATAACTGCTTGATCTACTTCTGACATTGTTATCATAATAATTATTCCTCATAAATCAACGTTCCCCAGTACTTTCAGTACTTTGATTTTATAACTGCTTCATAACATAGGTTGTGGTTACTTGTTAGAAATGAGGCGATTCTAACGAGCACACATACCCTATATCTAGAGAATAAATAACTAGATAAAAATCACATTATTTTCTTCCGAAAAGTAACCATCATGAAAATACGCCTATATAATTGTAACCCCCTTGAACCGAACTTTCATATGGTAAAACTGGGGTATACAGGGCATACCTTATTTATCTTATTTCTGCTCTAAAATATAGATTTTGGGTACCCGTGAGAATCGCCTCGATGAGGCGATTCTCACGAGTACACACAAACATTATTTTGAGCAGAAATAAGAAAATATCACACTTTTTCATCTCATTTGTTTTCGGCGGTAACGTTTACAGTGTATTTCTATAGCTGTGTTTTCGCAATGCATGTGGGAGATATGTCGCACAAGTGTGTTTTGGGTGACAAGAACTGTATTCCGCTTTCTCTTCAAGAAAAGCTCTATTCTTTGGACATGCATGCAAGTGACAATGCAGTATGTCACTTAAATGCGTTGTCGTTTTTCCCGTAAATGCCACGTGAAACTTACAAAGTCTACATGTTTGTAACTCATTTTATCAGGCAACAGATGGTGAAAATTAAGATATCTCTTATTATAAAAGAACTCATACTCTGTCATTGAATATAAGTTGAAATTGCTTCGTTCAGTAGGCGATTTACAGACAAAGTATATTTCGATACAGATCCTGTTTGACACCTTTTAAGAAAAGTGAAAAAAGGTAAATTTTATGCCTGTATTTCTCTATGTTTATTTATTTATTTATTTATTTATTTATTTATTTATTTATTTATTTATTAAATCTACAATTTACAGTTTGCCCTTCATGACTTAATAATAATAATAATAATAATAATAATAATAATGATAGTAATAATAATAATAATAGTAACAATAATAATAATTACTATTATCATTATTATTCATTTTGGTTTTACGGACCTTTCAACATTTTAAAGAAAACGCGTTTACCGGAGAAAAACACCTGAACCTGGGATATCACATGTAATCCGAGCCAGGCTCGGACCACAACGGTGAGAGGCCTTATCATCAAGAGACAATTCTCTTACCCACTAAGTCACAGAGGCATGTCTAGACGAAGTTAAAACCGACTGATCTTCCGCCGAAGAACTCCGCTTCTCTCTTTTGATAACAGCGACGTAGGAGCCAATCCAGTGGTGGCCAACCTGATTTATTTATGAGCCACACAAATCAAAAATGGGTCATCGACGATATGTGTCAGTGCGCAGTCTGGTCATAGCCTTCTACACATTGTAAATTTTACCCCCAAAATTGAAAATTTTCAGATGAAAAAATGTGACATGTTTCTTATTTCTGCTCAAAATATAGATTGTGGGTGCATGTACAAGGGTATACACTATTTTTCTTATTGCTGCACCAATACATAGATTGTGAAAATCCGTAATATTTTTTTTTTCTTTTCTTTTTACAGCAAACACAGGTTGCGGATGCTCATTAGAACCGCCTCATTGTGTTATTTTTTTATGAAAATAGGCTCATTAGCTTTGCTGCAACTAAAAGTTTCAATAAACTTGGGAAAAATGGTATTTTCTATCAAGCCTGTGCAGATATTTTGTGAAAAAAAACACTTTCTTAGAGATTTTCCGTAAGCAATCCTCTATCTGCAATATGATTTTAGACCTACTGATCAACATCTCCTCAGAAACCATATTCTCTGTAAATAAAAATCTAAAATGAGTTCCTTTAAGAGCAATGAAAACATTCATAAGAAAGAAGATAGAAGATGGGTCATACTACGTAGTTTCGGCTAATAAAGCCTCATCAGTGACCCTGTAATGATCCGGCAAAGAAAGCCAGAGAAAACATACCGCAATTTTGCGGATTTCAAATAGGGGGTCAACTCAAAGACTGAGCTAAATCAAAATGGTGTCCAAATAGTTAAAAACCTTTCTAGAATATGAGTCTCAACCAATAATTTATTTCTGATTTCTCAGAATATTCGCGCTGATCTCAAAGGACCAAAAGTAAAATATAAACTGCACTATGGTTGATGTACGGGGAGACGTTTTACGGCCGCCACACGGCACAACACCAGCTGCAGTGAAGGCAAATAAAAATCTAAAATGAGTTCCTTTAAGAGCAATGAAAACATTCATAAGAAAGAAGATAGAAGATGGGTCATACTACGTAGTTTCGGCTAATAAAGCCTCGTCAGTGACCCTGTAATGATCCGGCAAAGAAAGCCAGAGAAAACATACCGCAATTTTGCGGATTTCAAATAGGCGGTCAACTCAAAGACTGAGCTAAATCAAAATGGTGTCCAAATAGTTAAAAACCTTTCTAGAATATGAGTCTCAACCAATAATTTATTTCTGATTTCTCAGAATATTCGCGCTGATCTCAAAGGACCAAAAGTAAAATATAAACTGCACTATGGTTGATGTAAGGCTGAGATTTTATTGAAATATTCACCATATATGCCTTTGCAGCTATTTTATTTTCAGGAAATTCGGTTCTTTTGTTTAGTCGATATGGCAAAATTCGGGGAAAACAGAAAAAAATGGCATATACCGCCACCCCTTCGCAGATACTTGGACAAATTTTCATAGAGATTCCCTAACTGCCATATGATTTTAGATTAACTGGCCACTTTATTCGTTGCCGTTGAAACCAAAATTACAAAAATAGAAAAAATAACACTTAAAATCATCACCTCAGAAACCATATGCTTTATGAGGCTGAGAGTGGGAATATTCGCAATATTAGCAATTTTCAGGTTTTGTGTTTTTTTTTTTTGTTTGTTTTTTTTTTTTTATAAAGTTCAGCTTTTAATTTTGCTGCCGCAATTCCGATAACACACTCGTTCGACTGATACGAGATGGATAATGTTGAAACCGATCATGTGCTTTAGAGCAACTAAATTATTTTAGAAGATTAATAGTATAGCCAGCGCGATTAAGTTAATTTAGATGATATATGGTACGGCCAAATATTTGACATCTTCCGATTATTGATTATAGTACAATATATTCATACGTTTTATTCGCCCTACAGTAAGCGGCTGTAGCCCTATGTCTATTTTTCATGCATTTTGCCAAAACGCCGCCACGCGGAAATTTGTTATTCGCAGTGATATTACACTGACATGTTATACCATGGGTTCCTATGGAATTTTAACCAGTCTTCTTCAAGGGTAACCCATATTTAGTAGAGATCCCCGTTCTGCTTGAATGTTGCTGCATGGCTATAATATTGGTCTGTATCTGTACCCAAGGTCATTTTTATCTTGCTAGCATATGCGTGCATGAAGCATAAAATCTATGTACGGCCGTTAGATGTGAATATTCTAAAAATTATTGGGCTGTTAGCAGCAGTCAAGTTGGGTACACTGGGACATGGCAGTATTGCCTTCATAACATGTCGAGAACGGAAGCTGAGGCTCTGACAGTATTTGAAATCTATGTTTCAATTTTCGAATTTATGAATATGCTTTTTAGCGTTTGTTTGTGGTATTTTCTCGTGCTAGTTTACCCCAACTTACTGAAGCATGTTCTGTATTGTTTGGGTTTCATGCTTGGTAAGCACGGGTCACGTGATAGATCCAGGTCTTTCGGCTGTTGGAAAACCGAAATCCCGTCTTTATATGACGTTAGATATTGAGGGGACGTAAATCTTTACCTGACAGGTTTATCCAAATCTTCATCCTCAGGACGAACTCTTAGATTAAGGCCTGGCGAGTCAACTATTTTTTATAACGATTCCGATAGTGTTTAGAAATCTACTTATATATGCATTGCCGTAAATGATGTGTCTTTACTGCACGCACCGCATTAAGAATACTTTAACATGGATATTTACACGTTTGGGCAGTGTGTCGTCAAACGCCGGAACGGTCTAAGCGGCGTAAATGACGGTCATCGACGTTGCAAATCAGCTCTAACATTACGGCTACATTTAATACGAAAGTAGTATGGTTTGAGCATGTTTATACAAATAGTGTTGGTCGACCCATTCATAAGATTGCGGAATGTAGTGTGCGGTAAAGATCTTCCTGTTTTCGGTTTAATGTATTTTTGAAAAGTGAGAGGTGTGCACGAGCTTGGGCATGACTTTATGAACAGTGCGAGGAGAAGGGGCTGAAACTGAGCTGTGTTCTGTAATTTGCAAAGGATTAGAAAGTCCAAATGTGCAGTCTGATCAATTGCCTCTTGCTTGTACTGATGCGATTGTCACGAATTTGATTGTATTTGCTCAGAAATAGTGAGCATGGAATTGATTTCAGTAGTGCTCAGCTTGGAAGCATAGATTTTGAGTATTCTTGTTTCAAGCACAGGGTGCTAATATATATCGCTCAGTCAAGCTAGGTTTTGCTGCGCGATGATTGTTGCATCGACTAACCTGCCTGTTTGTCTGGTAAGCGCATGCGCATTAACTGTGCAGACATGAAGAATTATTCAGCGTTCTCCGAGACACGGATTATATTTTGGTGTGTTACGTTTTGTTAACCGTATTGTAGAAATCAACAGATGTTCGTCATTGTAAGGCATTTGGGCTGATAGTTGAGGCGATATTAGAGGCGGGTGACCGTATATGATGACTGCTGCGTAAATGAGCAGGTCGACCCACCGAAGTCTAACCGAAGGTCTTTGGCACCTGGATGCCTTGCAGGGGCTGGCACGTTACCGATTTCGTATCTTTGAGGGGACCGGAGCTACGTTTTGATTACGTCGAAACCAGATTGAGTGAGTGTTTTACGTCTCACCAACAGCTACGGTCATACGGATATGATACCTCGGTTGAATAACTCATCCGTAAGTCTCGAGAAGCCCGGTATCGATCATTCGACTCCTGGTTAACAAGGCTAGTAGCATAACCACTACACCATGGAGGCATCTACGTGCTAACCAGAAGCAAACTAGAAGCCCATGACTATAGCGCTATGTTTATCCGTGATATTTACAGTGAGTCCACCTGATGTGGATATAATTCCAGTTAATGGTCATTTATCTTGACGGTAAGCCCACCTAAAGTGGGCGATTTGAAGTTTCAAGCCAGCATGTTTACCCATTTTCGGTATTTAATGCGGTTTGTTTCCATATAGTTTCCATGTCGCTGATGCGAGCACATAAAATAGTTTTGTTTCGAGCCAGCGCCATGAAATAGTATAGAAAAAACATATTATGCTGGTGTTGTTTATGTTTATCGTTAGTATTATTGTGGATAGCTGTTCGTAGACCTTGTTAATAATTAATGTGGTACAAATGACATCTTCTTTATGACTTATCTTACACTTGGCCGTTCACCTGTCGGAGATACCCCCCCCCCCACCTTTGTCTTCCTGTTAGCATACGAGTTTTCGAGACGACGATATCATACATGTAACAGCGACATAATGCTTGTTTTCATATCTATACAATGGCGACTTTTCTGATGAAAAATCCGTAATAGTTTTCACATTTATACTGCAAACATATGTTTTGGGAGCACGTTAGAACCTACTCGTTAAGGTGGTTCTAACGAGACCCACAACCTATGCCTTGGCGCTGGAATAAGAAAATTAGTCTATACCTCGTAAATCCCAGTTTCACTGTATAGAGTGGGGTTTATGGGGTGTTCATTTCTCGGACTTGTTCATGAGATATATAGCAGCGTAAGAGTTTCCAAAGACTTATAATGGCGAAAACTGAAGAATGACGTTTACTGTCTAGCCTCTCTAGATGTTTTGACACAACTTTCATAGAAATGTCCCTTTAAGCCATCCCCAACATGCCATATTTTTGAGCTACTCCTCATTTTCATTGGTTGTCATTTAAACCATAATACTACTACTAATAATAATAATAACAACAAAACGAAACATAAGACAAGGACAATGCTCTTGAGTAAATGAAGATCTGTTGTGGCGCGGACGGCGAAGGTTGGGGTTGGCAGGATATGACCTATTGGTCCTGTCTGATAATTTCAAATACCATGTAACCATGATGATAAGGTCAAGGTCACCGTTACTTAGGCAACAGTTTGTTTTCTCCAAACACTGTCTTCAGATTTATCATAATGTAATATTTCATTTAGTTCCAGAAAATATGTTTTATTGAATTCCAAGATGCAAAATTCTCAGAAATAGAAGGTTTTCAAGAAATAGTTGCTGCAGATGGCATTCTGCACTTTAGAGGAGGAAAACTAGGTAGGATGTTACCTAAGGCAAACAAACAAACAGAGGAATAAGTTCTGAATAGTTAGATCCTTTGGAAGCAAAGAATACACAAAAATAAACGAAAATAACAGACTCGGTTTTATTGAGTCTGTTCATGAACAGTTCTGAAATGTGCTACACTAACCACGCCCCCTAGCACCTCTACTTTCAAAATGATTCTTAATGAACTCAGTGATCCCGAAGGACCAGAAAATATAATCTGCACTATGATTGATGTACGGGGAGACTTTTTACGGCCGCCACACGACACAGCACCAGCTGCAGTGAAGATAAATAAGTTATGACTGCGTTTGCTATATTTTAAAAGAGATATGGTGCATTAAACACATACCTCAGCATCGTATCGAATTATCCCCACCAAGTTTCATGATCATTTTACTCCACAATCAGAACTTACTTTGCAATATCTAGACCGTCTAAGGAAAAGGAATTCTATAGGCTATGTGAGGAGAATATAAAGCTTTTTGTTCAGGAACAGAAAAATGGCCAAAATGCTCCCCCCCCCCCCCCTAATTTTGATATTTGACCAGCCCAAATGACCTTTAATATTAGGTCAAGGGTACCAAAACCTAATCAATACTTTGTACTCTTTCCAATATTTAATTCAAGTAAGTTTGAAAATAATTCGCCCTTTAGTTTCGGAGAAAGGCTAGGATTTATTGAATTTGAAGATGCAAGATTAACAAACAAGAGGCCCATGGGCCGCAATGCTCACCAGAGCTCAGGGGGCCACTGCCCACTGGCAGCAATGTATTTTAATTAACCATGGAAGCCCTGCTCCCAAGGCTGCTACAGATAAAATTTCGACCCAATCAGACTAGTGGCTTCAGAGGTCTGATGTCGCTTGAAGACAACAGATGACAATTGAAAATTTCCCATCTGTGGCAATAGGCCAAAAAGACCATTATTAAAGGAACATTTCTATGAATGTTTGACAAAATATCTTGAGCGGCATGTCATTTTTCAAGTTTCCCCATTATAAGTCAATGGAAACTCTTAACTTGCCATAGCAAACAAACCAAAGAGCCAAATTTCATTCACCAGAGCTCAGGTGGGCACTGCCCAGTAAAGCCCTGATTGGTGTCACTAAATGGGTCTTATAAAAAGGAACAGAGACATATATGGTTTAGCGGTGGGGATATGTATGGTTCCTGAGACGTAAGGCCTTTTAAGCAATGGAGGGATTCGGGCATGGCAGATCCCAGAAAAGCCAAAGATTGTTGTCACTGAATATATCTTATCATAAAGAGCAAGAATATATATGGTAAAATGGTGGGGATCTGAACGGTTTCTCAGATATGAGGCCCTTTTATGAAGTGGAAGGGAGAGAAATGGCCCCTGCTGACCCCCAAGACAGGGTTGACTGAATGTGTCTAATAACAATGAACAAGAATATATGTGATTATAGGATGGGGATTTGAATGGTTTCTGAGATATATGGCCTATTATTAAGTGGAGTCTTATCACCAGGAACAAGAATATATATGGTTTAGGGGTGGGGATCTAAACGGTTTCCGAGATATATGGATTTTAATGAAGTAAAGGGGTGGGGCATGGCCCGTGGCACCCCGGGGGGACCCCCATGCTGGTATCACTGTGTGCGTCTTTTCATATGGAACAAGAATATATATGGTTTAGGGGTGGGCTCTGAACCGTTTCTCAGATATATGAGCTTTTGTGAAGTCGAGGGGTGGAGTGTGGTCCGGGCACACCCTGGGTGACCCCTAGGTTGGTGTCACTGAATGTGTCTTATCATAAGGAACAATAATATATATGGTTTTGGGATGGGGATCTGTAAGGTTTCTGGAATATTTAGCCTTTTATGAAGTGGAAGGGGGTGGGCATGGCCCCGCACATCCCGGGGGACCCCCAAGTTGGTGTCACTGAATGCGACTTATCATAAGGAACGAGAATATATATGGTTTAGAGGTGGGGATCTGTAAGGTTACTGGGCTATTGGGCCTTTTATGAAGTGGAGGGGGTGGGGCATGACCCCGGCACATCCTAGGGGACCCCCAAGTTGGTGTCACTGAGTCCATCTTATCAAAAGGAACAAAAGTATATATGGTTTAGGGGTGGGGATCTGAATGGTTTCTGGGATAAATGGCATTTTATGAAATAGAGGGGGCAGGGCATGTCCTGGGCACATCCCGGGGGACCCCCAGGTTGGTGTCACTTAATGCATCTTATCATAAGGAACAAGAATATATGTAGTTTAGGGGTTGGGATCTGTAAGGTTTCTGAGATATAAGGCATTTTATGAAGTGGAGGGGGCGGGGCATGGCCCCGGCACAACCTAGGGGACCCCAAGGTTGACATAAAAGCATATGGCTGAGAGAAGTTTACTCAAGGAACATGTCTATGTAAGTTTTGTCAAAATATCTGCAATGACTTGGCAGTAAATACCATTTTTTATTTTTCCCTATTATAAGTCAATGGAAACTCTAAGTTGCCATAGCAACAAAACTAAAATCCCAAATTTCATAAAAAGACACAAAACCTCTAAAGGCAAATATGGTGAATATTTTCATTAAGTCTCAGCCTCCTAGAGCATATGGTTTCTGAGGAGATGTTTTTTAAGCATTTTTTTTTCTATTTTTTTGCATTTTGGTTTCCATGGCAACCAATTAAAATGAGCAGAAGGCCTAAAATCATACGGCAGATAGTTGATTGCCTATGGAACATTTCTATGCAAGTTATGTAAACATATCTGCAGAGGATTGGCAGTAATTGCCATTTTTCTATTTTCCCCATTATAAGTCTATGGAAACTACAAGTTGCCATAGCAACCAAACTAATGAGCCGATTTTGATAAAAAACACAAACTTTCAATCCCCAGCCCAAGGATGCTACAGATAAAATTTGGGCCTAATCGGCCCAGTGGCTTCAGAGGAGATGTCCTTTGAAAATGTTGACGTCATAGGACAGACGACGACGACGACGACGACGACGGACAACTGCCTATCCTATAAGCTCCTCATAAAGTCGTTGCTGCAGATGTAGTATTTTACTTTAGCGAAAGAAAATTAAAATAGGGATTTGCACAATACGTTTATCTTACACCAGAGGAAATACTGAGTAGATGTGATATATTTTTAAAAGGAAACAGTGCGTAAAATATGATACATCTGATTAATGCTGGATTACCCCACCCACTTTCATTATCATGTTTCTCAATAACTAGGGCTTATGTTACAAAACCAATACTATTTTAGTAAATGGGACACTATAGGCAATATATCAGGGGAAAATGAATACTGTGTTCCAGGGCAGAAAAGGGGCCTTTTGGGCACCCCCTCCCACACACACACTTTACTTTTTATTGCAAGCTTGTTTAAATGACAGAAAGTCAGGCTTTTAACATCAGCTATGACATACTAAAAAATTAGAAAAAGTAATTTGTGAAGTAAAAAGGCAGAAAATATTGATACGAGTATTATCATGTTGCAGCCTATCCTTAAGTCTGCTACCTAGTAGACGTAACTTTATGAGTGGGTCTGCGACACGCCTCGGTTATGCACACCGCGAAAATTGCAACGGTTACGCATGGCGAAGGCTTACATCTGTTTTATGCATTCAGCCCCATGGGCAGGGCAGTAATAGTTTGGGAGAAAATACATCTTGTGTCTGTCAATTTACTCATATTTTTCGAATTGGTTTCTGTCTACTCTAGGGCCCCAGGAAAATAGTTTCCACCAAAGTAAACATAATTTGAGTTACACTTGGCACCAATAAGCATTAGACTTCGGCAAATTTGGTGTGCTTTGGTGCAGTGGTTGCGCATCTAATTAGTGATCGAGAGATTGCGGGTTCGAGCCATACGCTGACCAAAGTGTTGTGGCCTTGAGCAAGGCATTTCATCCACATTGCTTAAAAAAAAAAAAAAACAGTACTGGTTACCACCCAGGAAATCCTGCTCGTAATGCTCAGATGTGAGCAAGTAGCAGTAATAGGAGAAAAGAAAAGAAAATTTATATATGGAAAGTAAATGGGCAACGTAACTGAGAATTCGTGTCCCGGCTACAAAGCTTGCTTTATTAGTTTTTATAATTATTTTTGTTTTCTCTCCATACTAGTTTTAAATTAAAATGTCATAGACTTTTCAAAATCTATATAAGCTAGAATATAGAAGTAGAGGCAATGATTAGGAATCGATACAACCAACCCATAGCTCCAATCAGAGACACCAAAGGGAAAGAAACACAAACATGCAACAACAGACCTAATGGAAACACTAACAACGGAAAGCCAAAAGGGCAGTTACTGTCCCACAAAATGGCCAATAGGCTATCCAAAATAAAATAACACAAGCGACACAAACACCTAAAGAAAAACCATAACAAAAATAAATCACGACAGAAGAACCGCCTTGGAACGGTCAGCGAAAACGAATTCCACTGGGGGGCTTAAATTGATTATACGTGGCCACAATCCTCGCCCTTATTTCCATCGCGATTTAGACAAATAATTTGTTCAGTCCGCATGAAGGCCTCCCAACTCACCAGTGCAACATGTCCGTAAACACAAATAATCAAACAACCACAGAGATGAAAAACGGTGAGGACTCGACAGCGAGATGCCACTGAAATGCTTGAGCAAAAGAAAACTAACAGTTAGACTCCGATGGGACCGACCAGAGATAGAGCATCGGGCATCAGCCAACATTACCTTGAATTAGATCTCTCTAATTCTCAATAAGCCTTTGCACTGGAACCTTCATAGAATCTGAGGCCTGACCCACCGGCGTGCAATTAAAGAGGGAAGCAAAATTGTCAACCGCGGCTTGGCTAACCACCATGCATGCAGTCCGCAGTTGGCAGCAATTATCCTTGGGTTGGTGGGCAACAACAACAACAGTAAAACACATGCCTGACCTTC
Organism: Lucinisca nassula; assembly: GCA_963580285.1. Taxonomy (NCBI): domain Eukaryota; kingdom Metazoa; phylum Mollusca; class Bivalvia; order Lucinida; family Lucinidae; genus Lucinisca; species Lucinisca nassula. The sequence continues at coordinate 92,250,533 of OY757015.1, forward strand.
CATTGCAAAATTTGGCGTCTCACATGTGACCCGAGCGAGGCTGGAGATACATAATGATTAAGAGTCAGCGCTCTTATCCACTGGGCCACGCAGGCCCGTCGATACCTTAAGCTCATGGATTCGGGGCAAACGGAACACAGTCAGGGGAGGCTTTGCTTGGTACGCTCGTATTGGAGTTTAACGACACAATCAACACTATATATGACATACTTCCTCAACAGTCTTCTTGTCAGATTTCAAACTAATTTGGCAGCAATTATCTTTTGGTTGGTGGGCCGGAACTCGGATTTTTCAAGCTGCACTGGTTTGTTGAAATATATGGCTGCCACCAGGGGGCAGATTCCAACTGAGCTTCGGTGAGCATAATGGCGTATGGGTTTCTGGTTTGTGTTTCTTTTTATGTGTGTTTACGACCCTTTCAAGATTAATTCACTTATTTCGAGCCAGTCGTTGATCAGAGATCGGCGAAAACGGGGTACCAAAAACAACAACAACAACAGTAAAATACATTCCTGACCTTCCATTGCAAAATTTGGCGTCTCACATGTGACCCGAGCGAGGCTGGAGATACATAATGATTAAGAGTCAGCGCTCTTATCCACTGGGCCACGCAGGCCCGTCGATATCTTAAGCTCATGGATTGAGGGCAATCGGAACACAGTCAGGGGAGGCTTATTTTGTTTTGGAGTTTAACGACCCAATCAACACTATATATGTCATCTTGAAGCGGTAAGTTTACTTTTGCTCAAATTTCTTGACCAGGCTTATACGTAAGCGGTTAACCAGTGCAGTGCACATTCTTTCGTCAGAAACTGACAACTGTCATTCTTGAATCAGCGGAAGGGAGAGACTGACCGAATATAAGATTTCATGATCAATCTGTAAAGGGAGGCAACTCATGCAAAAAGATTTTTGTCTCCCATGTCGAAAGGGTAAAAAGACCTTTTTCCGCGGGACAGAGCTTATAGAAAAGCAAACAGGAAGCTCAGAAAGTCGTCTCCCTTTGAAAAATGTCGGGAAAATCTGCCAGGTGTTCCCATTCTCCTTAAGATTCTGTGCTATTATCCACAAGGCCACGGAAGTCCCTCGATATTTTGAGCGATTGGGTTAATCCTCTTGGGACTCAATGGCGAGTGCGAACTTGCCAAGATAAACGAGTCATCAATTACGAAAACATGCCTATACAAATATATTGTTGACTTTACCGCCAAAAAACGAAATGCGATATTTTTCTTATTGCTGCTTAAAATATAGAATATAGGTACTCGTTAGAACCGCCTCATCGGGTCTGTTCTACCGGTTACCCTCAATCTATATTTTAGAGCAGAAATAAGCAAAATACGGTTTACCCCTGCAAACCCCAGTTAATATAAAATTAGGGTTTAAGGGGATGTTTTCGTGATGGGTGTGTTCGAGTTATTGATGTTTCACTCTACAGTTAAACATTAATTCTCCGAACACAGATTTCTCATTAAGCAGTGCTTAGTCGAAAGCGTTATCGAGTTCCTGGTTAATCAATTCCAGATTGTTAATTTTGTGTGCGTGCGTGCACTGCTTGCGTCTCTCTCTCTCTCTCTCTCTCTCTCTCTCTCTCTGTTCTTTTACCTTGAACGTGCATGGTGTTTGTACTAATTTGCAGCGCTTCGATGAGGCATTACGCCTCATCGACTCTAATGGGTACACACAACATACCTTTTGAGTAGAGCATCGAAAAGATATACACGAATCTTATACACAGTTCCTGGTCGGCTTCGGCAGCTCAGTCGGGATGCCCGTCTGATTGGTGATCAGGAGATCGCTGATTCGATACCTGCAGGGTCGGTACCATTCTTTTGTGGGAATAGATCAGGAAATCTTTTCTACGGTCCTTCTCTCCCTGTTGCTAATTCAAATATGGCAGCTATTAGTTTCTGGCGAACGAATGGGCGCTGTACTAGTTAATCGCCTATATATACGCCTGACCAAGGAAAGTATGGATAAATAAAATGACCGCCTTGATATGACATTTATATCATGTTGACTGAAATAAAATCCCAAAACAAACAATCAAAATTAAACTTCTTAGTCATACAAGTGGTTCGAACTTCGAGGGTCACTGTTTCGATTCTCTCTGGATCTGGCAATATCTTTGTGGGGTGAATGACCAGGAAATGTTTCCTACAGTAATTCCCGGGTATTGGTCAGTTTCTTGTCAACGCATGGTACTGCACTATTTGTTTGTTTGTCAGAATATAGGCTTGACGTACCTATCAATACTATTCAGGGCATTTTGGAGACATTGCTTCCAATTTTCTGGCACTTTTACCTTGCATTGAGATTACATGAGTACAAAATGGTGGACGGTTTCGGTTCTGCATACAAGCAAATAGGCTGGCTCCAGTCGTTTTTGTTTTATATCCATCTCTCTCATTCTCTTTACATTATTTAATCCTGTCCTTCTTTAATCCAATTTCAAGTTACCTTTCCCTGAACAAAAAAAAAAGAAAGAGAGAAGAAGTAAAGAAAGGGTCTGGAGCCAGTCTAACAAGCAGAATGCAGCCCAATCTATTTCTAAAAGCCCCTACGGGGTGTGGGGGTGGGGGTCGGTGCATTTTACTTGTTTATCACTTATTTAAAAGAACACTCAGGGGAACAATGGATAGATAAGTTTAATAAGGGTGAGTAGACCGAAACCAAAGGCTAAACTTGCTTATATATTTTAGGAATTTAACATGGCTCGAAGACTTTTCCACGCTGCTCTTCTTTTTTCTGCTGTATTGGTGTTGATGACAGGTAAATAGTGATTAACTGAGCCAGCGCATGACAAAATCTACAAGAAGGCTTGAGCGACCAGCGAAGACTCAGATCACCCTGCGCATGCGTGCAGTCTGATTAGAGTCTTCGCTGATCACGTGTACCTACTATAGGCTAATACCCATGGTAAGAGACATAATCAAAAGGTATTGTCATAGTAGATGAGTACGCAGGTTGATTTGAGTATCTGCTGTTCGTACTGATCTTATTGTAGGATTTGACATGCGCCGGCCCATATTTGTATCAGTACTTACGCATGCTACACATGTTACGTAATGGGATTATTGCCATTAAGGATCGGCTACCTTTTATAAAAGCTAACTCCGCTTACAACAGTAGCCGTATGAAATTCTCACAACACCTTGCTAATTATGTGTACACATGTTAACCGTTATACCGCTGTTCTCGACAATTCCTAATTTTTCAATCAGAGTAGATCCAGATCACGTGGCTTCTCTGATCAGTATCCCCACTGTTTGTCATGCAGTTTGTGGATTGAACAAATATATTATAGCAAGCAATCTGATTGGTTGATAATCAACAATGGGAGTGGCTTAGTTAATTTATGGAGCGGGATAAGGGTTAAATTCTCATTATAAAATTATAAATTATTCGAAACATTCTTCTGGGAATGTGATCAGGAATCGATACAAAAAAACCATCAAAGACACCAAAGGGAAAGAAGCACAAACATGAAACAACTAGACCCTAATGGAAACATCAATAGCGGAAAGCCAAAAGAACAGTCACGGGGTATACTGCAAAAGTTTCTCGACGACAGTATGCCCTGCAGTTGTCATTTTTATTTATTTTGGAAATGGTTCCCAAAACTAGGCGGTAAGGAAGTATTAGCGATATCAAAGGTATTCTGAACTATTTGAGATTTTCTATTTTCGAATCAGGGTAAAGTGGGTTGATAAACTAGAATGCAAAAAAAAGAAAATCGTATTTATATTATTTAAATCACTCATCAATTAAAAAAGGTAAGGCTGTTTGGTTTAAACTGTATTTATTTGACATTACAGTAAACATATACAATACACGATATTAGACATATATGTCACAGGATTTGACAGTAAGCACAAGTGCTTAATTTAAGTCATCTCCTGGAAGACAAAGACAATAAGTTACATCTTCTATGAATGGAATGCAGCGTAAACATAAAGTAAGGCTGTTTAAATGGTTTCGTTTAATAAATCGGGTTTCAACTTTGTTTTGCTGTCAAAATCGACCAGCTGTACTATATGTAGCTCTGAGGTGTACTCTGGCCAATACATATCCTCGCGGACACCCGCATATTCAGTACGCTAATTAGAATACATTTTATTTTAAATCTTGCTTATATTCCAACTTTCACATTTGAAAAAAATTCTGAGATATTAACAGTTAAGTTATTCCTTTTTTTGTTTAGAAGTTTAATAGCCAAAAATTGATTTTACATCACGAATACACGCCTATATAATTTTGATCCCCTTAAACTCCACATTTATATAGTAAATCTGAGGTGTAAAGGGTTAAACCTTATTTTCTTAAACTCTGCTTTAAGAGCAGAAATATATCAGGCGGTTCAAACGAGTATCCACACTCTATATTTTAGAGCAAAAATAAGAAAATTTCACATTTTTTCATCTTAAAATGTAAGTTTTTTTTTTTTTGGCGGAAAAATTACAATGTATTTGTATAGGCTTGTTATCGCAATGTGATGAAAGCGATTCTTGTGTTATCGCTATAAGAGAAATGTTTACGATGGTTATAGATAGTTGTGAAAGGAAATATGTTTGACATGTCCTCTTCGTTCCAGCCATCTCATTAACTGTGTGTTGGATGTTTTTTCTACCGATTAAGCCCAAGGCACTTATTTAGCCCAAGGTACATCGTTTTCACTACATAAATGCGTTAGATGCAGTCATTTTTATAGAATGTTTGTCCGAAAGCTTGGGATTTTCCAATTTTTTAGCATATGACCGCATTAATTTGTGACTCGCCATTACAAATGTTTAGCATATGACAGGATCATTTTGAGCATATGACCGCATTAATTTGTGACTCGCCGCTATGTTTAAAATAACGTTTTAAACATAACGCGCGCGCGCGTTCGTGCTTGGGCGTGCGTGCGTGTCTGCATGGGTATGTGCCAGACTGCGTGTATGTGTGTATGAATTTACTCACGTTTGGAAATTGAATTTTAAAAGTCACAAATAAAAATAAATATAAACAAAAAAATAAAAACACACACACACACACACACACACAAAAAAAACATTCACTTGCAGAAAGGTTTTTGTTCATAAAATGTTCCTGATGCCACTTGAAAATGGTACGGTACTGTCTATTAGTTCCGTGTTTATATAACTTGTTCAAAGATGTGAATATCAGTCATGTCTGCCTACCTTGCTGTAAGAACCCCCCTGAAAACCGCTGTAAATCCCACATTATATAAAGAAAATTGAGGTTTACTGTTGTGTGATACATTCCTTATTTCTGCTCAGAAGTAAATATTGTATGTACCTCTTTGAAGCATCTAACTGAGGCGGTTCTATTGAGCAACCACAACCTATATTTGGAATAAAAATAAGGAAAAAAAAAACGTTTCATCCAGAAATGCTACTTCTAGCGAAGCGACAATGTCATTTAATCATGGACGTGTCATCGTAATGTAAAATAGAAGTGAAGGCATTGATCAAGAATCGATACAATTAACCCACAGGTCCCATTCGAGACACCAAAGGAAAGAAAGACAAACATCAAATAACTAGGCCCTAATTGGGATACTAAAAGCGGAAACCCAAAAGGACAGTTACTGTCTCGCAAAATGAACAATTAGCTGTCAAAAAAAAAAAAAAAAAAAAAAACGAGCGATACACACGTTCGTTGTCACACTATCACAACAATAAACCGCGACAGAAGACCCGCCTTGGAACAGTCAGTGAAACAAATTCCACCGAGGGGGGCGGGGGGCCTAAATCGATTTTGCCCGGTTGCAATCCTCACCTTTAAATCCGTCGCGATTTAGACAAATAATTTGTTCAGTCTGCATGAAGGTCTCCTAACTCATCAGTGCAACATCTCCTAGTTCACACTACCACGGCGAGGACCCAACAGCAAGAAACCACTGAAATGCTGGTGCAGAAGAAAACCAACAGTTAGACTCCGATGGGCCCACCCAGAGACAGAGCAGTAACTCGAGAGAACACCCTACACTGTGTAAATACGGGACAATTTAAAAATTATTACAAACCGTTCCTCAGTAATCACCAAATTTCATCTAGTAAACAGTCAGTAAAGTATTGATATTCTCCAAGGAGGACCCTTACCCCGTGGTTTCTGAAAAAGTTTAAACTAAGAGGGTCGTGCACAACAAACAAAATCTTTACTGCAGAATCGAAGAGTAAGTAAAATGGCATTAGTAAGTAAAATGGCGGAATTTCATACCCTACCTCAGTTCATGCGATCCTAGCCAACCGTCCTTCTGCCAAGGCTATCATTTTTCTGTGTGATATTAGAGATGTGATATTGAGGTTTGTTGTAAGACCCTATTTGGTGTGATTCACCGTCTTATAAGGCAGGGGACCACACCAAACCTACAAAATAAACTTTTACCGTGAATTTAATACTGAGGTGTTCATTGCTTTCAATTATTTTGCAGGAGAAGTTCAGGGAGGATCTTGTAAGTAATTGTTTTATATTGTATGAATTTGCTTTGACAAGCCAGTTCTTGTTTTGTTTATTGCTTGCGTTACGTCCATGTTAATACATATGGCTACTATGATACGGTAAGTTAACATTGCCCACACTGAACTGGTTGGACATAAAATGTTCTTTTGTACAAAAGCTTAAATTTAGCCATGTCACAGAAAAAACACTCGTTATTCTTGTCACTGTGAGGCATCACGAAAACTAGCCTATATAATGTAGGCCCTCTGAACACCACTTCTATAAAGTTAAACTGGGGTTTACAGGGGTAAACCTTATTTTTCTTATTTATTTCTCGATGAGGCGGCCAAAACGAGTACCCACAACCTGTATTTTGAGAATAATAAGAAAAATAACACAATTTTGCATCTCAAAATATTAGTTTTCTCGGCGGTAAAGATTACAATGTATTTGTATAGGCATGTTTTCGTAATGATAAACTGTTGAGTAAGAGGGCGGACTGGACTCAAGCGTTAGGTTTAGCAGAGAGCGAAAAACCAGATCAGACACTCCAAAACGCGGATTTCGATCGGGATCTAAACTGCTTGCATACAATACAGGAATTTAAGAGTAAAACGCTATCGTTTAGAGCAAACAAAATAAACGACCCACTAATGCTATAAGTGCTTCGATTTTTGGACTAGGCGTTTGTTGCCAAATGAGCTTTAAGTTAGAACCATTTAAGAATACAAGCCTTTACTAATATATAGTTACTTTTGCCGACACATATTTTAACATGAAAAATTGTGATATATTTCTTATTTCTGCCCTTAAATATAGATTGTGGGTACTGGTTAGAACCACATCAATGATTCTAACGAGTACCCACAATCTATATTTTAGAGCAGAAATAGGAAAAACAAGAGGCCCGTGGGCCACTATGTTCACCTGAGCTCAGGGAGCACTGCCAACCGGCAGCCATGTTTTCTAATTAACCATTGAATCAGCTAAACATAAAAATACAATTGACAACCATCTGTAGCCTTACAATCATATGGCAGATAAAACATTGTTTAAGGAACATTTCCATTTATATGAAAGTTTTTTTTTTTTAAATATCTTGCATCACGTGAACAGGCCCGTGAAATTAAAACCCCACTAAACGCGACTTTTTATAGAGAAAACTGGGGTTTACCAGGGTATAATAATTTTACTTATTTCTCCCCAAGACACAAGTTGTGGTAACTCGGTAGAACCGCCTCAATGAGGCGGTTCTAAGGAGAACCACAACCTATGTTTGCAGTATAAATAATAAAAATATCACGGGTTTTCATCAGAAAAGTAGCCATTTTGGAGATGTGAAAAAGCACTATGTCGCACGGGTGTGTTATCGTAATGAAAGGTGGAAAAGTCATATTTCAATTTACCCCATTATAAAGCAGAAGTAAAGGCCATGATCAGGAATCGATACAATTAACCCACTGCTCTCAGCATAGACCACAAGTCTGTTGAAACTCGTAACTTCCCATTAAGACCAAACTTAAAGGCCTAATTACATAAAAAACAAACACAAAAACTGTACAGGCAAATATGGTGAATATTTCCATGAAGCCTCAGCCTCATAGAGCTTTTGCTTTATGAGAAGATGATTGTTTACATTTTTTTTGTGGATTTTCGTTTCCGATGGCAACAAATAAAAATGAGCAATTTACCTAAAATCATATGGCAGAAACAAGATTGCTGAAAAATATTTCTATGAAAGTTTTGCCAAAATATCTACTATGGCTTGGCAGAAAATGCAAACTTTCAATTTTCCCCATTACAAATCCATAGAGACTCTAAGATGACATAGCAACTAAACTAAAGAGAGGATTTTCATTTAAAACACACACACACACACAAACAAAACAAAAAACTAAAAAAAAAAAACATAAAAAACATATAACTAATTCAGGTGAATATTTCAACAAAGTCTGATTTTAAGTGTGGTTTTATTCTAATTTTGGTACAGTTTGGTTTCCATGGCAACCAATAAAAATAACCAGTTGGCCTAAAATCATACGGCAGATAGATGATAGCTTAAACATATTTCTAGGAAAGTTTAGTCATAATATCTTGAAATGGTGTAGCAGTTAATTCCATTTTTCAATTTTCCCCATAATAAGTCAATGGAAACTATAAACTGCCATAGCAACCAAATTGAACAGCCGAATTTATCAAAAAAAAAAAAAAAAAAAAAAAAAAAAAATAGAAAAGGCAACTATGGTGGATATTTCCATAAAGACTCAGCCTCATAGACCATACGGTTTCTGACGAGATAATTTTTAAGTACTTTTTTCTTTCTTTTTATTTTGGTTTCCATGGCAACCAGTAAAAATGAGCGATTGGCCTAAAGTCATATGGCAGCTGTTAGATTACTCCAAGAACATTTCTGTGAAAGTGTTGTCAAAATATTTGCAAAAGCGTGGCAGTAAATGCCATTTTTCAAATTTCCCCACTTTAAGTCAATTGAAACTCTAAGTTGCAATAGCAACCAAACTAAAGACCCGTTTTTTGAAAAAAAAACAAAAAAACATAAAACCTGTAAAGGCAAATATGGTGACAATTTGCATAAACTCTCAGCCTCATAGAGCATATGGTTTCTGAGGAAATGATATTTTGAGAATTTTCTTTCTTTTTTTTTTTTTCATTTTGGTTTCCATGGCAACCAGCAAAAATGAGCAATGCGCGAATATCAAATGGCAGATGGTAGATTTCCTAAAGAACATTTCTATGAAGGTTGCGTCAAAATATCTGCAAAGGTTTAGCAGTTAATGCCATTTTTTCAATTTCGCCCATTATAGGACTATGGAAAATCTACGTTGTCATAGCAACCAAACTAAACGGCCGAATTTCATCAAAAATCAAAAATTGTAAACGCAACTATACCGTTTCTGAACGTATAATTTTTTGTGTATTTTTCTACTTTTTTTTTTTTAATTTTGGTTTCCATAGTATCCAGTAAAAATGAAACTTCAGGAACATTTCTTTGAAATATTGGTCAAAATAGCTGCAAAGGCGTGGTAGTAAATGCCTTTTTCTATTCTACCCATTATAAGTTAATGGAAACTCTAAGTTGTCATAGAAACCAAACCTAAGAGCCGAATTTCATACAAAACATAAAACCTGTGAAGGCAAATATGATGAATATTTGCATAAACTCTCAGCCTCATGAAGCAGATTGTTTCTCAGGAGATGATTTTTAAAGTCTTTTTTTTTTTTTTCTTTTTTTTTTTTTTTTTTATTTTTATTTTGGTTTCCATTGCAACCAGTAAAAATGAGTAATATGCCTTAAATCAAAAGGCAGATGTTGATTGCCTAAGGCACAGTACACCCGCCGCAAATCTTTTTGAACCCGCTCAACCCCGCGTTGCGCGGAGTATGATGAAAAGGATTAAATCTGAGACGAACGCCGCTGATACGCGCACATCAGGGAGGGGGGATCGCGGGGTAACCGCGGTGTATCCGCGGCGTTAAAACAGGTATAAAATTGATTGTCCGCGTTACCTGCCTTCAACTTTCGATCCAAAATCGCCGCGTTTTCGCGGCGGGAAATGATAAAATGGGAGTGGCCTTAGTTAAATGGGCGTGTCTTAAGTACATTAACATGTGTCTAGAAGTCCTGTTTTTAATGCTTTTGTTTTGTTTCTGTCTAAATTGTAAAATTAATTACAAATATCACTTATACGTAAGTAATAAATGCCTTTTATTGGGTGTGTTTCGACTGATGTTATTTCTTACGAATGAAATAGTCCCTAAATTAGGTAGCAAATATTAATAGCCAAGCGGACTGTCCATGCTTATAATCTCTATCTGTTTCATTTTGCGACAGGGCTTGAGAAGACATTTCATCTCAATGTCGGGACAAAGGCCCGCCAAATTGGAAGCAAGTCTCCAAAATGACCTAAACATGTGCGCCCAGCAATAATGAGTGTTTGATCAGTTTAATGACCCATTCAACGCGGTATAGGTAATATCAAGCCGATCCGTTTACCCATTTCGAAAACACGCCTATTCAAATATATCGGAAATGTTATCACCAAAAATGAAATTTTCAGATACAAATAAAATCTGATATTTTGACGAGTTCTGCACGAAACATAGATTGTGTGTACTCGTTAGAACCGCATCGACGAGGCGGTTCTAACAAGTACCCACAGTCGTTGTTTCGTAAGCAGAAATAAGAAAAAAATTCGAATACCCCCTTAAACCCCAGATTTGCTGTATAAAAGTGACGTTTAAGGAGGTCAAAATTATATACATGTAGGCGTGTTTTTGTGATGCTTACCATACTAACTCTAGAGACAGCAGGCACATGACGTAATTGTGACGTCATATCAACGTCTGTTAAACGCCATGACCTTAGCAACGTCGCACCAACGTCTGTGCAGTATCTATACGTTGCGCCGACGTTGATTTGACGTTGCCCTAGCGACGTGTGCCTGCTGGGCAAGCTTATACAGGTTGGTCCTTTTTGCTTGTTTGAAGATTATCAAGCCCGTAAACACGTCTTGGGTGGTATTGAACCTGCCCGTCTACATATACCTTAATAGATGTACACATTCTGGGCTGCGTATGCAGTACATAACCGCTACAGTGCACATGGAGGCAAGATTGCATGAACGGTTTTGACAAAATGGCAGGCATAGAACCAGCGACTTCATGATAACCATGGAATGTGTTCTTATGCTTAATGATATGTTATGCTCAATGATATGTACATGTACACTGTACCAACACCAACAGTTAGTAATACATGTACATGTATTTATTCACAATTACGGACTTAAGAATAATCCTCAGTAGCTCAAACTATCCCGGCCTTGAATTTTAGCCACTGAGGGTTATTCATCTCACTATGTCAGGAGGCAAATTTAGGGATACATTAGATACTTGGCTATGAATAAGGAGTTCAGTCAAAAGCATTAACGTAATGACGGAATGGAAGAAGTAATAAGACTAGTCAAGAGTAAAGAAAGTAACAAAACGTTAGCATACGCATAGAATGTCTTCCAGCGTCGGGCGGTCAGATAAAGGAGGTGGGAACGTTGTATCGATGTCGGCCCGACGGTGGCCCGCGGTTTGGTGCTGGCTGGCAGCTGTTGGTGCTGGCTGGCTTATGGATGGCTGAATCTGCTTATTCATTTCATCCAGTAACTTCATAAAATCGATTACTTTTTCAAAAGAAAAGTCGTCGCAACATAACATTCCGAACAGGCACACAAAAGTGAACCACCACTGTGGCGATAACAACGTTTGTTTCGTCATTGTGCGCCCATCGGGATACATGTAATATTATTGCACTTTATTCAATGGGGGCAGAATAAGAGTATGTACTGAAAAATCTTATGCGTCGGTATAAATATTGAAGAAAATAGTAAATAATGCAGCTTCAAAAACCGAACTAACAAACTACATGTATATAAATCAACCTTTTTAATCATTTTTTATTTATTTTAAAATCATCATATACGTTAGGACACCCAACTAATAAATATGACAGGATAACCATTCAATCATCGTGACGTCACACTTCTACACACCGCAACTACGCGGCGGGGTCTCATAGGTAAATAAGATAACCGCGATGGATACGCCGCGTGATCGCGGTGGCTTGCAGCGGGGATTAGCGCGCGGTGATGCGCGGGATGATGCGCTGGGTCATGCGCGTAAACGCGGCGGACCAGAGCAAATAGGCCGCGGGGTTGCGCGGGTTCAAAAACTTTTGCGGCGGGTGTGTGTACATTTCTATGATAGCTGTGTCAAAATATCTGCAAAGGTTATGTCATTTTTCAATTTTCCCCATTATAAGTCAATGGAACAATCTAAGTAGCCATAGAAACAAAACTAAAGAGCCAAATTTCATATAAAACGCAAAACTTGGAAAGGCAATTATGGTGAATATTTCCATAAACTCTCAGCCTCACAGAGCATACGGTTTCTGGGAAGATGAATTTTTATGGGTATTTTTTTTCTATTTTTTTTTTTTTTTTTTTTTTCATTTTGGTTTCCATGGCAACCAGCAAAATATGAGCAATATGCCTAAAATCATACGGCAGATAGTACATTGCTTAGGAAACACTTCTATGCAATTTTTTATGATTTTGGGTAAACGGCCCCTTCAAGATTATTTATCTCATATCGAGCCGACTGTTAATAAAAGGTGGGCGAAAACCAAAGTATCCGGAGAAAAACCACCTGACCTTCCGTTGCAGAACTTGGCATCTCACATGCGACCCGAGCGAGGCTCGAACCCACAGCTGTGAGAGACCTAATGATTAAAAGTCAGCGTTCTTAACCACAATGCCACGGGGGCCCGTTTATAAAAGTTGTAACAAAATATCTGAAAAGGTTTGGTAATCAATGCCATTTTTCTACTTTTCCTATTATAAGTCTATAGAAAATCTAAGTTGCCATTGCAACCAAATTAAAAACCCAAAATTTTATATATAAAAAAAAAAACAAAAACAAAAAAAACTTCAAAACCTATGAAGTCAAATATGGTAAAGTTTTCCGTAAACTCTCAGCCCCATGGAGCATACGGTTTATGAGGAAATTATTATTTTTTTTTTCATTATGGTTTCCATGGCAACCAACAGAAATGAGCAGTAGGCCTAAAATCAATTTGTAGATAATAGTTTGCCTAAGGAGCATTTTTATGAAAGTTTAGTCAAAATAGCTGTAACGGCTTGGCAGTTAAGACCATTTTTCAATGTTCCCCATTATAAGTCTATGGAAAATCTAAGTTGCCATAGCAACCAGAGCCAAATTTAATGAAAAAAAAAAAAAAAACAAATAAAATAAACACTCAAAACTTGTAAAGGCAAATATGGTGAATATTTCCATAAACGCACAGCCTCATAGAGCATACGGTTTCGGAAGAGATGATTTTTAAAGTATTTTTGGGTACTATTTTTTTATTATTATTTTAGTTTCCATGGCATCCAGCCAAAATTAGCAAAAGGCCTAAAATCATATGGCAGAGGGACGATTGCTTAATGAAAATTTCTATGAAAGTTGTGTCAAAATATCTGCAAAGGCTTGGCAGTTAATGCCATTTTATTTTTCCCCCATTATAAGTCTATGAAAAATCTAAGTTGACATAGCAACCAATCTCAGGAGCCGAATTTCACAAAAAAAAACACAAAACCTTTGAAGGCAAATATGAATATTTTCATAAAGTATCTGCCTCCCAGAACATATGGTTCTGAAGCGATGTTTATTTTTTTTAGCATTTTTTCTTTCTTTTTTTTTTTTTTTTTTTTTTTTTTTGGCATTTTGATTTCCATGGCCACCAATAAAATAAGCAGTAGGTCTAAAATCATATGGCAGATAGAAGATTGCCTAAGGAACATTTCTATGAAAGTCTTATCATAATATCTGCAGAGGCTTGCCAGTTAATTCCATTTTTCAATTTTCCCCCATTATAAGGCTATGGAAACATTAAGTTGCTATAGCAACCAATCTAATTAGCTGATTTTCATAAAAAAACACAAACTTTCGATCCCCCAGCCCAAGAATGCTACAGATAAAATTTGGGCCCAATCGGCCCAGTGGCTTCAGGGGGGATGTCGTTTGAAAGTGTTGACGCAGACGTAGACAACGCAGACGACGACGAACAACTGCCTGTCCTATAAGCTCCCCTGGAGCCTTCGGCTCTGGTTGGCTTATAAGGTTTACGCCTGTAAACCCAAGTTTTACTATATAAAAGTAAGGTTCAAGGGAGTCAAAATTATACAGGCGTGTTTTCGTGATGCTGCAAAGTTTCTGCGAGTAGGATAATTTCTATTGACAAACCTAAACATTTTTTTTTTGGCAGTACGAATTAAGATGTCATTACATCTCGATGTCGGGAAAAAGTCACACAAAATTGGAAGCAATGTCTACAAAATAACAAAAATAGTGTTGGCATGACCTAAACTTCGATTCTAACAAACAAAAACTGGAAAATATTAATGCGCAGTTCCAATATATATATGAACACTAACAAAAAAGTTCCGAAGATTATATAGGAAAAAAGCACCATAAGCGATTGGACTGTTTAATAGTATTTTTATTCTTGCCAACCCCTTTCAGATCTTCAGGGCAATACTGGCGTCAAACTATGCGCTGTTTCTAATCAACTGTCCGTCGTTCGAGGAAAATATGTAGGAAGTCCCGAAACGAGATTATTTCATATAAGGAAAGAATGGAAAAGATATTTAGATGACTGCTTCATGTTTTGGGGGAGAACTTTGTCTGACTTTGTCTATTTTGAAACTGTGTTAGACACATTATATGCAGATATACAATTTAAATGCCACAAAGAATTGAAAAAAAACTTCCTTTTCTGGATGTGATGGAGATTAAAAATATGGTTTCAATAATAACTGCTATTTATGTAAAGACCACACACTCAAAACAGAAGCCTCCGTGGTGCAGTGGTTACGCTACTCGCCATGTAAACCAGGGATCGCAGGATCGATCCCGGGCTTCTCCAGACTTTCGGATGAGTCTTTAAACCGAGGTCCCGTCTCCGTATGACCTTAGCTGTTGGTGGGACGTAAAACTTAAACTCACTCACTCACACACTCAAAACAATTTCTCAATTTCAAATCTTGTCATCCTAAACCCCCCAAAAAACAAACATTTCATTCACACTAGCTCGTAGAATTTGTACTATTATTTTTTATTTAAAGATACTGAAAACACGCCTACAAGAACTTGCAACCATTCTTATAAGCAGAAAATATCCCTGGGATGTTATTAAAGCAGGCATTTCTAAGGCCACGTAAATATCTAGAAACACACTTAAATACACTTACAGAGATATTAGAAAACATAACACCTTTTATTTCCACATTTAACTCCCAAAACAGAGAAGTATTCGGCATATTAAAAACTAATATGAACATTTTCAATAATGATGAAGTATGAAAAATATTACGGAAACTACAAAAAGCATAGAAGGTAAACGCCATCTTCCGAATCAACGCCGTATCTTAATAAATTCGGAATTTCGCGAAAACAAGACTCAACCTTGCGTTAGCAAATGCAATTGGCCAAGGTGTGGTCTATGTAAGAATGTTATTAGTCGGGGACATATATCTCAGAAACCCTCTAGAAATAAGTTTTAATTAGCCGCCGATTCGAAAGGATAAAAATACCTCTATATTATAATGTTATTAATCAAATAATTTCGTATTGGCCCAGTTACAGGTCCGAGGTCTGCTGTATTGGCACGAGGCCGAAGGCCGAGGCCAATACAGCTGACCGAGGACCTGTAACTGGGCCAATACGAAATTACTTGATTAATGACAATTTTATTAATTCACGCAATTAAAAACATGATTTATGATTTTTTAATATTGGTTGACCTTGTGTAATATAGGATAATCAATTAATAACAAAGAATAATGTTTGCTTGTTTAGATTCAGGGTGTTTTCGCATATTAAAGTGGGAACAATTTGTTGCAATTAAGGGAGATAACTCAGTACCAAATAAATAGCAATTATCGCCAAAGTCATAACAATAGTGAATCACCTGTACCTTTAGGGAAGAAAAGGATAAATGCTGTTATAAAATGTTGTAGAAAGGTCTTGAACATATTTGTATTAGCTTTACTAAGAAATAAATGGAACAAAGCACCACAAACAGACCTATTTGACAATGCATACATTTTACTATATAAAATCCAACTTTCTGTGAATTAAGTGTCATGTTCATGGAGGACAGAAACTATATTAAGCATTACAGCTTTTATAATAAAATTCATAAAATAATAAATATACAATGCTTGATATAAAGAGATATTCATATCAGTTTGTTTACCAGAATACATAAGGTCGGACATGAAATTATTATCTACGGATGGAGAACTGTTAGTAATTCGTAAATACGCATGTTCCTACCCTAACCAATTCTTTGTCTAAAATAGAGGGTATCTTTTTGGACTGATCTGGTTTCTGCCATATTGTTTCATAAAGTGATGGCACATAAGCCTCCTTATCACGCAAAGGTACAAGCCCTTAAGGAGGTAAACTAGAAGTGAAGACAATGATCAGGAATCGATAGAATTAACCCGCAGCTCCCATCAGAGACACCAAAGGGAAAGACACACAAACATGAAATAACCAGACCTAATGGAAACAGCAAAAGCGGAAAGCCAAAAGGACAGTCACTTTCCTACGAATTGGCCAACTGACTATACAAAACAAAGAATATAAGCGATACACACACTCAAAGACAAACCAATAAAAATAAACCGCGACAGATGAACCGCTTTGGAACGGTTAAACTTAGTGAAATGAATTCCACTGTGTGTGTGTTGGGGGTGGGGGCGGCTAATATCGATTTTACGCGGCCGCAATCCTCGCCCTTACTTCCGACAACTAATGTGTTCAGTCCGCATGAAGGCCTCCTAACCCATCAGTGCAATCTCAGGGAACACAAGATAAAAAAACCCTCAGACATGAAACAACAGCGAGGACTCGACAGCAAGAAAAAAAACAAAACAAACAATTACACTCCGATGGGCCCGATCAGAGACACAGCATCAGGTACCAACCAACATCACATAAAATTAAACCTAATTCTCAGCATGCCTTTACGCTGGAACCGTAATAGAATCTGAGGCCTGACTCCCCGGCGTGAAGCAAAGTTGTCAACCGGTACCATGCTTATAGTCTGTCGTATAACATTTAAGTTGTCCCGTATTTTTTTTATATCGAAGAATGATTTTACGAAATTGGGTGCTGAAGTCATTGCAATTATATACGAGGACTTTCATCTAGAACGGCTCTAAGTTTGGCATCATTGTTAGTTTGACATTTGATGCATCTCGTCAAGTCCGTACGTTTGCGCCTGTTTTTATGTCGCAACAGTTTTAACGGACTACCAAAGGTTTTCAAAAAAACGACCATTACTTAATTCTTTGTAGGTTCACATATGCAGTAAATTACTATCACTTAAAGTCAGGCCAGTGATTCTGGCGGGCTACGACTCGTTAAGTTCACAATCAACAATGACACAGATACACTCTAACAAAATTTGATTTGCCTTTTCGGTAAAACATTTGCATGTAAGGAATTGTTGACCTGAACATCGTACATTCAATCATGTACTGACTCGTTTGTAGAATGAACATTCTTAAAAAAAGAAATCCGATAGAGAGGACAAAAGATTGAAAAACACGCCCACAATATAGGCCAGAAATACTTGGTTAAATTACCAAAATAGACAAGAAGACTAACATACAAAGTACAGTATTTGCATGGCGTATGTACAGTCTAGTGTGCCAAGACCACAAACTACATAGGATATTCACAATATAAGGTGTTTCCTAGGCTTACATATCTCGCTTATATTTTTGTTTTGGATAGACAATTGGCCAATCTGAGGTAAAGTGACTGTCCTTTAGGCTTCTGGCTATTGGTGTTCCCATTAGGATCTAGTTATTTCATGTCTGTGTTTCTTTCCTTTTGGTGTATCTGATGGGAGCTGCGGGTTAATTGTATCGATTCCTGCTCATTGCCTTCACTTCTGTTTTGCAGAAACTACAATGCTTTACTTAAAATAGTACTAATTTTGTTTCAATGCGCGCACACCTATAATTATTTTGTTATAGTTTTTTTTTCAGTTTGTAGCGTAGTATTAATGACATAGCCTAGATTTAAGCGTTTCTTTCAATTTTTGGACCGTTAAGCCCCTGTCACACTATGCCGCGTTTTCACTGCGTTGGGACGGCGTTGTTTAATTTTTCAGAACGCCGCGAGATCGCAAGAAATATGGGATATTTTTGTGAACATGGACCTGTCATGGCGTCTCTACAGCGACCAAGACGTTGCTACGGAGCTTACATGGCGATCTATCGCGATCCTGCGGCGTTCATGATGGCGATTGTATGCGCTCTCATGGCGCTTCCTCTGCGCTTTTACGGCGCTCACAATGTGTGTACTGCGCTTTTACGGCGCTCTCAATGCGTGCACTGCGCTTTTACGGCGCTAACATGTTGAAGACGTTCTCAAAGTGAAAACAGACATCTTCATCAGTCGAACAGTTTTGTTTGATTTGAGGTTTAACGTCCCATCAACACATTATAGGTCATTTTGGAGGCGTTGTTTCTAATTTTGTGGGACTTTACCCGACATAGAGATGAAAAGACATCTCAATCTCTGTCACCCAATGAAACTAAAAGGGGTTGATAAGCACGGATGGTCCGACTCGCGCCCCTTTGCCTGCTCAAGCTTAGATCCCCTAAGCGGTTTACCAGTACTCCTGTGCCGTCGGAAGCAAGTCCACCGCAGTCACCGCAAGCAGGAGCAAATCCACCGCCATTACCTTACCCGGAATGAGTCACCACAGAAGTAAAGTTTTTCGGGACAGTACACAATCAAACTCTACTATAGCCACTGTTTATACAAGCGGGCGGCCCCCTCCCATCGGGACTGGAAGAAATAGATGGGCTGCATGATGCTTCCACGCAGAGCTGAAACCGACCTCACAGGAGTACTGGTAAACCGCTTAGAGGATCTAAGCCTGCCCAGGCAAAGCGTTGCCAGATACGTGTAAACTCTATTGGTGTAAACGTGCTTATACGTGTAAACTCTATTGGTTTCATTGGGCGACAAGGCTTGAGATGTCATTTCTTCACAAAGTCGGGTAAAAAACCCACAAAATTGGAAGCAACGTCTCCAAAATGACCTATAAAGTGTTGACTGGGACGTTAAACAACAAATCAATCCATCAGTTAATCAATTATACAAGCGGAGCTTATATGGCGTTGTAGGAGACCTCTGTGCGCCCCTGCCGAGCTCCTGTAGCGTGGTAGGAGACCTTACTGCGCTGCTATGGCAACCTTACGGCGACCTCACTGCGCTCTGATCAGAACGCCGAGCGACGGCGTTTGTTTTGAGCATGCTCAAAATGCGCGCCGTCGCTTGGCGTTCTATGAGATCCCAACGCGTCTACTGGCGACGCCACTGAGTTGCTACGGCGATGTTTGCGATCGTACTGCGCGCACCTCGACGTTCTGCATTTTTCTTGGACGCCGTGAGAACGCAGCCCTGGTGTGACAGGGGTTTTACTGTACTACATTGTGTGTCGTAGCGCTGCATTTATGACACTGCTAATACACTGTTTATTCACCACAATCTTTATTCCGTACACCAATGGCATTTAAATGTCAAGCTTCCCACGGCACTGTAACCAATAAGGCTTTCTTTCAATTTCTTTACCAATTAAACCTTTAAAAGCGCAATTTTGAATTTTGAAATAATGGGGGGGGGGGGGGGGGGGGTATGCTTACTAAATTTTAAAAGAATTCCTCAACTTATTCGGACATTTTTTCTACTGTCAATCACAGACATAAAGACCATATATATAACAGCAAACAATGCATGCAAATCCAATGGTTATGTCCGCAGAGAAAAAAACAATGCATATTTTGTTTTAAGATTTTGAGGGTTCTTTTTCAGACATTATTTAAAAGAATATAGTTGGGCATTAAATGGCATAAACGGCGGTGATCATTGGCTCCTTGTAATCCAAATTACGAAACATGAGCAGATTTTATAGGATTTCCTGAAGTTTTGAAAAAGGCGTTGTTAATGTTTTGAACTTTTTTTACATAATTCGGGTGGTTAGCAAAAAGGTCCGTTTTGAAGACATTGCCCCACTTACAAATGTGACAACACCCAGAATGCGAAAGTTTAGACTTTTATCTATCCATTTCAGGTAAGTTCATTCTTTCGAACCGCCGACTAATTAAATTTGCAAAAAAAATGAGTTATAGATATGTCCCCGGCTATATTGAGGGATCATCCTTTCAATTAAAAAAAAAAAAAAAAACATTCACGTAAAAGAAGATATGAATTGTACTGTATGTATTGGTGTGTAACGGATGTAATGAATATTATAGTAGTCGCAGATAAGATTGACTAGGCGGAGCTATTCGGGTGTTGTCAATATATGTCAAATTCTCTGAGTCCACCAGAAGGTTCGGTGGAGTGCATTTCGCACGCTTTCTACAAGCGGACGAAATGGTCATATTCGCCACAGCTATGCCTGTATTACAGTTGATTTCATACAATCGGGTGACTTGATTTACCTTTTTGTAAATGGGATATTCCTAAGGCGGGTACAAACGATAGCTCCGCCTAGAAAATCTTATCTGCGACGACCATACATAGGCCAAACAGGTGATAAATTAAGAAATAGAAAAATAATGCATGGTGAACAAATTAGAGATGCATCAACAAGACAAATGCCTGTAAGTGCACATATAGACAATAATTATTGTTGTAAATATTTAATGTTTCCGTTTTACAAATTTCATAAACATGATGTTTCAGCTAGGCTGACCAAAAGACGATACTTTATTGATGTTTTTGAACCAAATCTAAACATTTTATGATGACGTGCCAAATTTGACGCACGTTGCGTGCACATGTGTACGCATATTTGCTTTGTGATGTTGCTTAGAAACAGCGCATAGTGCGATGTCATTATTGTCCTGAAGATCTGAAACCGGTTGGATGTGGCAGTCTTATAAATGTTTAGGATTTTTTTAGTGTATTTGTGTGTGTGTGGGCGGGGGGTTGGGGGGTGGGGGGGGGGAATCTTGAGGGTCTCAATGTTTGTACAGTTTTGTACTTTATGAACTTGTGTGATGTATGAACATGTATTTATTTACCTTGCTAATCACAAAAACCGGTCCTTGCCCATTGGGTCTTGAAGAAATAGATGGGCTGCATGATGCTTCGACGCAGAGCTTAAACCGACCGCAAACGCGTACTGGTAAACCGCTTAGATAATCAAAGCCTGCCAAGGCAATCCAGTGCGAGTCAGACCGTCCATGCTTATAAACCCTATTGGTTTCATTGGACGGCAGGGCGTGAGATGTCATCTCATCTCAATGTCGGATAAAAGTCAGACAAAATTGGAAGCAACGTCTCCATAATGACCTATAGAGTGTTGAGCGGGGGCGATAAACCTCAACTCAAACAAACAAATCATGAAAATACGCCTGTATAATTTTGATCCCATTAACCTAAACTTTCATATTGTCAAACTGGGATTTACAGAGGTATACATTATATCTCTTATTTCTGCTTAAAACATATATAGTGGGCATTCGTCAGAACCGTCTCTACGAGTATTTCAGAAGAAATATGTAAAATATCATATTTTTTTATTTGTTTTGCATGTTTCGGTGGTATATCGTTCAATATATTTACTTTATGAAGATTAATTTATCGCCAACAGCCCTCTGTCGACCTCCTTTTGTTCCTGCTCTCGTGTGGTTTTCAGCACCTTGCAACGATCAATGCAAAAAAAAGGGACACAAACGTGGTGGAGTTTGCAATATGGGTAGCTGCCAATGCTCGTCATGGTAATGTTTATACAGTAAAACTTTTATGGCTCAAACTTGGGCCGAATGTATAAAGCAAACATAAGCCCACGCCAGTTGAATTGTCGCGGAAATTTAAGCGATGTGCATAGCCGATGCGTATTTCAACATTAGGAAAATACGTCTATACAAATGCATTGTAACCTTTATCGCCGAAAACATGAAAATTTTAATGATGAAAAAGTGTAATATTTTTTCTTATTTCTGCTTAAAATATAATTTTTGGGTACTCGTTAGAACCACCCCATCGAGGCGCTTCTAGCCATGCACTACGCCGGCACAAACTACGCCTCCTTTTATGCACTCGGTCCCAGGTGAACAAGTCCGTATACAAAACACTCCTCTAAACTGCACTTTACATAGAAGAAGCTGGGTTTATGGGGGTGTTCAGTATTTTTCATATCTTTGCTGAAAAAAGAAGGAAACAAAAAAAATATACTGTGGGTACTAAGGCGGTTATAACGACAACCATCAGTCTATACTGGGATAAAATCAATGATAATATTGGATATTTGTATATTCAGACTGCTAGTTTTAGAGATAAGAACATTACGACAACACAGCCTAGTGACACAGTGCACATTTTTACATCTCAGAAATGGCTTCTTTTCTGATGTTAATACCTAATATTTTTTTTCTTATTGTTACTGGAAATATAAGTTGTGAGTGCTCGTTAGAACCGCCTCATTGAGTACCCTCAACTTATGTTTTGGATCAGAGATAATAAAAAATAAAGTATACCCCCGTAAACTCCAGTTTTCTATATATAAAAAGTAGAAGTAAAACAAAGATCAGGAATCGATACAATTAACTTACTATATATACAGTACGGTTTAGAGGGGTGTTCATTTCCCGTGATGGGGCCATTTAAGCACCCGGATGTATCATCGTTATTTAATAATAATTAATGATAATAATCATACAAATAAATATTAGCTCTTTTTTAAGTACATAATGTTTTTTGTTTGTTTTATTTATAGAAAATTTAGAGACTGTTTCTCCGTGTTAAAATTAAGACCACATTTGGGAACACTTTCGAACAATAGTTTAGGTCGTAGTACCAAAGCGTTAATCCAAAATCGTTAATCCATAGACAAAATGGCAAATATCAATGTTCAGCTCAACAGACATGGACTCCAGAAGAGTGCAATCAGGCGTCCGCGGATATTAAGCATTACTTGGTAAGCAAGCTTCGCCCACCATGCCCATCGACCCGAACGAAGAAAAGGTGTAAATGCCGAGAAGGGTATGTCCGAGATTTTGGAAGTCTTCCTATGGCTTTCCATTGGCAAACATATCAGAAATTATTCTGGAAATGGCCACATTGTACGGATCAACAAGATCATGGTGCCTCCCATCTTAAAAGACCATATTTTGAACAGTCCCTAAGGTGGCCCCTTCTGGAACACATTGAGTGTAAAAGCACAAAGGAAGATCAACTGAAGCCTTATAAATATGTGTTTAATTTACTTTCGTGCACACCAGAACTGGAAATCCGTGATTTTACCCTCGGATAGAAATTTATGTTCTAACCCTGGTGTTCCGACCCAATATCGAATATTCCCGCGTGTTCTGGTGATAAATGTACTGGTTGAATACGACCTCGTGTGGGCCGTCGATAGGGTTGACGTCATGCACGTTACGTGACGTCACTAAACATTCCTGTAGTGTAATCACATTATTGCGGGCGTTGGTAACCGAAGTGACTACAGCATTAAAAATCCGCGCTAAATATGGAAGGTATGCAAAAAAAGAATCCTATATGGGTGTGAGGGACAGATAGAAAAAAATCCGTCCCTTTGGATCACTCGGCAAGCTTCGTGATGCCTGACAATGACCCTCGGGACGGATTTTTCCATCCACCCCTCATACCCATATAAGATTCTTATGTTCTCAATTTTGGCACTGATCTGATACGAGTATCATTTTAATCTTGAGTAGTATTGTTCTGAAAATTGACATTTTCTTTGTTCAAAATTAACTTAAATCTACCCTTTTGGTCATTTCTTGTTGCAATTTATAAAACATGCAGAAGTTTTATATTGTAAGCAGTTCCACGCCCATCTGGGAAAAGATTTGGCTGCATGCTGCTTCCACGCAGAGTTGAGACCGACCTCACAGAAGTACTGGTAAACCGCTTAGATGATCTAAGCCTGCCAAGGCAATGTGGTGTGGGGCAGACCGTCCTTGCACATAAACGCCATTGGTTTGTTGGGATGACAGGGCTTGAGACTTCATTTAATCCAGTGCCGAGTAAAACAATTGGAAGCAACGCCTCCAAACAGCCATAAAATTAGTTGACGGGGGCATAAAACCTCAAGACAAATCCAATCATATCCGCCACAAAATGCATCCTTTTTCCAGTTGCCATTTGCGGGTATTTTGAATGCGCATTCTGATCTACACGTTTGTTTTTCGTAAATGACAAAACTAGTTTTCTTATGTCGCGACATACCTTTCTTAAAAAAAGATCCGCTTTTCATATTTTTTGCTTGTATACTGGGCAAGTAAGTAAGGGTTTTAAGGTTGAACGTCCCCGTCAACACTGTAAAGGTTATTTCGGAGACGTTGCTTCCAATTTTGTGGGACTTTTAATGATATCTCAAGCCCTGCCGCTCAATGAAACCAATATGGTTTATATGGCCGACTCGCACCGCTTTACCTGGACAGACTTAGATCCTCTAAGCGGGTTACCAGTACTCGTGTGCGGGTTGGTTTCAGCTCTGCGTGGATGCATCATGCAGCCCATATATTTCTTTAAGCACCGATGGGCGGGGGCCGCAAGTAAGTAAGGAAGTAAGTAAGTACATACATGTTAGAAAACAGACTATTTTCACATTACGATAACACACCCGTGCGACATAGTGCATTTTTCACATCTCCAAAATGGCGACTTTTCTGATGAAAATCAGTCATATTTGTGTTAGTTTTACTTCGGGTTCTCGGTTCTAACGAGTACTCACAACCTATGCCTTGGAGCAGAAATACGAAAACTAATGTATATCCCGTAAACCCCAGATTTCCCAAATAAAGTGGGGTTTAGGGGGTGTACAATAAACGTACATTTTCACGTGATGAGAGGGTGGATCCTTGGAATCCGTGTAATGAACACCCCTCTATAACCCACATTATGAAGAGACAACCTGGATCTACATTATTTTACTTATTTCTGCCCCATAACGTAGGTTGCGGCTACTCTTTAGACTCAATGAGGCGGTTCTAACGAGCATCCGTAACGTATATTGGAAAATAAATTAGAAAAATATTTCAAATTACCATCGAAAAAAATAGCTATTTTGAAGAAATGATAGAAAGCACGATGCTACACAGATGTGCTATCGTTATCTTGCAAATTACACACATCTCATCACAATCCATACCGTAGGCAGCCTATCAAGACTGCATGCTGTATGTAAAACGTACATTTTTAAATGCTAGTTTTACTGTATATCAAAAGAAAGCAGATACAACACGAAAACACGCCTAAATAATTCTGACCCCCTTAGACCCCCCCCCCTTTAATATCGTAAAACTACGGATTACAGTGGTAAACCTAACTTTTTCCTATTTCTGCACTAAAATATAGATTGTGAGTAATCGTTAGAACCGCGGTTCTAACGTGTACCCACAATCTATATTTTGAGCAGAAATAAAAAAATCACAAATTTTCATCTTTAAATTTTTGTTTTTCGGCGGTAATATTTACAATGTACTTGTATAGGTGTGTTTAGTAATATAAGCGTGACAACTGTAGGAACGAATGATGTCATTTACTCTTATATTTGCATGCATCATTTTATCTGTGTAAATAGTAATGTTAAAGCTACATTGCACTGTAAAAGTTAAATGAACCATTACACCAAAACTTGTGGCAGCTGAAATGTCATCAGTTTTGGTGTAACTTATCTTCATTGCAGTTCGGTAATTTTTCACCGAATAGCTAGCTGGCTATTAATCCAGATATTATGGTATAATTAATCACCACAAGAGAGAAGGAAAGGTTACAACAAAGTGTAACTTGGAAGGGACATGAATAGTTTTATGCCCCCGGAATCGAGATTCGGAGTGGGGGCATCTAGGGTTTGGTCCGTCTGTCTGTATGTTTGTCTGTTTGTCCTTTTGTATGTTTGTCCGTTTGTCGTTCTACAAACACCTTAACATTTGGCATAACTTTTGAATGGTAATAGGTAGAGCTTTCATATTTCAGAGGAGTATACCTTATCACAAGACCTTTCCAGCGGTATTATAATGTTTGATTTCGTGGCTTGATCTTTTGACCTACTTTTTCATTTTTGTAAAAATACCTTGGCACATTGGCCAAAACTTTCGTTTGATATGTGATAGGGCTTTCATATTTCACATGTGCATTCCTTGTGTGTGTGTAAATTCGGGTTTAACGTCGCTTTCAACAATTTTTCAGTCATATCACGACGGTGTCTGGTTGCGACAGGGAGCTCAATGCTCACTTTTATAGTGCTGCCTCACTGAAGTATCATGTCCCAGACACATTTCATGATACCACACCCAGTCAAATTATCCTGACACTGGGTCGACCAGTCCAAGCTTAACCCCGTAAATCTGAGTGCCAAGCGAAGAGCAGCTAGTACCATTTTTGGCGACTTTGGTATGTCGCGGCCCGGGATCGAACCCGTGACCTCCCGTTCCCCGGAGCGGACACTCTACCAACTGAGCTAACGGGGCCGGTGTGCATTCCTTGTCACAAGACCTTTCTAGTGGTACAATAATTTTTGACCATGTGACCTTGACCATGACATTTGACCTACTTTTTTAAAACTTTAACATTAGCCATAAATTTCTATTGGTAAGTGATAGGGCTTTCATATTTCACATGTGCATTCTTTTTCAAAATACATTTCTAGTTGTGCCATAATTTTTGACCTCATGTCCTCGACCTTGACGTTTGGCCTACTTTTTTTTAAATATAGCATTGGCCATAACTGTCGATTGGTAAGTAATAGGGCTTTCATATTTCACATGTGTTTTTATGTCACCTGACCTTTCCAACGATAACATAAATTTTGACCTTGTGACCTTGACCTACCTTTTTAAGACTTGAAAGTTGCCATACTTTTGATTGCTTAGTGATACTGCTTTCATATTTAACTTGCGCTGTCCGGGGGCATCAGTTATTCACAAACGCATCTTGGTTTTTATAAGTTGTGCGCACAAGATAATATCTGGTGCGGACAAGATATTTTCTTGTTCGCACAACATATCATCTTGTGTGCACAAAATACTAAGTTGTGCGAAAAGATATATTGTGCGCACGAGATAATATTTTGTTCACACAACTAAATATATGCGCACAAGATATTATCTTTTTCGCACATCTTAATTTCTTGTTCGCACACCAGATTAAAAAATAAAATGCCCCTGCCCGGCTTCCGTTCTTATCTACATTACTGATGAAAAAGTACCATCATTATTGTTTAAGGAAATATTTCAGTTGCGAGATGGATGTAATGTTTCCTGCATTAAATGAGTTTAACATTACACCAATTATTAAGAGCGGACATTTCCATTTTGTAGTATATTGTTTCCCATTTTACAATGTATGAATTTATCATACTCAGAAATCCTTTTAAAGGGCAAACTTTACCGTATGGTAATGCTAGAACAGCAGTAAAACAACTAATGTTAAAAGTTGCTCTTGCCATTAGATTTTGTAAAAAAAAAACTCTATTAAACAGGAACTGTGTTTATACTGAAATACAGTTTACCCCGTTTTGATCGCATTTAGCAGAATTTTCATTATGCAAGTATCCGTTATGAAAACACGCCTATACAAATACATTGTGAATTTTACTGGCGAAAAACGAGTATTGTAAGATGAAAATGTGTGACATTTTTTCTTATTTCTGTTCAAAATATATAGTGTTGGTACCCGTAGAATCGCCTCATTGAGGCGGTTTAACGAGTACCCACAATTTACATTTTTGGAGCAGAAATTATAAAAAATAAGGTTTACCCCGGCAAGCCCTAGTTTTTACATATAGAAGTGGGGTTCAAGGGGGTCAGAATTATGTAGGCGTGTTTTCTTGATGAATAACAATAATTATATATTTTGTAGGATATTAATGCCGTGCATGATACGAAAGAGGACTAAAATAACCTATGCCGTACATATAAGGTATCGTGTACGACAAGTTACACGATTTGTCAAGAAACGTTAACTTTCGTTAAGGTAGAACAAAACACCAGCATAAGCGCAAAAACACTAATAAGCTGGAAAGATGACGCTTTCAAGGTGCAATTACATTTTTACACTGAAAATAACAAAAAGAAGTATCATCCATTCGCAGAAATATTACAATGATATTTCATTCCCCCCAAAAACGTGCAAGGCTCCTTCACATTTTTTACACATGTAATATGAATATAAGTACACTATTTGGTAGCAAACCTTACACGGTAACTACTGTAATTATTTCAAACACAGATTGATGCCAAACGTAAACCTTGTCTTACAGAATTGTTACACCAAACACACACCCAAATCGAGTTATCAGCGTATTGTTACTCTGAGAAACACTTAACACCCGTAATATTGAGGTGCATGGTTCCAGTTCATACGAGTTTTAATCACGATTTTTAATGTAAATTTTTCTCTGTCTTGTCTAATTACCACTATTTCTTACAGAGTGACGAGTGCTTTCGACGCCTACTTGATATTCGACCACTGATGAGCAAGGTATTATAATAACTCACCCCTGTGCAAGACGAGATGACCCCATCCTTGACAGCCGTTACGAAAACATGCATATACAAAACACATTGTAAATTTAATTGCTGGAAAAAGGAATATTTAAACATAAACAAATGTGATATTTTTTCTAATTTCTGCTCAAATATAGACTGTGGGTACACGTTAGAATCGCCTCGTCGATGCGGTTCTAACGAGTACTCACAATCTATATTTGAGAGCAGAAATAAGAAAACGAAAGAGGTTTACCCCTGTAAAACCCAGTTTGACTATAAAAAGTCACTTGGGTTCAAGTAATGCATTCGTTTTCTGTCGAAATTCTTTCGATTTTCTTCGGCAAAAGTTCCAGTTATCTATCAATGTGTATAAGGAGCATGATAGCTCAGTGGTTAGTGCACTTGCCTCTGATGCTAGAGGCCCCGGTTCGATCGCCGGAGGCAGTGATTATTTCGGTGTCCGAATACGCTCCATTGGCATCAATTGCAGGGATGACTGCCACAAAGTGCACCCCGTCCTTCGGATCGGGACGTTAACCCCCCCCCCCCCCCCCGTGCACAGGAAGAGTCATCTCCAGTGCAGGTTAAAGACCCCTACCGTAATAACATGATCACTGTGTAGGCTTTCAACCCTGCAACCTGGAGTGTATGTAATGTACACCTGCGAGTAATGGTCAAATGTGACCGATCGCAGTATAAGTAGAAAGAAAGTTTTGTTTGATTTGAAGTTTAACGTCCCCGTCAACTTTCAGATGTCGCTTCCAATTTTGTGGGACTTTTACCCGACATTGAGATGAAATGACTTCTCAAGCCCTGTCGCCCAAGGAAACCAATGGGGTTTATAACCATGGACGGGCCGACACGCACCGCATTGCCTGGGCAGGCTTAGATCCTCCAAACGGTTTACCAGTACTCGTGTGCGGGTAGGTTTCAGCTCTGCGTGGAAGCATCATGCAGTCCATCTATTTCTTCAAGCCCCTATGGGCGGAGACTCAGAAAGAAAGAAAGAATGTATACATTTGATTGGCCGAAATAAAAGTTTTATATTTCGATAAATTCCATAAGCAAGAATCTCAGATATATTTCACAAAGCCACAGGTAGTTTGTTTATTTGTTTGTATTGGAGTTTTAACGGCCCAGTCAACACTATTTAGGTAATTCTTGAGCTGGTCAGTTTGCATATTCACACTTTTCCTTGACAGTCTTATACGGCAGCGGTTATCTAGTACAATGCACATCCTTCAGTCAGAAACTGACAACTGCTCTTCTTGAATCAGTGGAAGGGAGAGAATGACCGTAGAAAATATTTCATGAAAAATCTCCACGAACGAATGTTGCCGAGCCCGGCAGGAATAAAACTCGTGTCCTCCTGCTCACCACCATTCAGACGCGCATCCGACTGAGCTACCGAGGCCGGCAGTGACAGATAGTATTATGACGTGACGTCATACAACACGTTTAGAACCCGCGTGTTGCGTCATTATATATTAAGACGCCAACAGCGTTCGATTAAAAGATGGAAAACGCCCCGTAACGTTACACGTACAACGTCATTAACGACGTCGTGTTTACTTATGGTGGAATATTGACATCTTTGTACAAAAATCGTGAGTTATAGGTGTTCTAAATACCATATGATAAATAGATTCTTGCATTCGTGTTCATGTATTAATGAATTTATTAAACTCTTTGAGGAAAACGGATAAAATGCTCGGCGAAGCATTTTATCTTTTTTCCCCAACTTGTTAAATAAATTCAATAATAAATGAACACTCATATAAGATCCACTATGTAAACCCAAACAAACCTATAAGCATGAAGTGGGCATTTAAAGGGCACCCCATCACGAAAACAAGCCTTCATAATTTTGACCCCCTCGGACCCCACTGTTATATAGTAAAACTGGGGTTTACAGACGTAAACCTTATTAATCTAATTTCTGCTCTAAAATATAAATTGTGGGTACTCGTTAGAACCACCTCAATGAGGCTGTTCTAACGAGTACCCAAAATCCATATTTTGAGCAGGAATAAGAAAAAAATATCACACTTTGTCATCTTAAAAGTTTCTTTTTTTTTGTTTTTTCGATAAAATTTACAATGTATAGGCGTGTTTTCATTATGCATTCCACAGATGCATGTGAACAAGATCTAATGTATCTTTAAATCTGTTATAATGTAAAACTGGGGTTTACAGTGGTAAACCTTATTTTTCGTATTTCTGCTCTAAAATATAGACTGTAGATACTCAATAGAAGCGCCCCATTCTCGCTAGAACCGGCTCAATGAGGCGGTTCTAACGAGTACCCACAATCCATATTTTGAGCAGGAATAAGAAATACATCACAATTTTTCGTCTTAAAATTTTCGTTTTTTGGCGATAAAACTTACAATGTATTCGTATAGGCGTGTTTTCATAATGCATTCCACGGATAGATGTTAACATGATCTCATGTATCTTTAAACCAAATTACATATTAACTGATCGCAAGTATGAAAGCGCACACATGTATTGACTGGTCACTTGGTGTTTATAAAATGTTCAAGCAACATCACATCAGCGTTCGATGGAAAGTCTCTGACATAGATCGGACGTTACTTAATCGTTGCTTGCCTACCAGGTATAAATGTTAATAACACGCTAGCGTTTGTCCCTGTAGAGAAAACCGCATCATGTCTCAAAAGTTCAGTAACATGCGTAAACTCTGATTCACTTTCAATCAATATGCAAGGAAAATACTGATTTGTGCGGGGTCGATCGACAGTGCTGAAAGTTAAGCAATAGATAACGTGCTATAAATGTGTACCCAAACAACCAACATCTACTCTGTAACTGCGGGTACATGTATGCTACAAATGATTTGTGTGGTGTAAACATGTGGACTACCAAATAATATGTGACAATAACTGCGACATGCCCTTTCTTAGCAATCATCATCATCATCATCATCATCACCATCATCATCATCACCATCATCATCATTATCATCATCATCATCACTATATTCATCATCATACCTATACAATCTATTTCGGGCAATCGTTATTATAATCATCCTAACGAAAACACGCCTAAATAAGTTTGATTCACTTAAACCCCACTTTTATATAGTAAAACTGGGGTGTACGGGCGCAAACCTTAATTTTCGTATTTCTGCTTATACATGTATACATAGGAGGTGGGTACTCGTTAGAACCGCCTCATCTTAGAACCGCCTCGATGAGGCGGTTATAACGAGTATCCACAATCTACATTTTGAGCAGAAATAAGAAAAACTATCAAATTTTTTTTATCTTAAAAGTTTCGTTTTTCGGCGGTAAAATTTGCCATATATTTGAAAAGGCGTGTTTTTGTAATGATTATTTATATTATGATTATTATTATTAGCATAACCTCACAAACATATCTCATCATTTATCTACCACACACGTCGTATGTAAATTTTGCCTTTATCTCTATTTCAGGAGACGATTTATTCTATCTTTTTTCTAATCTTGTACCATATACTTCTATGCGATGTTTCATGTGAATTTATTATTATTATTATTATCATAACCACACAAACATATCTCATTATTTATCTACCAAACACGTCGTATGTAATTTTGCCTTTATTTCTATTTCAGGAGACGATTTATTCTATCTTTTTTCTAATCCTGTACCATATACTTCTAAGCGATGTTTCATTTGAATTTATTATTATTATTATCGAAACCTCACAGACATATCTCATCAATTATCTACCACATACGTCGTATGTAAATTTTCCCATTATTTGTATTTCAGGAGACGATTTATTCTATCTTTTTCTAATCCTGTACCATATACTTCTAAGCGATGTTTCATATGAATTTATTATTATTATTATCATAACCACACAAACATATCTCATCATTTATCTACCACATACGTCGTATGTAAATTTTCCCATTATTTTTTATTTCAGGAGACGATTTATTCTATCTTTTTCTAATCCTGTACCATATACTTCTATGCGATGTTTCATGTGAATTTATTATTATCATAACCTCACAAACATATCTCATCATTTATCTACCACATACGTCGTATGTAAATTTTCCCTTTATTTCTATTTCAGGGGATGATTTATTCTATCTATTTCTAATCCTGTACCATATACTTCTATGCGATGTTTCATGTGAATTTATTCAAATAAATATCGTTGCAACAAACATGCTTTGCGTATTGCGAAAACAGTCTGCGTCTGATGACGTCGGATGTTACTACGTTATTTCTGTATACGTACACGTCAAACGAGTCCTTTAGAGAAAATCACAAAAATGATGCTTGCTAGAATCATAATGATACAATGTATTGCCTGTCAAGGTTTTGTTCTGAATAATGCATTTTCTACCAAACAGACTATGTTTAAAATGAACAAAGCAGTGACAGCTTAACCTTTTTTGTACCCAATGGAACCTTCCTTATATATAGCAGGCGTCCATCTCAAAATTTAGGGGTGTCTCACTGTGTTTTCTCCAAAACCTATAAGGAATCTAGATGAACGCTTTCTAAACAGTGTAGGCCCTAATCAGGCGCCGCGTTCTGGGTCTGCATTGTTTGCAAACTATCCGCTGCAAAACGGGTTAACCAATACACGCTTAGCGGCCCTTTTCTAGGCCATTTGAAAACAGTGAAGAACGCGGTTCTGATCTGGATCTACATTGCTTGATTAAACAAAATTCATTTTTGTAAAATTTGCCACAAAAACAAACCTGACGACCCTATATTTGGAAACGGACTACTCCAACTTACTAGGTGGAAGATTTCATTGTCATACATGTATATGTGTTTCAAGCGTGTTCGTGGTCTAAATATTACCTACTAGCAGATGCAAAAATCTGTTTGTTTTGTTTCTGCAAAACGTTAAGCATGTCTGTCATACAAAATGATCAAAGTTGATATATGAAAAACCTAGCCCCAGATGGGAATGCTTGTTCTCGACGCCAAAGATAATTCACTCGAATCTCGCCGTCCAGTTTGTAATTTCCATCATGAATAAACGACTATCCTTGGACCCCACTTTTTATAAAGTAAAACTGAAGTTTACGGCATAAACGTTATTTCTGCTCTAACAATCGCTGCGATAAGGCGGTTCTAACGTGCACTCACAAGCTATATTGTAAGCAGAATTAAGACCAAGATTGGACCAAGAGAGTCGTCACAATGGCCTTGGAGAGCTCACCTGATTCATATTGAACAAATGAAATGGTAGGTGATATATTAAGGTGGAGTGGAATGTTCGAGCAATTGTGGCTGACAGTGACATAAGGAGCATTTCTTTGATCAATCTAGTTGTTTAGGAGTAGAAGTCATTTTAATGTTTGTATGTTTTACGCTCTGGTGGCTATCATTTGCAATGGAGCAATATGATTTTGAGCACTTTTATCAAAGGGTCACCCAAAAAACATTCACTGAAATTGTTTTCCTTCTGAGGAAGAAATCTTCTAACAGTTTTTTTTTTTATTTTAAGTTCTTGCGACCTTCTTGTTTAGCACAGGGGAGCAATTAACTTAATTTTGACAGATGATACCCAGAAATCATTCCTGTGAAATCATTTGTAAATCAGGGGCTAGAGCGATAACAAAAGTTTTTTTCTCCTACAAATATCCAGTTACCTTGACAATGAGCCCAGCAACCTGAAAGTTGAACGGAGATGGCCTCTGCACAAGCCTTGGGCTTAATGTCAAATCCTGGATAATATATATTTTTCTGTTATATATACATGTCATTGAAGCAATCAAAATAAAGTTTAAAGCAAAGTTGAATTTGCTTGAGATAATGAAATACCCAAAATTTAAGTGAAGTAATATTAAAATACATTGATTAATGTAGAATTAAACTAGCCATAATGACCTCGACCTTCCACCATGAACCTTGAAATCGAACTTGCTCTGTATACTTTCACGCCAAACATTTGTGTGAAGTTATATTAAAAGTAGAAGTAAAACGATGATCAGGAATCGATACAATTAATTGACTCCACCCATCAAAGACAACAAAGGGAAAGAAACACAAACATGAAGCGACCAGACCATAATGGAAACCTAAACAAAGGAAGGTCAAAAGGACAGTTACTTTCCCACAAAATGGCCAAATGGCCATCCAAAACTAAAAGACACAAGAGATACACACAGTAAGTAACAAACAACAACATAAATAAACCGCCACAGAAGAGCCGCCTTGGAACGGTCAGTACATAAAATCCATCCATAAATGTAGGCACTAGAGTCTTAACAAGTTTTTTTCTAGAAATAGCCAGAGTGATCATGAATTTGTGTCCTATATGATGATCGTCTTTCAGATATTGCCATACCTAACATTTGTGTGAAGTTACACCAAATTCCATTGATAAATGCAGGTGCTAGAGCCTAAAATAGCCACAATGAGCTTGACTTAAGCTCAGGATAATGAATGTCAAACATGTTCAATATATTATCATACCCATCAGTTGTGTGAAGTTACATTAAAATCTACTAATAAATAAAGCCACTAGAGGATGAGAAAAAAAAATGTTTTTCTAAAAACAGCCACAGTGACCTTGACGTTGATCCAAGACCCTGATGGTCGGACTTGCTCGAAATATCATACCAAACATTTTTGTGAAGTAATATAAAAAAATCCTTCGATAAATGAAGGCGCTAGAGTGATGACAAAGTTAACAAAAAATAGCCACAGTGACTGACCTTGCATCCAAGAACCTGAAAGTCTCACTTGCTGGAGATAGTATCATACCCAACTTTTATGTGAAGTGACATTAAAATCCATGTAGAGGCTAGAGTGAAGAGAAGTTTTTTTTTTTCTGAATGTAGTCCCATGAACCTTGACCTTGATCCAAACAACCTGAAATTCTGATTTGTTTACATGCGTGTGACGTTCCATAAATAAATGAAAGTACTTGAGCTATAACAATTTTTTTCTAAAAATAGCTGCAGTGACCTTGACCGTGAGCCTAACACTTAGGTATTGTCAACATGGTCAGTCTGAGTACCGCCCCCGCCCATAGGGGCTTGAAGAAATATATGGGCTGCACGATGCTTCCACGCAGAGCTGAATCCGGCCCGCACACTAGTACTGGTAAACCGCTTAGAGTATCTAAGCCTGTCCAGGAACCGCGGTGCGAGGCGGACCGTCCATGCTTATAAACCCTATTGGTTTCATTGGGCGACAGGGCTTGAGATGTCATTTCATCTAAATGTCGGGTAAAAGTCCCACAAAATTGGAAGCAACGTCTCCAAAATGACCTTTACAGTGTTGACGGGGACGGTAAACCTCAAATCAAACAAACAAACAAAACAGTCTGAGTAAATGATGATGATAAATGGACCAAAACTGTCACATCTCGAGTGTTCACAAGGTTTTCTATAATTTGACCTTCTGACCTTTTTGACTCGACCTGACCCATCTTTGAACATTGTAAGATGTTGTCAAGATGATCATTCTGAACAAGTTTGACGTAGATTTGACCAAACCTTTGGCCTTTAGAGTGTTCATACACGGTTTTTCCAATGATTTGACCTACTGCCCTACTTTCTAGCCCGACATGATCCATGTTCGACCGTGATCGAAATATTTTCAACATGATCTTTCTGAGCAAGTTTGACAATAACTGGACCAAAGCTGTAGCGTCTAGAGTGCTCCCATGGTTTTTTTATGATTTGACCTACTGACCTACTATTTTACCATACATAAACCATATTCAAACTTGACCGGGATAGTGTCAAGATGATCATTCTGAGAAAGTTTGATGACGATTGAAAAAAAAATGGGGCATCTAGAGTGTTCACAAGGTTTCTCTATGATTTGCCCTACTGACCTACTTTCTTACCAGACGTGATCTACATTCGAACTTAAACTTAACTCAAATAAGGCCAACATGATCATTCGGAGCAAGTTAGACGATAGTTGGATAAAAACTGTATCTTCTAGATCATTCACAAGTTGTTGTTTTTTCTATGATTTGACCTACTGGCCTACTTTTAACCCGGCATGAACCATATTCGAACTTTACCGAGATATTGTCAAGATACTTCTGAGCAAGTCTAATAATGGTCGAACTAAAACTGTGACCTCTAGAGTTTCCACAAGGTTTTTCTTTGATTTGACCTAATGACCTACGTTTTTGCCCGACATGACCCATATTCGAACTTGACTGAGATATTGTCAAGATGATCATTTTTTTTTTTTGAGAAAAAGTTTGATGATGTTTTTACCAAAACTGTGGCTCCTAAAGTGTTCACAAATTTTTCTATGATTTAACCTACTGATCTACTTTATGATCAGACATGACCCATATTTGACCTTGACCGTGATATTGTCAATATGACCATTCCGAGCAAGTGTGGCGATGAAATTGAAACTTCGTCTTCTAGAGTGTTAACAAGGGTTTTCCATGATTTGACCTACTGATCCACTTTTTGACCTGACGACCCATATTCAAACTTGACCGAAATATTCATGATGATTCTGACGAAGGTTAATTATTCGCTGACAAATCTGTGGCCTCTGGGGTGTTCACAAGAAAGGTTTACGCATTGACGACGCACGACGGACGATACCAAACGGACAGCAACGCCAGATATCTGACGGCCACAAAATCTCACCATATCCTTCGGCAAAAATGACTTATACAGTTTTGACAGTGGCGTTAAACCTCAAATCAAAGAAACAAATCGGTGACGTGAGCCTAAGGGACAGTACCCAAAGTTTGCGACCGTGCTTAAATCAATTTTAACCCGACCTCAAAAGATATACAGCTGAAACTTTGCTTATACGTAGACCAATAATTGCCCGTTATGGAATCACTGTATAGATTTTTTTTTGCAGGAGATGCAATGCGTAACACATGAATGATGTGTACGCAGTGTTAGCATTTGCAAAATTTTAAACATACTTGCTATCGATATATTGATATTTGGTATGATAGAATAATATAGATAAATATCAGATAGAAACAAGTTTATCTTAAACTTGTATTATTTTGCATTTCTTCATAAATTGTATTGATTCTCTGGAATCCTATACGTGTCGCAAATAACAACAAGCATGCACCATATCATTATTGTCTTCGGTAAATTTATCTGAAGTAAACGGTGATCATTTCTGAGAATGTTGCTTGCTAAAATGAATGGAAAACAACGCTTTTACGGGACTTTTTCAGTTTGGACCATGCGCAATTTTCTAGATAGCCACAATTT
Source organism: Lucinisca nassula (assembly GCA_963580285.1). NCBI lineage: Eukaryota > Metazoa > Mollusca > Bivalvia > Lucinida > Lucinidae > Lucinisca > Lucinisca nassula. The sequence continues at coordinate 92,288,325 of OY757015.1, forward strand.
AAAATATTATGAAATGTACATGTATATAAAACAAACGAGAAGTGCAAATTAAACTACCTTGTGAGCTCTCATCTGGCGGTGGCGCTAAGTATTGAATTGCCACAGATTTCTCCATGATAGTTTTTTTTTTCTTTTTTTTTTGAAAGTCCGTTATGATTTGATACGGTTAGCACTGAATATACTTCAGTCTGCCATTTCCAAGATTTTTGAGTGCTATTTGGCCAACTCATAGCAATTATTAAACTCCTGGTGTATTTAACAATCCTATAATAAGAGAGAGAGAGAGAGAGAGAGAGAGAGAGAGAGAGAGAGAGAGAGAGAGAGAGAGAGAGAGAGAGATTCTCCATAAACGACAATGCTGACAGAACAAATTATTTGTCTAAATCCCTACGAAAGTAACTGCGAGGATTGCAGCCACGTAAAATCGATTAACTACTTTTTGCTGACTGTTCAAAGGAGGTTTTTTTTCTGTCGCGGTTTATTTTTGTTGCAGTTTTGAAAACAAGGTGATGCATGTAACAGGCCCTCTCCCAACATGTTTGTTTTAGCATTATGAGACAATGCCAATGGACAGTATGGCGGCACAAGAAAGTGGTTATTGACGCGCGAGGTACACAAGGTGATAAAACTGATTCTTAAGAGACTACGAAGTTGAACAGCATCATTGCACAAGAAAGTGGTTCGATGCCATATTTGAGGAGTACCTAATTTACAACTACCCTGGTTTATTTACGGGAAAATATTGATTAAACAACTATGAAGGTTGAACCCTTAATATAAAGTCCGACTTTGGCTGACTGACAAGTTAAGTAATACATATAGAACAGCGTCATGAGGTATTTGCAGATGTACTTCAAGGGGCTCGAGTGACAGGTCTATATCTGTTTTGTATCATTGCCAACCAATCAGTTTACACTGGCTTTAATTGAGCATGCAATAGTCACCCAATGGTGTTTCTTTTTTTTTTTTTTTTTTTTTTTGAATACGAGCCTGCAATTAGTGGGGTGCTAATGAAGAGTGACAGTCATGTTGAAATTATAATTGACATAACAATTATATTTTTGACGGGTAGGTCACAAACCGTACAATTCTAATCTCTTAGCACTGAATCCCATGCAGCATTGTTTTAGGTCGCAAGGAGCAAATGCAGCAAAGCGCACATAAACAATGAACCAAACTCACAAGACCGGGGATAAGCCTGTGCAGACACAGTCCATGTTTTCTAAAATCACAAACAAAACTGAATTCATAAATCTTTCTGAATGCATATTTTTGTTATTCACTTTTTATTCTGAAAAAGAAACCAGTGGGCATACAATGAGAAATATAACCCTTTTTAACTATGCAAACGGCAAAAGACAGGACTACATATTGAAAAGGATACTCGATTTTCTCCTGTTTAACACATAGTGTACTATCATAAAAATAAAAAAGTGCCATTCAAAGGAATACCCACAACATTTTAACATTAAAGACTGAAACAATGCTATCCCCAATTACTGCTGCTTGTCAGAAGCTCCTAAAAAGAATTGTCTCTTGTTTTTCTTTGTTTTAATCAAAATAAATTACACCCATAATCTGATTTAACATATTCATATTATATTGGATTTATATATACAACACTTGCAGCCATAGTTAACCATAGTTAACTAACTGGCCTAAGCGCCGCCTACCACACTTAGTCTTCAAAAATCAAGTTATTGAAAAAAGCCTGTAGACAACTCCAAAGGATAAAAAGTAGGTCATGACACAAATTGAAATGAAAGGTGGGGTTGTCGTATATTATAAGCAGCACGCCTCAATTTAAATCCAAATATGAAATTGGAAGTTCAGATAATTAATGGTGGCAAGCTTTAACATCTTCTTCTGCTAAAGATGTTTGTTATCTTTATTAAGTTAATGACACGTGTTTCAGTATTACTTTAGAAAATCCGTAACAAGAAAGTCGTATAAACAATGCAGGTGTCTTTTATATTAATATTTGATTACACACCTGCACCAAACTACGATTATTTGTCGGAGCCGGGACTATTTTGTATGTCGCCTGATCCAACGCGATTCAACTGTTGATTTTCTTATTTGCACCAGTGTGTCTGTGGAGTTGTGTGCAGCACCGGATGTCTCAAAGCATTTTACTGCCGAGTCCATATCCTTGGGTCAACGTGGCTTAAATGTGACTTCTTTGCTATCCTAAATGATTCACTTCGCGCAGACGGACAAAATACATGTTTGAACAACAGTGAAAGTTAGGGTGAGGGTTGGGATTCCATAAAGTATACTAAAGACGGGGACGTTACACCTCAAATCAAGCAAACAAACACACTTCCCAAGTCGGTACATTTGCTGTGGTTCCTTCCTATTTTATATTGGCGGCTCTGATTGTTTCCTTTATTATGTATTTTGTTACGTTCTAATTATTCCCCTTTTTAGTTATTCATTCAGTTGCGTTTGTCCTGCCTGTTTACAGTTTGTTATGTAGGTGATTTTGATCCACCCACACACCCCACACACACCATTAGGTATATTTTTCCTTTTAGTCACGTTCTGATTATCTGAGTCGACACCTGTTTGGGAAAGAGCTGCTGACTCAGTTTGCATCTGGTCTGTTTTGTGTACTATCGTCAAGACTTCTTTCCGTAGTGATACTGTGGGGAGAATTTGGGATCTGAGTGTATCAATTTGCGGCATTTTTCACACAACTGAAAACGAGGATAAAACCGACTTTCATGACAATTTAAGACTGAATTAGCAACACACATGAACAGAATCGTTTTATTTCAAAGGGCAATAACTCTTGAAAGGTGCACAATCCGGATGCGGAAAGCATAGGCATCCTCTAATTTTCCATCAGGAATCCATATATGAAATTTCAAAACCCTAGAATATACTTTTCTAAAGTTATGCTATGTACCATAAAACATACAGACGTGCAATGTAAAATATCTAAAGTTACAAAGGGCCATAACTTATTAAGTATTTTCGGAATTGAGTCAAAAGTTAATCAGGTCATCCATTCATAACCACCAATCTATCAAGATATTTTGCTGACACGATTTTATAAAAATAAAATAAAAGGGCAATAAATTTTGAAAGGGGCACAATCCAGATAAGAAAAAAAAGTCCCCTTATTTTCCACGAGGAATCCGTATATTAAATTTCCAAACCCAAGCATACAAGGTTCTTAAGTTTTGCTATGCATCAAAAGCGTCGCGGACGGACGAACAGGCGAATAAAGCAGAAGCAATGTACCCGCCAACCTCTTTGAAGTTGGAGGGACACACTGATTGTTTGAAGTTTCGTTCTTCTCATAGAAATTTAGCGAATGAATAAATATTTTTTCCATCGTTTAAATGTCCTCTTCCAAAGGAGGAGGCAAATGTCCGTCCATTCGAGAAATAAGCGTGAAGGAGATTTGGGGGCAGAGAGGCAAATAACCTTACTGCATTTCAAATTACACCGCTGTGTGTGTTGGGGTGGTGAGGGGGGGGGGGGCGTTTATAGAATTTCACTGGTGATTGGGGAGCAAATGTCCCGGATGTACTTTTCATTAATTCATTTTGTGGTCAAAATGAATTTGGTTTCATTGAAAATGTAATATGTTCTATAAAAGGGTTATCCTTTGGAAGCAAGGAATACACCGCAGAAGTGAAAAATATGGAGTGTACATGTTTTCTGGGCCGGACTAGCTAGTTTCGGCCAATAAGGCCTCATCAGTGACCCTCAGATATTTTCAAAATTCCACAATGGAATCAATGATCCCAAAGGTCAAGAAAATATATTCTATACTATGATGTAGGGCAGGGAGGCGTTTACCGCCGCCACAGAGTCCCAAACACCAGCTGTAGAGAAGTTAAATATGTTCTATAAAAGGGTTATCCTTTGGAAGCAAGGAATACACCACAGAACTGAAAAATATGGAGTGTACATGTTTTCTGGGCCAGACTAGGAGGTTTCGGTCAATTAGGCCTCATCAGTGACCTTCAGATATTTTCAAAAAAGAAGTAAAACAAAGATCAGGAATTGATACAATTAACTTACTCCACCCATAAAAGACACCAAAGGGAAAGAAATACAAACATTAAGCGACCAGACCATAATGGAAACCTAAACAAAGGAAGGCCATAAGGACAGTTACTTTCCCACAAAATGGCCATATGGCCATCCAAAATTAAAAAACACAAGTGATACACACAGTAAGTAACAAACAACAACATAAACAAATCGCCACAGAAGAGCCGCCTTGGAACGGTCAGTGGAAGATTTCCACTGGGGGGGCTTAAATCGATTTTATGTGGCCACAATCCTCGCCCTTACTTCCGTCGCGATTAAGACAAATAATTTGTTCAGTCCGCATGAAGACCTCCTAACTCATCAGTGCAACATCTCCGTGAACATAAAAAACAAAGAACCACAGAGGTGAGACAACGGTGAGGACAGCAAGAAACCACTGAAATGCTGGAGCAAAAGAAAACCAACAGTTAGACTCTGATGGGCCCAACCAGAGACAGAGATTCCACAATGGAATCAATAATCCCAAAGGACAAGAAAAAATAAACTACACTATGATGTAGGGCAGGGAGACGTTTTACCGCCGCCACACAGTCCAACACACCAGCTGTAGTGAAGTTAAATATGTTCTTTAAAAGGGTTATCCTTTGGAAGCAAGGAATACACTACAGAACTGAAAAATATGGAGTGCACATGTTTTCTGGGCCAGACTAGCTAGTTTCGGCCAATTAGGCCTCATCAGTGACCCTCAGATATTTTCAAAATTCCACAATGGAATCAATGATCCCAAAGCACAAGAAAATATAATCTACACTTATACTGGGTTTAGAAAATAATGTAAACCATTTAATGCAAAGCTAATGCGCACTTTACAATACAGATTTACATGATACTTTATTGCATGTACATATAAGTAAATATAAGATAGTAGTCATAAATCAGGGTTAAGTTATTTCATGCTCGTATTTTCATTCAACGTGGTGTCTTTGATGGTTGGGGTGCTGAAGTTGTATCGATTCCTGATTACTGCCTTCATCTCTGTTGTACTCGGGACTGGACACCCGATGAAATGTATTTCAACTGCAGCTTTGTTTGATTTTAGTTTTATCGTCCGCGTCAACACTATAAAGGTCATTTTGGAGACGTTGCTTCCAATTTTGTTATACCTTTACCCGACATTGAGATGAAATGATACCTCAATCCCTTTCGCCCAAAGAAACCAATAGGGTTCATTGCCTTCACTTCTATTTTATACGCTTGGATGGTCCGACTCGCACCGCTTTGACTGGAATGAGCGGTTTAGCAGTACTCGTGTGTGGTGGGTTTCACGTCTGCATGGAAGCATCATGCAGCCCATATGCAGATGTTTGTTTTTCGTTTAGGCAAACTTTCTGCACTTTATTTATTATTGTCTTGAAAATAGAAAGCAGGATCCCCATGGGAAGCTGAAGACCTATACCGGACTTCGGAAGATATACAGCTGGAATTTCGTAATTTTAAATAATACACATTTCCATAATCGTGCTGTAGTTGTATCGATTCCTGATTACTGCCTTCACTTCTGTTGTACTCGGGACTGGTCACCCGATGAAATGTATTTCAACTGCTGCTTTGTTTGATTTTAGTCTAAACGTCCGCGTCAATACTATATAGGTCATTTTGGAGACGTTGCTTCCAATTTTGTGATACCTTTACCCGATATTGAGATGAAATGATACCTCAAGCCCTGTCGCCGAAAAAAACCAATAGGGTTCATTGCCTTCACTTTTATTTAATACGCTTGGACAGTCCGACTCGCACTGCTTTGACTGGATAGGCTAAGGTCGTCTAAGCGGTTTACCAGTACTCGTGTGAGGTGGGTTACAGCTCTGCAGGGAAGCATCATGCAGCCCATATGCAGATGTTTGTTTTTCGTATCGGCAAACTTTCTGTACTTTATTCATTATTATTGTCTTGTAAATAGATAGCGGAATCTCCATGGCAATCTGAAAACCTATACCGGACCTCGGAAGATATACAGCTGGAATTTTGTAATTTTAAAGAATACAGCTTTCCACGTATGGAATTACTGTAGAGATTTCTAACAATGCATGCAAACTATGAAATATACAGTATTGAAAGTGTGCAAATAAAGTAACGCACATCAATAGTATTCGAGTTGCTTGTAGCTTAACAGTTATTTAAAACGATTCTGTTCATATGTGTTGCTAATTCAGTGTTAAATTGTCATGTAAGTCGGTTTTATTCTCGTTTTCAGTTGTGTGAAAAATGTCGCAAATTGAAAAAAAAAACCGTTCAGGAACAGATACAATCAGATCCCAAATTCTCCCCACAGTATCACTACGGAAAGAACTCTTCACGATAGTACACAAAACAGACCAGAGGCAAACAGTGTCAGCAGCTCTTTCCCAAACAGGTGTCGACTCAGATAATCAAAAGGTGAATAAAAAGGAACAATATACATAATGGTGTGTGGGGGGGTGTGGGTGGATCAGAATCACCAATATAACAAACTGTAAACAGGAAGGACAAACGTAACTGAATGAACAGCTAAAAAGTGGAAGAATCAGAATCACAATGTAACAAAATACATAATAAAGAAAAGAATCAGTGCCACCAATATAAAACAGGAAGGAACCACAGCAAATGTACCGACTTTGAAAGTTTGTTTGTTTGTTTGTTTGATTTGAGGTTCAACGTCCCCGTCTATACTGGAAGTCAGTAAAAATTACTGGTGGTCTATAGTATACCTTACGGAATCCCAACCATCACCCTAACTTTCACTGTTGTTCAAACATGTATTTTTTTCGGTGTGCGCGGAGGTTTTCTAACTCATCAGTGAATCATTTAGGACAGCAAAGAAGTCACAATTAAAGCCAAGTTGAACCAAGGATGTGGACTCGGCAGTAAAATGCGTTGAGACACCCGGTGCTGCACACAACACCACAGACACACTGGAGCAAAAAAAGACAATCAACAGTTGATTCCCGTTGGACCAAGCAACATTCAAAAGAGTCCCGGCTCCGACAATTAATCGTAGTTTGGTGCTGGTGTTAAATCAGATACGTATAGACAAGACACCTGCATTGTTTATACGACTTTCTTGTTTCTGATTTTCTAAAACAATACTGAAACACGTGTCCTTAACTTAATAAAGAGGATAAACGTCTTTGCACATAGTAAAGGAGAAGATGTTAAATCTTGCTAGCTTAAATTATCTGAATTTCCAATTTCCTATTTAGATAGTCTGCAAAAATTGAAGCGGGCTGCTTATAATATACGACAACCCCACCTTTTATTACAATTTGTATCATGGCCTACTTTTTATCCTTTGAAGTTGTCTACAGGCTATTTTCAATAACTTGATTTTTGAAGACTTTAAGTGTGGTAGGCGGGGCTTAGGCCAGTTAGTTAACTAAGGTTAACTATGGCTGCAAGTGTTGTATATATAAATCCAATATACCATGAATATCTTAAATCCGATTATGGGTGTTATTTGTTTTTATTAAAACACAAAGAAACAAGAGGAAATTCATTTTAGGAGCTCCCGACAAGCAGCAGTAATGGGGGATAGCAATTTTTCAGTATTTCATGTTAAAATATTGCGGATATTCCTTTAATGGCAGTGTCTAGTTTTGATGATAGTACACTATGTGTTAAACAGGAGAAAATTGAGTATCCTTTTCAATATGTAGTCCTGTCTTTTGCCGTTATCACAGATAAAAAAGGGTTTTATTTCTCAGTGTATGCACACTCTGTTTGGTTTTCCTTTTCAGAATAAAAAAGGGGATAACAAAAATGCACATCCAGAAAGATTTATGAATTCAGTCTTGCTAGTGATTTTAGAAATCCTGGACTGTGTCTGCACAGGCTGATCCCCGGTCTTGTCAGTTTGGTTCATTGTTTATGTGCGCTGTTGCTGTATTTGTTCCTTGTGACCTAAATCATTGCTGCATGGGATTCCGTGCTAAGAGATTAGAATTGTACGGTTTGTGACCTACCCGTCTTACATATAATTGTTATGTCGATTATAATTTCAACATGGCTGTCACTCTTCATTAGCACCAAACTAATTGCAGTCTCCAATTCAAAAAGAGAAACACCATTGGGTGACTATTACATGCTCAATTCAAACCTATGTAAACTGATTGGTTGGCCATGATACAAAACAGATATAGAACCGTCAATCATTATGTGCAGATATACTCCTCGGGGCAAGCCCCGCGAAGTACATATGCAAATATCTCAGACACTGTTCTATTATATTTCTTAACTTGTCAGTCAGCCAAAGTCGGACTTTATATTAAGGGTTCAAACTTCATAGTTGTGAAATCATTTTTTCCGTAAATAAATCATGGTAATTGTAAATAATGTTCTCCTAAAATACCCGCATCGAACCACTTTCTTGTGCCATGATACTGTAAAACTTAATAGTCTCTTAAGAGTCCGTTTTATCCCCTTGTGTACCTCGCGCGTCTCTAACCACTTTTTTGTGCCCTCATACTGTTCAACAGCATTGTCTCATAATGCTTAAACAAGACAGTTGGGAGAGGGCCTGTTACATGCATCACCTTGTATTCCAAACTGCAACAAAAATCAACCGCGACAGAAGAACCTCATTGGATCGGTCAGCAAAAAGTATTTAATCGATATTACGTGGCTGCAAACCTCGCCATTACTTTCGTCGGGCTTTAGACAAATAATTTGTTCTGTCCGCATTGCTGTTTCTTGAGACCTCTCTCTCTCTCTCTCTCTCTCTCTCTCTCTCTCTCTCTCTCTCTCTCTCTCTTATTATTATTATTATTATTATTATAGGATTGTTGAATACATCAGGCGTTTATTAATTGCTATGATTTGGCCAAATAGCAATAAAAATCTTGGAAATTGCAGACTAATGCTAATCGTATCAAATCATAGCAGACTTTCCAAAAAAAAAAAAAGTGAAAAACACTATCATGGCGAAATCTGTGGAAATTCAATACTTTACGCCACCACCAGATGAGCGCTCACAGGGGAGTTTGCTTTGCACTTCTCGTTTATTTTATATACGTTTACAATTCATAATATTTTAAATTGTGGCTGTCTCGAAAATCCAGAGAATCAATACAATTTATAAAGAAAGCAAAACATTACAAATTTAAGTTAAAGTTGTTTTTATTTATTATTTGTCTACATTGTTCTATCATACCAAATATCAATATATCTATAGCAAGTATGTTTAAAATTTTGCAAATGCTAACGCTTCGTGGACATCATTCACGTGTGACGTATTGTATCTTCTGCAAAAACAAATCTATACAGTGATTCCATAAAGGGCAATTGTTGATTTACGAATATGCAAAGTTTCAGCTGTATATCTTTTGAGGTCGAGATAAAATTGATTTAAGCACGGTAGCGAACTTTTGGTACTGTCCTTAGAGCTCATGTCACCGATTTGTTTGTTTGATTTGAGGTTTAACGCCACTGTCAACACTGTATAGGTCATTTTGACCGAAGGATATGGTGAGCTTTTGTGACCGTCAGATGTCTGCCGTTGTCGTCCGTTGGGTGTCGTCCGTCGTCCGTGCGTATTTTGTTCTTGTGAACACACAAGAGGCAACAGTTGTATCATATAATCATTTAACTTGGTCAGAATCATAATGAATATCTTATCTCGGTCAAGTTTGAATATGGGTAATACCAGGTCAAAAAAGAAGATCAGTAGGTCAAATCATGGAAAACCCTTGTAAACACTCTAGACGCCGAAGTTTAGGTCATTTTATCGTCACACTTGCTCGGAATGGTCATATTGACAATATCACGGTCAAGTTCAAATATGGGTCATGTCTGATCAAAAAGTAGGTCAGTAGGTTAAATCATAGAAAAACTTTGTGAACACTCTAGGAGCCACAGTTTTGGTGAAAACATCATCAAACGTTTTCTCAGAATGATCATCATGACAATATCTCAGCCAAGTTTGAATATGGGTCATGTCGGACCAAAACGTAGGTCATTAGGTCAAATCATAGAAAATCCGTTTGGACACTCTAGAGGCCACAGTTTTAGTCCGATCACTATCAGGTTTGCTCAGAAGTATCTTGACAATATCTCGGTCGAGTTCGAATATGGCCAGTGCCGGGTAAAAAAATAGGCCAGTAGGTCAAATTATAGAAAAAAAACTTGTGAAACGTCATGAAGCCACACTTTTGGTCCAACTATCGTCTAACTTGCTCCGAATGATTATGTTGGCCGTATTTAGTTAAGTTTAAGTTCGAATTTGGATCACGTCGGGTGAAGTGTAGTTGAGTAGGTCAAATCATAGGGAAACCTTGTGAACACTCTAGATGAACCAGTTTTTTGACCAACCGTCATCAAACTTACTCGGAATGATCATCTTGACAATATTTCGGTCAAGTTTGAATATGGTTTATGCCGTGTCAAAAAAATACCAGGACTGTTCAAATATAAATGCAACTAAGCACATAAAAATGATTCCGTGATAGATTTCGATGAAAAATTTATTTTGTCCCCTCAAAGTATTCCCCTTTAACAGATATACAAACTTTCAGTTTTCTGATCCAATCATTGAATGCATTTTGGTAGTCTTTTCGAGGTTTACTATGAAGGCACTTGAATATTGCAGAACCGAGGTGTTTGCGCTGTACAAATTGTCGACCAGAAAGGTATTTTTTTCAGCCGCGGGAACAAAAAAGTCACACGGGGCAGTGTCAGGGGAATACGGGGGTGAGGGAGTTCAACACCCTTTTCCTGCTTCAGATAGTCTTGCACAATGAACGCCTTGTGCGATGACGCATTGTCATGTATCAATCTGACATTGGCCAAACCAGTTGCGGGTCTTCGTTCTTTGAAATATTTCTTCAATTTTCGAAGAACTTTATTCGTGTTAAACTGCGCATTTACAAATTTGCCTTTAGGCACAGCAACCTGAATAGAAGGGTCCTGATTTGAAAAGAATATGGCATACATTACCTTCTTGACGCTCATGGTCCGCTTTGCAATGCTTTGTCTTTTGCAATACTTTGTTGCCCATATTTTGTTCTGAATCTTTCGTTTTGGCTCAAAAAAGAGAACCCATGTCTTGTCACCTGTGACGACCTTAGCGAAAGACCGTGCATTGTAATTTGGAAACTATTTCAGCAACTTCTTTGCGCACTGAACGCGTGTCTTTTTCTGCTCATCTGTCAACAGATGGGGGTTCCATTTAGCACAGAACTTTCTAATTTTCAAATCCCGTTTCAGAATTGTATGAGCTGCTCCTAATGAGATGCCAACCATACTAGCTATTTGCCTAGTGGTGTATCAAGCATCGGTAGCAACTATTTCGTTCACTCTAGCAACCATCTTAGCAGATGTTGCTCTTTTCGGCCGACGATCATGTGGTGCATCTTCTGTTGAGCCAAGCCCACAGCTGAATTTCTTACACAAACGAAAAACTGTCGAAAAAGACATTTCATTTTGCCCATAAACCGAACATATTTCATCAAAAATGTCTTTGCACCGTATACCAAGAATACAACGATTCTTAATATAGGACCCTATTTCAACGGCGTACTCTGACCTTCTTCCAATCATGTTTTGTATTAGTATACAAGAATAGACAGTGTTTATCGAACGATATACATGGCTAAAGTGCACGGATTTTAACAGGTTTGGTAGCAATGAATAGTTGAAATGTTTTTCTACGCTGTGATATTTATTTCCAGGTAATTTTCGCATTAGTGCATGAGAAAACGTTCAACTTGCAGTCATATTTGAACAGTCCTCGTAGGTCCGTAGGTCAAGTCATAAAAAAAACCTTGGGAGCACTCTAGACGCCACAGTTTGGTCCAGTAACTGTCATACTTGCTCAAAAAGATCATGATGAAATATTTCAGTCAAGTTGGAACATGGATCATGTCGGGCTAGTAAGTAGGTCAGTAGGTCAAATCATTAGAAAAACCGTGTGTGAACTCTCTAAAGGCCAAAGGTTGGGTCCATTCTACGTCAAACTGGTTCAGAATGATCATCTTGACAATATCCAGCCAAGTTCAGAGATGGGTCAGGTCGAATCAAAAAGTAGGTCAGAAGGTCAAATTATAGAAAAACCTTGTGAACACTCTAGATACCACAGTTTGTTCCATTCATCATCATCATTTGCTCAGATCGACCATTTTGACAATATCTCAGTGTTAGGCTCAAGGTCAAGGTCCCTGCAGCTATTTTTAGAAAACTTTGTTACGGCTCAAATACTTTCATTTATTGATGGAACGTCACACACATGTAAAAAAATCAGACTCTCAGGTTGTTTGGATCAAGGTCAAGGTTCTTGGGACTTCTTTCAGAAAAAAAAAACTTTTCTTCACTCTAGCCTCTACATGGATTTTATGTCACTTCACATAAAAGTTGAGTATGATGATTTCTCCAGCAAGTGAGACTTTCATGTCTTGGGTGTAAGGTCTGTCACTGTGGCTATTTTTTGTACTTTTGTCATCACTCTAGCGCCTTCATTTATCGAAGGCTTCTTTTTATATAACTTCACACAAATGTTTGGTATGGTATCTCGACCAAGTCCGACCTTAAGGGTCTGGACTTAACGTCAAGGTCACTGTGGCATTTTTAAAAAAAAAAAAAAAAAAAAAAAAAAAACATTTAATGTTATCGTTCTAGAGGCTACATTTATTGATAGATTTTAATGTAACTTCACCCAAATGATGGGTATGATAATATATTCAGCAAGTTCGACTTTCATTGTCCGAAGCTTAAGTCAAGCTCACTGAGGCTTTTTAGGCTCTAGCATATGTATTTATAAATAGAATTTGATGTAACTTCACACACAAGTTAGGTATGGTAATATCTGAAAGACGAACATCATTTAGGGCACAAGATCAAGGTCACTTTGGCTATGTTTAGAAAAACTTTGTAAAGACTCTTGTGCCTATATTTATAAAATGGATTTTAATATAACTTCACACAAACGTTTGGTATGACAATATATAGAGCAGTTCGACTTCAAGGTTCCTGGGATGAAGGTCGAGGTCATTATGACTAGTTTTAGTTCTAGATTTATCAATGTATTTTAATATTACTTCACCTTAATGTTGGGCATGTTATTATCTCAAGCAAGTTCAAGTTTCCGGTTGCTGGGCTCAATGTCAAGGTAACTGGATATTTGTAAGACAAAAAAACTTTTGCTGTCGCTCTAGCCCATGATTTATAAATGATTTCACAGGAATGATTTCTGGGATTTCTGTCAAAATTAAGTAAATTGCTCCCCCCTGCTAAACAAGATGGTCGCAAGAACATAAAATTGAAAAAAAAACTGTTAGTAGATTTCTTCCTCAGAAGGGAAACAATTTCAGGGAATGTTTGTTCTGTGACCCTTTGACAAAATTGCTCAAATTCCTTTTGCCACACGTCAAATGATAGCCACCAGAGCGTAAAACATACAAACATTAAAATGACTTCTACTCCTAAACAGCTAGATAGATCAAAGAAATGCTCCTTGGGTCACTGTCAACCACAATTGTTCGAACCTTTCACTCCACTTTAATATATCACCAACAATTTCATTTGTTCAGTATTAATTAGGTGAGCTCTCCAGGGCCATTGTGACGACTCTCTTGGTCCAATCTAGGTCTTAATTCTGCTTACAATATAGATTGTCAGTGCACGTTAGAACCGCCATATTGAAGCGATTGTTAGAGCAGAAATAACGTTTATCCCGTAAACGTCAGTTTTACTATATAAAAAGTGGGGTCCAAGGATAGTTGTTTATTCGTGATTGAAATAAAAATCTCGACGGCGAGATTCGAGTGAATTATCTTTGGCGTCGAGAATAAGCGTATCCATCTGGGGCTAGGTGTTGCACATATCCACGTTGATCATTTAATAAGACAGACATGCTTAACTGTTTGCAGAAACAAAATGAACAGCTTTTGCATCTGCTAGGGAGGTAATAGTTTGACCACGAACACGCTTGTTAAACCTTATGCACTTGTGACAATGAAGTCTTCCACCTAGTAAGTTGGAGTAGTCCATTTCCAATTATAGGGTCGTCAGGTTTGTTTTTGTGGCAAATTTTACAAAAGTGATTTTTTTTTTTCAATTAAGCAGTGAAGATCCAGATCAGAGCCGCGTTCTACACTGTTTGCCAATGGCCCAGAAAAGGACCGCCAAGCGTGTATTGGTTAACTCGTTTTGCACCGGATAGTTTGCAAACAGTGCAGACCGATAACGCGGCGCCTGATTAAGGCCTAAGAAAGCGTTCAACCAGTTTCCATATGGGCCCCGCCAAGCGATTTTGGTACTTATCGCCTATGCGAGCAGCGAAGGTTCAGGCGAGCCTGCGCATCCGCGCAGTCTCGCCAGAACCTTCGCTGCTCGCTCATACAAGCAGTGAATCAAGTGGAACCTTCAGACAGAAAGCCAAATCCCTGGCCCCTCTGAATGGCTGGGCATGCGCAGTTAAAGTTTGTCATGACGGAATGCTCGAAGACCCAAATTCGCTTGGCGGGGCTCATATAGGTTTTGAAGAAAACACAGTGTCATACCCCTACATTTTGAGATGGACGCCTGCTATATTTGAGGAAGATTCCATTGGGTACAAAAAAGTTAAGCTGTCAATTAGGGGATAACTGTATTGAAAATTGTCATTTGGGGAGGTAAATCGGAGGTTTTACGGTCGGAAATTTCGTTTTACGGCGACGCGTCAGCGGAGCCGTAAAACGTAATTTGCGACCGTAAAACCGACGATTTACCGCCCCAAATGACAATTTTCAATACAGTTATCCCCATTCTAATGCACTTATTCGTGTGTTTTGTTTAAAAATTGTACTATTTTGCACAAGGCGGCAAGCGCGCCGAGCTGCGTAAAACCAAATGCCAGCCAATGAAAAGCGACGTTACGTGATGGGGTCGGGTTTCCGACAGTATATCGCAGAATATACTGTCGCAAATATTTGACGTTATCCAATCAGACGTCGCGTTACATACGTAAGTGCATTAGAATGCTTTGTTCATTTTGAACATACATGTAGTCTGTTTGGTAGAAAGATGCATTATTCAGAACAAAACATTGACAGGCGATACATTGTATCATTATGATTCTAGCAAGCATAATTTTTATGATATTCTCTAAATGACTCGTTTGACGTGTACGTATATAGAAATAACGTAGTAACATCCGACGTCATCAGACGCAGACTGTTCTCGCAATACGCAAAGCATGTTTGTTGCAACGATATTTATTTGAATAAATTCACATGAAACATCGCATAGAAGTATATGGTACAGGATTAGAAATAGATAGAATAAATCATCCCCTGAAATAGAAATAAAGGGAAAATTTACATACGACGTATGTGGTAGATAAATGATGAGATATGTTTGTGAGGTTATGATAATAATAAATTCACATGAAACATCGCATAGAAGTATATGGTACAGGATTAGAAATAGATAGAATAAATCGTCTCCTGAAAAATAAATAATTGGAAAATTTACATACGACGTATGTGGTAGATAAATGATGAGATATGTTTGTGAGGATACGATAATAATAATAATAAATTCACACGAAACATCGCATAGAAGTATATGGTACAGGATTAGAAAAAAAATAGAATAAATCGTATCCTGAAATAGAAATAAAGGCAAAATTTACATACGACGTGTGTAAACGATGTAAACGATAAACGATGAGATATGTTTGTGAGGTTATGATAATAATATTAATAATAATACATTCACATGAAACATCGCATAGAATTATATGAAACAGGATTAGAAAAAAAAAGATAGAATAAATCGTCTCCTGAAATAGAAATAAAAGGAAAAATAATAATAATAATAATAATAATAATAATAACAATAATAATTACAAACACACGCCTATTCGAATACATTGCAAACTTTTCCTCATCGAAACACGAAAGTTTTAAAGGATTGTTGCCACGTAAAATCGATTTAAGCCCCCCAGTGGAAATCTTCCACTGACCGTTCCAAGGCGGCTCTTCTGTGGCGATTTATTTATGTTGTTGTTTGTTACTTACTGTGTGTATCACTTGTGTCTTTTAATTTTGGATGGCCATATGGCCATTTTGTGGGAAAGTTACTGTCCTTATGGCCTTCCTTTGTTTAGGTTTCCATTATGGCCTGGTCGCTTAATGTTTGTAATTCCTTCCCTTTGGTGTCTTTTATGGGTGGAGTAAGTTAATTGTATCAATTCCTGATCTTTGTTTTACTTCTACTTTTAAGATAAAAAGTGTGATATTTTTTTCTTATTTCGTCTTAAAATGTAGATTGTGGAAACTCGTTAGAACCGCCCCATCGAGGCGATTCTATCGAGTACCCACAACCTTTTTCTTGGAGCAGAAATAAGATAATTAAGGTTTATCTCTGAAAACCCCAGTTTTTCTTATAGAACATATTCAACTTCACTACAGCTGGTATGTGGGAATGTGTGGCGGCGGTAAAACGTCTCCCTGCCCTACATCATAGTGTAGATTATATTTTCTTGTCCTTTGGGATCATTGATTCCATTGTGGAATTTTGAAAATATCTGAGGGTCACTGATGCGGCCTAATTGGCCGAAACTAGCTAGTCTGGCCCAGAAAACATGTACACTCCATATTTTTCATTTCTGTGGTGTATTCCTTGCTTCCAAAGGATAACCTTTTTATAGAACATATTTACATCATAGTGTAGAATATATTTTTTGTCCTTTGGGATAAGTGATTCCATTGTGGAATTTTGAAAATATCTGAGGGTCACTGATGAGGCCTAATTGGCCGAAACTAGCTAGTCTGTCCCGGAATACATGTACACTCAAATTTTTTACTTCTGTGGTGTATCCCTTGCTTCCAAAGGATAATAAAAATAAAAAATGAGTTCCTTTAAGAGCAATGAAAACATTCATAAGAAAGATGATGGGTCATACTACGTAGTTTCGGCTAATAAAGCCTCATCAGTGACCCTGTAATGATCCGGCAAAGAAAGCCAGAGGAAACATACTGCAATTTTGCGAATTTTGAATAGGCAGTCGATTCAAAGACTGATATAAATCAAAATAGGGTCCAAATAATTAAAAACCTGTCTAGAATATGAGTCTAAACCAATAACCCTTTTATAGAACATATTCAAACTTATTTAGGCATGTTTTCGTTAGGATGATGATAATAACAATTGCCCGAAATAGACTGTAAAGGTATAATGATGAATACAGTGATGATGATGATGATGATGATGATGATGATGATGATGATGATGATGATGATTGCTAAGAAGGGGTATCTCTCAGATTTTGTCAAATATGATTTGGTTGTTCACATGTTTACACTACACAAATTATTTGTAGCATACATGTACCCGCAGTTACAGAGTCGCTGTTGGTTGTTTGGGTACACATTTATAGCACGTTATCTATTGCTAAACTTTCAGCACTGTCGATCGACCCCGCACAAATCAGTATTTTCCTTGCTTTGTTTTGTTTGTTTGATTTGAGGTTTAACGTCCCCGTCATCACTATAAAGGACATTTTGGAGACGTTGCTTCCAATTTTGTTGGGGTTTTTTACCCGACATTGAGATGAAATGACATCTCAAGCCCTGTCGCCCAATAAAACCAATAGGGTTTATTAGCATGGACGGTCCGCCTCGCACCGTGGTTCCTGGACAGGCTTAGATCCATCCTCTAAGCGGTTTACCAGTACTAGTGTGCGTGCCGGATTCAGCTCTGCGTGGAAGCATCATGCAGCCCATATATTTCTTCAAGCCCCTATGGGCGTATTTTCCTTGCATATTGATTGAAAGTGAATCAGAGTTTACGCATGTTACTAAACTTTTGGGACATGATGCAGTTTTCTCTACATGGGCAAACGCTAGCGTATGGTTAGAATATGTAATTTATACCTGGCAGGCAAGCAACGTCCGATCTATGTCAATGACGTTCCATCGAACGCTGATGCGATGTTGCTTGAACATTTTATAAACACCAAGTGACAAGTCAGTACATACTTGCTATCAGTTAATATGTAATTTGGTTTAAAGATACATGGGTTCATGTTAACATGTATCCGTGGAATGCATTATGAAAACACGCCAATATGAATACATTGTAATTTTTATCGCAAGAAAAAAAAAATTCAGATGAAAAAATTGTGATATTTTTCTTATTCCTGCTCAAAATATGGATTGTAGGTTCTCGTTAGAACCGCCTTATTGAGGTGGTTCTAACGAGTACCCACAATTTAAATTTTAGAGTAAAATTAGAAAAAAATATTGTTTACCCCTGTAAACACCAGTTCTCCTATATAATAGTGGGGTCCTAGGGGGTGAAAATTTCGCAGGCTTGATTTTCGTGATGGGGTGCCCTTGAAATGCCCACTTCATGTTTATAGGATTGGTGGGGTTTACATAGAGGATCTTACATGAGTGTTCATTTATTATTGAATTTATTGAACAAGTTGAGGAAAATGGATAAAATGCGAGGCTTCGCCGAGCATTTTATCCGTTTTCCTAAAAGAGTTTAATAACATCACGAAAACTCGCCTATATAATTTTGACCCCCTTGAACCCCAGTTTATATAGTAAAAATGGGGTTTACAGGGGTAAACCTTTTTTCTCTTATTTCTGCTCTAAAATATACATTGTGGGTATTCGTTAGAACCGCCTCATCGAGGCGGTTCTTACGACTACCCAGAATCTATATTTTGAGCAGAAACTAGAGCTGTCAGTGAAACTGACTAGGGCCCCGGCAGCGCTATCAGAGGAGTAGGAAAATGTTGATGTTAAAAAATTTGTGGACGGACTGACGGACAGACAGACAGACAGACAGACGGACGGACAGAGTGATTACTTTAGGGCATCCACACTTTCAGTGCGTGGCCCTAATAAGAAAAGTATCACAATTTTTCATCTAAAAATTTTAATTTTTCGGAGGTAAAAATTGCAATGTATTTGTATAGGTGTGTTTTCGTAATGAATCCATTAATACATGAACACGAATGCAAGATTCTATTTATTGTATGGTATCTAGAACACCTATAACTCACGATTTTTGTACAAAGATGTCCATATTCCACCATAAGTAAACACGACGTCGTTAATGACGTTGTACGTGTAACGTTACGGGGCGTTTCTAACTAATTTCCATGATTATTTAATTCATTAGTGGATTACAGAATTTATTACATGACGTTATTACACTCTCAGATGCGACATCATATGATAAAAACGGTATATTTTATTTTCCTCGTTTCTGTTGGTATAAGTTAGAACTGCTTCCATTGGGTGGTTTTAACAAACGCTCGCAATCTATTCCGAATCATAAATATTATATTACCATATGTATACTCAAACATGATTATGTGCGCGTAACTTCAAGAAAACATCCGCGATAACCTATATTTATGTTTGGAATAGTTTTCCATCTTTTACTCGAACGCTCTGGACGTCTTAATATATAATGACGTAACACGCGGGTTCTAAACGTGCAGTTTGACGTCACTTCATATTACTACCTGTCGCTGCCGGCCTCGTTCGTGGAGATTTATCATGAAATATGTTTTACGGTAATTCGCTCCCTTCCACTGACTGAAAGATATGCACTGTACTAGATAACCGCTTACGTATAAGACTGCCCAGGAAAAGTGTGAATATGTAAACTGACTGGCTCAAGAATTACCTAAATAGTGTTGTCTGGGCCGTTAAAAGTCCAATACAAACAAATAAACAAACTACCGGGCCGTTAAAACTGCAATACAAACATATAAACAAACTACCTGTCGCTTTGTGATATATAACTGGAATTATTGCCGAAGAAGATCGAAAGAATTTCGACAGAAAACGAATGCATCACGCAAATAAGCGTATATAATTTTGACCCTTTTGAACCCCACTTTTATATAGTAAAACTGGTTTTACAGGGTAAACCTTTTTTCCTCTTATTCTGCTCTAAAATATAGATTGTGAGTACTCGTTAGAACCACATCGACGAGGGAGTTCTAACGTGTACCCACAATCTATATTTTATGCAGAAATAAAAATATATCGAATTTTGTATGTTATAATATTCCTTTTTCCAGCGATTAAATTTACAATGTGTTTTGTATATGCGTGTTCTCGTAATGGCTGTCACGGATGGGGTCGTCTCGTCTATCACAGGGGTGAGTTATTACAATACCTTGCTCATCAGTGGTCGAATATCAAGTAGGCGTCGAAAGCACTGGTCACTCTGTAAGAAATAATGGTAATTAGCCAGACAGAGTAAAGTTTACATTAAAACTCGTGTGAACTAGAACCATGCACCATGGTTTCCCACAACCTGGCGTAATGGCCTCGACGGTCTGTTTAACTGGTTCTGCCCGCCTATGCTGGGCAACGGATCAGTTGCGTCGTACCAGTACCTGCTCCTATTAGGCAGGGAGCAGCAGGTCACCACACATCGTTGCGTGGTTCAAGATTCTTTCTGTGGCCCGTCGCGATGTTGTGTGCAATTGTTCAAAATTCACCTGCTGCTGATATAATGTTCGTTTTGCAGGGTATTTATATCTATGAATACTATCAGAAAATCATGCATACCCGTGCTAGCTCGCTAAGACCGTGACAAGTAGATACCATCCACAATCATAGCCATATAGCAAATTCCAGCAGATCATTGGTTTACGTAATGATTGTATTTCCCTTAGGAAAAAATGATGAAACTTCCCTACAGATCAATGGTAAAACTCCCTCGATACGAACACCCACAACATTGTGACCAGCATGAAAGATATATATGGCACAATTTGGCGGTTGGCGACATTGTGGGCAAACTTTATAGAAATCAGCCTTATAGCGGTCAACTGTATGGTAAATAATTTCTCCACAAACCACTCGTGCATACATCGTATGATATGTGCATGATTTGTGCGCGGAGCAGCATATTTTGCCTACCGTATTTCACCTAAAACATTGCACTCGCACCACCTTGCCATATACCTACTAAAATAATTTAGATGTCGACAAGCACTAGGAAGATTTTCTATTCCAGCTCGTAATAAACACGCCTATATAAATCTTACCCCCTTGAACTCCACTTTTATATGGTAAAACTGGGGTTTGCAGGGGAAACCTTATTATTATAATTTCTGCTCCAAAATGTAAATTGTGGGCACTAGTTAGAACCGCCTCAATGAGGTAGTTCTAACGTGTACCAACAATCTATACTTTGAGCGGAAATAAGAAAAAAATCGCAAATTTTCATCCTAAAATATTTCGTTTTTCGCCGGTAGTATTCACAATGTATTTGTATAGGCCTGTATCTATAACGGATAATTGTTTGTTTCATGCATAATGAAAATCCTGCTAAATGCGATCAATATGAGGTAAACTGTATTTCAGTACTAACACAGAGTCTAATGGTAAGCGCAACTTTTTACATTAGTTATTTTACTGCTGTTCTAGCATTACCATTTAAATATGGTAAAAGGTTGCCCTTTAAAAGGATTAATGAGTATGATAAATGCATACATGGTAAAATGGGAAAAATATACTACAAAGTGGAAATGTGTAAAATGGGAAAAATATACTACAAAGTGGAAATGTCCACTCTTAATAATTGGTGTAATGTTAAACTCATTTAATGTAGGAAACATTATATCCATCTCGCAACCGAAACATTTTCTTAAAAAATGATGGTACATTTTCATCAGTACTGTAGATAAGTACGGAACCCGGGAAGGGGCATTCGATTTTATTTTTAATCTGTTGTGCGAACAAGATATTAAAATGTGCGAACAAGATAATATCTTGTGTGCACAAGATATTAAGTTATACGAACAAGATATCTTGTGCGCACAAGATTTATCTTGACATGCGGACAAGATAATATCTTGTTCGCACAACTTAGTATCTTGTGCGCACAAGATGATATGTTGTACAAGCAAGATAATATCTTGTCCGCACCAGATAGTATCTTGTGCGCACAACTTATAAAATAATTATTCTTGTCCCTTTCAAGTTACACTATCATGTTCTAAACGTTCCATCGCTCTTGTGGTGATTAATTATACCATAATATCTTGATTAATAGCCGGCTATTCTGTGAAAAATTACCGAGCAAGCAATAAAGATAAGTTACACCAAAACTGGTGACATTTTAGATGCCACCAGTTTTGGTGTAATGTTTCATTACACCTTTACAGTGCAATGTAGCCATTAGGAAAACATGTCCGTGAGAAATAATGGCGTCCAACTTGGTGTCAGAAAATGATATTAGGAAAAAATGACAACATCTTTATTATATCTGCTTCCTCCGTAGATTGTGGGTGCGCGTTAGAACCCCCTCGATGAGGCGGTTCTAACGAGTATCCACAATCTATCTTTTTGAGCAAAAATGAGGCATGTATACATTTTCACTCTAGTAATATTCTCTAAATCTATGTTAGTAACAACTGCTTAATTATGTGTGTACACGCATATAGTGATGCTTCAGTCAGAGTACCAGTTGGGAAACAGATTACACAAGTCTTAGGACTTTCTTCTGAATCCCATTTTGTATATATTGACATGTTTGTGCTTATTACGTGTAATATTTATATACAAAAAGAAATAGTTTAAACTAAAAATGAGGCAGATAATGTATACCCCCGTAAACCCAAATTTTCTCTATATAAAGCGGGGTTTAGGGGGCGGTGGGGTCTTCGTTTCACGGACTTGTTATCGTGTTGTATAAAATTACAATTTACACAGCAAATAAAACGACCATTTAAAATGTACCGGTAAACAAACTAGGTCTGGCAGTGACGTCAAATCAATAACAAAGCTAAAAATACAAAGGATTTTCCAGTATAAATTTGCGCTTGGGTTTATCGTATGGACAGAACACGCCCACCGATTATACAGCAGTCACAACGGCCCAGAGGATGTCAACGCTGCTTGTCATGCTGACGGTCCGAGTTCGAATCTCACTGATTGCGTTTTTTATTATAAAGGATCAACCATGGTTTTTCATGCATTAACATTTTCCGGGTCCCGAGGAAGCTGTTTGAACTTGAGGCCGCTAGGCCGAATTTTCAAATATCTTCCGAGGGATCCGGCATGTGTTATTGCAATGAAATAACCATGAATGATCGTTGTTCATGCATACCTTACGAATCCGACCGCAAATTTTGACGAAAACGCCCAAAAGCTCCATATAAATTCCATATAAACTCTTCAAATGCGACAGGCAAACGACAAAGGTGGCCAGTTCAGAATATTGTTTACAATGGCGTTGTCATGCAGCAACCCTCTGACGTCATCATAGAACCCTAAACGCTATGTTCAGGGCGATAACGTTACGTCTCTCAACGTAACGTAAACCAAACAAGGCCCGTCATGTGATATCAAACACTCGTAATCCATGTTCAAACAGCACGCGAATTTCATGATTTGAACATGTCTTTTGCTGTTTGAGCACGGCTTTCGGTCCACTTGACAATGGCTTCAAACAGCCATGCGCATAGGTACTTATGCAAGAATATATATTGGTTTTATCTTTTTATAGTAAATTAAATGTTAATTGTTTCATATTTGTATATTTTACTGGTAAATCTATTGTAAATTATGTATATACATGTATATTTTTGGTCTATTTCACTGTTTTCATCTTTATTTCCCATAAACAAGTTTTATACAGTTAAGTGTTATGTGCTTGAAAATGAACAAGAAATATGTTCTGTACACGTCGTAATTATCCACGTTTAACATGGCACACTGGTAAAGCAGATTTCACATGTTGTGTGTGGGTGTATTACGAGGTCAAAATAAATAAATAAATAAAAAAATGATAAATCATTTGACACGTGGGTTTCGAACGAGCCACTTCTTGGTCTGTAGAACAACCCCTCTACTCTCTCGGCCACGAAATCCACAAAACTTTGACGATATGTAAATAATCTTAGTCCTAGGTTTCAAGTAAAGGCCAAATCATATGAATATTCGAGTAAACTAATTATGACGTAACTGCCAGGAATAACTTGTCGGACTATAGCATCATTCGTTTCTACAGTTTTCACTCTTGCATTACTAAGACACACCTAAACAAGTATATTGAAAAATTTTACCGCCGAAAAACAAAAATTTTAAGATGAAAAAAATATGATTTTTTTTTATTTCTGCTCAAAATATAGATTGTGGGTACACATTAGAACCGCGGTTCTAACGAATACTCAATCTATATTTTAGAGCAGAAATAAGAAAAATAGGTTTAACCTGTAAACCCAAGTTTTAACATATAAAAGTGGGGTTTAAGGGGATCAAAATTATATAGGCGTATTTTCGTGTTGTATCTGTCTTTTAATATATAGTAAAACTAACATTTAAAAACTTACGTTTCACATACAGCATGCAGTCTTAATAGGCTGCCTACGGTATGGATTGTGATGAAATGTGTGTAATTTACAAGATTACGATAGCACGTCTTTGTAGCATCGTGATTTCTTTCATTTCTCCAAAATAGTTATTTTTTCCGATGGCAATATGAAATATTTTTCTTATTTATACTCCAAAATAGGTTGCGGATGCTCGTTAGAACCGCCTCATTGATGTAGTTTTAAAGAGTAGTCACAACCTATGTCTTGGGGCAGAATAAGAAAAATAATGTATACCTCTGTAAACCCAGGTTGTCCTTCATAATGTAGGTTATAGAGGGTTGTTCATAACACGGGTTCGTCGGATTCAGGCACCCCCTCGTCGAAAATGTGCGTTTAGTGGACACACCCAAAACCCCACTTTATACGTGAAATCTGGGGTTTTCGTATGTGTGCTCCAATGAATAGGCTGTGAGTTCTCGTTAGAACCGAGCACCCGAAGTAAACATAACAAAAGTATCACAGTCACAGATTTTCATCAGAAAAGTCGCCATTTTGGAGATGTGAAAAATGCACTATGTCACACGGGTGTGTTATCGTAATGTGAAAATAGTATGTTTTCTAACATGCATGTACTTACTTACTTCCTTACTTTCCTTACTTACTTGAGGCCCCCGCCCATCGGGGCTTGAAGAAATATATCGGCTGCATAATGCTTCCATGCAAAGCTGAAACCGACCCGCACACGAGTACTGGTAAACCGCTTAGAGCAGCTAAGGCTGCTCAGGCAAAGCGTTGCGAGTTGGCCCGTCCATGCTTGTAAACCCTATTGGTTTCATTGGGCTACAGGGCTTGAGATATCAGTTCATCCCATTGTCGGGTAAAAGTCCCACAAAATTGGAAGCAACGGCTCCAAAATGACCTTTACAGTGTTGACGGGGAAGTTCAAAATCAAACAAAAAAAAGCCTAACTTACCAAGTATACAAGCGAAAATAAATATGGAAAGCGGATTTTTTTTTTTTTTTAAGAAAGATCAGTCGCGCCTTAAGAAAACCAGTTTTGCCATTTGCAAAAAAAAAAAAAAAGTTGCAGATCAGCCTGGGCATTCGTAAGTCCGATCAGTACCTCAGTCTTCGCGTTCGCTTCTTGGCATCATGTCCGTGAAACTAAGACCCCTTAAATCCCACTTCATACAGAGAAAAGTTTGGTTTAAAGGGGTATATATTACCTGCCTTATTTTTGCTCAAAAATATAGATTATGGGCACTCGTTAGAACCGCCTCATTGAGGCGGTGTGGGCACTCGTTAGAACCGCCTCATTGGGGGGCACTCGTTAGAACCGCCTCATTGAGGGGCACTCGTTAGAACCGCCTCATTGAGGGGCACTCGTTAGAACCGCCTCATTGAGGGGCACTCAGTATAACTGCCTCATTGAGGTGAGTACCCGCAGTCTATATTGAATGCAGAAACAAGAAAGATGCTATCATTTTAATTCATATTTGCTTTTATATTAAAAGGTTAAATACTCTAACTAGTCAGCGTGACTGACCAGGCTGGTTTGTCTTTAACCTTGTCGCTAACCCCAAATACATGTGCATGTACATGTTTTCTCGCTGAGGAGCGGATATGGCAATATACCCAAATGCATGGCAACTGGAGAAAGGATGCAGTTTGTGGCAGATATGATTGGATTTGACTTGAGGTTTTATGCCCCCGTCATCACATTTCAGGGCTTTTTGGAGGCATTGCTTCCAATTGTTTTACCCGACACTGAGATGAAATGAATACTCAAGCCCTGTCATCCCAACAAACCAAAGGCGTTTATGTGAAGGGACGGTCTGACCCCAACCACATTGCCTGGGCATTTCTAAGCCGTTTTCCAGTACTTCTGTGGGGTCGGTTTGAGCTCTGCGTGGAAGCAGCATGCAGCACAATCTTTTCCCCGATGGGCGTGGAACTGCTTATAATATAAAACGTGGGCATGTTTTATAAATTGCAACAAGAAATGACCAAAAGTGTAGATTGAGGTTAATTTTGAAAAGACTAAGAACGTAGGCGCAACGAAGTCAAGCACACGCATTACGAAACTATGCCTATACAGAAACAATGTAAATTTTACTGCCGAAAAAACGAAACTTTTCAGACGAAAAAATCATGTAGTGATATTTCGTTATTTCTCCTAAAATTATAGATTGTGGGCAAGCGTTAGAACCGCCTCTTCGAGGCGGTTCTAACGAGCACCCACAATCTATATTTTAGAGCAGAAATAAGAAAAATAAGGATTACCCCTGTCAACCCCAGTTTTTACCATATAAAAGTGGGTTGAAGGGGGACAGAATCATTAGGTGTGTTTTCTTGATGGACTGTCTTAAAATTGGAATGCATAAAGTGCGCGTACCTTGAACGTGGTTTTGACTGGAATACGACTGGTGTATATATAGTGTATATCGTGTTTTGTTTATTTTGAGGTCTAACGTCCCTGTCAACACTGTATAGGGTTTATAAACATGGCCGGCCCGACTAGCACCTCTTTGCCTGGGCAGGCTTAGATCCTCTAAGCGGTTTACCAGTACTCATGTGCTGTCGGTTTCAGCTCTGTGTGTAAGCATCCTGCTACCCATCTATTTCTTAAAGACGCGATGGGCTGGAGCCGTATCTATCGTGTGCGTTATACACACGATACAAATGTTTCAAGCGTTGTGAGTGAGTGAGTGTGTGCTTGAGTTTTACGTCCCACCACCAGCTAAGGTCATACGGAGACGTGACCTCGGTTTAAAGACTCATCCGAAAGTCTGGAGAAGCCAGGGATCGATCCTGCAATCCCTGGTTTACAAGGCGAGTAGCTTAACCACTACACCGTGGAGGCGTCTATTCAAGCGTTGAACGAATGAAATAGATCCATAATGCATCCACTGTGTTTATTTTTGGGACACATATCTGTCCGAGAAACGAATTTTGAAGAAAACGAAATTTTGAGACCGATGGACATTCAAAAGGAAAATGTGTTATTAAACTCAAAATCCAGTCATTCTTTAGCGTCAAACTTCAATAATGCAACAAGGCCCCGACTATCGGGCTTGACGAAGTAGATGGGCTGCATGATACTTCTACGCAGAGCTGAAAATAACAGCACACGAGTACTGGTAAACTGCTTAGAGGATCTAAGCCTGCCAAGGCAAAGAGGGGCGAGTCGAACCGTCCATGCTTATAAACCCTATTAGTTTCCTCCGCCGACATGGCTTGCGATGTCATTTCATCTCAATGTCGGATAAAAGTCCCACAAAGTTGGAAGCAACATCTCCATAATGACCTATACAATGTTGACGGGGATGTTTAACCCCAAATCAAACAAATAAATAAAAGTGCAACAATGGGGTACAATACTCTACAGTAAAGTCTGCTGCCTGGTAGACGTGGCTTTCTTACTAAGTTTATGCCTTCATCACCAAAAGACGCCTACAGTAGAACTTCGATGTCTCGAACACCGATGGCTCGTTTACCATGGATGTCTCGAACCCCTTCTTGAGCCCCTAGCTAAATCCTCTACATAAGAAATAGTGGGGGATAATTAAGGAGATTTTAGTCTTTTATCTTGCAAATGTATGCTGTGTGTACTCAGTAGAATCGCCTCGATGAGGCGATTCTAATGAGTACATACAGCATACATTTTTATTATAAAACACCGAAAAGATGTCTAAAATATCTCGTTATGCATCCTGACAGTAACCTTAGTGGCTCGAACTACCCCTGCCTCGAACTGATTTTCGAGGTCCCAAAGGTGTTCGAGCCATTGAAGTTCAACTGTATATAATTTTTACCCCCTTGAACCCCACATTTATATTGTAAAACTGTGGTTTGCAGGAGTAAACCCTTATTTTTCTTATTTCTGCTCTAGAATATAGATTGAGTACTCGTAAGAACCGCCTAATCAATTCGTGAGAAGCGCCTCGATGAGGCGATTCTAACGAGTACCCAAAATTTATATTTTGAGCATAAATAAGAAAAATATTACACTTTTTCATAATTTTTCGGCGATAAAGGTTACAATGTATTTGTATAGACGTATTTTCGTAATGTTGAAATACGCCTTGGCTATGCACACCGCTTCAATTTCCGCGACAATTCAACTGGCGTGGGCTTACGTCTGCTTCATGCATTCGGCCCGAGTTTGGGCCATTAAAGTTTTACTTTATACATAAGCGTTACCATGGCTCGCACTCGCATCTTCCAAAAAAGCAAATTCCACCATCTTCGTGACCCTCGTCTTCGCATTTATCGTGGCAAGCTGTTGTATACCACTTGACAAAACGGCCACTTGTAAAATCCGGGTGTTGACAGAACTCTGTTGGCGATAAATAAATCTTCATAAAGTAAACACACCTGTTCAAATATACTACTCAAAGTTTGATAGGGTTCACTTTTTATGTACCAAATTTTGCACAGAAAATTTATAAGTTCTTGACAGAATTTGTACTCGGTGTATTGATAAATATCTTAAGCAGAAACTCGTGTGCAGTTCAGTACTCATAAAAGTGTACACTTCTCACAATTCGCAAATGAATTCATGCACCCCCAAAATCTTGCGTAGCACTGCTTTCCAACAGACCAATCAAACTTGTCAGTGTTCCTTTACCAAGCGTAAAAAGGACTTCATTTGATTTGTGAAACACTAAAATGCCTAGGGGGACAATTAAGAAACCGTCTGAGCCCCGAAGAAATGAATCGTTGCGTCGGAATGTTTGAATCTTGCGTCTCTCAACGTCGTGTTGCTGGGATTCTGAATGTGTCTCAGAGCGTGGTTTCACGAATGTGGAGTCGGCATCTTATCCACGGAAATCCTTCACACAGCCGCGGCGGGGTCGAGAAAGGGCTACAACTCAACGTCAGGGCCGTTTCTTGTTGATTCAGTCTCGACGTCAACGGTTCCTGAACGCTACGCGTCTGCATAACGAGCTTATGAACGGAACTGGAGTACGAATTTCTACACAAACTGTCAGAAACGGACTCCACGAGTTCGGACTTAATGCCATGAGGCCTGCTGTACGTGTCCCGTTGACGAGACAGCACGTGCTAGACCGGTTAGACTTTGTCAGAACTCACGTCAGGTGGACGGTTCGTGACTTGACGCCAGTACTGTTTACTGAGGGGTCCAGATTCTGTCTAGACTTCACTTATAAACGTCAATTAGTGTGGCGAATGTCTAAACGCAGCGATTCGATGACTTGAATGTGGCAGAGCATGATCGCTATGGAAAGGGGTCAGTCATGGTTTGGGCTGGCATAAGCGTGAACGGTAAACCTGACCTGTACGTCGTTGAAAACGGAACGTTAATGGCAGTGAGGTACTGTAATGAGATTCTTGATGAGTTTGTGAGACCATATGCAGATGCTATCGGCCCGGACTTTATTCTGATGGATGATAATGCCCGTCCCAACCCTGCCAACGTCACTGATTCCTACCTGGAACGTGAGACAATCGTTCGTATGGACTGGCCTGCTCGGTCACCGCACTTAAATCCGATTGAGCATGCGCGAGACATGCTACAGAGTGCTGTTTCAGCCCGACCTGTGCATCCGAGGACTTTACAGGAGCTCAAAGATGCATTGGTTGCTGAA
The DNA here is from genome assembly GCA_963580285.1 of Lucinisca nassula. Lineage (NCBI taxonomy): Eukaryota > Metazoa > Mollusca > Bivalvia > Lucinida > Lucinidae > Lucinisca > Lucinisca nassula. The sequence goes on from OY757015.1 coordinate 92,318,256, forward strand.
TGAATGCTGATTTCACTAAACCGGATACAGACTCGGATTACGAGCATGCGCAAGCGATGTCGTACTGTAATTGATGCCCTTGTACGCCATACACGTTATTAAGCAAGTTTGTCTAAACAAATTTGGAAATTTGTGAAAAATCAGTTGTCCAAATCCCTTCGTGTTACGGCAAATTTTGGGGGTGCCAAGACGTTTGCTGTTGTCACGCTTGAATGCAGTACCAGTTGACAAAATTAATCACTAGGTTTTGTGAAGGATACGTTTTCTATCATTATGTATCAAATTTGGATTCAGCTGATTAATTCATCCAAAAATTATTTTGCATTAAAAAAGTGATCCCTATCAAACTTTGAGTAGTATATATTGAATGATTAACCACCGAAACATGCAAAACAAATCAAACAAAAATGTGATATGTTATATATTTCGTCTAAAATTCTCGTAGAGACGGTTCTAACGAACACCCACTATATATATTTAAGCAGAAATAAGAGATATAATGTATACCTCTGTATATCCCAGTTTGGCAATATGAAAGTTTGGGTTAATGGAATCAAAATTATACAGGAGTGTTTTCGTGATTTGTTTGTTTGAGTTGAGGTTCATCGTCCCCGTCAACAATGTATAGGTCATTATATAGACGTTGCTTCCGATTTTGTGGGACTTTTATCCGACATTGAGATGGAATGACATCTCACGCCCTGTCGTCCAATGAAACTAATAGAGTTTATAAGCATGGACGGTCCGACTCGCACTGCATTGGCTTGGCAGGCTTACATCATCTAAGCGGTTTACCAGTACGCTTTTGCGGTCGGTTTCAGCTCTGCGTCGAAGCATCATGCAGCCCATCTATTTCAATGGGCGGGGCCGGTTTTTGTGACTAACAAGGTAAATAAATATATGTTCATGCATCAATCAAGTTCGCAATATACAAAACTGTACCAAAAGTGAGACTCTCAAGATCCCCTCCACACACACACACAAACACACATTAAAAAAATCCTAAAATTTATCAGACCGCCGCATTTGAAATGTGTTACGGCTATGCACCATAGCGGTATTTATGCAATGACTATTACACGCCTACGTACAGATAAGCTTGCGATAAACTTGTCCATTTACGCGTATTGTCCGCGGGACACACGCGCATTGTGTGCGTGTGAAATTTTCGCGTTCATTGCTTTCATACGCGATTTCAACGCGTTGAATGTCAGCCAAAAGGTGATCATTCGAAACGCGTTAGGTAAATTCAATACGCATTTCTGTGCGAGAGAATTTCAACCAATAAGAATAAAACAGGTATGTGACGATCAAACGCGTGATTGCGAGAGAACACGGGCCAATCGAAATCTTCGTTGCTTGTACGTTTACCCTTATGTGTTTTTTTATATATAAAATTCGTTCGTGCATTATTGACAGTATATAAATTGGTCGTACTTATCAGTAGTGATTCTTCCGGATAAGCAAACACACCTACATTTGGGATTGCATAACACCTTTGGAGATAAAACTCACTTAGGGGTATTCTGAAGAATGTCATATAGGTAGGGGGGCAGGCGAGGGTTATTATTTACCCTGGGAGATGCACATTACAAGCCACCGCTATTTACTGGTTAATGGCGGCTCATCAGAACCGCTTGTCGTGGTGTTGATGGCTGTTTCTAACTAGTACCCACAATCTATTTTGTGAGCAGAAATAGGAAAAATATTGTAGACGCCTAAAACACACTTTTTAACTCATATGACAATGTAATCTTCTACCTTACACGTTTGGAGTGGTTCATTTTCAATTATAAGGGTGTCAGGTATGTGTTATTTGATATAAGTGGTACAAAAATGTATGTTCTTTGAGCAAACAGTGTAGACTCAGATCAGACGCCACGTGCGAGAAGTTTTATCTGGGTATACACTGTTTGTCAAAGTCCCAAAAAGGGCCGCAGGAATATATGGGTGAAAGTTAATATCTCGACGCACACTGGTCATACTTATTTAGTATGCAATGTTATCCATAGCACCAGTTACTTCGGCCAGGCCCTAGGTGTGTGTGTGGTGGTGGGGGTGGAGGTGGGGGTGGAGGTGCGGCAATAGTAAGGTCGCACTCAAAGTTTTGCAACAAAATTCCTAAACAACCACTGACCGGTACTCGAAAATTCTAATCAAAGTATTTTTTTAAGGTTTTGTTGGAAAGTACCTTTCAGGATTATTTCCCTTGTGTATAAATAAGAAAAATATCACAAATTTTCATCAGAAAAAAAAACAAAAAACAACTTTTTTGAGGTTAGAAAAATGCACTGTATCACACGGATGTGTTATCGTAATGACATCACGAAAACATGTCTATATAATTCTGACCCCTTGAACCCCAACTTTATTAAAAAAAAAAAAAAAAACTTGGGTTTACTGGGGTATATCTTATTTTTCTTATTCCTGCTCTAAATATAGATTGTGGGTACTCGAGGCGGTTCTAACGAGTACCAACGATCTATAATTTGCGCACCCGAGGCGGTTCTAATGAGTACCCACAATCTATATTTTGAGCAGAAATAAGAAAACTATCACAATTTTTCATCTTAAAATTTTCGTGTTTTCGGCGGTAAAGTTTACATTGTATTCGTATAGAAGGGGTTTTCGTACATGGGCGTGTTTCCGTGTTCAATACCCCGTAAACCCAACTTTTCTCTAAATAAAGTGGGGTTTAGAGGGTGTTCATTAATAGGCTTGTTAACCAGATGGAAAATAAATTAAGAAAAAGATAATAAACAAATAAATAAATAAATAAATAAATAAACGAGCCCTTCTTTGAGTGAGTGAGTGAGTGAGTGAATGAAAAAGGTTTATTTCTAGTCTTGAAATATTGAATAAGTGAAGATAATGAGGTGTTATTTTAACCCATTGTCTGCGGGAAACCACTAAATGGGTACCTTGGCAAACGGTGCAGGCCCAGATCAGACGCCACAGAACGCGGCGTCTGGTCAGGGCCTGCACTATTTGCTAACAGAATTTTCCATCAAAAATTGAATGAAAACTTTAAAATGGGCCTGACACCCCTTGTATGAAAAATGGAATTGTCCACCACATAGCAATGGAAGAGTCCACTAGCATACAATGGTTTTAAATAACTAGCTTTATAGCTCCCAGGTGCACCTGGGTGTCATAATACTGTTGATCAATAAACACCCTACATTTTGGCAGTCAACTTCAATCACTATGCAGTACCTATATTTTACCATTTACCACGAGGCAAATTGCACAGTTTTACTGCAACTGAATAAATGGCTTGTCCATTTACCTTTATTTTCTCTGTTTCAATTTATTCTGTTTCTGGTTTTGGAAGTAATCAGATAAAAAAATTTTAAACAACCTAAATTGGAAGAAAAGATGTAAAAATGGCGATACGAGCGAAATAGTTACGCGGTATTGATTTGTTGCTGATGTTGTATCTGCGTTATCGACATGCAGAGTAGAAGTAAAACAAAGATCAGGAATTGATACAATTAACTTACTCCATCCATAAAAGACACCAAAGGGAAAGAAATACAAACATTAAGCGACCAGACCATAATGGAAAACTAAACAAAGGAAGGCCATATGGACAGTTACTTTCCCACAAAATGGCCATATGGCCATCCAAAATTAAAAGACACAAGTGATACACACAGTAAGTAACAAACAACAACATAAATAAATCGCCACAGAAGAGCCGCCTTGGAACGGTCAGTGGAAGATTTCCACTGGGGGGCTTAAATCGATTTTACGTGGCCACAATCCTCGCCCTTACTTCCGTCGCGATTTAGACAAATAATTTGTTCAGTCCGCATGAAGGCCTCCTAACTCATCAGTGCAACATCTCCGTGAACACAGAAATCAAAGAACCACAGAGGTGAGACAACGGTGAGGACTCGACAGCAAGAAACCACTGAAATGCTGGAGCAAAAGGAAACCAACAGTTAGACTCCGATGAGCCCAACCAGAGACAGAGCATCAGGCACCAACCAACATTATCTCTTTAATTTTCAATAAGCCTTTACGTTGGAGCCGTCATAGAATCTGAGGCCTGACCCATCGGCGTGCAATTAAAGAGGGAAGCAAAGTTGCCAACCGTGATTGGGTTAACTACCATGCATGCAGTCTGTCGTATAATATCCATGTTGTACCCAATCTTTTTATATCGAAGAATGATTTTACGAAATTGGGTGCTGAAGTCATTGCGCTCATATATTTTTCTGAATTTATATACTAAGTCATCATAAAATTCGGGCTCCGATAGACCTTGTTGCAGAAGAGATTTAAGTCCAATATTGAATTTTGAAATTAAATCAGAATGGCGTCTATAAAATTTTGAAAAGGCTTTGCGTAGTTTATGGTACCGATAACCCTGATTAAGAAGTTTAGCCGTTAATAATTTATTACGAGTGTTGAAGTCAGTTACATGACTACACACTCTAGCAAATCGAATTAATTGCGAAATATAAACGCCATAGGATGGCGCACGAGGAACATCACCATCCAAAAAAGGAAAATTTACAATCTCAAAATCAAAGTCATCGCGTTTATCATAAATTTTGCACGAAACAAATCCATCTACAATAGATAGATGTAAATCCAAAAAAGGGGCCTCGGTATCAGAAGAATTTGCTTTATTTAACTGAAGTTCTAGGGGGTAAATCTGACTGATCAAACCATCAAAATAGGTATTATCAATATTTAATAAATCATCTAAATATCTAGAAGTAGAGCTAAAAGCTTCAATAATTTCAGATTGGTTATCAATGGAAAGCGACAAAATGAAGTCTCTTTCATAACAATACAAGAACAGATCAGCCACAAGAGGTGCGCAATTAGTACCATCGGAATACCCACAATTTGTCTAAATAACTTAGTACCGAATCTAATATAAATATTGTCAAGTAGAAAGGTGAGGGCATCACACACTTTCTGACATGACCAAAGTGTATAATTCTTATGCTCTTTAGAAGTGAAAAATGCATTTCTGACATTACATGCAAGATAGAGAGAATCTTCCCTGTGAAAAGCCCATTCAATTAAATCATTAAGCTTTTCTTTTATAAGATTATGAGGAAGTGTAGTGTAAAGAGTTGAAAAATCGCAGGTAGACAGACTAGAAGCACGAAACTGTCTAGATTTCAATTTATTTAAAACCTCATTCGAATTTTTTATTGACCAAAACAGATTTCTTCCTGATCTTTCAAAGACTTTATCACAATATTTAATTACATGCGTTTTAATAGCAGTAAGACAGGAAGTTAATAATTTAGAAAGTTCAGTGGTAGTGCAAGAACTAGAATTTGCAATAAACCGTGCTTTGTAAGGTTTTTTATGAAGTTTTGGTAACCAGTATAGCGTAGGAAGCTTGTCTTGGCCTTCGTTAACACACACAGCAAACTTGGTGGCTGAAAGACAAACATGTTTATCTACTATAGCTCTCTCTTCAGCCAAAGGCTGAAGTTCATAGGCCTTAGTACCACCAAGCTCCTGCTTAAGCGTGTTAACATAGTGGAGCCGTCACACAACGACGACGTTGTTAGCGGCCTTGTCTGCAGGGGCCAAAACAAACTTCTTATGAAATTCTTGAATACCTAGTTTAAGATGACGTAAAGACGTCTTGGGCTTAGGAGGTAATAAGTTAGTATTTTGAGAATAGAAAGAAATGCGTTTATTCACTAGTCTTAAAATGCTAAGTTTCCAGTCCTTTAGGGCTTTATACTCAACATACTCTCGCTTACACCATCGATTACCGAATTCATTCAATGAAGCAGCGATTTCATCTCTACATTTACTGAAATCAATTTTAGAAGAAAACCGATATTTCGGTCCTTTAGAAATTATATTCCTTATCCTAGAATCAGGAATAATTTTCAAATTGCCAGTAATTACATGACCAGCAGCAGGATAGCAATACTTTGAGTTTTTACAATCACATGAATCAGGAGTATTAGTATCAATATCAAGATCTGAAACAAGTTTATTGAAATTAAAAATGATAGATCTAACAGGTTTGTTATATTTATAGCAAATTATAGGTGTTTCAGTATTTTGAAAATAAGCAGGAATGGAAGAAAGCACCGATCTCTCACGGAAGATACTGGGCAAATCTATAAAATCCATACCCTTATTAATGAAGGATATTTTGAAGAAATGACGTTTATGATTAATTTCAGAATCAATGTAAGGACGGAGAGTATGCTGAGTATAGCCTCTAGTTAAGAGAGCCGCATCATATAACTGATGAGAACTATCGTAGAATTTATTCGCCTCGGTGTCCAGAAGACGTAAAACAGAAACGGGTAATGAACTTAAAAATGAAAGCATAGAGTGGCGTCCATGATTTAATAATATAATTGACAGTCACTTCAGTCTAGTATTGTTTCGTTTAAACGCACGTGATTTACGTTTAAAGTTACCATTTTTCCTGGTGCCGTGAGATCTAGTTCTGCGTTTTCGACATTCCAGGAGTGAGAAAATATCAAAGTCCGGCATTCTGGAAATATTACCCTCATGATAAATGTTGTCATTAAATCCCAGTGGAAAAGGGGTCTGTAAAAATTTAATCCATTTCAGTTCAGCTTCATGTCTTTTGATTATTTTGAATCTAGATGTAGAATTTGCATCGTAATAAAGTTTTTCCACTGGTTGAAAATAATGTTATTTACAGAATGACCTGTACGTCGAAAGTGACGGTACAAGAAAGTGTCAGTTTTCTTAGGCTTACTCATTCTACGATAATGCTCGTTCAATCTAGTTTTAAGCATGCGGTTAGTTTGACCGACGTACTGCATATTACAGTTTGCAGCACGTCAAGTAATTAGATAAATTAAATCTGTAGACTGTCATGTCAAATCAGACATGTTAACTACAGAGAAGCGTCTACCGTTTACAGATGAAGTAACGGTAGACGCAGTGCTTAAATGCGAACAACATCTGCACCTCTTGGCATTGCACTTAGAAATACTAGGATACATTCCACTTCTTTTCCACGGATTAGTATATTTTCGAAGGATGGGTGATTTGAGAGGAGATAGTCTTATACGAAGACTACTCCCAAAAACATTGGTATTGACTGCTTCTTTGAGATTAACTGAAGTTACAGAATACAAATTTAAGGGTCTAACCTATACCGAAGGCAACATAGTATTAAAGTTCTTAATAGAATGGGGAATCCGTACAGAAGAAGCAGAGTGTAACCTAAGGGGTGATATTGATATTTTAAATGTATTTGTAATACTCATTTTGGATAATAAGGTTGTGATACCGTCAAAACTAAAGCGATGTTCATACCGGTTATTAAATAAATAAAATTACTGAAGAAGATTCCTTCGAATAGACGGAAGGTACAACAAAAGCCCACAAAACATCCTAGTCTACTTAAAGTACAGGGATGTCAAACAAGCAGTTGTTATACAACGAGGAACGAACATCGGTTTAATAATGACCTTCAACATGTATCTAAAGGATGTCAATTGATGGAACAGTGAAAAGCAATTGCATAAGCAATCCCTGAGGATTGGAAAAATAAGAGCATTGATTGGCTGATCGGATTTATGCGCAGTATCGCGTTTTTCATAAAGAAAATTCATTGGCTAAAATGTAATTCGCAGTTGAAACTTGATTTTGAGATTGTAAAATTTCCTTTTTTGGGATGGTAATGTTCCACGTGCGCCATTCTATGGCGTTTATATTTCGTAATTAATTCGATTTGCCAGAGTGTGTAGTCATTTAAATGGCTTCAAAACTCGTAATAAATTGTTAACGGCTAAGCTTCTTAATCAGGGTTATCGGTACAATAAACTACGCAAATATGTTCTATAAAAGAGTTATCCTTTGGAAGCAAGGAACACACCACAGAACTGAAAAATATGGAGTGTACATGTGTTCTGGGCCAGACTAGCTAGTTTCGGCCAATTAGGCCTCATCAGTGACCCTCAGATATTTTCAAAATTCCACAATGGAATCAATGATCCCAAAGGACAAGAAAATATAATCTACACTATGATGTAAGGCAAAGCCTTTTCAAAAATTTTATAGACGTCATTCTGATTTAATTTCTAAATTCAATACTGGTTTTAAATCTCTTCTGCAACAAGGTCTATCGGAGCCCGAATTTTAAGGTGACTTAGTATATAAATTTTGAAAAATTTATAACCGCAATGACTTCAGCACCCAATTTCATAAAATCATTCTTCGATATAAAAAGATTGGATACAACATAAATGCTATACGGCAGACTGCATGCATGGCAGTGAACCCAATCAGGGTTGACAACTTTGCTTCCGTCTTTAATTGTACGCCGGTGGGTCAGGCCTCAGATTCTATGACGGTTCCAACGTAAAGGCTTATGTTGGTTGGTACCTGATTCTCTGAGTCTTACTGTTGGTTTTCTTTTGCTCCAGCATTTGTGTTGTTTCTTGCTGTCGACTCCTCACCGTTGTTTCATCTCTGTGGTTAATTGATTTTTGTGTTCACGGAGATGTTGCACTGATGAACAACTTACTTGTCTTATTCGCGACGGAAGAAAGGGCGAAGCTTGTGGCCACGTAAAATCGATTTAAGCTACCCAGTGGAATTCGTTCCCGCTGACCGTTCCAAGGCGGTTCTTCTGTTGTGGTTTATTTTTGTTATGGTTTGTCTTTGAGTGTTTGTGTCGCTTAATATATTATTTTATTTTGGATAGCCTTTTTGTCATTTTGTGGGAAAGTAACAGTCCTTGTGGCTTTCTGCTGTTGGTGTTTCCGTTGTGGTCTGTTGCTTCGTGTTTGTGTTTCTTTCCCTTTGGTGTCTCTGATTGGAGCTGTGGGTTGATTGTATCGATTTCTGTTCATTTTTTTTCTACTTCTATTTTGTGTTAGTTTGTGGGCTGTTTTCCTGTAAAAGTGAGGATTTGCAAATAAAATTCATAAATCATGAATTGTATCGTGACATGTCTATGGAAATAAGGCTGTAAGCAGCTAATATGGATCTTCTTGCAGGGCAATTAAATATGTTCCGAAAGTATTAATATTTGGTCATAGTTTTGTCAAAAGGTTAAAACAACGCACAGAGGCGGAACCGCTGATTTATCAACCGGACTTGGACCTTCAGCAGTGCAGGGTTGTTTTAAAAGGTTTTGGCGGACTGGCCCTCGGCATTGGAAATCATGTGAAAAAGACGTATTTTTACTCGTTAGTCGACAGCCTTTTGCGTTGTTCTAGATATGACATTATAGTTTGTCAATTAGGTGGAAATGATTTTTCCTGTGACATATCTCCACAAGACTTAGCAGATGCGCTCACTGAGTTTGGTAAATACGTGCGGAAAAGGTATGCATTTAAATCGTGTATATTTGCTCTTTGTTCACGAGACAAAAACCAAGGGGAATCAGTACAGAGCAGTACGAAGTGTTTAGAGTAGAGACAAATGTGTTGCTGGAGGAAACCCACAAACCAACGCTGAAATTACATTCTGGCCACATAAACGTATATTCAACAGTCCGCATTATCTTTTTGTTGAATGGTATTTGGACGAAGAAGTTCTTTAAATCCCTAAGGCAAGCAATTATATTCGCGGTTGAAAAGTACCGATCCCAATAAGGAACTGTTTTCAGGTATGTTTGTTTTAATGAATCAATATTTAACCCTTTCAACCCCAATTTTCCGAAGTGCACTATTCAATATTTCATTTTGGGACACACCCATTCTTGTATATTTGGTATTCAGTCTAATCGGTGAATGAGATGGCAAACAGTGTGGCTCCCGATAAGGTCTGTTTCATGTGGATCTACATTGTTTGCATATATCTGTACTCTACCAGTCAACGGGGTTTGGAGGGAACAACATGCTACGAGCCCTTCAATGATAATTTAACAACATAACACAATTACATGTGCATCTTGTCCCCTTTTTGTCAATATGACTCAAGCAAAATTAGCATGAAATCTAGCTGCTGTTCTATAGATGTACGTTTTGTATAGGAATCAAATTACGATGGCATGGGTGAAAATACTGAATTCAGTTTTGAAAAATTATTCTTCCTATATACATAAAGATGAACTTGGGTTTTTCCGTCCTTGTAATTTCATTAACTTCCCCATGTTCATTCGTGTGTTGTGCCAAGAACCTCGGCTTTCGATATCAACACTATTATTATTATTATTATTATTATTATTATTATTGTTGTTGTTGTTGTTGTAGGTAGAACTTTAGTCTGTTTGTCTCGTCACCTAACAGATTACGAATACTCATTTTTGTTCACCTCCCAGCTATATTATTATGATTAAATTATTATTATTATTATTATTATTATTATTATTATTATTATCATTATTATTATTATTATTATTATTATTATTATTATTATTATTATTACTTCTCCTACTGATATTATTTAGCAAATAAAGCTTCACTTCATCACCTGATCCATAGTCTGCAAATGCAGCCATTCTACTACTACCTCACGTACTTACTACTACTACTGCTACGACTACTACTACTATTACTACTACTACTACTACCTTTACTGTTACTACTACTACTATTACTACTATTACTGTGCTTACCTAGAAATGTTATTTTGCCAATTTTTGGGCAGCTTTCTTCCTCGTTTATCTTGCCAGTACAGCTTCCACTTCGTCACTTATATGCGAAACTGTTGTAACTGACCTTTCTATCAAAAATTACTTTTTTTGATAAATTTATTCAACTCTCTAACCTCCACATATACACCAAATATTGAAGCTGAATTATGAAAAGATAAACCATAATTAAAAATTTGGAAAGTATTGTAACTCAAACTGCCATATTTTCTATATGCGAAACTATTGTAATTGAAATTAAATAGATACAATAATTATTTATACTATATTTGATAAAACTTACTAATATTATTATTTAATTTAGAAAAAGATCAGCTGGTAAAGAAGAAAAAGTCTTACATTTTCAGTTACAATAGTTTCGCACATAAGAAAAAATTATGTCAGATGGCTGAAGTATTGTAACTGCTCTTTAAAAACTATGAAAACTTGGAGAGAGAGAGAGGGAAGAAAACAAGATAACTATATCATTTAAAGGAAAGCTATGAATAAATAGTGGGTATTACATGAGTGATCATTTCATATGAAATTTATGAAACGAGCCTTTGGAGAGTTTCATAAATTTCATATGAAATAACCACGATTGTGAGCTTCTGTTTCTCATATGACCTAAATTGAAAGAATTTTATCACCTATAAACTGAACATGTATTTTTTATCAACAGAAATGCATTTTTCAAAGGGAGACAATTTTTGGAACTTCCTATTTGCAATACTATAAGCTCTAACCTGCAGAAAAAGAGGTCTAATCTTAAAGGAAAAAAATTGCTCCTTAGGAGCAAATTCTTTCCTTTAAGAGTTGCACCATATTGACATGGGAGACAAGATAACATTTGCATTAGTTGCCTCCCCTGAAGGTGTATATATTCCCCTTAATACGATGAATACAGTATGTTATATGACATCACTGTTTACATCATAATTTCCAATAAAATCAAGTTCTTATCTGGAATGGGATTCTGTGCAAAAGCTCAGATGTCCCCTATCAGTTTCAATTCATGTTTCAGTATGATGGTATGTTTCACAGGGTTGATTTACTCAACACAAACAAACACAAGCCATTTAGCTCCAAAACCAGAATTAATGCAGATCAAATCCAATTGAATGTCTTGAGAAATAGCCCAATACCTATCATCACAGATACAATGACCTTTTGTCTCTCTGCCTCTCAAATGTTTTTACCTGAGCACATCATATTTTCTATGTTTTGTTGCCCCACATGAATGATAGATTTGGCAATGATAGTGATGAAGATGCCGGTTAACATTATACAGGTGACTGATGTCCATATGGGCTATAAGAAATAGACTGGGCCCCATGATGCTTCCATGCAGAGCTGAAACCGTGGCCAACCACACATATGAGTACTGGTATTTAACCAGCTTAGAAGAAAGTGGTGTGAATCAGACCATATAAACCCTATTGGTTTCATCGGGTAGCAGGGCTTGAGAAGTCATTTCATCTCATTGTCGGTAAAAGTGCCAAAAAATTGGAAGCAACGTCTCAAAAATGACCTATACAGTCTTGACGGGGTGTTAATCCTCAAATCAAACAAACAAACAGTAATGGTCATGATTTTGCAGTTAGCAGATGATGATGAACAGCCAAGAATTAGTTTAAATTTTGTATGTTCAAAGCTTCTTATCATTTTGGATCATTGAATCGTGTTCAAGGCTTCTTGGGATCAATGAGACATGTTCAAGGCTTCTGGTCCTTTGAGAGATCATTGAGTTCATTTAGAATTATTTTGAAAATAGAGTTCTGCTTAAGCCATTGCCAGAGGGCTTGGCCAGTGTTGACATTTAAGTACTGGTCATGAACAGACTTAAAAAAAAAACAAGTCTGCTATTTTCGTTTATTTAGTGTATTCTTTGCTTCCAAAGGATCCAACTATTCAGACTTATTCAGAATGATAATGTGTGGTATCTGATATACCGGTAATTTGAGATAATTTTTTCATGCTTCCATACATCCTCTGAATGCTGTAGGCAGGTAAGTAGATGACAGATAATTGTTGTTTATCTCTTCATTACGTTAACTCTTATCCTGCTGTTCACGAAAAGCCCTATTTTTGCAATCAGTGTAGATCCAGATCAGATGGCTTTTCCATCTGATCAGGATCTACACTGTTTGCCATTCAGCTTTTGAATTCGAACAACAATTTTACATCCTGTAATCTGATTGACTGGTAGTCGGAAATGGGTGTGACAGTTTAAGTATTCAGCATGATAAGGGTTAATGTGCCCATGCAGAGGCGGTTCTAAGGAGTACCGACAATCTATGGTGTTGAGCAAGAATGTAATAATGAATACCCCTGTAATCCAAATTTTGCTATATAAAAGTGGGGTTTAATAGGGTCAAAATAATATAGGCCTGTTTTCGTGATGTTTTGTCTGCACTAGATAACATTGTGCTTGTGTTATATTGTGCTTGTGAGCACAACTATTTTAAGATATTATTTTATGCACAAAATTATATCTTGTTCACACAACTTATTATCTTTGCACAACATACTATCCAGTGTGCACCACACATTGCCCACAAAATATATTGTGTGGACAACATTTTACCTTGTGCGCTCAAGATATTGTATATTGTTTGCACACCTATTATCTTGTACGCACATTATTATATTGTCTCGTTCACACAACATATCTTGTTTGCACAACACAATATGTTGTGTGCACATTATATTAACTTGTGCAAACAACATATCTTGTTGGCATACACAATATTATGTTGCACAACATAATTACATGTATTGTTTTAAGAAACAATATTCTGTACTTTGTTGATTTAAATTAAAGCAGTCTCTTTTATGATTACCTACATGTAATGTTCTCAGGTTTTCCTCCATAGTAGGGCTGGTGAGCAAACCAAAAGATAAGACAATGGAAGACATAAAAGTAACATTGGGCAAAATATGACCTCCATTATGTGGCTTGAAAAATGACATTTTTCGTATGAACAATTCTCATGTATGGTCCAACCAAAGAGTTTTGGGTCTTGTTTTAACCCCTCAATGCAGTGGTTCTAGCGAGCAACAAAATCTACGTTTACACAAGAAATACAAAAGTTTAGGAACATCTATTTTTTCTGTTATAAAGCGGGGTTTTTAGGAGTCCTAACTGTATGAATGTGTTAATTTATTGATATGAGTGGGATCATAAGGTATCATGCACGACAGACATGTGTACCTGTAAATTTACAAGCTTATGATGAACATATTACTATTCGATATCACTCTTATGTGGTTTGAATTGAGGTTTAACATCCCCGTCAACACAGTATAGATCATTTTGGAGACATTGCTTCCAGTTTTGTGGCACTTTTACCCGACATTGACATAAAATGATATCTGAAGCCCTGAGGCCCAATGAAACCAACAGGGTTTATAAGCATGGACGGGCCGACTTGCACCGCTTTGCCTGGGCAGGCTTAGATCCCCTAAGTGATTTACCAGTACTCGTGTGCGGGTCAGTTTCAGCTCTGCATGGAAGCATCATGCAGCCCATCTATTTCTTCAAGCCCCAATGGGCGGGGGCCAACTCTTTTGTGGATTGAAGCAACCACACAAGCAATTTCATGACATCACCAGTGTTCCATTTTTAGATGACAGGAGAAATATAATTATAGGGCACAGGTAGAGCCTCATATATTGAATACTAGAAGAAACACATGATCTGACGAGGCGACCCTATCGAGTACCCACAACATATATGTTTTCGAAAAGAAATAAGACAATAAGAAAATGATGTTTACCCCTGGTACCCACAATCTATATTTTAAAGCAGAAATAAGGGAAACAAGGTTTATCCCTGAAACACCAGTTTTACGATTTAAAAGTGGGGTTAAAGGGGGGTCAAATTTATAGAGGCGTGTTTTAGTGATAACACCATCAGAGTCTACCCAAGTCAGGATTAAAGCGACACAGTCAATGTCAATTGGCCTTGCCTGTTTGGTAACATTTATTCATATATTTTATTTCAGATGTAATTAACCCTTATCCTGTTGAATATTTTAAATAGCCACATGCATATCTGTTTGTTTGTTTGTCTGTTTGTTTTGGCCTTAAATGGCCCGGTCAACACTATTTAGGTCAGTTTTGAGCCGGGCCGTTTACCTATCCACACTTTTCCTGGACAGGCTTATACGTAAGTGGCTAACCAGTACACTGCACATTCTTTATCAGAAACTGACAAGTGCCCTTCTTGAATCAGCGGAAGGGTGGTTAATCTCCGCGAAAGAATGTTGCCGACCCCGACAGGTATCAAACCCACATCCTTCTGATCACCCGTCAGACGCGCATCCGGCTGAGCTACCGAGGCCGGCACATGCATATGTGACTATCAACCAATCAGATTACATGATTTGTTTTTTTCTTCCAAATGCACAAAGTAAATAACAGTGTTCATTCTGATCAGATTGCTTATTTTGATCTTGATCTACACTGTTTGCAATGATACAGGGTTGTTGCGAACAGCAGGATATGGGTGGTTTTAGGCCATGAAACTTGAGTATTTTGTAAACTTTCATAAGGTAATGATCCATTTCAAACAGTTTGAAAAAAAAAGGTAAGAAGTCTATATAACTTTTCTTGTTCTATTAAAGCTGAAATAATCATCTAACAATAAATTGAGATCCTATAATTTCTGTAAAAAAATATAGAAACCTGCTCTTGAAAACAAATAGATAGGCTATATGAAACATGCTTCATATTCCAATTTGAAATGAAAATTATCCTTCTTTGGCATACTGAAGAAAGAAAATACCATCCAGACTCACATTTTGAAAATTATTTATTGTAAACTTGAATAAGTTTACTTTTAAAATATCGTTCAAAATGAAATAGTGAAAAAAAATGCACTTACAACAGTTTCGCATATAAAATACAATGTAAATTTCACTATTTTCAGTGCGAAACTATTGTAACTTACAAATCTCTTTATTTTCAAGAGTTATGAGAAGCTTTTTAGTTTGTATGTGTAAAATGTAATTTTACTTAATATTTGTGAATCTGACCATTTTTAATTGTTGTATACTAAAAATAAACAGTTTTTTTGTTTCTCCTGTAAAATTTTGAAATATGCAGTTACAACAGTTTCGCATATAAGTGACGACTTGTTTATCTCGGTATGCAGCAGGTTGCGAGTACAGCTTCGGCTTGTCTATCTCGCTATAAGTAGATTGCGAGTACAGCTTCGGCTTGTTTATCTCGCTATAAGGAGGGTGCGAGTACAGCTTCGGCTTGTTTATCTCGCTCTGTCGAAGGTTGCGAGTACAGCTTCGGCTTGATAATTTCGCTGTATCAAGTTATGTGGTAGTTTCCGAGTACAGCTTCGGCTTGTTTATCTCGCTGTCATGGCTATGGTAGGTTGCTAGTACAGCTTCGGCTTGTTTATCTCGCTGTCATATCTATGGTAGGTTGCGAGTACAGCTTCGGCGTGTTTATCTCGCTATGTAATAGGTTGAAAGTGTTGCTTAAGGCGTAACTATACCTAATTTAGTGACACATAGGCCTTTCTGATATTTAATCTTCATCATTGCTTCTATTACGCAAAAAATGGAAACGAATATATTTTGTTGTTTTCTGTCGCCAAGCTTATATTTAGAATACTAATTTCGCAATACGCGTGTCAAGTCTAGCTCAGTACTTAAAGCATTTTCTAACGGTAATCTTTTGTGAACAAGGACTATAGCACGGAACTGAAAACTGTGGAGTGTACAAGTATATATGTGTATGTATATATGCGTGTATATGTGTATATATGTATAAATATATATAAATATGTGTGTGTGTGTGTGTGTGTGTGTGTGTGTGTGTGTGTGTGTGTGTGTGTGTGTGTGTGTGTGTTTAAATATATATATGAATATATGTGTGGATAGGTATGTATGTGTGTGCAAGTGATCCAAAGGGACTGAAAAATGTGGCCCCACTGATGTTTTATATTGCAGTATTTTCAAACCTCTTTATCTCGCTTGTTTTGACACATAAATAAATAAATAAATAAATAAATAAATAAATAAATAAATAAATAAATAAATTTGCGAAAATAATTTCCTCGAGAGATGGAAGGACGAGCGTACAGTAAGTGGCGATTTGAGAGGTTAAGCACAGTAATCATGTTAAAACTTATCACAGTTTCTGTATATTTTGATGTGGGAGTCATTATGCCGAAGTCAGGCCGATCATCGAGGTCAACTTCGGGAAGCAATAGGTCTTCTAAACGACGAAGGCACGCCAGTCCCACAAGTGATTCTAAGATAAGCAACGCGGAGGATCTACAGACTACCAATGATGTCATCATTCGAGTTAATGCCGTACATTCGAATAATGTTGACGGACAAGACTGTTCAACTGTGAACCAGGATATCCCCAGCCATACAAACATCGAAATGAATGAGCTAACGGAAAAAATCACACTGACAGTCACTAATGCAGTGTTGGAGAATTTGAGGGGCATCGGACTGTTGCAGTATCAAACATGTGCCTCTCAAACAGCACCACAGTCTTCATCGTCAACTGTACAGGGCACTTCTACGAATTCGCAATTAGGTATAAATATTACATCTTCTACAAGCTCTGGTATAACTTCGTCGGCAATTCTGAATAGCTCAGGTGTATCTTCTTCTCAGTCCTCGTTCACGGCAAATGTTGAAGCAGCTTAACCGGGATTCCTGTCTGCAGCTATTCTACCCCATTCCAGAGTGCCACGAGGACTAAGGAGAAGATATGGAACAATGAGTTTGTCGAGCTTTCAACGTTGCACGACGAAGACACTGAAGATATTACTATAAGCGTTACATCCGGGAAAATAACCACAACAGGGTCTGCAAAAAAGAAATCCATGACTATTGAGCAATGGACTGATGCATTTAATGTATTTGCATCAGTTTATAGGTTAAAGTTTCCTTAGCAGTCGGAAAAGTTTTCCATCTATCGGAATAATTTAAGGAAAATTTCAAACGAAACTGGTCATTGGCATTAATATGACACCAATTTCCGGAAAATAAGAAAAGCATTGGTTTACGATGGGACCAGATTCATAGTGAGCTATATGTTGCCGCCCTCACTAGGAAACAGAAGCAGCCCTTTCGACCAAATAGGGATCTTTCGGCAGGTTGAAGATCCCGTGTCATCAATAAAGGCACGTGCCGCAAGTTCAATAGAGGGTCAAGCTGCTCCGGCTGCGAATACAAACACATTTGCAGATATTGCGGGGGGAAACACCCAGGATTTTGGTGCTGGAAAGAACACAGTGGGCGGTATGATAACAGTGGTTCCCAATCCAAACCCCAATCAGCCACACACAGGTCACCCACACACGCCCCCAAACCCTCTAGAATCCCTTCCCCTTCCAACACCGGTTCGACCGGAAATTTTAAATGATTATTTGGAGGGCTACTCACAGGAACACAAGCATTACTTAATGGATGGTTTCACAAATGGTTTTCGGTTGAACTATTCAGGTGAACGGCAAGCTCAGGATAGTCCTAAACTTAAGTCTGCAAATGATAAGCCCGAAGTTGTGCAAGCAAAGATTGACATAGACTTGGAAGCTGGACGAATTGCAGGCCCCTGTCCTACTCGCCCACAACACGATTTGAAATTATCTCCCCTTTGTGTAGTGCCTAAACGACAGGAGGGTCAGTATCGATTGATCCACCATTTGTGTTATCCCCGGGCTAGTGGCTAGTCTGTGAATGAAGACATATCAAAGGAATATACGTCTGTGTCATATGCTGGTATTGAAGATGCTATAGCATGTATCAAACGGCTAGGTCGTGGGTGCGTTTTAGCTTAAACTGAAATAAAGTCTGCATGTAGAATTTTGCCGGTTCATTGAAGTGAATATATGCTTCTATGCTTCTCTTGGAAAGGGCAATTTTACTATGACCTTTGTGTTCCCATGGGTTGTGCTTCCAGCTGCGCTATTTTTGAGGCATTTAGTTCTGCATTGGAGTGGATAGCGGTCCAGAATTCTGGATGCAATGGGGTTGTTCATATCCTTGAGAACTTTCTCTTTATTGAAAAATGAACCGTGATTCTTGCAGCAATCTTTGGTTTCTTGAATTTTGCGCGTTTGCTGGGATTCCTATGGCCACTGAGAAAACTTTTCAACCCAGTACAGTCATGGACTTTGTGGGTATAACTTTAGATTCTGATGCCATGGAAGCTCGTTTGCCATTGGACAAAGTTCAAATATGCCATTCGCTGATCCAAATTTTTATTGGCAGAGATTTCTGCAAAAAGAGGGAAAAGGAGTCCCTTATCGGCTTCCTGAACTTCACGTGTTCTGTAGTAACTGTTCTTCCCGGTAGGGCTTTTCTCAGGAGATTGATATCTTTGATTATGGGAATCAAGCAGCCTTATCATTTTTAAAGATTTCTGCTGAGATGAAGTCATATTTGACAATGTGGCAATCATTTATTAGTAGTTTCAACGGTAAATCTGTGTTTGCAAGAATCACTGTGTTCGATTTCAAACAGACAATCAAGCGTTAGTTCATATTCTGAATAAACACTCATCTAAGGATAAACGCATTTGAAATTGGTGAGATGCTTGGTGCTCGAGGGCTTACACCATAACGTTATGTTTCAGTCCGAACATATCAGTGGCTGTAAAAACGTTCTAACAGATTCCCTTTCTCGTCTTCAGATTGCGGAATTTCGTCGACTGAGCCCGCACACCAAGATGCTACCAACCAGAATACCAAGAAATCTGTTGCCAATGAACTTCTTCCCAGCCTGAAATCTGTTGCTGACCTCAGCGTTAGCTCCGGCTACATTGGAGACGTACAGAGGTGCCTGGGCTGCCTATGACAAATTTTCAATTGATTTTTTCGGCAGGTCCGTTCCATTAACTGTTTCCCAAATTTGTCTTTTTGTAGCATTTCTCCAGCATGAAAAGTTTGCTCCTAAAACAATTTCCACCTATCTATCCGCGTTAAGTTTCGTTCACAAAATGCAAGGCCATTTTGACCCGACATCGGCTTTCTTAGTTTCCAAACTGGTTTAGACAATAAGCTAGATGTAAGACTACCATTGACAGTCCCAATTTTAGATCGATTAATAGCCAGTCTTCGTTGGATTACCACCTCTTCTTATGATAGGTTCCTTTTTTCAAGCAATGTACCTTTTAGCATTTAACGCTTTTGCCAGTGTTGGGGAAATCACTGTTTAAAATTCAGACTCAAAGGTCTTGCAAATCTCGGACATCCATATTTCTGATCTGAATGGGAAACCGCATTGAGTGGCTGTTACATTTCGTCATTACTAGCACAATTTAACCTCGTCTCCTTATACCATATCATTTGGACATGGCCCAATGTCGACATCGGCAGTGCAGTCTTTAGCTGATTACATAGCTCTTCGAGGCAACTTTACTCGTCCGTTATTTTGTATGGAAAACAAGAGCCCCATTCACAGACACATATTTGACCGCCATTTGTATCGAAGTTTATCTTTCTGTCGCTTAGATAGTTCCAGATATAAGGGACATAGTTTCCGCATCGGAGCAGCTACTTTTGCAGCTGAGAGTAACTTTTCAGATGCGAGGATAAGGGCATTGGGTCGATGGTCGTCTAATGCGTTTCGAAAATATATTCGTATCTCTGGAACGTAGTGAAATAATCGTTCATGTCCATCGCTAACATGATAGGTAAACAGTTCCTTAATCGGTTGTCATAATGGATAGTCTTCATATCCTAATACTATTGTGTCTTTTCCCCTGTAGTATTCGCATATGTCTAATACATGGATCCTTTTGCGTTGCAAAGGGTTTCACGGGATGCTTGTAAATAGTGTTTCTGATCGTGCTTTTTGTCATTGTAAATGTGTTCCTTATACAAATTAGCATTGCTTCACACTCTGAAGAGAGTCTGTCAAACTCTTAGGATGTTTGATTACCTTTCACTTACATACGAGGATTGTGGCGCAAAATATCTACCAACAATGCGTATGGTAAACTTTGGATGTAACTTGATGATACTTTGCGACTGGTCGGTTCACTGTGGGATACTGCGTTGCCGTATTTCCCATTCTTATTGCAGTGTGTCAGCATTTTGCCGCAAAAATCTAATGGATAATGGGGCGATTGTGGAATACTGCGGTGCCGTATCTCCCGTCCGCCCATGTCATTACCGTATAATACCACGGTAACTTAGGTTACATTCTCATATTCTGTTCCACGTATTCTGCTAAGGATATTGGCGGGGAAAGATGTTTAATATGTAAATGTGTCTTGTCTTATTTTTAAACCTTTTAACTCATTTCGTTTTTGTGGGGCAAACTTGCAGCATGATAAAAGATCATTCTACCAGTTTTATGGCCTATGTGCCCCACATGCTGTGCAAAACGTAATATGTATTTTAGTATGTGGTATCGTTTGATTGATGAATTATTCAATTTGCTAATTACAGTCTTGATATCAGTCGTTCATCACAACAATACTGATTAACCTTATTATGTCTATTTTAGTCTTGACTAAACTCTTTCACCATATTTGGTTGTTTTTATTTGCTTACACCCATATGAACGTATGAGTCTGCTTAACCAAAAGGCGCATTGCGTTTGCTTTCTCAAATGCCTGAATAGGAATGGCATTAATATTTATAAAGCAAACAGCAATAGCACATGGACTGTGCAATAGTATTTTTATTATTGCCAACCGGTGTCAAATCTTCAGGACAATAATGGCGTCAAACTATGCACCGTTTCTAAGCAACGTCACTAAGTAAATATGCGTGCACATGTGCACGCAACGTGCGTAAAATTTGGCATGTCATCATAAAGTGTTTAGATTTGTTTAAAAACATCAATAAACTATCGTTCTTTGGTCAGCCTAGCTGAAACATCATGTTTATGAAATTTGTAAAACGGAAACATTGAAAACTTAGGTTCCGTTTTACAACAATTGTCTATATGTGCACTTACAGGCACTTGTGTTGTTGATGGATCTCTAATTTGTTGATCATGCACTGTTTTTCTATTTCTTAATTTGTTACCTGCTTGGCCTATGTTATATTCATTACACCCGTTACACACTAATACATACAGAACGTTTTGCACAGTACAATTCATATCCTCTTTAACGTGAAACGTTTTTTGTTTTAATTTTAAGGATTATCCCTCAATAATATTCTTAAATAGACCGCACCTTGGCCAACTGCATTTGCTAACGCAAGGTTTTTTTTTTTTTTTTTTTTAGCGAAATTCCGAATTTATTAAGACACGTCGTAGATTTAGGAGTTGGCGTCTGCTTTTTATGATTTTTGTACTTTTCATGATATTTTTCATACTTCATCATTATTGAAAATGTTCATATTAGTTTTTAATATGCCTAAAAATTCTCTTTTTTTTTGGGTCAAATGTGGAAATAAAAGGTGTTATGTTTTCTAATGTCTCTTTAAGTGCATTTAATAGAGTGTTTCAAGGTATTTGCGTGGCCTTAGAAATGCCTGTTTTAATAACATCCCAGGGATATTTTCTGCTTATAAGAATGTTTGCCAGTTCTTGTAGGCGTGTTTCAGTGTGTTAAAGTAGAAGTAAAACAAAGATCAGGAATCGGTACAATTAACTTACTCCACCCATCAAAGACAAAAAGGGAACGAAATACAAACATTAAGCGACCAGACCACAATTGAAACCTAAACAAAAGGAGGCCATAAGGACAGTAACTTTCCCACAAAATGGCCATATGGCCATCCAAAATTAAAAGACACAAATGATACACACAATAAGTAACAAACAACAACATTAATAAATCGCCACAGAAGAGCCGCCTTGGAACGGTCTTCACTGGGGGGCTTAAATCGATTATACGTGGCCACAATCCTCGCCCTTACTTCCGCCGCGATTTAGACAAATAATTTGTTCAGTCCGCATGAAGGCCTCCTAACTCATCGGTGCAACGACTCCGTGAACACAAAATATCAAAGAACCACAGAGGTAAGACAACGGTGAGGACTCGACAGCAAGAAACCACTGAAATGCTGGAGCAAAAGAAAACCAACAGTTAGACTCCAATTGGCCCGACCAGAGACAAAGCATCAGGCACCAACCAACATTACCAAGAATTAGATCTCTCTAACTCTCAATAAGCCTTTACGTTGGAGCCGTCATAGAATCTGAGGCCTGACCCACTGGCGTGCAATTAAAGAGGGAAGCAAAGTTGCCAACAGTGACTGGGTTAACTACCATGCGTGCAGTCTGTCGTATAACATCCATGTTGTACCCATTTTTTATATCGAAGAATGATTTTACGAAATTGGGTGCTGAAGACATTGCGGTGATATATTTTTCTGAATTTATATACTAAGTCACCATAAAATGCGGGTTCCGATAGACCTTGTTGCAGAAGAGATTTAAGTCCAATATTGAATTTTGAAATTAAATCAGAATGGCGTCTATAAAATTTTGAAAATGCTTTGCGTAGTTTATGGTACCGATAACCCTGATTAAGCAGTTTAGCCGTTAATAATTTATTACGAGTGTTGAAGTCAGTTTCATGACTACACACTCTAGCAAATCGAATTAATTGCGAAATATAAACGCCATAGGATGGCGCACGAGGAACATCACCATCCAAAAAAGGAAAATTTACAATCTCAAAATCAAAGTCATTGCGTTTATCATAAATTTTGCACGAAACAAACACATCTACAATAGATAGATCTAAATCCAAAAACGGGGCCTCGGTATCAAAAGAATTTGCTTTATTTAATTGAAGTTCTGGGGGGTAAATCTGACTGATTAAACCATCGAAATAGGTATTATCAATATTTAATAAACCATCTAAATATCTAGAAGTGGAGTTAAAAGCTTCAATAATTTCAGATTGGTTATCAATAGAAAGCGACAACATGAAGTCTCTTTCATAACAATACAAGAACAGATCAGCCACAAGAGGTGCTCAATTCGTACCCGTCGGAATACCCACAATTTGTCTCAATAACTTAGTACCGAATCTAATATATAAATATTGTCAAGTAGAAAGGTGAGGGCATCACACACTTTCTGACATGACCAAAGTGTATAATTCTTATGCTCTTGAGAAGTGAAAAATGCATTTCTGACATTACATGCAAGATAGAGAGAATCTTCCCTGTGAAAAGCCCATTCAATTAAATCATTAAGCTTTTCTTTTATAAGATTATGAGGAAGTGTAGTGTAAAGAGTGGAAAAATCGTAAGTAGACAGACTTGAAGCACGAAAATGTCTGGATTTCAATTTATTTAAAACCTCATTCGAATTTTTTATAGACCAAAACAGATTTCTTCCTGATCTTTCAAAGACTTTATCGCAATATTTAATCACATGCGTTTTAATAGCAGTAAGACAGGAAGTTAATAATTTAGAAAGTTCAGTGGTAGTGCAAGAGCTAGAATTTGCAATAAACCGTGCTTTGTAAGGTCTTTTATGAAGTTTTGGTAGCCAGTATAGCGTAAGAAGCTTGTCTTGGCCTTCGGTAACACACACAGCAAACTTGGTGGCTGAATGACAAATATGTTTATCTACTAAAACTCTCTCTTCAGCTCATTACGATAACACATCCGTACGACATAGTGCATTTTTCACAACTCCAAAATGGCTACTTTTCTGATGAAAATCTGTCATATTTTTCTTATAAATGTTCATAACATAGGTTGGGTGTGCTCGTTAGAACCGCCTCATTGAGGCGGTTCTAACGAGTACCCACAACCTATGTATTGGAGCAGAAATAAGAAAAATAATGAACACCCCCTTAAACCCCAGTTTTCTCTATATAAAGTGGGGTTTAGGGGGGTCTTCATTTCACGGAGTTGTTCACGTGATGTAAAGGCTGAAGTTCAAAGGCTTTAGTACCACCAAGCTCCTGCTTAAGCGTGTTAACATAGTGGAGCCGTCACACAACGAGGGCCGTTGTTAGCGGCCTTGTCTACAGGGGCCAAAACAAAATTCTTATGAAATTCTTGAATACCTAGCTTAAGATGACGTAAAGACGTCTTAGGCTTAGGAGGTAATAAGTTAGTATTTTGAGAATAGAAAGAAATGCGTTTATTCACTAGTTTTAAAATGCTTAGTTTCCAATCCTTAAGGGCTTTATGCTCAACATACTCTCGCTTACACCATCGATTACCGAATTCATTCAAGGAAGCAGCGATTTCATCTCTACATTTACTGAAATCAATTTTAGAAGGAAACCGATATTTCGGTCCTTTAGAAATATTATTCCTAATCCTAGAATCAGGAATAATTTTCAAATTGCCAGTAATTACATGACCAGCAGCAGGATAGCAATACACTGAGTTTTTACAATCACATGAATCAGGAGTATTAGTATCAATATCATGATCTGAAACAAGTTCATTAAAATTAAAAATGATAGATCTAACAGGTTTGTTATATTTATAGCAAATTAAAGGTGTTTCAGTATTTTGAAAATAAGCAGGAATAGAAGAAAGCACAGAGCTCTCACGGAAGATACTGGGCAAATCTATAAAATCCATACCCTTATTAATGAAGGATATTTTGAAGAAATGGCGTTTATGATTAATTTCAGAATCAATGTAAAGACGGAGAGTATGCTGAGTATAGCCTATAGGTTAAAGAGCCGCATCATATAACTGATTAGAACTATCGTAGAATTTATTCGCCTCGCTGTCCAGAAGACGTAAAACAGAAACGGGTTATGAACTTAAAAATGAAAGCATAGAGTGGCGTCCGTGATTTAATTATATAATAGACAGTCACTTAAGTCTAGTTTTGTTTCGTTTAAACGCACGTAATTTACGTTTAAAGTTACCATTTTTCCTGGTGCCGTGAGATCTAGTTCTGCGTTTTCGACATTCCAGGAGCGAGAAAATATCAAAGTCCGGCATTCTAGAAATATTACCCTCATGATAAATGTTGTCATTAAATCCCAGTGGAAAAGGGGTCTGTAAACATTCAATCCATTTCAGTTCAGTCTCATGTCTTTTTATAATTTTGAATCTAGATGTAGAATTTGCATCGTAATAAAGTTTTTCCACTGGTTGTATAACAATGTTATTTACAGAATGACCTGTACGTCGAAAGTGACGGTACAAGAAAGTGTCAGTTTTCTTAGGCTTACTCATTCTACGATAATGCTCGTTCAATCTAGTTTTAAGCATGCGGTTAGTTTGACCGACGTACTGCATATTACAGTTCGCAGCACGTCATGTAATTAGATAAATTAAATCTGTAGACTGTCATGTCAATTCAGACATGTTAACTACAGAGAAGCGTCTACCGTTTACAGATGAAGTAACGGTAGACGCAGTGCTTAAATGCGAACAACATCTGCACTTCTTGGCATTGCACTTAGAAATACTAGGATACATTCCACTTCTTTTCCACGGATTAGAATATTTTCGAAGGATGGGCGATTTGAGAGGAGATAGTCTTATACGAAGACTACTCCCAAAAACATTGGTATTGCCTGCTCCATTGAGATGAAGACTACTCCCAAAAACATTGGTATTGCCTGCCCCATTGAGATTAATTGAAGTTACAGAAGACAAATTTAAGGGTCTAACCAATACCGAAGGCAACATATATTAAAGTTCTTAATAGAATGGGGAATCCGTACAGAAGAAGCAGAGTGTAACCTAAGGGGTGATATTGATATTTTAAATGTATTTGTGATACTCATTTGGGTTGATAAGGTAATGATACCGTCAAAACTAAAGCGATCTTCATACCGGTCATCAAATAAAACAGCATATAAAATTACTGAAAATAATTCCTTCGAAAAGAAGGAAGGTACAACAAAAGCCCACAAAACATCTTAATCTACTTAAAGTACAAGGGTGTCAAACAAGCAGTTGTTACACAACGAGGAACGAACATCGGTTTAATAATTACCTTCAACAGGTATCTAAAGGATGTCAATTGAATTGGAACAGTGAAAAGCAATTGCATAAGCAATCCCTGAGGATTGGAAAAATAAGAGCATTTAAGACTGCACATTTATATTTTCCAGTTTTTGTTTGTTTGTTTGAATCGAAGTTAAGGTCATGTCAACAGTCTTTATGTTATTTTTAGACATTGCTTCCAATTTTGTGTGACTTTTACCCGAATCGAGATGTGATGATTCCTACCGCCATAACAAACTGTTTAGGTTTATAAACAGGAACGATCCTACTCGCAAAAATTTTGCAGCACCACGAAAACACGCCTATATAAATTTGACTCCCTTGAACCTCACTTTTATATAGTAAAACCGGGGTTTAGAGGGGTAAACCATATAAGCTCACCAGAGGGGGAGCTTCTAGGACAGACAGTTGTCAGTCGTCCTCTGCGTCGTCTGCGTCTGCTGCATCAACAAATTCAAACGACATCTCCCCTGAAGACACTGGGCCGATTGGGTCCAAATATTATCTGTAGTATTATTGGGCTACGGGATTGCGAGCTTGTGTTTTTTTTTTTTTTATGAAAATCAGCTTATTAGATTGGTTGCTATGTCAACTTCGTGTTTCCATAGCCTTATAATGGGGGAAAATTGAAAATTGGCATTTACTGCCAAGCCTCTGCAGATATTATGACAAGACTTTCATATAAATGTTCCTTAGGCAATCTACTCATGTGATTTTAGACCTGTGCTCATTTTTTATTGGTCGCCATGGAAATCTAAATGAAAAAAAAAAGAAAAAATAATAATTAAAAAAAAAATACTTAAAATTCATCTCCTCACAACCATATGTTCTAGGAGGCAGAGACTTTACGAAAATATTCATCATATTTGCCTTCACAGGTTTTGTGTTTTTTGCGAAATTCGGCTCTTGAGATTGGTTGCTATGGCAACTTAGATTTTATTTCTAAATTTATACTTACATGAGAGCAACCAATGGCAACTTAGATTTTATTTCTAAATTTATACTTAAATGCGAGTAAAAACGGTAGGATTGTTTCCGGACTTGCTCGGATTAACCCGCACTCAAAATCAAGCGTCTACCCGATCCACGTGACTAACTACGTAGACGCCTAAACTACCTCAGTTTTATTTCCGGTGACAAAGTGCTCGGATGTGTCAACGTGTGTCGGTTTACTAGAAGACATATTGAATTGTGCTAAGTATTTTTGTTTCTACTTTGTTTGTTGGCTATGGGCAAAGACGGCCCATTATGTGCCATTTCGGCCTTGAATAATACAGTTTCGGACGAAGATGTTTCGTCGGAAATCAGCGTTCCTGTTTCTACACGTAACACTTCCGGTATCACGAGTGAAAAACATGGAAACCACAAATCTACTATTTCCAAATGGAAAGAGAAGTCTACTATTTCTACGTCTCGTAGTAAATCGGCTAAGCTCTCAGATTTGCAGGACTTTGAGTCCAAGTTGGTCGGTGAGATGGATAAACGGTTACAGTCTTTTGACTCTAATTTTGACCGGGTTTTTGGTGTTTTGTCATCTTTGCAGGCAGACTCCATTCAGCGGAGGTCTTGGGAAAATTTGGATAGCGGCACTTCGGGTGCGCGCAGACCAGAAGAAACCGTCCCCAATTCAGAAAACTCTGCTGAAGGCAGGAGTCCTAGGATTTCAGCCTGGTCAGAGAGAAAGACAGACTATTGGTCTTCTGTCGTCTGTGGGTTCTGATGGCTCAGAGATTTAACAGGGTGACAGTAATATCAATCGTCGTTTTTAGAAATATACAGTTCCAAATACGGGGTTCACTGACATAATGAACCTCCTCTGTCATCTGATATGTTGAAGGATATGTTTGGTGAAGATGCTGTAGCCGAGTCAAAAGGTAGCAAAGGGCTAGCCTTAGATAAATCTCAAATTGAAATTATTAGTGAGACTTTAAGGTGTCAAGCACCAGATAAGTTATCTGCTTACAAAGATTCTTTTAAGCAATCTTTTCCAATTCAGGACTCTTCTGAGAAGCTGTTGCAGGTCCCTAGTTTAGACGAATTAACTGAACGTTTATTGATTAAAAAGCATGGGCGTCGGGCTGACTGGTTCATCACAGAGTTTGTTTTCTCAGCCTTTTAAGTCAATTGAGAAAATTGCTTTCCAAGGTCAAGTAGCCTCTAGAATGGGTATTGTATCCGTTTGTTATGCGCAGCAAGCATTAGGTTTGCTTTTGAGAAATTTAAAAAGTTCTAAACAAAATGTAGATGAAGCAATTCAGAATGTCAGGGATTTGTTTGCGATTTTCTAAAAAAAAAATCACTAGACCAGTTGTCACGAACTGGAGACTTTTTTCATCTTATACGTAGGAAAACCACTATTGTGGACACAGGCTCACATGACTAAAAAGATTTGCAGAAAGCTGCCTTGACGTCCCAATTATCAGGGGAAGGTATTTTTGGCGCTGATTTTGAAAAGAAATTAAAGGATTGACGGGAAAAGAACAAACAAGTGTCTGATATGATGCCAGAAATGAACAAGAGATCCTTTTCAAAAAGGAAAGCTATTTTTCAGTCAGATTCTTCAAATGCAATGAAGGCAAGAAATTCTGATGAATCATACAACAGATCTTTCAGAGCTAATAGTTACTCAAACTTCAAGGGATCGTTTAAAGGCCCTCAGTCATCCAACTTCAAGAACTTTACCAATAAATATAATAAGTCTAGTAGGGTGAGTTCCTTTCGTTCCCAAGGTAACACGTCAAATAGAGCATGACTCCATTCTTTGTCGCTGTCCGGAGATACCTGTTGCAGGGGACAATAATTTTTTTTGTTCATCAATGAGAAAAGATAACAGACGATCGGTGGGTTCTGTCAACATTAAAGACGGTCTAAAACTGGAGTTTCTTTCAATACCTACCTTTTCGGGAATAAGGGAAACTTGTGTAAATGCTCGTAATTTACCTGTTTTATTGCAGGAGGTAGAAAAGTTACTAGAAAACAATGCGATAGAACCTGTCCCCAGGCAAGAAATTCAAAAAGTTTTTTATTCAACATTTTTTCTAGTCCCCCAGAAATCCGGGGAACTCAGACCAGTAATAAATCTTCGCCCCTTAAACAGGTATCTCAAGAAGCAGCATTTTAAGATGGATTCCCTGAACAGTGTTCTAATTCTAGTTCAACAAGGAGATTGGGCAATTTCTTTGGACATGAAAGACGCTTACTTGCACACCCAATTTTCGACAAGCACAAGCAATTTCTCCGCTTCTGCATTCAGGGGAGAGTGTACCGATTCATTTGCCTTTGCTTCGGACCCACAATGTCGCCCAGGGCGTTCTCAAAAGTAGTGTCAGTGATCGCAGCTTACCTCAGAATGCAGAATATGCGGCTAGCAGTTTACCTGGACGATTGTTTTACGGTAAATCAAATGAAGAAATTTCTGGTTCTAGACAAAACAAGGGCCCGAAATCTCCTTGTGGACCTAGGTTTTGTGATAAATTTAGAAAAAAATCTGCTTTGTAGCCAAAAAAGTCAGTGTTTTACATAGGGGCTCATTTTCTGCTTAACAAGGGCCTAGTTTGTCCGACACAAGACGGACAGTCCAAGATAAAAGAAGCTTGCATGCTAGTAAAACAGTTTCCGACAGCCCAGAATTATCTTCATTTGTTTGGTCTGATGGCTGCTTGCATAGAACTGGTTCCCAATGCAAGACTGTTTATGAGACCAGTTCAGCTGCAACTTCTCCATTTTTGGAGGCCAGCCTCAATGGATATAAAAACATTAGTTCCTTTCAATCAGCATGTTCAGAAACACCTTCAGTTTTTGCTGTCAGACGGAAATCTACTAAAAGGGAAAAGCTTTTGTTCCAAGTCAAGCACAAGAGTTTTAACAACGGATGCCTCCAAACAAGGTTACGGAGGTCATTTGCAAAATCAGATTTTTCAAGGAACTTGGTCTATGCAAGAGGCAAAGATGCACATAAATTGGTTGGAAATGAAGGCGGTGTTACTAGCGGTCAATCATTTTCTGCCACTTTTAAAAGGTCATGTAGTGTTGATCAGGTCGGACAATACAACAGTAGTTCAGTATGTGAACAAAGAAGGCGCAACAAAATCGCCTCCACTGTGTTACCTAGCGTGGGAGCTGTGGCATCTAGCAAGAGCCAACAGCATTTTGCTGAAAGCGGCTCATTTGGCAGTCGTTCGGAATGTTTTAGCCGACGATCTGAGTCGAGTCAGAATAAAACCGACAGAGTGGTCACTGAAGAGTGCGGTAGTGCACAGGTTATTTCAGATATGGGGAACTCCCTTGATAGACCTGTTTGCATCGGAGGACAACAAGAAAACTCCAGTGTTCTGCACATGGTTTCCCAGCCAGTCGGCACTGGCGATAGATGCCTTTTCGATTGCTTGGGAAAACATTGAGGCATATGCATTTCTCCCAATCTGTCCCTTGCCAAAGGTACTTCAACACATGAAGAATTGTCACTGCCAGATAATTCTGATTGCATCCCAGTGACCAAGTCGGAACTGGTACACCAATCTGCTTCAGTTGCTGGTAGCATGTCCGAGAAGACTACCTGTATTACCAGATATTTTTGTTCAACCGAAGACCAAAATATTTCATCCCAACCCTCAGGTTTTCAGTCTGGCTGCATGGCTACTGTCAACCGATCATTCCAGGATAAGGGATTTTCGAATGACACTAGGCAACTCATGGTGGCATCATGGAGACCAGGAACGAGAAGGGATTATGCAGTCAAATTCAACAAGTTCAGTAGCTGGTGTGGTGGACGGGAAATTGATCCCCATGCTGCTTCTTTGAGTGACCGTGCAGACTTTCTAACGAGCCTGTTTCAGCAAGGGTTGAAATACCGTACCATTTCTGGCTATAGGTCTATGTTGTCTGTTATGTTGCCTAAAATTGATGGAATTTCCGTAGGAAAGCATCCTGATATCATCAGATTATTGAAAGGGGTCTTTAATTCTAGACCACCAGTAAAGCTATTGGTGCCAGAATGGGATTTGCAAAGGGTATTAAATCTTTGTGGCAGTTCCCAATTTGAACCTTTACATAAGAGTCCGCTTATTTTTTTAACCTTGAAAACTGCTTTTCTTACAGCTACATCAACGTTCAGGAGATGCAGCGACCTATAAGCGTTGAGGACTGATGTTGGCTACATGAATTTTGTATCTGAAGGAGTAATCTTTGTTCGAGAAGGTTTAGCTAAACAAAGCCGACCTGGTCATTGTGGAAATAACATTTTTTGCCATGTTTCACCCAAAATAAGAAACTAGACCCGAAACGGGCAATGGAAGTTTACTTGAAAAGAACTGCAGATTTACGGTCAAGTTCAGACAGTGAGAGGGTTGTACAGTTGATTTTATCTGTAAATAAACCACATAATAATAATAATAATAATAATAATAATAATAATAATAATAACAATAATAAAACACCTTATTTATAGAGGGTAACACATTTAGTACTAGTACTAATCTTCCATGTGGCCCTCTTTTGCCGGGTAGGAACAAGTACTAAGCAATGTGGATAAAGTTTCTTGCTCAAGGAAACAACACGTGGCGCTTGCGAGGATCGATCCGGCTACCTCTCGATCTCAAATCCGATGCTTTACCACTGCTTCACAGCGCTCCACGCAGTGTCGAAGCAGACAATGGCATCGTGGATTGTAAGTGTCATACAATTTGCCTATAGTGATTCAGGCATGAAAGTTCGGGCTTACTCAACGAGAGCCATTGGGCCTTCGTGGGCTTTATTTAAATGATCGTCATTATCTGCGATTCTAGGGACAGCTGATTAGAGCTCAGAGGAAACATTTAAACGTTTTTTATTATAGAGATATGGACTCTAAAATTGGGAGTTTTAACATGTACAAGGTTTAATCCCCTGCGGGTTTTCAAGGGTATTTTGACAATTTACGTTGTTAGAATGTGTGAAATGTGTATTCTGATGGATACTACGGAAAGATTAATGGTGAATTAATACACGTTTATGTAATTACGGACCAGAAGGTCTATAGTTTTGGAAGTGGAATTTTTAATGCCATTGTATAAAGTGTACATTTTGTGGGAAATTTAGTGTTATGAACATTTCTGAGGAAGAGAAATACCAAAGACCCACCTACCAGGAGGGAAGCACTGCTTAGAAATCTCCTACCGTAGTTACTTTCATGTAAGTATAAATTTAGAAATAAAATTATAAAATTTGTTTTCAAGTTTTAATTTTATGAGAAATTTATACTTACATGAGGGTTCCCATCCCGCCTCCCCTCAGTTTCTTTGGTGATAAGCACTTTTTCGCCGTATATAACTGAGGTAGTTTGGGCGTCTACGTAGTTAGTCTCGTGGATAGGGTAGACGCTTGACTTTTTAGTGCGGGTTAATCCGAGCAAGTCCGGGAACCAATCCTACCGTATTTACTCTCATGTAAGTATAAATTTCTCATAAAATTTAAACTTGAAAACAAATTTACAATTTATCATAGACTTATAATGGGGGGAAAAATAAAATGGCATTGACTGCCAAGCCTTTGCAGATATTTTGACACAACTTTCATAGAAACGTTCTTTAAGCAATCGTCCATATGATTTTAAGCCGTTTGCTAAATTTGGCTGGTTGCCAATGAAACCAAAACGAAAAAAAAAAAATAGAAAAAAAAATACTCAACAAATTTTCCCTTCGAAACCGTACGCTCTATGAGGTTGTGCGTTTATGGAAATATTCACCATACTGGCATTTACATTTTTTTATTTATTAAATTTGGCTCTTAAGTTTGGTAGCTATGGCAACTTAGATTTTCCATAGATTTATAATAAGGAAAATTGAAAAATGTCCTTAACTTCCAAGCCTTTGCAGATATTTTGACTAGACTTTCAAAGAAGTGTTTCTTAGGCAATCTACTATCTGCCATATGATTTTAGACCTACTGCTCATTTCTATTGGTTGCCATGGAAACCAAAATAAAAATAATAGAAAATCATTTGCTCAGAAACCGTATGCTCTATGAGGCTGAGAGTTTATGGAACAAATCACCATATTTGACTTTCCGTTTTTTTTTTGTTTTTTTTTTTAGACTTGGCTTTAAAATTTGGTTGCTATGGCAATATAGATTTTCTGTAGACTATAATGGGGAAAGTAGCAAAAATGGCATTGACTGCCTCACCTTTGCAGATATTTTGTTATAACTTTCATAAACGGGCCTCCGTGGCCTAGTGGTTAAGAGCGCTTACTTTTAATCATTAGGTCTCCCAACGCTGTGGGTTCGAGCCTCGCTCGAGTCGCATGTGAGATGCCAAGTTCTGCAACGGAAGGTAAGGTGGTTTTCTCCGGGTACTCCGGTTTTCGCCCACCTATTATTAACGATCGGTTCGATATGAGCGAAATAATCTTGAAAGGGCCGTAAAACCAAAAAAAAAAAAAAAACTTTCATAGAAGTGTTCCTTAAGCAATGTACTATCTGCCGTATGATTTTTTGCTCATTTTTTGCTGGTTGCCATGGAAACCAAAATGAAATATAAAATGTGGAAAACAAACCCTTTAAAAAATCATCTCCCCTGAAATCGTATGTTCTGTGATG
Source organism: Lucinisca nassula (assembly GCA_963580285.1). NCBI lineage: Eukaryota > Metazoa > Mollusca > Bivalvia > Lucinida > Lucinidae > Lucinisca > Lucinisca nassula. Next base: position 92,352,287 of record OY757015.1, read on the forward strand.
CTGAGAGTTTATAGAAATATTCACTATATGTGCCTTTCCAAGTTTTGCGTTTAATATGAAATTCGGCTCCTTAGTTTTGTTTCCATGACTACTTACATGTAGATTTTTCAATTGATTTATAATGGTGAAAATTGAAACTAGAGGGCCATGATGGCCCTGAATCGCTTACCTGAATCCAAGATGTTTCAAAGCTTATGGAAATGAAGGATTCACTGTTTTAAGGAGATGTGGACCAAAGAATTTTATCTTTGGAGGATATTTTTCATTGTAAGAGGAATTTGAAGGTTTTTCTATTTTTAGCTCTGGTGTCCATTTTGTTTAACAGAGCGGAACAGTTTAGGCAATTTTGAAAGAGGGTCACTCAAGGAACATTCCTGGGAAATCATTTTCAAATCAGGCCAGTTGCTTAGGTGTAGATGCCATTTAAAGTGTTTTTTTTTCTATTTTTAGCTCTGGCGGCCATTTTGTTTAACTGAGCAGAAAGATATGACAATTTTGAAAGAGGGTCAGTCAAGAAACATTCCTGCGAAATTCTTTTCAAATCGGCCATTTGCCTAGGAGGAGATGTCATTTAAAAGCGTTTCTATTTATAGCTCTTTCGGCCATTTTATCTAACGGAGCGTAATGATTTAGGCAATTTTGAAAGAGGGTCACTCAAGGACCATTCCTTTGAAATTATTTTCAAATTGGGCCGTTTGCATAGGAGGAGATGTCATTTAAAGATTTCTCTATTTTTCGCTCTGGTGGCCATTTTATTTAACGGAGCTGAATTATTTAAACAATTTTGAAAGAGGGTCACTCAAGGAACATACCTGTGAAATTATCTTCAAATAGGGCAATTGGCCTAGAAGGAGATGTCATTTAAAGGTTATTCTATTTTTAGCTCTGGTGGCCCTTTTATTTAACGGAGCGGAACGATTTAGGCAATTTTGAAAGAGGATCACTCAAGGAACATTCCTGTGAAATTATTTTCAAATCGAGCCATTTGCCTAGAAGGAGATGTCATTGAAAGGTTTTCTTTTTTAGCTCTGGCGGCCATTCTGTTTAACGGAGTAGACGATTTAAGCAATTTTGAAAGAGGGTAACTCAAGGAACATTGCTGTGAAATTATTTTCAAATCGGGCCATTTGCCTAGGAGGAGATGTCATTGAAAAGTTTTTTTGTTTTTTTTTTCAGCTCTGGTGGCCATTTTGTTAAACGGAGCAGAACGACTGATACAATTTTGAAAGAGGGTCACTCTAGGAACATTCCTGTGAAATTCTTTTCAAGTCGGGTCATTTGCCTAGGAGGAGATGTCATTAAAAGGTTTTTTTTTATATTTTTAGCTCTGGTGGCCATTTTATTTAACGGAGCAGAACGATTTCGGCAATTTTGAAAGAGGGTCCGTCAAGTAACATTCCTGTCACATTATTTTCAAATCGGACCATTTGCCCAGGAGAAGATGTCATTTAAAGGTTTAAAGGCTCTGGCGGCCATGTTGTTTAAAGGAGTGGAACGATTGTGGCAATTTTGAAAGAGGGTCACTCAATGAACATACCTGTGAAATTATTTTGAAATCGGGTCATTTGCCTAGGAGGAGATGTCATTGAAAGGTTTTTCTATTTTTAGCTCCGGTGGCCATTTTGTTTAACGGAGCGGTATGATTTAGGCAATTTTGAAAGAGGGTCATCCAAGGAACAGTCCTGTGAAATTATATCAAAATCCATTCACTGGTTTAGGAGGAGATTTCGTTTGAAGAAAAAATGTTTACGCACACACGCATGGACGCACGGACGCACGCACGCACGACAATAAAAAAATTGATCCCAAAAGCTCACCTCGTCACTACGTGACAGATGAGCTAAAAATGGCATAAACTGTCTAACCTTTGCAGATATTTTGACACCACTATCACAGAAATGTACAGTACACCTGCCGCAAATCTTTTTGAGCCCGCGCAACCCGCAGTCCATTTGCTTTGGTCCGCCGCTTTTCCGCGCATGACAGCTGCCAGCCAGCACCAAACAGCGGGCGAACGTCGGGCCGACAGCGATACAACGTTCCCACCTCCTATCTCTGACGGCCCGACGCTGGACCGACATTCTTTGTTCATGCTAACTTTTCTGTTATTTTCTTTACGCTTGACTAGTCTGATTACTTCTTCTATTCCGTCATTACGTTAATGCTTTTGATTAAAGTCCTTATTCATAGCCAAGTATCTAATTTATCCATCAATATGCCTCCTAACCTTGTGATATGACTAACCCTCAGTGGCTCAAATTCAAGGCTGGGATAGTTTTAGCTACTGAGGATTATTCTATAGTCCGCAATTATGAATAAATGCATGTACATGTATTACTAACTGTTGGTGTTGGTACAATGTACATGCACATACCACGGAGCATAAGAACATATTCCATGGTTAGCAGGATGTCGCGGGTTCTATGCCTGCCATTTTGTTAAATCCGATCATGAAATCCTGCCTCTATGTGCACTGTAGTGTATTGTGTACTGTAGACGCAGCCCAGAATGTGTACATGTATTTAGGTATATGTAGACGGGCAGGTTCTAAACGACCCAAGACGTGTTGACTGGCTTGATAATCTACAAACAAGCAAACAGACCAACCTGTATATGTATAAACTTGCCCAGCAGGCACACGTCGCTAGGGCAACGTCAAATCAACGTCGTTGCAACGTCTAGACGTTGCACAGACGTTGATGCGACGTTGCATAAACGTCATGACTTTTAACAGATGTTACAATTACGTCATGTGCCCTCTGGGTCTTGAGTTAGTATGGTAAGCATTACGAAAACACGCCTACATGTGTATAATTTTGACCCACTTAAACCCCACTTTTAAACAGCAAAACTGGGGTTTAAGGGGTTATTCTTTTTTTTCTTATTTCTGCTTACGAAACATCGATTGTGTGTACTTGTTAGAACCGCCTCGCCGATGAGGTTCTAACGAGTACCCACAATCTATGTTTCGTGCAGAACTATCAGATTTTATATTTATCTGAAAAATTTCATTTTTGGTTATTAAATTTTCCGATATTTTTGAATAGCCGTGTTTTCGAAATAGGAAAATTGATCGGCTTGATATGACCAATACCGCGTTGAATGGGCCGTTAAACTTCAAACTGTTCAAATACTGTTTATTGCTGGACGCACATGTTTAGGGCATTTTGGAGACTTGCTTCCAATTTTGTGGAACTTTGTCCCGACAATGAGATGAAATGTCTTCTCAAGCCCTGTCGCACAATGAAACAAATAGTGTTTATAAGCATGGGCAGTCCGATACTCGCACCGCTTTGCCTATTAATATTTGCTACTTAATTTAGGGACTCTTTCATTCGTAAGAAAGAACATCAGTCGACACACCAACTAAAAGACATTAATTATTTACCTATAAGTGATACTTGTAATTAATTTTACAATTTAAACAGAAACAAAACAAAAACATTAAAATCAGTGCTACTAGACACATGTTATTGTACTGAAGACACGCCCATTTAACTTAGGCCAATCCCATTAAATCATTCCCCGCCACGGAAACGCGTCGAGTTTGGATCGAAAGTTGAAGACAGGTAACGCGGACAATCAACCTCTTTTAACGCTGCGGAAACACCGCACTTACCCCGCGATCCCCCCGGTCGTCGTGTATCAAACGCGTTCGTCTCAGATTTAATCTTTTTCATCATACTCCGCGCAACGCGGGGTTGCGCGGGTTCAAAAAGATTTGCGGCGGGTGTACTGTACCTTAGGCAATCTACCATCTGCCATTTGATTTTAGGCCAATCGCTCATTTTAATGGTCGCAGTGGAAACAAAAATAATAATTAAAAAAAAATAGAAAAAAAAAATAAAATCATCTCCTGAGAAACAATCTGCTCCATGTGGCTGAGAGTTTATGCATCTATTCATCATATTTGCCTTCACGGGTGTTATGTTTTGTATGAAATTCGGCTCTTTAGTTTGGTTTCTATGACAACTTAGAGGTTCCATTGACTTATAATGGGTAAAATGGAAAAAGGCATTTACTTCCCCGCCTTTGCAGATATTTTGACAAAACTTGCATAAAATTTTTCTGAGGAAATCTACTATCTGCCATATGATTTTAGGCCTATTGCTCATTTTTTCTGGTTTCCATGGAAGCCAAAATGAAAAAAATAAATGAAGAAAAATACTAAAAAAAAATCATCAGATGTTCAGAAACGGTATATTTGCGTTTACAAGTTTTGCTTGGTTTATGAAATTCGGCCTTTTAGTTTAGTTGCTATGGCAACGTAGATTTTCCGTAGTCTTATAATGGGCAAAATTGAAAAAATGGCATTAACTGCCAAACCTTTGCAGATATTTTGACACAACTTTCATAGAAATGTTCTTTAGGCACTCTACCATCTGCCATATGATCTTACGCGTATTGCTCATTTTTACTGGTTGCCATGGTAACCAAAACGAAAAAAAAAATATAAAGATAATTCTTAAAATATCATTTCCTCAGAAACCATATGCTCTATGGGGCTGAGAATTTATGCAAATAGTCACCATATTTGACTTTACAGGTTTTATGTTTTTTTTTGTTTTGTTTTTTTTTTTCATGAGTTTTGTAACTATGCAACTTAGAGTTTCCATTGACTTAAACTGGAAAAAAATGAAAAATGGCATTTATTGCCACGCTTTTGCAGATATTTTGACAAAACTTTTACAGAATTGTTATTGAAGTAATCTAACAGCTGCCACATGATATCAGGCCTATTGCTCATTTTTTCTCTGGTTGCCATGGAAACCAAAATGAAAAAAAAAAAAGTTAAAAATTGTCTCGTCAGAAACCGTCTGGTCTATGAGGCTGGGTCTTTATAAAAACAAATATTCACCATATTTGCCTTTTCTAGATTTGTATGTGTGTGTGGTTTTTTTTTTTATGAAATTCGGCTGTTTAATTTGGTTGCTATGGCAATTTACAGTTTTCATTGACTTATTATGGGGAAAATTGAAAAAATGGAATTAACTGCTACCCCTTTCCAGATTTTATGACTTAATTTTCCAAGAAATATTTTTAAGCTATCATCTATCTGCCGTATGATTTTAGGCCAACTGGTTACTTTTATTAGTTGCCACGGATACCAAACTGTACCTCAAAATAGGATAAAATACACTTAAAAATCATCTTCTTGAAAGGCTATATGCTCTATGAGGCTGAGACTTTGTTCAAATATTCACCTGAATTGGTTTTGTGTATATATGTTTTTGTTTGTTTTTTTTTTATGAAATTCGGCTCTTTAGTTTAGTTGCTATGTCATCTTACAGTTTCTGTAGATTTGTAATGGGGAAAATTGAAAGTTTGCATTTTCTGCCCAGCCTTGGTAGATATTTTGGCAAAACATTCGTAGGAATATTTTTCAGCAATCTTGTTTCTGCCGTAAGATTTTAGGAAAACTGCTCATTTTTATTTGTTGCCATCGGAAAAGAGAATAATAAAAAAATAGAAAAAAAAAAATGAAACAATCACCTCCTCTTAAACCAAATATTCTATGAGGCTGAGGCTTTATGGAAATATTCACCATATTTGCCTGTACAGTTTTTGTGTTTTTTTTTTTTTTAAGAAATTATGCCTTTTAGTTTGGTCTTTATGGGAAGTTACGAGTTTCCACAGACTTATGGTCTCTGATGGGAGCTGTGGGTTAATTGTATCGATTTTACCGAGTACCACAATCCATAGAGCAGAAATAAGAAAAATAAGGTTTACCCCTGTAAACCCCAGTTTTACTTTATAAAAGTGGTGTTCAGAGGGCCTACATTATATAGGCTAGTTTTCGTGATGCCTCACAGTGACAAGAATAACGAGTGTTTTTTTTTCTGTGACCTGGCCAAAAATAAGCTTTTGTACCGTTAGAACATTTTATGTCCAACCAATTTAGTGTGGGCAACGTTAACTTACCGTATCATACCAGCCATATGTATTAACAGGGACGTAACGCATGCAACATACAAAACAAGAACTGGCTTGTCAAACAAAATTCATACAAAATGAAACAATAACTTACCATCTATTTTTCCCTGAACTTCTCCTGCAAAATAATTGAAAGCAATGATCACCTACAGTATCAAATTCACGGTAAAAGTTTATTTTGTAGCTTTGATGTGGTCCCCTGCCTTATAAGACGGTGAATCACACCAAATAAGGTCTTAGAACAAACTTCGAAATCTCATCTCTAATATCACACAGAAAATTGATAGCCTTGGCAGAATGACAGATGGCTAGGATCGAATGAACTGAGGTAGGGTATGGAAATTCCGCCATTTTGCTTTCTAATGCCATGGGGTAGCTACTTTTTATGTTATTTGCATGACTTGGCAACTAAATTTCATTGTAATTTCCAATTGATCTTTAACGAAATACTTAACTAGAGATGCTGCTTATCTGATGATGACGGTATTATTTACTAAATTCTTCAAAATGTCTGCACTTAACAGTTAAATGCAAAATTTAGCTCTCAGGCCGTTACGAACATACAAGCGTCCACTAACTTGGTTTAAACTGTATTTATCTGACTTTACACAGATTGGCCGAACATAGCTAGTCTGACCCAGAAAACATGTAAACTCCATATTTTTAGTTCTGTGGTGTATTCCTTGCTTCCAAAGGATAACCCTTTTATAGAACATATTTACAGTAAACATATACAATACACAATATTACACATATCTGTCACAGGATTTGACGGTAAGCACTAGTGCTTATTTTAAGTCATCTCCTAGAAGACAAAGACAATAAGTTACACCTTCTATGAATGGAATGCAGCGTAAACATGTGATATGAATATAAAAAAAAAACAAATATAGAAAGAAAGAAAGATCAAGAACATCTCATTTTATACGTTTGATGAGAATACAATATCTAGAACTGATTAGCGAATTAAGTGATAGCTCAGTTATAAATACAGAAGAGAAATAGCTAAGATCTTGAAACGGTAATAAAACACAAGCATATTCCAGAGTTCTAGAGCCCAAATTCTACAGCTGTGAAATATTCTTGCGACAAATGAAAATACTATGGCTCATTCCCTGCACCCCCTCCCCCAATAACCCCACTCGAATCCATGGTTACATCTAGGGACTACAAGAATCTGCCGGATTTTACTATGTATTCTTGCAATTTGAGAAATATACGTTCGTTTTCCTGGAACGTTAAATTTTGGTTGCCATTGAGAAAATCATTTACCGTGTAGTTTCGGGTAAGCTATTTCTCCGAATATGAGCGAGCCTAGGACATACAACGAAGAAGTGATACGCATTTTCAAAACCTCCACACGCACAAGTAGGACTGGCAACGATATTTTTGCGATAGAGATCTGCGTTTAAGGACCTGCATCCCAATCTTAGTCGTGCTTGGAGAATTTGGCCGATGCGTGTACCAGTGTTATAGTACGGAGGAGGCTTATTCAGATCCCTATTCAGTCGTGATTTGAAAGCAGCCACTGATGGCACTTCTATGACTTCAGCAGGGAGATCGTTCCATGCACGGATAGTTGCTAGGACAAAGGAATTTAAAAACAAGTTGGTATTAGCGCGATAGTTCTGGAAATGATTTGAGTTTCTAAGATTCTAAGTGGTCGTGTCTCGCATGTGTTGTGGTAGGAGATCGTAGAGATAGGTAGGAGTTTGTCCATGGAGAATTTCGAAGAGGATTATGAGTTTGTGCTTATTTGTCCTGTTTTGGGGAGACTCACATCCAAGATCTGTAAGAAGTTTGCTTACGCTACATAATTTAGTCGCACCGGTTATAATTAGCGCAGCCTCGATATGGACTGCGTCAAGCTGTTTTTTTTTTGTTTTTTTTTTTATATTGTCTCCGTAGGACAGTTGTCCCACACCGAGTCACAATATTCTAGCAGGGGCAGGACATATGCCATGTACATTTTGCTCAGTGATTTTCTACTTATTCTGAATTTTAGAGCTCGGAGTAGGTTTTGTCTCGACCAGGCCATTTCAGAAATGATTTTTACATGATCTGACCAGTTGCAGGAACTAGAAAAAGTACGTCCTAGGTGTTTGTAACAGTTTGTCTCTTGGAGCACTGTTCCATTCATACAAAGGGAAGGATGAGGGGGTGACTGTGTTCTCCATATGATAATCATATAGAGAGTTTTATTGGCGTTAAAGTTAACCAGCCAGTCGTCTGCCCAGTGGGAGATGGTTTGTAGATCGGTATTTAATAGCCGAGCCGCTGCATTTGGACACTCGGCAGTAATATAGAGACTTGTATCGTCTGCAAACAAGCGTATAGAACAGCCTATATGTTTGACGTTGTCATTTATATTCAAAAGATATAGCAGAGGTCCAAGAATGGATCCTTGGGGAACACCTGCCAGGACTATAGTCCGATCAGAAGCTTGACCATTAAGCACAAACGCTGTCGACGTCCAGAGAGGTAACTCGCGAACCATTTGAGAACATCGTCTAAACAACCTATTCCTGATATTTTGTGTAGAAGACCTTTGTGCAAGACTCTGTCGAAAGCCTTACTAATATCACAAAATGCGGCGGGAATTCTTTGATTTTCTCAACTGCCTCACAAAAAGTGCGGTATGTATGTAACAACTGATATGTTGTTGAGTCGGCTTTGACAAAGCCCGATTGAAGAGGGGTTAAAAGTCGATGTGAAATGACATAGTTATACAGATGTTTATGTACACAACGTTCCATTACTTTGCCTGGTGAGCTGAGGAGAGATATAGGTCGGTAATTACTAGGTATAGATTTTTCGTCTTTTTTATGGATTGGCGAGATGTTTGCATGTTTCAAAGTCGGGTAGGAAATAACCCTGTTGGAGAGAACGATTGAAAATAATGGAAAACGGACCGGCAAGAACGACAGCGCCTTCTTTCAGTAAGCGTGGACTGATCAAGTCTGGACCGCTTGCCTTGTTTATTTTCAAATTTTGAAGACAGTCTTTCACATCCTCCTCTGAAATGTTTATAGATTCCAAACGGTAAGGTACTGGGTCTAAGTTCGGTAAAGGTTTGTTTGCGTCGTTAAGAGTTGTCTGTGATGTGAAAAAAATATTTAACATGTTTGCTTTTTGAAGATCACGTTCTGCATATTCCTGATTCATGCACAGAGTAGGTATTTTGGTTGTTGTTTTTTGTAAGTTTAGAATTTGTTTAGAAGTTATCCAAAATACGTTGGGATCACAGCCATCAGAAGAAAGTAATCGGTCTAGTTTATCACAATATCCTTTTTTAGCTTTTCTTATTTCATTTACTATGGCGTTTCGAACTTTTTTATAATCATACCAGAAGCGGATGTTGATTGTTCTTTTATACTGGCGAAATGCACGTTTGCGTTTCCTGATTAGATGCTTTATGCGACATATTACCAATGGTAGATCGGATGCTTTTACTGTGACAATCTTGTTCGGAATCGCGCTTTCTGCTGAAGTGATAATTGCTGCAGAGACAAAATTAACGTTGGAATCGACATCATTATCTGTTTGGAGATGTTCTATAAGGTTAGATTCCAGTAATAATCTACGATATTTGTCGTAGTCAATTAACTTGCAATTCCATATTTTTCTCATAAAACATTTGGTCGACGGGCGTATAAATTTTAAGAAAACAACGATTGGGCAGTGATACCGTATTTGATCAGGTATAAAAGGATCTGTTACACGACTCTGCAAAATGTTTGCTGTATTACGGACAAGAATCAGGTCAATCGTTGCTGATGAGTGTTCGGTAAAGTGCGTCGGATCTGTGATAAGCTGGCTTAAGTTGAACTTGTACATTAGTTCGGTAATCTTATTGTCCATGTTTAACGCCATATTAAAGTTAAAGTCACCTAGAATAAGTATTTCGGCAATGTTTGTGTTGTAGGCACGATCGACACTTTCTTTTATCAAGTCCATGTACGCTGAATTACTGTTTGGAGGTCGATGTATACCTGTCACGAGTACTTTCTTCGATTTTACTAGTTCGAGCGAGATAGCCTCTAGACCGTTTATCTCTAAATCGTTGCGACGTTTGCAGGTTATTGTTTCACGTACGTACGCAAGAACACCACCTCCAAGACGATCGCGTCTGTCGTTTCTACAAGGCGGCGAAAAGTTTTCAATATGGACAGTGGTGTCTGAAATGTCTGGCTTCAGCCAACTTTCTGTAAATATGAGAATATCATAAGCATTTGCCTCGCTCCTGATCAAATCCATTTTCGGTACGATGCTTTGGATGTTAATATGGAAAATACTGAGATGATTGGAGAGCATTTCTAGTGATGACGCTGACACGTTTAGATTTGAATCAGTATTGCTGTCGACAGAGCCTTGGTTGACTTCTATGTCACCAGACAAAAGGAGGAGAATAGTAATCCAGAGCACAAGATCAAACGCAAATATAAAACGGATTAAAATGTGCGTAAATTGTTTTCGAAATTTGGGGCCAATTTGCAAGTACGGGGATGAATCATTCTTAGAGTCTTATACATTTCAGTACTGCGTTGTAATGCAAGAATTAAACTGAACTGTGAGAAACTACTAACTTCGGGCTTTTGAATACATGAAACTAATATGAAGAAGAGCGAAAAAATGAAATTTCTTGTAGGTAATTTCTCTTTCTAGTCCCAAGATGTAAATAACACGACACCCCGTAGAAGCCACCCAGGCCGTCCACTAACTTGGATCAAAGAGTCAACGTGACCATTCATCCATAAATTTTTGAAAGGCGCGGTAAGCGTTCTAAAGAAAAACAAGATTTTAGCTTCCACCAAAAGGATTTTTTCATTGATTTTAGAGGCATGCGCAGTTATATCATAATTAACATAAATAATAATTGGGTCCTAATCATTATCAAAATTAGATTTATTCCGTATATGTAGCGTGTCAATTAATAACAGGGTTCAACTTAAGCTTTTTTTAATGGTTTACCAAATTATTCAGACCACACACCTTCAGCCCAGACTTTTTTTTCTCCGTGAAACTATCATTTTCCTAAATGATGTGGTTTCACCCCAATAAAAAGATGTTAGCCTAGGCCTACACATCTTAGTGCAGTTTATATTTTCTTGTCCTTTGGGATCATTGATTCCATTGTTGAATTTTGAAAATATTTGAAGGTCACTGATGAGGCCTAATTGTCCGAAAATAGCTAGTCTGGCCAAGAAAACATGTGCACTCCATGTTTTCCGGTTCTGTGATGTATTCTTTGCTTCCAAAAGATAACCCTTCTAGAACTTATTTAACGTCCCTACAGCGGTTGTCTGGGAATGTGTGGCGGCCGTAAAAAGTCTCCCTGCCCTACATCATAGTGCAGTTTATATTTTCTTGTCCTTCGGGATCATTGATTCCATTGTTGAATTTTGAAAATATTTGAGGGTCACTGATGAGTAGAAGTAAAACAAAGATCAGGAATTGATACAATTAACTTACTCCATCCATAAAAGACACCAAAGGGAAAGAAATACAAACATTAAGCGACCAGACCATAATGGAAACCTAAACAAAGGAAGGCCTAATTGGCCGAAACTAGCTAGACTGGCCCAGAAAACGTGTGCACTCCATGTTTTTCAGTTCTGTTGGGTATTCCTTGCTTCCGTAAGATAACCCTTCTAGAACGTTTTTAATATGTTATTTAGAGCGAGTGAGTGAGTTTTAGTTTTACGTCCCATCAACAGCTAAGGTCATACGGAGACGGGACCTCAGTGTAAAGACTCATCTGAAAGTATCTTATTTAGGGTGAGACCACATTTTCTTCTCTATATAGGGAGAGGGACCACATTTTTCAGATTTGCCATGAATTTATCATTTTTTTTTCTAAATAATGTGGTCTCATCCATATATAGAGATGAGACCACATTCTTTCAGCCCAGGCTTTCAGAATGTTGTTTCACGTGATATCACATTTTCATCTCCACATAGGAGTGAGACTACAGTTTTTAGATTTGAATTATCATTTTCCTTAATATAGAGAGGAGACCACGTTCCTTCAGCCCAGGCTTTTAGTATAGTTTTTAAGGTGAGACCACATTTTCTTCTCTATACGGTAATGTTGGAAAAATAATTACATACAAAATATTAAACAGAAAAATGAACATTTGTGGAATTTCTTGGCTGTATATTGTTGCAGCATGCGGTATGAAAATAAGAAAGTTACTGTAAGCATTCTAAAAATGTTACACCGCCGTCCTTCTAACAATCGTCCAAAAACAATTCTGCTGAGGTAAAAAATCTGTATTCATCGGAAGCTAATCAGAATTGACTATAATAATTGACGGAAAGAATGTGCATGCTCTTATCTCGCACATTCAGAGGATGTTACAATCTTCTGTAGAATAGAACAAAGAACTAAAAACATCGTTTTACGAAGTTACGTCCCTAAAATTTCGCGACATTCGCAGAGGTCGTTTACTTTTGGCTCGTCATTGAGGCGCTTTATGTAAACAAAACCGCCAAGAGCTTAACAATGGCTGGCGTTCTACAGAAGTATGTAAATCACAGTTTTATGATATGGCTTAATAAGCTGAAACTACGTAGTATGACCCATTTTCTTTCTTATGAATGTTTAATTGCTCTTAAAGGAACTCATTTTTGATTTTTATTTGCAATGTATGTTGATAAGAAAGCCATTTTGTGGTTTTCAAATGATTACTCCTCGTCATTAAAGCCACGTTTTTACTCTCCATATCTACTGCTACGTGAACGAAGTCAAAAACTGTTAATATATAGCGTGACCCGGACGGATCAAAATGCGACTGACGCTGGTGGTATTTGAGTTGCCCTGGTACACAAAGTACACGGTTTAGAAAAGATAATTAGGTCTCATCGTTGAGATAAGATGTCCATATTTATTTTGATACCAACTTTATGTACATCCGATCACTATAAAGGTACGAAGACCACTTAAACCCTACAAAATAAACTTATGCAAAATTCACCACAGCAGATGGCATTAAGTGATTTAGATTTTAGTGAACTATCAACATCTTCGTCCCTCATCATCTTCATCATGTAGAAAAAAAGAGCATGGTACAATATGACTTCTAGTTCAATCATTGTTCATCAAAATTTACCGAGTTTCTTCTTTGAAGTAGTACTTCTTATTAGGGTTCATTCTATATGGATGTTGTTTCACAGGTTCAGAAACATGACTATCCAAACCATGAATATTTGCCTATCCTGTTGAGAATATCCGGCAATTGGTGCTACATTACAAAAACACGCCTCTACAAATACTTTGTAAACTTTATCGCCGACGAAATGAAATTTTAAGATGAAGAATTGTGATATTTTTTCTTATTTCTGGTCTAAAATGTCGATTGTGGGTACTCGTTAGAACCGCCCCAATATTTCGGCTGAAAATATACATTGTGGGCACGCGTCAGAAATTTCCATCGAGGCAGTTCTAACGAATACCGACAATCTATATTCTAGAGCGGAAATAAGAAAAATAAGGATTACCCGTGTAAATCCCAGTTTTACTATATAAAAGTGAGTTGAAAGGGGACAGACGTGTAAGAAGTCATGACGTGTAAGAAAACATGACGTGTAAGAAGTCATGAAGTTGAAGCTGAAAGTAAGAAGTCTTTGAGTTAGAAGTAAGAAGTCATGAATTTGAAGTCGGAAATAAGAAGTTAGAAGTAAGAATTCATGGAGTTAGAATTAAGAAGTCTTGACGTCTGAAATAAAAAGTTAGAATTAAGAAGTAATAAAGTTAGAAGTCAAAAAGATGGTTGTATAATGTAATATTAACTTCAGAATATTTCAACAACTTAAGTCATCTATGTGACAAAACCATTCCGGGAATGTTGACTCTAAAACAAATGTCGACCCCCTCCTAACTGACAATAGAAATCTAAAGCTCTATCACACGAAAACAATCAATGCTTTAGAAATTAATGAATAGTGCAGTTTCTATTACAACCAGGGAAGCAGACATTTTACGATAGCACAACGGTGTGACATAGTGCATCCTTTCAAATCTCCAAAATGGTCATTTTTCTCACCAAAAAATGTGCTTCCTTATTAGTTTATACTAATTTATTTTAGTTTGATTGCGACGAAAGCTCCAAGCTTATTGAATCGCTCTTGAACACTAATTCCGGATGCTATCACGCGCGCGAGAGGGAGGTAGTGACGTTTACACCACTGCTACCCATTTACACCTAGGTCGGGTAAGGCATTGTCATAAAGTGTCTTGCCCAAGGACACACCTTGGCTCCGGTGACCGGATTCGAACCCAAAACCTCTCGATAATAAATCGAACGCTCTAATCACTGAGCTATCGAGGCGTTTTCTTATAGTTACACCATCTTATTGGGGCGATTCTAACGAGTATCCATAACCTAAGTCTTGGAGCAGCAATAAGGAAAATAATGTTAAACCTCTGCAAACCATAGTTTGCTCCATATGCATGTAAAATGAGGATTAGAGGGTTTTGCAATATGCGGGCGTCTTAAAGGCATTAAATATTTATTTGTGTATTATAAGCATGGCATAAACAGTGCATATCTATTTCGAAATAGAAATTACAGTAACTGATATAATACTTTTTACAGAGGCAAAGTGTAAATACTAAAAATGAATGCACATGTATTTTGTTGCTTTTTTATTCATTTTTTATTTATTTTTTTATTTTATTTTATTTTCATTTTTTTTTTATTTTATTTATTTATTTTATTTTATTTTATTTATTTTTTTTTTTTGGTTTTTGGTTTTACGGCCCTTTCAAGATTATTTCACTTATTCCGTTGCAGAACTTGGCGTCTCACATATGACCCGAGCCAGGCTCGAATCACAGCGGTGGGAGACCTAATGATTGAGAGTCAGCGCTCTTATTCACTGGGCCACGGAGGCCCGTACGTATAAAAATACTTCATTTTCTTATTCTGTTTTTGAATTGTCATAATAGCGATAATACTCCAATGTGACATCTTACACTCTTTCATTTGTCCAAAACTGTTATTTTTTCAGAGGAAAAAAGTGTAAAGCTTGTGAAATATATAGGTTAAGGGTGCTCATCAAAACAACCGCAAACAGGAATGTCTAATGAGTATCAAAATCTATGTCACGGAGCAGAAATATGGTGTATACCCCTAAATACCAGTTTTCCCTATATAAGGTTTTTCGATTAATATTTCGAATAGAATATTCATACTTTCTGACATGTTTATTCAAACAAACAAACTAATAAAAAACAAACAAACAAATACACAAACAAACAAATAGTTTATTTAGCATTAAGCAACAACATTGCTTCTTGCCTCCATTAAACAATGTAGTGAAAAGAATACGGAAAACCAAAATATTTTATTCAATCTACATAAAAAGAGAGCTATATTGGATATTTAACATATCTGGAGAGCAATAGCTGAAAAACGTTTATTTAGTTATCAAACTCGTTCCGGTGTTTATGTGCATTCAATATGTATTTCGAAAGATTTATAATTTCGTTCCGGTTAAATGACCCATCAGTATATCGAATTTGTTCAAAGTTGGCAACCTATAATTATATTTTATTAATTGATTATCCTGTATTACACCAAGTCAACCAATATTAAAAATTCATAAATCATGTTTTTAATTGTGTCAATTAATAAAATTGTCATTAATCAAGTAATTTCGTATTGCCCAGTTACAGATCCTCGGTCAGCTGTATTGGCCTCGGCCTTCGGCCTCGGGCCAATACAGCAGACCTCGGACCTGTAACTAGGCCAATACGAAATTACTTGATTAATAACATTATAGTTTTAAATACAAATTTGTGTATAATGGGCATATAACAAGGAAGTGGTATTCGTTTTCGGTACAAAAATTGCATATTTGCTCTGGTCGTGGTGTATTACGATTCCTACCTAGTTTGATTTCTAAATTATGAGACGATACTCGAAATCTGCATAATGCAATATTAAGTTTTCTGTCCTTTGTGTTATCAAAATAGGCTTTGGTCGGGCTCCTCGTAGTCTAACTGTTGGTTTTATTTTGCTCCAGCAATTCTGTTGTTGTATGCTGTCGAGTCCTCAACCTTGTTTCATCTCTGTAGTTTTTTTTTATTTGTTTGTTCTCGGAGATGTTACACTGATGAGTTAGGAAGTCTTCATGCGGACTCAACAGTTTATGTGTAGAATTCCATACAATCGAATTAATATATTTAGCGATAGAGGTAAGGGCGAGGATTATGGCCATGTAAAATCGATTTAAGCCCCCCGCCCCAGTGGAATTATTTCCACTGACCGTTCCAATGCGGTCCCTCTGTGGCGGTTTATTTATGTTGTTGTTTGTTACTTACTGTGTGTATCACTTGTGTCGTTTTATTTTGGATGGTCATGTGGTCATTTTTTGGGAAAGTAACTGTCCTTATGGCCTTCCTTTGTTTAGGTTTTCATTATGGTCTGGTCGCTTCATGTTTGTGTTTCTTTCCCTTTGGTGTCTTTGATGGGTGGAGTAAGTTAATTGTATCGATACCTGATCTTTGTTTTAACTTCTACGTTGACATGTAAGTCTACAGATTTGATATATGTGATAACCTGACATGCTGCAAATTGTAAAATGCAGTATGTCGGGCAAACTAATCGCATGTTAAAACACGTTTTAACGAACACTATCGTAGAAAGAGTAAGCCTAAAATATCTGACACTTTCTTGTACCGTCATTTCAGACGTACAGGTCATTCAACGAGTTCTATAAAGTCAGTGGAAAAATTCATTATGGTGTAAATTCTACAGCTAGGTTTAAAATTATTAAACGGCATGAAACTGTACTAAAATGGATTAAATTATTACAGACACCTTTTCTACAGGGCTTTAATGACAACATTTATTATGAGGGTAATATATCGAAAATACCCGACTTATTTATGTTCTTGTTTGTTACTTACTGTGTGTAGCACTTGTGTCGTTTTATTTTGGATGGCCATATGGCCATTTTGTGGGAAAGTAACTGTCCGTATGGCCTTCCTTTGTTTAGGTTTCCATTATGGTCTGGTCGCTTAATGTTTGTGTTTCTTTCCCTTTGGTGTCTTTGATGGGTAGAGTAAGTTAATTGTATCGATTCCTGATCTTTGTTTTACTTCTTCTTTGATATTTTCTCGCTTCTGGACTGTCGAAAGCGTAAAACTAGATCGCACGACACCAGAAAAATGGTAATATTAAACGTAAATTACGTGCTTTTAAAAGAACAATACCAGACTGAAGTGACTTTCAATAATATTTTTGAATCATGGACGCCACTCAATGCTTGCTTTTCTAAGCTCATTTCCCATTTCTGTATTACGGTTTCTGGATACCGAGGCGAATAAATTCTACGATAGTTATAATCAGTTATACGACGCTGCTCTTTTTACTAGAGGGTATGCTCAGCATGCTCTACGTTCTTTCAACGATTCGGAAATTAATCACAAACGTCATTACCTCAAACTATCCTTCATTAATAAGGGTTTGGATTTTATAGATTTACCTAGTATCTTCGGGACAGTTCGGTTATTTCATCCATTCCTGCTTATTTTCATAATTCTGAAACACCCATAATTCGCTATAAATACAACCTGTTAGATCTATCATTTTTAACTTCAATAAACTTGTTTCTGATCTTGATATTGACACTAACACTCCTGATACATGTAATTGTAAAAAATAAATGTATTGCTATCCTCTGCTAGTCATATTATTACTGGCAATTTAAAAATTATTCATGATTCTAGGATACCTAATGTAATTTTTAAAGGACCTAAATATCGATTTCCTTTTAAAATTGATTTCAATAAATGTAGAGATTAAATCGCTGCTGCCTTGAATGAATTTTGAATCGATGGTGTAAACGTGAGTATGTTGAGCATAAAGCTCTGAAAGAATGGAAACTTAGCATTTTGAAATTAGTGAACAAACGCATTTCTTTTTATTCGCAAAATACAAACTTATTACCTCCTAAACCTAAGACGTCTTTACGTAACCTTAAACTAGGAAATCAAGAATTTCATAGGAAGTTTGTTTTGGCTTCGGCTGAGAAGGCCGCTAACAATGTGACGTTGTTTGACGGCTTCATTTATTTATTATTCATTTATTTTCTTGTCCTTTGGGATCATTGATTCCATTGTGGAATTTTGAAAACATTTGAGGGTCACTGATGAGACCTAATTGGCCAAAACTAGCTAGTCCGGCCTAGAGAACATGTGCACTTCATATTTTCCAGTTCTGTGGTGTATTCCTTGCTTCCAAAGGATAACCCTTTTATAGAGCATATTTTAAATTCACGTCACTACAGCTGGTGTCTGGGAATGTGTGGCGGCCGTAAAAAATCTCCCTGCCCTACATCATAGTGTAGTTTATAATTTCTTGTCCTTTGGGATCATTGATTCCATTGTGGAATTTTGAAAATATTTGAGGGTCACTGATGAGGCCTAATTGGCCGAAAATAGCTAGTCTGGCCCAGAAAACATGTACACTTCATATTTTCCAGTTCTGTGGTGTACTCCTTGCTTCCAAAGGATAACCCTTTTATAGAACATATTTTAAATTCACGTCACTACATCTGGTATCTGGGAATGTGTGGCGGCCGTAAAAAGTCTCCCTGCCCTACATCATAGTGTAGTTTATATTTTCTTGTCCTTTGGGATCATTGATTCCATTGTGGAATTTTGAAAATATTTGAGGGTCGGTGATGAGGCCTAATTGACCGAAACTAGCTAGTCTGGCCCAGAAAACATGTACACTTCATATTTTTCAGTTTTGTGGTGTATTCATTGCTTCCAAAGGATAACCCTTTTATAGAACATATTTTAAATTCACTATGTTAACACGCTTCAGCAAGAGCTTGGTGGTACTAAGGCCTATGAACTTCAGCCTTTATCTGTATCTTTAGCTGATGACCATTATTGTCATTCAGCTACCAAGTTTGCTATCTGTGCTACAGAAGGCCAAGACAAGCTTCCTACGTTATATTGGTTACCTAAACTTCAAAAAAGACCATACAAAGCACGGTTTATTGCAAATTCAAGCTCTTTTACCACAATTGAACTCTCCAAATTATTAACTTCATGTTTTACTGCCATCAAAAAGCATGTGATAAAATATTGCGGCAAAGTATTCGAAAGATCACGCAAAAATCTGTTTTGGTCTATAAAAAGTATAATGAAGTTTTAAATATATTGAAATCCAGGCGTTTTCGTGCTTCAAGTCTGTCTAATTACAATTTTTCCAGCCTTTTTCAGAAATAAATTATAGGTTTAGATTCATATTCAAGACAGGTTTTTAATTATTTGGACCCATTTTGATTTATATCAGTCTTTGAATCGACTGCCTATTAGAAATTTGCAAAATTGCAGTATGTTTCCTCTGGCTTTCTTTGCCGGATCATTACAGGGTCACTGATGAGGCTTTATTAGCCGAAACTACGTAGTATGACCCATCTTCTTTCTTATGAATGTTTTCATTGCTCTTAAAGGAACTCATTTTTGATTTTTATTTGCCTTCACTGCAGCTGGTGTTGTGCCGTGTGGCGGCCGTAAAATGTCTCCCCGTACATCAACCATAGTGCAGTTTATATTTTACTTTTGGTCCTTTGAGATCAGCGTGAATATTCTGAGAATTCAGAAATAAATTATAGGTTTAGATTCATATTCTAGACAGGTTTTTAATTATTTGGACCCATTTTGATTTATATCAGTCTTTGAATCGACTGCCTATTAGAAATTCGCAAAATTGCAGTATGTTTCCTCTGGCTTTCTTTGCCGGATCATTACAGGGTCACTGATGAGGCTTTATTAGCCGAAACTACGTAGTATGACCCATCTTCTTTCTTATGAATGTTTTCATTGCTCTTAAAGGAACTCATTTTTGATTTTTATTTGCCTTCACTGCAGCTGGTGTTGTGCCGTGTGGCGGTCGTAAAATGTCTCCCCGTACATCAACCATAGTGCAGTTTATATTTTACTTTTGGTCCTTTGAGATCAGCGTGAATATTCTGAGAATTCAGAAATAAATTATAGGTTTAGATTCATATTCTAGACAGGTTTTTAATTATTTGGACCCATTTTGATTTATATCAGTCTTTGAATCGACTGCCTATTAGAAATTCGCAAAATTGCAATATGTTTCCTCTGGCTTTCTTTGCCGGATCATTACAGGGTCACTGATGAGGCTTTATTAGCCGAAACTACGTAGTATGACCCATCTTCTTTCTTATGAATGTTTTCATTGCTCTTAAAGGAACTCATTTTTGATTTTTATTTACACTACACTTCCTCATAATCTTATGAAAGATAAAGTTATTGATTTAAATGATCGGACATTTAACGGGGTGTCCTCTATCTTTCATGCAATGTACGAAATACGTTTTTCACTTCTGAAGAGCATAAAATCTATACTTTATGGTCATGTCAGAAGGTGTGTGAAGCTCTCACCTTTCTACTTGACAATATGGTTATTTAGACAAGTTTTGGGTATTCCGATGGGTACTAATTGCGCACCACTTGTGGCTGATCTATTTTTGTTTTGTTTTGAGAGAGACTTCTTGTTATGAAATATTGCGACAAAGTATCGAAAGATCACGCAAAAATCTGATTTGGTCTATATAATGAAGTTTCATATAAATTGAAATCCAGGCTTTTGATTTAGCCCCCCCCCCCCCCAGTGGAATTCGTTTCCGCTGACCGTTTCAAGGCGGTTCTTCTGTCGCGGTTTAAGTTTAGTTTGGTTTGTCTTTGGGTGTTTGTGTCGCTTATAAAACTTTATTTTGGGTAGCCTATTGGCCATTTTGTGGGAAAGTAACTGTCCTTTTGGCTTTCCGCTGTTTCCATTAGGTCTTTTCTTTCATGTTATTTCTTTCCCTTTGGTATCTCTGATTGGAGCTGTGGGTTGATTGTATCGATTCCTGATCATTGCCCCCCACTTCTATTTTAACGATGTCCCTTTCTGCTGATAACCAGTCTGAAATCATTGAAGTTTTTAGCTCCACTTCGAGATATTTGGATGATTTATTAAACATTTATAATACCTATTTTGATGGTTTGATCAGTCACATTTACCCACCAGAACTTAATTAAATAAAGCAAATTCTTCTGATACCGAGGCCCCGTTTTTGGATTTACATCTATCCATTGTGGATGGGTTTGTTTCTTGCAAAATTTATGATAAACGCTATGATTTTGATTTTGAGATTGTAAACTGTCCTTTTTTGGATGGTGATGTTCCACGTGCGCCATTATATGGCGTTTATATTTCACAATTTGTTCGATTTGCCAGAGTGTGTAGTCATGTAACTGATTTCAACACTCGTTATTAATTTTTAACGGCTAAGCTTCTTAATCAGGGTTATCGGTACCAAACTCAAAGCCTTTTCAAAATTTTGTAGACGTCATTCTGATTTAATTTCAAAATTCTATACTGGACTTAAATCTCTTCTGCAACAAGGTCTATCGGAGCCCGAATTTTATGGTGACTTAGTATATAAATTTAGAACAATTTATGACCGCAATGACTTCAGCACCTAATTTCGTAGAATCATCTTTCGATATAAACAGATTGGGTACAACATAAATGTTATTCGACAGACTGCATGCATGGTAGTTAACCCAATCACGATTGACAACTTTGCTTCCCTCTTAAATTGCACGCCGGTGGGTCAGGCCTCAGAGCCTAGCGTAAAGGCTTATGTTGGTTGGTACCTGATTCTCTGCCTCTGGTCGGGCCCATTGGAGTCTAACATTTGCTCCAGCATTTCTGTTGTTTATAAGTGTCGAGTCAACACCGTTGTTTCATCTCTGTGGTTGTTTAATTTTTGTTTTCACGGAGATGTTGCACTGATGAGTTAGGATGCCTTTATGCGGACTGAACAAATTATTTGTCTTAACTGCGACGGAAGTAAGGGCGAGGATTGTGGCCACGTAGGGGCGATTCAAGCTCCCCAGTGGAAATTTGTTTCCGCTGACGTTTCGGCGGTTCTTCTGTCGCGGTTTATTTTTGTTATGGTATGACTTTGGGTGTTTGTGTCGCTTATATTGTTTTATTTTGGATAGCCTTGAATGATCATATGAATCTTCCATATTTGCTTCGTTGCTTATATTGTTTGACTTTTTATGACATTGTTTTTATTGTTTTCCAAAATTGTCTAGCTTGTGTCTTGGCTATGTTTTATTCGTTGTCCTTCATTTAGTTTAAATATATATTTTTTTTAGTTTGTCCCATCTTATTGTATTTGGTACGTGCTCTGGTAGATAGAAGTCGGACCCCATTCGATTCATTACGAGTAAATGTATTTTATCTATTTTGAATTCTTGCTTTGCTTCATGACATTTCCAATCGAACCATCCTAATTTATTGTTTGCAGGAAGCTTAACATTATCATTAGTAGATTATTTAACGCGTTTGTTAAATGCTGCTGGTATGTTCTTGTAAATACCCAATTAACAGATCTATTTGTGATGTATGTGCATCATCTGATTGCTCGATTTTTTTCTAGAGTTTGCGTATTTTGTTTAAAAATTTCTTGAAATTCTTGGATTTTGTTTTCATCCAAAACTAATGTCTGCTAATATGTACTAGTTTGACAGTCTTTTTATATAAAATTGAAATATACAGGCGCGTGATCTGAAAAAAAAAATATTCCAATCTAATGATGCACAGTTATTGATTGATACGACATGACTGATGATCAACAATAAATAATCTCTAACACTTAGTCCATGTGTCGAGCAATATGTATATTTACCATCTTTGCCATTACATAATCATCCATTCGTTATGATGTGGGCTGTCGATTGTCATAATGAAATTAGATTTTGACCGTTTTATTTCTTATATGATCTTGATTATTCCGACTAAATGAAAAAAAAAAAAAAAAAAAAACATAATAAACACTAAAATATTTTTCAACATTGAAAAAAAAGTTTCAGTTTCAAAATTCACATCAATATCTTTGTCTGGTTCTAAAATATCTGATAGTCTACATATTCGTGAATAATTCATGTCTCCTGAAATAAACGTTTTGTCCAAGTTTACCGTATTTTTCTATTCCCTCTTTGAGTTCTGCACAAAATCAACGCCGTTTTCATTTAGAATTTTGAACACATTTCTGGTTTTATGTATGACATATATAAATATCTTCATTGAAAACAAATAAGTCGTGGTAAAATTTGAGCCAGTCTATGCCTAGTTTGTTATTTTCTACCACGGATATTTTTATCTTTTAAGTAGTTTCGATAATAAACTGATACACCGCCACTTTAACGATCCTTGCGGACACCTGGGCTTTTCGGTCCATGTACGTGATGACTTCTATAACCTTGGACTTCTTAACTAGTGGCACTTTTACAGCTGGTCCAAGTTTCCTTTAATAGTATTAAATCATAAGAAGATTGATAATCAATGAAGCCAGTAGCAATTAATTTTCTGACAAGCCCATCTATATTCTATGCAATGATGGATAGCTCTCCTTGGTCCTATACAGTCACTTCCCGGAATTCGCTGACTATACAATCACGTACTAGCAGTTGCGCATCGACCCATTGCACTGTTCCACTAAATGCCATCTCCCTGTCATATAAAGCAATCTTGTCTCTTCGATTCTGCAGTAAAGATTATGTTTGTTGTGCACGACCCTCTTAGTTCAAACTTTTCAGCAAACCGCGGAGTAAGAGTCCTCTTTGGAGAATATCAATAGTTTACTGACTGTTGACTAGATGAAATTTGGTGGTTACTGAGGAACGGTTTGTAATAATTGTCAAATTGTCCCGTATTTACACAGTGAAGAGTGTTCTCTCGAGTTACTGCTCTGTCTCTGGTTGGGCCAATCGGAGTCTACTTGTTGGTTTTCTTTTGCTCCAGCAGTTTAGTGGTTTCTTGCTGTTGAGTCCTAAATCGCGACGGATTTAAATGCGAGGATTGCAACCGGGCAAAATCGATTTAAGCACCCCCACCCCACCCCCTCGGTGGAATTTGTTTCACTGTCCTTTCCAAAGCGGGCTTTCTGTCGCGGTTTATTTTTGTGTTAGTGTGTCTTTGAGCGTGTGTGTCGCTTGTTTTTTGTTTTTTTTTTTTTGTTTTGTTTTTGATAGCTAATTGCTCATTTTGCGAGACAGTAACTGTCCTTTTGAGTTTCCGCTATTGATGTTCAAATTAGGGTCTAGTTATATGACGTATGTGTTTCTTTCCCTTTGGTGTCTCTGATGGGAGCTATGGGTTAATTGTATCGATTCTTGATCATTGCCTTCGCTTCTATTTTACATTACGATGACACGTCCATGATTAAATGACTTCGCTGGAAGTAGCATTTTTGGATGAAACGTTTTTTTCTAATTTTTATCCCAAATATAGATTGTGGTTGCTCAATAGAACCGCCTTAGTAAGATGCTTCTAAGAGGTACATACAATATTTACTTCTGAGCCGGTAAACCTCAATTGTTTATATAATGTGGGGTTTACAGCGGTTTACAGGGGTACTTACAGCAAAGTAGGCAGACACGACTGATATTCACATCTTTGAACAAGTTATATAAACACGGAACCAACGGACAGCACCGTACCATTTTTAAGTGGCATCAGGAACATTTTATGTAAAACAACCGTTTTTGCAAGTGAATGTATCTTTTTTATATTTATTTTTATTTTTGACTTTTAAAAATTAATTTTCAAACGTATGTAAATGCATACACACATACACGCAGTCTGGCACATACACATGCAGACACGCACGTACGCCAAAGCACGAACGCGCGCGCGTATTATGTTTAAACGCTATTATAAACATGGCGGCGAGTCACAAATCAATGCGGTCATATGTTAAAAATGATGCGGTCATATGCTAAACATTTGTGGCGGCGAGTTACAAATTAATGCGGTCATATGCTAAGAATAGGAACATCCCAAGCTTTCGGACAAACATTCTATAAAAATGACTGCATCTAACGCACTTATGTAGTGAAAGCGATGTACTTTGGGCTAAAAAAGGGCCTTGAGCTTAATCGGCAGAGAAACATTCAACACACAGTTAATGAGATGGCCGGAACGAAGAGGACATGTCAAACATATTTCCTTTCACAACTTTCTTTAGTCATCGTCAGCATTCCTCTTATAGTGATAACACAAGAATCGCTTCCATCACATTACGAAAACACGCCTATACAAATACATTGTAATTTTTCCACCAAAAAAAAAAGGAACAGTTTAATATGAAAAAATGTGATATTTTCTTATTTCTGCTGTAAAATAAAGATTGTGGATACTCGTTTGAACCGCCTAATTTATTCTGCTCTTAAAGCAGACATAAGAAAATAAGGTTTAGCCTTTACACCGCAGATTTACTATATAAATGTGGAGTTTAAGGGGATCAAAATTATATAGGCGTGTATTCGTGATGTAAAATCTATTTTTGGCTATTAAACTTCTAAGAAAAAAGGGAATAATCAAGATTTGTTTTTCAAATATGAAAGTTGGAATTAAAGATAGATTTAAAATAAAATGTTTTTGATTAGGGTACTGAGTATGCGGACACGCGAGGATGTGTATTGACCACAATTCACCAAAGAGCTATATGTAGTACAGCTGGTCGATTCTGACAGCAAATCAAAGTTGATTTTTAAACGAAACCATTTAAACAGCCTTAACTGTTTTATTTGGTGAGTGATTTAAATAATTTAAACACGATTTTCTTTTTTTTTTTTATTGCATTCTAGTTTATCAACCCACTTTACTCTGATTCGAAAATAGAAAATCTCAAATAATTCAAAATACCTTTGATATCGCTACTTCCCTCTATGTTTACCGTCAAGTTTTGGGAAACCATTTCCAAAACCAATAAAAATGACACCTGCAGGGCATACTGTCCTCGAGACACTTTTGCAGTCTACCCAGTAACTTTTCTTTTGGCTTTGCGCCATTGATGTTTCCATTAGGGTCTAGTTGTTTCATGTTTGCGCTTCTTTCCCTTTGGTGTCTTTGATGGGAGCTGTGGGCTATTTGTATCGATTCCTGGTCATATTCCCAGGAAAATGTTTCGAATCCACCATGATTTGATGTTACGAATAATTTATAAATTTTAATGAGAATTTAACGCTTATCCCGCCGCATAAATTAACTAGGCCACTCCCATTGTTGATTATCAACCAATCAGATCGCTTGATGTAATATATTTGTTCAATCTACAAACTGCATGACAAACAGTTGAGATACTGATCAGAGAAGCCACCTGATCTTGATCTTCTCTGATTGCAAAAGAAGGAATTGTCGAGAACAGCGGTATAAGGGTTAATATATGTACAAATATCTAGCGCGGTGTAATGAGATTTTCATACGGCTGCTGTTGTAGGCGGTGTTTGCCTTTATAAAAGGTAACCGATCCTTAATTGCAATTATAACATGTGTAACACGCGTATAGACTGATACAAATATGGGCCGGCGCATGACCAATGCGACCAGCAGAAACTCAAATCAACCTGCATACCCATCTTCTATGACAAGACCTTTTGCTTATGTCTCGTTCCATGGATATAAGCCTAAAGTAGGTGCATGCGATCAGCGAAAACTCTGATCAGACTGCGCGAATGCGTAGGGTGATCAGAGTCTTCGCTGGTCGCTCAAGCCTTCTTGTAGATTTTGTCACGCGCTGGCTCAGTTAATCACTATTTACCTGTCATCAACACCAATACAGCAGAAAAAAGAAGAGCAGCATGGACAAGTCTTCGAGCCATGTTAAATTCCTAAAATATATAAGCAAGTTTAGCCTTTAGTTTCGGTCTACTCACCCTTATTAAATCTATCTATCCATTGTTCCCCTGGGTATTCTTTAATATAAGCGATTAACAAGTACAACTTCCCCCCGCCCCGCCCATCGGGGCTTTAAAAAATAGATCGGTTTGCATTTTGCTTGTATGCAGAGCCGAAACAGTCGGCAATTGAGAGCTCATGTAATCTCAATGTCAGGTAAAAGTGGCAGAAAATCGTAAGCAATGTCTCCAAAATGCCCTAAATAGTATTGATAAGTACGTTAAGCCTCTATTCAGAGAAACAAACAAATAGTGCGGAGCATATCCTTTGACCAGAAACTGACTAATCCCGAGAATTGCTGTAGGAAACATTTCATGGTCATTCACCCCACAAGAATATTGCCACATCCAGCGAGAATCGAACCAGTGACTCTCGAAGTTCGAACCACTTGTATTACTCATAAGTATAATTTTAATTGTTTGTTTTGGAATTGTATTTCAGTGAATATAAAATAAATGTCATATCGAGGCGGTCACTTTACCTATCCATACTTTCCTTGGGCAGGCTTATATATAGGCGATTAACTAGTACAGCGCACATTCGTTCACCAGAAATTAACAGCTCCCCTTCTTGAATTAGCAAAAGGGAGATAAGAACCGTAGAAAATATTTCGTGATCTATCTCCACAAAAGAATGTTACCGACCCAGCAGGTATCAAATCAGCGATCTCCTGCTTACCAATCAGACGGGCATCCTGATCGAGCTGCCAAAGCCGGCAAGATTCAAGTATATCTTTTCGATGCTCTACTCAAAATTTATGTTGTGTGTACCTATTAGAGTCGATGATGCGTAATGCCTCATCGAAGCGCTTCAAATTGGTACAAACACCATACATTTTCAAGATATCAGAACAGAGAGAGAGAGAGAAAGAGAGAGAGACAAGCAGTGCACGCACGTACATAAAATTACCAATCTGGAATTGAATATCCAGGAACTCGGTAGCGCTTTCGACTAAGCACTGCTTAATGAGACATCAGTGTTCAGAGAATTGATGTTAAACTAAAGAGTGAAACATCAATAGCTCGAACACGCACATCACGAAAACACCCCCTTAAACCCACTTTCAAATGGTAAACCTGGGGTTTACAAGGATAAACCTATTTTGTTTACTTTGCATAAGAATTTATTTTTCTGATTCCCACTTTCACCCCAGTGGGTGACCTAATAGTGCTATAAATATCTTGTTTATCTTCTTGTAGAAGATTCCCGATAACTGGGTCACAGATTGATTTCATTTTTGTAAACAACTTGTTTACAAGGAAAAGTACTTCAGAACCTTCCAGAAAGTTCAGGTTTGCATTATTTTTAGAAAATTCCATCATCTTATTCCACAGCCCAGTGGAACATTCTAGGGAAATTTTAGGGTCTATAAAAGAGCTTGATTTTTCTCATTAAGTCAGACTTTGGAGTTTCAAGTTTGGGCTTTTAAGAAAAGTTATTTTTGGATTCTGTGTTAGACTGTTGAAGGCTATTATTTTTCGTTTTGAACTGTGAATTCTGTGGGATCAAGGAAAATAGATTCATTCAAGGATTGTTCATAACAGAGCTAAGTACATTTAATTTTCTTACTTTTTCAGGTTAAGGATACTTTGTAAATAAGTTTTGTTTAATTTTTCCATAAGGCTAGTTTGCTTTTTCTTTCTGCTACGCCTGGCTCGTATAAGACTCGTCCGGAATATAAACATCTTGAGCATTTTAGGATTGACATTTTATTTGTAGGACTTGAATTTAAAATTGGAAGAGTACAAAGTGTTGATTAGGTTTGTAGTGACCTTGACCTAATATTAAAGGTCACTTTGGCTGGCCAAATGTCAAAATTAGGGGTGACCATTTTAGCCATTTTTCTCTTCCTGAAAAAAGCTTCAAATTCTCCTAATACATTGCCTATAGAATTCCTTTTTCTAAGGCTGTCTAGGTATTGCAATGTAAAGTAGAAGTAAAGCAAAGATCAGAAATTGATACAATTAAATTACTCCACCCATAAAAGACACCAAAGGGAAAGAAATACAAACATTAAGCGACCAGACCATAATGGAAACCTAAACAAAGGAAGGCCATAAGGACAGTTACTTTCCCACAAAATGGCCATATGGCCATCAAAAATTAAAAGACACAAGTGATACACACAGTAAGTAACAAACAACAACATAAATAAATCGCCATAGAAGAGCCGCCTTGGAACGGTCAGTGGAAGATTTCCACTGGGGGGCTTAAATCGATTTTACGTTGCCACAATCCTCGCCCTTACTTCCGCCGCGATTTAGACAAATAATTTGTTCAGTCCGCATGAAGTCCTCCTAACTCATTAGTGCAACATCTCCGTGAACACAAAAATCAAAGAACCACAGAGGTGAGACAACGTTGAGGACTCGACAGCAAGAAACCACTGAAATGCTGGAGCAAAAGAAAACCAACAGTTAGACTCCGATGAGCCCGACCAGAGACAGAGCATCAGGCACCAACCAACATTATCTCTCTAATTCTCAATAAAACTTTACGTTGGAGCCGTCATAGACTCTGAGGCCTGACCCACCGGCGTGCAATTAAAGAGGGAAGCAAAGTTGCCAACCGTGATTTGGTTAACTATTATGCATGCAGTCTGTCGTATAATATCCATGTTGTACCAAATCTTTTTATATCGAAGAATGATTTTACGAAATTGGGTGCTGAAGTCATTGCGGTTATATATTTTTCTGAATTTATATACTAAGTCACCATAAAATTCGGGTTCCGATAGACCTTGTTGCAGAAGAGATTTAAGTCCAATATTGAAATTTGAAATTAAATCAGAATGGCGTCTATAAAATTTTGAAAAGGCTTTGCGTAGTTTATGGTACCGATAACCCTGATTAAGGAGTTTAGCCGTTAATAATTTATTACGAGTGCTGAAGTCAGTTACGTGACTACACACTCTAGCAAATCGAATTAATTGCGAAATATAAACGCCATAGGATGGCGCACGAGGAACATCACCATCCAAAAAAGGAAAATTTACAATCTCAAAATCAAAGTCATCGCGTTTATCATAAATTTTGCACGAAACAAATCCATCTACAATAGATAGATGTAAATCCAAAAACGGGGCCTCGGTATCAGAAGAATTTGCTTTATTTAACTGAAGTTCTAGGGGTTAAATCTGACTGATCAAACCATCAAAATAGGTATTATCAATGTTTAATAAATCATCTAAATATCTAGAAGTAGAGCTAAAAGCTTCAATAATTTCAGATTGGTTATCAATGGAAAGCGACAAAATGAAGTCTCTTTCATAACAATACAAGAACAGATCAGCCACAAGAGTTGCGCAATTAGTACCCATCGGAATACCCACGATTTGTATTAATAACTTAGTACCGAATCTAATATAAATATTGTAAAGTAGAAAGGTGAGGGCATCACACACTTTCTGACATGACCAAAGTGTATACTTCTTATGCTCTTTAGAAGTGAAAAATGCATTTCTGACATTACATGCAAGATAGAGAGAATCTTCTTTGTGAAAAGCCCATTCAATTAAATCATTAAGCTTTTCTTTTATAAGATTATGAGGAAGTGTAGTGTAAAGAGTGGAAAAATCGTAGGTAGACAGACTAGAAGCACGAAAATGTCTAGATTTCAATTTATTTAAAACCTCATTCGAATTTTTATAGACCAAATATTAGGTCAAGGTCACTACAAACCTAATCAACACTTTGTACTCTTCCAATTTTAAATTCAAGTAAGTTTGAAAATAATTTGCCATTTAGTTTCTGAGATAGGCTAGGATTTATTGAATTTGAAGATGCAAAACATAAACTGATGATGTTCATAATATAGTGGCTACAGGTGTAGTATTTTACTTTAGAGGAAGAAAGTTTAAGTAGGAATTTACCCAATACATTGGTCTAACAGACAGGAAATAATGAGTAGGTGTGATATATTTTAAAAAAGGAAACAGTGCGTAAAATATGATACCTCAGACTAATCTGAATTACCCCACCCACTTTCATTATCATGTTTCTCAATAAGTAGGGCTTACATTACAAAACGAATACTATTTTAGTAAATGAAGCGTTTTGTTCCAGGGCAGGAAAAGGGCTTTATAAGCACCACTTCCCCCGGCCCCTTTTAACTGTAAATCCTATTTTATTGACTGGAGAAAAATTACATATTGATACATCAGAGACAAGGCACGGCTGTATCTAAAACTCCTCTGGTTCATTTTCAATAAATTTTCAGTAACTAGGCGTGAAGCAATTATGCAGTTAATTAGCGTCATGGTCAATCATTTACCTGTCAGCAGTTAGTGTAAGTCTAAAAGTAGAATATGCTAATTTTTAGAAATCATTACGAAAACACGCCTATACAAATACATTGTAAAATTTTCCACCGAAAAATGAAACTTTTAAGATGGAAGCTTGTGATATCTTTCTTATTTCTGCTCAAAATATAGCTTGTGTGTACTCGTTAGAACCGCCTCATTCTAACGAGTACCCACAATCTACAGATTAGCGCATAAATAAGAAAAAATGATGTTTACCCATGCAAACAACAGTTTACTATATAAAAGTGGGGCTCAAGGAGGTCAAAATTATATAGGCGTGTTTTCTTGATGGAATGAAAACCCGCCCAGAATAATATGTTTTGTGAACAATGATGGTAAATTGTGCAAGGGGCTGCTGTATTAGCCCACTCAGCCTGATTTAGAACAGTTCAATGTACAGTAGACGTTTTTCAGCTTTCCTGAAAAAAAAAAGAAATGAAATAATGAGTAGGTGTGGTGGCTGTCTGCAAAGTGGTTCAGTTTCCTGCACTATTGTCCAAATTGCATAAAATATTGCAGAAAGGTTCTTTGAAGTCACAACTTTATAATCACATATTTTTTATATCTCGTTCCTTTTGTGTTTAAATGAAACTTTTGTTCAGTATGACCAATTTATTTCGATCGATAAAATAAAAATTCAAAATCTTTCTTTGAACAGTGTTAGAAAAAATTCCGGGATGCATTATTGTAGAGTGATTACTCGTGATGGCTATCCAAGTATAAGGGCCATTTGAAACGGTACAAAACTGAATTAAAAACGTAGCACTCTTAGTTTTACTTTTTCAATTAATAACATCAATACAACAAAATTGTACAATATATAAAATATTTTATTTATACTCGCACATCACTTTCTCAACTTTAATTTGGTGAATAACATGATAGTAGGATTGCGCCTTGTAAAGCTTGTGTTAAACTCATTTTAGCATGACCGCTGTCCCAAGGTATAGTCTATCATTTACTGCACCGTATCGTGATCATTTTACAGTATTCGGTGTTAAAACGGGTAATATTGTATACTGGTTAGACTATTTACAGTAAAGGAGAAGTTTTATTGTATTGCCTTCCAGTTTTGCTTTTTCTTCTTTTTTCAAATTTAGTCGTGGAAAAATACTGAATTTCGAGTTGAACACGTCAGCATGTTCCGTATAAAGGGTCAGTGTCTTTAAATTTCTTTTTTTTTTTTTTTTTATGAAAGTAATTTTACCGAGAACATGCACAGTAGATGTGTTGTGCATCAATTTCATTTTTTATACAAAGCTGCATATAGCACATGATATGTATATATACTTGTCGTTCTCCAGTCGCAACTAAGTCCGACGTACGCCCGCCTTACGCACTCCAATTTTTAGACAGTTGCACCCATCATGAAAACAAGCCTCTGAAATTTTGACCCCCTTGAACCTCACTTTTATATAAGAAAACTAGAGTTTACAGGGGTATACATTATTTTTCGTAGTTCTGCTCAAAAACATAGATTGTGGTTACTCGTTAGAACCGCCTCGCCGGGTGTTTTCAATTACTTGATATCAGTTTGTTAATGTCTCTGTAATGAAGATGGGATTACAGAAATTACATTATTTTTTCTTATTTCTGTTCTATAGAGCCACCATATATATTGGGTCCGTGCCACCAGTAAGGCAGTTGAGTTTATTCCGAGTGGGCACATGACGTCTAGGTAACGTCGCACCACCGTCGATGCAACGTCATTCGTTACAAAGACGTTGGTATGACATTGCATTCACGTTGTGTGTCCAGTGGGTTATGCTTGAAGACGCCTTACTATTACGCCGTAAAAAGGCATTCCAGGCTTAAATATTATCCATGATCTATGTTTGGAACAGCAATTAGAAAACTAGAAATAGACAATTGATCATGTCCATGGCAGAAACAAAACTTCTCACATCTTCCCAAAACCAGGTGATAAAAAAATGTTAAATTAAGTCAACCATGCATAACATATTACAAAATATTGAGATGCTGGGTAAAAGAAAAACAAACAAATAGAGCAACGATTCCTATCTTAGCCGAGTTACACAAGAACAAATCAGAATCAGAATCAGAATTGTTACTGGTGACACGTCATATGACATTCATACACCAGGACCTGTGATGTGGGAAGTTAGTCCCTAGCTCTAACCAAAGAGGTAAATTAAGCTACACAATCATCAACACCTTCGGCTGTCGAAATAATCGAATCGGTAAGGGCATTCCAATCTCGAATGGTTCTTGGGAAGAACGACTCTTTATAAATGTCAGTTCTTGCAGTAATGGTTTGAAACGCCAACGAATGGTGATTTCTTCAGTGTCTAGCTGCGGTAACAAGGTAATCTGTTGGAATGCTGGCGGCACCCTTTAGACCTTTGTATAAAATGATTAGCCTACTGTCTTTTCTCCTTTTCATGAGAAACTCCCATTTTAATTTTCCAAGTATTCTAGTCATGCTCCCAGTTTCAAAGCAGTAATTGCCTGTTACAAATCTAGCAGCTCTATTCTGACATTTCTCAATTTCATCGTTAAGGACCACTCCACTGGGGTCCCAGATACAACTGCCATATTCCAAGATTGGGCGAACAAGACCTTTATATGCTGCCTCTTTTACATCCTGAGGGCACTGATGAAGATTTCGCATCAGGAAACCAAGCGTTATATTTGCCTTAGTACACATGTTGCTAATATTAGTATTTCATCTCAAGTTGTGTGAGATTGTCACTCCGAGGTATTTAATGGAGTCCACATTCTCGAGGACCGTTCCCTCTAAGGTGTAAGATGCCTCAACTTTATTAGATCTCTTCCTAGTTATCTGCATAATATTGCATTTAACTGGCTGAAATCTAATGCCCCATTTTCGTGCCCAAAATCCTAATTTATCTATGTCACCCTGAAGTTTCAATGAGTCATCTGTATCTCTAATTTCCCGGTAAGAAACACAGTCATCTGCAAACAGTCTTGTTTCTGGGTCAATGTCAGTGAAAATATCATTGATGTACAGGGAGAACAAATGTGGACCAAGAACGGTCCCTTGCGGGGCTCCAGTTTTGTTTGGAGTCTCTGAAGATTCACCATTAACAACAACCCGCTGTTTTCAGTAGCAAAGAAAGGAATATATCCAGTTTAGGGTTTTCCCTCCAATTCCATAACCATATAACTTAGATTTAAGTAGTTCATGAGGAGGGTGTCAAAAGCCTTCTCGAAATCCAGAATACATTACGAAAACACGCCTATACAAATACATTGACACATTTATCACCGAAAAAATGAAAATTTTATCATGAAAAATTGTGATATTTTTCTTATATTTGCTTAAAATATAGATTGTGGGTACTCGTTAGAACCGCCTCGTGAAGGCGGTTCTAACAAATACCAACAATCTATATCTCAGAGCAGAAATAAGAAAAATAAGGTTTACCCCTGCAAACCCCAGTTTTACTTTATAATAGTGGGGCTAGAGGGGGTCAAAATTATATAGGTGTGTTTTCGTGATGAAATGTGTCCACCTGTCCCCCTTTGTCCAAGATTTTTGCCCAGTCACTAATAACTATGCTCAGCTGAGTTTCACAACTATGTCTTTTCTTAAATGCATGTTGTCTGTCTGACAAAAGTTTATGTTCGTCCAAGTGGGCCATGATGTTTGAGCAGACTATATGTTCGAGCAATTTACACAGAAGACAAGTCAGAGACACAGGGCGGTAATTACGGACAAGAGCCCTATCTCCTTTTTTGAAGAGTGGACAGATGTTTGCTAAGAGCCATTCGTTGGAGATTTCACCCGTATCAAGAGACTGTTGAAACAAGTGTGCAAAACAAGAACCTAACCCATTTGCTAGTTCCTTCAGGACTCTAGGGTGAAGCTCATGAGGTCCTAAGGCCTTACTGGGGTTTAAGCCTTGAAGTGACTTGATCACTCCTGCAGCTGTCACAACAATATTATTCATGAATGGGACCGATCTTCCAGTCAATGGAACCTCCATGAACTCAGTTTTATTAAACGCATCATTGAATTGACAAACTAGTTCCTTTGTCCTTTCAGAGTAGAAGTAAAACAAAGATCAGGAATTGATACAATTAACTTACTCCATCCATAAAAGACACCAAAGGGAAAGAAATACAAACATTAAGCGACCAGACCATAATGGAAACCTAAACAAAGGAAGGCCATATGGACAGTTACTTTCCCACAAAATGGCCATATGGCCATCCAAAAATAAAAAACACAAGTGATACACACAGTAAGTAACAAACAACAACATAAATAAATCGCCACAGAAGAGCCGCCTTGGAACGGTCAGTGGAAGATTTCCACTGGGGGGCTTAAATCGATTTTACGTGGCCACAATCCTCGCCCTTACTTCCGTCGCGATTTAGACAAAAAATTTGTTCAGTCCGCATGAAGGCCTCCTAACTCATCAGTGCAACATCTCCGTGAACACAGAAATCAAAGAACCACAGAGGTGAGACAACGGTGAGGACTCGACAGCAAGAAACCACTGAAATGCTGGAGCAAAAGAAAACCAACAGTTAGACTCCGATGAGCCAGACCAGAGACAGAGCATCAGGCACCAACCAACTTTCAGAGTCTGATTCAGCAACACCGTTCCCTCCTCTTTTATTAAGGGGCTGAATACCTTGCCTGTCTTTCTTCTGGCTATTGATATATCTGTAGAAGTCTCTGGGATTTGCCTTTACATCACCTACCAAGTTATTCACATACAGATCATGCTGCTTTTTTATATCGGTCTTGATTTCGCGTCTCGAGTTTTAAAATTTTGTCCAAATGATACCACTTCCAGTTTTTGTTTCCTTTGCATTAATCTTATTCCTTCTGCGAATGCTTCTTCTTATCTCTGGAGTGATCCAGGGAATAGAAGATACAGATCTACTAGTTTTGAAGGGATATGATTTTCGGCCGAGGTATGAATGAAAGAAGTTCTCAAATCAAAATTCTCCTGTACAGACCGAGTATCTGAATAACCATGAAAGTATTTCTCCTTTGCAAATCTGGGTGCATCCTTCCTCATAGTTTCATAGTCACCTTTCTGATATGAGTACACCTACCTCCGAGGTTTCTATATTGGTGGGATGTGGATTTTTAAATATCCGGAGACAATATCGTTGTCACTTAGTTTATCTGGCGAATGAATGTCTTCGAATTGTCCTGGCAAAGTCGTAAGGATCAGATCAAATGTGTTCTTATCACGAGTGGGGTAATTAACATTTTGTTCCAGGCCATGATCGTTCATAATGCCAATTAATATTTGTCCTTCGGACTGACTCAGCATTGTGCCTTGTTTGCTGAGCCTGTCGGGCCAAGCAATGTCTCTGAAGTTGAGATCATCTAGAACATGTACAGCCGGGAGATTTTTTACCCTTGTGCTGCGACTTAATGCAATCCAGCTGATCTTTAAGCAACTGAAAGTTTTCGACCGTACCATTTGGTGGTCGGTACCAACTTTCTACGCAGTGGGAAGTTTTATTTACAAAAACCTTAAGCCAGACCGATTCGGTGTCAGTTTCCAGTTCCATGAAAGGCATGTGAGGGATGTCTCTATGAATGAGCAACATCACCCTACCACCATGAGAGTTCCTATCTTTTCTGTAGACACAGTAGTGACAAAATTAAGGGAAAAGCTCCGATGAGGTAACTGAACTGTCAATCTTTGTTTCCTGAATAGCAACAATATGTGGTTGAGATGTATCGAGGAAGGCTAAAAGCTCAAGAATTTTTCCTCTAATTCCATTTATGTTTATACTGCAAAGTTTCAAACCTTTTACAAAATTTGACTTATCTTCATCAGCAGTCGTAGATTTGCCTCTCTTATCCTCTGACAGAGGTTCAAACCTGTTTGGTTTACACAGTTCTATATATTCATCAAAAAAGGATTCTGAAAAGTTGCAAACATCACATTTTGGACATATACAATGGCAGCGTGAGTTTACCAAAGTGCCATTTTCCGCATCTGAAATGAAGGAACATTCAGTGTGTATCCACATTTCACATTGATCACACTGAACGGCTTTGTGGCCAATAAGGACAGCACCACTGCAAAGACCACAGTCAGCTTTGCAGTCTTTGCAATACCAAGTTCCAGCTCTAGATTCAATTTCTAACAGTTGGCTGTTATCCAAATTAGAACATGAGGAGTGAAAGCGTTTGTCCCAAGTACCGGGCAATTTTACTACTGCTCTCCTTGTTTGTAATCCTGCACTCCTGATTTTTATCATCTGGATGCATTCTATAAGTTGTTTTCCAAAGAGTAACCCCAAGATTTAAGACCACGGGAAACAGTGAGGCCTTCATTTTAATATACCGAGTAGTGGTTTGATGATTTCTAATGATTTATGATGGGTGTCAAGCAACAATCCTGATTTCGAGTTTGTCACAGCCAGCACACTGACAACTACAAAGGGCTAATCAGTACACTGATCCAATTATATACAGCTCAGCACACTCAAATGTCTGACAACACACGGGCTCTTCAGAAAAATGAATGTGACAAGCCACCGAATTTTGATCCTTATAATTTCAGTTTGCGTTACCCCATCCATTAGTGAGGTAATTGCGGGATAGAATGTCAACAATTTTTCCAATGTACAAGACAAAAAATTCACAATCTACTGTAAACAGCAATAATATGTTGCTGGTTTACGCTTTTCTGTTATGAATCAGACAAGAAACCAAACAGATTTCCAAGCATATGTCCGTAAGCCAAGCATGTAACCCAAACACTACAGAACATGCTTCAGAAAGTTGGGGTGAACTAGCACAAGAAAACACCACAAACAAACTCTAAAAAGCGTATTCATGCATTTGAAAATTGAAACATTGATTTCAAATACCGCCAGAGCCTCAGCTTCCGTTCTCGACATGTTATGATGACAATACTACCATGTACCCTGTGTATGCAACTTGACTGCTGCTAACAGCCCAATAAGTTTAAGAATATTCACATCTTACGGCCGTACATGGATTTCATGCACGCACATGCTAGCAAGATAAAATTGAACTTAATATACATGTAGATACAGGCCAAATTTATAGACATGCAGAAAAATTAAGCAGAACAGAGATCCCTACTAAAAATGGGCTTCCCGTGAAGAAGACTGGTCAAAATTCTATTGGAGCCCATGGTATAACATCTCAACGTAATTTCACTACGAATAACACATTTTACCGGTGAAAACATATATGGCACTATTTGATGACTGACGACTTTTAGGCAAAATACATTGAAATATATATATAGGCGTATGAATACATCGTACTGTAGTCATATGATAAACGAAAGATGCTGACTTTACCATATGTCTTCTTAAATAATTCAGTTGCGCTGAAGCACAAGATTGGCTTCAACACTATCCATCTCGTAACAGTCGCTCGGGTGTGATTTCGCAATGGCGACAGCATAATTTCATAAAAAAAAACCTGTAAATATTCCCATCTCAGCCTCATAGAGCATATGGTCTGTGTGGAGATAAATTTTTGATCTATGTTTTTTTCCTTTTGGTTTCCATGACAACTAATGAAAATAAGCAGTTGGCCAAAAAATAAATGACAGACATAAAATGCTTTAGGATCATTTCTTTGAAAGTTTTGTCATCATGTCTCCAAATGCTTGGCAGTATTGTTTGTTACAATTGCCCCCATAACAAGTCAAAGAAAATTCTAAGTTTTCATAGATACCAAACTAAAGAACCGAATTTCATTGAAGAAACATTAAACCTGTAAAGGCTAATATGGTGAATATTTCCTTAAAGTCCCAGCCTCGTTGAGCATATGGTTTCTGAGATGATTTTTTTAAAGTATTAGTGTTCTTTTTTTTAGCATTTGGTTTCAAGGGCAGCTTATAAAAATGACCAGTAAATCTAAAACCATATGACAGATATTGGATCTCTATGAAAGTTTCGTCAAAATATCTGCAAAGGCCTGGCGGTAAATGCCAATTTCAATTTTCCCCGTTATGGCCAAACTAAAGAACCGAATTTCATAAAAAAAAATCTGAAAACGCGTATATGATGATTATTTCCAGAAAATCTCAGCCTCATATAGCATATGGTTTCCGAGGAGATGATTTTTATACATAGTTTTGTTTCTGTTTTCGGCATTTTGTTTTCTATGGTAACCAAACAAATGACCAGTATGTCTAAAATCATAGGACAAATAGAGGATTGCTTAAGGAACATCCCTATGAAAATTTTGTCAAAATATTAGCTGAGGCTGGGTAGTAAATTATCCCCATTATAAGTCTATGGAAACACTTAGTTAACAAAACAACCAAACAAATGAGCTGCGTTTCAAACATGGAACACAATGAGGCGGTTCTAACAAGCATCCACAACCTTGTTTGCTGTATAAATAAGAAAAAAATCTCACGGATTTTCACATCCCATCACGAAAACACGCCTATATAATTTTGACCCCCTTGAACCCCACTTTTATATAGTAAAACTGGGGTTTGCGGGGGTATACCTTTTTTCTTATTTCTGCTCTAAAATGTAGAGTGTGGATACTCGTTAGAACCGCCTCGATGAGGCGGTTCTAACGAGTGCACACAATCTATATTTTGAGCAGAAATAAGAAAAATATCACAATTGTTCATCTTAAAATTTTCATTTTTTTTCGGCGATAAAGGTTACAATGTAGTTGTATAGGCATGTTTTCGTAATGTATGTATTGGTGCAGAAATAAGAAAAATAGTGTATACCCCCGTAAATCCGTTTTTTTGTTGTTGTTTTTTTCTAAATAAATTGGGGTTAAAGAGGGTGTTCATTTCACTGTCTTGTTCACATGATCGGAATAGAAACGTTGCAAGATTGCAACCAGATTATGGTCATTTGTTTTGACAATAAGCCCACGTAAAGTGAAGTTCTGTGGCAATGGCCACACATATTGCACCCGCCTTGTGAATTCTCTGATCAGTCTGCGCGCCGCTAAGGTTGATTTTAGTCTTCGTTGGACACACATGGTTGAATACCTTTTTATACCCCACCACACGATAGTGGCGGGGTATTATGATATACCCTCCGGTATCCGTCCGTCCGTCCGTCCGTCCGTACGTCCGTCCGTCCGTCCGTCCGTCCGTCCGTCCGCACCATTTCCGATCGATAACTTGAGTAATTTTTAACGAATTTTTTTCAAATTTTGCATACATGTATATATCGGGAATGAGTGGTATGGGATTGTTAATGGGCAAAATCCGTTAACATTTGACAGAGTTATGGCCCTTTTTAGTTCAAAATAAGGGGTTTTGGGGCGTTTCCGATCAATAACTTGAATTTTTTCACGGATTTTCTTCAAATTTTGTATACACATTGGCATTGGGTATGAGTGGTTTGGGATTGTAAATGGGCAAAATACATTAACATTTAACGGAATTATGGTCGTTAAAAATTCCGATTAAATGGTTTTTGGGGACTTATTCCTTTACTATATGGAATATTTGGATGAAACTGCACTGATGTATAAACGACCATAATAAGCAGGTTTTGTGTTGTGAATACACAAAATGCGTTAACAATTCCCATTAAATAGTTTCTGCTCATGTATTCCTTTAATTTATGAAAATATATTGATTATCACTGCCAGTGTAGTGGTTAGAGTGCTGGACTACAAATCCTATTGTTGACTATGAATCTGAGGGGCGTGAGTTCAAATCTCCGTCGAGGAATGGAATTTTTTTTTTTTTTCGTTTTTTCTTTTTTTTTTTTTGTGTGTGTGTTCTTTTTTCTTTTTCCTTTTTCTTTCTTTTTCATTTTGGCAATGAATTTATTTATTTTTTTTATTTTTTTTTAATTTTCCTCATTTTAGTTTTTTCATTCCTTTTTTTCCCTTTTTTTTCACCCTTTTCTTCTTTTTGTTATACCCCATCACACGATAGTGCTGGGATATTACAATATACCCTCCGGTGTCTGTCCGTCCGTCCGTCCCCACCATTTCCGACCAATAACTGGATTAATTTGTGCTATGAATCTGAGGGGCGTGAGTTCAAACCCCCGTGGAGGAATGGAATTTTCTTTTTTTTTTCCCTTTTTTTCTCGTTTTTTTCTTTTCTTTTTTTCCGTTTATTTTTCTTTTCTTTCTTTTTGCAATGATTTTTTTTTTTTTTTTCGTTTTTTTTTTCTCTCATTTTTTGTTTTTCATTCCTTTTTTTTACCTTTTTTTTTTTTTTTTCCTTTTCTTCTTTTTGTTATACCCCATTACACGATAGTGCTGGGATATTATAATATACCCTCCGGTGTCTGTCCGTCCGTCTGTCCGTCCGTCCGTCCATCCCCACCATTTCCGACCGATAACTTGATTAATTTTTCACATTTTTTTTCAAATTGTGCCTACATGTTTATATCGGGAATGACTTTTTTTCTTTTCTTCTTTTTGTTATACCCCATCACACGATAGTGCTGGGGTATTATAATATACCTCCGGTGTCTGTCCGTTCGTCCGTCCATCCACACCATTTCCGACCGATAACTTGATTAATTTCTCACAATTTTTTTTTGGAGTTTGCGATCAATAACTTAAGAATCTTTTCATGGATTTTCTTCAAATTTTAAAACACTGAAGGACACATATTATTGCCAAGGACAGTCACTCTGCTTTTCTGGTTATTGTATTATCTGCCCTTTTGATATACATATATGTAGTGCCTTTACTATATTGAATGCCTTAGTGAAGTTTTACAGATAACTATAACACTTAAAAGTACCACTATTATGGGCAAGGCTATAACCATATTATCTTGCAGTGGTGGGGTATCATGCAGTGTTAGCGTGCTTTTATTTATTTGTGTGGTCTGAAAGTAAATTAGGCGGGACGCCATTGGTTTGACTCCTACCTCTCTGTCATCAAAAGAGAGACGCGGAGTTCTTCCGCGGAAGATCAGTCGGTTTTAACTCCATCTAGACGTGCCTCCTCGGCATAGTGGGTTAAAGCACTGTCTCTTGATGATTAGGCCTCTCCGTTGTGGTTCGAGCCTGGCTCGGATCACATGTGAGACGCCAGGTTCAGGTGTTTTTCTCCGGTAAACTTCTTTTCTTGAAAATCTTGAAAGGTCCGAAAAAACAAAATGAATAATAATGATAATAGTAATTATTATTATCATTATTATACCCGCTTTTTCGAAGAAAAATCGGGTATATTGTTTTAGTACCAGAGTCGAGTGGGCGTCAGTCCGTCTGTCTGTCACGTTTCTTGTAAATGGATCTCCTCTGCAACCACTGAAGTTACACTTTTGAAACTGTGCATGTGGATAGTACATGGTATGTAGATGGCAGTGGGCTACATTTTTCTGACCTTGACCCCAACATGGCCAAAAAAGTATGACTTTGCCATATCTTAAGTTACACTTTTGACACTTTGCATGTGGATATTTCATGGTATGTAGATGACAGCGGGCTACTTTTTTACCTTGACCCCA
Source organism: Lucinisca nassula (assembly GCA_963580285.1). Classification (NCBI taxonomy): domain Eukaryota; kingdom Metazoa; phylum Mollusca; class Bivalvia; order Lucinida; family Lucinidae; genus Lucinisca; species Lucinisca nassula. The sequence continues at coordinate 92,394,727 of OY757015.1, forward strand.
ACATGGCCCCTAGATCAAGGTCAAAAAGTATGATTTTGCCATATCTTCTAAACTGCTGGAGTTACACTCCTGAAACTTTGTTTATTGGATGGCCCTTGGGATATAGAATAGATTGGGCTACTTTTAACATGATCTTGGCCTCAACATGACCCCAAGGTCGATGGTCACAAAATATGACATTGCCATATCTCCTAAACAAATGATGTTACACTTCTGAAACTTTGCTTATTGGATGACCTTTGGAATATAGAATATATTAGGCTACTTTTGGTGTGACCTCGACCTCAACATGACCCCAAGGTCAAAGGTCAAAAAGTATTATTTTGCCATATTTTCTAAACTATTGGAGCTACACTTCTTAAACTTTGGTTATTGGATGGCTCTTGGCATATAGAATAAATTGGGCTTCTTTTGGTGTGACCTTGACCTCACCCTGACCCCAAGGTCAAAGGTAAAAACGTATGACTCTGCCATGTCTTCTAAACTATTGGAGTTAAACTTCTGAAACTTTGGTTATTGGATGGCCGTTGGAATAAAGAAAAAACTGGTATTCTTTTGGTGGACCTTAACATAACCCCAGGATCAAAGGTAAAAAAGTATGACTTTGCCATATCTTCTAAACTATAGGAGTTACACTTCTGAAACTTTGCTTATCAGTTAGAATGTTCTTTTCAACTTTTTTGTTTCACTTACATGTAGGTTTGGCTAGCTAATACATAGTCATTAGTGTTATTCATAGAAAAAGCGGGTATTTGCGATGGTTTACCATCGACTGCGCAATCTAGTTACTATTATTATTATTATTATTATTATTTGACAACGATAGTACAATAGACGGAGGATAAGTTGAAAGTGACGTTTTAGACTATACCACCATCAATAGGTGAGACAGGGTTTTACCGTTATTAGCGATAAAAATCGAATAACCACCCTATAAACTGAAAAGAATTAAGATTAGTGCCGTTACAAGCCAAGTTAAAATGGCTCAAGTGGTTAGTGATGGGGTTGTTTAAAATACGAAATGTCCATTCGTGGTTCGATTCTTACCCGTGCTTTGTTTTTTCTTTTTATCGTGAATAGAGTTAATGTACTTTTAAATCGAAATTTATATTTTATATGTTCTTTTTCGGTCAAAATTTTTTTTTCTTTTCTTTTTTTTTTTGGTTATATTTTAAATGTTTTTTTTTTTTATTCTTCTTCTTCTTTTGATTTCATAATGACGAAGCTGGTTCGATATGTGCCTGTGTTGGCAACATTCTTTCGTTAGGATTGATCTTGAAATCTTTTCTACAGTCATCCTCCCCTTCCACCGATTCAAGATGGGCAGTTGTCGGTTTCTGTACAGGTTATCCGCTTATGTTGGGAAAGTGTGGATATGTACACTGACCGGCTCAAAAATATACAGTAGAACTTCGATGGCTCTAACACCGATGACTCGTTTACCATGGATGTGTCGAACCCATGCTTAAGCCCCTAGCGAAATCCTCTACATAAGAAATGGTGAGGTATAATTAAGGAGATTTTAGCCTTTTATCTTGCAACTGTATGCTGTGTGTACTCATTACAATCGCCTCGATGAGGCGATTCTAATGAGTACACACAGCATACATATTCATTATAGAACACCGAAAAGATGTCAAAAAGTATCTCGTTATGCCTCCTGACAGTAACCTCAGTGGCTCGAACTACCCCTGTCTCGAACAGATTTTTGAGGTCCCAAAGGTGTTCGAGCCATTGAAGTTCGACTGTAAATCTAAATATTTTTGACGTCGGTTGCTTTCAGCTGTATCCTGGGTGGAGTCTTAAGAAGTCATATCAGCAGACATTATCATTGAGACATGAGACAGACGTTTATAGCTTTGTGAAAATGTTGGGAAACCTGCGCGAATCTAATGAAATCCGTGAAAGAATTTCGTGTTGTAGCTCATCAACAGCTTTGTGGCATTGTTTCGTGTTTCTTCTTCTTAGCACTTATGCTAATCGCCTTGTAAACCAGGGGTCGCAGGATCGACACCGGGCTTCTCCAGACAGTCGGATGAGTCTTTAAACCGAGGTCCCGTCTCCGAATGACCTTAGCTGTTGGTGGAACGTAAAACTCAAACACTCACTCACTCACTCTTCTTAGCACTTAAAACAGAATTACTGCAGAAGAAAAGGGCAGTGCAATATTTTAAACAATAAAAAGTATAATGTAATATTTTAAGAAGGAAAAAGAAAAAATGTAATAGTGAGGCTCGAACCCACATCTATAAAGTACAGAATATTTAACTGACTATTAGTCAGCCGTCTTTCCACTGCACCAGGTTGAATGTCTAACGAGTATACAACAAAATCGCATTATATTGAGTATTACCGACGCTTGCTTAACTTTCGACACCAGTGGACTATGCTCAATAAGAAAAACATTCGCTGACGTCACTGTCAACTTATCCTCCGACAGCAGTAACAATAAAAGTATTAATAAAAACATTATTAAACAAGTTTACCCCACCTTTGATAAACTTTACGTAAAATGTAAATATCAAAAAAGCTATTTTAAGAAGTCCTGAAAGGCAAACTGTACATTGGAGAGTAAATAAATAAATAAATAAATAAATAGAAATAGAGGGATACAATATTACCCTTTTCACTTTCCTTAACAGGTTGTTCAACAGGATCTGTATCGAAATATACTTTGTCTGTAAAACGCCTACTGAACGAAGCAATTTCAACTTATATTCAATGACAGATGATAAGTCCTTTTATAATAAGAGCTATCTAAATTGTCATCATCTGTTGCCTCATAAAATGAGTCACATACATGAAGACATTGTAAGTTTCACGTGACATTTACTGGAATAACGACAACGCATTTAAGTGCCATACTGCGTTGTCACATGCATGCATGCCCCCACCCGTCCCTCCAAGAAAAAGAGTTTTTCCTGAAGAGAAAGCGGAATACAGTTCTTGTCACCCAAAACACACCCGTGCGACATATCTCCCACATGCATAGCGAAAACACATCTATACAAATACACTGCAAATTTTACCGCCGAAAACAACATTAAGATGAAAAAATGAGATATATTCTTATTTCTGCTCTAAATAGCAATTGTGTGTACTCTGTAGAACCGCCTCATCGAGGCGGTTCTCACGAGTACCCACAATCTATATTTTAGAGCAGAAATAAGACAAATAAATAATGTCCTGTATACCCCAGTTTTACCATATAAAAGTTGGGTTCAAGGGCGTTAAACTTCTATAGGCGTGTTTTCATGATGGATAATTTTCGGAAGAAAAGAATGTGTTTTTTATCGAGTTATTTGTTCTCTAAATATAGGTTATGTGTGCTCGTTAGAAGCGCCTCATTTGTAACAAGTAACCACAATATATGTTATGAAGCAGTAATTTAATCAAAGTGCTGAAAGTACTGAGGAAAGTTCAATTATGAAAAATAATTATTATGATAGCAATGTCAGTAGTAGATCAGTAGCAGTTATCTAGATATTTTGTTAACAAGGTCCCATGGGGTTAAAATTCGACGAAAAATAAAATATTCATCGATTGTTTTGAGTTTAACGACACGTCAACCCTTGTAGATCATTTTGTCCGTCTCCAAGAGAAAGGGAGAAAAGAGATAGAAGAGACAGTAGAGAAGATTAAAGTGAGGGACAGAGGAGAAAGGAGAAAATGAATAGAAGTGTAGAACCAGAAGAAAGAACAGCAACCCCCACTCTACCGTTACCTGCTGCAAGGACAGCAGGCCTTGCCCAACTGTAAGCCAATATCAGCTGGACTCCCCAGTCACACAAGACACACATCACCTTTGCCTCACCAAACTACCCCCACGAAGAAAAAAGGAAGAAAGAAAGAAAGAAAATGTGACAGTTAATTTCTTCATGGTAAAACCATACATTTCTAAATTAGCTCAGTACATTCTGTGATTGTCCCATCTGCTAATAATATTTGAGAGGGTAGCGGGCACATGACGTCTCTTCAACGTCGCATCAACGTCACGTTGAAACGACGATGCACATACGTTGTGCAGCCGCTTGGAGCTATGTTTCTTCGGGCGTCGGGACATAAAAAAATAACTGGACGAAAAAAAAATCATTTTTAAACCATTTGATTTAGACATTATAACCCTTATCAGACGCCGCGCTTAGCGAACTTAAAATACGTTTATTCCAACCTGTACATTAACCCATAAATGCCAATTGTTTCAATACTGGGATTTTCGGAAACAGTTAAGACAGTAGAGGCCATATCATTTAGCGTCTGGTCGATGTCTTTACTATTTACTTAAAGTACGGAACTTGGTTTAAAACTCACATCTTACAACACATGTTTTGTAATTAGAGCTCTCGAAATCAGGTGAATAAATGTGTTCGATGTCGTTCAGTAAAGGGTTGTTGAGTTGGTCACTGATAATCACGGCGAAGCGATCTAACTCTCGTAATCCTGTACACCGGTGCAGGCGCCGAAGTAGAAATATACTGTATCTATGCAAACTTGATTTATTTAGATTATTTATTAAATAATGATAATACCTATTTTGTTGGTTTGATCAGTCAAATTTACCCCCTAGAACTTCAGTTAAATAAAGCAAATTCTTCTGATACTGAGGCCCCGTTTTTGGATTTACATCTATCTATTGTAGATGGATTTGTTTCGTGCAAAATTTATGATAAACGCGATGACTGTGATTTTGAGATTGTAAATTTTCCTTTTTTGGATGGTGATGTTCCTCGTGCGCCATCCTATGGCGTTTATATTTCGCAATTAATTCGATTTGCTAGAGTGTGTAGTCATGTAACTGACTTCAACACTCGTAATAAATTATTAACGGCTAAACTCCTTAATCAGGGTTATCGGTACCATAAACTACGCAAAGCCTTTTTCAAAATTTTATAGACGCTTTTCTGATTTAATTTCAAAATTCGATATTGGACTTAAATCTCTTCTGCAACAAGGTCTGTCGGAACCCGAATTTTATGGTGACTTAGTATATAAATTCAGAAAAAATATATAACCGCAATGACTTCAGCACCCAATGTCGTAAAATCATTCTTCGATATAAAAAGATTGGGTACAACATGGATATTATACGACAGACTGCATGCATGGTAGTTAACCCAATCACGGTTGGCAACTTTGCTTCCCTCTTTAATTGCACGCCAGTGGGTCAGGCCTCAGATTCTATGGCGGCTCCAACGTAAAGGCTTATTGAAAATTAGAGAGATAATGTTGGTTGGTGCCTGATGCTCTGTCTCTGGTCGGGCTCATCGGAGTCTAACTGTTGGTTTTCTTTTGCTCCAGCATTTCAGTGGTTTCTTGCTGTCGAGTCCTCACCGTTGTCTCACCTCTGTGGTTCTTTGATTTTTGTGTTCACGGAGATGTTGCACTGATGAGTTAGGAGGCCTTCATGCGGACTGAACAAATTATTTGTCTAAATCGCGACGGAAGTAAGGGCGAGGATTGTGGCCCCGTAAAATCGATTTAAGCCCCCCAGTGGAAATCTTCCACTGACCGTTCCAAGGCGGCTCTTCTGTGGCGATTTATTTATGTTGTTGTTTGTTACTTACTGTGTGTATCACTTGTGTCTTTTGGTTTTGGATGGCCATATGGCCATTTTGTGGGAAAGTAACTGTCCTTATGGCCTTCCTTTGTTTAGGTTTCCATTATGGTCTGGTCGCTTAATGTCTGTATTTCTTTCCCTTTGGTGTCTTTTAAGGGTGGAGTAAGTTAATTGTATCAATTCCTGATCTTTGTTTTACTTCTACTTTGCAGATCCTGATAAGACGATACGTAGTTAGCAAATCTCGCCAGAATCTACATGCACACTGTTTGCTATCATGTCAGTGAACTAATCAGAAATCTCTTTCTATAAGAATGCATTTAAAGCTAATAGAGTCCTGTTCGGAAATTCAGGGATGAAAGAGTAAAATCTGAAATAAGTTACGTAAATACCATCGGTAAGCGCGTACGAAAATAAACCAGAGTATTTTTTTTCAGAATTAGTCATTCTGTGCCAATCCGTATAAAGCTTCGAAAAATGAAATATTTTGAAAGAAGCTCCATGCCTGCAAAGTTAATTTTCAAACGTTCCTTTGGACTATTTTATGCAGCGAACGAACAACGGAAGTGGTGTATTGCGGTCCAGTACCGGAAGAAGAAATATATTCACACAGAAACATGATTTTAAAAATCAACTTTCAAAAATAATATATTACCCCTGTAAATCTCCGTTTTCTCTATTTCAAATGGAGTTTAGGGGTTGATCATTTCACGGACGTGTTTCGTGATGAAGTAGCATTTACGGTTGCAACGATTACGCATCATTGTGACTTACTGCATTCTTTTATATGTCCGAAAGGGAGTCTTTTCTTGTAAAAAAGCGGAATACTGTACTTATGTATACTCAAATCATAGATTGTGGGTGCGCGTAAAAAACGCCTCATTTGAACCAGTACCCCACGACCTGTGTCTTGGAGCAAAAGTACTGAATACTGCTGTAAATCACAGTTGTCTTACTAATAAATTGGGTCTTAAAGGGGTTTTCATTATACGCATTTGTAAAGAGTATGCGTTAACAATATCTGATTTTGAAGATAACTCTCTATGACAGAACCAATCCGTCATCGGTTTCACTGCACACTGCTTTAACTGTTCACAACAAAACCGATATCTGTGACTTACATGTGCACTCACGGAAACATGTCTATATAATTTTGACCCCCTTGAACCCCACGTTTACATAGTAAAACTTGGATTAACAGGGGTAAACCTTATTTTTCTTATTTCTACTCAAAAATATAGATGGTACTCGTTAAAACCTCATCGATGAGGCGGTTCTGACGAGTATACACAAACTATATTTTGAGCAGAAATAAGAAAGTATCAAAATTTTTCATCTTATATTTTTCGGTGGTACCCATGTACAGGGTGACACACAGATAGGTGGACAACAATTATGCATCTTACTGATCTGGCGAGATGGACACAGACAGATACACAGACGGAGAAAACACACACATGTACACAATGGGCAGGTTAACATGCGTGTGGGCACTTATCATATCAAGTATTTGTCTTGTTTGCTGACAAACCTGGCCACAAACTTAAGCCGATAAATTATTATTGCCCTTATATTGACTGACTGCAATGGTTTCAAGCTAATTGCAGTTGTCACGATGAATCCTGTATCAAATTTCTTATGATGACACATCATCAATACCGTTTCCACCAACACATGACCATAATGTATATCTACACCAAGAACAGCTAACAAGTCCTTGATATGAAGCTTAATAAATACATTACATTATTTCTCTTATTTCTGCTCCTAGACATAGGTTATGAGTACTCGGTATAACTGCCTTATTGTGGCAGTTCTAACGAGCACCCACAATGTATGTTTTGAGTATAAATAAGAAAAATATCACAAATTTTCATTAGAAAAATGACCTTTTTATAGGTATAAAAAATGCACTATATCACACGACTGTGTTATCGTAATATAAACAAGAGAGGAGTACCCACATTTTTTATTTCGCACTATGTCAAATTGAATGTAAACATAGATGGACGATATTTATCATACCGAGAAGAGAAACGCTTTCATCCCTACCGAGAATCTCCTATGAATGCTTCGGTAAGTCGTTGGCCCAAGTGTGGTGCTTGGTTTTACCAGCAATTATTATAAGCGCCTCGGTGACTAGGATGAAAATTTAGACGCAGTCACCATGGTAGCAGTGACGTTAACGCGCGTGTTGCGGTGGTAGTTCTTGGTAACAATTATTATTACTGAATATTAGGAAAGTCAATATAAATATGAGCGTTGAAGAAACAAATAAGATCGACAAATATCAAAGATATAATTGACTCGTGGTCGATTCGGTGGTCAATTCATAATTTCAAACTGTCTATTCCTATCTGTCATAACATACTGCAGCTCGTGACTAAACGAACGTAGGATTATACATCTTTCAGGTCGGGCAGAGTCGGGTGCACTGGAGGCAAAAGGTATTTCCGTGAGTTGTGACTGGGCTTCTTTTGAGTCTTGGATTTATGAAAAGGCTTGAACTAAGTCTGTGGCTAGTGACAGAGGTATTGTCTGTGATCTGTTATGGCAAAATGAAAACAACTGTGATCGGTGAATTTGCAAACTAATTTGTCTGTGTCTGTTATTTCTGCATTGAGGGCCTAATCACTGAAAGAAACATTCTGTGTGCATTAAAGTTTAATTGTCGCTAATGCATCAATTTCCTGCAGATAAAAGGCAGCTGCTGTCGAGCTGAAATGCTTAAAAGCTACAGTTGCCTCTGGTGACAGAGGCCCTCAAGCTGATAGATGGCTGAACGTACACTGTTAGATGTTTTAAGAGAATGACTCATCATGTTTGAAGTCTGTATCTGCTACGCACATTCAACGACGAACGATAACAAAAAAAAAAACAAAAAAAAAACATCGCGACAGACTTTGAACGGTCAATTAAAAGTATTTTACTGGGAGAGTACAAAATGGCTAATTGGCTATCTAAAGGAAAACAATAAAAGCGATACACACACTCAAAGACAAATCATAACAAAAATTAACCGCGACAGAAGAACCGCCATGGAAGAGTCATTGAAACGAATTCCACGGGGGGAGGGGGGGGGGGGGTTAAAACGAATTTACATGACCGCAGTCTTCACCCTTCCTCACATCGCGATTTAGACAGTTCGCGCGAAATCTTCCTAACTCATCAATGAAACATCTCCGAGAACACAACTATTTTACAATCACAGAGATGGAACACCGGTACCAGGCCTGATCCGGGTATCTTACAGGTGCAGCCGAGTATTTAAAGGCATTTATTCTTTATTATTGAGGACCACCATTGCATTACATAATACTATATAGCCCCCAGTGCTGACTGTAGAGAAGTCCTCTGTCTTCAACAGGTAAGGGGCTTCCTGTGGAAAATCAATAGTTTACGAATTGTTGACTAGAGTATACCTTATTAATTTCCCCCTTAAGTGCATCAGTCAGAGGATTCAACAGAAGTTGTTTATCACCCTATTAGGGGATGTCTTTGATCTGCTATAGACAGTATATCACAGGGAGCAATAAAACAATTATGAGCACACGGTGTGTACTATTGTTACAATAATAAATGCCTTTAAGGCTTAAATGTGATATTCTACTGGTGTAGCAAGGTAGCCCGTGCATGACCGTGTTATCCTTCGCCAGATAATGGTATCGTGCTGGTGCAGCATGGTATTCCAGGCTTGATCCTGTTATCAATCTGGTGTAACACATTATTCAAGTCCTAATCCTGGTATCCTACTGGTCCAAAGCATGATCCTGGTAATGGTGAAGAACGGTATCCAAGGCCGAATCCTGGTGTCCTACCAGTGCAGAAGTGTATCCAAAGCCAGATACTGATATCCTACTGGTATAAACGCATCGCTAACATTGCACGATACCCCACCACTGCAAGCCAATATGGTTCCTTGGACCCAATAGTCTTCCTATGGATCTGTACAATTTCATCAAGGTGATGCATAAAGTAATGGAGCTATGGGCCGTAAAACATTTTGTATTTATCAAGGGCAGATTACACAAGAACCAGAACTGTCAAAGTGATATTTTTGGCGAGAATATGCTTCTTATATCTGTAAAAGTTAATCAAGATATTCCATACACCAAAGGAGAAAATAAAGTCCAAAACCTTTTTTTCACAGCCCTCTGGTGCAGATTACTCAAAATCAAGGATTTCAGAGTGTTCTTGGCCATAGTATACTTCTTTAGTCGCCTAAATTAAAAACGGCCTAACATTGTCAAATATTAACAAATTAACCCATGTTGTACCAAATGGAATCTTCCACCTTATATATATAGCAGGAGTCCATTTCAAAATTTAGGGGTTCAGGTTGTATTTTTTCACAACCTACTTGGAAATTGGCTGAAAATTTTGCAAACAGTGAAGGTTATGCGGCGTCTTATCTGGGCCTACACGCAAACAGTGAAGGCCCTGATCAGACGCCGCGTTATGCGGCGTCTGATCCGGGCCTGCACTGTTTGAAGAATACCCGTTTTGGGATTTCTGGTATAAAATGGGTGACAATAAAATAAAATGGGTGACAATACTTTATTGTTTTTTATACAATTATGTACCTGTGAAGTTTATTCGAAATATTATTCCATTACGTTAAGAAATAAGAGTCCAACACCGATAAATGGGAATTATACAACAATAATTCTGCAAAATAAACAAAGTAACGCCTTTTGCCCATTAACAATTCCAAGCATGCTTCATTTTGTGGTCTATATATGTGTAAAGTCCAGTTAATAGAAGTGAGGGCAATGATCTGTAATCGATACAATTAACCCACAGCCCCCATCAGAGACACCAAGGGAAAGAAACACACACATGAAACAACTAGATCCTAATGGAGACATCACCAACGGAAAGCCAAAAGGACAGTTACTTCCCACAAAATGTCCAAATGGCTATCCAAAGCAAAATAATGTAAGCGATACACACACCATAAGAAAAGCCACGACAAAAAAAAAAACAACGACAGAAGAATCGCCACGGAATGGTAAGTGAAGCTAGAAACCACTGAAATGCTGGAGCAAAAGAAAAACAACGGTTAAACTCTGATGGACACAACCAGAGAAAGAGCATCAGGCACCGACCAATATTACATAAAATTAGATTATTTCTAATTCTCAGTGAGTCTTTACGCAGACACCGTCATATAATCTGCAATTTAAGAGGGAAGCAATATTGTCAACCGTGATTGGGTTAATTACCATGCATGCAGTAAAGGAACAAGATACCAAAAACACTTAAAGGAAATTGTTAACGACTATAATTCATTCAAATGATAACGCATTTTGTCCAAAAAAATCCCGAAAATGCTGCCTTTTGTGATGTTCTGTGACGTTTTATCCATATGATCCATCTTGTAATGGAATAAATGTCCAAACACCATTTTGTGGGAATTCTTAATGGCCTTTATTCCGTCAAATGTATACGTAGTTTTGCCTATTAACAATTCCATACCACACATATCCAATACCAATGTATACACACAATTGGAAGAAACTTCATGACAAAATACTCAAGTTATCGAGCAGAAACATCCCAAAAACACTTATTTGGAGCTGACAAGGGCCTTAACGGACTTGCCCATTAACAATCCCATAACACTTATCCTCGTTATAAACGTGTATGCAAAAGGAGCAGTCTCTATAAGGCTGTTTTCATGGCCACAACCGAATTCCTTTAAACTTTGTAGCTTCAAATTGGTACATATTGACTGTCTAATGGTGAATTTTTAGACTCTTTGGTCCACTGGTTTTTGCTGTATACACTATTAAAGTGGGTGGGGTAATGTCACCCCATCAAGGGTATACCAACAAAAATGCTATTATTTTTTGTTCAAAGTGCGTGACTGGAGGCGATGTTTGTCATATGCTTACTACCCTTTTAGGCATAACAGCCGGTGATAACAGTCTTATAAATACCAAACAAGACAAGAGTTTATACGCGCTTGTAAGTTGTACCCAAATATTAGTGATTTTTATTCCCCAACTTTACGAAAAACCACAACACCTTTACAGTTTTCAACTTATTTCAAAGATCTTTCATAAATATAATGTTGATGTAATAGTCATTCAAGGTATATGTCAGAATTTTTTTAGTTCTTAAACTTAAAGAGTTACCTGCCCCTGAAATTGGATTTTACGCATTTTTTTAAATCGGAGTGCATTATCCGTTTGTAGTACTCACAGCTTCATTTGAAAGTGAATAAACCGATTCCATGCAAATATTGTTAAATAGATGTGGACAAGGAAGTCATTTGATTTAATAGTGCATGCTAGTATTTCCTTTTTTAGTTATTTATGAACTCTTAATTTCCAGATGCAAATGAAACATTTGTTAACTGTCAAACATTTTTGACCACCAAAGCAGGCTTTGCTCATGTTGTGGAACCTCATTTTAGACTGATACTGTGCTTAAATATAAGCCCGTATGGCCTCACGACATGTTTAAGAATTTGTTAATTTACTGATCTTCCTCTGAATCGCTAGATGTACTCCATGTGTCAACAGCAGCATCATAAACAAAATCGAAATGTTCCCGGCTTGGTTTTGCGCCACTATTTTCTGTTTTGTTCCGGTAATATCCCAGATACCAGAGAACAGAAGCCACATGCGCGCAACATCCCACAGTTCGAGCTCCACTTCTGCACCACTATACCATCCAGTGATTGGGTTCAGTCCTTGTGTATATTCAACCCGCATGTTATATGTTTTATTAGACGTGTGGCGAGAACGTATCTGTTCTTTGAGAACACCATCTTCTTCTTTGTGTGGCATTATCTCATATGATCCATTGTCGTCAAAATGTTCATCTGTGTAGGATTTGGCTTGTTTCAGCTGGTAAATACCCATTGTCAAATCCCTGAGTTCATCCTCAGTCATCTCTGGGAAATTCTCAAGTTTCTCATCATCGATCTTTTCCCAAAGAACCCGTTTTTTTTATCCCAGCCATTTTTTACAACCTTAACCTGCAGCTTATTTGGAGTTTTTGCTAGGGCCATCATTCTTCTAGCAATTACTTTGTCTGAATCTTTGCTTGTTACCAAAGGTGGTCTAAATGCATTGCACAATGAGCAAACAATCCTTACATATTCACCAACATATGGTCTTTGACTATTGGACATTGTGTTCCTAAGGGATTTCCACTTTTTAATTCTCCCATTAGCTGATTCGCCAACCCATCTCACCTTTGTAACTAGCCTTGCCTCATTCGCCTCTTCAGTCGTATGTTGCTTCTGAGATTTGTTTAGGAAGTGAGGCATATGCGAATTGATTCCAAAATTCTTTAGTATATCTATAGCACCCCTGAAACTGCGTTCTACAACGAGTACTTCATCTTCTTCAAACCAGTCAGTAATATTTTCTGCATTAGTCTTTAACATGTGTTCGGTAATCTTAGCATCTGTGTTTTTCCCATCTGCAGGATATGGTCCCATCACAATCATCATTGTGCAATGCATTTAGACCACCTTTGGTAACAAGCAAAGATTCAGACAAAGTAATTGCTAGAAGAATGATGGCCCTAGCAAAAACTCCAAATAAGCTGCAGGATAAGGTTGTAAAAAATGGCTGGGATAAAAAAGGGTTATTTGGAAAAAGATCGATGATGAGAAACTTGAGAATTTCCCAGAGATGACTGAGGATGAACTCAGGGATTTGACAATGGGTATTTACCAGCTGAAACAAGCCAAATCCTACACAGATGAACATTTTGACGACAATGGATCATATGAGATAATGGCACACAAAGAAGAAGATGGTGGTCTTAAAGCACAGATACGTTCTCGCCACACGTCTAATAAAACATATAACATGTGGGTTGAATATACACAAGGACTGAACCCAATCACTGGATGGTATAGTGGTGCAGAAGTGGAGCTCGAACTGTGGGATGTTGCGCACATGTGGCTTCTGTTCTCTGGTATCTGGGATATTACCGGAACAAAACAGAAAATAGTGGAGCAAAACCAAGCCGGGAACATTTTGATTTTGTTTATGATGCTGCTATTGACACATGGTGTACATCTAGCGATTCAGAGGAAGATCAGTAAATAAACAAATTCTTAAACATGTTGTGAGACCATAAGGCTTATATTTAAGCACAGTATCAGTGTAAAATGAGGTTCCACAACATGAGCAAAGCCTGCTTTGGTGGTCAAAAATGTTTGACAGTTGACAAATGTTCCATTTGCACCTGGAAATTAAGAGTTCATAAATAACCCCCCAAAAAGGAAATACTAGCATGCACTATTAAATCAAATGACTTCCTTGTCCACATCTATTTAATAATATTTGCATGGAATCGGTTTATTCACTTTCAAATGAAGTTGTGAGTACTACAAACGGATAAATGCACTCCGATTTAAAAAAATGCGTAAAATCCAATTTCAGGGGCAGGTAACTCTTTAAGTTTATGAACCAACAATAATTCTGACATATACCTAGAATGACTATTACATCAACATTATATTCGTGAAAGATCTTTGAAATAGGTTGAAAACTGTAAAGGTGTTGTGGTTTTTCGTAAAGTTGGGGAATAAAAATTACTAATATTTGGGTACAATTTACAAGCGCGTATAAACTCTTGTCTTGTTTGATATTTATAAGACTGTTATCACCGGCTATTATGCCTAAAAGGGTAGTAAGCATATGGCAAACATCACCTCCAGTCAAGCACTTTGAACAAAAATAATAGCATTTTTGTTGGTATACCCTTGATGGGGTGACATTACCCCACCCTTTTTAATAGTGTATACAGCAAAAACCAGTGGACCAAAGAGTCTAAAAATTCACCATTAGACAGTCAATATGTACCAATTTGAAGCTACAAAATTTAAAGGAAATCGGTTGTGGCCATGAAAACAGCCTTATAGAGACTGCTCCTTTGAAAAAAAAAATCCATAAAAAAATTCCCAACAATAATAATAGTAAAAATAATAATCTCTCACTATCTTTGTCTCTCTCTTTCTCTTCATCATCATGTAAACACGTCCGGGTAATGAACACCCCTCCAAACCCAACTTTGTTAAGAGAAAACTAGTGTTTATGGTGGTAAACAATATTTTTCTTAGTTTTGGCCCAAGATATAGTTTGTGGGTACTCAGTAGAGACGCCTCGTTGAGGCGGTTATAACGAGTACCCAAAACCTATGTTTGGAGTATAATTAAGAAAAATCTCCTTTTTTGAGGTATGAAAGAATTCACCACATCACACGGATGTGTTATCGTTTTGATTTCTCTCTCTCTCTCTCTCTTTCTCTCTCTTTCTCTCTCTCCCAATAGTCGCACAGCACAGCGAATGAGGGGGTGAGTGATTTAGAGGTAAAGAAATGATTTTAATGAGTACTAACACTCTATGGTATTCCTGAAAGAAAAGTGTGTACTGCATCTATAGCTAGTAGGTAGTTATACCAACTGTAGATCATGTTTAGCTCACCTGACCGAAGGTCATTATGAGCTTTTGTGACTGTGATATGTCCGGCGGCGTCGTCCGTCGTGCATCGTCCGTGCGTAAACTTTTCTTGTGAACAAACTAGAGGGCACAGTTTTGTGCCAATCATCATCAAACTTGGTCAGAATGATCAGCTTGACAATTTGTCGATTAAGTTTGAATATGGGTCATGTCGGGTCATTTATTAGGTCAGTAGGTCAAATCACAGAAAAAAACATTGTGAACATACAAGAGGCCAATGTTTGGGTCCTATCATCATCAAGCTTGCAGAGAATGATCATCTTGACAACATGTCGGTCAAGTTTGAATATGGGTCATGTCGGGTCAAAATATAGGCCAGTAGGTCAAATCATAGAAAAACCTTGTGAACACATCAGAGGCCGATGTTTTGGTCCGATCATCATCAAACTGACATAGAACGATCAACTTGAAAATATCTATGTCAAATGTGAATATAGGTCATGTCGGATCAAAAGGTAGGTCATTAGGTCAAATCGTAAAAAAAAAAACTGTTGAACACACTAGAGACCATAGTTTTGGTCCTATCACCATCATCTTGACAATACCTCGGTCAAGTTCGAATATGGGTTATGTCGGGTCACAAAGTAGGTCGATAGATCAAATCATAGAAAAACCTTGTGGACACCAGAGAGGCCACAGCTTTGGGCCTTTCGTCATCAAACTTGCTCTGAATGATCATCTTGACAATATCTCGTTTAAGTTCGAAATTTTTTAACATACTTGAGGCAATAGTTTTAGTCCTATCAACATCAAACTTGCTCAGAATTATCATCTTGGCAATAACTCGGTCAAGTTCGATTATGGGTTATGTCGGGTCAAAAAGTAGGTCAATAGGTCAAATCATAGAAAAACCTTGTGAACACACTAGAGGCCACATTTTTAGTCTGATTATCATCAAATTTGCTCAGAATGATCATCTCGACAGTATCTTAGTCAAGTTCGAACATAGGTCATGACGGGCCAAAAAGTAGGTCAGTAAATCAAATCATTGAAAAGCCTTGTTAATACACTAGGGGCCGCCACATGTTTGGTCCGATCATTATCAGACTTGTTCAGAATGGTCTTCTTCACAATATCTTGGTTCGAATATGGGTCATGTCTGTTCAAAAAGTAGGTAACGACAATATTTAGGTCAAATCTGAATATGGGTAAAGTCGAGTAAAAAGTAGGTCAACATGTAAAGTTATAGAAAAATGTTGTGTACACTCTAAAGGCCAAAGTTTTGTTCAATCATCATAAACCTTGCTAAGAATTATTATATGGACAATATCTCAGTCAAGTTCAAATATGGGTCAAGTCAGATAAAAAGGTAGAGAAGTAGGTCATTTTGTCATAACCTTTTGAACCGTTTGAGAGCCTTCGTATTTGGCATGTAAGTTCCATGTTATAAGGGCTTTCCACCCATACAGCAATTTTGATCTGTGTTCTTAACCTTGACCTTTGGCTAAAATTGTCATAATTTTGAACCGTTTGAAATAGAGCCGTCATATTTGGGGTGTGGGTTCCTTGTGGTAAGGGCTTCCAACTCATACAAAAAAAATAACATGTGACTTTGAACTGTGACCTGCTTTATCGTAATTGTTTTAACCATTTGAGATTGAGCCTTCATATTTTGCATCTATGCTTCTTGTGATGAGGGCTTCCCACCAATACAAAGATTTTGACCTGAGACATTGACCCTTGCCCTACTTTACCATTACGTTTGAACAATGTGAGATAGAGCCTTGTTATTTGGCATGCATGTTCCTTCTGGCATGGGCCTCCCACCAATACAAAAAAGACCTGTGACCTTGACATTTGCCCTACTTTGACAAAACTTTTTACCATTTCCGTAAGAGCCTTCATATTTGGCATGTAGGGTCCTAATGACAAGGGCTTTCCACCAATAAAAGCTTTTGACCTTCGACCATTGATGGCTTAACTTTTTAACCATTAAAGATAAAGTCTTCATATGTAGCATGTAGGTTCCTTGTGACAAGGTCTTCCCACTCATGCCGAACATTTTGGCATGTGAACTTGACCTGTGACCTACTTAATCATATATTTTGAACCATTTGAGATGGAACCTTCCTATTTGGCATGTATATACTTCGTGACAAGGGCTTCACATCCATTCAAAATGTGTGTCCTGTGACCGTGACGTTCGACATACTTTATCATACCTTTTGATCCATATCTGGCAAGTAGGCTCCTTCTGTCAGGCCCTTACTATATTACCTATCATTTCATTTCTACGGTGTGGATCAGGTGAGCGATCCAGGGCCCTCTTGTTGCAAATTAAACATCTTGTAGTCCTCGGTTTGTACAATGTTGTTGATATCGGTTTTGTCCTCTTAGCAAATAGTCACTATCATTTATGACCCTCATATAACATTTGATATTTTCAAATAGCCATCCGCAGGAAATTGCAATAAATATGTAGATAAAATAGTTATTTTTAATAATAATAATATTATTATTAATAATAATAATAATAATGATAATGATAAAAAATACAAAAACTCTGAATTACCTGCCTTTGGAGTCACCTCACAGTATACTGTATAAATTGTGAACCTAGTCATACACTTATACCCTCTCTAATTTGTGAAAACTTTAAGAGATTTTCTTGAAGCCTTGCAAAAATGTAAGGCAGCCAAATATTACACAAAGAACACATGAACCATAAAGACAACATTAAATAGATGCCTAGGAAAGGCAAACTTATATCAAGAGGAAGAGTAACTAACAATGAGACCAAAAAGAGAAAAAGCGAATCACAAACACAACAGCAATCAGGTCACTCTCCCGAACACATTATGAAAACACGCCTATTCAATAAATTGTAAATATGTCCGCCGTAAAATCGAAAAACTTAAGATGAAAAATTGTGATTTTTTTCTTATCTCTGCTCAAAATATAGAGGTGATCAGCAGTCATAGTTAGATGGAAGGACATCGTGATGTCAGAGTGACAAAGACTGTCTGTTGTGCGGACTGCTGGACAGATCAAAGGCTCGAGGCGGTTCTAACGAGTACCCACAATCTATATTTTAGATCAGAAATAAGCAAAATAAGGGATACTACTATAAACCCCAGTTTTACTATATAAAAATGGGGTTTAGGGGGGTCAAACCTATACAGGCATGTTTTGGGTGATGAAGACATAGGTGCAACAGATGGCACAATTGATGAACATTAAATAAATAAATAATATTAATAACGCACAACAATAATCTCAAACAACATGAAGAACCCAATCGGAAAATCCGATAAAGCTACATTTAAAATAAACTGCTGACAAACATAGTGCACAACAGATCTATTAACCACGGTTTGAACTCGAAACATTAGTTTGAACTTTTCAAACTAGGGTTTGAAATCTTCAATCAACGGTTTCAAAGAAGAGTTCACAATAATACTTTACACCACGGTTTCAATTTTAAAACTGCGATTTTCATTTATCTTCTAATACCTTTAGCTCAGTCCTTAGTTTACGAAAACTTTAAATCTTAGTTTCAACACAAAATAAACAATATATTTTAAACCAGGGTTTGAACTTTTAAACCGTGATTTAAAGTAGAAGTGAAGGCAATGGCCAGGAATCAATACAATCAACCCACAGCTCCCATCAGATACACCAAGGAAAAGAAACACAAACATGAAACAACTAGACCATAATGGAAATATCACTTGCGGAAAACCAAAAGAACACTTTTCCACAAAATGGCCAATTGGCTATCCAAAGCAAACTCACATAAGCGATACACACACTCAAAGACAAGCCATAACAAACATAAACCGCGACAGAAGAACCGCCTTGGAACGGTCAGTGAAACGAAATCCACTGGAGGTCTTAAATCGATTTTACGTGGTCACAATCCTCGCCCTTACTTCCGTCGCGATTTAGACAAATAATGTGATCAGTCACCATGAAGGCCTCCGAACTCACCAGTGCAATATGTCCGTGAGGCAGCAATTGTACTATTAGTAAAGTTAATGACTTTACACCTGGGTTTGAATATCTGAAACAATGGAATAAAAACGAAAACAATAAATAATTGTGCAAATGGCGCTTTTCAGTGGAATTCGGAGGAATGCCCCCCCCCACCCACTGGAATTCAGTAGAATGCCCCCCCCCCCCACACCCCCAGTGGAATTCGTTTCCGCTGACCGTTCCAAGTCGGTTCTTCAGTCGCGGTTTATTTTTGTTATGGCTTGTCTTTGGGTGTTTGTGTCGCTTATATTGTTTTATTTTGGATAGCCAATTGGCCATTTTGTAGGAAAGTAACTGTCCTTTTGGCTTTCAGCTATTGATGCTTCCATTAGAGTCTGTTGTTTCGTGTTTGTGTTTGTGTTGCTATCCCTTTGGTGTTTCTGATGGGAGCTTGGGGTTAATTGTATCGTTTCCTGATCATTGGAAAGGTCCCTCAGGACCTTTCCACAATGTTTATGTGAAATTTGAAGCATTTTCGCTCCAGTGCAGACTTCTCACTATAATTTGCTATTTGCAATCATATTCAACGTGAAGAAACAATGTGAACCAGTCAAAAATATGCAGGGATACTTCAGTTTTTTTCTATGTAGTGTGTCTATTTGGCGAAATGACCATAAATGAAAGTTACTATTTACAAATATGAGGTTTCACAAAAAGCTTGCCTTACGCTAGCAAGCGGCGCAACATATCTGTAATTGAATGTATCCTTATTCCAGCTTCCGCAACGTCCTTTTCGTATGCGTGACGCTGATTTAAAATATATTTGAACTGAGAAAAAGTGAAATAAAGATAAAGATTAAAATAAAGGAGCTTTAATGAACGTCGCATATCCGAAAAATATAGCATAAGCTTTTTCTTGCGACAAACAAAGTATCCTTTAACAAATACTTACCTGCCTTCATTTATCTTCCTAGGACTACCCCTGATAATGAGAGCGTCAGCCAAGGAGGCTCCTAGTACCATTTTCTACGCCTTTGGTATGGCGCGGCCGGGGATCGAACCCGCGACCTCCCATTCCCGAAGCAGACGCTCTACCACTGAGCTATCGGGGCCGGTATATACTAATGAAGATGGCCAGAAAGGGGACATCACAGAAAACATAATACCAATGGCACCAACAGGAAGAGCAAACAAAATATTTGATACACAGTAAGAATGCAACGGAAAGGAAAGTAATCAGCTGCCTCTTCTCCAACGAGAAAAGGTGTTTTATCAGCCTTGGCGAATCAATTGCTGAGGCTGAAAGTCACTACAGTTTCTGTGTCAGTATAATCAGTTTGACTGGCATGACGTTGCACTGACGTTGGTACGACGTTGCATAGGCTTCATGTGCCCGCAGGGAATAACTAATCTTTCTTATTGGTGGCACGGATCCAATATACATGTACGTGTATATTGTTCCTTGTTAGCGTCGTTCAAACGCGTTACACGACCTACGTTTCATAACAAAAATAAGAAAACTAATGTAATCCGTGTAATCCCAACTTCAACTGATATCCAGTAACCACTCCTCGAAATAATAGTAACAAGTAGTCTGCGCGGAAATAAATTTGATTGCTCATGCAGACTAAAGTTGTTGTTAAATGCTCGTATCTACGTTAATGAGGGCGCCTAGGCATGGTATAGTGTGTTGCACGTACATGTACAAGTTAGGTCACAGTCACATTTAGAGAACGGCATTTTGTACGGGTCGAGGTCATCGGATGCAGGGATCGATGAGTTCGTCCCAGGAGCTTGATGGTTCTACAAGCAGCACTTAGAACTGCATTGCCAAGCCGGTATGAGATGCTGAGGGCTTGTACCAACATCTGGATCATTGCACACTCATCCTGCCTGCTGGTTGGGAATAGGACTTGGAGCTGTGAATTGTATCGATTCCTGATCATTGCCTCCACTTCTGTTTTGCGACAAGTATTCTTCCTGGACCACTAGCCGCTTGTTTCTGTATGGAAACTTGCAAAGGCATGCTTCATTTGCAGCCTAAGTCCGAGAGCCAAAATTGCGCGGCCCCAAAAGAGAGCACCGTTGGCCTGCTTTCTGCTCTCGAGCACAGTAGAGAAATCGCGATTTGTCACTTATTACTCTACATTTTTGGCTCGATTTAGACTGACATTCAAAATTTCTGAAAATGGCAGTGCTTCACTTTACTCGATAGGACACAGACAGTCCAACGCGATTATATCTTGTTGGACAGACTGCCGCGATTCGCAGCCCAGAAGCACATAACTTACGTCTCGCAGTGGAGCTATGGAGTTCTGTCCGCTCGACCCTGACAGACGTAAAATGCCTTAGCTTGAACGAACGAACGAACGAACGAACGTAGCAGTGTCATCATCATCATTCTCTGTTCAGCTCTTGAGCAGCTAGTCCAGATCGATATCACAACATGTCTGGATTTATGAAAGAGTACTTCCAGAGCCACTTGTGGCTTTCTTGAAGTCATGCCGACTTCATATGATTCTTGAGGTAACCACAAGCCTTCAGCACCAGAGTGTCACTGTCGTTTGACGTTAGGATCTGTGCAGTCTAGCCCACCAGCCAGAACCAAGAAGGCACCTCCAAGACTACGTCAAGCAGCACCACCAGCAGTCTTATTCCAGATTTCTGGCCTGGCCGAGGCAACATTTTTAGAAACTGAATGCAGATACATACTGACAAGACCTTACCAGTGAGATTGTCTAATGCTTGATTTCTTTATAAATAGCCTCGCCGAGACAATTTTCCACTAACTTGCACCGCCGTATAAATTTCAAACCGTTAGAGATATTTTATACAATATTTCGGCAAACAGATATATATTGATAAGATATAGTCAACAATGTTGTTTAATGACTGATTTCTTTATATAAATGGCATTGCCAAGGCAAAATATTCACAGACTGATTGCAGGTATATAAGTTTTATTTTGAAAAGATTTGGCAAAGAGATGTCTATTGACAAGACCGTCTAATATGTTCTTGAAAGGGTTATCCTTTGGAAGCAAGGAATACACCACAGAACTGGAAAATATGGAATATGCATGCTTTCTGGGCCAGACTAGCTAGTTTCGGCCAATTAGGCCTCATCAGTGACCAATAAGGCATCATCATAATGCCTGATTTCTTCACAAGAAGACTGGCCAAGGCAACAGTAGGATTATTATCCCCACGCTTTTCAAATAAAAAGTGGGGCTTTTGTAATTGTATTCGTCGTCCGTTCGTCCGTACGTATGTACGTCCGTACGCCTGTCCGTCCGTCTGTCTTATCGGATAACTCCTCTTAGACGGTTATAGATAGAAACTTGAAACTTTGGGAACTGATAGATCTTTGGTCTGAGGAATGCATGACTCTTTCGGAATTTCGATTACACCCCTAGGGGTGAGCCCAGGGGGGTGGGGCCCGCGGGGTTCAAAAATCAAAATTTCCAGAACATGGTCGTATAACATATCAAAGCGAACGGCATGATGAGTAGATTATGTAGTGGCGTGGGGATATGCGATGGCGTGCCATCGACTGCGCTATTCTAGTTTTGTTAAGTTTTGGCTTGCAGAGAGATTGACAAGACCAAACAAATGAGTTTGTCTAAAGGCTGATATCGTTATAATAAGCCTCGCTGAGGAAAAAATGTCACTAACTGACATAGACATTAAAACTTTCAACGCGCCAAAAATATTTTAATACGTTTTTGCAGGTAGATAATCTAATTAATTATATTGTTTAATGCCAAATTTCTTGATATTGATAGCCTCTCTGATTTTAGATATATTATCCGCAAGGTATATTTCAATAATTTTGGCATGACTATGTATATTGGCATGACCTAACCAATTTGTATAATGCAATATTTTTTTTATATAAATAGCCTCGCCGAGGCAAATTTTCACCAGCTGATGATGGTCATATAACTTTCTAACCGCTAGGAATATTTAGATAATTTCCCCCAGCATGAGAAGAATGTTGAGCTGTATGTAGTTTTCGTCCTGTGTCTGTTTTTCTTCCGTCTGTTTGTCCTTCTGTCTCTCTTTGCCCAAGAAATGATTGTTAACGGGTTTCTATAGAATTATTGCGATACAGTCACGTGCAGTTTTTTTCGGCATGCACTCTATCAATTTAACGCTCATTTCATGAGAACAAATAGCTTTTTAAGTGGCTGTCATACAAAAAAGTGACACATAACGATCTGTTCTGTCTACGAAAAGTCACATATTGACTGTTTGGTGAGAACGCGTGGACGTCCGTCAACACTTAACTTCAAAGTTTTGCTTTAATTCAAATATCTTGCTAATCACTTGTCTAATACATTTTTATTTGATATATCGTGTTTCTTTTGCATTGTCTTAAACATGAGTCGGTCCAACTCCTGCGTCAAGTGCCAGGGTTTGGCTAGCGCCAGTAATTAGGATATATAGCGATATTGGTAGTTTCCAGATTTACTTTTTTTCCTTTAACTTTGCAGTGTGAACTTATAATGTCTAACGAGAATTACATTCAAATAGATACGTGTAGAGTATTGTTCCAGTTATGTGGCTGCTGCAACTGCTGCTGCTGACAGAAGGTCATGGTCGCATAAATTGAATGGCAATTGTATAGTTTTGGCATTCATCTTGTTGACTGGGGTTTTGTATGATATATTATAATAAACAGCAGATAATGTATAGTTACAGTCACGTGGCTGCTGCTCAAGCTGACACAGAAAGTAAAGATAGCAGTGACAGAACTTTGCGTAATATTCATGTTACTTGTTTATGTAAAGCATTTGATCTCTATCTTTTATTTTATTGGAAGTTGATATATGGTATTACTTGACAGCTGACAAAGTACAGTAACACTTTGAACTTTGATTGAGATAGTCATGTTAAAGTTTTTGTATTGTTGTGGTTTTCAACCTACGATTAGGGTTGATATGTAGACACTTTTATGGGTGCAGAAAAGATACTGCTCTCAGCAGATCAAGGTCAAAAACTTACTATTTAGAAACTGAGATCAAGGTCTTAAACTTAAAAATTGTGCTTTGCAATACATGGTTGCATCTGCCGATGGTATCCATGACCCCGTGGCCACTTTCTCTATTTTTTTCCTTGCCTTTCGCTGGCAAGACGTAAGGCAGCTATTGGTGTAGTTGCCAGTTCTACCACTGATTTGTTTTGAAAGCTCAGCTAAAACGAAGTTTAAAAACAGGAAATGCAAATTATACAACTTAAGAATTTCTCATCTTAGTTTTACGTATGACTGCTATTGAAAAATAAAAGCGATTCACCAAATGACAGTAGTATTTGATCATTCATGGTTTTAAGGTTCTAAAGCAAATAGTTAAGGGTTGGTCATGTTTGCAAAGACAAACATTACGCGCGTTTATTATTATTATTATGTTTATTAGTATTATCATTGCTATTGTGATAATGCTCTGTTCATTCTGCTGACTAGACAGCAGCCGACCTTTCCTTTGGATTCTTTTTAAAGAAGCCAACTTGTTGCCTCTATTTCTATTTAGACATTTTGCTGGCAAGATTTTATCAAAACATTTTACAAAGGGAATACATTTTGACAAGTGCACAATCCGAGTGGAGAAAATACTTGTTAGTCATTTACCATTACGACTTCATATATGAACATTCTAAAGTTCCGATATGGATCACAAAGCACACAATGTACAAATACCTAAAGTAACAAAGGGCCATAACTCACGAAATATTTTTCGGAACTTAATCAAAAATTATTCAGATCATCTACTCATCACCAACAATCCTCATTGTTTTACTTAGTCAAAAGTTAATCATTTCCATCAATCTATTTACAAACTTTCAAGGCTCTAGCTCCAGTAGTTTTTGAGATATTTTGCTGACAAGATTTAATCAACAGTTTTTAGCTCACCAGAGCCGAAGACTCCGGGGGAGCTTATAGTATAGGCATTGGTACGTCGTCCGTCGTCGTCGTCGTCGACTGTCTCTGCGTCTGCGTCTGCATCGTCAACATTTTTTTAAACAACATCTCCTCTGAAATTACTTGGCCATTTGAAACCAAATTACATGTGGAGCCTCTATGGGAAGGGGGAACAAAAGTTTGTTCGAGGGGACTGGGTCACATGACAAATATGGCCGCCATGCCCATATATGGTAAAAACCTTTAAAAATCTTCTCAAGAACCGAATAGCCGATAATCTTGAAACTTGGTATGCTCCATCGGAGACTCGGGCCCTACAAAGTTTGTTCAAGTGATGACCTTTGGTTGACCTTGACCTGTTTTACGTCAAAGCCAAATTTGGTCACTTAGACATTTGTATGGAAAAATGGCAAAAAAGTAGATTTTTCTGATTGAATGTTAGCTAGTGGCATCAGAAACGGTAATTGCAAGCAGCTGAATGGAAGTTTATCAGTTTCAAAGGTCAAGGTCATTTACCGGACTTTGTCCAGGGCGGCTCAGATTCAGTATTTTATCTTCTTCTTCACTTAAACTACTTGGCCAATCGAAACCAAATTACATGTTGAGCCTCTATGGCATGAGGGAACGAAAGTTTGTTCGTGAGGACTGGGTCACATGACCAATATGGCCGCCATGCCCATATATGGTAAAAACATTTGAACATCTTCTTCTCAAGAACCGAACGGCCGATGATCTTGAAACTTGGTATGCAGCATCAGAGACTCTGGCCCCGCAAAGTTTGTTCAAATGATGACCTTTGGTTGACCTTGACCTGTTTTACGTCAAAGTCAAATTTGGTCACTTAGACATTTGTATGGAAAAATGAAAAAACAGTTGATTTTTCTGATTGTATATTAGCTAGTGGCATCAGAAATGGTATTTACAATCAGCTGAATGGAAATTTGTCAGTTCCAAAGATCAAGGTCATTTACTGACTTTTGTCCAGGACGGCTCAGATTCAGTATTTTTATCTTCCTCTTCACTTAAACTTCTTGGCCAATTGAAACCAAATTATATGTGGAGCCTCTATGAAATGGGGGAACGAACGTTTGTTCGTGAGGACTGGGTCACTTGACCAATATGGCCGCCATGACCATACATGGTAAAAACCTTTAAAAATCTTCTTCTCAAGAACTGAATGGCCGATGATCTTGAAACTTGGTATGCAGCATCAGGGACTCTTGCCCTACCAAGCTTGCTCAAATGATGGCCTTTGGTTGACCTTGACCTGTTTTACGTCAAGGTCAACTTTGGTCACTTAGACATTTGTATGGAAAAATGGCAAAACATCGGATTTTTAGCTCACCAGAGCCGAAGGCTCCGGGGGAGCTTATAGGATAGGTAGTTGTCCGTCGTCGTCTGCGTCTGCGTCGTCTGGCGTCAACACTTTCAAACGACATCTCCTCTGAAACCACTGGGCCGTTTCAGCCAAAATTTCATCTGTAGCATCCTTGGGCTGGGGGATTGAAAGTTTGTGTTTTTTTTTTTTTTTTTTTTTTTTTTTTTTTTTATCAAAATCGGCTCATTAGTTTAGTTGCTATGTCAACTTGCAGTTTCCATAGACTTATAATGGGGTAAATTGAAAAATGGCTTTTACTTCCAAGCTTCTGCAGATATTTTGAAACAAACTTTCATAGAAATGTTCCTTAGGCAATCTACTATCTGCCGTATGATTTTAGGCCTACTGCTCATTTCTATTGGTTACCATGGAAACCAAAATAAAAAAAATGGAAAAACATACTTCAAAAATCATCTCCTCAGAAACCGAATGCTCTACAGGTTTTGTGTTTTTTATAAATTTTGGCTCTTTAGTTTGGTTGCTATGGCAACTTAGATTTTCAATCGTCTTACAATGGGGAAAATTGAAAAATGGCATTTGCTGCCAAGTTATTGCAGATATTTTGACAAAACTTTTATAGAAATGTTCCTTGAGTCCCCTCAGCCATATGCTTTAATACCAACATGGGGGTCCCCCAGGTTAAGCCGGGGCCATGCCCCGCCCCCTCCACTCCATAAAAGGCCATATAACTCGGAAACCATCCAGATCCCCACCCCAAAACCATATATATTCTTGTTTCTTATGATAAGATGCATTCAGTGACACCAACTTTGGGGTCCCCCGGTACGTGCCGGGGTAATGCCCCACCCCCTCTATTCCATAAAAGGCCCAATATCTTGGAAACCTTACAGATCCCCACCCCTAAACCATATATATTCTTGTTCCTTATGAAAATATACATTCACTGATACAACTTTGGGGTCTCCCGGGGTGCGCCTGGGTCTTGCCCCATCCCTTCTTCTTCACAAAAGTCCATATGTCTCAGAAACCATTTAGATCCCCTGCCCAACACCATATATATTCTTGTTCCTTACGATAAGACGCATTCAGTGACACCAACCTGGGGGTCTCCCCGGGTTGTGCCGGGGTCATGCCCCACCCCCTCCATTTCATTAAAGGCCCAATATCTTGGAAACCTTACAGATCCCCACCCCTCAACCCTATATATTCTTGTTCCTTATGAAGAGCCTCATTCATTGACACCAATTTGGGGGTCTTCCTGGGTGCGCCGGGGCCTTGCACCACCCCTCCACTTCACAAAAGGCCATCTATCTCAGAAACCATTCAGATCCCCGCCCCAAAACCTTAAATATTCTTGTTTCTTATGATATGACGCATTCATCGACACTAACCTGGGGGTTCCCAAGGATGTGCCGGAGTCGTGCCCCACCCCTTCATTTCATTAAAGACCCAGTATCTTGGAAACCTTACTGATCCCCACCTCTAACCAAATATATTGTTGTTCCTTATGATAAGACACATTCATTGACGTCAACCTGGAGGTCTCCCGGGTCAAGCCAGGGCCTTGCCCCACCCCACCACTTCACAAAAGGCTATATATCTCGGAAACTGTTCAGAGCCCCACCCCTAAACCATATACAATTATCTTCTTTGAGTTAAGACACATTCAAATAACACTAGCTTGGGAGTCATCCGGACTGCCTGGGTCATGCCTCACTGCTTTACTTCATTAAAAGCCATATATCTCAGAAATCATTCAGATCCCACCCTTAAACTATAATATTCTTGTTCCTTATGATAAGACTCATTCAGTCATACCAACCTGGGGTCACTTTGTGCTAGGGCAATGCACGCCGCCCCTCCACTTTAAAAGGCCATATATTTCAGAAACCATTCCAATCACCACCTCATAATCATATATGTTCTTGTTCCTTATCAATAGCACACCCACTTAGGGGTCACAGGGGCCATTCCTCTCCATTACACGTCATAGAAGGGCCTCATATACCAGAAACCATTCAGATTCCCACCCATAAACAGAAATAGATATACACTGTCTGCGCCAAGAAAATGAAGAGGAAAAGTATGGAACACTCGACAACAAAATGAAGGAAGAAATAAACAAAATTGCAGCTGGCCAGAGGCGGAACTTTTTATTAAAACACTGTTCTGAAATTATGCATGCATGCATGTGTGAGCATGCATGCATTAGTGTATGTGTGCATGCATGTGTGCTTGCATGGATGCATGCGTGAGTGCATTTATGCAGAAGTATATGCATGCATGTATGCATGAGTGCATACACATGCATTTATGTAGGTGAGCATGCATGCATGAGCGCAAGAATGTGTGCGTGAACGTGTAAATGCATGTTTGAGTGTGCATGTATGCGTGCATACATGTGTGAGTCCATGCACGCAAATATAGGCACATGCATACATGTGCGTGTGCATGTATGACTGTGTGCATTTATGCATGTGTGCATCCATACATGCATGAGTGAATGCATGGGTGTGTGCATGCAATCATGTGTGTGTATGCATGTATGCATGCATTACTGTGCATGTTTTGTGTGCATATATGCATGCATGCATGTGTGAGTACATGCATGCATGTATATGTACATGCATACATGGATGAGTGTGTGTGCATGCATGCGTGAGTTCATGGATGCATTAGCGTTTGTGTGCTGTTTTATTACCAGGTATACGTGTTTGTGAAATTATGCATTAGTGCAGGTGTATGCATGCACATGTGCATCAATGTACATGCATTTATGTGCGTTTGCATGCATGCATGAGTGCAGGCATGCGTGTGTGCTTGTATGTGTACATGTGTATGAATGTGTCTGAGTGCATGCATGCATGCATGCATGCATGCATGTGTACATACATGCCTGCATGGGTGTGTGTTTGCATGCATGCCTGATCGTATGTGTTCGTGCATGTTTTCTTGCATGCATGCATGCATGTATGTGTGAGTATGTTTGTGCATTTAAATTATGTGTGTGTGCATGAGTGCATGCATTAATATGTGTGTGCATGCATGCATTGGTGTGTAGGTGCGTGCATGTATGCATGTGTTATTGTATGCATGCCTGATCGTATGTGTTCATGCATGTTTGCTTCCATGCATGCATACATGTATGAGTTTGTGCATTTATATTGAGTGCATGCATGTATGTGTGTGTGTCTGCATGCATGAGTTCATGCATGCATGTGTGCATGCACTCATACATGCATGTTTACAGTCATGTATGAGTGTGCGTGTGAATGCACGTGTGACTGTATGCGTGAATGCATATGTGAGTGCAGGCATGCATGTATGTGTGCATGCCTGCATCAGTGCATGCATGCGTGTGTACATGCAAGCGTGTGTGTGTATGCATGTGTTCATGCATTTATGAGTGTGGGTGTGGATGCATGCAGGAGTGTGTGTGTGCATGAATACATGAGTGTATACATGCATCAGTCAATGTGTGCATGCATGTGTGCTTATGTACATGCATGCATGCATATGGAGAACGTGCATTTATAAACAAGTGTGTGTGCATGTACATACATGCCTGCATGGGTGTGTGTTTGCATGCATGCCTGATCGTATGTGTTCGTGCATGTTTTCTTGCATGCATGCATGCATGCATGCATGCATGTATGTGTGTGTGAGTAAGTTTGTGCATTTAAATTATGTGTGTGTGCATGAGTGCATGCATTAATATGTGTGTGCATGTATGCATTGGTGTGTAGGTGCGTGCATGTATGCATGTGTTATTGTATGCATGCCTGATCGTATGTGTTCATGCATGTTTGCTTCCATGCGTGCATACATGTGTGAGTTTGTGCATTTATATTGAGTGCATGCATGTATGTGTGTGTGTCTGCATGCATGAGTTCATGCATGCATGTGTGCATGCACTCATACATGCATGTTTACAGTCATGTATGAGTGTGCGTGTGAATGCACGTGTGACTGTATGCGTGAATGCATATGTGAGTGCAGGCATGCATGTATGTGTGCATGCCTGCATCAGTGCATGCATGCGTGTGTACATGCAAGCGTGTGTGTGTATGCATGTGTTCATGCATTTATGAGTGTGGGTGTGGATGCATGCAGGAGTGTGTGTGTGCATGAATACATGAGTGTATACATGCATCAGTCAATGTGTGCATGCATGTGTGCTTATGTACATGCATGCATGCAAATGGAGAACGTGCAATTATAAACAAGTGTGTGTGCATGTACATACATGCCTGCATGGGTGTGTGTTTGCATGCATGCCTGATCGTATGTGTTCGTGCATGTTTTCTTGCATGCATGCATGCATGCATGCATGTATGTGTGAGTAAGTTTGTGCATTTAAATTATGTGTGTGTGCATGAGTGCATGCATTAATATGTGTGTGCATGTATGCATTGGTGTGTAGGTGCGTGCATGTATGCATGTGTTATTGTATGCATGCCTGATCGTATGTGTTCATGCATGTTTGCTTCCATGCATGCATACATGTGTGAGTTTGTGCATTTATATTGAGTGCATGCATGTATGTGTGTGTGTCTGCATGCATGAGTTCATGCATGCGTGTGTGCATGCACTCATACATGCATGTTTACAGTCATGTATGAGTGTGCGTGTGAATGCACGTGTGAATGTATGCGTGGATGCATATGTGAGTGCAGGCATGCATGTATGTGTGCATGCCTGCATCAGTGCATGCATGCGTGTGTACATGCAAGCGTGTGTGTGTATGCATGTGTTCATGCATTTATGAGTGTGGGTGTGGATGCATGCAGGAGTGTGTGTGTGCATGAATACATGAGTGTATACATGCATCAGTCAATGTGTGCATGCATGTGTTCTTATGTACATGCATGCATGCATATGGAGAACGTGCATTTATAAACAAGTGTGTGTGCATGCATGCATGAGTGCATGCATGTATGTGTGTATGCATGCGTGCGTGTGTACGCATGAATATTTGTGTATTTATGCATGAGACTTGGTGTGCATGCATGTTTGCATGCGTGCATGTGTGTACATTTATGCAAGTGTGCACATTTGCATGCATGCATATATATATGTGTGTGTTTGTGTGCATGCATGCACGTGTGTGTGCATGCATGTGGGTTTGCGTACGTAAGTGCTTATATGTATGTTTGTTTGTATCGGCCCATTGTGCACTATTTAGGTCATTTTTGCGCCGGTCAATTTACTTATCTAATAATCC
Source organism: Lucinisca nassula (assembly GCA_963580285.1). Classification (NCBI taxonomy): domain Eukaryota; kingdom Metazoa; phylum Mollusca; class Bivalvia; order Lucinida; family Lucinidae; genus Lucinisca; species Lucinisca nassula. The sequence goes on from OY757015.1 coordinate 92,426,172, forward strand.
TGGGCAGGTTTATACATTAACCAGTACAGTGTACACTCTTTCGCCAGAAACTGACAACTGCCCTTCTTGAATAAGCGGAAGGGAGAGAATGACCGTAGAAGTGATTTTATGACCAATCTCCACGAAACAATGTTGCCGACTCCGGCAGATATCGAACCCGCGTCCTCCTGATCAGCAGTCAGACGCACATTGGACGCTTGTATGTATGTATGTATGTATGTATGTATGTATGTATGTATGTATGTATGTATGTATGTATGTATGTATGTATGTATGTATGTATGTATGTATGTATGTATGTGTGTGTATGTATGTATGTATGATTTGAAGTTTAAAGTCACCGTCAACACTTTTGGAGACTTTGCAATTTTGTGGGACTTTTACCCGACATTGAGATGAGAGATGAAATGAAATCTCAGGCGATGCCGCCCAAAGAAACCAATAGGGTTTATAAGCATGGACCCGCACCGCATTGCATGGGCGGTTTACCAGTACTCGTTTGCGGGTTGGTTTCAGCTTTGCGTGGAAGCACCATGCAGCCCATCTATGTATGTATGTATGTAGGTAGGTAGGTAGGTAGGTAGGTAGTTAGGTATGTATGTATGTATGTATGTATGTATGTATGTATGTATGTATGTATGTATGTATGTATGTATGTATGTATGTATGTATGTATGTATGTATGTATGTATGTATGTATTGGGAAAATGCAATATCCCCTGTCTAACAATTTTGTATTTGTTATTGTGTGTTTGTTCGACGTTTTGTTCTTCTCATAGAAACTTAGCCAATTAATAGATATTTTCTCCATCGTTTCAGCCATGGGTCAAAAGGAGTTTGGTATTTAATGTCCTTTTCCAAAGGAGGGGGTAGATGTCCGTCCATTCTAGAAACAAGCGTGCTGGAGATACGGGGGCAGATGAGCAACACACACCAGTGGAATTCGTTTCCGCTGACCGTTCCAAGGCGGTTCTACTGTCGGGGTTTATGTTTGATATGGGTTGTGTTTGGGTGTTTGTGTCACTAATTTTATTTTGAATAGCCTATTGGCAACTTTGCGGGAAAGTAACTGTCCTTTTGGCTTTCCGCTATTGAGTTTCCATTAGGTCTGTTGTTTCGTGTTTGTGTTTCTTTCCCTTTGGTGTCTCTGTTGGGAGCTGTGGGTTGATTTTATCGATTCCAGATCATTGCCTCCACTTCTATTTTACATGATACTTTATTGCATGTACATATAAGTAAAAATAAGATTGTAGTCATAAATCAGAGTAAAGTTATTTCATGCTCGTATTTTCATTCCACGTGGTGTCTTTGATGGTTTGGTGCGATAGTTGTATCGATCCCTGATCATTGCATTCACTTCTATGTTGTACTCGGGACTGGTCACCCGATGAAATGTATTTAAACTGCTGCTTTCTTTGATTTTAGTTTTAAAGTCCCCGTCAACACTATATAGGTCATATATGGAGACGTTGCTTCCAATTTCGTGATATCTTTACCCGACATCGAGATGAACTGACATCTCAAGCCCTGTCGCCAAAAGAAACCAATAGGGTTCATTGTCTTAACTTCTATTTTCTACGCTTGGACGGTCCGACTCGCACCCCTTTGACTGGACAGGCTTAGGTCGTCTGAGCAGTTTACTTGGTTCGTGTCGCGTTGGTTTCAGCTCTGCATGGAAGCATCATACAGCCTATATGCAGATGTTTCTTTTTCGTTTCGGCAAAGTTTCTGTTCTTTATTTATTATTGTCTTGTAAATAGATAGCCGAAACCTCCATGGGAATCTGAACACCTATACCGGACAACCCATGCAAACTATCAAAACTACAGTATATATTGTGTGCAAATAAAGTAAGGCAAATTTATAGTATTCGAGTTGCTTATAGCCAAACATTTATTTATCAAAGCGCCAATGGCACTGAAATGACAGATTCTATGAGAAAATCATAACACTGTGAAAACTTACAGAAAACCTTTTCAAAAAGATCTTAAAATTTAGAAAGGTTGTTCTGCAAATTTTAATATGTACAGTATGCAGATGTCTACAGACCGGTGGTATTATGAAACGCAATTCGATGTTTCAAATTTTTGAGAAAAACTATTACCGTTTTCAAAACCAAACATTACAATTCAAGATATAACACTGCTACTGTCCATAAGTAACAGTTTTTGTCTGGCCGGTTGTGGCTACCTCTCCAAAACGATACTCTATGGGAAATAGATCGGAGGAGAAAGATGGCCAGTCCAGTACAAGAATTACATTTGATTGAAGACATTTTTGAGTACGAACAGCACTATAAGCCCGCTCGTAATCCTGCTGGATAAGATATCACGACTCCTGAGCGTAAACTTATAAATGGAACCATGTGCACAAAATCTTCTTTTTGGCTTGCAGCGACGGCTGCAAGCCATTTAGATTGGAAAAGGGGTTCCGGTTTTAGACTTCTCTTTCTATGTTATTTTGGATCCTCAGGTGAGTTTTTTAAAAGCAAAAATCAGAGATACAGTCAGCTTTTTCCGGTGTTCTGGTTCCCTCACCCTATAGCTCAATAGCTTTCGCATATTTTAATAGAATACAGGGTACCAGTTTAGTGAGAGATGGTCTAGTGACATAGCTATCGTTTCTGTGCGAAGTTTAACTAAATACCGAAGCGAATTTATCAACTAGGCCACGGTCTGCTCAGCACTACCGTCAATACAGTTTACCGGACCACATTCATAAATCATCTGTGTAGCAGTCTACAATTCACTAGAAGGTCAAAACTCGATGGGTTTTTATGCCCCCGCCTATTCGGAGAATAGCGGAAGGGCATTAAGTTTTACCCCTGTCCGTCCGTTCGTTTGTCCGTCCGTCCGTCCGTACCGACATCGTGTCAGGGCCATAACTCCTAAACCGTATGGAATTTATTCATGAAACTTCACAGGTGCATTCATCACACTGAGACGATGTGTCATGAACAAGAAAGACAACTCTTGCATTTTTGGTTCTTGGATTATCTGCCCTTGACTTAGTACCATATAGTAAACCGTGTCCGGGCCATAACTCCTAAACCGTACGGAATATATTCATGAAACTTCACTGGTGCATTCATCACACTGAGACGATGTGTCATGCACAAGGAAGACAACTCTTGCATTTTTGGTTTTTGGATTATCTGCCCTTGACTTAGTACCATATAGTAAACCGTGTCCGGGCCATAACTCCTAAACCGTATGGAATATATTCATGAAACTTCACAGGTGCATTCATCACACTGAGACGATGTGTTATGAACAAGGAAGACAACTCTTGCATTTTTAGTTTTTTGATTATCTGCCCTTTACTTAGTACAATAAAGTAAACCGTGTCCGGGTCATAACTCCTAAACCGTATGGAATATATTCATGAAACTTCACAGTTGCATTCATCACACTGAGACGATGTGTAATGAACAAGGAAGACAAATCTTGCATTTTTGGTATTTGGATTATCTGCTCTTGACTTAGTACCATATAGTTAACCGTGTCCGGGCCATAACTCCTAAACCGTATGGAATATATTCATGATACTTCACAGGTGCATTCATCAAACTGAGAAGATGTGTCATGAACACGGAACACAACTCTTGCATTTTTGGTTTTTGGATTATCTGCCCTTAACTTAATACCATATAGTAAACCGTGTCCGGGCCATAACTCCTAAACCGTATTGAATATACTCATGAAACTTCACAAGTGCATTCATCACACTGAGACGATGTGTCATGAACAAGGAAGACAACGCCTGCATGTTCGGTTTTTGGATTATCTGCCCTTGACTTAGTACCATATAGTAAACCGTGTCCGGGCCATAACTCCAACCGTATGGAATATATTCATGAAACTTCACTGGTGCATTCATCACACTGAGTCGATGTGTCATGAACAAGGAAGACAACTCTTGCATTTTTGGTTTTTGGATTATCTGCCCTTGACTTAGTACCATATAGTTAACCGTGTCCGGACCATAACTCCTAAACCGTATGGAATATATTCATGAACTTTCACAGGTGCATTCATCACACAGAGACGATGTGTCATGAACAAGGAAGACAACTCTTGCATTTTTGGTTTTTGGATTATCTGTTCTTGATGCATATATTTTATGATTGATTTGAAGTACATTAAATTTTGTAATATTTTTTATTAATGGCATTTGGCGGGGGCATCCGTGTCCTATGGACACTTTTTCTAGTGTTGAAATTTTATAGGGTAGATTCCTGATGTCAGAAGTGTTAACTAGAGTAGGTCAACTGAACTGCTGCGTCTTTTTTTTTATCGTGTCCGATCAATATCTTTCTTATTCCTGGATTGATTTTAGAATAACTTGACAGTATTGTTAATCATCATGAGAGGATGTGTTGTGCTCAAACCCCAGGTTGGTTTCTAAAACCGAGTTATCATGTTCAAAATGATTCTTTGAGCTACGTTCTTTCATTTCCTTGTTCTTTATAGTTTTTTAACATCAACATTTTCTTACTCCTCTGACAGCGCTGCCGGGGCGCTAGTCAGTTTCACTGACAGCTCTAGTTATATTGAAGGTACTGCCACCAATACATGAACAAAGTTTACGGCGTACTGACAGTCAATTGGTCCAGTTTTTATCAAGATTAAGATTCACCTTAAATAGCTTTATACTGTTTATTTCTTTTTAGACTTTCAGATAAAAACTGTTAACATTGGTTGCATTGTTTACTTTGGTTGTCTCTTGTTTTTAATATTTTTATACTTTGCTAATAAAAGATGTTAATATTTAATGTCTCTTCCTCCTTCGTCTTATACTCCCTTGTATGTATATTTGTGTCGTCACCTAACAATCACATGTTTACTGGCAACATGACATGAATGTATACTCAGTATGTATGGAAGACCGCCTCCGTGGTCCGGTGATTAAGGTCGCTGACTTGTTATCACTGGAGGGTCATGGGTTCGAGCCCCCTACCGGCCATGATCGTTTATGTGAGAACATTTGGTAGTTTGTGTAGGAGGATCGGAAACTACCCGCCTGTATATGAGTGAAAGATCGTTGAACGGGCGTAAAACCTAGCAAAACAAACAGTATATATGATGTGTTCTACCACATTATTGTCTCTCATAAATCTGTTAGGGACATTTATTTTGTTTTGTTTGTCCATTTCTACTTGCCAAATCGCATATCGTCCGTGCTCCATAAGTCCAGTATTCCTCCTGTCTGTCTGTTTACAATGTCTTCTTCAAACTACTATTCGGATACTACTGAGCAAATTTCAATAAAACAGGGTCATCACAATGATCCCTTACTATCATAGTTGGTCAAAAGTGAGAATGTGATCATTGGGTCACATGTCAATGCCTCAGTTACCTTAACATTAAAATATTTCTCCCAATAAATGTCAGGGTAGTCCCACATAGAAAATTGACACCTCATGGGTTTGTCCATTCCGATTATATTGCCTTTGAGTACACTGCATCAAAAGTCTATGTCCCATTAACAAGAACAGTGCAACTTGCTTCCTCACCAGTACTTTCATCTACATCAACTCGTACATCCATGTAGCGGCAATATGGCTACATTTACACCAGGAACAGTACCCTTAAAACCAGGCAAGCCTTTCCTTTTAAAAGGAACCTTTATCTAGGATTGACCTTACATTACGCATCAAAAGTTTGATCCTGAACACGTGGTTTCTATGCGTACTGGTGTGATGGTGGTGCACAGGATCCACGTGACCATATTGGTAACCAGACGTCACGGTTGATTTAACCTTTTAGCTTAAGGGCATGGCGCCTAAGCGTGTTGTTATGCAATTGCTTGGTTTCAGAATCAAAACACTGAGAGTGTGGAGTGTAGGTTGGAGTAATAGTCCTGGGCTGAGATTTAGACTGTTTCATTTAACTCTGACATTCCAAACTAATAGTGAAGATTTTGATAAGAAGACGCGTTCTGCAGCGTCTGATCTTGGTCTACACTGTTTGCCAAGCTCACCCTATGACTCCAGGATAATCCTCTTCAGTCTTATGATCCCACTGTGGCTATTTCCTACTAGACAAAAGGTTATTCTGACAAGTCAGTGATAGTCGCGTAGACGTTAGCACTGAAGCGCTTTTCTTTTTCTTATTAGCAACCTCGGGTCGAATGCCAAACAATCAATCCAAACAAAGCCGCGTCGTTTGTCAGTGTTGGGTACATGTAAGTGTTATCTGTAAAATCTGCACATGAACCAAATGTTGTATCTGGCAAACGATGTAAACTCAGATCAAACGCCACAGAACACGTTGCTGATCTTGTTTCTACACTTTTTTTACATTAGTTACTAACATCTTAAGTTTAAACGAATCAGTCGAAGTCCCCTTCCTTGACCAGCCTGCATTTAGAGACAACCGACATGAGTGTTGTCAGTGCTTTGATTCATTCACTGCCTTGAGTTTCTGGAGTGCACTCTGTCATCACTGAAGTTGGGCTCGTCCATTCTGTTAAATATGGCACCTAGAATTATATCACGGGACCTACACTAAGTATCTGTACCATATTCCAGGGTTGAATCGATTTAAGCCCCCCACCCCCACCCCCCACCCCAGTGGAATTCCTTCCACTGACCGTCCCAAGGTGGTTCTTCTGTGGCGGTTTATTTATGTTGTTGTTTCTTACTACTTACTGTGTGTATCGCTTGTGTTTTTTTTTTTATTTTGTTTGGCCATTTGGCCATTTTGTTGGATAGTAACTGTCCTTATGGCCATCCTTTGTTTAGGTTCCCATTATGTTCTGGTCGCTTCATGTTTGTGTTTCTGTCCCTATGGTGTCTTTGGTGGATGGAGTAAGTTAATTGTATCGATTCCTGATCTTTGTTTTACTTCTACTTTGAAAGGGACAGCCTTATTTCCAATTTCTCCACGCAAAGTCAATATACAGCTTAGTTGTAATTGACCTAAGCCTGGCCTCGAAAGTCAGAAAGAAAACCCATTAATGTTTTTGTCTGTGGCTGACCTGGTCCAACAGCAGACTGGTTTGTAAGGATGAAATATTACCAGCACTGATAGAAAACATTGTAAAATCTGAACAGACTGCTGAGCAGACCCCTCATTGATCTGGCAGTCTTTGCCAAACCCGTCACATGATGCAGCTGATTCATATGAAATGCTGAATCGTAAGATAAAATCGTTAAGTCGCTTGATTCAAAAGGTTGCACTACGCTAAGCTTTCTAGGATATATAATACAAACTTGTACCATTTTCATAACTGCGCCAAACCGGACTACATTTTGTGCGGACTCAAATTTCAATGGCGGTCAAGGCCGGAAGAAAGCCTGAATTACTTTAAAACCTGCAGGATAGCTAGAGATGACAGATTGAATTTGTCATTAAAAACGATTCTGTGCATGTGTGTTTCTAATTAAGTCTTAAATTGTCATGTAAGTCTGTTTTATTCTCGTTTTCAGTTGTGTGAAAAATGCCGAAAATTGCAAAGAAAACGATCAGGAACTGATACAATCAGGTCCCAAATTCTCCCCACAGTATCACGACGGAAAGAAGTCTTGACGATAGTACACGACAGAAACCACAGGCAAACTGAGTCAGCAGCTCTTTCCCAAACAGGTGTCGACTAAGATAATCAAAGCATGACTTAAAAGGAACAATATACATAATGGTGTGTGTGGGGGTTGTGTGGGTGGATCAGACTCACCAACATAAGAAACTGTAAACAGGAAGGACAAACGTAATTGAATGAATAATTAAAAAGGAGAAGAATCTAAAGGGCAACGTCATAAAATACGTAGTAAACGAAAGGATAAGAGCCGCCACTATAAAACAGGTAGGAACACCGCAAATGTGCCGACTTGGAAAGTTTGTTTGTTTGTTTGATTTGAGGTATAACGTCCCCGTGAACACTGGAAGTCAGTAAAAATTACTGGTGGTGTTGAGTAGACTTTACGGAATCATAACCCTCACCCTAACTTTCAATTAAAAATCAAAAATGAGTTCCTTTAAGGGCAATGAAAACATTCAAAAGAAGGAAGATGGGTCATATTACGTAGTTTCGACTAATAAAGCCTCATCAGTGACCCTGTGATGATCCGGCAAAGAAAGCCAGAGGAAACATACTGCAATTTTGCGAATTTCGAATAGGCAGTCGATTCAAAGACTGATATAAATCAAAATGGGGTCCAAACAATTACAAATTTGTCTAGAATATGCGTCTAAACCAATAATTTATTTCTGATTTCTCAGAATATTCACGCTGATCTCAAAGGACCAAAAGTAAAATATTAACTGCACTATGGTTGATGTACGGGGAGACGTTTTACGGCCGACACACGGCACAACACCAGCTGCAGTGAAGGCAAATAAAAATCAAAAATAAGTTCCTTTAAGAGCAATGAAAACATTCAAAAGAAGGAAGATGGGTCATATTTCGTAGTTTCGGCTAATAAAGCCTCATCAGTGACCCTGCGATGATCCGGCAAAGAAAGCCAGAGGAAACATACTGCAATTTTGCGAATTTCGAATAGGCAGTCGATTCAAAGACTGATATAAATCAAAATGGGGTCCAAACAATTACAAATTTGTCTAGAATATGAGTCTAAACCAATAGTTTATTTCTGATTTCTCCGAATATTCACGCTGATTTCAAAGGACCAAAAGTAATATATAAACTTCACTATGGTTGATGTGCGGGGAGACGTGTTACGGTCACCACACGGCACAACACCAGCTGCAGTGAAGGAAAATAAAAATAAAAAATGAGTTCCTTTAAGAGCAATGAAAACATTCAAAAGAGGGAAGATGAGTTATATTACGTAGTTTCGGCTAATAAAGCCTCATCAGTGACCCTGTGATGATCCGGCAAAGAAAGCCAGAGGAAACATACTGCAATTTTGCGAATTTCGAATAGGCAGTCGATTCAAAGACTGATATAAATCAAAATGGGGTCCAAAGAATTACAAATTTGTCTAGAATATGAGTCTAAACCAATAATTTATTTCTGATTTCTCAGAATATTCACGCTGATCTCAAAGGACCAAAAGTAAAATATAAACTGCACTATGGTTGATGTACGGGGAGACATGTATTTGTTCGGTCTGCGCGAAGGTTTTCTAAATCATCAGTGAATCATTTAGGATAGCAAAGAAGTCACAATTAAAGCCGAGTTGAAGCAAGAATGTGGACTCGGCAGTAAAATGCGTTGAGACACCCGGTGCTGCACACAACACTACAGACACACTGGAGCTAAAAAGAAAATCAGCAGTTGAATCCCGTTGGACCAAGCAACATACAAAAGAGTCCTGGCTCCGACAATTAATCGTACTTTGGTGCTGGTGTTTAATCAAGTACGTATATACAAGATACCTGCATTGTTTATACGACTTTCTTGTTTCAGATTTTCTAAAACAATACTGAAACACGTGTCCTTAACTTGATTAAGAGGATAAACGTCTTTAGCACATAGTAAAGAAGAAGATGTTCAACCTTGCTGGTTTAAATTATCTGAATTTCCAATTTCCTATTTAGACAGTCTGCAAAAAATGAAGCGTGCTGCTTATAATATACCACAACCCCACCTTTTATTACAATTTGTATCATAGCCTACCTTTTATCCTTTGAAGTTGTCTACAGGCTATTTTCAAAAACTTGATTTTTGAAGACTAAGTGTGCTAGGCGGGGCTTAGGCCAGTTAGTTAACTATGGTTAACTATTGCTGCACGTGCTATATATATAAATCCAATATACCATGCATATCTTAAATCAGATTATGGGTGTAATTTGTTTTGATTTAAACAAAGAGAAACAAGAGGCATTTCTTTTTTAGGAGCTCTCGACAAGCAGCAACAACGGGGGATAACAATTTTTTAGTATTTCATGTTAAAATGTTAAATGGATATTCCTTTTAATGGCATTTTCTAGTATTGATGATAGTACACTATGTGTTAAACAGGAGAAAATTGAGTATCCTTTTCAATATGTAGTCCTGTTTTTTGCCGTTATCAAAGATAAAAAAGGGTTTTATTTCTCAGTGTATGCACACTCTGTTTGGTTTCCTTTTCAGAACAAAAAAAGGGAATAACAAAAAAAGCACATCCAGAAAGATTTATGAATTCAGTCTTATTTATGTTGTTGTTTGTTACTACTTACTTGTGTCTTTTTCATTTTTGATGGCCATTTGGCCATTTTGTGGAAAAGTAACTGTCCTTATGGCCATCCTTTGTTTATGGTCTGGTCGCTTCATGTTTTTGTTTCTTTCCCTTTGGTGTCTTTGATGGATGGAGTAAGTTAATTGTATCGATTCCTTATCTTTGTTTTACTTCTACTTTGCTAGTGGTTTTAGAAATCATGGACTGTGTCTGCACAGGCTGATCTCCGGTTTTTGTCAGTTTGGTTCATTGTTTATGTGCGCTGTTGCTATATTTGTTCCTTGTGACCTTAAACATTGCTGCATGGGATTCAGTGCTAAGAGATTAGAATTGTACGGTTTGTGACCTACCCGTCTAACATATAATTGTTATGTCAATAATAATTTCAACATGGCTGTCACTCTTCATTAGCACCCCACTAATTGCAAGCTCCAATTCAAACGGAGAAAAACAGTTGGGTGACTATTACATGCTCAGTTCAAACCTATGTAAACTGATTGGTTGGCCATGATACAAAACAGATATAGAACTGCCACTCGTTATGTGCCTATATACTCCTCGGGGCAAGCCCCTCGAAGTACATCTGCAAATATCTCAGACACTGTTCTATTATATTTCTTAACTTGTCAGTCAGCCAAAGTCGGACTTTATATTAAGGATTCAACTTTCATAGTCGTTAAATCATTTTTCCATAAATAAATCATGGTAATTGTAAATTAGGTACTCATAAAATACAGTCATCGAACCACTTTCTTGTGCCATGATACTGTTAAAGCTTCATAGTCTCTTAAGAGTCCGTTTCATCCCCTTGTGTACCTCGCGCGTCACTAACCACTTTCTTGTGCCCTCATACTGTTCAACGGTATTGTCTCATAATGTTTAAACAAGACAGTTGGGAGAGGGCCTGTTACATGCATCACCTTGTATTCCAAACTGCAACAAAAATAAACCGCGACAGAAGAACCCCCTTGGAACGGTCAGCAAAAAGTATTTAATCGATATTACGTGGCTGCAATCCTCGCCCTTACTTTCGTCGGGCTTTAGACAAATAATTTGTTCTGTCGGCATTGCTGTTTCTGGAGACCCTCTCTCTCTCTCTCTCTCTCTCTCTCTCTCTCTTATTATAGGATTGTTAAATATGTTCTATATGTTCTATAAAAGGGTTATCCTTTGGAAGCAAGAAATACACCACAGAAATGGACAATATGAAGTGTACATGTTTTCTGGGCCAGCCTAGCTGGCCTCGGCCAATTAGGCCTCATCAGTGACCCTCAAATATTTTCAAAATTCCACAATGGAATCAATGATCCCAAAGACAAAGAAAATATAAACTTCACTATGATGTAGGGCAGGGAGACTTTTTACGGCCGCCACACATTCCCACACATCAGCGTTTATTAATTGCTATGAGTTGGCCAAATAGCAATAAAAAATCTTGAAAATTGCAGACTGACGGTAGATTCAATGCTAATCGTATCAAATCATAGCGGACTTTCCAAAAAAAAAAAAAAAAAAAACAAGTGAAAAACACTATCATGGCGAGATCTGTGGAAATTTAATACTAAGCGCCAGCACCAGATGAGCGCTCACAGGGGAGTTTGCTTTGCACTTCTCGTTTATATTATATACTTGTACAATTCATAATATTTTAAATTGTGGCTTTCTCGAAAATCCAGAGAATCAATACAATTTATAAAGAAATCAAAACAATACAAATTTAAGTTAAAATTGTTTTTATCTATTATTTGTCTTCATTTTTCTATCATACCAAATATCAATATATCGATAGCAAGTATGTTTAAAATTTTGAAAATGCTAACGCTGCGTAGACATAATTCATGTGTGACGTATTGCATCTTCTGCAAAAAAATCTATACAGTGATTCCATAAAGGGCAATTGTTGATCCACGTTTATGCAAAGTTTCAGCTGTATATCTTTTGAGGTCGGGTTAAAATTGATTTAAGCACGGTAGCGAAATTTTGGTACTGTCCTAAGAGCTCAGGTCATCGATTTGTTTGTTTGATTTGAGGTTTAACGCCACTGTCTAGGTCATTTTGAGCTTTTGTGACCGTCAGATGTCTAGCGTTGCCGTCCGTTGGGTGTCGTCAGAATCATCAGGAATATCTCTGTCAAGTTTGAATATTGGTAATGCCAGGTCAAAAAGTAGATCAGTAGGTCAAATCATGGGAAATTCTTGTAAACACTCTAGACGCCGAAGTTTAGGTCATTTTATCGTCACACTTGCCCGGAATGGTCATATTGACAATATCACGGTCAAGTTCAAATATGGGTCATGTCTGTTCAAACAGTAGGTCAGTAGGTTAAATCATAGAAAACCTTTGTGCCTTTGTGAACACTCTAGGAGCCACAGTTTTGGTGAAAACATCATCAGGCGTTTTCTCAGAATGATCATCATGAAAATATCTCGGTCCAGTTTGAATATGGGTCATGTCGGACCAAAACGTGGGTCATTAGGTCAAATCATAGAACAACCGTGTGGGCACTCTAAAGGCCACAGTTTTAGTCCGATAACTATCAGGCTTGCTCAGAAGTATCTTGACAATATCTCGGTCAAGTTCGAATATGGCCAATGCGGGGTAAAAAAGTAGGCCTGAAGGTCAAATAATAGAAAAAAAAACTCGTGAAAGGTCATGAAGCCACACTTTTGGTCTAACTATCGTCTAACTTGCTCCGAATGATTATGTTGGCCGTATTTAGTTAAGTTTAAGTTCGAATGTGGATCACGTCGGGTAAGAAAGTAGTTCAGTAGGTCAAATCATAGAGAAACCTTATGAACACTCTAGATGCCCCAGTTTTTTTCCAACCGTCATCAAACTTACTCGGAATGGTCATCTTGACAATTTCTCGGTCAAGTTTGAATATGGTTTATGCCGTGTCAAAACGTAGGTCCGTAGGTCAAGTCATAAAAAAGAAACCTTGGGAGCACTCTAGACGCCACAGTTTGGTCCAGTAATTTTCAAACTTGCTCAGAAAGATCATGTTGAAATATCTCAGTCAAGTTGGAACATGGATCATGTCGGGCTAGTAAGTATGTCAGTAGGTCAAATCATTGGAAAAACCTTGTGTGAACTCTCTAAAGGCCAGAGGTTGGATCCATTCTACGTCAAACTTGTATAGAATGACCATCTTAACAATATCCAGCCAAGTTCAAAGATGGGTCAGGTCGAGTCAAAAAGTAGGTCAGAAGGTCAAATTATAGAAAAACCTTGTGAACACTCTAGATGCCGCAGTTTGTTCCATTATCATCATCATCATTTGCTCAGATCGACCATTTTGACAATATCTCAGTGTTAGGCTCAAGGTCAAGGTCACTACAGCTATTTTTAGAAAAACTTTGTTACGGCTCAAGTACTTTCATTTATTGATGGAACGTCACACACACGTAAAAAAATCAGACTTTCAGGTTGTTGGGATCAAGGTCAAGGTTCTTGGGACTTCTTTCAGAAAAAACAAAACAACTTTTCTTCACTCTAGCCTCTACATTGATTTAATGTAACTTCACACTCATGTTGGGTATGATAATGTCTCCAGCAAGTGAGACTTTCAGGTCTTGGGTGCAAGGTCTGTCACGATGGCTATTTTTTGTACTTTTGTCATCACTCTAGCGCCTTCATTTATCGAAGGTTTCTTTTAATATAACTTCACACAAATGTTTGGTATGGTATCTCGACCAAGTCCGACCTTAAGTGTCGGTATTTAACGTCAAGGTCACTGTGGCTGTTTAATTTTTTAAAAAACATTTTATGTTATCACTCTAGAGGCTACATTTATAGATAAATTTTAATGTAACTTCACCCAAATGATTGGTATGATAATATATTCAGCAAGTTCGACTTTCATTGTCCTTAGCTGAAGTCAAGCTCACTGAGGCTTTTTAGGCTCTGGCACATGCATTTATAAATAGAGTTTGATGTAACTTCACACAAATTTTTGGTATGGTTATATCTGAAAGACGATCATCATTTAGGGCACAAGATCAAGGTCACTTTGGCTATGTTTAGAAAAACTTTGTTAATACTCTTGTGCCTACATTTATGGATGGACTTTAATATAACTTCACACAAATGTTTGGTATGACAATATATAGATCAAGTTCGACTTCAAGGTTCCTGGGATGAAGGTCGAGGTCATTATGGCTATTTTTTTTTCTTTTTGGTTTTGGTTTTACGGCCCTTTCAAGATTATTTCACTCATATCGAGCCGATCGGTAATCAGAGGTGGGCGAAAACCGGAGTACCCGGAGTAAAACCACCTGATCTTCCCTTGCAGAACTTGGCGTCTCACATGTGACCCGATTGAGGCTCGAACCACAGCGGTGAGAGACCTAATGATCAAGAGTCAGCGCTCTTAACCACTAGGCCATGGAGGCCCGTAATTATGGCCAGTTTAGTTCTACATTTATCAATGTATTTTAATATTACTTCACCTAAATGTTGGGCATGTTATTATCTCAAGCAAGTTCAATTTTCAGGTTGCTGGGCTCAATGTCAAGGAAACTGGATATTTGTAGGACAAAAAAAAAATCTTTTGCTATCGCTCTAGCCCATGATTTATAAATGATTTCACAGAAAAGATTTCTGGGTACCATCTGTCAAAATTAAGTTAATTGCTCCCCTCTGCTAAACAAGATGGTCGCAAGAACATAAAATTGAAAAAAAAAAGAAAACTGTTAGTAGATTTCTTCCTCAGAAGGGAAACAATTTCAGGGAATGTTTGTTGTGTGACCCTTTGACAAAATTGCTCAAAATCCTTTTGCTCAACGTCAAATGATAGCCACCAGAGCGTAAAACATACAAACATTAAAATGACTTCTACTCCTAAACAGCTAAATTTATTAAAGAAAGGCTCCTCGGGTCACTGTCAACCACAATTGTTCGAACCTTCCACTCCACCTTAATATATCACCTACAATTTCATTTGTTCAGTATGAATCAGGTGAGCTCTCCAGGGCCACTGTGACGACTCTCTTGGTCCAATCTTGGTCTTAATTCTGCTTACAATATAGATTGTCAGTGCACGTTAGAACCGCCTTATCGAAGCGATTGTTAGAGCAGAAATAACGTTTATCCCGTAAACGCCAGTTTTACTATATAAAAATTGGGGTTCAAGGATAGTCGTTTATTCGTGATGGAAATAAAAATCTCGACGGCGAGATTCGAGTGAATTATCTTTTGGCATCGAGAATAAGCATTCCCATCTGGGGCTAGGTGTTTCACATATCAACGTTGATCATTTAATAAGACAGACATGCTTAACTTTTTGCAGAAACAAAATGAACAGCTTTTGCATCTGCTAGGGAGGTAATATTTTGACCACGAACACGCTTGTTAAAACGTATGCATGTGTGACAATGAGGTCTTCCACCTAGTAAGTTGGAGTAGTCCATTTCCAATTATAGGGTCGTCAGGTTTCTTTTGTGGCAAATTTTACAAAAGTGAATTTTCTTCAATTAAGCAGTGAAGATCCAGATCAGAGCCGCGTTCTACACTGTTTGCCAATGTCCCAGAAAAGGACCGCTAATCGTGTACTGGTTAACGCATTTTGCACCGGATAGTTTGCAAACAGTGCAGACCGGGAACGCGGCGCCTGATTAGGGCCTACACTGTTTAGAAAGCGTTCAACCAGTTTGTATATAGGTTTTGAAGACAACTGAGTGTGACACCCCTACATTTTGAGATGGACGCCTGCTATATATAAGGAAGGTTCCATTGGGTACAAAAAAGTTAAGCTGTCAATGCTTTCTTCATTTTGAACATAGTCTGTTTGGTAGAAAGATGCATTATTTAGAACAAAACATTGACAGGCGATACATTGTGTCATTATGATTCTAGCAAGCATCATTTTTGTGATATTCTCTAAAGGACTCGTTTGACGTGTACGTATACAGAAATAACGTAGTAACATCTGAGGTTATCAAACGCGGACTTTCCTCGCAATTGTTACGAGCCAGGCGTAGCAGAAAGAAAAAGCAAACAAGCCTTTTTGAAAAAGTTAACAAAATTTATTTACAAGTTAACTTTAACCTGTAGAAGTAAGAAAATTAAATGTACTTAGCTCTGTTATGAAATATCCTGAATGAATCTATTTTCCTTGACCCCACAGAATTCACAGTCCAAAATGAAAAGTAATATCCTTTAACAATCCAACACAGAAACTAGAAATAACTTTTCTTAAAAGCCATAACATCAAACTCCAAAGTTTGACTCTATGAGAAAAATCAAGCTCTTTTATAGACCCTAAGATTTCTCTAGAACGTTCCACAGGGCTGTGGAATAAGATAATGTAATTTTCTAAAAATAATGCAAACCTGAACTTTCTGGAAGGTTCTGAAGTACTTTTCCTTGTAAACATGTTGTTTACAAAAATGAAATTAATTTGTGACTCAGTTTTCTAGAATCTTCTATAAGAAGATTAACAAGATATTTATAGCACTATTAGGTCAACAGTGGGGTGATAGTGGGAATCAGAAAAATAAATTCTTATGTATAACACTCCCCCTCTTCGAGGAAAAGAAAGATTTATGTAATAAAGCTTTCTTTTGCTTTAAGAATAATAAATTATTGAGTATATAAAATTACTTGTATCTACAATCCACTTTAGAAGGAAAGAAAAACACAACTCCTGACACTGCTCAAGCTCTTGAAAGGGCATCAGGGATAATGTTATCTCTCCCTCTGATATGTCTTATGTCTAAATTATACTCTTGTAGCATAAGACTCCACCTGAGCAACCGCTGATGTTTGCATTTCATTTTATGTTTGAAAATCAGTGGATTGTGATCACTGAAAACAACAATCGGTGCAGTAGTAGGGGTAAGATAAACTTCGAAATGTTGCAGAGCAAGAATCAGAGACAAGCACTCTTTCTCTACGGCAGAGTAATTTCTCTGATGCTTATTAAACTTTTTGGAAAAGTAGCAAACTGGATGATCCACACAATTTTCGTTTTCCTGCAACAAAACACTATCTGCACCTACGTCACTAGCATCTACAGCTAGCTTAAACTCCTTTTCAAAGTTTGGTGCTAAGAGAACTGGTTAACTCACGAGTATGGCTTTAAGTTTATCAAAAGCATATTGGCATAGTGCATTCCAATGGAATTTTGTTCTTTTGCTGAGCAAATTTGTCAAAGGGCCAGCAATGACAGAGAAATTATTACAGAACTTTCTGTAATAACCAGCCATACCAAGAAATCGCATCAGCTGTCTTTTGCACGTGGGTACGGGAAAATTTGAGATAGCCTCAACTTTAGCATCAATGGGTTACACATTACCTTGACCTACAACATGATCTAGAAATGTCAAACTTGCATGGCAGAATTCACTTTTAGCAAGATTGATTGTCAATTTGGCATTACTCAGTCTATCAATGAATGCTCGAATAGTCCCAAGCTGTTGATTCCACTGGTCGTTGTATATGATAGCATAATCGATATAAGCACTGCAGCCTTCCAGCCCCGCAACTACCATGTTTATTAAGCGCTGAAATGTTGCCGGAGATTTTTTTTGTTCCAAATGGCATGACTTTATAGTTAAATAATCCGTCCTGTGTTGTGAATGCCAAAACCTCCTTTGCTCTATCTGTAAGTGGAATTTGCCTAAATCTTTTCAGAAGGTCGAATTTCGTTATGTATTTGGCATTCCCGATGTTATCAATGCAGTCATCCATTCTTGGAAAAGGAAAGCTATCTGTTTTACTTTAGGAATTAACTTTCCTAAAATCTGTACACATACGATATGTCCAATCAGGTTTTGGTACAAGAATACAAGGAGAACTCCATTCACTATGGCTTGGTTCAATAAAGTCATTGTCTAATAGATACTGAACTTCTTCTTTAAGATATTTTTGTTTCACAGGATTCATCCTGTATGGGTGTTGTTTTACAGGTTTAGAACCATTTATGTCCACATCGTGAAATATTTTGTCTGCCCGTGTTGAAATGTCAGGAAATAAGTGTTCATATTCAAAAATTAGCTGTTTCAGTTCATTCCGCTGATTTGGCTCTAGATGTGACAGTTTCTGGTCAAGATTCCGTAAAATGTCAGAATTCTGAAGTTTTGATGATGTGGGATCCGACTTCACTGAATTAATATCCTCACAGTCATTGTCACATGAATTAAGTGGACCAGAGCTAACTAGATTGACTGATGTAAAAGATGCATTGTCTCTATCTATGTATTCCTTAAGCATGTTAATATGACATAGCTGCTTTAGCTTGCGCCTCCCATGAGTGTTTATCATGTAATTTACGTCACTGATCTTTTTGTCTACTGTGTATGAACCATATTACCTGGCCTGCAACGATTTTCCTGGAATAGGCAAAAGAGCTAGTACCTTATCACCTGGTTTAAAATTCCTTTCTTTTGTCCCTATGTCATATAGCTTTTTCATTTTCCTTTGGGCTAACTGAAGATTGGTCCGAGCAGCCTCACAAGCTTTTGAAAGTCTAGTTTTGAAATCAGACACATACTGAAGTAAATTCTTTGAGGTGTCATCATTGGAGAGAAATTTCTCTTTGAGAAGTTTCAAAGGACCACGTACAGTATGGCAAAATACTAATTCAAATGGACTGAAGCCAAGAGATTCTTGCACAGATTCTCTAACAGCAAATAAAAGGAGATGGATGCCTTCATCCCAATTCTTCTCTGTGTTAAAGCAAAATGATATTATCATGTTTTTTCAATGTTTGACGGAATCTTTCAAGGGCGGCTTGACTTTCAGGATGATAGGCGGATGACTTATACTAGTCAATGCCTAGTTCATGCATTACTTGTTGAAAAATTACAGACAAGAAATTTGAACCTTGGTCTGACTGAATAGATTTGGGAAGACCAACAAATGTGAAAAACTTCACTAAGGCCTGACGATTGTCTTAGTTTTGATATTTCTTAGTGGAATGGCTTCAGGAAAACGTGTGGAAGCACACATAATAGTCAAAAGATATTCGTAGCCAGACTTAGTTCTGGGCAAGCGACCCACACAGTCTATAATTATTCGACTGAAAGGTTCATCAAAAGTAGGTATAGGCTGCAAATGAGCCTGAGGTATACTCTGATTGGGTTTTCTTACCATTTGGCATGTATGGCAGGACCTACACTGCTGAGAAACGTCTGATTTTAACCCAGACCAGTAAAAATGATTAAGAATCTTGTGATAGGTTTTATTTACACCTAAATGTCCTGACATGGGAGTTTCATGTGCCAAGTTTAATATTTCAGGATGGTAAACGCGTGAGACCACTATCTGGTGGTCGACAGTCGACTCGTCTTCTGCTGAGACGTCTGGTGGACGCCATTTTCTCATTAGAATGTCATTTTTGACATAAAAACAGACTGGGACCTGAGATACTTCCTGCTCATCTAAAGCCCTTACAAAAGAAAGGCGAAATTTCAGAATCCTTGTGCTGCTCTATAGCTAGTTGAGACCCGGACATTTTGTCATGGCCTAGATCGAAAGATGAGTTATTCTCATGAAAATCTGTCTGCTTATTAGGCAGGCTTGAAGACAGAGACCTTGTTATCTCGTCATTAAAAGGCTGACCCAAAAAGGTATCAGTAAAATCAAAATCCTGTTTCCCATCAGTTTGCTTGGCCTTACGTGCCATAGCCCTTGTGACTGCACAGGACGGATAAAGATCAGGAACTTCCTGCTCAATGGGATCAGGTGGTTGATCAGTCCAACGATTAGAAGTCAAATATGGGTTTACCACAACCTTTTCTCCAGCTAAGTCATTGCCTAGCAATAAATGAATACCTTTAAAAGGTAAAGAAGGAACTGTCCATATGGCCTTCCTTTGTTTAGGTTTCCATTATGGTCTGGTCGCTTAATGTTTGTATTTCTTTCCCTTTGGTGTCTTTTATGGATGGAGTAAGTTAATTGTATCAATTCCTGATCTTTGTTTTACTTCTACTAATACCAACAGCCACTGAACCGGATACCAAGTCTGATGACAAATAAACGTTATGAAGCGGAACATTAACAAAACCACACCAGTGCTTCAGCTGAAGTGCACGACCCGCCGGATGCTTTTAGCTTTATGAGTGTTACCATATATGGGTATGGCGGCCATTTTGGTCATGTGACCTGGACATAAAACGGTTCCCCCAATAAATGCGCCTTATCGTAAGGAGCAAAAATATATCTTATACTTTAGTACTGTATTCTGAATCGTTTGCAGGATAAAATCCAACACAAAAGCATATGTGTCAAAGTTTGACCTAGGCACAAAGAAGGTCAAGGTCAACCCAGGGTCACCATTTTAGCAATTTATGATGGGCCTATGTTCCAGATGCTATTTATCAAGTTTCGTGGAAATCTGCACAGTGGTTCTGGAGAAGACTATTTTTGAAGGGTTTTTACCAAATATTGCTTGGCGGCCATTTTGGTCATGTGACCTGGACCCCATGAGGAAATTTTTGTTTCCCCCATCCCGTAGAGGCTCCATATGAAATTTGACTTCAATCGGCCCAACGATTTCCGAGGAGAAGCAGTTCGAAAATTTTCACATTTTTCGCCTCGGCGAGGCTGTACTAAATGGAATGTAATATTTCGCAAGTTCATTGATAAGATCTCATTGATATTTATCAGTATGCCAAAAATTGTTTAAATATTCCAAGCGGTTAAGTCACTATCACCAATTTTCACAAACGGGTTACGGACGGACAGATAGACAGACCATATATGGCTTGGCGGCCATTTTGGTCATGTGTCCTTGACCCCATGAGCAATTTTTGGTTTCCCCCATCCCATAGAGGCTCCATGTGAAATTTGATTTCCATCGGCCCAACGGTTTCCGAGGAGAAGCAGTTCGAAAATTTTCACATTTTTCGCCTCGGCGAAGCTATACTAAATGGAATGGGATATTTCGCAAGTTCATTGGTTAGATCTCATTGATATCTATCAGTATGCCAAAAATTGTTTAAATATTCCAAGCGGTTAAGTCACTATCACCAATTTTCACTTACGGGTTACGGACGGACAGACAGACAAACCATATATGGCTTGGCGGCCATTTTGGTCATGTGACCTTGACCCCATGAGCAAATTTTGGTTTCCCCCATCCCATAGAGGCTCCATATGAATTTTGACTTCAATCGGCCCAACGGTTTCCGAGGAGAAGCAGTTCAAAAATGTTCAAAAAATTTCACATTTTTCGCCTCGGCGAGGCTATACTAAATGGAATGTAATATTTCGTAAGTTCATTGGTTAGATCTCATTGATATCTATCAGTATGCCAAATATTGTTTAAATATTCCAAGCGGTTAAGTCACTATCACCAATTTTCACAAACGGGTTACGGACGGACCCAAAGAAGGTCAAGGTCAACCCAGGGTCACCATTTTAGCAATTTATGATAGGCCTACATCCCAGATGCTATTTATCAAGTTTCGTGGAAATTTGCCCAGTGGTTCTGGAGAAGACTATTTTTGAAGGTTTTTTACCATATATGGCTTGGCGGCCATTTTGGTCGTGTGACCTGGACCCCATGAGCAAATTTTGGTTTCCCTATCCCATAGAGGCTCCATATGAAATTTGACTTCAATCGGCCCAACGGTTTCCGAGGAGAAGCAGTTCGAAAATTTTCACATTTTCGCCTCGGCGAGGCTATACTAAATGGAATGTAATATTTCGCAAGTTCATTGGTTAGATCTCATTGATATCTATCAGTATGCCAAAAATTGTTTAAATATTCCAAGCGGTTAAGTCACTATCACCAATTTTCACTTACGGGTTACGGACGGACAGACAGACACACCATATATGGCTTAGCGGCCATTTTGGTCATGTGACCTTGACCCCATGAGCAAATTTTGGTTTCCCCCATCCCATAGAGGCTCCATATGAAATTTGACTTCAATCGGCCCAACGGTTTCCGAGGAGAAGCAGTTCAAAAATGTTCGAAAATTTTCACATTTTTCGCCTCGGCGAGGCTATACTAAATGGAATGTAATATTTCGTAACTTCATTGGTTAGATCTCATTGATATCTATCAGTATGCCAAAAATTGTTTAAATATTCCAAGCGGTTAAGTCACTATCACCAATTTTCACAAACGGGTTACGGACGGACAGACAGAATGACAGACTGACAGACTGACAGAATTACAGAATGACAGAATGACAGAATGACACGGTGATTTTAGGGCACTCTTAGAAAAAACCGACCTCAGTCGGTTGCTTTTTCTGCGGGTCGTGCAATTCCACACCCGGAATAAGGACACTTTGGCCCAAAGAAGTCTTCTCAGAAAAAGGCAGCGTATCTGCAAGAATAAGAGATTGAGAAGCTCCGGTACCTCGTAAGATTTTAATAGGGATAGGATGGGCATAACTGTCATCGTTTAGTGACACAAAACCGTCTGATAAGAATGGTTCATAAATCTCCATAACTGAATCAGTCTCAGATATTTTGGTATCAGAAAGAGTTTCCTCCCTTACACAAGACTGTGGTTTTGGCCTTACAGAAGTCAAGCCTGTAGGCTTAAGCTCCCCTTGTCTTTCTCTTTTTTTTCTTCGATTTAATTTTAAACATTCAGAGATCAAATGACCTGTATTTTTACAATAATAACAAACTACTTCAGATTGGGATAAGGGATTCTGGTCTATGTTTTCACAAGAAGGTTTGGAAAAATTCTGGCTTCTGTTTTCACCAGAAGGTTCGGAAGGATTCTGGCTTTTATTTCCACCAGAAAGTTTGGGCATAGTACTAGATGTATGGCTATAACTACCAGAACGATTACTGGGATAGAATCTTGGACCTGTCTGTGGATTATAAGGTTTTCTAGGATAAGGCCTGTTCACAAATGAGACTTTATGAGTCAAAGCATAATCATCTGCCAAACGAGAAGCTTCCTCCAAAGTTTCAACCTGTCTCTCATTGTGAAAAGACTTAATATCTGAATTTACGCACCGTTTGAACTCTTCAACAAGGACAAACTGTCTAAGTTTGTCATGATCAGAGCCTACTTTATTAGAAGAACACCACTTATCAAATAACTGTTCTTTGGTTCGAGCAAATTCTACATGGGTCTGGGAAATTTCTTTTTTACAGTTCCTTAATTTCTGCCTGTAAGCCTCAGGGACCAACTCATATGCCTTAAGAATAAGCTCCTTAACCAAATCATAGTCTGAGCTTTGCTCGACAGTCAGCTGAGTGTAAATGTCTCGAGCCTTTCCGACAACAACGCTTTGCAAAAGTAAGGTCCAATGCTCTTTCGGCCATTTTAATTTTTCTGCAAATTTTTCAAAATGCAAAAAATAATTATCTACATCTTTTTCCTGAAATGGCGGAACTAATCTGATGTGCTTTGTGGCATCAAAGTAACTACCAGAGTCAAAAACAGGGGTAGGTTTCACCCTATCTTGACCCTGGAGTACCAATTCCTTCAGTCTTAATAGAAATTGCCTTTCCCTTTCTTTTTCTTCAATACTATATCTCATTTTTTCCTTTTCTAACTCAATCCGTTCCTCCATTTTTCTTTGTTTTTCCCTCTCTCTTTCTTCCATTTCTCTTTGTTTTTCCCTCTCTCTTTCTTCCATTTCTCTTTGTTTTTTTTTTCTCTCTTTCTTCCATTTCTAATCTTTCCATCTGCATTTGTCTCTTTATTTCTCTTTCTTTTTCCTCCTCTTCATTTTTTTTCTTTCTGTATAAGTTCTTCCATATCTAATCTTAATTTTTCTAATTCAATTTGCCTTCCTATTTCGATTTGTCTCATTTGTAATTCAGTATGTGAAACAATAATGAGAGACAAAGCAGATGCATCGAAAAGTTCTTCATCAACAAAAACTGTACCACAATATTCTTAATTTCATGTTTTTTCATGCTTGTTTTGACAGCAGTGACCCCATAATGGGAAGCAATATCTAGCAAATCTGTCCTTTTGGCCAGATTAAACAACTCCTGGGTAGGCTGAGCCAAAAAGCTTCTCAAATCAAACGACATGTTTGCTTTTTGTTTGTTTTATAAAGTAATTATGATGATAAAGATTGAGGTTAATTTGACAATTTTTTTTTTGAAATGACAAGCCCAATAAGAATTTCACATGAAATGACAAGTACTATTTCACCTTAAATGGCAATTCACATGAAATGACAATCCCCTTTATTCCAATAGGGAAATACCAACCATGTGAACCAACTGCCAAGTCTATATTTGATAAGAAATGACAATTACCTGCCGTCACATGAAATGTCGGTTTTAAAATGCTCGAAATGGTTTTATCCCGGACGATCCCCAAATTTCTGTTACGAGCCAGGCGTAGCAGAAAGAAAAAGCAAACAAGCCTTTTGAAAAAAATTAACAAAGGAGCAGTCTCTATAAGGCTATTTTCATGGCCACAACCGGTTTCCTTTAAACTTTGTAGCAAAGTTGTACCAACAAAAATGCTATTATTTTTTTTTCAAAGTGCATGACTGGAGGCGATGTTTGCCGTATGCTTACTACCCTTTTAGGCATAACAGCCGGTGATAACGGTCTTATAAATATCAAACAAGAGAAGAGTTTATTCGCGCTTGTAAGTTGTACCCAAATATCAGTAATTTTTATTCCCCAACTTTACGAAAAACCACAACATCTTTACAGTTTTCAACTTATTTCAAAGATCTTTCATAAATATAATGTTGATGTAATAGTCATTCTAGGTATATGTCAGAATTATTGTTAGTTCATAAAATTTAAAGAGTTAATGCCCCTGAAATTGGATTTTACCCATTTTTTTAAATCGGTGTGCATTTATCCGTTTGTAGTACTCACAACTTCATTTGAAAGTGAATAAACCGATTCCATGCAAATATAATTAAATAGATGTGGACAAAGAAGTCATTTGATTTAATAGTGCATGCTAGCAAGCACATGAGCACAACATCCCATGGTACGAGCACCACTTCTTCACCAACAGTACCATCCAGTGATTGGGTTCAGTCCTTGTGGTCTAAACACATTGCAAAACGAGCAAACAATTCTTACATAGTCACCAACATATGGTATTTTACTATTGGATATTTTGTTGCTAAGACCTTCCACTTTGTAATTCTCCAATTAGCTGATTCGACAACCTATCTCACTTTGTACCTAGCCTTGAATCATTCGCCTCTTCAGTCGTATATTGCTTCTGAGATTTGGTTAGGAAGTGAAGCATATGAGAATTGATTTCATAACCCTTTAGTATTTCTCTAACATCCCTGAATCATACATCAACTTTTGCAAATGTCCTATTTGGGGGTTCAAATTCTGATGTTGCAATCGCAGTGGCTGATGGAACATACATATATATTGAGAAGAGTGGAAACTACTCATTTCAGAGAAGATCTTATTCCGTACATAAAGTACAGCCTTTGCTAAAACCTATGATGCTTGTGGCCACTGGTGGTTACATTTTGACTGTGATGGGACCATATCTTGCAGATGGGAAAAACACAGATGCTAAGATTACCGAACACATGTTAAAGACTAATGTAGAAAATGTATTACTGACTGGTTTGAAGAAGATGATGTTCTCATTGTAGGCCGCGGCTTCAGGGATGCTATAGATGTACTAAAGGATTTTTGAATCAATTCCCATATGTCTCACTTCCTAAACAAAACTCAGAAGCAACATACGACTGAAGAGGCGAATGAGTCAAGGCTAGTTACAAAGGTGAGATGGGTTGTCAAATCAGCTAATGGGAGAATTAAAAAGTGGAAAGCCCTTAGCAACACAATGCCCAATAGTCAAATACCATATGTTGGCGACTATGTAAGGATTGTTTGCTCATTGTGCAATGTATTTAGACCACCTTTGGTAACAAGTAAAGATTCAGGCAAAGTAATTGCTAGAAGAATGATGGCCTTTGCAAAAACTCCAAATAAGCTGCCGGATAAGGCTGTAACAAGAATTCCGCCGAAGACTATGCGACGTCGCGCCTGTTGGGGTGCAAAGTCATCGAACCATGATATGTAGGTCAAGGTCAAACATAGATGCTTGCTCAAAAGATCCCGTTCTCAAATGCAAGCTTGTACTAAGTATCATTAATGAAGCTCTAATAATTCTTGAGAAATGAACTTAACCATTAGGGTGAACGCTAGGGTGGTCACAATATTTTACAAAGTCAGTGAACCATGAAATTTAGGTCAAGGTCAAACATAGATGCTTGCTCAAAAGATCCCGTTCTCAAATGCAAGCTTGTACTAAGTATCATTAATGAAGCTCTAATAATTCTTGAGAAATGAACTTAACCATTAGGGTGAACGCTAGGGTGGTCACAATATTTTACAAAGTCAGTGAACCATGAAATTTAGGTCAAGGCCAAATATGGATGCTTGCATTTAAGTTGCCATCCCCAGATTCAAGTTTGCACCAAATATTATTAATGAAGCTCTTATAAATCTTGAGAAATAAACTTGACCATTATGGTGAACGCTAGGGTGGTCGCAATATTTTTCAAAGTCAGTGAACCATGAAATATAGGTCAAGGTTACATATTGATGCTGGCATATAAGTTACCATCTCCAGATACAAGTTTGTACCAAGTATCATTAATAAAGCTCTTATAGTTCTTGAGAAATAAACTTGACCATTAGGGTGAACGCTAGGGTGGTCGCAATATTTTACAAAGTCAGTGAACCATGAAATGTAGGTCAATGTCAAATATGGATGCTTGCATTCAAGTTGCCATCCACAGATACAAGTTTGTACCACATATCATTAATGAAGCGCTTATAGTTCTTGAGAAATAAACTTGACCATTAGGATGAACGCTAGGGTGGTCGCAATACTTAACAAAGTCAGTGAACCATGAAATGTAGGTCAAGGTCAAACATGGATGCATGCATGTAAGTTGTCATCCCCAGGTACAAGTTTGTACCAAGTATCATTAATGAAGCACTTATAGTTCTTGAGAAATAAACTTGACAATTAGGTGAACGCTAGGGTGGTCGCAAATGTTGACGCCTTGACGAACGGACGAACGAACGGAGGAACGAACGGACGGAAAACCGGGCGCCTATATCGCGCCATGCTAATAGCAGGCGCGACAAAAAATGGCTGGGATAAAAAACGGGTAATTTGGAAAAAGATCGATGATGAGAAACTTGAGAATTTCCCAGAGATGACTGAATATGAACTCAGGGATTTGAAACTGGGTATTTACCAGCTGAAACAAGCCAAATCCTACACAGATGAACATTTTGACGACAAAGGATCATATGAGATAATGGCTTACAAAAAAGAAGATGGTGTTCTCAAAGCACAGATACGTTCTCGCCACACGTCTAATAAAACATACAACATGTGGGTTGAATATACACAAGGACTGAACCGAATCACTGGATGGTATTGTGGGTGCAGAAGTGGAGCTCGTACCGTGGGATGTTGCGCACATGTGGCTTCTGTTCTCTGGTATTTGGGATATAACCAGAACAAAACAGAAAATGGTGAAGCAACAGCAAGCCGGGAACATATTGATTTTGTTTATGATGCTGCTGTTGACACATGGAGTACATCTAGCTATTCAGAGGTGGATCAGTAAATTAACAAATTCTTAAACATGTAGTGAGACCATACAGGCTTATATTTAAGCACAGTATCAGTCTAAAATGAAGTTCAACAACATGAGCAAAGCCTGCTTTGGTGGTCAAAAATGTTTGACAGTTGACAAATCTTCCATTTGCACCTGGAAATTAAGAGTTCATAAATAACCAAAAAAAAAAAAAAAAAAAAAAAAAAGGAAATACTAGCATGCACTATTAAATCAAATGACTTCCTTGTCCACATCTATTTAATAATATTTACATGGAATCGGTTTATTCACTTTCAAATGAAGTTGTGAGTACTACAAACGGATAAATGCACTCCGATTTAAAAAAAAATTGGTAAAATGCAATTTCAGGGGCATTAACTCTTTAAGTTTTATGAACTAACAATAATTCTGACATATACCGAGAATGACTATTACATCAACATTATATTTATGAAAGATCTTTGAAATAAGTTGAAAACTGTAAAGGTGTTGTGGTTTTTCGTAAAGTTGGGGAATAAAAATTACTGATATTTGGGTACAACTTACAAGCGCGTATAAACTCTTCTCTTGTTTGATATTTATAACACTGTTATCACCGGCTGTTATGCCTAAAAGGGTAGTGAGCATACGGCAAATATCGCCTCCAGTCATGCACTTTGAAGAAAAATAATAGCATTTTTGTTGGTATACCCTTGATGGGGTGACATTACCCCACCCACTTTAATAGTGTATACAGCAAAAACCAGTGGACCAAAGAGTCTAAAAATTCACCATTAGACAGTCAATATGTACAAATTTGACGCTACAAAGTTTAAAGGAAATCGGTTGTGGCCATGAAAACAGCTTTATAGTTTTGGTGTCTTTTATGGATGGAGTAAGTTAATTGTATCAATTCCTGATCTTTGTTTTACTTCTACTTTGCATATCAGGGCTGTTTTGTTTGTGCCGTGTGGCGGCTGTAAAAGGTCTCCCCGTACATGCATTTAATGCTCTTATTTTTCCTATCCTCAGGGATTGCTTATGCAATTGCTTTTCACTGTTCCATCAATTGACATCCTTTAGATACCTGTTGAAGGTCATTATTAAACCGATGTTCGTTCCTCGTTGTATAACAACTGCTTGTTTGACATCCCTGTACTTTAAGGAGACTAGGATGTTTTGTGGCTTTTGTTGTACCTTCCTTCTATTCGAAGGAATCTTCTTCAGTAATTTTATTTATTTAATAACCGGTATGAACATCGCTTTAGTTTTGACGGTATCACAACCTTATTATCCAAAATGAGTATTACAAATACATTTAAAATATCAATATCACCCCTTAGGTTACACTCTGCTTCTTCTGTACGGATTCCCCATTCTATTAAGAACTTTAATACTATGTTGCCTTCGGTATTGGTTAGACCCTTAAATTTGTCTTCTGTAACTTCAGTTAATCTCAAAGGAGCAGGCAATACTAATGTTTTTGGGAGTAGTCTTCGTATAAGACTATCTCCTCTCAAATCACCCATCCTTCGAAAATATACTAATCCGTGGAAAAGAAGTGGAATGTATCCTAGTATTTCTAAGTGCAATGCCAAGAGGTGCAGATGTTGTTCGCATTTAAGCACTGCGTCTACCGTTACTTCATCTGTAAACGGTAGACGCTTCTCTGTAGTTAACATGTCTGATTTGACATGACAGTCTACAGATTTAATTTATCTAATTACTTGACGTGCTGCAAACTGTAATATGCAGTACGTCGGTCAAACTAACCGCATGCTTAAAACTAGATTGAACAAGCATTATCGTAGAATGAGTAAGCCTAAGAAAACTGACACTTTCTTGTACCGTCACTTTCGACGTACAGGTCATTCTGTAAATAACATTATTATACAACCAGTGGAAAAACTTTATTACGATGCAAATTCTACATCTAGATTCAAAATAATCAAAAGACATGAAGCTGAACTGAAATGGATTAAATTTTTACAGACCCCTTTTCCACTGGGATTTAATGACAACATTTATCATGAGGGTAATATTTCCAGAATGCCGGACTTTGATATTTTCTCACTTCTGGAATGTCGAAAACGCAGAACTAGATCTCACGGCACCAGGAAAAATGGTAACTTTAAACGTAAATCACGTGCGTTTAAACGAAACAATACTAGACTGAAGTGACTGTCAATTATATTATTAAATCATGGACGCCACTCTATGGTTTCATTTTAAGTTCATTACCCGTTTCTGTTTTACGTCTTCTGGACACCGAGGCGAATAAATTCTACGATAGTTCTCATCAGTTATATGATGCGGCTCTCTTAACTAGAGGCTATACTAAGCATACTCTCCGTCCTTACATTGATTCTGAAATTAATCATAAACGTCATTTCTTCAAAATATCCTTCATTAATAAGGGTATGGATTTTATAGATTTGCCCAGTATCTTCCGTGAGAGATCGGTGCTTTCTTCCATTCCTGCTTATTTTCAAAATACTGAAACACCTATAATTTGCAATAAATATAACAAACCTGTTAGATCTATCATTTTTAATTTCAATAAACTTGTTTCAGATCTTGATATTGATACTAATACTCCTGATTCATGTGATTGTAAAAACTCAAAGTATTGCTATCCTGCTGCTGGTCATGTAATTACTGGCAATTTTAAAATTATTCCTGATTCTAGGATAAGGAATATAATTTCTAAAGGACCGAAATATCGGTTTCCTTCTAAAATTGATTTCAGTAAATGTAGAGATGAAATCGCTGCTTCCTTGAATGAATTCGGTAATCGATGGTGTAAGCGAGAGTATGTTACGTATAAAGTAGAAGTAAAACAAAGATCAGGAATTGATACAATTAACTTACTCCATCCATAAAAGACACCAAAGGGAAAGAAATACAAACATTAAGCGACCAGACCATAATGGAAACCTAAACAAAGGAAGGCCATATGGACAGTTACTCTCCCACAAAATGGCCATATGGCCATCCAAAATTAAAAGACACAAGTGATACACACAGTAAGTAACAAACAACAACATAAATAAATCGCCACAGAAGAGCCGCCTTGGAACGGTCAGTGGAAGATTTCCACTGGGGGGCTTAAATCGATTTTACGTGGCCACAATCCTCGCCCTTACTTCCGTCGAGATTTAGACAAATAATTTGTTCAGTCCGCATGAAGGCCTCCTAACTCATCAGTGCAACATCTCCGTGAACACAGAAATCAAAGAACCACAGAGGTGAGACAACGGTGAGGACTCGACAGCAAGAAACCACTGAAATGCTGGAGCAAAAGAAAACCAACAGTTAGACTCCGATGAGCCCGACCAGAGACAGAGCATCAGGCACCAACCAACATTATCTCTTTAATTTTCAATAAGCCTTTACGTTGGAGCCGTCATAGAATCTGAGGCCTGACCCACCGGCGTGCAATTAAAGAGGGAAGCAAAGTTGCCAACCGTGATTGGGTTAACTACCATGCATGCAGTCTGTCGTATAATATCCATGTTGTACCCAATCTTTTTATAAAAAGGACTGGAAACTTAGCATTTTAAGACTAGTGAATAAACGCATTTCTTTCTATTCTCAAAATACTAACTTATTACCTCCTAAGCCCAAGACGTCTTTACGTCATCTTAAACTAGGTATTCAAGAATTTCATAAGAAGTTTGTTTTGGCCCCTGCATACAAGGCCGCTAACCACGTCGTCGTTGTGTGACGGCTTCACTATGTTAACACGCTTAAGCAGGAGCTTGGTGGTACTAAGGCCTATGAACTTCAGCCTTTGGCTGAAGAGAGAGCTATAGTAGATAAACATGTTTGTCTTTCAGCCACCAAGTTTGCTGTGTGTGTTAACGAAGGCCAAGACAAGCTTCCTACGCTATACTGGTTACCAAAACTTCATAAAAAACCTTACAAAGCACGGTTTATTGCAAATTCTAGTTCTTGCACTACCACTGAACTTTCTAAATTATTAACTTCCTGTCTTACTGCTATTATAGCTCAGTTGGTAGAGTGTCCGCTCCGGGGAACGGGAGGTCTGGGGTTCGATCCCGGGCCGCGACATACCAAAGTCGTTAAAAATGGTACTAGCTGCTCCTCGCTTGGCACTCAGGTTTACGGGGAAGAGCTAGGACTGGTCGATCCAGTGTCAGGATAATGTAACTGGGTGTGGTATCATGTAATGTGTCTGGGACATGATACTTCAGTGAGGCAGCACTATAAACGTGAGCATTGAGCTCCCTGTCGCTACCAGACACCGTCGTGATATGACTGAAAAATTGTTGAAAGCGACGTTAAACCCGAATTCACACACACTTACTGCTATTAAAACGCATGTAATTAAATATTGTGATAAAGTCTTTGAAAGATCAGGAAGAAATCTGTTTTGGTCTATAAAAATTCGAATGAGGTTTTAACTTTAAATAAATTGAAATCTAGACAGTTTCGTGCTTCTAGTCTGTCTACCTACGATTTTTCCACTCTTTACA
The DNA here is from genome assembly GCA_963580285.1 of Lucinisca nassula. Classification (NCBI taxonomy): domain Eukaryota; kingdom Metazoa; phylum Mollusca; class Bivalvia; order Lucinida; family Lucinidae; genus Lucinisca; species Lucinisca nassula. Next base: position 92,458,286 of record OY757015.1, read on the forward strand.
CTACACTTTCTCATAATCTTATAAAAGAAAAGCTTAATGATTTAATTGAATGGGCTTTTCACAGAGAAGATTCTCTCTATCTTGCATGTAATGTCAGAAATGCATTTTTCACTTCTAAAGAGCATAAGAATTATACACTTTGGTCATGTCAGAAAGTGTGTGATGCCCTCACCTTTCTACTTGACAATATTTATATTAGATTCGGTACTAAGTTATTTAGACAAATTGTGGGTATTCCGATGGGTACTAATTGCGCACCTCTTGTGGCTGATCTGTTCTTGTATTGTTATGAAAGAGACTTCATTTTGTCGCTTTCCATTGATAACCAATCTGAAATTATTGAAGCTTTTAGCTCTACTTCTAGATATTTAGATGATTTATTAAATATTGATAATACCAATTTTGATGGTTTGATCAGTCAGATTTACCCCCTAGAACTTCAGTTAAATAAAGCAAATTCTTCTGATACCGAGGCCCCGTTTTTGGATTTACATCTATCTATTGTAGATGGATTTGTTTCGTGCAAAATTTATGATAAACGCGATGACTTTGATTTTGAGATTGTAAATTTTCCTTTTTTGGATGGTGATGTTCCTCGTGCGCCATCCTATGGCGTTTATATTTCGCAATTAATTCGATTTGCTAGAGTGTGTAGTCATGTAACTGACTTCAACACTCGTAATATATTATTAACGGCTAAACTTCTTAATCAGGGTTATCGGTACCATAAACTACGCAAAGCCTTTTCAAAATTTTATAGACGCCATTCTTATTTAATTTCAAAATTCAATATTGGACTTAAATCTCTTCTGCAACAAGGTCTATCGGAACCCGAATTTTATGGTGACTTAGTATATAAATTCAGAAAAATATATAACCGCAATGACTTCAGCACCCAATTTCGTAAAATCATTCTTCGATATAAAAAGATTGGGTACAACATGGATATTATACGACAGACTGCATGCATGGTAGTTAACCCAATCACGGTTGGCAACTTTGCTTCCCTCTTTAATTGCACGCCGGTGGGTCAGGCCTCAGATTCTATGACGGCTCCAACGTAAAGGCTTATTGAAAATTAAAGAGATAATGTTGGTTGGTGCCTGATGCTCTGTCTCTGGTCGGGCTCATCGGAGTCTAACTGTTAGTTTTCTTTTGCTCAAGCATTTCAGTGGTTTCTTGCTGTCGAGTCCTCACCGTTGTCTCACCTCTGTGGTTTTTTGATTTCTGTGTTCACGGAGATGTTGCACTGATGAGTTAGGAGGCCTTCATGCGGACTGAACAAATTATTTGTCTAAATCGCGACGGAAGTAAGGGCGAGGATTGTGGCCACGTAAAATCGATTTAAGCCCCCCAGTGGAAAACTTCCACTGACCGTTCCAAGGCGGCTCTTCTGTGGCGATTTATTTATGTTGTTGATTGTTACTTACTGTGTGTATCACTTGTGTCTTTTAATTTTGGATGGCCATATGGCCATTTTGTGGGAAAGTAACTGTCCATATGGCCTTCCTTTGTTTAGGTTTCCATTATGGTCTGGTCGCTTAATGTTTGTATTTCTTTCCCTTTGGTGTCTTTTATGGATGGAGTAAGTTAATTGTATCAATTCCTGATCTTTGTTTTACTTCTACTTTATAGAGACTGCTCCTTTATTTACAAGTTAACTTTAACCTGTAGAAGTAAGAAAATTAAATGTACTTAGCTCTGTTATGAAATATCCTGAATGAATCTATTTTCCCTGATCCCACAGAATTCACAGTCCAAAATGAAAAGATATTTATAGCACTATTAGGTCAACAGTGGGGTGAAAGAGGGAATCAGAAAAATAAATTCTTATGTATAACACAATACGCAACGCATGTTGGTTGCAACGATATTTATTTGAATAAATTCACATGAAACATCGCATAGAAGTATACGCTACAGGATTAGAATAAGATAGAATAAATCGTCTCCTGAAATAGAAATAAAGGGAAAATTTACATACGACGTATGTGGTAGATAAATGATGAGATATGTTTGTGAGGTTATGATAATAATAAATTCACATGAAACATCGCATAGAAGTATATGGTACTGGCTTAGAAAAAGATAGAATAAATCGTCTCCTGAAATACAAATAATGGGAAAATTTACATACGACGTATGTGGTAGATAAATGATGAGATCTGTTTGTGAGGATATGATAATAATAATAATAAATTCACATGAAACAGCGCATAGAAGTATATGGTACAGGATAAGAAAAAAGATAGAATAAATCGTCTTCTGAAATAGAAATAAAGGCAAAAGATACATACGACGTGTTTGGTACATAAATGATGAGATATGTGTGTAAGGCTATGATGATAATAATAATAATAATACATTCACATGACACATCTCATATAATTATATGGTACAGGATTAGAAAAAGAGATAGAATAAATCGTCTCCTGAAATAGAAATAAAGGAAAATAATAATAATAACAATAATAATTACAAAAACACGCCTATTCGAAATCATTGCAAATTTTACCGTCGAAAAACGAAAGTTATAAGATAAAAATGTGATATTTTTTTCTTATTTCGTCTCAAAATGCAGATTGTGGAAACCCGTTAGAACCGCCTCATCGAGGCGATTCTAACGAGTACCCACAACCTATTTCTTGGTCCTGAGTAGAAATAAGAAAATTAAGGTTTATCCCTGAAAACCCCAGTTTTACTATATATAAATGGGTTTACATCATAGTGTAGATTATATGTTCTTGTCCTTTGGGATCATTGATTCCATTGTGGAATTTTGAAAATATCTGAGGGTCACTGATGAGGCCTAATTGGCCGAAACTCTGACCCAGAATACATGTACACTTCATATTTTTCACTTCTGTGGTGTATCCCTTGCTTCCAAAGGATAACTCTTTTATAGAACATATACTGAGAGGCAAAAGTAAGTATACACGTTACTTAACGCTGATTTGCGCCCAAATGTCTCCCTCTATACATACATATGTGGCATCATAAATAAGAACAACCACTTTCACATAATTTGCAGCATTTTCCTTTAAAATTGATTGAAGGATAGTGAAATTGCTTCACTTGAAATGGACATGGGGTCTAATCCAATTTTTGTCTTGAGTGGTTTCCCTTTAAACATGTGTTTCGGATAGGTGCGATTCAGTAAATGATTTTTCGTGCAACAGATTCAAAGAAGGGGAACCGATTGGTAAGAATATATCCCATATTTAAATTATACACAAGGTAAATGCATTATTTTTTGTCCAAGGAAAAGTCATTTTCGCCTTTTACGTTCTTCCTTTGATTAAATGCTTTATGTTTCTTTGGCATTTTTATTGGGGATTAACTTTTCTTAAAGCAATTTTAGAGGGATCACTATGGAGTAAGCATAAAAATGCCGAGGAAAACAAAAGTTATGCGGAAATTTCTTATGAATATCTCTTACACGATTTGAGAAAAAGACTGATTTAATCCACTATGGTTTTAATTGAAAGGGAGGTAATCCGGAACACGCAGACATTCCAATTGAGTTTTAAGCTGATTGTTTGGGTTTAATGGCAAGGTAATGATGGCGTTTTATCGATGCACATTCGTGCATGACTTTTGCGGTGTGCATAGATTTGAATGTCATGTACAACACGAGATTTTGTTGGAAATATTGATTATCATTGAAGGGCAATAACTCTATCATGAATGACTGCAACAGTAAAAGAATTTGGAGTTTTACAAACTTAGACGTTTGGGAAAAACGGACATAGGCATGTTTTATTACAGACAGCAAGGCAAGACCCGGTATTCCAAATCAAATACTGTATACATTTTATTGCCTCTCAGTATATTTAAGTGAATAAAACTTATTTAGGCGTGTTTTCGTTAGGATGATGATAATAACAATTGCCCGAAATAGATTGTATAGGTATGGTGATGAATATGATGATGATGATGATGATGATGATGATGATGATGATGATGATGATGATGAAGAAGAAGAAGGGGTGTCTCTCCGATTTTGTCACATATGATTTGGTTGTTGACATGTTTACACTACACAAAACATCTGTAGCATACCCGCAGTTACAGAGTCGATGTTGGATGTTTGGGTATAAAATAGCACGTTATCCATTGCTTAACTTTCAGCACTGTCGATCGACCCCGCACAAACCAGTATTTTCCTTGCTTTGTTTTGTTTGTTTAATTTGAGGTTTAAGGTCCCCGTCATCACTGTAAAGGTCATTTTGGAGACATTGCTTCCAATTTTGTGGGACTTTCACCCGACATTGAGATGAAATGACATCTCAAGCCCTGTCGCCCAATGAAACCAATAGGGTTTATTAGCATGGACGGTCCGCCTCGCACCGCGGTTCCTGGACAGGCTTAGATCCTCTAAGCGGTTTACAAGTACTAGTGTGCGGGCCGGATTCATCTCTGTGTGGAAGCATCATGCAGCCCATATATTTCTTCAAGCCCCTATGGGCGTATTTTCCTTGCATATTGATTGAAAGTGAATCAGAGTTTACACATGTTACTGAACTTTTGGGACATGATGCAGTTTTCTCTACATGGGCAAACGCTAGCGTATTGCTAGAATATGTCATTTATACCTGGTAGGCAAGCAACGTTTAGGTAACGTCCGATCTATGTCAGTGACGTTCCATCGACCGCTGATGCGATGTTGCTTGAACATTTTATAAACACCAAGTGACAAGTCAGTACATTTGGGCGCGTTCATACTTGCGATCAGTTAATATGTTATTTGGTTTAAAGATACATAAGTTCATGTTAACATGTATCCGTGGAATGCATTATGAAAACACGCCTATATGAATACACTGTATCGCAAAAAAAAAAAAAAAAAAATGAGATGAAAAAATTTAGATATTTTTCTTATTCCTGCTCAAAATATGGATTGAAGGTTCCCGTTAGAACCGCCTTATTGAGGTGGTTCTAACGAGTACCCACAATTTATATTTTAGAGCAAAATTAGAAAAATAATGTTTACCCCTGTAAAGCCCAGTTCTCTTATATAATAGTGGGGTCCGAGGGGGTGAACATTACGCAGGCTTGTTTTTCGTGATGGGGTGCCCTTGAAATGCCCACTTCAAGCTTATAGGATTGGAGGGGTTTACATAGAGGATCTTACATGAGTGTTCATTTATTATTGAATTTATTGAACAAGTTGAGGAAAATGGATAAAATGCGAGGCTTCGCCGAGCATTTTATCCGTTTTCCTCAAAGAGTTTAATAATATCACGAAAACTCGCCCATATAATTTTGACCCCCTTGAACCCCACGTTTATATAGTAAAACTGGAGTGTACAGGGGTAAACCTTATTTCTCTTATTTCTGCTCTAAAATATACATTGTGGGTATTCGTTAGAACCGCCTCGATGAGGCGGTTCTTACGAGTACCCCAAATCTATATTTTGAGCAGCAATAAGAAAAGTATCACAATTTTTCATCTAAATTTTTTAATTTTTCGGAGGTAAAAATTACAATGTATTTGTATAGGTGTGTTTTCGTAATGAGTTCATTAATACATGAACACGAATGCAAGATTCTATTTATTATATGGTATCTAGAACACCTATAACTCACGATTCCACCATAAGTAAACACGACGTCGTTAATGACGTTGTACGTGTAACGTTACGGGGCGTCTCTAACTAATTTCCATAATTATTTAATTCGTTAGTGGATTACAGAATTTATTACATGGCTTATTACACTCTCAGATGCGACATCATATGATAACAACGGTATATTTTATTTTCCTCGCTTTTGTTGGTATAAGTTAGAACCGCTTCCATTGGGTGGTTGTAACAAACGCTCGCAATCTATGCCGAGTCATAAATATTATATTACCATACGTATACTAAAACATGGTTACGTGCGCGTCACTTCACGAAGACATCCGCGATTACCTATATTTATGTTTGGAATAGTTATCCATCTTTTAATCGAACGCTGTTGACGTCTTAATATATAATGACGTAACACTCGGGTTCTAAACGTGCAGTTTGACGTCACGTCATATTACTACCTGTCGCAGCCGGCCTCGTTCGTGGAGATTTATCATGAAATATTTTCTACAGTCATTCTCTCCCTTCCACTGACTGAAAGAAATGCACTGTACTAGATAACCGCTTACGTATCAGACTGCCAAGGAAAAGTGTGAATATGTAAACTGACTGGCTCAAGAATTGCCCAAATAGTGTTGACTGGGCCGTTCAAACTCCAATACAAACAAATAAACAAACTACCGGGCCGTTAAAACTGCAATACAAACAAATAAACAAACTACCTGTCGCTTTGTGATAGGTAACTGGAATTATTGCCGAAGAAGATCGAAATAATTTCGGCAGAAAACGAATGCATCACGCAAATAAGCCTATATAATTTTGACCCACTTGAACCCCAATTTTATATAGTAAAATTTCGTTTTACAGGGGTAAACTTTTTTTTCTTATTTCTGCTCTAAAATCTATTTCTGCTCTAAAATATAGATCGTGAGTACTCATAAGAACCGCCTCGATGAGGCGGTTGTAACGTGTACCCACAGTCAATATTTTGAGCAGAAATAAAAATATATCACATTTTGTATGCTATAATATTCCTTTTCCAGCGATTAAATTTACAATGTGTTTTGTATATGCGTGTTCTCGTAATGGCTGTCACGGATGGAATCATAACGTCTTGCACAGGGATGAGTTATTACTATACCTTGCTCATCAGTGGTCGAATATCAAGTAGTCGTCGAAAGCACTGGTCACTCTGTAAGAAATAGTGGTAATTAGCCAGACAGAGTAAAGTTTACATTAAAACTCGTGTGAACTAGAACCATGCACCATGGTTTCTCACAACCTGGCGTAATGGCCTCGACGGCCTGTTTAACTGGTTCTGCCCGCCTATGCTGGGCAACGGATTCGTTGCGTCGTACCAGTACCTGCTCCTATTAGGCAGGGAGCAGCAGGTCACCACACATCGTTGCGCGGTTCAAGATTCTTTCCGTGGCCCGTCGTGATGTTGTGTGCAATTGTTCAAAATTCACCTGCTGCTGATATAATGTTCTTTTTTTCAGCATATTTATATCTAAGAATACTATCGGAAAATCATGCATACCCGTGCTAGCTCGCTAAGACCGTGACAAGTAAAGATATCATCCACAATCATAGCCATATAGCAAATTTCAGCAGATCATTGGTTTACGTAATAATTGTATTTCCCTTAGGAACAAAAATGATGAAACTTCCCTACAGATCGGTACGAACACCCACAACATTGTGACTAGCATGAAAGATATATATGGCACAATTTGGCAGTTGACGACATTTTGGGCAAACTTTATAGAAATCAGGTCAACTGTATGGTAAATAATTTCTCCACAAACCACTCGTGCATACATCGTATGATATGTGCATGATTTGTGCGCGGAGCAGCATATTTTGCCTACCGTATTTCACCTAAAATATTGCACTCGCACCACCTTGCCATATACCTACTAAAATAATTTAGATGTCGATAAGCACCAGGAAGGTTTTCTATTCCATCTCGTAATAAACACACCTATATAAATTTGACCCCCTTGAACCCCACTTTTATATGGTAAAACTGGGGTTTGCAGGGGTAAACCTTTTGATTTATAATTTCTGCTCCGAAATGTAAATTTTTGTAGTATCCGTTAGAAGCGCCTCAATGAGGCAGTTCTAACGTGTACCAACAATCTATATTTTGAGCAGTCCACTCTGAATAATTGGTGTAATGTCAAACTCATTTAATGCCGGAAACATTACATCCATCTCGCAACGGAAACATTTTCTTAAAAAATGATGGTACATTTTCATCAGTAATGTAGATAAGTACGGGACCCGGGAAGGGGCATTCAATTTTATTTTTAATCTGTTGCGCGAACAAGATATTAAAATGTGCAAACAAGATAATATCTTGTGCGCACAAGATATTAAGTTATGCGAACAAGATAATATCTTGTGCAAACAAGATTTATCTTGTGCGGACAAGATAATATCTTGTTCGCACAACTTAGTATCTTGTGCGCACACGATGATATGTTGTGCAAACAAGATAATATCTTGTCCGCGCCAGATAATATCTTATCTATCTATCTTCTGATACTGCGTCGGTCACATTTGACCATTACCGCAGGTGTATATTACATACACTCCAGGGTTTGCAGGATGAAGGCCTACACAGTAATCATGTAATTACGGTAGGGATCTTTAACCTGCACAGGGGATGGTTCTCCTTGCACAGGGGGCCTCCAGTTAACGTCCCGATCCGAAGGACGGTGGACTTTATGACATTCATCCCTGCAAATGATGCCAATGGAGCGTGTTCGGACACCGAAATTTTATCGCCGCTGCCGGGGATCGAACCCGGGACCTCTAGCATCAGAGGCAAGTGCACTAACCACTGAGCTATCACCCTCCGTATCTTGTGCGCACAACTTATAAAATAATTATTCTTGTCCCTTCCAAGTTACACTATTATGTTCTAAACGTTCCTTCGCTCTTGTGGTGATTAATTATACCATAATATCTGGATTATTAGCCGGCTATTCTGTGAAAAATTACCGAGCAAGCAATAAAGATAAGTATGGAACAGTATTAAGGTAAAAACTCAATTATGCAATGTGCAATTACAAAATGAATTGTTGAAACCGCACTTTGCATTATGAACCTTTCCATATCTTACTACTATATTCGAATATGCAACATGCACATTCTAATTTGAGACCTTTGTATTTAAATATGGCATTTGGACGTCCTATTTTGCAATATTCAGTTTCGATTCTGCTGTGGTTAGACGGGGTACCAGTCATTGAGGTGATGGTAACGTTCGGTAATGTCCGTGGATTTGCCGTATTTTTTTCCGATGACAAGCGTCCGTTTGAGAAGATCGCATTCGCTTTTCCAGGGGCAAAATTCAAGCCAGCAGCAATAAATTTTATCCGGCTATATAATAATTCGGATATTTACAATAATGTGTACGTTTGCATCTTTTAAAAAAAAATTTACAGCGGGGTTCCTTATTTATATATTTATGAGAAACAGGATTTTTATTTAAAAGTTATTACTTGTTTGACGAAGGGGAAAGTACTCTATCGTTGAATATTTACTAAAATAAATTACCATGTGCCGAATCCATGGATTTGAAATGAGCATAGATTGTTAAAATTGATTAATTCATACAATTTTCATAAATCTGATCCTTCTGAGGTGTTACTTATAAAGATATTAGTTACTAATTGCAACCTCACTCAAAACTCAAATGCTTGGATATTATAGAAGTATGTATATGTCGTAGTCCAAATAGGAATTCAGCCAGATCCGGAATCTGGCTAGGCCAAATAGGAATTCTTATTTGGCCTAGGCAGATTCCGGATCTGGCTAAAATAATATTTAGTTTAGCCAGATTCCGGATCTGGCTTAACTCTGTTTAGTCCAAATAAGAATTCCTTTTTGGCTAGGCAGATTCCTGATCTGGCTAAGCTACTCAGACCAAATAGGAATCTTGTTATTCCATCAATAATGTATGGCTGAAAACCTTATTTCTTTCCATATTGGTGTAAGGGACAGAATTTGGGTTAAAAGATTGTTTGAGGAAATAAAAGGAGAAACAAGATATAAAATTCCATTCTGAGAAAAAAAATCATTTTCACAAACAGCCATGAAATTGTTAGAGTAGGTAGTTAAGTTTCACTGAGTCAGCAGAGTGACAGCAAAAAATATTTTAAGGTTGGCCTCATGTTTTTAAAAGACAAATAGATATAATAAGATATTATTTATCATTTTTTTATAAGAACAAATTAAAAAAAAACAATTACCTTCCATCATCAACTATTGTTATTATCTACCCATTTAAGACATGGAATATTGCTATTAATTTTCCCTTTTTTCTTATGTCTACTCTAAAGCATAGTTTTTTTTGCCTTAGATTATCTATATTTTAGAGCAGAAATAAGAAAATGAAAACATTCCTATTCCATTGATATGTACAGTATTTACAGTAATGAAGTTACCGTTACTGAAATACTGCTCCTCAGCTTCATAATCCAAGACACTCTCATGTACAGTTCTTAACTGAAATCTTAGATACTTAATAATGAAGAAGAAACAAAGGATCTGTCATTTGCAAGTTTGTTTTTAAAACCATTTATAGTGGTTAAACTTGAGGACATAAACAAAGAGATTTTCTTCCATCTTTTGTTAGTATAGAAACTGTCTTTGATTGCTTTTCACACATATTTGAAACAGACAGATTATCAGTGAAGCATGTAAGACAAAAACATTCAGAAGATGAAAAGTTTGTTAATATTATAGTATTAAGCCAGGGTGGTCTAAACAACACATTATTCAAGACCAAAAAATGAGTGTCATAAATTGTATACTTTTAAGATGTTCTATAAAACTGTTACCAATTAATAAATATTCAATGAAGGTCTGTTATTATTAAACCAAGATTCCTTTTTGGTCTGACCAGCTTAGCCAGATCCAGAATCAGCCTAGCCGATAGGAATTCTTATTTGGACTAAACAAAGTTTAGCCAGATCCGGAATCCGGCTAAACTAAATTTTATTTTAGCCAGATCCGGAAACTGCCTAGGCCAAATAAGAATTCCTATTTGGCCTAGCCAGATTCCGGATCTGGCTAAATTCCTATTTGGACTACGACATATATGTCCGCTCAGGGAGTAACTGCGCGATGGTCTGCCTGTTCGCGGGCATGGATTCGTTCCCTGGGATCTTTACCAGCTGACCGTGCGGGAAACTGGTAAACACCAACCAGAGCCTCTATTCCCATTGTTACTCTGATAAACATTACTTACTCATACTCAGCCCCGACCCACAACCATAGAAACGCACCTGTGGTCACAATGACAGCTGTCGTATTCATATGTCCGTCTGTCGTCATAAGTTAGACTTGGGCATGATGGCTTTCATCCAACAGAATCACAACGCAAAAAAAGCTAGTCGTCTGTCAGTTCGTCCATCCGTCTCTCTTCAGCCAGCAAAACCTTGCTGAGCTAGTGTCGCGACTGTCTTAACCAGCCTACTACATATTTCTTCAAGTTCTACATGTAACGATTTGGCAAATGGAGTGGCTGAATCCAACCCATTTTGTACTTACATGTATTTCCATGTATTAGGTCTACGCCAAAGTTTTATCTTCTTCTTGTTTTATTACAGTTAGACCGCGTACAGCGTACCCAGGTTTACCTGGCGGAACTTAACGACATTATTTATTTATGTATTCACTTATTATTAAAGTGTACAGAATCTAGAAAAAATGTTTTTGATGCATTAGATTTGTACATTTTACCGCCGAAAAATACAACAACAAAAATTGTAAGATGAAAAGTCGTGATGATATTTTTCTGACTGTTGCTTAAAATATACATTTTGGGTACACATAGAAGCGCCTTTTCGATGCGGTTCTAACGAGTACCCACAATCTATATTTTGGAGTAGAAATGAGAAAAATAATGTTTACTCCTGTAAATCCCAGTTTTACTCTTTAAAAGTGGGGATCAAGTGTGTGTGTGTGTGGGGGGGGGGATCAGAATTATAAAGATGTGTTTAATGGTGGGATGCGCTTGGTGTGTGAGTGCGTTTTTAGTTTTACGTCTCAACAACAGCTAAGGTCATACGGAGATGGGACCTGGGTTTAAAGACTGATCCGAAATTCTGGAGAAGCCCGGGGTCGATCCTGCGATCCCTGGTTACTAAGGCGAGTAGCATAACCACAACACCACAGAGGCTTCCAGCGCTTGATATGTTACATTGTAGCAGGTGCGGGTTTTCCACCTGCACTCCGGTATGAAAGTATTTGCTTCGCGTTGTGTTTTGTCAAAAAGGTGGAAACCTTTGCGTTTTGTCACTTGAAGCCAAAAATCTAGTATAAAAAGTCAGATAGTTTTCTATTTTCTTATAAATTAATGAATGCATTTAACACAAACAGTTACGAACATCTATATAAACATGTGACAAAATAAACAGGGAATCAGACCGCCGGCCCTCGGGGCTTGAAGAAATAGATGGGCTGCATGAACTGAAACCGACCCGCACACCAGTACTGGTAAACCGCTTAGAGGATACCGAGCCAAAGCGGTGCTTACAAACCCTATTGGTTTCATTGGGCGACAGGGCTTTGATATGTCATTTCATCTCAGTGTCGGGTAAAAGTCCCACAAAAGTGGAAGCAAAGTCTCCAAAATGACCTATATTGTGTTGACGGTGACGTTAAAACATCAAATCAAACAACAGAACCAAAATGCCTAGTTTTAGAAATTCCGTTGGATATGCCCTAAATCAGAAATAAATGTTAGAGGGAACGTAAGTCGTAATTCATCTGAAAGCATTTTCACGAAAGAGAGTTGTAGCTATGTTTGCTTTCAAGTGATCATAAAGGAGCAGTCTCACAAAGGTCTACACGATTAGGACAGGAGCCTTTCTGTGCCATACAAAATTAGTATAAGTATTTACAACAAATTTATATTTTAGAGGTGCAATGGCCTGAACAAATTTGCGATATATTTAGATAAAACTTGGACACAAACAAACCAAGCAAAGCTGATTCCTGGTCTGACATATAAGATAAAAATTATGTGTAAATGATTTTATCGGGAAGGGTGTAGTGTCCCCAAATCGTCCGTTTTATGCCAAAAATATAGTTCTCTCATTTCTTTCACTCCTCCGTGTCACCAATACGCTTGCAGATTTTTTTGGGTATCTGCCGAATACAGGCGGACGTTTACGGGAACGGTACGAAAGAACGATCACAGCGCCACTGAACGAGAATAATGGGAACTAGAAGAAGCAGAATCGGAATTTCAAGTTGCAAAATAGGACGGGAAACAGAAAGAAAACTACACAAATTCCAAAATCAGACTACAAAAATGAATATCATAATGCAGTGTTGCACAATTGTAACTGAATAAAGCATAACACAATATCAAAATTGCATATTGCTATCTCAATGTTGCATAATTGAGTTTTTACCTAAATACTGTTCCATAGATAAGTTCCACCAAAACTGGTGACATTTTAGATGCCACCAGTTTTGGTGTAATGTTTCATTACACCTTTACAGTGCAATGTAGCCATTAGAAAACATGTCCGTAAGAAATACTGGCGTCCAACATGGTGTCAGAAAATGATATTAGGAAAAAATGATAACATCTTTATCTTATCTGCTTCCTCCATAGATTGTGGGTGCGCGTTAGAACCCCCTCGATGAGGCGGTTCAAACGAATACCATAATTGTGTATGCGCGTTCTAACGAGTATCCAAAATCTATCTTTTTGAACAAAAAATAAGGCAGATAATATATAAACCCAAATTTTCTCTATATAAAGCGGGGTTGTGGGGGGGGGGGGGTCTTCGTTTCACAGACTTGTTATCGTGATGTTAAGTATGGGGAAGAGGTCCTGAAGCTAACACAGTCAAAGAAAGTGCTTGGCATTACAATAGACGTTAAAGTAGAAGTAAAACAAAGATCAGGAATTGATACAATTAACTTACTCCACCCATAAAAGACACCAAAGGGAAAGAAATACAAACATTAAGCGACCAGACCATAATGGAAACCTAAACAAAGGAAGGCCATAAGGACAGTTACTTTCCCACAAAATGGCCATATGGCCATCCAAAATTATAAGACACAAGTGATACACACAGTAAGTAACAGACAACAACATAAATAAATCGCCACAGAAGAGCCGCCTTGGAACGGTCAGTGGAAGCTTTCCACTGGGGGGCTTAAATCGATTTTACGTGGCCACAATCCTCGCCCTTACTTCTGTCGCGATTTAGACAAATAATTTGTTCAGTCCGCATGAAGGCCTCCTAACTCATCAGTGCAACATCTCCGTGAACACAAAAATCAAAGAACCACAGAGGTGAGACAACGGTGAGGACTCGACAGCAAGAAACCACTGAAATGCTGGAGCAAAAGAAAACCAACAGTTAGACTCCGATGAGCCCGACAAGAGACAGAGCAGTAAGTTGAATTTCAAGGAACATTAACAGGAAAGAACTCGAGCAGGATTTGGAGCCTTTAGATGTATAGACAGTTTTGTGCAGGGCCAGAGGGATTGCAGTCAGTCAATTTGCATGAAACTTTACAAGTCCCTATTTTGCCAGTGATGGAGTTTGGTGCTGCAGTCACTATTGCTGCTGATGCAGAATGCTATAATGATTTTAAAGTACACAGGTGTGCCATGTTAAAAGCATCAGGCTGTCTTAACAGCACTAGTACAGAGAATTTAGAAATTTTAACTAACAATCCCCCAATTGACCTTGAACTTAAATTGAGACAGGCACAAGAGGTGGTAAGGATTAGTGCCAAGCATGGTGACGATCCCCTGAGAGAAGATTTTGACAATTGGATCGCGGGAGATAAACCAACAGGACGTAAACCCACAATCATGCATCTACTGATGACGCGGTTCAGAGAGATGAGTGGAAAGCTAGATGTTGACAGTATAGAGAAGGATTTTAGGTATGAAAAGGATATGATGGGATTGATGAAAGTTATGGCGAAAGCGGAGACAGAGGAATTCAATAATACCAAAGAAATTCAAGAACAGCGAGTCAGAGACATTTTAAGTCAGATAAGAGAAGATGAGATTGTGGTGTTTACAGATAGTTCAGCATTAGGTAATCCGGGACCTACAGTAGCAGGGGCAGTGATCTATTTGGAAGGCTATGGTTCCTCCCCAGTTCTTTTAAAGGGAGGGGTTAGTCCACTCAGCAATAACTACACTGGTGAACTTGTAGGTATTCAGCTAGCGTTGGAGTTCCTAGCAGAACTGTTAGATGCGAGACAGCTAGTTGACAGGAGTATACACATTTTCACCGACTGTCAATCTGCAATAATTTATGCATTCGCGAACCAGATTCCAAAGAATAAGGTGGATATCATACTCCGTATTAAAGAGGCGGCAGAGAAACTAAGAGCAAATAGGAATGAAATCACTGCCCACTGGGTCCCAGGACACAAGAACATTGAAGGGAATGAATTGGCAGACAGACAAGCAAAAGAAGGGGCTATGGAGATGACAGGAGAGAATGTGGAGGTGCCAATCAGTATGGATAAGAAGGAAGCTGTGCAGGAAATCGAGAAACAGATGAAAGAGAAGTGGAATAGCAAGTATCAGTTGTCTGAGAAGGTGGATCATGTACAAGATGTGTTTAAAGAGGCAGGAAAGAGAAACTGTTATGGGGAGGGTGATAGACCAAATTTTTGTGTTTTGAATCAACTGTTGTCAGGCCATTCGAACCAAACAAGTCAATAAAGCAAGGAGAGTTAGGACCGAATCTAAACTATGTAGTGAGTGCCAGGAAAATGAAGTCTTAAACCACTATATATTCCAATGTGAAGCATACAAAGAACAGAGAGAGGTTTTACAAAGTACTGTGGAGGGAATATTAAATAGAGAGAGTCTGAATACAATTGGAGATATTGATATGCGAGTTCTAAATGGCTGTATTGAGGACATAAGCAAGGATGGACAAAACGATCTTATTGGTGAACTGCTAGAATATATAAAGTGCACTGATAGGTTTAATAAATTTTCAAAATTTAAGCTGAGTTACGCCTGCACACGAGCAACATTAGTATACAGCACAACTAGTTTTGGCACATATGAGAAGAAGAAAAGCACAAGGAGGCCATAAGCAGCATGATATTGCTTAAAGATCAACAACAACAACAACAACAACGTGATGTATAAAATTTCAATTTACACAGCAAATAAAACGACCATTTAAAATGTACCGGTAAACAAACTAGGTCTGGCAGTGATGTCAAATCAATAACAAAGCTAAAATACAAAGGATTTTCCAGTATAAATTTGCGCTTGGGTTTATCGTATGAACAGGACACGCCCACCGATTATACAGCAGTCACAACGGCCAGCAGGATGTCAACTCTGCTTGTCATGCTGACGGTCCGAGTTCGAATCTCACTGATTGCGGTTTTTTATTATAAGGATCAACCATGGTTTTTCATGCATTAACATTTACCGGGTCCCGAGGAAACTGTTTGAACTTGAGGCCGCTAGGCCGAATTTTCAAATATCTTCCGAGGGATCCGGCATGTGTTATTGCAATGAAATAACCATGGATGATCGTTGTTCTTGCATACCTTACGAATCCGACCGCAAATTTTGACGAAAACGCCAAAAAACTCCATATAAATTCCATATGAACTTTTCAAACGCGACACGCAAACCAAAATGGCGGCCAGTTCAGAATATTGTTTACAATGGCGTTGTCATGCCGTAACCCTCTGACGTCATCATAGAACCCTAAACGCTACGTTCGCGGCGATAACGTTACGTCTCTCAACGTAACATAAACAAAGCAAGGCCGGTCATGCGATATCAAAACCTCGTAATCCATGTTCAAACAGCACGCGAATTTCATGATTTGAACATGGTTTTTGCTGTTTGAGCACGGCTTTCGGTCCATCGACAATGGCTTCGAACAGCCATGCGCATAAGTACTTATGCAAGAATATATATTTGTTTTATCTTTTTATAGTAAATTAAATGTTCAATGTTTCATATTTTTATATTTTACTGGTAAATCTATTGTAAATTTTGTATATATATTTCTTCTCTATTTTACTTTTTTCATCTTTATTTCCCATAAACAAGTTTTATGCAGTTAAGTGTTATGTGCTTGAAAATGAACAAGAAATATGTTCTGTACACGTCGTAATTATCCACGTTCAACATGGCACACGGGTTAAGCAGATTTCACATGTTGTGTGTGTGTGTGTGTGTATTACGAGGTCATAAATAAATAAATAAATGAAAAATCATTCGACACGTGGGTTTCGAACGAGCCACTTCTTGGTCTGTAGAACAACCCCTCTACTCTCTCGGCCACGAAATCCACAAAACTTTGGCGGTTTGTAAATAATCTTAGTACTAGGTTTCAAGTAAAGGCCAAATCATATGAATACTCGAGTAAACTAATTATGACGTAACTGCCAGGAATACCTTGTCGGTCTATAGATGTGTGTAATTTACAAGATAACGATAGCACACCTGTGTAGCATCGTGCTTTCTTTCATTTCTCCAAAATTGTTTTTTTCGCTGGCAATACGAAATATTTTTCTTATTTATACTTCAAAATAGGTTGCAGATGCTCGTTAGAACCGCCTCATTGAGGTGGTTCTAAAGAGTAGTCACAACCTATGTCTTGGGGCAGAAATAAGTAAAATAATGTAAATCCCCGTAGATCCAGGTTGTCTCTTCATAATGTGGGTTATAGAGGGGGTTCATTACACGGATTCGTCGGATTCACCCTCTCATGAAAATGTATGGGAATTCTTGGGTTTACGGGAATATACATTAGTTTTCGTATTTCTGCTCCAACGCATAGGTTGTGAGTACTCGTAAGAACTGAGCACTCGAAGTAAAAATAACAACACTATCACAGATTTTCATCAGAAAAGTCGCCATTTTGGAAATGAGAAAAATGCACTATGTCGCACCGGTGTGTTATCGTAATGTGAAAATAGTCTAACATGCATGTACTTACTTACTTCCTTACTTACTTGCGACCCCCGCCTATCGGGGCTTGAAGAAATATATGGGCTGCATGATGCTTCCACGCAAAGCTGAAACCAACCCGCACACTAGTAATGGTAACCCGCTTAGAGCAGCTTAGCCTGCCCAGGCAAAGCGTTGCGAGTCTACCCGTCCATGCATATAAACCCTATTGGTTTCATTGGGCGGCAGGGCCTGAGATATCATTTTATCCCAATGTCGGGTAAACGTCCCACAAAATTTGAAGCAACGTCTCCAAAATGACCTTTACAGTGTTGACGGGGAAGTTCGAAATCAAAAAAAAAAAAAAAAAAAAAGAAAAAAAAAATCCTTACTTTCTTACCAAGTATACAAGCGAAAACAATATGAAAAGCGGATCTTTTTTTTAAGAAAGATAAGGCGCGGCATAAGAAAACCAGTTTTCACATTTGCGAAAAACAAATGTGTAGATCAGCATGCGCATTCGTGTGTCCGATCAGTATCTTAGTCTTCGCGTTCGCTCCTTGGTATCACTATAACAAGTCCGTGAATCTAGGACCCCTTAAATCCCAATTTATACAGAGAAAAGTTGGGTTTAAAGGGGTATATATTATCTGCCTTATTTTTGCTCCAAAACATAGATTGGTGGCACTCGTTAGAACCGCCTCATTGAGGCGGTGTGGGCACGTGTTAGAACCGCTTCATTGAGGGGCACTCAGTAGAACCGCCTCATTGAGGGGCACTCGTTAGAACTGCCTCATTGAGGTGGTTCTAACGAGTACCCACATTCTATATTGAATGCAGAAACAAGAAAGATGCTATCATTTTAATTAATATTTGTTATTTCTGACGCCATGTTGGACGCCATTATTTGACAGGGACATGTTTTCCTAATGGATACTCAAAACTTTTATATTAAAAGGTTAAAAACTCTAACTAGTCAATGTGACTGAGCAGGCTGGTTTGTCTTTAACCTTGTCGCTAACCCCAAATACATGTACATTTACATGTTTTCTCGCTACGGAGCGGATATGGCACTATACCCGCAAATGGCAATTGGAGAAAGGATGCAGTTTATGGCGGATCTTGAGGTTTTATGCCCCCGTCATCACATTTTAGGGCATTTTGGAGGCATTGCTTCCAATTGTTTTACCCGACACTGAGATGTAATGAATTCTCAAGCCCTGTCATCCCAACAAACCAATGGCGTTTATGTGTTGGGACGGTCTGACCCGCACCACATTGCCTGGGCAGGCTTAGATCCTCTCAGCGGTTTACCAGTACTTCTTTAGGGTCGGTTTGAGCTCTGCGTGGAAGCAGCATGCAGCACAATCTTTTCCCCGATGGGCGTGGAACTGCTTATAATATAAAACGTGGGCATGTTTTATAAATTGCAACAAGAAATGACCAAAAGTGTAGATTGAGGTTAATTTTGAAAAGACTAAGAATGTAGGCTCAACGAAGTCAAGCACACACATTACGAAAACATGCCTATACAGATACAATGTCAATTTTACTGCCGAAAAAACGAAACTTTTCAGACGAAAAAATCATGTAGTGATATTTTGTTATTTCTCCTAAAATTATAGATTGTGGGCAAGCGTTAGAACCGCCTCTTCGAGGCGGTTCTAACGAACACCCACAATCTATATTTAGAGCAGAAATAAGAAAAATAAGGATTACCCCTGTAAACCCCAGTTTTTACCATATAAAAGTGGGTTGAAGGGGGACATAATTATTAAGGTGTGTTTTCGTGATGGACTGGCTTAAAATTGGAATGCATAAAGTACGCGTACGTCGAACGTGGTTTTGACTGGAATACGACTGGTGTATAAACATTGTATAACGTGTTTTGTTTAATTTGAGGTTTAACGTCCCCGTAAACACTATATAGGGTTTATAAACATGGCCGGCCCGACTAGCACCTCTTTGCCTGGGCAGGCTTAGATCCTCTAAGCGGTTTACCAGTACTCATGTGCTGTCGGTTTCAGCTCTGTGTGTAAGCATCCTGCTACCCATCTTTTTCTTAAAGACGCGATGGGCTGGAGCCGTATCTATCGTGTGCGTTATACACACGATACAAATGTTTCAAGCGTTGTGAGTGAGTGAGTGTGTGCTTGATGTTTACGTCCCAACACCAGCTAAGGTCATACGGAGACGTGACCTCGGTTTAAAGACTCATCCGAAAGTCTGGAGAAGCCAGGGATCGATCCTGCAATCCCTGGTTTACAAGGCGAGTAGCTTAACCACTACATCGCGGAGGCTTCTATTCAAGCGTTGAACGAATGAAATAGATCCATAATGCATCCACTGTGTTTATTTTTGGGACACATATCTGTCCGAGAAACGAATTTTGAAGAAAACGAAATTTTGAGACCGATGGACATTCAAAAGGAAAATGTTGTGTTATTAAACTCAAAATCCAGTCATTCTTTAGCGTCAAACTTCAATAATGCAACAAGGCCCCGACTATCGGGCTTGACGAAATAGATGGGCTGCATGATACTTCTACGCAGAGCTGAAAAGAACAGCACACGAGTACAGGTAAACTGCTTAGAGGATCTAAGCCTGCCAAGGCAAAGAGGGGCGAGTCGAACCGTCCATGCTTATAAACCCTATTAGTTTCCTCCGTCGACATGGCTTGCGATGTCATTTCATCTCAATGTCGGATAAAAGTCCCACAAAGTTGGAAGCAACATCTCCATAATGACCTATACAATGTTGACGGGGATGTTTAACCCCAAATAAAACAAATAAATAAAAATGCAACAATGGGGTACAATACTCTACAGTAAAGTCTGCTGCCTGGTAGACGTGGCTTTCTTACTAAGTTTATGCCTTCATCACCAAAAGACGCCTACAGTAGAACTTCGATGTCTCGAACACCGATGGCTCGTTACCATGGATGTCTCGAACCCCTTCTTGAGCCCCTAGCTAAATCCTCTACATAAGAAATAGTGGGGGATAATTAAGGAGATTTTAGTCTTTTATCTTGCAAATGTATGCTGTGTGTACTCATTAGAATCGCCTCGATGAGGCGATTCTAATGAGTACACACACCATACATTTTTATTATAGAACACCGAAAAGATGTCTTAAAATATCTCGTTATGCCACCTGACAGTAACCTCAGTGGTTCGAACTACCCCTGCCTCGAACTGATTTTCGAGGTCCCAAAGGTGTTCGAGCCATTGAAGTTCAACTGTATATAATTTTTACCCCCTTGAATCCCACATTTATATTGTAAAACTGTGGTTTGCAGGAGTAAACCCTTATTTTTCTTATTTCTGCTCTAGAATATAGATTGTGAGTACTCGTAAGAACCGCCTAATCAATAGAGATTGTGGGTATTCGTGAGAAGCGCCTCGATGAGGCGATTCTAACGAGTACCCAAAATTTATATTTTGAGCAGAAATAAGAAAAATATTACACTTTTTCATAATTTTTTGGCGATAAAGGTTACAATGTATTTGTATAGACGTATTTTCGTAATGTTGAAATACGCCTTGGCTATGCACACCGCTTCAATTTCCGCGACAATTCAACTGGCGTGGGCTTACGTCTGCTTTATGCATTCGGCCCGAGTTTGAGCCATTAAAGTTTTACTGTATACATAAGCGTTACCATATCTCGCACTCGCATCTTCCAAAAAAGCAAATTCCACCATCTTCGTGACCCTCGTCTTCGCATTTATCGTGGCAAGCTGTTGTATACCACTTGACCTTACGGCCACTTGTAAAATCCGGGTGTTGACAGAACTCTGTTGGCGATAAATAAATCTTCATAAAGTAAACACACCTGTTCAAATATATTGAATGATTAACCACCGAAACATGCAAAACAAATCAAAGAAAAATGTGATATTTTACATATTTCGTCTAAAATTCTCGTAGAGACTGTTCTAGCGAACACCCACTATATATGTTTAAGCAGAAATAAGAGATATAATGTATACTTCTGTAAATCCCAGTTTGACAATATGAAAGTTTGGGTTAATGGGATCAAAATTATACAGGAGTGTTTTCGTGATTTGTTTGTTTGAGTTGAGGTTCATCGTCCCCGTCAACAATGTATAGTTCATTATATAGACGTTGCTTCCGATTTTGTGGGACTTTTATCCGACATTGAGATGAAATGACATCTCACGCCCTGTCGTCCAATGAAACCAATAGAGTTTATAAGCATGGACGGTCCGACTCGCACTGCATTGGCTTGGCAGGCATACATCATCTAAGCGGTTTACCAGTACGCTTTTGCGGTCGGTTTCAGCTCTGCGTCGAAGCATCATGCAGCCCATCTATTTCAATGGGCGGGGCCGGTTTTTGTGACTAACAAGGTAAATAAATACATGTTCATGCATCAATCAAGTTCGCAAAAAAATTGAGACCCTCAAGATCCCCACCACACACACACACACACATTAAAAAAATCCTAAAACTTATCAGACTGCCGCATTTGAAATCTGTTACGGCTATGCACCATAGCGGTATTTATGCAATGACTATTACACGCCTAAGTACAGATAAGCTTGCGATAAACTTGTCCATTTACGCGCATTGTGTGCGTGTGAAATTTTCGCGTTCATCGCTTTCATACGCGATTTCAACGCGTTAAATATAAGCCAAAAAGCGATCATTCGAAACGCGTTAGGTAAATTCAATACGCATTTCTGTGCGAGAGAATTTCAACCAATAAGAATAAAACAGGTATGTGACGATAAAACGCGTGATTGCGAGAGAACACGGGCCAATCAAAATCTTCGTTGCTTGTACGTTTACCCTTATGTGTTTTTTATATATAAAATTCGTTCGTGCATTATTGACAGTATATAAATTGGTCGTACTTATCAGTAGTGATTATTCCGGATAAGCAAACACACCTACATTTGGGATTGCATTACACCTTTGGAGATAAAACTCACTTGGGGGTATTCTGAAGAATGTCATATAGGTAGGGGGGCAGGCGAGGGTTATTATTTACCCTGGGAGATGTACATTACAGGCCACCGCTATTTACTGGTTAATGGCGGCTCATCAGAACCGCTTGTCGTGGTGTTGATGGCTGTTTCTACCTAGTACCCATAAACTATTTTGTGAGCAGAAATAGGAAAAATATTGTAGACGCCTAAAACACAATTTTTAACTCATATGACAATATAATCTTCTACCTTACACGTTTGGAGTGGTTCATTTTCAATTATAGGGGTGTCAGGTATGTGTTATTTGATGTAAGTGGTACCAAAATGTATGTTCTTTGAGCAAACAGTGTAGACTCAGATCAGACGCCACGTTCGAGAAGTCTTATCTGGGTATACACTGTTTGTCAATGTCCCAAAAAGGGCCGCAGGAATATATGGGTGAAAGTTAATATCTCGACGCACACTGGTCATACTTATTTAGTATACAATGTTATCCATAGCACCAGCAACTTCGGCCAGGCCCTTAGGTGTGTGTGTGGTGGTGGGGGTGGAGGTTGGGGTGGGGGTGCGGCAATAGTAAGGTCGCACTCAAAGTTTTGCAACAAAATTCCTAAATTACCAATGACCGGTACTGGAAAATTCTAATCAAAATATTTTTTTAAGGTTTTGTTGGAAATTACCTTTCAGGAGTATTTCCCTTGTGCATAAATAAGAAAAAATATCACAAATTTTCATCAGAAAAAAAAAACTTTTTTTGAGGTTAGAAAAATACACTGTATCACACGGATATGTTATCGTAATGACATCACGAAAACATGTCTATATAATTCTGACCCCTTGAACCCCAACTTTATTAAAAAAAAACTTGGGTTTACTGGGGTATATCTTATTTTTCTTATTCCTGCTCTAAATATAGATTGTTGGTACTCGAGGCGGTTCTAACGAGTACCAACGATCTATAATTTGCGCACCCGAGGCGGTTCTAACGAGTACCCACAATCTATATTTTGAGCAGAAATAAGAAAACTATCACAATTTTTCATCTTAAAATTTTCGTGTTTTCGGCGGTAAAGTTTACAATGTATTTGTATAGAAGGGGTTTTTGTACATGGACGTGTTTCCGTGTTCAATACCCCGTAAACCCAATTTTCCTCTAAATAAAGTGGGGTTTAGAGGGTGTTCATTAATAGGCTTGTTAACCAGATGGAAAATAAATTAAGAAAAAGATAATAAATAAATAAATAAATAAATAAATAAATAAACGAGCCCTTCTTTGAGTGAGTGAGTGAGTGAGTGAGTGAGTGAGTGAGTGAATGAAAAAGGTTTAATTCTAGTCTTGACATATTGAATAAGTGAAGATAATGAGGTGTTATTTTAACCCATTGTCTGCGGGAAACCACTAAATGGGTACCTTGGCAAACGGTGCAGGCCCAGATCAGACGCCACAGAACGCGGCGTCTGGTCAGGGCCTGCACTATTTGCTAACAGAATTTTCCATCAAAAATTGAATGGAAACTTTAAAATGGGCCTGACACCCCTTGTATGAAAAATGGAATTGTCCACCACATAGCAATGGAAGAGTCCACTAGCAGACAATGGTTTTAAATAACTAGCTTTATTGCTCCCAGGTGCACCTGGGTGTCATAATACTGTTGATCAATAAACACCCTGCATTTTGGCAGTCAACTTCGTCAACTTCAATCACTATGCAGTACCTACATTTTACCATTTACCACGAGGCAAATTGCACAGTTTTACTGCAACTGAATAAATGGCTTGTCCATTTACCTTTATTTTCTCTGTTTCAATTTATTCTGTTTCTGGTTTTGGAAGTAATCAGATAAAAAAAAATATTAAACAACCTAAATTGGAAGAAAAGATGTAAAAATGGCGATACGAGCGAAATAGTTACGCGGTATTGATTTGTTGCTGATGTTGTATCTGCGTTATCGACATGCAGGCCTGATTGGCTGATCGGATTTATGCGCAGTATCGCGTTTTTTCATAAAGAAAATTCATTGGCTAAAATGTAATTCGCAGTTGAAACTTGATTTTGAGATTGTAAAATTTCCTTTTTTGGATGGTGATGTTCCACGTGCGCCATTCTATGGCGTTTATATTTCGTAATTAATTCGATTTGCCAGAGTGTGTAGTCATTTAAATGGCTTCAAAACTCGTAATAAATTGTTAACGGCTAAGCTTGTTAATCAGGGTTATCGGTACAATAAACTACGCAAATATGTTCTATAAAAGAGTTATCCTTTGGAAGCAAGGAACACACCACAGAACTGAAAAATATGGAGTGTACATGTTTTCTGGGCCAGACTAGCTAGTTTCGGCCAATTAGGCCTCATCAGTGACCCTCAGATATTTTCAAAATTCCACAATGGAATCAATGATCCCAAAGGACAAGAAAATATAATCTACACTATGATGTAGGGCAAAGCCTTTTCAAAAATTTTATAGACGTCATTCTGATTTAATTTCTAAATTCAATACTGGATTTAAATCTCTTCTGCAACAAGGTCTATCGGAGCCCGAATTTTAAGGTGACTTAGTATATAAATTTTGAAAAATTTATAACCGCAATGACTTCAGCACCCAATTTCATACAATCATTCTTCGATATAAAAAGATTGGATACAACATAAATGTTATACGGCAGACTGCATGCATGGCAGTGAACCCAATCAGGGTTGACAACTTTGCTTCCCTCTTTAATTGGACGCCGGTGGGTCAGGCCTCAGATTCTATGACGGTTCCAACGTAAAGGCTTATGTTGGTTGGTACCTGATTCTCTGAGTCTTACTGTTGGTTTTCTTTTGCTCCAGCATTTGTGTTGTTTCTTGCTGTCGACTCCTCACCGTTGTTTCATCTCTGTGGTTAATTGATTTTTGTGTTCACGGAGATGTTGCACTGATAAACAACTTACTTGTCTTATTCGCGACGGAAGAAAGGGCGAAGATTGTGGCCACGTAAAATCGATTTAAGCTACCCAGTGGAATTCGTTCCCGCTGACCGTTCCAATGCGGTTCTTCTGTTGCGGTTTATTTTTGTTATGGTTTGTCTTTGGGTGTTTGTGTCGCTTATATTATTTTATTTTGGATAGCCTTTTTGTCATTTTGTGGGAAAGTAACTGTCCTTGTGGCTTTCTGCTGTTGGTGTTTCCGTTGTGGTCTGTTGCTTCGTGTTTGTGTTTCTTTCCCTTTGATGTCTCTGATTGGAGCTGTGGGTTGATTGTATCGATTTCTGTTCATTTTTTTCTTTTTCTATTTTGTGTTAGTTTGTGGGCTGTTTTCCTGTAAAAGTGAGGATTTGCACATAAAATTCATAAATCATGAATTGTATCGTGACATGTCTATGGAAATAAGGCTGTAAGCAGCTAATGTGGATCTTCTTGCAGGGCAATTACATATGTTCCGAAAGTATTAATATTTGGTCATAGTTTTGTCAAAAGGTTAAAACACGCACAGAGGCGGAACCGCTGATTTATCAACCGGACTTGGACCTTCAGCAGTGCAGGGTTGTTTTAAAAGGTTTTGGCGGACTGGCCCCCGGCATTGGAAATCATGTGAAAAAGACGCATTTTTACTCGTTAGTCGACAGCCTTTTGCGTTGTTCTGGATATGACATTATAGTTTGTCAATTAGGTGGAAATGATTTTTCCTATGACATATCTCCACAAGACTTAGCAGATGCGCTCATTGAGTTTGGTAAATACGTGCGGGAAAGGTATGCAGTCAAATCGTGTATATTTGCTCTTTGTTCACGAGACAAAAACCAAGGGGAATCAGTACAGAGCAGTGCGAAGTGTTTAGAGTAGAGACAAATGTGTTGCTGGAGGAACCACACAAACCAACGCTGAAATTACATTCTGGCCACATAAACGTATATTCAACAGTCCGCATTATCTTTTTGCTGAATGATATTTGGACGAAGAAGTTCTTTAAATCCCTGAGGCAAGCAATTATATTCGCGGTTGAAAAGTACCGATCCCAATAAGGAACTGTTTTCAGGTATGTTTGTTTTAATGAATCAATATTTAACCCTTTCAACCCCAATTTTCCGAAGTGCACTATTCAATATTTCATTTTGGGACACACCCATTCTTGTATATTTGGTATTCAGTCTAATCGGTGAATGAGATGGCAAACAGTGTGGCTCCCGATAAGGTCTGTTTCATGTGGATCTACATTGTTTGCATATATCTGTACTCTACCAGTCAACGGGGTTTGAAGGGATCAACATGCTACGAGCCCTTCAATGATAATTTAACAACATAACACAATTACATGTGCATCTTGTCCCCTTTTTGTCAATATGACTCAAGCAAAATTAGCATGAAATCTAGCTGCTGTTCTATAGATGTACGTTTTGTATAGGAATCAAATTACGATGGCATGGGTGAAAATACTGAATTCAGTTTTGAAAAATTATTCTTCCTATATACATAAAGATGAACTTGGGTTTTTCCGTCCTTGTAATTTCATTAACTTCCCCATGTTCATTCGTGTGTTGTGCCAAGAACCTCGGCTTTCGATATCAACATTATTATTATTATTATTATTATTATTATTATTATTATTATTATTATTATTATTATTATTGTTGTTGTTGTTGTAGGTAGAACTTT
Source organism: Lucinisca nassula (assembly GCA_963580285.1). NCBI lineage: Eukaryota > Metazoa > Mollusca > Bivalvia > Lucinida > Lucinidae > Lucinisca > Lucinisca nassula. The sequence goes on from OY757015.1 coordinate 92,485,387, forward strand.
AGTCTGTTTGTCTCGTCACCTAACAGATTACGAATACTCATTTTTGTTCATCTCCCAGCTATATTATTATGATTAAATTATTATTATTATTATTATTATTATTATTATTATTATTATTATTATTATGATTACTTCTCCTACTGATATTATTTAGCAAATAAAGCTTCACTTCATCACTTGATCCATAGTCTGCAAATGCATCTCTTCTACTACTACCTAACGTACTGACTACTACTATTGCTACGACTACTATTACTACTACTACTACTACTACTACTACTACTACTACCTTTACTGTTACTACTACTACTATTACTACTATTACTTTGCTTACCTAGAAATGTTATTTTGCCAATTGTTGGGCAGCTTTCTACCTTGTTTATCTTGCCAGTACAGCTTCAATTTCGTCACCTATATGCGAAACTGTCGTAACTGACCTTTCTATCAAAAATTACTTTTTTTGATAAATTTATTCAACTCTCTAACCTCCACATATACACCAAATATTGAAGCTGAATTATGAAAAGATAAACCATAATTAAAATATTTGGAAAGTATTGTAACTCAAACTGCCATATTTTCTATATGCGAAACTATTGTAATTGAAATTAAATAGATACAATAGTTATTTATACTATATTTGATAAAACTTACTAATATTATTATTTAATTTAGAAAAAGATCAGCAAGTAAACAAGAAAAAGGCTTACATTTTCAGTTACAATAGTTTCGCACATAAGAAAAAGTTATGTCAGATGGCTGAAGTATTGTAACTGCTCTTTAAAAACTATGAAAACTTGGAGAGGGAGAGGGAAGAAAACAAGATAACTATATCATTTAAAGGAAAGCTATGAATAAATAGTGGGTATTACATGAGTGATCATTTCATATGAAATTTCTGAAACGAGCCTTTGGAGAGTTTCATAAATTTCATATGAAATGACCACGATTGTGAGCTTCTGTTTATCATATGACCTAAATTGAAAGGATTTTATCACCTATAAACTGAACCTGTATTTTTTATCAACAGAAATGCATTTTTTAAAGGGAGACAATTTTTGGAACTTCCTATTTGCAATACTATAAGCTCTAACCTGCAGAAAAATAGGTCTTATCGTAAAGGAAAGAAATTGCTCCTTAGGAGCAAATTCTTTCCTTTAAGAGTTGCACCATATTGACATGGGAGACAAGATTACATTTGCATGAGTTGCCTCCCCTAAAGGTGTATATATTCCCCTTAATACGATGAATACAGTATGTTATATGACATCACTGTTTACATCATAATTTCCAATAAAATCAAGTTCTTATCTGGAATGGGATTCTGTACTAAAGCTCAGATGTCCCCTATCAGTTTCAATTCATGTATCATGATGGTATGTTTCACAGGGTTGATTTACTCAACACAAACAAACACAAGCCATTTAGGTCCAAAACCAGAATTAATGCAGATCAAATCCAATTGGATGTCTTGAGAAATAGCCCAATACCTATCATCACAGATACAATGACCTTTTGTCTCTCTGCCTCTCAAATGTTTTTACCTGAGCACATCACATTTTCTATGTTTTGTTGCCCCACATGAATGATAGATTTGGCAATGATAGTGATGAAGATGCCGGTTAACATTATACAGGTGACTGATGTCCATATGGGCTATAAGAAATAGACTGGGCTCCATGATGCTTCCATGCAGAGCTGAAACCGTGGCCAACCACACATATGAGTACTGGCATTTAAACAGCTTAAAGGAAAGTGGGGTGAATCAGACCATATAAACCCTATTGGTTTCATTGGGTAGCAGGGCTTGAGAAGTCATTTCATCTCATTGTCGGTAGAAGTGCCAAAAAATTGGAAGCAACGTCTCAAAAATGACCTATACAGTCTTGACGGGGTGTTAAACCTCAAATCAAACAAACAAACAGTAATGGTCATGATTTTGCAGTTAACAGATGATGATGAACAGCCGAGAATTAGTTTAAATTTTGTATGTTCAAGGCTTCTTATCATTTTGGATCATTGAATCGTGTTCAAGGCTTCTTGGGATCAATGAGACATGTTCAAGGCTTCTTGTCCTTTGAGAGATCATTGCGTTCATTTAGAATTATTTTGAAAATAGAGTTCTGCTTAAGCCATTGCCAGAGGGCGTGGCCAGTGTTGACATTTAAGTACTGGTCATGAACAGACTTAAAAAACAAGTCTGCTATTTTCGTTTATTTAGTGTATTCTTTGCTTCCAAAGGATCCAACTATTCAGACTTATTCAGAATGATAATGTGTGGTATCTGATATACCGGTAATTTGAGATATTTTTTCATGCTTCCATACATCCTCTGAATGCTGTAGGCAGCAAAGTAGATGACAGATAATTGTTGTTTATCTCTTCATTACGTTAACTCTTATCCTGCTGTTCACGAAAAGCCCTATTTTTGCAATCAGTGTAGATCCAGATCAGATGGCTTCTCCATCTGATCAGGATCTACACTGTTTGCCATTCAGCTTTTGAATTCGAACAACAATTTTACATCCTGTAATCTGATTGACTGGTAGTCGGAAATGGGTGTGACAGTTTAAATATTCAGCATGATAAGGGTTAATGTGCCCATGCAGAGGCGGTTCTAAGGAGTACCGACAATTTATGGTGTTGAGCAAGAATGTAATAATGAATACCCCTGTAATCCACATTTTGCTATATAAAAGTGGGGTTTAATAGGGGTCAAAATAATATAGGCCTGTTTTCGTGATGTTTTGTCTGCACAAAATAACATTGTGCTTGTGTTATATTGTGCTTGTGAGCACAACTATTTTAAGATATTATTTTATGCACAAAATTATATCTTGTTCACACAACTTATTATCTTTGCACAACATACTATCCAGTGTGCACCACACATTGCACACAAAATATATTGTGTGGACAACATTTTACCTTGTGCGCTCAAGATATTGTATATTGTTTGCACACCTATTATCTTGTACGCACATTATTATATTGTCTCGTTCACACAACATATCTTGTTTGCACAACACAATATGTTGTGTGCACATTATATTAACTTGTGCAAACAACATATCTTGTTGGCATACACAATATTATGTTGCACAACATAATTACATGTATTGTTTTAAGAAACAATATTCTGTACTTTTTTTATTTAAATTAAAGCAGTCTCTTTTATGATTACCTACATGTAATGTTCTCAGGCTTTCCTCCATAGTAGGGCTGGTGAGCAAACCAAAGGATAAGACAATGGAAGACATAAAAGTAACATTGGGCAAAATATGACCTCCATTATGTGGCTTGAAAAACGACATTTTTCGTATGAACAATTCTCATGTATGCTCCAAACAAAGAGTTTTGGGTCTTGTTATAACCCCTCAATGCAGTGGTTCTAGCGAGCAACAAAATCTAAGTTTACACAAGAAATACAAAAGTTTAAGAACACCTATTTTTTCTGTTATAAAGCGGGGTTTTTAGGGGTCCTAACTGTATGAATGTGTTAATTTACTGATATGAGTGGGATCATAAGGTATCATGCACGACAGACATTATGTGTACCTGTAAATTTACAAGCTCATGATGAACATATTACTATTTGATATCACTCTTATGTGGTTTGAATTGAGGTTTAACATCCCCGTCAACACAGTATAGATCATTTTGGAGACATTGCTTCCAGTTTTGTGGCACTTTTACCCGACATTGAGATGAAATGATATCTCAAGCCCTGAGGCCCAATGAAACAAACAGGGTTTATAAGCATGGACGGGCCGACTTGCACCGCTTTGCCTGGGCAGGCTTAGATCCCCTAAGTGATTTACCCGTACTAGTGTGCGGGTCAGTTTCAGCTCTGCATGGAAGCATCATGCAGCCCATCTATTTCTTCAAGCCCCAATGGGCGGGGGCCAACTCTTTTGTGGATTGAAGCAACCACACAAGCAATTTCATGACATCACCAGTGTTCCATTTTTAGATGACAGGAGAAATATAATTAAAGGGCACAGGTAGAGCCTCATATATTGAATACTAGAAGAAAAACATGATCTGACGAGGCGACCCTATCGAGTACCCGAAACATATATGTTTTCGAAAAGAAATAAGACAATAAGAAAATGATGTTTACCCCTGGTACCCACAATCTATATTTTAGAGCAGAAATAAGGAAAACAAGGTTTATCCCTGAAACACCAGTTTTACGATATAAAAGTGGGGTTAAAGGGGGTCAAATTTATAGAGGCGTGTTTTAGTGATAACACCATCAGAGTCTACCCATCTCAGGATTAAAGCGACAGAGTCAATGGCAATTGGCCTTGCCTGTTTGGTAATATTTATTCATATATTTTATTTCAGATGCAATTAACCCTTATCCTGCTGAATATTTTAAATAGCCACATGCATATCTGTGTGTTTGTTTGTCTGTTTGTTTTGGCCTTAAATGGCCCGGTCAACACTATTTAGGTCAGTTTTGAGCCGGTCCGTTTACCTATCCACACTTTTCCTGGACAGGCGTATACGTAAGTGGCTAACCAGTACACTGCACATTCTTTAGCCAGAAACTGACAAGTGCCCTTCTTGAATCAGCGGAAGGGTGGTTAATCTCCGCGAAAGAATGTTGCCGACCCCGGCAGGTATCAAACCCACATCCTTCTGAACACCCGTCAGACGCACATCCGGCTGAGCTACCGAGGCCGGCACATGTATATCTGACTATCAACCAATCAGATTACATGATTTGTTTTTTCTTTCAAATGCACAAAGTAAATGACAGTGTTCATTCTGATCAGATTGCTTATTTTGATCTTGATCTACACTGTTTGCAATGATACAGGGTTGTTGCGAACAGCAGGATATGGGTGATTTTAGGCCATGAAACTTGAGTATTTTGTAAACTTTCATAAGGTAATGATCAATTTCAAACAGTTTGAAAAAAAAAGGTAAGAAGTCTATATAACTTTTCTTGTTCTATTAAAGCTGAAATAATCATCTAACAATAAATTGAGATCCTATAATTTCTGTAAAAAAATATAGAAACCTGCTCTTGAAAACAAATAGATAGGCTATATGAAACATGCTTCATATTCCAATTTGAAATGAAAATTATCCTTCTTTGGCATACTGAAGAAAGAAAATACCATCCAGACTCACATTTTGAAAATTATGTATTGTATACTTGAATAAGTTTACTTTTAAAATATCGTTCAAAATGAAATAGTGAAAACAAATGCACTTACAACAGTTTCGCATATAAAATTCAATGTAAATTTCACTATTTTCAGTGCGAAACTATTGTAACTTACAAATCTCTTTATTTTCAAGAGTTATGAGAAGCTTGTATGTGTAAAATGTAATTTTACTTAATATTTGTGAATCTGACCATTTTTAATTGTTGTATACTAAAAATAAACAGTTTTTTGTTTCTCCTGTAAAATTTTGAAATATGCAGTTACAACAGTTTCGCATATAAGTGACGACTTGTTTATCTCGGTATGCAGCAGGTTGCGAGTACAGCTTCGGCTTGTCTGTCTCGCTATAAGTAGGTTGCGAGTACAGCTTCGGCTTGTTTATCTCGCTATATGTAGGTTGCGTGTACAGCTTCGGCTTGTTTATCTCGCTATAAGGAGGGTGCGAGTACAGCTTCGGCTTGTTTATCTCGCTCTGTCGAAGGTTGCGAGTACAGCTTCGGCTTGATAATTTCGCTGTATCAAGTTATGTGGTAGTTTGTGAGTACAGCTTCGGCTTGTTTATCTCGCTGTCATGGCTATGGAAGGTTGCGAGTACAGCTTCGGCTTGTTTATCTCGCTGTCATGTCTATGGTAGGTTGCGAGTACAGCTTCGGCGTGTTTATCTCGCTATGTAATAGGTTGGAAGTGTTGCTTAAGACGTAACTATACCTAATTTAGTGACACATAGGCCTTTCTGATATTAAATCTTCATCAATGCTTCTGTTACGCAAAAAAATGGAAACGAATATATTTTGTTGTTTTCTGTCGCCAAGCTTATATTTAGAATACTAATTTCGCAATACGCGTGTCACGTCTAGCTCAGCTTCATAACTTGCTACATTAGAGACGAGGGAGCAGAGTTCAGCTTTAGCTTCCCCACCATTTAACCTTATATGGACAGCAGAGTATACTTAAAGCATTTTGTAACGGTAATCATTTGTGAACAAGGACTATAGCACGGAACTGAAAACTGTGGAGTGTACAAGTATATATGTGTATGTATATATGCGTGTATATGTGTATATATGTATATATATATATATATATGTGTATGTGTGTGTGTGTGTGTGTGTGTGTGTGTGTGTGTGTGTGTGTGTGTGTGTGTGTGTGTTTAAATATATATATGAATATATGTGTGGATAGGTATGTATGTGTGTGCAAGTGATCCAAAGGGACTGAAAAATGTGGCCCCACTGATGCTTTATATCGCAGTATTTTCCAAACTTCTTTATCTCGCTTGTTTTGACACATAAATAAATAAATAAATAAATAAATAAATAAATAAATAAATTTGCGAAAATAATTTCCTCGAGAGATAGGACGAGCGTACAGTAAGTGGCGATTTGAGAGGTTAATCACAGTAATCATGTTAAAACTTATCACAGTTTCTGTATATTTTGATGTGGGAGTCAGTATGCCGAAGTCAGGCCGATCATCGAGGTCAACTTCGGGAAGCAATATGTCTTCTAAACGACGAAGGCACTCCGGTTCCACAAGTGATTCTAGGATAAGCAACGCGGAGGATCTACAGACTACCAAAGATGTCATCATTCGAGTTAATGCCGTACATTCGAATAATGTTGCCGGACAAGACTGTTCAACTGTGAACCAGGATATTCCCAGCAATACAAACATCGAAATGAATGAGCTAACGGAAAAAATCACACTGACAGTCACTAATGCAGTGATGGAGAATTTGAGGGGCATCGGACTGTTGCAGTATCAAACATGTGCCTCTCAAACAGCATCACAGTCTTCATCGTCAACTGTACAGGGCACTTCTACGAATTCGCAATTAGGTATAAATATTGCATCTTCTACAAGCTCTGGTATAACTTCGTCGGCAATTCTGAATAGCTCAGGTGTATCTTCTTCTCAGTCCTCGTTCACGGCAAATGTTGAAGCAGCTTAACCGGGATTCGTGTCTGCAGCTATTCTACTCCATTCCAGAGTGCCACGAGGACTAAGGAGAAGATATGGAACAATGAGTTTGTCGAGCTTTCAACGTTGCACGACGAAGACACTGAAGGTATTACTATAAGCGTAACATCCGGGAAAATAACCACAACAGGGTCTGCAAAAAAGAAATCCATGACTATTGAGCAATGGACTGATGCATTTAATGTATTTGCATCAGTTTATAGGTTAAAGTTTCCTTAGCAGTCGGAAAAGTTTTCAATCTATCTGAATAATTTAAGGAAAATTTCAAACGAAACTGGTCATTGGCATTATTATGACACCAATTTCCGGAAAATAAGACAAAGCATTGGTTTACGATGGGACCAGATTCATAGTGCGCTATATGTTGCCGCCCCCACTAGGAAACAGAAGCAGCCCTTTCGACCAAATAGGGATCTTTCGGCAGGTTGAAGATCCCGTGTCATCAATAAAGGCACGTGCCACAAGTTCAATAGAGGGTCAAGCTGCTCCGGCTGCGAATACAAACACATTTGCAGATATTGCGGGGGGAAACACCCAGGATTTAGGTGCTGGAAAGAACACAGTGGGCGGTATGATAACATTGATTCCCAATCCAAACCCCAGTCAGCCACACACAGGTCACCTACACACGCCCCCCAAACCATCGAGAATCCCTTCCCCTTCCAACACCGGTTCGACCGGAAATTTTAAATGATTATTTGGAGGGCTACTCACAGGAACACAAGCATTACTTAGTGGATGGTTTCACAAATGGTTTTCGGTTGAACTATTCAGGTGAACGGCAAGCTCAGGATAGTCCTAATCTTAAGTCTGCAAATGATAAGCCCGAAGTTGTGCAAGCAAAGATTGACATAGACTTGGAAGCTGGACGAATCGCAGGCCCCTGTCCTACTCGCCCACAACACGATTTGAAATTATCTCCCCTTGGTGTAGTGCCTAAACGACAGGAGGGTCAGTATCGATTGATCCACCATTTGTGTTATCCCCGGGCTAGTGGCTAGTCTGTGAATGAAGACATATCAAAGGAATATACGTCTGTGTCATATGCTGGTATTGAAGATGCTATAGCATGTATCAAACGGCTAGGTCGTGGGTGCGTTTTAGCTAAAACTGAAATAAAGTCTGCATTTAGGATTTTGCCGGTTCATTGAAGTGAATATATGCTTCTAGGCTTCTCTTGGAAAGGGCAATTTTACTATGACCTTTGTGTTCCCATGGGTTGTACTTCCAGCTGCGCTATTTTTGAGGCATTTAGTTCTGCATTGGAGTGGATAGCGGTCCAGAAACCTGGATGCAATGGGGTTGTTCATATCCTTGAGAACTTTCTCTTTATTGAAAAATAAACCGTGATTCATGTCAGCAATCTTTGGTTTCTTGAATTTTGCGCGTTTGCTGGGATTCCTATTGCCACTGAGAAAACTTTTCAACCCAGTACAGTCATGGACTTTGTGGGTATAACTTTAGATTCTGATGCCATGGAAGCTCGTTTGCCATTGGACAAAGTTCAAATATGCCATTCGCTGATCCAATTTTTTATTGGCAGAGATTCCTGCAAAAAGAGGGAAAAGGAGTCCATTATCGGCTTCCTGAACTTCACGTGTTCTGTAGTAACTGTTCTTCCCGGTAGGACTTTTCTCAGGAGATTGATATCTTTGATTATGGGAATCAAGCAGCCTTATCATTTTTAAAGATTTCTGCTGAGATGAAGTCATATTTGACAATATGGCAATCATTTATTAGTAGTTTCAACGGTAAATCTATGTTTGCAAGAATCACTGTGTTCGATTTTAAACAGACAATCAGGCGTTAGTTCATATTCTGAATAAACACTCATCTAAGGATAAACGCATTTTGAAATTGGTGAGATGCTTGGTGCTCCCGTGCTTACACCATAACGTTATGTTTCAGTCCGAACATATCAGTGGCTGTAAAAACGTTCTAACAGATTGCCTTTCTCGTCTTCAGATTGCGGAATTTCGTCGACTGAGCCCGCACACCAAGATGCTACCAACCAGAATACCAAGAAATCTGTTGCCAATGAACTTCTTCCCAGCCTGAAATCTGTTGCCAATGAACTTCTTCCCATCCTGAAATCGTTGCTGACCTCAGCGTTAGCTCCGTCTACATTGGAGACGTACAGAGGTGCCTGGGCTGCCTATGACAAATTTTCAATCGATTTTTTCGGCAGGTCCGTTCCATTAACTTTTTCCCAAATTTGTCTTTTTGTAGCATTTCTCCAGCATGAAAACTTTGCTCCTAAAACAATTACTACCTATCTATCCGCGTTAAGTTTCGTTCACAAAATGCAAGGCCATTTTGACCCGACATCGGCTTTCTTAGTTTCAAAACTGGTTTAGACAATAAGCTAGATGTAAGACTACCATTGACAGTCCCAATTTTAGATCGATTAATAGCCAGTCTTCGTTGGATTAACACCTCTACTTATGATAGGTTCCTTTTTCAAGCAATGTACCTTTTAGCATTTAATGCTTTTGCCAGTGTTGGGGAAATCACTGTTTAAAATTCAGACTCAAAGGTCTTGCAAATCTCGGACATCCATATTTCGGATCTGAATGGGAAACCGCATTTAGTGGCTGTTACATTTCGTCATTACTAGCACAATTTAACCTCGTCTCCTTATACCATATCATTTGGACATGGCCCAATGTCGACATCGGCAATGCAGTCTTTAGCTGATTACATAGCTCTTCGAGGCAACTTTACTCGTCCGTTATTTTGTATGGAAAACAAGAGCCCCATTCACAGACACATATTTGACCGCCATTTGCATCGAAGTTTATCTTTCTGTCGCTTAGATAGTTCCAGATATAAGGGACATAGTTTCCGCATCGGAGCAGCTACTTTTGCAGCTGAGAGTAACTTTTCAGATGCGAGGATAAGGGCATTGGGTCGATGGTCGTCTAATGCGTTTCGAAAATATATTCGTATCTCTGGAACGTAGTGAAATAATCGTTCATGTGCATCGCTAACATGATGGGTAAACAGTTCCTTAATCGGTTCCCCTGTAGTATTCGCATATGTCTAATACATGGATCCTTTTGCGTTGCAAAGGGTTTCACGGGATGCTTGTAAATAGTATTTCATGACCGTGCTTTTTTGTCATTGTAAATGTGTTCCTTATAAAAATTAGCATTGCTTCACACTCTGAAGAGAGTCTATCAAACTCTTAGGATGTTTGATTACCTTTCTTCTTACATACGAGGATTGTGGCGCAAAATATCTACCAACAATGCATATGGTAAACTTTGGTTGTAACTTGATGATACTTTGCGACTGGTCGGATCACTGTGGGATACTGCGTTGTCGTATTTCCCATTCTTATTGCATTGTGTCAGCATTTTACCGCAAAAATCTAATGGATAATGGGGCGATTGAGGAATACTGCAGTACCGTATCTCCCGTCCGCCCATGTCATTACCGTATAATACCACGGTAACTTAGGTTACATTCTCATATTCTGTTCCACGTATTCTGCTAAGGATATTGGCGGGAAAAGATGTTTAATATGTACATGTGCCTTGTCTTATTTTTAAACCTTTTAACTCATTTCGTTTTTGTGGGGCAAACTAGCAGCATGATAAAAGATCATCCTACCAGTTTTATGGCCTATGTGCCCCACATGCTGTGCAGAACGGAATATGTATTTTAGTATGTGGTATCGTTTGATTGATGGATTACTCTATTTGCTAATTACAGTCTTGATATCAGTCGTTCATCACAACAATACTGATTAACCTTATTATGTCTATTTTAGTCTTGACTAGACCCTTTCACCATATTTGGTTGTTTTTATTTGCTTACACCCATATGAACGTATGGGTCTGCTTAACCAAAAGGCGCATTGCGTTTGCTTTCTCAAATGCCTGAATAGGAATGGCATAATTATTTATAAAGCAAACAGCAATAGCACATGGACTGTGCAATAGTATTTTTATTATTGCCAACCGGTGTCAAATCTTCAGGACAATAATGGCGTCAAACTATGCGCCGTTTCTAAGCAACGTCACTAAGTAAATATGCGTGCACATGTGCACGCAACGTGCGTAAAATTTGGCATGTCATCATAAAGTGTTTAGATTTGTTTAAAAGCATCAATAAAGTATCGTTCTTTGGTCAGCCTAGCTGAAACATCATGTTTATGAAATTTGTAAAACGGAAACATTGAAAACTTAGGTTCCGTTTTACAACAATTGTCTATATGTGCACTTACAGGCACTTGTGTTGTTGATGGATCTCTAATTTGTTGATCATGCACTGTTTTTCTATTTCTTAATTTGTTACCTGCTTGGCCTATGTTATATTCATTACACCCGTTACACACTAATACATACAGAACGTTTAGACAGTACAATTCATATCCTCTTTAACGTGAAACTTTTTTGTTTTAATTTTAAGGATTATCCCTCAATAATATTCTTAAATAGACCGCACCTTGGCCAACTGCATTTGCTAACGCAAGGTTTTTTGTTTTGTTTTTTTTTGTGTGTGTGTGTGTGTGTGTTTTTTTTGTTTGTTTTTTTTAGCGAAATTCCGAATTTATTAAGACACGTCGTAGATTCAGGAGTTGGCGTCTGCTTTTTATGATTTTTGTAGTTTCCATGATATTTTTCATACTTCATCATTATTGAAAATGTTCATATTAGTTTTTAATATGCCTAATAATTCTCTTTTTTGGGGGTCAAATGTGGAAATAAAAGGTGTTATGTTTTCTAATGTCTCTTTCAGTGCATTTAATAGAGTGTTTCAAGGTATTTGCGTGGCCTTAGAAATGCCTGTTTTAATAACATCCCAGGGATATTTTCTGCTTATAAGAATGTTTGCCAGTTCTTGTAGGCGTGTTTCAGTGTGTTAAAGTAGAAGTAAAACAAAGATCAGGAATCGGTACAATTAACTTACTCCACCCATCAAAGACACAAAAGGGAACGAAATACAAACATTAAGCGACCAGACCATAATTGAAACCTAGACAAAGGAAGGCCATAAAGACAGTAACTTTCCCACAAAATGGCCATATGGCCATCCAAAATTAAAAGACACAAATGATACACACAGTAAGTAACAAACAACAACATTAATAAATCGCCACAGAAGAACCGCCTTGGAACGGCCATTGGAGTCTAACTGTTGGTTTTCTTTTGCTCCAGCATTTCAGTGGTTTCTTTCTGTCGAGTCCTCACCGTTGTCTCACCTCTGTGGTTCTTTGATATTTTGTGTTCACGGAGATGTTGCACCGATGAGTTAGGAGGCCTTCATGTGGACTGAACAAATTATTTGTCTAAATCGCGGCGGAAGTAAGGGCGAGGATTGTGGCCACGTTAAATCGATTTAAGCCCCCCAGTGGAAATCTTCCACTGACCGTTCCAAGGCGGCTCTTCTGTGGCGATTTATTTATGTTGTTGTTTGTTACTTACTGTGTATATCACTTGTGTCTTTTGGTTTTGGATGGCCATGTGGCCATTTTGTGGGAAAGTAACTGTCCATATGGCCTTCCTTTGTTTAGGTTTCCATTATGGTCTGGTCGCTTAATGTTTGTATTTCTTTCCCTTTGGTGTCTTTTATGGATGGAGTAAGTTAATTGTATCAATTCCTGATCTTTGTTTTACTTCTACTTTATTAAAATTAAAAATGATAGATCTAACAGGTTTGTTATATTTATAGCAAATTATAGGTGTTTCAGTATTTTGAAAATAAGCAGGAATGGAAGAAAGCACAGAGCTCTCACGGAAGATACTGGGCAAATCTATAAAATCCATACCCTTATTAATGAAGGATATTTTGAAGAAATGGCGTTTATGATTAATTTCAGAATCAATGTAAAGACGGAGAGTATGCTGAGTATAGCCTATAGTAAGAGAGCCGCATCATATAACTGATTAGAACTATCGTAGAATTTATTCGCCTCGGTGTCCAGAAGACGTAAAACAGAAACGGGTAATGAACTTAAAAATGAAAGCATAGAGTGGCGTCCATGATTTAATAATATAATAGACAGTCACTTAAGTCTAGTCTTGTTTCGTTTAAACGCACGTAATTTACGTTTAAAGTTACCATTTTTCCTGGTGCCGTAAGATCTAGTTCTGCGTTTTCGACAATCCAGGAGCGAGAAAATATCAAAGTCCGGCATTCTAGAAATATTACCCTCATGATAAATGTTGTCATTAAATCCCAGTGGAAAAGGGGTCTGTAAACATTTAATCCATTTCAGTTCAGCCTCATGTCTTTTTATAATTTTGAATCTAGATGTAGAATTTGCATCGTAACAAAGTTTTTCCACTGGTTGTATAACAATATTATTTACAGAATGACCTGTACGTCGAAAGTAACGGTACAAGAAAGTGTCAGTTTTCTTAGGCTTACCCATTCTACGATAATGCTCGTTCAATCTAGTTTTAAGCATGCGGTTAGTTTGACCGACGTACTGCATAATACAGTTCGCAGCACGTCATGTAATTAAATAAATTAAATCTGTAGACTGTCATGTCAAATCAGACATGTTAACTACAGAGAAGCGTCTACCGTTTACAGATGCAGTAACGCCAGACGCAGTGCTTAAATGCGAACAACATCTGCACCTCTTGGCATTGCACTTAGAAATACTAGGATACATTCCACTTCTTTTCCACGGATTAGTATATTTTCGAAGGATGGGCGATTTGAGAGGAGATAGTCTTATACGAAGACTACCCCCAAAAACATTGGTATTGCCTGCTCCATTGAGATTAACTGAAGTTACAGAAGTCAAATTTAAGGGTCTAACCAATACCGAAGGCAACATAGTATTAAAGTTCTTAATTGAATGGGGAATCCGTACAGAAGAAGCAGAGTGTAATCTAAGGGGTGATATTGATATTTTAAATGTATTTGTGATACTCATTTGGGTTGATAAGGTAATGATACCGTCAAAACTAAAGCGATCTTCATACCAGTCATCAAATAAAACAGCATATAAAATTACTGAAAATAATTCCTTCGAAAAGAAGGAAGGTACAACAAAAGCCCACAAAACATCTTAGTCTACTTAAAGTGTCAAACAAGCAGTTGTTACACAACCAGGAACGAACATCGGTTTAATAATGACCTTCAACAGGTATCTAAAGGATGTCAATTGAACTGGAACAGTGAAAAGCAATTGCATAAGCAATCCCTGAGGATTGGAAAAATAAGAGCATTTAAGACTGCGTATTTATATTTTCCAGTTTTTGTTTGTTTGTTTGAATCGAAGTTAAGGTCATGTCAACAGTCTTTATGTTATTTTTAAGACATTGCTTCCAATTTTGTGTGACTTTTACCCGAATCGAGATGTAATGATTCCTACCGCCATAACAAACGGTTTAGGTTTATAAACAGGAACGATCCTACTCGCAAAAATTTTGCAGCACCACGAAAACACGCCTATATAAATTTGATTCCCTTGAACCTCACTTTTATATAGTAAAACCGGGGTTTAGAGGGGTAAACCATATAAGCTCACCAGAGGGGGAGCTTCTAGGACAGACAGTTGTCCGTCGTCCTCTGCGTCGTCTGCGTCTGCTGCATCAACAAATTCAAACGACATCTCCCCTGAAGAAACTGGGCCGATTGGGTCCAAATATTATCTGTAGTATTATTGGGCTACGGGATTGAGAGCTTGTGTTTTTTTATGAAAATCAGCTTATTAGATTGGTTGCTATGTCAACTTCGAGTTTCCATAGCCTTATAATGGGGGGAAATTGAAAATTGGAATTTACTGCCAAGCCTCTGCAGATATTATGACAAGACTTTCATAAAAAATGTTCCTTAGGCAATCTACTCATATGATTTTAGACCTGTGCTCATTTTTTATTGGTTGCCATGGAAATCTAAATGACAAAAAAGAAAAATAGAAAAAAAAATACTTAAAATTCATCTCCTCACAACCATATGCTCTAGGAGGCAGAGACTTTACGAAAATATTCATCATATTTGCCTTCACAGGTTTTGTGGTTTTTGCGAAATTCGGCTCTTGAGATTGGTTGCTATGGCAACTTAGATTTTATTTCTAAATTTATACTTACATGAGAGCAACCAATGGCAACTTAGATTTTATTTCTAAATTTATACTTACATGCGAGTAAAAACGGTAGGATTGTTTCCGGACTTGCTCGGATTAACCCACACTCAAAATCAAGCGTCTACCCGATCCACCTGACTAACTACGTAGACGGCTAAACTACCTCAGTGACAAAGTGCTCGGATGTGTCAACGTAAGGCGGTTTACTAGAAGACATATTGAATTGTGCTAAGTTTTTTTGTTTCTACTTTGTTTTTTGGCCATGGCTATGGGCAAAGACGGCACATTATGTGCCATTTCGGCCTTGAATAATACAGTTTCGGACGAAGATGTTTCGTCGGAAATCAGCGTTCCTGTTTCTACACGTAACATTTCCGGTATCACGAGTGAAAAACATGGAAACCACAAATCTACTATTTCCAAATGGAAAGAGAAGTCTACTAGTTCTACGTCTCGTAGTAAATCGGCTAAGCTCTCAGATTTGCAGGACCTTGAGTCCAAGTTGGTCGGTGAGATGGATAAACGGTTAAAGTCTTCTGACTCTAATTTTGACCGGATTTTTGGTGTTTTGTCATCTTTGCAGGCAGACGCCGTTCAGCGGAGGTCTTGTGAAAATTTGGATAGCGGCACTTCGGGTGCGCGCAGACCAGAAGAAACCGTTCCCAATTCAGAAAACTCTGCTGAAGGCAGGAGTCCTAGGATTTCAGCCTGGTCAGAGAGAAAGACAGACTATTGGTCTTCTGTCGTCTGTGGGTTCTGATGACTCAGAGATTGAACAGGGTGACAGTAATATCAATCGTCGTTTTTAGAAATATACAGTTCCCAATTCGGGGTTCACTGACATTAATGAACCTCCTCTGTCATCTGATATGTTGAAGGATATGTTTGGTGAAGATGCTGTAGCCGAGTCAAAAGGTAGCAAAGGGCTAGCCTTAGATAAATCTCAAATTGAAATTATTAGTGAGACTTTAAGGTGTCAAGCACCAGATAAGTTATCTGCTTACAAAGATTCTTTTAAACAATCTTTTCCAATTCAGGACTCTTCTGAGAAGCTGTTGCAGGTCCCTAGTTTAGACGAATTAACTGAACGTTTATTGATTAAAAAGCATGGGCGTCGGGCTGACTTTGGTTCATCACAGAGTTTGTTTTCTCAGCCTTTTAAGTCAATTGAGAAAATTGCTTTCCAAGGTCAAGTAGCCTCTAGAATGGGTATTGTATCCGTTTGTTATGCGCAGCAAGCATTAGGTTTGCTTTTGAGAAATTTAAAAAGTTCTAAACAAAATGTAGATGAAGCAATTCAGAATGTCAGGGATTTGTTTGCGATTTTCTAAAAAAAAATCACTAGACCAGTTGTCACGAACTGGAGCCTTTTTTCATCTTATACGTAGGAAAGCCACTATTGCGGACACAGGCTCACATGACTTTAAAGATTTGCAGAAAGCTGACTTGACGTCCCAATTATCAGGGGAAGGTATTTTTGGCGCTGATTTTGAAAAGAAATAAAAGGATTGACAGGAAAAGGACAAACAAGTGTCTGATATGATGCCAGAAATGAACAAGAGATCCTCTTCAAAAAGGAAATCTATTTTTCAGTCAGATTCTTCAAATGCAATGAAGGCAAGAAATTCTGATGAATCATACAACAGATCTTTCAGAGCTAATAGTTACTCAAACTTCAAGGGATCGTTTAAAGGCCCTCAGTCATCTAACTTCAAGAACTTTACCAATAACTATAATAAGTCTAGTGGGGTGAGTTCCTTTCGTTCCCAAGGTAACAATTCAAGTAGAGCATGACTCCATTCTTTGCCGCTGTCCGGAGATACCTGTTGAAGGGAGACTATTTTTTTTTGTTCATCAATGAGAAAAGATAACAGACGATCGGTGGGTTCTGTCAACATTAAAAAACGGTCTAAAACTGGAGTTTCTTCCAATATTTACCTTTTCGGGAATAAGGGAAACTGGTGTAAATGCTCGTAATTTACCTGTTTTATTGCAGGAGGTAGAAAAGTTACTAGAAAACAATGCGATAGAACCTGTCCCCAGGCAAGAAATTCAAAAAGTTTTTTATTCAACATTTTTTCTTGTCCCCTAGAAATCCGGGGAACTCAGACCAGTAATAAATCTTCGCCCCTTAAACAGGTATCTCAAGAAGCAGCATTTTAAGATGGATTCCCTGAACAGTGTTCTAATTCTAGTTCAGCAAGGAGATTGGGCAATTTCTTTGGACATGAAAGACGCTTACTTGCACACACAATTTTCGACAAGCACAAGCAATTTCTCCGCTTCTGCATTCAGGGGAGAGTCTACCGATTCATTTGCCTTTGCTTCGGACCCACATTGTCGCCCAGGGCGTTCTCAAAAGTAGTGTCAGTGATCGCAGCTTACCTCAGAATGCAGAATATGCGGCTAGCAGTTTACCTGGACGATTGTTTTACGGTAAATCAAATGAAGAAATTTCTGGTTCTAGACAAAACAAGGGCCCGAAATCTCCTTGTGGACCTAGGTTTTGTGATAAATTTAGAAAAAAATCTGCTTCGTAGCCAAAACAGTCAGTGATTTACATAGGGGCTCATTTTCTGTTAAACAAGGGCCTAGTTTGTCCGACACAAGAAGGAGTGTCCAAGATAAAAGAAGCTTGCAGGCCAGTTAAACAGTTTCCCACAGCCCAGAATTATCTTCATTTGTTGGGTCTGATGGCTTCTTGCCTAGAACTGGTTCCCAATGCAAGACTGTTTATGAGACCAGTTTAGTTGCAACTTCTCCATTTTTGGAGGCCAGCCTCAATGGATATAAAAACATTAGTTCCTTTCAATCAGCATGTTCAGAAACACCTTCAGTTTTGGCTGTCAGACGGAAATCTACTAAAAGGGAAAAGTTTTTGTTCCAAGTCAAGCACAAGAGTGTTAACAACGGATTCCTCCAAACAAGGTTACGGAGGTCATTTGCAAAATCAGATTTTTCAAGGAACTTGGTCTATGCAAGAGGCAAAGATGCACATAAATTGGTTGGAAATGAAGGCGGTGTTACTAGCGGTCAATCATTTTCTGCCACTTTTAAAAGGTCATGTAGTGTTGATCAGGTCGGACAATACAACAGTAGTTCAGTATGTGAACAAAGAAGGCGCAACAAAATCGCCTCCACTGTGTTACCTAGCGTGGGAGCTGTGGCATCTAGCAAGAGCCAATAGCATTTTGCTGAAAGCGGCTCATTTGGTAGTCGTTCGGAATGTTTTGGCCGACGATCTGAGTCGAGTCAGAATAAAACCGAAGGAGTGGTCACTGAACAGTGCGGTAGTGCACAGTTTATTTCAGATATGGGGAACTCCCTTGATAGACCTGTTTGCACAGGAGGACAACAAGAAAACTCCAGTGTTCTGCACATGGTTTCCCAGCCAGTCGGCACTGGCGATAGATGCCTTTTCGATTGCTTCGGAAAACATTGAGGCATATGCATTTCCCCAAATCTGTCCCTTGCCAAAGGTACTTCACTACATGAAGAATTGTCACTGCCAGATAATTCTGATTGCATCCCAGTGACCAAGTCGGAACTGGTACACCAATCTGCTTCAGTTGCTGGTAGCATGTCCGAGGAGACTACCTGTATTACCAGATATTTTTGTTCAACCGAAGACCAAAATATTTCATCCCAACCCTCAGGTTTTCAGTCTGGCTGCATGGCTTCTGTCAACCGATCATTCCAGGATAAGGGATTTTCGAATGACACTAGGCAACTCATGGTGGCATCATGGAGACCAGGAACGAGAAGGGATTATGCAGTCAAATTCAACAAGTTCAGTAGCTGGTGTGGTGGACGGGAAATTGATCCCCATGCTGCCTCTTTGAGTGACCGTGCAGACTTTCTAACGAGCCTGCTTCAGCAAGGGTTGAAATACCGTACCATTTCTGGCTATAGGTCTATGTTGTCTGTTATGTTGCCTAAAATTGATGGAATTTCCGTAGGAAAGCATCCTGATATCATCAGATTATTGAAAGGTGTCTTTAATTCTAGACAACCAGTAAAGTTATTGGTGCCAGAATGGAATTTGCAAAGGGTATTAAATCTTTGTGGCAGTTCCCAATTTGAACCTTTACATAAGTTTTCGCTTAATTTTTTAACCTTGAAAACTGCTTTTCTTACAGCTACATCAACGTTCAGGAGATGCAGCGACCTATAAGCGTTGAGGACTGATGTTTGCTACATGAATTTAGTATCTGAAGGAGTAATCTTTGTTCGAGAAGGTTTAGCTAAACAAAGCCGACCTGGTCATTGTGGAAATAACATTTTTGTGCCATGTTTCACCAAAAATTAGAAATTACACCCGAAACGGGCAATGGAAGTTTACTTGAAAAGAACTGCAGATTTACGGTCAAGTTCAGACAGTGAGAGGGTTGTACAGTTGATTTTATCTGTAAATAAACCACATAATAATAATAATATTAATAATAATAATAATAATAATAATAATAATAATAATAATGAAACACCTTATTTATAGAGGGTAACACATTTAGTACTAGTACTAATCTTCCATGTGGCCCTCTTTTGCCGAGTAGGAAACAGTACTAAGCAATGTGGATAAAGTTTCTTGCTCAAGGAAACAACGCGTGGCGCTTGCGAGGATAGATCCGGCTACCTCTCGATCTCAAATCCGATGCTTTACCACTGCACCACAGCGCTCCACGCAGTGTCGAAGCAGACAATGGCATCGTAGATTGTAAGTGTCATAAAATTTGCCTATAGTGATTCAGGCATGAAAGTTCGGGCTCACTCAACGAGAGCCATTGGGCCTTCGTGGGCTTTATTTAAATGATCGTCATTATCTGCGATTCTAGGGGCAGCTGATTGGAGCTCAGAGGAAACATTTAACGTTTTTTATTATAGAGATTTGGACTCTTAAATTGGGAGTTTTAACATGTACAAGGTTTTATCCCCGGCGGGTTGTCAAGGGTATTTTGACAATTTACGTTGTTAGAATGTGTGAAATGTGTATTCTGGTGGATACTACGGAAAGATTAATGGTGAATTAATACACGTTTATGTAATTACGGACCAGAAGGTCTATAGTTTTGGAAGTGGAATTTTTAATGCCATTGTATAAAGTGTACATTTTGTGGGAAATTTAGTGTTATGAACATTTCTGAGGAAGAGAAATACCAAAGACCCACCTACCAGGAGGGAACCACTGCTTAGAAATCTCCTACCGTAGTTACTTTCATGTAAGTATAAATTTAGAAATAAAATTATAAAATTTGTTTTCAAGTTTTAATTTTATGAGAAATTTATACTTACATGAGGGTTCCCATCCCGCCTCCCCTCAGTTTCTTTGGTGATAAGCACTTTTTCGCCGTATAGAACTGAGGTAGTTTGGGCGTCTACGTAGTTAGTCACGTGGATAGGGTAGACGCTTGACTTTTTAGTGCAAGTTAATCCGAGCAAGTCCGGGAACCAATCCTACCGTATCTACTCTCATGTAAGCATAAATTTCTCATAAAATTTAAACTTGAAAACAAATTTTATAATTTATCATAGACTTATAATGGGGAAAAAATAAAATGGCATTGACTGCCAAGCCTTTGCAGATATTTTGACAAAACTTTCATAGAAACGTTCTTAAAGCAATCGTCCATATGATTTTAAGCCTTTTGCTCAATTTGGCTGGTTGCCATGGAAACCAAAACGAAAAAAAAATAAAGAAAAAAAAAATACTCAAAAAATTATCTCTTCCGAAACCGTACGCTCTATGAGGTTGTGCGTTTATGGAAATATTCAACATACTGGCATTTACATTTTTTTTATTAAATTTGGCTCTTTAGTTTGGTAGCTATGGCAACTTAGATTTTCCATAGATTTATAATAAGGAAAATTGAAAAATGTCCTTAACTTCCAAGCCTTTGCAGATATTTTGACTAGACTTTCAAAGAAGTGTTTCTTAGGCAATCTACTATCTGCCATATGATTTTAGACCTACTGCTCATTTCTATTGGTTGCCATGGAAACCAAAATAAAAAATAGAAAATCATTTGCTCAGAAACCGTATGCTCTATGAGGCCGAGAGTTTATGGAACAAATCACCATATTTGACTTTCGGTTTTTTTTTTTTTAGACTTGGCTTTAAAATTTGGTTGCTATGACAATATAGATTTTCTATAGACTATAATGGGGAAAGTAGCAAAAATGGCATTGACTGCCTGACCTTTGAATATATTTTGTTATAACTTTCATAAACGGGCCTCCGTGGCCTAGTGGTTAAGAGCGCTGACTTTTAATCATTAGGTCTCCCAACGCTGTGGGTTCGAGCCTCGCTCGAGTCGCATGTGAGATTCCAAGTTCTGCAACAGAAGGTAAGGTGGTTTTCTCCGGGTACTCCGGTTTTCGCCCACCTATTATTAACGATCAGTTCGATATGAGAGAAATAATCTTGAAAGGGCCGTAAAAACAACCCCGCCCCCCCCCCCCCCCCCAAAAAAAAAAAATTCATAGAAGTGTTCCTTAAGCAATGTACTATCTGCCGTATGATTTTAGGCCTATTGCTCATTTTTGCTGGTTGCCATGGAAACCAAAATGAAATAAAAAATGTGGAAAAAAAACCTTTAAAAAAATCATCTCCCCTGAAATCGTATGTTCTGTGATGCTGAGAGTTTATAGAAATATTCACTATATGTGCCTTTCCAAGTTTTGCGTTTAATATGAAATTCGGCTCCTTAGTTTTGTTTCCATGACTACTTACATGTAGAATTTTCAATTGATTTATAATGGTGAAAATTGAAACTAGAGGGCCATGATGGCCCTGAATCGCTTACCTGAATCCAAGATGTTTCAAAGCTTATGGGAATGAAGGATTCACTGTTTTAAGGAGATGTGGACCAAAGACTTTTATCTTTGGAGGATATTTTTCATTGTAAGAGGAATTTGAAGGTTTTTCTATTTTTAGCTCTGGTGTCCATTTTGTTTAACAGAGCGGAACTGTTTAGACAATTTTGGAAGAGGGTCACTCAAGGAACATTCCTGGGAAATTATTTTCAAATCAGGCCATCTGCTTAGGTGTAGATGCCATTTAAAGTTTTTTCTATTTTTAGCTCTGGTGGCCATTTTGTTTAACTGAGCAGAAAGATATGGCAATTTTGAAAGAGGGTCAGTCAAGAAACATTCCTGCGAAATTCTTTTCAAATCGGGCCATTTGCCTAGGAGGAGATGTCATCTAAAAGCTTTTCTATTTATAGCTCTTGCGGCCATTTTATCTAACGGAGCGTAATGATTTAGGCAATTTTGAAAGAGGGTCACTCAAGGACCATTCCTTTGAAATTATTTTCAAATTGGGCCATTTGCATAGGAGAAGATGTCATTTAAAGGTTTCTCTATTTTTCGCTCTGGTGGCCATTTCATTTAACGGAGCTGAATGATTCAAACAATTTTGAAAGAGGGTCACTCAAGGAACATACCTGTGAAATTATCTTCAAATAGGGCAATTGGCCTAGAAGGAGATGTCATTTAAAGGTTATTCTATTTTTAGCTCTGGTGGCCCTTTTATTTAACGGAGCGGAACGATTTAGGCAATTTTGAAAGAGGATCACTCAAGGAACATTCCTGTGAAATTATTTTCAAATCGAGCCATTTGCCTAGGAGGAGATGTTATTGAAAGGTTTTCTATTTTTAGCACTGGCGGCCATTTTGTTTAACGGAGCAGACGATTTAAGCAATTTTGAAAGAGGGTAACTCAAGGAACATTGCTGTGAAATTATTTTCAAATCGGGCCATTTGCCTAGGAGGAGATGTCATTGAAAAAATTTTTGTTGTGTTTTTTTAGCTCTGGTGGCCATTTTGTTAAACGGAGCAGAACGATTGATACAATTTTGAAAGAGGGTCACTCTAGGAACATTCCTGTGAAATTCTTTTCAAGTCGGGTCATTTGCCTAGGAGGAGATGTCATTAAAAGGTTTTTTTTTTTTTATTTTTAGCTCTGGTGGCCATTTTATTTAACGGAGCAGAACGATTTAGGCAATTTTGAAGAGGGTCACTCAAGTAACATTCCTGTCACATTATTTCCAAATCGGACCATTTGCCCAGGAGGAGATGTCATTTAAAGGTTTAAAGGCTCTGGCGGCCATGTTGTTTAAAGGAGTGGAACGATTGTGACAATTTTGAAAGAGGGTCACTCAATGAACATACCTGTGAAATTATTTTGAAATCGGGTCATTTGCCTAGGAGGAGATGTCATTGAAAGGTTTTTCTATTTTTAGCTCCGGTGGCCATTTTGTTTAACGGAGCGGTATGATTTAGGCAATTTTGAAAGAGGGTCATCCAAGGAACAGTCCTGTGAAATTATATCAAAATCCATTCACTGGTTTAGGAGGAGATGTTTGAAGAAAAAATGTTTACGCACACACGCATGGACGCACGGACGCACGCACGCACGACAATAAAAAAATGATCCCAAAAGCTCACCTCGTCACTACGTGACAGATGAGCTAAAAATGGCATAAACTGTCTAACCTTTGCAGATATTTTGACACAACTATCACAGAAATGTACAGTACACCCGCCGCAAATCTTTTTGAGCCCGCGCAACCCGCGGTCCATTTGCTTTGGTCCGCCGCTTTTCCGCGCATGACAGCTGCCAGCCAGCACCAAACAGCGGGCGAACGTCGGGCCGACAGCGATACAACGTTCCCAACTCCTATCTCTGACGGCCCGACGCTGGACCGACATTCTTTGCTCATGCTAACTTTTCTGTTATTTTCTTTACGATTGACTAGTCTGATTACTTCTTCCATTCCGTCATTACGTTAATGCTTTTGACTAAACTCCTTATTCATAGCCAAGTATCTAATTTATCCCTCAACATGCCTCCTGACCTTGTGATATGAATAACCCTCAGCAGCTCAACTCCTTATTCATAGCCAAGTATCTAATTTATCCCTCATAATGCCTCCTAGCCTTGTGATATGAATAACCCTCAGCGGCTCAGATTCAAGGCCGGGATAGTTTGAGCTACTGAGGATTATTCTTTAGTCCGCAATTATGAATAAATGCATGTACATGTATTACTAACTGTTGGTGTTGGTGCAATGTACATGCACATACCACTGAGCATAAGAACATATTCCATGGTTATCAGGATGTCGCGGGTTCTATGCCTGCCATTTTGTCAAATCCGATCATGAAATCCTGCCTTTATGTGCACTGTAGTGTATTGTGTACTGTAGACGCAGCCCAGAATGTGTACATGTATTTAGGTATATGCAGACGGGCAGGTTCTATACGACCCAAGACGTGTTGACTGGCTTGATAATCTACAAACAAGCAAACAGACCAACCTGTATATGTATAAACTTGCCCAGCAGGCACACGTCGCTAGGGCAACGTCAAATCAACGTCGGTGCAACGTCTAGACGTTGTACAGACGTTGATGCGACGTTGCATAAACGTCATGACTTTTAACAGATGTTACAATTACGTCATGTGCCCTCTGGGTCTTGAGTTAGTATGGTAAGCATTACGAAAACACGCCTACATGTGTATAATTTTGACCCACTTAAACCCCACTTTTAAACAGCAAAGCTGGGGTTTAAGGGGTTATTCATTTTTTTTCTTATTTCTGCTCACGAAACATCGATTGTGGGTTCTTGTTAGAACCGCCTTGCCGATGCGGTTCTAACGAGTACCCACAATCTGTTTTTCGTGCACAACTATCAGATTGTATATTTATCTGAAAAAAAATCATTTTTGGTGATTAAATTTTCCGATATTTTTTAATAGCCGTGTTTTCGATCGGTTTGATATGACCAACACCGCGCTGAATGGACCGTCAAACTTCAAACTATTCAAACACTGTTTATTGCTTGACGCACATGTTTAGGTCATTTTGGAGACTTGCTTCACATTTTGTGGAACTTTGTCTCGACACTGAGATGAAATGTCTTCTCAAGCCCTGTCGCACAATGAAACAAATAGTGTTTATAAGCATGGGCAGTCCGATACTCGCACCGCTTTGCCTATTAATATTTGCTACTTAATTTAGAGACTCTTTCATTCGTAAGAAATAACATCAGTCGAAACACACCAACTAAAATACATTAAATACTTACCTATAAGTGATACATGTAATTAATTTTACAATTTAAACAGAAATAAAACAAAAACATTAAAACCAGTGCTACTAGACACATGATAATGTACTTAAGGCACGCCAATTTAACTTAGGCAAATCCCTTTTAATCATTCCCCGCCACGGAAACGCGTCGAGTTTTGATCGAAAGTTGAAGACAGGTAACGCGGACAATCAAATGTATACCTGTTTTAATGCTGCGGAAACACCGCGGTTACCCCGCGATCCCCCCGGTCGGCGTGTATCAACCGCGTTCGTCTCAGATTTAATCTTTTACATCATACTCCGCGCAACGCGGGGTTGCGCGGTTTCAAAACGATTTGCGGCGGGTGTACTGTGCCTTAGGCAATCTACTATCTGCCATTTGATTTTAGGCCGATCGCTCATTTTTAATGGTCGCAGTGGAAACAACAATAATAATTAAAAAAAAAAAGAAAAAAAAAAAAACTTTTAAAATCATCTCCTGAGAAACAATCTGCTCCATGTGGCTGAGAGTCTATGCAACTATTCATCATTTTTGCCTTCACAGGTTTTATGTTTTGTATGAAATTCGACTCTTTAGTTTGGTTTCTATGACAACTTAGAGTTTCCATTGACTTATAATAGGTAAAATGGAAAAAGGCATTTACTTCCACGCCTTTGCAGATATTTTGACAAAACTTGCATAGAAATTTTCCTGAAGAAATCTACTATCTGCCATATGATTTTAGGCCTATTGCTCATTTTTTTCTGGTTGCCATGGAAGCCAAAATGAAAAAAAAAAATGAAGAAAAATACTAAAAAAACAAACAAAAAAATCAGATGTTAGAAACGGTATATTTGCGTTTACAAGTTTTGCTTTTTTTATGAAATTCGGCCGTTTAGTTTAGTTGCTATGGCAACGTAGATTTTCCGTAGTCTTATAATGGGCAAAATTGAAAAATGGCATTAACTGCCAAACCTTTGCAGATATTTTGACACAACTTTCATAGAAATCTTCTTTAGGTACTCTACCATCTGCCATTTGATCTTACGCGTATTGCTCATTTTTACTGGTTGCCATGGTAACCAAAATGAAAAAAAAAATATAAAGATAATTCTTAAAATATCATTTCCTCAGAAACCATATGCTCTATGAGGCTGAGAATTTATGCAAATAATCACCTTATTTGACTTTACAGGTTTTATTGTTTTTTTTTTCCATGAGTTTTGTTGCTATGCAACTTAAGAGTTTCCATTGACTTAAACTGGAAAAAAATTAAAAATGGAATTTATTGCCACGCTTTTGCAGATATTTTGACAAAACTTTCACAGAAATGTTCTTGAAATGTTCAGCTGCCATATGATTTTATGCCTATTGCTCATTTTTTTCTGGTTGCCATGGAAACCAAAATGAAAAAAAAAATAGTTAAAAATTATCTCGTCAGAAAACGTCTGGTCTATGAGGCTGAGACTTTATAAAAACAAATATTCACCATATTTGCCTTTTTTAGATTTGTGTGTGTGTGTTTTTTTGTTTTTTTTTTATTATGAAATTCGGCTGTTTAATTTGGTTGCTATGGCAACTTACAGTTTTCATTGACTTATTATGGGGAAAATTGAAAAATGGAGTTAACTGCTACCCCTTTCCAGATTTTATGACTAAATTTTCCTAGAAATATTTTTAAGCTATCATCTATCTGCCGTATGATTTTAGACCAAATGGTTACTTTTATTTGTTGCCACGGAGACCAAACTGTACCCCAAAATAGGATAAAAGACACTTAAAAATCATCTTCTTGAAAAGCTATATGCTCTATGAGGCTGAGACTTTGTTCAAATATTCACCTGAATTGGTTTTATGTATATATGTTTTTTTTTTTTTTTTTTTTTTTTTTTTTTTATGAAATTCGGCTCTTTAGTTTAGTTGCTATGTCATCTTAGAGTTTCTGTAGATTTGTAATTGGGAAAATTGAAAGTTTGCATTTTCTGCCCAGCTTTGGTAGATATTGTGGCAAAACATTCGTAGGAATATTTTTCAGCAATCTTGTTTCTGCCATAAGATTTTAGGAAAACTGCTCATTTTTATTTGTTGCTATCGGAAAAGAAAATAATAAAAAATAGAAAAAAAAAATGAAAACAATCACCTCCTCATAAACCAAATGTTCTACGAGGCTGAGGCTTTATGGAAATATTCATCATATTTGCCTGCACATTTAATGTGTTTTTTTTGTTATGAAGTTAGCCTTTTAGTTTGGCCTTTATGGGAAGTTCCGAGTTTCCACAGGTCTCTGATGGGAGCTGTGGGTTTATTGTATCGATTCCTGATCATGGCCTTCACTTCTGCTTTATAATGGGGTAAATTGAAAAATGAATTTTACACCTTTCGTTACGATAACACACCCGTGCGACATAGTGCTTTTTCACATCTTCAAAATGCCTACTTTTCTCATGAAAACCCGTGATATTTACTTATTTATATTGCAAACATAGGTTGTGGGTTCTCTTTACTACCGCCCCATTGAGGCGGTTCTACCGAGTACCCACAACCTGTGCCTAGGTGCAGAAATAAGAAAAAAGATTTTACCCCGGAAAATTAAAATCAAAAATGAGTTCCTTTAAGAGCAATGAAAATATTCATAAGAAATAAGATGGGTCATACTACGTAGTTTCGGCAAATAAAGCCTCATCAGTGACCCTGTAATGATCCGACAACGAAAGCCAGAGGAAGCATACTGCAATTTTGCGAATTTCGAACACGCGCGATTTGAGATAAAATGCACACATTAGCAACACGATAGAACGCTTGGTTTCCTGAGGCGAACAGCAAACATAAAAACTCACATGCTGTTTGGAAACATATATTTCGAACTTTTGATATCACAAGATGGACATTTCTTTGTTTATGTTACGTTGAGCGACGTAACGTTATCGCCCTCAGCATAGCATTTTAGAATGTTTTGATGACGTCAGAGGGTCATTGCTTAACAGGCGTCAGATTCTGAACAAGCCGCCATGTTGGTTGCGGAACAGTTTATATGGAGTTTCTATGGCGCTTTGGGGCGTTTTCGTCACCACTGCCGTTGGAATCGAAAGTTATGCAAGAAAAAAAATAACAATCATCCATGGGTAGATCTATTTCATTGAAATTACATTTGCCGAGTCCCTCGGAAGATATCGGAACACTCGGCCTAGCTGCCTAATGTTTAAACGTATTTAGCTGCCTCGTGTGTGTAATAACCACATGGGTGTTCATATACTGAAACATTTTCAACGTTGTTCAAACATGGATTTAACGGTGAGTGGCTGCTGGGAATTCCACTACACTACTAGCCTGGGAATCTGTATCCGAGCTGTCTATTGTCTCAGGCATGATGCGAACTGGACCGTACTTTAAAGTTTAGTGGTTTCTTTGGGCCATAGGGCTGGAGACGTCATTTCTTTCGGTAAAAGTCCCTCAAAATCGGAAGCAACGTCTCTGAAATGAACTAGAGTAAGCGAGTCTAATGTCGACCCATGTGCATTATCGACCCCCTGTCTGGCTTAATTGGTTTTATCAGAAAACTAATTGACTCCTGGAAGAAGTTGTGCCTGGTATGCATAATTCTTACGGCCCCCGCCCATAGGGGCTTGAAGAAATATATGGGCTGCATGATGCTTCCACGCAGAGCTGAATCCGGCCCGCACACTAGTACTGGTATACCGCTTAGAGGATCTAAGCTTGTCCAGGAAGCGCGGTGCGAGGCGGACCGTCCATGCTAATTAACCCTATTGGTTTCATTGGGCGACAGGGCTTGAGAAGTCATTTCATCTCAATGTCGGGTAAAAGTCTCACAAAATTGGAAGCAACGTCTCCAAAATGACTTTTACAGTGTTGACGGGGACGTTAAACCTCAAATCAACCAAAACAAACATAATTCTTCATAATAACGATAATACTCGACTTTACTCTAAATAGTTTTGATGAGGATGTCAAACCTGAAATAAAACCTGATGTTAAGCAAACTATGTCACAAAATTCTTTTTCGCTCGTGAAAAAAGTTGGCAAAAAAGTAAAGAAAAATGACGGATGTCAGCTTATGTAAACATACGTTACAGATTGATAAGAATTCGAAAGCAATAAAAAAAATAATAAATGAAAAAATTAAACACACAAAGGAGATTCGAACCCGGTTCGCCGGCGTGAGAGTCAACGGAGTTGCAATTCGCGCTTTTCAGGAACGCGGTGTTTCATTATAACTATTATTTAAATCTATGTCCTAATCGTGATTTTTACAATAAAAAAAACCCTAGATGTTACTACTTTGCCTGGAGATCAAATAAAACATTGAAACAATTACGTGCTTGTAGTCTGGTCGAAATTCTGGTAAATACCGGGATTAAATAATCGAGGCAGCTTCATTATTTATGTAGCGGACATGGCAACGGCGTCATAGTAGATTTTAACCGGGTCGTTTTATTATCAGGAAAACTTTTGCTCTAGTGTTTGAGAAGTGGCAGAACTGACCTTACCTACTTTTATCACAGTTTGATGTCAGTCAAAAGAAAATTCAAGGTCCAGCTGAATGGACCGTCAAACTTCAAACTATTCAAACACTGTTTATTGCTTGACGCACATGTTTAGGTCATTTTGGAGACTTGCTTCACATTTTGTGGAACTTTGTCTCGACACTGAGATGAAATGTCTTCTCAAGCCCTGTCGCACAATGAAACAAATAGTGTTTATAAGCATGGGCAGTCCGATACTCGCACCGCTTTGCCTATTAATATTTGCTACTTAATTTAGAGACTCTTTCATTCGTAAGAAATAACATCAGTCGAAACACACCAACTAAAATACATTAATTACTTACCTATAAGTGATACATGTAATTAATTTTACAATTTAAACAGAAATAAAACAAAAACATTAAAACCAGTGCTACTAGACACATGATAATGTACTTAAGGCACGCCAATTTAACTTAGGCAAATCCCTTTTAATCATTCCCCGCCACGGAAACGCGTCGAGTTTGGATCGAAAGTTGAAGACAGGTAACGCGGACAATCAAATGTATACCTGTTTTAATGCTGCGGAAACACCGCGGTTACCCCGCGATCCCCCCGGTCGGCGTGTATCAACCGCGTTCGTCTCAGATTTAATCTTTTACATCATACTCCGCGCAACGCGGGGTTGCGCGGTTTCAAAACGATTTGCGGCGGGTGTACTGTGCCTTAGGCAATCTACTATCTGCCATTTGATTTTAGGCCGATCGCTCATTTTTAATGGTCGCAGTGGAAACAACAATAATAATTAAAAAAAAAAAGAAAAAAAAAAAACTTTTAAAATCATCTCCTGAGAAACAATCTGCTCCATGTGGCTGAGAGTCTATGCAACTATTCATCATTTTTGCCTTCACAGGTTTTATGTTTTGTATGAAATTCGACTCTTTAGTTTGGTTTCTATGACAACTTAGAGTTTCCATTGACTTATAATAGGTAAAATGGAAAAAGGCATTTACTTCCACGCCTTTGCAGATATTTTGACAAAACTTGCATAGAAATTTTCCTGAAGAAATCTACTATCTGCCATATGATTTTAGGCCTATTGCTCATTTTTTTCTGGTTGCCATGGAAGCCAAAATGAAAAAAAAAAATGAAGAAAAATACTAAAAAAACAAACAAAAAAATCAGATGTTAGAAACGGTATATTTGCGTTTACAAGTTTTGCTTTTTTATGAAATTCGGCCGTTTAGTTTAGTTGCTATGGCAACGTAGATTTTCCGTAGTCTTATAATGGGCAAAATTGAAAAATGGCATTAACTGCCAAACCTTTGCAGATATTTTGACACAACTTTCATAGAAATCTTCTTTAGGTACTCTACCATCTGCCATTTGATCTTACGCGTATTGCTCATTTTTACTGGTTGCCATGGTAACCAAAATGAAAAAAAAAATATAAAGATAATTCTTAAAATATCATTTCCTCAGAAACCATATGCTCTATGAGGCTGAGAATTTATGCAAATAATCACCTTATTTGACTTTACAGGTTTTATTGTTTTTTTTTTCCATGAGTTTTGTTGCTATGCAACTTAAGAGTTTCCATTGACTTAAACTGGAAAAAAATTAAAAATGGAATTTATTGCCACGCTTTTGCAGATATTTTGACAAAACTTTCACAGAAATGTTCTTGAAATGTTCAGCTGCCATATGATTTTATGCCTATTGCTCATTTTTTTCTGGTTGCCATGGAAACCAAAATGAAAAAAAAAATAGTTAAAAATTATCTCGTCAGAAAACGTCTGGTCTATGAGGCTGAGACTTTATAAAAACAAATATTCACCATATTTGCCTTTTTTAGATTTGTGTGTGTGTGTTTTTTTGTTTTTTTTTTATTATGAAATTCGGCTGTTTAATTTGGTTGCTATGGCAACTTACAGTTTTCATTGACTTATTATGGGGAAAATTGAAAAATGGAGTTAACTGCTACCCCTTTCCAGATTTTATGACTAAATTTTCCTAGAAATATTTTTAAGCTATCATCTATCTGCCGTATGATTTTAGACCAAATGGTTACTTTTATTTGTTGCCACGGAGACCAAACTGTACCCCAAAATAGGATAAAACACACTTAAAAATCATCTTCTTGAAAAGCTATATGCTCTATGAGGCTGAG
Source organism: Lucinisca nassula (assembly GCA_963580285.1). Taxonomy (NCBI): domain Eukaryota; kingdom Metazoa; phylum Mollusca; class Bivalvia; order Lucinida; family Lucinidae; genus Lucinisca; species Lucinisca nassula. The sequence continues at coordinate 92,517,321 of OY757015.1, forward strand.
ACTTTGTTCAAATATTCACCTGAATTGGTTTTATGTATATATGTTTTTTTTTTTTTTTTTTTTTTTTTTTTTTTTTATGAAATTCGGCTCTTTAGTTTAGTTGCTATGTCATCTTAGAGTTTCTGTAGATTTGTAATTGGGAAAATTGAAAGTTTGCATTTTCTGCCCAGCTTTGGTAGATATTGTGGCAAAACATTCGTAGGAATATTTTCAGCAATCTTGTTTCTGCCATAAGATTTTAGGAAAACTGCTCATTTTTATTTGTTGCTATCGGAAAAGAAAATAATAAAAAATAGAAAAAAAAAAATGAAAACAATCACCTCCTCATAAACCAAATGTTCTACGAGGCTGAGGCTTTATGGAAATATTCATCATATTTGCCTGCACATTTAATGTGTTTTTTTTGTTATGAAGTTAGCCTTTTAGTTTGGCCTTTATGGGAAGTTCCGAGTTTCCACAGGTCTCTGATGGGAGCTGTGGGTTTATTGTATCGATTCCTGATCATGGCCTTCACTTCTGCTTTATAATGGGGTAAATTGAAAAATGAATTTTACACCTTTCGTTACGATAACACACCCGTGCGACATAGTGCTTTTTCACATCTTCAAAATGCCTACTTTTCTCATGAAAACCCGTGATATTTACTTATTTATATTGCAAACATAGGTTGTGGGTTCTCTTTACTACCGCCCCATTGAGGCGGTTCTACCGAGTACCCACAACCTGTGCCTAGGTGCAGAAATAAGAAAAAAGATTTTACCCCGGAAAATTAAAATCAAAAATGAGTTCCTTTAAGAGCAATGAAAATATTCATAAGAAATAAGATGGGTCATACTACGTAGTTTCGGCAAATAAAGCCTCATCAGTGACCCTGTAATGATCCGACAACGAAAGCCAGAGGAAGCATACTGCAATTTTGCGAATTTCGAATAGGCATTCGATTCAAAGACTGATATAAATCAAAATGAGGTCAAAATAATTAAAAACCTGTCTAGAATTTGAGTCTAAACTAATACTTTATTTCTCAGAATATTTACGCTGATCTCAAAGGACCAAAAGTAAAATATAAACTGCACTATGGTTGATGTACGGGGAGACGTTTTACGGCCACCACACGGCACAACACCAGCTGCAGTGAAGGAAAATTAAAATCAAAAATGAGTTCCTTTAAGAGCAATGAAAATATTCATAAGAAACAAGATGGGTCATACTACGTAGTTTCGGCTAATAAAGCCTCATCGGTGACCCTGTAATGATCCGGCTACGAAAGCCAGAGGAAGCATACTGCAATTTTGCGAATTTCGAATAGGCATTCGATTCAAAGACTGATATAAATCAAAATGAGGTCCAAATAATTAAAAACCTGTCTAGAATTTGAGTCTAAACTAATAATTTATTTCTCAGAATATTCACGCTGATCTCAAAGGACCAAAAGTTAAATATAAACTGCACTATGGTTGATGTACGGGGAGACGTTTTACGGCCGCAACACGGCACAACACCAGCTGCAGTGAAGGAAAATTAAAATCAAAAATGAGTTCCTTTAAGAGCAATGAAAATATTCATAAGAAACAAGATGGGTCATACTACGTAGTTTCGGCTAATAAAGCCTCATCAGTGACCCTGTAATGCTCCGGCAACGAAAGCCAGAGGAAGCATACTGCAATTTTGCGAATTTCGAATAGGCATTCGATTCAAAGACTGATATAAATCAAAATGAGGTCCAAATAATTAAAAACCTGTCTAGAATTTGAGTCTAAACTAATAATTTATTTCTCAGAATATTCACGCTGATCTCAAAGGACCAAAAGTAAATTATAAACTGCACTATGGTTGATGTACGGGGAGACGTTTTACGGCCGCCACACGGCACAACACCAGCTGCGGTGAAGGAAAATTAAAATAAAAAATGAGTTCCTTTAAGAGCAATGAAAAGCCCAGTTTTTATAATTGGAGCTTAGGGGGTTGTTCATTCCACGGACCTGTTCACATGATGCAAGATATTTTAAAAACTTTCATAGAAATGTTCCTTTAACAATGTTTTATCTGCCATATGATTTTTAGGCTTACTGGTAGTCACAGATGGTTGTCAATTGTCTTTTTTATCTTTATCGGATTCCATGGTTAATTAGAATACATGGCTGCCAGTGGACAGAGCTCTCTGAGCTCTAGTGAGCATAATGGCCCATGGGCCTCTTGTTTTTTCTTGTTTCTGCTCTAAAATATAGATTGTGGGTACTCGTAAGAATCGATGTGGCTCTAACGAGTACCCACAATCTATATTTTAGAGCAGAAATAAGAAAAATATCACAATTTTTCATCTTAAAATTTGTGTCTGTAAAAGTAACAATATATTTGTAAAGGCTTGTATTCTTAATTGGTTCTAACTAAAAGCTCATTTTGCAAAAAAACACAAAGTCCAAAATCGAAGCACTTATAAGAATAGTGGATCGATTGTTTGGTTTTCTCTAAACGATAGCCTTTCACTCTTAAATTGCTATGTTGTAAGCAAACAGTTTAGACCCTGATCGAAATCCGCGTTTTGGAGTGTCTGATCTTGGTTTTAGCTCTCTGCTAAACCCAACGCTTGAGTCCAGTCCGCCCTCTTACTCAACAGTTAATCATTACGAAAACACGCCTATACAAATACATTGTAAACTCTACCGCCGAGAAAGATAATATTTTAAGATAAAAAATTGTTTTTTTTTTTTTTTCTTCTTCTTATCTCTTCTCAAAATATAGGTTGTGGGTACTCTTTAGGACCGAGGCGGTACTAACGGGTACCACAATCTATAGAGCAGAAATAAGAAAAATAAGATTTACCTCTGAAAACCCCAGTTTTACTTTATAGAAGTGGTGTTCAAGAGTGTCAAAATCATATAGGCTAGTTTTCGTGATGCCTCACAGTGACAAGAATAACGACTGTTTTTTTTTTTTCTGTGACATGGCTAAATTTAAGCTTTTGTACAGGAAGAACATTTTATGTCCAACAAGTTCAGTGTAGGCAAAGTTAACTTACCGTATCGTGCTAGCCATATGTATTAGCAGGGACGTAATACACGCAACATACAAAACAAGAACTGGCTTGTCAAACAAAAATCATAGAATATAAAACAATTAACTTACCATCTGTTACACCCTGAACGTCTCCTGCAAAATAATTGAAAGCAATGAACACCTAAAGTATCAAATTCACGGTAAAAGTTTATTTTGTAGGTTTGATGTGGTCCCCTGCCTTATAAGACGGTGAATCACACCAAATAAAACAAACTTCAATATCTCATCTCTAATATCAGAAAGAAAAATGATAGCCTTGGCACAAGGACAGTTGGCTAGGATCGAATGAACTGAGGTAGGGTATGGAAATTCCGCCATTTTGCTTTCTAATGCCATGGGGTAGCAGCTGTTTTTTATGTTATTTGCATGACTTGGCAACTAAAAGGGTTGGTTCATTACGTGCCGAAAATGGCCCAACTTCAGAAATACTTGAAACTTTTGCTACATAACGTTTCAAGCATGATAAATAGTAAAATAAAATTGTTTTAATATATTAGGGTCTGAGTGACGTCAAAATTTTTACGCAAAGGTTGTAAGTATCGAAATATCTATAATCCCCTTTGAATATATAACATAAATTGTTTTTCGGCTATATGTGAAATAAGGACTTCATATACATTTGAAAACCAATTTAATAACTTCAGTTTGACTCTTACCATTGCCAGAGCCATGTAGAATGAACATGTAATCCAATTTTTAATTTTCAGAACCAAATGACATGCTGATTTACCCCACCCACATAGTATATAAGTGACCTATGATACTGGCAATTTTGAACATACACCTAAAAGTGAATACTTTGTATCAGTTCAGAAGTTTGTGAATTAAAGACAATTCAGTTATACACTAATGTTTAACCAATGCATTCATGACAGGGTGGAATCTCAGAAAATCACCATCACCAAAGCAACTATAATATACGCAAAGCTACAGATATAGTTCAATGATCACAGAAGTGTATATAAAGTTTCAAGTTGTACATCATAAGATGGCCAATAAAACTGATTCAAACAAATACATTGTGTTCATTAATTGCATACCATAGATATATATACAAGATCGGTTGCCATGGCAACAGTAAGTGAACATACGAGGGCCATTTGGAGTATTAATAGTAGTTTGGGTAGATGAAACGGTGAAACACCTCAAATCACGCGGAGAAATGACTTCGAGACATGTCATGTACGCTCTGTTTTTGATTGTGATGGAGTTGTGGCCCGAGTACCAGTACCTTAGAACAAGGGTTTATAAAGAAAACATATTTCTGCTATGGTGGATCACTATATTGCAAAGCGCCCACGTACAAGGGTGCGGGGTCTTCATACTGTTCATGACAACGGCAATGCACACAGATCAACCGTGGGAGGAGTTGAACATTAAAACATTACCAGACCTTTCTCCCTGTGATTTCTTGCTCAACCCATATACTAAAACGTGTAATACTGCAAAGGAGTTTCCAGGCTTTTGATTGGATAGCGCCAGGGCAATTATTTTCCATATACCCCGTCACCAAAAATATATACCCCTCTCGCGCTTGCATTCGCTGAATTGCGATGTCCGCCTTCTTGGACTTACTGCAGTTGATAAATACATTGTATAAGCAAAATAATTTTTAAAAACCACAATAAAATAGAAAATAAAATAGAAACTTTTGATTGTTTTTTCATTCATTCGGTACTTTATTTATTTTTTTTCTGTAATAAAACGTTCATTTTAACATGACGTAAACACGTTCCTACTGAGCGCCGTGATCAGCATAGTGGTTTGATGACGTCGCATATAAACATCTACTTCTCACAACGTCCGCTTCTAAAGAAAACATTAGAACGATGCACAAAATGTCATGAAAAAACTTTGCAGTACAACAAATTCGTTAATCGTTATTTTGATTCCTGTTGGGGAACATTGGCTCATATTCCCTTCCCCGCCTGAAAGCTTTGCTCTAGTGGGGGTCGGGGGGAGTATGATCCCATGCTCCCCGTCAAGAATCCAAATAACTTATAATGTCAGCAAGGATGTACTTTTGAAAGCTGTCATGCCCAGGGCAATACGTTATTCCAGTCTTTACCCAAAACGGACGTCTGAATGGATCAAAAGACTGGAAAAGTACGTACAGGTTAAGCAAGAATACTTTGAGGGACTCAACTAGGTAGTTTTGACCAGGTAACCCGTATATTTACAAACCGCATCCACAACTAATATTTTCCAAACGCCCCTCGTACACAACAAGTATTTGTTTAGATTTTATGTACAGGAGCATTACATGGCATTTATGATTCCGTGTAATGAACAATCAAGAAAAAACCACAATACATTTATAAATGTGCAAAAAAAGTGGTCATTTCATTTGAAATTTATAAAACGAGTCTTTGGCGAGAATCATAAACTTCATGAGTGCGAGGTTCTGTTTATAATGTAAAAAATAGAAGTGGAGGCAACGATCAGGAATCGATACATTTAACTCACATGCAGCTCCCATCAGAGACACCAAGGGGAAAGAAACACAAATACGAAACAACAGACCCTAATGGTAACATCAATAGCGAAAAGCCAAAAAGGACAGTAACTTTCCCACAAAATGGCCAATAGGCTATCCAAAATAAAATAATATAAGCGACACAAACACCCAAAGACAACCCATAACAAAAATAAACCGCGGCAGACATATTTATTTTGGACCTCGAGAAGGCTTTCGACACCAATGAACTCCAAATTATTTGGTTATGGAATTGGGAAGAAGGCTCTCAAATGGATAGATTCCTTTCTTTGCTGTGGAAAACAGCGCAATTGTTGTTAATCATCGTGGTTAATCTTCAGAGTGGGCTCCAGTAGTTTTGTCTAGGATCCCACAAGGGACTGTTCTTGGTCCATTGTTATTCTCCCTGTATACATTAATAATATTCCACTGTCATTAACTCAGAAATAAACTGTTCGTAGCTGACTGTTTGCTACTGGGAAGTCAGAGATTCAGAGATCTCACTTAAAACGTCCGAATGATATAGATAATGATGCTTGGCACGAAAATGGGGCATGAGATTTCAGTCCGTTAAATGCAGTATTATGCAGATAACTAGGAAGAGAACCAATAAAATTGCGGCTTCTTACTCTTAAGAGGAAACGGTCGTCGAGAATTAATACCTTTGGTCTGACAATCACACGCGATTTGAGATAAAATGCACACATTAGCAACACGATAGAACGCTTGGTTTCCTGAGGCGAACAGCATACATAAAAACTCACATGCTGTTTGGAAACATATATTTCGAACTTTTGATATCACAAGATGGACATTTCTTTGTTTATGTTACGTTGAGCGACGTAACGTTATCGCCCTCAGCATAGCATTTTAGAATGTTTTGATGACGTCAGAGGGTCATTGCTTAACAGGCGTCAGATTCTGAACAAGCCGCCATGTTGGTTGCGGAACAGTTTATATGGAGTTTCTATGGCGCTTTGGGGCGTTTTCGTCACCACTGCCGTTGGAATCGAAAGTTATGCAAGAAAAAAAATAACAATCATCCATGGGTAGATCTATTTCATTGAAATTACATTTGCCGAGTCCCTCGGAAGATATCGGAACACTCGGCCTAGCTGCCTAATGTTTAAACGTATTTAGCTGCCTCGTGTGTGTAATAACCACATGGGTGTTCATATACTGAAACATTTTCAACGTTGTTCAAACATGGATTTAACGGTGAGTGGCTGCTGGGAATTCCACTACACTACTGGCCTGGGAATCTGTATCCGAGCTGTCTATTGTCTCAGGCATGATGCGAACTGGACCGTACTTTAAAGCTTAGTGGTTTCTTTGGGCCATAGGGCTGGAGACGTCATTTCTTTCGGTAAAAGTCCCTCAAAATCGGAAGCAACGTCTCTGAAATGAACTAGAGTAAGCGAGTCTAATGTCGACCCATGTGCATTATCGACCCCCTGTCTGGCTTAATTGGTTTTATCAGAAAACTAATTGACTCCTGGAAGAAGTTGTGCCTGGTATGCATAATTCTTACGGCCCCCGCCCATAGGGGCTTGAAGAAATATATGGGCTGCATGATGCTTCCACGCAGAGCTGAATCCGGCCCGCACACTAGTACTGGTATACCGCTTAGAGGATCTAAGCTTGTCCAGGAAGCGCGGTGCGAGGCGGACCGTCCATGCTAATTAACCCTATTGGTTTCATTGGGCGACAGGGCTTGAGAAGTCATTTCATCTCAATGTCGGGTAAAAGTCTCACAAAATTGGAAGCAACGTCTCCAAAATGACTTTTACAGTGTTGACGGGGACGTTAAACCTCAAATCAACCAAAACAAACATAATTCTTCATAATAACGATAATACTCGACTTTACTCTAAATAGTTTTGATGAGGATGTCAAACCTGAAATAAAACCTGATGTTAAGCAAACTATGTCACAAAATTCTTTTTCGCTCGTGAAAAAAGTTGGCAAAAAAGTAAAGAAAAATGACGGATGTCAGCTTATGTAAACATACGTTACAGATTGATAAGAATTCGAAAGCAATAAAAAAAATAATAAATGAAAAAATTAAACACACAAAGGAGATTCGAACCCGGTTCGCCGGCGTGAGAGTCAACGGAGTTGCAATTCGCGCTTTTCAGGAACGCGGTGTTTCATTATAACTATTATTTAAATCTATGTCCTAATCGTGATTTTTACAATAAAAAAAGCCCTAGATGTTACTACTTTGCCTGGAGATCAAATAAAACATTGAAACAATTACGTGCTTGTAGTCTGGTCGAAATTCTGGTAAATACCGGGATTAAATAATCGAGGCAGCTTCATTATTTATGTAGCGGACATGGCAACGGCGTCATAGTAGATTTTAACCGGGTCGTTTTATTATCAGGAAAACTTTTGCTCTAGTGTTTGAGAAGTGGCAGAACTGACCTTACCTACTTTTATCACAGTTTGATGTCAGTCAAAAGAAAATTCAAGGTCCAGCTTTCGCAAATAAAACCGTTTCTATGATGTTTTTAGACATGACTTCCATTGCGTTGCATGCAAGATCGCGTCAACATTAAATCATATTTTTTTTAATATTTCATCACTAGCACAGCTGTCGACAATCATCAGATTTTTCTGACTTAACAAAAACAAGTTTAGGGACAACATTTTGTAATTTTATGGTTGTCGATGCCTGTGCTGGTATTTATTTTTTATATTTCAAAAAACAAAAAAAAAAAAAAACTCGCAAAATGGACGGTTTGCGTTACCGAGGGTATTTTCAGGAACCTTTCCTGCCTTTACTAAACAAAGAAATGTATTTCGAAACGCAAAGTTATAAAGTTTAATTCTTCGTCTGCAAATATACACACCATACATATTTCATTTATGCACTTGAAAAATCAGAAAAAGGTTGGGCCAATAATGACACTTAGTTAATCATCTCCTTTCATTGTAATTTCCTATTGATCTTTAACAAAATACTTAACTAGAGATACTGTTCATCTGATGATGACGGTATTATTTACTAAATTCTTCAAAATGTCTGCACTTTATAGTTAAATGCAAAATTTAGCTCTCAGGCCGTTACGAACATACAAGCGTCGACTAACTTGGTTTAAACTGTATTTATTTGACTTTACAGTAAACATATACAATACACAATATTAGACATATATGTCACAGGATTAGACGGTAAGCACTAGTGCTTATTATAAGTCATCTCCTAGAAGACAAAGACAATAAGTTACATCTTCTATGAATGGAATGCAGTGTAAACATGTGATATGAATATAAAAAAAAACAAATATAGAAAGAAAGAAAGAAAGAAAGAAAGAAAGATCAAGAACATCTCATTATATACGTTTGATGGGAATACAATATCTAGAACTGATTAGCGAATTAAGTGATAGCTCAGTTATAAATACAGAAGAGAAATAGCTAAGATCTTGAAACGGTAATAAAACACAGGCATATTCTAGAGTTCTAGAGCTCAAATTCTACAGCTGTGAATCATTCTTGCGACAAATGAAAATACTATGGCTGATTCCCTGCACCCCTCCCCCAATAACTCCTCTATACGTTCGTTTTACTGGAACGTTAAATTTTGGTTGCCATGGAGAAAATCATTTACCGTGTAGTTTCGGAGTGTGTCTGGTAAGCAATTTCTCCGAATATGAGCGAGCATAGGACATACAAAGAAGAAGTGATACGCACTTTCAAAATCTCCACACGCACAAGTAGGACTGGGAGCGATATTTTTGCGATAAAGATCTGCGTTTAAGGAGCTGCATCCCGATCTTAGTCGTGCTTGGAGAAGTTGGCCGATGCGTGTACCAGTATTATAGTAACGAGGAGGCTTATTCAGATCCCTATTCAGTCGTGATTTGAAAGCAGCCACTGATGGCACTTCTCTGACTTCAGCAGGGAGATCGCTCCATGCACGGATAGTTGCTAGGAAAAAGGAATTTAAAAACAAGTTGGTATTAGCGCGATAGTTCTGGAAATGGTTTGAGTTTCTAAGATTGTAAGTGGTCGTGTCTCGCACGAGTGGTGGTAGGAGATCGTAGAGATAGGTAGAAGTTAGTCCGTGGAGTATTTTGAAGAGGATTATGAGTTTGTGCTTATTTCTCCTGTTTTGGAGAGTCTCCCATGCAAGATCTGTAAGAAATTTGCTTACCCTACATAGTTTTGTCACACCGGTTATAATTCGAGCAGCCTCGATATGGATTGCGTGAAGCTTTTTTTTTTCTTTTTTTGTCTCCATAGGACAGTTGTCCCACACCGAGTCACAATATTCTAGTAGGGGCAGGACATATGCCCTGTACATTTTGCTCAGTGATTTTCTACTTATTCTGAATTTTAGAGCTCGGAGTAGGTTTAGTCTCGACCAGGCCTTTTCAGAAATGATCTGTCCAGTTGCAGGAACAAGAAAAAGTAAGTCCTAGGTGTCTGTAACAGTTTGTCTCTTGGAGCACTGTTCCATTCATAAAAAGGGGAGGATGAGGGGGTGACTATGTTCTCCTTGCGATAATCATAGAGAGAGTTTTATTGGCGTTAAAGTTAATCAGCCAGTCGTCTGCCCAGTGGGAGATGGTTTGTAGATCGGTATTTAATAGCCGAGCCGCTGCATTTGGGCACTCGACAGTAATGTAGAGACTTGTATCGTCTGCAATTAAGCGTATAGAACAGCCTATATGTTTGACGATGTCATTTATAAATAAAAGAAACAGCCGAGGTCCAAGAATGGATCCTTGGGGAACACCTGCAAGGACTATAGTCCAATCAGAAGCTTGACCATTAAGTACAACGCGCTGTCGACGTCCAGAGAGGTAACTCGCGAACCATTTGAGAACATCGTCTGAACAACCTATTCCTGATATTTTGTGCAGAAGACCTTTGTGCCAGACTCTGTCGAAAGCCTTACTAATATCACAAAATACGGCGCGAACTTCTTTGCCATTATCAACTGCCTCACAATAAGAGTGGTATGTATGCAACAACTGATATGATGTTGAGTCGCCTTGGACAAAGCCCGATTGAAGAGGGGTTAAGAGTCGATGTGAAATGACATAGTTATACAGATGTTTATGTACACAGCGTTCCATTACTTTGCCTGGTGAGCTGAGGAGAGATATAGGTCGGTAATTACTAGGTATCGATTTTTCGTTTTTTTTATGGATTGGCGAGATGTTTGCAGGTTTCCAGTCGGATGGGAAATAACCCTGTTGGAGAGAACGAATGAAATTATGGAAAACGGACCGGCAAGAACGATAGCGCATTCTTTCAGTAAGCGTGGACTAATCAAGTCTGGACCGCTTGCCTTGTTTATTTTCAAATTTTGAAGACAGTCTTTCACATCCTCCCCTGAAATGTTTATAGATTCCAAACGGTCAGGTACTGGGTCTAAGTTCGGTAAAGGTTTGTTTGCGTCGTTAAGAGTTGTCTATGATTCGAAAAAATAATTTAACAAGTTTGCTTTTTGAAGATCAGTTTCTGCATATTCCTGATTCATGCACAGAGTAGCTATTTTGGTCGTTGTTTTTGTAAGTTTAGAATTTGTTTAGAAATTTTCCAAACTACTTTGGGATCACAGCCATCAGAAGAAGTAATCGGTCTAATTTACCATAATATTTTTTTTAGCTTTTCTTATTTCATTTACTACGGCGTTTCGAACTTTTTGATAATCATACCAGAAGCGGATGTTGATTGTTATTTTATACTGGCGAAATGTACGTTTGCGTTTCCTGATTAGATGCTTTATGCGACCTGTTACAAATGGTAGATCGGATGCTTTTACTGTGACAATCTTGTTCGGAATCGCAATTTCTGTTGAAGTGATAATTGCTGCAGAGACAAAATTAACGTTGGAATCGACAGCATTATCTGTTTGGAAATGTTCTATAAGGTTATATTCCAGTAAAAATCTACGATATTTATGTTGTAATTCCATATTTTTCTCTTAAAACTTTTGGTCGACGGGCGTATAAATTTTAAGAAAACAACGATTGGGCAGTGATACTGTAAGAACAGTATACAGTTTTATTAAAATCTATCAGGTCATATCCGATGTTGACATATATGGTATAGCGAAATAACTCTAGTTTCGTGCAGCCAATCTATAACTGCAACTGCGTAGAAGTTTATAACGTCAACTGCGTTTATGTAGGATTTGAAACGCGAATATAACCCTTCACACGTTAGATAAGTTAGCGTCATGACATTGCGCTAATGTGAGATTGCTGGGCGTTACGTTAACAACCGCAGGACGAATATTTGTTACAAGTAGAATTATTAAGGATTTCGAAGAAGTAAAAAGGTGCAAAGTCGGTAAGATGATTTGATTAATTGCCTTAATAGCTGGAGAGGCAATCCAAACAGTTTTAACATGAAAAGTACATGATAAACTGCTTTTCTGTGAGTATGATAAAGAACTACAGGCGACTGTTGTTGCATAACGTGTAATTATTTTCGCTTGTGTATATGTCTTTGTATCTAGCAGTTTTTATTTTTCATTGTTTCAGAGAATCGCTATCCTTGTTCACATGTACAACACATAAAGATTCAGGCGCATATCTCGCACGCTTCCTTGTTGTAATCCGAAATTCCTTACAATTCTCGACTAGCTCTAGTGGTACAGAGAACGATGGATACGGTGGATTCGCTAGATGAAACTACGGACCTTTCAAGTAAGAAACGTGTCCGTAGCGCACAGCTATCCCAGTTGACAAAACTCTATCATGAATTAGAGAGGAGCATGAGCTCATACCAAAATAAAGACTTTGTGAAGTCGTTGTACGGTAAATTAAATGATCGCTTTGAACAGTTCAGGTCGGCACATTTACAGTGTATAGATCTTTGCACGGAGTCAGATGCAGCGAATAACATGGAACAGAATTTTGATAGCTGTCAGAAGAACTTCGTCGAGTTCCAGGACAGGTTTTCTCAGTGGATTACGGAAGGAGAAAGGCCTACACCTGATGATAATAACAGTAGTTCACATGTCAGCCGCACAACCTCGTGTGCGTCTGTTTCGTCACAGAATAGACTACGGACTGCAACGGCAAAGCGACTTGTAGCAGAACTGAAACTGAAACAGTTGTCCAAAAGGCACGAAATGGAACGTGCTCACAAGGAATTGGAGTTAAAACAGCAGCTGTTTGAGCAACAGTGTGATGTTGAGGAAGCAGCTCTCGGGGAATCAGTTTGGCAGCAGGCAGTAAATGAGGAAAGCGACAAAACCACCAAGTCCACGGTTGTACCTTCTCTTCAAACCATGCTGGATACGATACATGATGGTATACGGGACCACGACGGAGCGGTAGGAGGAGCTGACTATAATCCCGTAGCTATGGTAACTGCAAAGACGCAGGTAAGATACGAGTCTCCGAAGAGAAATGGCCAGGATAACCTGTCTTCAGATTCAAAACAGTCTGGGACATCGAACGTAACTAATATAGACGCAGCCTTCCAGCACCTTGCAGCTACACTACAGGAGGGGTTTAACCTGCCCAAACCAGAACTATTGAAATTTAATGGCACATCAACAGACTATTGCAAATTCATAAGTAACTTTGAAACAAACATAGCAAACAAAGTTAATGATGAAAGACGCAAATTAAGTTACTTAATTCAGTATTGCAACGGCGAGGCAAAATCCTGCATAGAAGACTGTGTGTTGCTTGAACCATCTGAGGGTTACAAACGTGCTAGGTCTATATTATACTCACGGTATGGCAGACCGCATGTAATTGCCAGATCCTATATAGACAAATTGGTAGGTGGTCCACAAATAAAGGCATCCGACACCGACGGGCTCTCAAGTTTAGCATTAGATATGCAGAGATGTGAAATTACGCTGTCTAAGTTAGGGTTTGCTTCTGATGTCGATAACTCTAAAAATTTAAGACGCGTCGTGAAACGCTTACCCATGCATCTTCGAGCTAGGTGGGCAGACGTTGCGCATTCAATCAATGAGCCGGCGTTATGTTATCCCGGTAGAGAGGCTAAATTTTCCGACCTAGCCAAGTTTGTCGATGAAAAATCTCGCGTCGCTAGCTCGATGTACGGTCTAGATCTTTCAAGAGAAACTACTCCGAATAAAAGGGGTAGGGGTCCTCATAGCCAACATCAGAGTAATGCGGATAGGATAAAGGTCACAACACTTGCTACCAGTGGTGAAACTGAAATAACTAAGCCTTAGCGAAAATGTGATTGTTGCTCAGGTACCTGCTACAATTTGGAATTATGTAAAAAGTTCAAACAAATGAGCATCGCTGACCGATATCAGTTGGTCCGTAAGATGAAATTGTGCTTTAAATGTTTAAAAGGTAAACATTTTTCCAAACACTGAAGGAAGCCGCAAAGTAGAAGTAAAACAAAGATCAGGAATCGATACAATTAACTTACTCCACCCACCAAAGACACCAAAGGGAAAGAAATACAAACATAAAGCGACCAGACCATAATGGAAACCTTTTTTTTTTTTTAGCGAAATTCCGAATTTATTAAGACACGTCGTAGATTTAGGAGTTGGCGTCTGCATTTTATGATTTTTGTACTTTCCATGATATTTTTCATACTTCATCATTATTGAAAATGTTCATATTAGTTTTTAATATGCCTAATAATTCTCTTTTTTGGGGGTCAAATGTGGACTTAAAGGTGTTATGTTTTCTAATGTCTCTTTAAGTGCATTTAATAGAGTGTTTCAAGGTATTTGCGTGGCCTTAGAAATGCCTGTTTTAATAACATCCCAGGGATATTTTCTGCTTATAAGAATGTTTGCCAGTTCTTGTAGGCGTGTTTCAGTGTGTTAAAGTAGAAGTAAAACAAAGATCAGGAATCGGTACAATTAACTTACTCCACCCATCAAAGACACAAAAGGGAACGAAATACAAACATTAAGCCACCAGACCATAATTGAAACCTAAACAAAAGAAGGCCATAAGGACAGTAACTTTCCCACAAAATGGCCATATGGCCATCCAAAATTAAAAGACACAAGTGATACACACAGTAAGTAACAAACAACAACATAAATAAATCGCCACAGAAAAACCGCATTGGAACGGTCAGTGGAAAGATTTCCACTGGGGGGGCTTAAATCGATTTTACGTGGCCACAATCCTCGCCCTTACTTCCGTCGCGATTTAGACAAATAATTTGTTCAGTCCGCAGGGAGGCCTCCTAACTCATCAGTGCAACATCTCCGTGAACACAAAAAATCAAAGAACCACAGAGGTGAGACAACGGTGAGGACTCGACAGCAAGAAACCACTGAAATGCTGGAGCAAAAGAAAACTAACAGTTAGACTCCGATGGGCCCGACCAGAGACAGAGCATCAGGCACCAACCAACATTACCAAGAATTAGATCTCTCTAATTCTCAATAAGCCTTTTCGTTGGAGCCGTCATAGAATCTGAGGCCTGACCCCCCGGCGTGCAATTAAAGAGGGAAGCAAAGTTGCCAACCGTGATTGGGTTAACTACCATGCATGCAGTCTGTCGTATAACATCCATGTTGTACCCAATCTTTTTATATCGAAGAATGATTTTACGAAATTGGGAGCTGAAGTCATTGCGGTTATATATTTTTCTGAATTTATATACTAAGTCACCATAAAATTCGGGTTCCGATAGACCTTGTTGCAGAAGAGATTTAAGTCCAATATTGAATTTTGAAATTAAATCAAAATGGCGTCTATAAAAATTTGAAAATGCTTTGCGTAGTTTATGGTACCGATAACCCTGATTAAGGAGTTTAGCCGTTAATAATTTATTACGAGTGTTGAAATCAGTTTCATGACTACACACTCTAGCAAATCGAATTAATTACGAAATATAAACGCCATATGATGGCGCACGAGGAACATCACCATCCAAAAAAAGGAAAATTTACAATCTCAAAATCAAAGTCATCGCGTTTATCATAAAATTTGCACGAAACAAACCCATCTACAATAGATAGATGTAAATCCATAAACGGGGCCTCGGTATCAGAAGAATTTGTTTATTTAATTGAAGTTCTGGGGGGTAAATCGGACTGATCAAACCATCGAAATAGGTATTATCAATATTTAATAAATCATCTAAATATCTAGAAGTGGAGCTAAAAGCTTCAATAATTTCAGATTGGTTATCAATGTTAAGCGACAACATGAAGTCTCTTTGATAACAATACAAGAACAGATCAGCCACAAGAGGTGCGCAATTCGTACCCATCGGAATACCCACAATTTGTCTAAATAACTTAGTACCGAATCTAACATAAATATTGTCAAGAAGAAAGGTGAGGGCATCACACACTTTCTGACAAGACCAAAGTGTATAATTCTTATGCTCTTTAGAAGTGAAAAATGCATTTCTGACATTTCAGCATGCATGGTAGTTAACCCAATCACGGTTGGCAACTTTGCTTCCCTCTTTAATTGCACGCCGGTGGGTCAGGCCTCAGATTCTATGACGGCTCCAACGTAAAGGCTTATTGAAAATTAGAGAGATAATGTTGGTTGGTGCCTGATGCTCTGTCTCTGGTCGGGCTCATCGGAGTCTAACTGTTGGTTTTCTTTTGCTCCAGCATTTCAGTGGTTTCTTGCTGTCGAGTCCTCACCGTTGTCTCACCTCTGTGGTTCTTTGATTTTTGTGTTCACGGAGATGTTGCACTGATGAGTTAGGAGGCCTTCATGCGGACTGAACAAATTATTTGTCTAAATCGCGACGGAAGTAAGGGCGAGGATTGTGGCCACGTAAAATCGATTTAAGCCCCCCAGTGGAAATCTTCCACTGACCGTTCCAAGGCGGCTCTTCTGTGGTGATTTATTTATGTTGTTGTTTGTGACTTACTTGTGTATCACTTGTGTCTTTTGGTTTTGGATGGCCATATGGCCATTTTGTGGGAAAGTAACTGTCCTTATGGCCTTCCTATGTTTAGGTTTCCATTATGGTCTGGTCGCTTAATGTTTGTATTTCTTTCCCTTTGGTGTATTTTATGGGTGGAGTAAGTTTATTGTATCAATTCCTGATCTTTGTTTTACTTCTACATTACATGCAAGATAGAGAGAATCTTCTCTGTAAAAAGCCCATTCAATTAAATCATTAAGCTTTTATTTTATAAGATTATGAGGAAGTGTAGTGTAAAGAGTGGAACTATCGTAAGTAGACAGACTTGAAGCACGAAAATGTCTGGATTTCAATTTATTTAAAACCTCATTCGATTTTTTTATAGACCAAAACAGATTTCTTCCTGATCTCTCAAAGACTTTATCACAATATTTAATCACATGCGTTTTAATAGCAGTAAGACAGGAAGTTAATAATTTAGAAAGTTCAGTGGTAGTGCAAGAGCTAGGATTTGCAATAAACCGTGCTTTTTAAGGTCTTTTATGTGGTTGCATGTCGGCTCTATCGACTTTTATCTGACGAACTGGAACTAAACTTGGACAGGGTCACGTTCTGGACCGATTCCATGATCGTTATAGGCTACATCAAAAACGTTTCGCGACGTTTTAAAACATTTGTTGGTAACCGACTCAGTGTCATTCACAGTGCAACCTCACCAGATCAGTGGTGCTACATTGAATCAAATTTGAATCCTGCGGACATAACATCAAGAGGAAATGATGCGAGCGATACAGAGAATCTCAGAGTGTGGCTGAACGGGCCTGAGTTTATTTGGCATGACAGTCTGCATTGGCATTGAAAAAAGTGTTAATTTCAAAAATCACATCGATATCTCTGTCTGGTTCTAAAATATCCGACAGTCTACATATTCGTGAATAATTCATGTCTCCTGAAATAAACGTTTAGTCCAAGTTTACCATATTTTTCTATTTCCTCTTTGAGTTCTTCACAAAATCAACGCCGTTTTCATTTAGAACTTTTGAACACATTTCTGGTATGTATGTATGACACATATAAATATATTCATTGAAAACAAATAAGTCGTGGTCAAATTTGAGCCAGTCTATGCCTAGTTTGTTATTTTCTACCACGGATTTTTTTATCTTTTAAGTAGTTTCGATAATAAACTGATACTCCGCCACTTTAGCGGTCCTTGCGGACACCTGGGCGTTTCGGTCCATGTACGTGATGACTTCTATAACCGTGGACTTCTTAACTAGTGGCACTTTTACAGCTAGTTCAAGTTTCGTTTAATAGAATTAAATTATAAGAAGATATATAATCAATGAAGTCAGTAGCAATTCATTTTCTGACAAGCCCATATATATTCTATACAATGATGGATAGCTCCACTTGGTCCTATACAGTCACTTCCCGGAATTCGCCGACTTTACAATCACGTGCTAGCAGTTGAGCATCGGCCCATTGCACTGTTCCACTAAATGTCATCTCCCTGTCATATAAAGCAATCTTGTCTCTTCAATTCTGCAGTAAAGATTATGTTTGTTGTGCACGACCCTCTTAGTTCAAACTTTTCAGAAAATCACGGAGTAAGAGTCCTCTTTGGAGAATATCAATAGTTTACTGACTGTTGACTAGATGAAATTTGGCGATTACTGAGGAACGGTTTATAATAATTTTCAAATTGTCCCGTATTTACACAGTGAAGAGTGTTCTCTCTAGTTACTGCTCTGTCTCTGGATGGGCCCATCGGAGTCTACTTGTTAGTTTTCTTGCGCTCCAGCAATTGGTGGTTTCTTGCTGTTGAGTCCTCGCCGTGGCAGTTTGATCTCGGAGATGTTGCACTGATTAGTTAGGAGGCCTTCATGCATACTCAACAAATTATTTGTCTAAATCGCAACGGATTTAAAGGTGAGGATTGCAACCGGGCAAAATCGATTTAAGCCCCCCCCCCCATCCCCTCGGTGAAATTTGTTTCACTGTCCGTTCCAAAGCAGGTCTTCTGTCGCGGTTTATTTTTGTGATCGTGTGTCTTTGAGCGTGTGTGTCGCTTGTTTTGTTGTTGTTTTTTTTTTTTTTTTTTTTTTTTTGTTTTTGATAGCTAATTGCTCATTTCGCGAGACAGTAACTGTCCTTTTGAGTTTCCGCTATTGATGTTCAAATTAGGGTCTAGTTATATGATGTATATGCTTCTTTCCCTTTGGTGTCTCTGATGGGAGCTATGGAATAATTGTATCGATTCTTGGTCATTGCCTTCACTTCTATTTTACATTACGATGACACGTCCATGATTAAATGACTTCGCTGGAAGTAGCATTTTTTGATGAAACGTTTTTTCTTATTTTTATCCCAAATATAGATTGTGGTTGCTCAATAGAACCGCCTAAGTTAGATGCTTCTAAGAGGTACAAACAATATTTACTTCTGAGCAAAAATAAGGAATGTATTAAAAACCAGTAAACCTCAATTTTTTATATAATGTAGGGTTTACAGCGGTTTTCAGGGGTGCTTACAGCAAAGTAGGCAGACATGACTGACATTTATATCTTTGAAGAAGTCATATAAACACGGAACCAACAGACAGTACCGTACCATTCTAAGTGGCATCAGGAACATTTTATGTACAACAACCGTTTTTGCAAGTGAATACTTTTTTTCTATATTTATATTTATTTGTGACTGATAAAAAATAATTTTCAAACGTATGTAAATTCATACAGACATACACGCAGTCTGGCACATACACATGCAGACACGCACGCATGCACGCCCAAGCACGAACGCGCGTGCGAGTTATGTTTAAACGCTATTTTAAACATGGCGGCGAGTCACAATTTAATGCGGTCATATGTTAAAAATGATACGTTCATATGCTAAACAATTGTGGCGGCAAGTCACAAATTAATGCGGTCATATGCTAAAAATAGGAACAGCCCAAGCTTTCGGACAAACATTCTATAAAAATGACTGCAACTAACGCATTTATATAATGAAAACGATGCACCTTGGGCTAAACAAAAGGCCTTGAGCTTAATCGGTAAAGAAACATCCGACACACAGTTATTGAGATTGCTGGAACGAAGAGGACATGTCAAACATATTTCCTTTCACAACTTTCTATAGTCATCGTAAGCATTCCGCTTATAGCGATATCACAAGGATCGCTTCCATCACATTACGAAAACACGCCTATACAAATACATTGTAATTTTTCCACCAATAAAAAAAGACATTTTAATGTGAAAAAATGTGATATTTTCTTATTTCAGTCGGGTCTTATGATCTTGCGCGTCTTTCGATCTTGCGCACCTTGCGGACACGTGTTTTGGGAAACCCGTCCGGTTGTTTACAGTCGTTTGCAGCTAGAAAATTGAAAGTAAAATTCGCTGTGGTTATATCCAGTTCATTTACAAGTCTTCGAAACGTAGTTTCACAAAGAAAGGGTAAGTAAAACGTACCGAAATATTTTGTTTTTGTTTACATACAACGTTGTCCAAATTCATTATTCATGAGGCCAGCCCACTGACCCACATTCACACACAAGAAACTCGCTCGATTAAAATCACATTTTCTTTCAGCTCCTCCAGTATCTGATGATCAGATCCCTCGTAAATTCACAAATTGTTACATTCATAATCTCAAGAATAATCACAATAGTCCATTATTCTCTCTCGAGTCGGCAGACGGTCTTTTATCCACCATTGTTGAGATTCACGGAGGCCCGAACCGCACGTCAATTTATAAAAGTATGGAAGCCAATTAGTGTCTCATTTCAGCTGATTTCTATGTGTAACGTTTTTCAACACCGGGAAAATGCGGGTTGCTATGATATGTCTTTTTTACCAAAATAAGATAACCATACAGGCATTTAATGTTTATTCAACGTTAAACAAACGTTAACTTCCTATAGGGATTATCATAAACGTTATGTTCGCATAATTCAAGTTCGGTCCCATTGTCTTTTTCAGCCCAACCAGTATGTCTAACAAGCCTCGTGAGTCCAAGTACGGGTACCTGAAGCTACATGATGCATACAAGGATGTCAAACAGAAGGGTTTTGCTATCAGAAAGGCTGCAAGACTTCATGGGCTCCCTGAATCTACACTGAGGTGGCGACTTGTGAACAGTAAGGGCGAGGATGTCAAAAGAGGTGGCCAAACGATCTTCACAAGGACTCAAGAGGAAATGCTAGCCGAGCACTGTGTGACCATGGCTCATCTTGACTTTGGCTTTTCAAGATGGCAAGTCCAGGAGATGGCAAAGAACATGAGTGAAGCAACTAACAGAGAAAGTGAGCATGCAATGAATTGGTTTTACAGCTTCCTCAGTAGATTTCCAGAGCTGAAATTGACACATCCCAAAAAAGAGAAAAGGCCCGCGATAATGCAGTTAATGGAGACACTCTTGATTCCTGTTTTGAAGTACTTGGCAATGTTTTGGACAAATACAATTTGAAGAACAGACCCCATTTTATATGGAATGTGGATGAAACGGGTATCTCTTTGGACCACAACCCACCTAAGGTTCTCACCAGGACAGGAACTAATCCCCACTGTGTTTACCTCTGGAAAGTCTGCCACAACAACAGTAATTACCGCTGTTAGTGCTCTGGGTGAAACGATTCCACCGTTTGTCATCTTTAAGGGCGAAAGACTTTCTGGGGATATTAGGTCGGAGGATGTAGAGGGTACTGAGAACAGGTCTTCACAGAGCGGTTGGTCAAATTCCAATTTATTCCTTGATTTCTTTACCAATCACTGCATGCATCATGTTACCATCAGACCTTGTATTCTACTCTATGACGGTCATTCTACACATGTAACGATCGACGTGATAGAAGCAGCAAGACAAGAAGATATCCACATGTTTGTATTGCCTCCTCACACAAGTCACTGTCTCCAACCACTTGATGTGTCAGTGTTCAGCCCTTTCAAAAGGAGCCTCAGTTCTGAATGCCATAACCTTTCGCATGCACATCCAAACCGAGTTATTGTAAAGGAAGACTTGCCACAAATAGTAAGTCGTGCATTTGTAAGTTCTATGAATGTGAGCACCATAATGTCTGGATTCAGAAAAACTGGTTTATTCCCCTATGACCCTTCTGCTCCCCGTGTCTCACCCGCTGAAATAACAAAGGCGAAACCAGAGATTAAAGTAACAAGGAAAGAACGTAAGGACAACAGAAATGTGAAAAAATTTATTTCAAGAAAAGACAAATGAATTTAACAAACTGAAAGAAAATCAAGAACCAAAGAAAAAGAGAAGCACTTTCGTCTCACCGTATGGCACAGCAATCCCAGAGAATGAATATTATGAAAAAAGAAAACCATGGAGAAAGGAAAGAATGAAACCGAGAAGAAAAACGAAGAACGTGTAGCAGTGAACACTGATAAAGATGGACCCAAAAATGGTTCAATGAAAAGGAAATCTAAATTTATCCCCCCCTATTCACTCTCTGAACACGTAGGACAGAGTCAGGAAACTGTGACCAATGAAAATATTGAATGTGCAAAGAAAATTAAGTATAGTGACGACAGTAAGAAAGAAAGTAAAATCAAGGAAACACAAAAGAAAGGAAAAGGACCCTTATTAAATTCAAAACGAGGAAAAGGGCCAGCTAAAAAGTGAGGAAAAAATCTGTTCCAACTGTACCAATCATTGAATAATACAATGAGGATGCTGAGGTGTGTTCCATTTGTGGAAAGTGGCAACCAGATGGGCTTAACCTGGAACTTCAAATACAGTTTGTTACCTCGGGTCAGTGTGAGCAGTGTGGTGGCTGGGTACATCTAAAATTCTGCAGTTCTGTTCGCGAGTTGTCAGATGAGGAGGAGTTCAGGTGTCCCTAATATGAAAAATGAACAATAAAAATAAATATTTTCAACCATGTACATAAGTTAAAAGTTACATTTTGTTTTTGGATTGAAGGATTAGTTTGTTTCAAACATTTACAGTTTTTTTTCGCTTGAACTTGATTGCAAACTGGAAAAAAATATTTTTAAGTTTACCACCATACCGACACACTGACATTGGGGAAGGCCTAACCATGGCGTCATATACCCATCATCTACAGCTAATGCGCAAGATCATAAGACCTTTGACCTCTTCGAAAAAACAAGGTGGTAAGTGACTTAGTCGTTGCTATTTTGATTGTTCTCTTGTTTTTCTCATGTTTTTAGCGCAATAATACTTAAAGATATTTACTTAAATAGTAAGATAGTTTTGTTCATGTGTGAAGGTTTTAACATTTTAAAAATACCGAAATAATGCTTAGGTTCGCAATTTCATAAGACAGCATCGTATTTCAGCACTTAAAGCAGAGATAAGAAAATAAGGTTTAGCCCTTTACACCGCAGATTTACTATATAAATGTGGAGTTTAAGGGGATAAACATTATATAGGCGTGTATTCGTGATGTAAAATCAATTTTTGGCTATTAAACTTCTAAGAAAAAAAGGAATAACTTAACTGTTTATAGCTCAAGAATTTTTTTCAAATATGAAAGTTGGAATTAAATACAGATTTAAAATAAAATGTTTTGATTAGCGTACAGAGTATGCGGACACGCGGGGATGTGTATTGACGAGAATACACCTCAGAGCTACATGTAGTACAGCTGGTCGATTCTGACAGCAAAACAAAGTTGAATCTTTAAAAGAAACCATTTAAACAGCCTAATTTTTTATTTGGTGAGTGATTTAAATAATTTAAACACTATTTTTTTTTTTTTTTTTTTTTTGCATTCTAGTTTATCAACCCACTTTACTCTGATTCGAAAATAGAAAATCTAAAATAATTAAAAATACCTTTGATACCTACTTCCCTCTATATTTACCGTCAAGTTTTGGGAAACCATTTCCAAAACCAATAAATATGACACCTGCAGGGCATACTGTCCTCGAGACACTTTTGCAGTCTACCCAGTAACTGTTCTATTGGCTTTGCGCCATTGATGTTTCCATTAGGGTCTAGGTCTTTCATGTTTGCGCTTCTTTCCCTTTGGTGTCTTTGATGGGAGCTGTGGGCTATTTGTATCGATTCCTGATCATATTCCCAGAAAAATGTTTCGAATTCTCCATGATTTGATGATACGAATAATATATAAATTTTAATGAGAATTTAACCCTTATCCCGCTGCATAAATTAACTAGGCCACTCCCATTGTTGATTATCAACCAATCAGATCGCTTGCTGTAATATATTTGTTCATTCTACAAACTGCATGACAAACCGTGGAGCTACTGTTCAGAGAAGCCACCTGATCTGGATCTTCTCTGATTGCAAAAGAAGGAATTGTCGAGAACAGCGGTATAAGGGTTAATATATGTACAAATATCTAGCGCGGTGTTATGAGAATTTCATACGGCTGCTGTTGTAGGCGGTGTTTGCCTTTATAAAAGGTAGCCGATCCTTAATTGCAATTACTTTCATTGCGTAACATGTGTAACATGCGTATAGACTGATACAAATATGGGCCGGCGCCTGACAAATCCTACAATAAGACCAATACGACCAGCAGAAACTCAAATCAACCTGCGTACCCATCTACTATGACAATACCTTTTGCTGATGTCTCGTTCCATGGATATTAGCCTATAGTAGGTGCATGCGAACAGCGAAATCTCTGATCAGACTGCGCAAATGCGCAGGGTAATCTGAGTCTTCGCTGCTCGCGCAAGACTTCTTGTAGATTTTGTCATGCGCTGGCTCAGTTAATCATTATTTACCTGTCACCAACACCAATACAGCAGACAAAAGAAGAGCAGCATGGAGAAGTCTTCGAGTCATGTTAAATTCCTAAAAATATATAAGCAAGTTTAGCCTTTGGTTTCGGTCTACTCGCCCTTATTAAACGTATCTATCCATTATTCCCCTGGGTATTCTTTTATATAAGCGATTAACAAGTACAACATACCCCCGCCCCGGATCGGACTGCATTTTGCTTGTATGAACAGCCGAAACAGTCGGCAATTGAGAACTCATGTAATCTCAATGCAGATAATCGTAAGCAATGTCTCCAAAATGCCCCAAATAGTATTGATAAGTACGTTAAGCCTCTATTCAGACACCCAAACAAATAGTGCAGGCATATCTTTTGACCAGAAACTGACTAATACCCAAGAATTGCTGTAGGAAACATTTCATGGTCATTCACCCCACAAGAATATTGCCAGATCCAGCGAGAATCGAACCAGTGACTCTCGGAGTTCGAACCACTTGTATTACTCATAAGTATAATTTTAATTGTTTGTTTTGGGATTTTATTTCAGTCAATATAAAATAAATGCCATATCGAGGCGGTCACTCTACCTGTCCATACTTTCCTTGGGCAGGCGTATATACAGACCAGCTACCGGTAATAACCCATATTTTATTTTTCTCTCCGGTAATAGGCCTTTTTTCTCGGAGAACAAGCGAGAAATTTCTCCGAGAAGAAAAAAAATGCGCGTTTCAAAGCGGTAAATTTCTCTGCGAAACGCCGCGAAATTTCTCCGCGAACATCGCTATTTCTCGGAGAAAGCCAGTTAGTACAGGTGAAGTCGTTCACGGTGTTTCTCCGCTAAATCGGCCTATACCTACATGTATATTTGTTCATGTGCATGTATTTTTTCATGCTTTAAAATTTGGTACACAAAGTTTGAAGCATATGACGAGATGCATGTTCTTTGTACCAAGATGGACAACTCTATCAAACGTAAAGTATGATTTTGATCCGGTTGGAATCATAATGATTTGCATCTAATGCACTTTACAACGCAGTATGAACATGATGAATGTTTTCTGTGTTCCTTTTTTTACTGTTGTGTAAACACTTCATAAATTGAAAACTGTTGATTTTCTATTGGTTCACCATATTGGGAGTACTTTATTTTTTTCTGAAGTAAATATTTTAGAAAAATCAAACTCAATGTATATAATAACGGGGATCCTATTTGTTCATGTATATGTGGGCGCCGATCTCACTCTACGTTTTGGTTGATCTTTTTCTTACACTGCGAGTAATTAAACATCACTGATGCTTACACTTAAGCTCACATGGAGGCCCGCTTGTGTTTCTTGCCTTCACAATTCAATTTTGCTCATACATGTACATTTACCCATTTCAGACTGGAAACCCCTAAACGGGTACCGTGGCAAACGGGCGTCTGATCAGGGTCTACATTGTTTGCAAAATGTTCGGCCATTTTCCTAATAAATTTTGAAGAAAACACAACCTGAAACCCCTAAATTTTGAAATGGACTCATGCTATATGTAAGGAGGAAGATTCCATTTGGAAATAAAGGGTTAATATGGGGAAATTGCGCGGCAAGCATTCCAAGGCTGCATGTAAAGTAGAAGTAAAACAAAGATCAGGAATTGATACAATTAACTTACTCCACCCATAAAAGACACCAAAGGGAAAGCAATACAAACATTAAGCGACCAGGCCATAATGGAAACCTAAACAAAGGAAGGCCATAAGGACAGTTACTTTCCCACAAAATGGCCATATGGCCATCCAAAATTAAAAAACACAAGTGATACACCCAGTAAGTAACAAACAACAACATAAATAAATCGCCACAGAAGAGCCGCCTTGGAACGGTCAGTGGAAGATTCCCACTGGGGGGCTTAAATCGATTTTACGTGGCCACAATCCTCGCCCTTACTTCCGTCGCGATTTAGACAAATAATTTGTTCAGTCCGCATAAAGGCCTCCCAACTCATCAGTGCAACCTCTCCGTGAACACAAAAATCAGAGAACCACAGATGTGAGACAACGGTGAGGACTCGACCAGAGGCAGAGCATCAGGCACCAACCAACATTACCTTGAATTAGATCTCTCTAATTCTCAATAAGTCTTTACGTTGGAGCTGTCATAGAATCTGAGGCCTGACCCACCGGCGTGCAATTAAAGAGGGAAGCAAAGTTGCCAACCGTGATTGGGTTAACTACCATGCATGCAGTCTGTCTTATAATGTCCATGTTGTACCCATTTTTTTATATCGAAGAATGATTTTACGAAATTGGGTGCTGAAGTCATTGCGGTTATATATTTTTCTGAATTTATATACTAAGTCACCATAAAATTCGGGTTCCGATAGCCCTTGTTGCAGAAGAGATTTAAGTCCAATATTGAATTTTGAAATTAAATCAGAATGGCGTCTATAAAATTTTGAAAATGCTTTGCGTAGTTTATGGTACCGATAACCCTGATAAAGGAGTTTAGCCGTTAATAATTTATTACGAGTGTTGAAGTCAGTTACATGACTACACACTCTAGCAAATCGAATTAATTGCGAAAGATAAACGCCATAGGATGGCGCACGAGGAACATCTCATCCAAAAAAGGAAAATTTACAATCTCAAAATCAAAGTCATCGCGTTTATCATAAATTTTGCACGAAATAAATCCATCTACAATAGATAGATGTAAATCCAAAAACGGGGCCTCGGTATCAGAAGAATTTGCTTTATTTAACTGAAGTTCCTGGGGTAAATCTGACTGATCAAACCATCAACATAGGTATTATCAATATTTAATAAATCATCTAAATATCTAGAAGTGGAGCCAAAAGCTTCAATAATTTCAGATTGGTTATCAATGGAAAGCGACAACATGACGTCTCTTTCATAACAATACAAGAACAGATCAGCCACAAGAGTTGCGCAATTAGTACCCATCGGAATACCCACAATTTGTCTCAATAACTTAGTACCGAGTCTAATATAAATATTGTCAAGTAGAAAGGTGAGGGCATCACACACTTTCTGACATGACCGAAGTGTATAATTCTTATGCTCTTTAGAAGTGAAAAATGCATTTCTGACATTACATGCAAGATAGAGAGAATCTTCTCTGTGAAAATTTAGAAAGTTCAGTGGTAGTGCAAGAGCTAGAATTTGCAATAAACCGTGCTTTGTATGGTCTTTTATGAAGTTTTGGTAACCAGTATAGCGTAGGAAGCTTGTCTTGGCCTTCGTTAACACGCACAGCAAACTTGGTGGCTGAAAGACAATAATGTTTATCTACTAAAGCTCTCTCTTCAGCTAAAGGCTGAAGTTCATAGGCCTTAGTACCACCAAGCTCCTGCTTAAGCGTGTTAACATAGTGGAGCCTCCACACAACGACGACGTTGTTAGCGGCCTTGTCTGCAGGGGCCAAAACAAACTTCTTATGAAATTCTTGAATACCTAGTTTAAGATGACGTAAAGCCGTCTTGGGTTTAGGAGGTAATAAGTTAGTATTTTGAGAATAGAAAGAAATGCGTTTATTCACTAGTTTTAAAATGCTAAGTTTCCAGTCCTTAAGGGCTTTATGCTCAACATACTCCCGTATAAGTGTAAGTCTGATCTCTAACTTGGAGCAGAACTACAAACGTCTCCAAGATAATCAGCGCTGTTTTGTAAAGACATACAACCTGGGTATCTTGTTAAGTCTACTTTACACACAGAAGGTAACTGGCCCCCGTGTCCTAATGGGTAAGAGCGCTGACGCTTAACCCATTCAGTACCAGAAACCCCTAAAGGGGCACCTTGGCAAACAGTGCAGGCCAAGATCAAGTACCGCATAACGCGGCGTCTGATCAGGGCCTACACTGTTTGCAATACTTTAAGCCATTTTCTTAATTAAATTTTCAAGAAAAAAAAACAACCTGACACCCCTAAGTTTCAAAATGGACTCCTCTGTATATAAGGCGGAAGATTCCATTTGGTACAAAAAGGGTTAATTATTGGGTCATTAGATCTGTCCGCTGTGGTTTGCTCCTCGCTCGGGCCACATATGAGACGCCAAGATCTGCAACAGAAGGTGGTCTTACTCCGGTTTTAGCTCAACTCTGATTAGCGATCCGTTCAAAATAAGTGAAATAATCTTGAAAGTGCCGTAAATCCACTTAACACCCCGAGGATAACGAGCATCCTTAAAGCGCTGACACTCATTAGGACTCTTATTGCTGTGGTTCGCACCTCGTTCGGTTCAATTCTGCAACGTTGTGAGTTGAGCTATGCGTGGAAGCATCATGCATCCCATCTATTTTATCAAGATGAGATTTTGGTAAATGTCACACATCATTATGGTGTTAATAACCTACATGTACGACTCATTATGAGAACTCGCCTATTCAACTATATTGTAAAATTTTACCACTAAAAACGGAAACTTTTCGGATAAAAATTCTGGCATTTTTTCATATTTCTGCTTAAGATTTTGGGTACACTTTAAAACGACTCGGTTCTAACGAGTGCCCACAATCTATGTGAGCAGATATTAGATATATAATGTATACCCCTGTATACCTCAGTTAAAAGTGGGGTTTAAGCGGGTAACAAATAAATATGCGTATTTTCGTGATGTGAATAAAAGTTGTCATGAGACTTTTAAAAAGGTATTATACAAAGGAGAAATAAATTTCTAAAATGAAATTGTGTTACTTGAAAGAATATTTCAATGACTACCATACGTTCGTTTACAAAAACAATGCTAAAAAAACGACGAAATAATAATGAGCCGAAAATTTCGCGTAAGCCCAGTTGATTTGTTTTTCTCCGCGAAACGCCGGTAATTTCACTTCAATGAAGGCAATCGGTCAAATTTTCGCCGAGAATTTTCTCCGCGAAACCGGGAGAAATTTCAGCGAGAAATTTCTCGCTCATTTTACCTTTTCTCGCTGTTTTGCGGAGAAAATAGCCGATTTCGCGTTAGGCGGTTTCTCCGCGAAACAAAAAATATGGGTTATTACCGGTAGCTGGTCTGTATAGGCGATTAACTAGTACAGCGCCGATACGTTCACCAGAAACTAACAGCTCCCCCTTCTTGAATTAACAAAAGGGAGATAGGACCGTAGAAAAGATTTCGTGATCTATCTCCACAAAAGAATGTTATCGACCCAGCAGGTATCGAATCAGCGATCTCCTGATCACCAATCAGACGGGCATCCTGACTGAGCTGCCAAAGCCGGCAAGATTCAAGTATATCTTTTCGCTGCTCTACTCAAAAGGTATGCTGTGTGTACCTATAAGAGTCGATGAGGTGTAATGCCTCATCGAAGCGCTTCAAATTAGTACCAACACCAAACATTATCAAGATAACAGAACAGAGAGAGAGAGAGAGAGAGAGAGAGAGAGAGAGAGAGAGAGAGAGAGACGCAAGCAGTGCTAGCACGCACATAAAATTACCAATCTGGAACTGAATACCCAGGAACTCGGTAGCGCTTTCGACTAAGCACTGATTAATGAGACATTAGTGTTCGGAGAATTGATGTTAAACTAAAGAGTGAAACATCAATAGCTCGAACACGCCCATCACGAAAACACCCCCTTAAACCCCACTTTCATATGGTAAACCTGGGGTTTACAGGGGTAAACCGTATTGTGTGTACTTTGCCTAAGAATTTTTTTTGATTCCTACTTTCAACCCACTGGGTGACCTAATAGTGCTAAAAATATATTGTTTATCTTCTTGTAGAAGAACCCGATAACTGGGTCACAGATTAATTTCATTTTTGTAAACAACTTGTTTACAAGGAAAAGTACTTCAGAACCTTCCAGAAAGTTCAGGTTTGCATTATTTTTTAGAAAACTACATCATCTTATTCCACAGCCCTGTGGAACATTCCAGAGAAATAGTAGGGTCTATAAAAGGGCTTGATTTTTCTCATTAAGTCAGACTTTGGAGTTTGAAGTTTGGGTTTATAAGAAAAGTTATTTCTGGATTCTGTGTTGGATTGTTGAAGGATATTATTTTTCATTTCGAACTGTGAATTCTGTGGGATAAAGGAAAATAGATTCATTCAAGGATATTTCATAACAGAGCTAAGTACATTTAATTTTCTTACTTTTTCAGGTTAAGGATACTTTGTAAATAAGTTTTGTTTATTTTTTCCATAAGGCTAGTTTGCTTTTTCTGTCTGCTACGCCTTGCTCGTATCAGAAATTGGGGACTCGTCCGGGATAAAAACATCTTGAGCATTTTAGGACTGATATTTTATTCTTAGGCAAGTAATTGGCATTTCTTATCAAATATAGACTTGGCAGTTGCTTCAAAATATTGGTTTTTCCCAATAGGCATATAGGGATTGTCATTTCTTGTGAATTAGTACTTGTCATTTCAGGTGAATTAATACTTGTCATTTCAGGTGAAATTCTCGTTGAGCTTGTCATATCGAAAAAAATGTCAAATTAACCTCAATCTGTATTTTTATAAATACTTTATAATACAAACAAAAAGCAAACATGTCGTATGATTGGAGAAGCTTTTTTGCTCAGCCTACTCAAGAGCTGTTCAATCTTGCCAAAAGGACAGATTCGCTGGATATTGCTTCCCATTTTGGGGTCACTGCTGTTAAAACAAGCATAAAAAAACATGAAATTAAGAATATTTTGGTACAGTTTTTGGTTGATGAAGAACTTTTTGATCCACCTGCTATGTCTCTCATTATGGTTTCACATACTGAATTACAAATGAGACAAATTGAAATAGGAAGGCAAATTGAATCAGAGAAGTTAAGATTAGAAATGGAAGAAAGAGAGACGGAAAAGCAAAGAGAAATGGAAGAAAGTGAGAAGGAAAAAAAAAAGAGAAATGCAGAGACGAATGCAGATGGAAAGATTAGAAATGGAAGAACGTGTTTGAAAAGAAAAAATGTAGAAAAGGAAGAAAAACAAAGAGAAACGGAGGAACGGACTGAGTTAGAAAAGGAGAAAAAATGAGATATAGTATTGAAGAAAAAGAAAGGGAAAGGCAATTTCAATTAAGGCTGAAGGAAATGGAACTCCAGGGTCAAGATAGGGTGAAACCTGCCCCTGTTTTGACTCTGGTAGTTACTTTGATGCCAAAAAGCACATCTGATTAGTTCCGCCATTTCAGAAAAAAGAGGTAGATAAGTTTGTTGTTTTTTTTTTTTTGCATTTTGAAAAAGTTGCAGAAAATTTAAAATGGCCAAAAGAGCATTGGACCTTATTTTTTCAAAGCGTTGTTGTCGGAAAGGCTAGAGACATTAACACTCAGCTGACTGTCGAGCAAAGCTCAGACTATGATTTGGATAAGGAGCTTATTCTTAAGGCATATGAGTTGGTCCCTGAGGCTTACAGGCACAAATTTAGGAATTGTAAAAAAGAAATTTCCCAGACCAATGTAGAATTTGCCCGAACCAAAGAACAATTATTTGATAGGTGGTGTTCTTCTAAAAATGTAGGCTCTGATCATGAAAAACTTAGACAGTTTGTCCTTGTTGAAGAGTTCAAACAGTGCATAAATTCAGACAGTAAGTCTTTTCTCGATGAGAGACAGGTTGAAACTTTGGAGGAAGCTTCTAGTTTGGCAGATGATTATGCGTTGCCTCATAAAGTCTCATTTGTGAACAGGCCTTATCCTACAAAACCTTATGATCCACAGACAGGTCCAAGATTCTATCCAAGTAGTCCATCTGGCAGTTAAAGCCTTACATTTAGTATTTTAACCAAACTTTCTGGTGAAAATAAAAACCAGAATCCTCCAAAACCTTCTGGTGAAAACAGAAGCCAGACTTTAGCAAATCGAATTAATTGCGAAATATAAACGCCATAGGATAGCGCACGAGGAACATCAACATCCAAGAAAGGAAAATTTACAATCTCAAAATCAAAGTCATCGCGTTTATCATAAATTTTGCACGAAACAAACCCATCTACAATAGATAGATGTAAGTCCAAAAACGGGGTCTCGGTATCAGAAGAATTTGCTTTATTTAACTGAAGTTCCTGGGGGTAAATCTGACTGATCAAACCATCGAAATAATTATTATCAATATTTAATAAATCACCTAAATATCTAGAAGTGGAGCTAAAAGCTTCAATAATTTCAGATTGGTTATCAATGGAAAGCGACAACATGAAGTCTCTTTCATAACAATACAAGAATAGATCAGCCACAAGAGGTGCGCAATTCGTACCCATCGGAATGCCCACAATTTGTCTAAATAACTTAGTACCGAATCTAATATAAAAACATGAAAAAAAAAACAATATTGCTTTGATACAGAGAAGGATTGGGTTGAAGGCATCCATCTGCTTTTATTTGCTGTTAGAGAATCTGTGCAAGAATCTTTCGGCTTTAGTCCATTGATATTTGGCCATACTGTTCTTGGTCCATTGAAACTTCTGAAAGAGAAATTTCTCTCTAATGATGACACATCCTTGAATTTACTTCAGTATGTGTCTGATTTCAAAACTAGACTTTCAAAAGCTTATGAGGCTGCTCGGACCAATCTTCAGTTAGCCCAAAGAAAAATGAAACAATTATATGACAAAGGTACGAAAGAAAGGAGTTTTAAACTAGGGGATAAGGTACTTGCTCTTTTGCCTATTCCTGGAAAATCCTTGCAAGCTAGGTTTTATAGTCCATACACTGTAGACAAAAAGATCAGTGGCGTAAATTATATAATAAACACTCCTGGGAGGCGCAAGCTACAGCAGCTCTGTCATATCAATATGCTTATGGAATGCATAGATAGGCGCAATACATCTTTATCATCAGTCAATCTAGTTAGTTCTGTTCCTCTTAATTCATGTGACAATGACTGTGAGAATATATGTTCCGTGAAATCTGATCCCACATTATCAAAACTTCAGAATTCTGACATTCTGAGGAATCTCGACCAGAAGCTGTCACATCTAGAGCCAAATCAGCGGAATGAACTGAAACAGCTGACATTCCGACACGGACAGACAAAATATTTCACGTTGTCGACAACATTCTAGAGAAATCTTAGGGTCTATAAAAGAGCTTGATTTTTCGCATTAAGTCAGACTTTGGAGTTTGAAGTTTGGGTTTATAAGAAAAGTTATTTCTGGATTCTGTGTTGGATTGTTGAAGGTCTTTTTTTCAGTTCGGATTGTGAATTCTGTGGGATAAAGGAAAATAGATTCATTCAAGGATATTTCATAACAGAGCTAAGTACATTTAATTTTTATTACTTTTTCAGGTTAAGGATACTTTGTAAATAAATTTTGTTAAATTTTTCCATAAGGCTTATTTGCTCTCTCTTTCTGCTATGCCTGGCTCGTAACACTGTTCTAAAATATAGATTGTGGATACCTGTTAGAACCGACCAGATGAGGCGGTTCAAACGAGTACCCATAATCTGTATTTTAAGCAGA
The DNA here is from genome assembly GCA_963580285.1 of Lucinisca nassula. NCBI lineage: Eukaryota > Metazoa > Mollusca > Bivalvia > Lucinida > Lucinidae > Lucinisca > Lucinisca nassula. The sequence continues at coordinate 92,550,819 of OY757015.1, forward strand.
AATAAGAAAAATATTACATTTCGTTTTTCGGCGGTAAAATTTACAATATATTTGTATAGGCGTGTTTTCGTAATTGATGACTCATCTATCTTGGCAAGTTCGCACTCGACATTGAGTCACAAGGAGATTAACCCAATCGCTCAAGATATCGAGGGACTACCATGGCCTTGTGGATAAAAGCACAGACTATTAAGGAGAATGGGAAAACCTGACAGTTTTTCCCGCCATTTTTCAAAGGGGGACGACTTTCTGGTCTTCATGTTTGCTTTTCTATAAGCTCTGTCCCGCGGAAAAAAGTCTCATCGGAGACAAAAATCATTTTGCATGAGTTGCCTCCCCTGACAGATTGATCATGAAATCTTTTCTTCGGTCATTCTCTCCCTTCCGCGGATTCAAGAATGACAGTTGTCAGTTTCTGACGAAAGAATGTGCATTGTACTGGTTAACTGCTTAAGTAGAAGCCTGGCTAGGAAAAGTGGGGACAGGTAAACTGACTGGTTCAAAATGACATAAATAGTGTTGATTTGGGCGTTAAACTCCAATACAAAACAAATATGTTCTATAAAAGGGTTATCCTTTGGAAGCAAGGAATATACCATAGAAGTGTAAAATATGGAGTGTATATGTTTTCTGGGCCAGACAAGCTAGTTTAGGCCAATTAGGCCTCATCAGTGACCCTCAGATATTTTTAAAATTCCGCAATGGAATCAATGATCCCAAAGGACAAGAAAATGTAATCTGCACTATGATGTAGGGCCTCCCCTGACTGTGTTCCAATTGCACTTAATCCATGAGCTCAAGATATCGACGGGCCTGCGTGGCCCAGTGGATAAAAGCGCTGACTCTTAATCATTATGTATCTCCAGCCTCCCTCGTGTCACATGTGAGACGCCAAATTTGGCAGTGGAAGGTCAGGCATTTTTTTCACTGTTGTTGTTGTTGTTGTTTGGTACCCCAGTTTTCGCCGATCTCTGATCAACGGCTGGCTCGATATAAGTGAATTAATCTTGAAAAGGTCGTAAACACAAATAAAAGGAACACAAACCAGAAGCCCATAGGCCACTGTGCTCACCGAAGCTCAGTTGGAACCTACATTCTGGTGGAAGCTATATATTTCAACAAACCAGGGCGGCTTGAAAATCCAAGGTTCGGCCAACCAACCCAAGGATAATAGCTGCCAAATTATTTTGAAATCTGACAAGAAGACTGTTGAAGAAGTATGCCTGGTTTGAGGTTTCTATCTTATATGGTTTTTAATTTAAAACTAGTATGGAGGGAAAAAAATAGAAAAAAAATAAGAAAGCAAGCGTTGAAGCTGGGGCACTAATTCTCAGTTACGTTGCCCATATACTTTCCATATATAAATTTGCGAGAGTCTAATATTTATTGGCGCCAAGAGTAACTCAAATTATGTTTTACTTCGGTAGACACTATTTTTTTCCTAGAGTAGACAGAAACCAATTTGAAAAATACGAGTAAAGACAGACATATGTTGGATTTTCTCCCAAACTATTGCTGCCCTGGGGCTGAATGCATAAAACAGACGTAAGCCTACGCCAGACGTAACCGTTGTAATTTACGCGGTGCGCATAATCGTGGCGTGTCGCAAACCCACTCATTAAGTTACGCCCACTAGTTGGTACACTTAAGGATAGACTGCAACATGATAAGACTCGTATCACTTTTTTCTGCTGTTTCACTTCACAAATTACTATTTCTAAATCTTTTTTGCATGTCACAGTCTATGTTAAAAGCCTGACTTTCTGTCCTTTAAATAAACAAATAAACTTGCAATAAAGAAGTAAAGTTTGTGTGTGTGTGTGTGTGTGTGTGTGTGTGTGGTGTGTGTGTGCAAATCCCTATTTAAATTTTTATTTCCTCTAAAGTAAAATACTACATCTGCAGCAACGATTTTATGAACATCTTCAATTTTTGTTAATGTTGCATCTTCAAATTCTAAATCCTAGGCATGAAGAATGTGTTCCAGGGCAGAAAAAAATACTTATTGCATCCCCAACACACACACATACACACACAGACACACACACACACACACACGAACACACACACACACACAAGCATCTCAGAGACATTTCCAGATGCTAATCCTGCCATGTCTGGTGTATTGCTGCATTATTTACTTGGCTCGTTTAATGCTGCATAATTTAAGTGACAGCTCGACTTAAGCGTAATAGGAGTGCAATTGTAGATATCAAACCTGTCCTGACCTTGAAAATGAAGTGAAGGTCACCAAAATCTAAGCTCAAATGCAAGTTCGAATGATATAGATATCTGGGAAAGTCGATGAAATGTCGCACGATTTAAATTTTATAATTCTCAAATAAAGACAAGCATTCTTTTTAATTTTGAAAATCTCACAGACCGTGTGACCTTCAAGATAAGGTCAAGGTCACACAAACCAAGTCCGCTCTTTATATTCTCATAATCTTATAATATATTCAGATTAATTTCAAAAGAATCCCTTGTATAATTCAAAAGAAAAAAATATGTATTGATTTATTGAATTCCAATATGCAAAATTCTCAGAAATAGAAGGTTTTCATAAAGAGTTGCTGCAGATGGCATTTTTCACTTTAGAGGAAGAAAACTAGTTAGGATGTTACCTAAGGCAAAGAAACAAACCGGGGAAGTTATGACTGCGTTTTCTATATTTAAAAGAGATGTGGTGCATAAAACACATACCTCAGCATCGTATCGAATTACCCCACCAAGTTTCATGATCATTAACTCCATAACTAGGGCTTACTTTGCAAAACCTAGACGGCCTTAGAAAAAAGGAATTCTATAGGCAATGTATTAGGAGAATTTGAAGCTTTTTTCAAGAAGAGAAAAATGGACAAAATGGTCACCACTAATTTTGAAATTTGACCAGTCCAAGTGACCTTTAATATTAGGCCAAGGTCACCACAAACCTAATCAACACTTTGTACTCTTCCAATGTTAAATTCAAGTAAGTTTGAAAATAATTTGCCATTTAGTTTCCGAGATAGGCTAGGATTTATAGGCTAGGATTTTTTGAATTTGAATTTGCAAAACATAAACTGACGATGTTCATAAAATAGTGGCTACAGATGTAGTATTTTACTTTAGAGGAAGAAAGTTTTTAGTAGGAATTTACCAAATACATTGGTCTAACGAACAGAGGAAATAACGAGAAGGTGTGATATATTTTTAAAAAAGGAAACAGTGCGTAAAATATGATACCTTATACTAATCTGAATTACCCCACCCACTTTCATTATCATTTTTCTCAATAACTAGGGCTTACGTTACAAAACGAATACTATTTCAGTAAATGGGACGCTATAGGCAATATACCAGGAGAAAATGAAGCGTTTTGTTCCAGGGCAGGAAAAGGGCCTTATGGGCACCACGACCCCCCGCCCCCCCTTTAACTGTAAATCCTATTTTATTGACTGGAGACAAATTGCAATTTGATACACCAGAAAAAAGACACGACTTTTTTAAAACTCCTCTGGTTCATTTTCAATAAATTTTATAAGTCAGTAACTAGGCGTGAAGCAATTATGCAGTTAATTAGCGTCATGGTCAATCATTTACCTGTCAGCAGTTGGTGTATGTCTAAAAGTAGAATAAGTTAATTTTGAGAAATCGTTACGAAAACACGCCTATACAAATACATTGTAAAATTTTCCGCCGAAAAATGAAACTTTTAAGATGAAAGATTGTGATATCTTTTCTTATTTCTGCTCAAAATATAGATTGTGTGTACTCGTTAGAACCGCCGCATTCTAACGTGTACCCACAATCAACGGTTAAGCGCAAAAATAAGAAAAATGATGTATACCCATGCAAACAACAGTTTACTATATAAAAGTGGGGCTCAAGGATGTCAAAACTATATAGGCGTGTTTTCTTGATGGAGTGAAAACCCGCCCAGAATAATACATTTTGTGAACAATGATGGCAAATTGTGTATTGCTGTATTAGCCCACTCAGCCTGATTTAGAACAGTTTAATGTACAGTAGACGTTTTTCAGCTTTCCTGAAAAAAAAATGAAATAATGAGTTGGTGTTGTGGCTGTCTGCTAAGTGGTTCAGTTTCCCGCACTATTGTCCAAATTGCATAATATTTTGCAGAAAGGTTCTTTGAAGTCACAACTTTATGATTGAATCACATATTTTTTGATATCTTATCCCTTTTGTGTTTAAATGAAACTTTTGTTCAGTATGACCAATTTATTTCGATCGATGAAATAAATATTCAAAATCTTTCTTTGAACAGTGTTAGAAAAAATTCCGGGATGCATTATTGTGGAGTGTGTACTCGTGATGTCTATCCAAGTAAAAGGGCCATTTGAAACACACATTTGAAAACGGTAAAAAACTGAAATAAAAACGCAACACTCGTAGTTTTACTTTTTCAATTAATAACATCAATACAACAACATTTCACAATATATAAAATAGGTTATTTATACTCGCACATCACTTTCTCAACTTTAATTTGGTGAATAACATGATATTAGGATTGCGCCTTGTAAAGCTTGTGTAAAACTCATTACCGCTATCCCAAGGTATAGTCTATAATTAACTGCACCGTATCGTGATCATTTTTCAGTATTCGGTGTTAAAACGGGTGGAATAGTATACTGGTTAGACTATTTATAATAAAGGAGAAGTTTTATTGTATTGCCTTCCAGTTTTGCTTTTTCTTCTTTTCTTCAAATTTTGTCATTGAAAAATACTGAATTTCGTTTTGAACACGTCAGCACTTTCCGTATAAAGGGTCAGGGTCTTTAATTTTTTTTTCAAAAACTAAAAGTGTTTTTTTTTTTTTTTTTTTTTTTTCTGAAAGACATTTTACCGAGAACATGCACAGTAGATGTGTTGTGTATCAATTTCATTTTTTTATACAAAGCTGCATATAGCACATGATATGTGTATACACTTGTCGTTCTCCAGTCGCAACTAAGTCCGACGTACGCCCGCCTTACGCACTCCAATTTTAAGACAGTTGCACCCATCATGAAAACAAGCCTCTGAAATTTTGACCCCCCTTGAACCCCACTTTTATATAAGAAAACTGGGGTTTAAAGGGGTATACATTATTTTTCGTATTTCTGCTCAAAAACATAGATTGTGGTTACTCGTTAGAACCGAGAACCGCCTCGCCGGGTGTTTTCAATTACTGGATATCAGTTTGTTAATGTCCCTGTAATGAAGATGGGATTACAGAAATTACATTATTTTTTTCTTATTTCTGTTCTAAAGCCTAGGTCATGTAAACGCGTATGGCGTATAAAGCCACCGTATATATTGAGTCCTTGCCACCAGTAAGGCAGCTGAGCTTATTCCGTCATGTCGTTACAAAGGCGTTGGTTTGACATTGCATTCACGTTGTGTGTCCAGTGGGTTATGCTTGAAGACGCCTTATTATTACGCCGTAAAAAGGCATTCCAGGCTTAATATTATTCACGATCTATGTTTGGAACAGCAATTAGAAAACTAGAAATAGAAAATTATCAAGTTTCGTGGAAATCTGCCCAGTATGCGGGACCTTTTTAATAGATGCGGCAGTGCCTGAGAATCTAATTATGTTTTTTTTTTCGCCTTAGTGCTGTATTCTGGATCGTTTGCAGGATAAAATGCATTCTCACTTTTCTAATTCAAAAGCATATGTGTCAAAGTTTGACCTTGGCACAAATGAGGTCAAGGTCAACCCAGGGTCACCATTTTAGCAAATTATGATGGGCCTACGTCCCAAAGGCTATTTATTAAGTTTCGTGGAAATCGGCCCAGTAGTTCTGGATAGTCTTCTGAATCGTTTGCAGGATAAAATGCATTCTCACGTTTCCAATACAAAAGCATATGTAAAAGTTTGACCTTGGCACAAAGAAGGTCAAGGTCAACCCCGGGTCACCATTTTAGCAAATTATGATGGGCCTACGTCCCAAATGCTATTTATTACGTTTCGGCGAAATCGGCCCAGTAGTTCTTGAGAAGACTATTTTTGAAGGGTTTTTACCATATATGGCATGGCGGCCATTTTGGTCATGTGACCTGGACCCCATGAGCAAATTTTGGTTTTCCCCATCCCATAGAGGCTCCATATGAAATTTAACTTCAATCGACTCAACGGTTTCCGAGGAGAAGCAGAACGAAAAGTTTTAAATTTTCGCCTCAGCGAGGCTAAACTAAATGGAATGTAATATTAGACAAGTTCATTGGTTAGATCTCATTGATATCTATCAGTATGCCAGATATTGTTTAAATAATCCAAGCGGTTCAGTTGCTATCACCAAATTTCACAAAGGACGGATGGACGGACAGAATGAGATATTAAGCATTATACCATATATGGGTATGGCGGCCATTTTGGTCATGTGAACTGGACCTAAAACGGTTCCCCCAATAAAAAGGCCTTATTGTAAGGAGCAAAAATAAATCTTATACTTAAGTACTGTATTCTGTATCGTTTGCAGGATAAAATGCATTATCACTTTTCCAATACAAAAGCATATGTGTCAAAGTTTGACCTAGGCACAAAGAAGATCAAGGTCAACCTAGGGTCACCATTTTAGCAATTTATGATGGGCCTACGTCCCAGATGCTATTTATCAAGTTTCGTGGAAATATGCCCAGTGGTTCTGGAGAAGACTATTTTTGAAGGTTTTTTTACCATATATGACTTGGCGGCCATTTTGTTCATGTGACCTGGACCCCATGAGCAAATTTTGGTTTCCTACATCCAATAGAGGCGCCATATGAAATTTGACTTCAATCGGCCCAACGGTTTCCGAGGAGTAGCAGTTCGAAAATTTTCAAATTTTTCGCCTCGGCGAGGCTATACTAAATGGAATGTAATATTTCGCAAGTTCAGTGGTTAGATCTCATTGATATCTATCAGTATGCCAAAAATTGCTTATATATTCCAAGCGGTTAAGTCACTATCACCAATTTTCACAAACGGGTTACGGACGGACAGACAGACTGACAGAATGACATGGTGATTTTAGGGCACTCTTAGAAAATCAATCGACTTCAGTCGGTCGCTTTTTCTGCGGGTCGTGCAATTGATCCTGTCCATGGCAGAAACAAAACTTCCCATATTTTCCCAAAACCAGGTGATAAAAATACTAAATTAAGTCAACCATGCATAACATATTACAAAATATTGAAATGCTGGGTAAAAGAAAAACAAACAACATAGAGCAGCCGAGTTACACAAGAACAAATCAGAATCAGAATCAGAATTGTTACTGGGGACACGTCATATGACACTCATACACCAGGACCTGTGATGTGGGAAGTTAGTCCCTATCTCTAACCACAGAGGTAAATTTAGCTACACAATCATCAACACCTTCAGGTGTCGAAATAATCGAATCGGGAAGGGCATTCCAATCTCGACATGGTTCTTGGGAAGAACGACATCTTTATAAATGTCCGTTCTTGCAGTAAGGGTCTGAAACACCAACGAATGGTGATTTCTTCAGTGTCTAGCTGGGGTAACAAGATAATATGTTCGAATGCTGGCAGCACCCTTTAGACCTTTGTATAAAATAATTAGCCTACTGTCTTTTCTCCTTTTAATGAGAAACTCCCATTTTAATTTTCCAAGTATTCCAGTCATACTCCCAGTTTCAAAGCAGTAATTGCCTGTTACAAATCTACAGCTCTATTCTGAACTTTCTCAATTTCATCGTTAAGGACCACTCCACTAGGGTCCCAGATACAACTACCATATTCCAAGATTGGGCGAACAAGACCTTTATATGCTGCCTCTTTTACATCCTGAGGGCACTGATGAAGATTTGGCCTCAGGAAACTAAGCGTTATATTTGCCTTAGTACACATGTTGCTAATATGAGTATTCCATCTCAAGTTGTGTGAGATTGTAACTCCAAGGTATTTAATGGAGTCCACATTCTCGAGGACCGTTGCCTCTAAGGTGTAAGACGCCTCAACTTTATTAGATCTCTTCCTAGTTATCTGCATAATATTGCATTTAACTGGCTGAAATCTAATGCCCCATTTTCGGGCCCATCATCCTAATTTATCTATGTCACCCTGAAGTTTCAATGAGTCATCTGTATCTCTAATTTCCCGGTAATAAACACAGTCATCTGCAAACAGTCTTATTTCTGAGTCCATGTCAGTGGAAATATCATTGATGTACAGGGAGAACAAAAGTAGACCAAGAACGGTCCCTTGCGGGGCTCCAGTTTTGTCTGGAGTCTCTAAAGATTTACCATTAACAACAACCCGCTGTTTTCTGTAGCAAAGAAAGGAATATATCCAGTTTAGGGTCTTCCCCCCAATTCCATAACCAAAAAACTTATATTTACATTTAAGTAGTTCATGAGGCGGGTGTCAAAAGCCTTCTCGAAGTCCAGAATAAATGTGTCCACCTGTCCCCCTTTGTCCAAGATTTTTGCCCAGTCATCAATAACTGGGCTCAGCTGAGTTTCATAACTATGTCTTTTCCTAAATGCATGTTGTCTGTCCGACAAAAGTTTATGTTCGTCCAAGTGGGTCATGATGTTTGAGCAGACTATATGTTCGAGCAATTTACACAGAACACAAGTCAGAGACACAGTGCGATAATTACGGACAAGAGCCCTATCTCCTTTTTGGAAGAGTGGACAGATGTTTGCTAAGAGCCATTCTTTGGAGATTTCACCCGTATCAAGAGACTGTTGAAATAAGTGTGCAAAACCAGAACCTAACTCATTTGCTAGTTCTTTCAGGACTCTAGGGTGAAGCTTATCAGGTCCTAAGGCCTTACTGGGGTTTAAGCCTTGAAGTGACTTGATCACTCCTGCAGCTGTCACAACAATATTATTCATGGATTGGACCGATCTGCCAGTCAATGGAACCTCCATGAACTTAGTTTTATTAAACGCATCATTGAATTGACAAACTAGTTCCTCTGCCCTTTCAGAGTCTGATTCAGCAACACCGTTACCTCCTCTTTTATTAAGGGGCGGAAAACCTTGCCTGTCTTTCTTCTGGCTATTGATATATCTGTAGAAGTCTCTGTGATTTGCCTTTACATCACGTACCAAGTTATTCACATACAAATCATGCTGCTTTTTATATCAGTCTTGATTTCGCGTCTCAAGTTTTCAAATTTTGTCCAAATGAAACCACTTCCAGTTTGTTTGTTTTTTGCCTTTGCATGAATCTTATTCCTTCTGCGAATGTTTCTTCTTATCTTTGGAGTGATCCAGGGAATAGAAGATACAGATCTACTAGCTTTTAAGGGGATATGATTTTCGGTCGAGGTATGCATGAAAGAAGTTCTCAAATCAAAATTCTCTTGTACAGACCGAGCATCTGAATGTCCATTAAAGTATTTCTCCTTTGCAAATCTGAGTGCATCCTTCCTCATAGTTTCATAGTCACCTTTCTGATATGCGTACACCTTCCTCCGAGGTTTCTTTATTGGTGGGATGTGAATTTTTAAATACCCGGAGACAATATCGTGGTCAATTAGTTTATCTGGGGAATGAATGTCTTCGAATTGTCCTGGCAAAGTCGTAAGAATCAGATCCAATGTGTTCTTATCACGAGTTGGGAAATTAACAATTTGTTCCAGGCCATGATCGTTCATAGTGCCAATTCATATTTGTCTTGCGGACTGACTCAGCATTGTGCCTTGTTTGCTGAGCCTGTCGGGCCAAGCAATGTCTCTGAAGTTGAGGTCACCTAGAACATGTACAGCCGGGAGATTTTTACCCTTGTGCTGCAACTTAATGCAATCCAGCTGATCTTTAAACAACTGAAAGTTTTCGACCGTACCATTTGGTGGTCGGTACCAACTTTCTACGAAGTGGGAAGTTTTATTTGCAAAAACCTTAACACAGACCTATTCGGTGTCAGTTTCCAGTTCCATGAAAGGCATGTGAGGGATGTCTATGAATGAGCAGCATCATCCTACCACCATGAGAGTTCCTATTTTTTCTGTAGACACAGTACTGACAAGATTCAGACAAAACACAGATGAGGTAATTGAACTGTCAATCTTTGTTTCCTGAATAGCAACAATATGTGGTTGAGATGTATCGAGGAAGGCTAAAAGTTCAAGAATTTTTCCTCTAATTCCATTTATGTTTATACTGCAAAGTTTCAAACCTTTTACAAAATTTGACTTTTTTTCATCACCAGTCGAAGATTTGCCTCTCTTATCCTCTGACAGAGGTTCAAACCTGTTTGGCTTACACAGTTCTATATAATCATCAAAGAAGGAGTCTGAAAAGGTGCAAACCTCACATTTTGGACATATCCTATGGCAGCGTGAGTTTACCAAAGTGCCATATTCCGCATCTGAAATGAAGGAACATTCAGTGTGTATCCACATTTCACATTGATCACACTGAACGGCTTTGTGGCCATTAAGGAGAGCACCACTGCAAAGACCACAGTCAGCTTTGCAGTCCTTGCAATACCAAGTTCAAGCTCTAGATTCAATTTCTAACAGTTGACTGTTATCCAAATCAGAACATGAGGAGTGAAAGCGTTTGTCCCAAGTACTGGGAAATTCAATTACTGCTCTCCTTGTTTGTAATCCTGCAATCCTGTTTTTATCATCTGATGCATTGTATAAGTTGTTTTCCAAAGAGTGAACCCAAGATTTAAAACCACGGGAAACAGGCAGACCTTCATTTTAATATACCGAGTAGCGGTTTGATGATTTCTAATGATTTATGATGGGTGTCAAGCAACAATCCTGATTTCGAGTTTGTCACATCCAGCACACTGACAACTACAAAGGGCTAATCAGTACACTGATCCAATTTTATACAGCTCAGCACACCCAAATGACTGACAACACACAGGCTCTTCAGAAAAATGAATGTGACAAGCCACCGAATTTCGGTTCTAATAATTTCAGTTTGCGTTACCCCATCCACTAGTGAGGTAATGGCGGGAAAGGATGTCAACAATTTGTCCAATGTACAAGAAAAAAAAATCACAATCTACGGTAATCAGCAATAATATGTTGCTGGTTTACGCTTGTCTGTTATGAATCAGACAAGCAACCAAACAGATTTCCAAGCATATGCCCGTAAGCTTTTACAGTCATAACATTAGTATTACGGAAAACATAAAAAAACGAATGAAATAATTCTGCATGTCAACTGGCAATATCGATTTTAACGTAAATTCGCTATTGACAGTATAGCCATATTAACGTAAAGCTACTAGTGCCAGTTAACTGTAAATAGCCATTTTAACGTAAAACACCTATTGCCAGTAGCCCTTTCCAAATAAAAAACAAAAACAAAACAAAAACAAAACAACGTTTACAAGCTAATATGGTGAAAATATCTACAACGTCGCAGCCTCTTACAGCGAATGGCTTCAGTCGACCTTTAAAGCGTTTTTATCCCCCGACCGAATAGGTTCGGGGGATATAGCGATCAGCCTGGCGTCCGTCCGTCCGTCTGTCCGTCCGTCCGTCCGTCCGTCCGTAGACGCAACCTTGTGATGGCCATAACTCCTATACCCTTTGAGATTCATTGATGGTTATTGGCACAATTGTTCACAAGGCCGAGACGGCGTGTCATGCGCAAGAACAAGAACTCTGGATACCATACTTTTTTAGTTATCTCCCCTTTTAATTAAATAGAATGACTACTTTGTGATGGCCATAACTCCAATACCCTTTGAGATATATTGATGGTACCTGGCACAGTTGTTCACAAGGCTGAGACGACGTGTCATGCACAAGAACCACAACTCTGGTTGCCATGGTTTTGGAGTTATCTCCCCTTCCAATAAAATAGAGTGACAACCTTGTGATGGCCATAACTCCTATACCCTTTGAGATTCATTGATGGTTCTTAGCACAATTGTTCACAAGGCTGAGACGACGTGTCATGCGCAAGAACCAGAACTCTGGATTCCATATTTTTTTAGTTATCTCCCCTTTTAATAAAATAGAATGACTGCTTTGTGATGGCCATAACTCCAATACCCTTTGAGATATATTGATGGTACCTGGCACAATTGTTCACAAGGCTGAGACGACGTGTCATGCACAAGAACCACAACTCTGGTTGCCATGGTTTTGGAGTTATCTCCCCTTCCAATAAAATAAAGTGACAAGCTTGTGATGGCCATAACTCCTATACCCTTTGAGATTCATTGATGGTTCTTGGCACAATTGTTCACAAGGCTGAGACGGCGTGTCATGCACAAGAACCAGAACTCTGGATGCCATACTTTTTTAGTTATCTCCCCTTTTAATAAAATAGAATGACTACTTTGTGATGGCCATAACTCCAATACCCTTTGAGATATATTGATGGTACCTGGCACAGTTGTTCACAAGGCTGAGATGGCGTGTCATGCACAAGAACCACAACACTGGTTGCCATGGTTTTGGAGTTATCTCCCCTTCCAATAAAATAGAGCGACAACCTTGTGATGGCCATAACTCCTATACCCTTTGAGATTCATTGATGATTCTTGGCACAATTGTTCACAAGGCTGAGACGGCGTGTCATGCACAAGAACCACAACTCTGGTTGCCATGGTTTTGGAGTTATCTCCCCTAAGAACCACAACACTGGTTGCCATGGTTTTGGAGTTATCTCCCCTTCCAATAAAATAGAGCGACAACCTTGTGATGGCCATAACTCCTATACCCTTTGAGATTCATTGATGATTCTTGGCACAATTGTTCACAAGGCTGAGACGGCGTGTCATGCACAAGAACCACAACTCTGGTTGCCATGGTTTTGGAGTTATCTCTCCTTCCAATAAAATAGAGTGACAACCTTGTGATGGCCATAATTCCAATACTCTTTAAGACATATTGATGATACCTGGCACAGTTGTTCACAAGGCTGAGGCGGCGTGTCATGCACAAGAACCACAACTCTGGTTGCCATGGTTTTGGAGTTATCTCCCCTTCCAATAAAATAGAGTGACAACCTTGTGATGGCCATAATTCCAATACCCTTTAAGACATATTGATGATACCTGGCACAGTTGTTCACAAGGCGGAGACTGTGTGTCATGCACAAGAACCACAACTCTTGGTGCCATGGTTTTTTAGTTATCTCCCCTTCCAATAATATATAATCATTACCTTGTGATGGCCACATCTCCAACACTCTTTGAGATATATTGATGATACTTGGTACAGTTGTACATGAGGTTAAGCAGGTATGTCACGTGCAAGAACCACAACTCTGGGTGCCCTGGTTTTTTTAATTATCTCCCCTGACAATATAACCTTGTGATGGCCATAACTCCAGTACCCTTTGAGATATATTGATGGTAGTTGGCACAATTGTATACAACATTGAGACGGCGCTTCATTCCTAAGAACTATTTGAGTTATCTACCTTTCCAATATAACAGTATGACCAGCTTGTGATCACCATATCCCCAATACCTTTTGAGACATATTGATGGTACTTTGTACAGAAATACATGAGCTTAAGCAGGCATGTCATGCGCAAGAACCACATTTCTGAGTGCCCTGGTTTTTTAGTTATCTCCCCTGACAGTATAGTCTTCTGATGGCCATAACTGCAATATTTTTGTGATATATTGAAGGTTTAATTCTGGTGCACTTTCTATTGGTGAACAATCTTCTGAAGGCCATATTGGCTTTTGGTCGGGGGATTTGCCATCTCTTCCGATGGCTATTTTTTTATCATTACAGTCATTACGATAACACCCGAGTGACATAGTGCATTTTCACATCTCCAAAATGGCTCCTTTTCCTATGAAAATTTGTGATTTTGTTTTAATTCCTATGAAAATTTGTGAAAATTTGTGATTTTGTTTTAACAATCCTGAGTTCGAGTTTGTCACAGCCAGCACACTGACAACTACAAAGGGCTAATCAGTACACTGATCCAATTTTATACAGATCAGCACGACCAAATGTCTGACAACACACAGACTCTTCAGAAAAATGAATGTGACAAGCCACCGAATTTTGATCCTTATATTTTCAGTTTGCGTTACCCCATCCCCTAGTGAGGTAATGGCGGGAAAGAATGTCAACAATTTGTCCAATGTACAAGAAAGAAAATCACAATCTACGGTAATCAGCAATAATATGTTGCTGGTTTACGCTTGTCTGTTATGAATCAGACAAGCAACCAAACAGATTTCCAAGCATATGCTCGTGAGCTTTTAGAGTCATAACATTAGTATTACGGAAAACATAAAAAACGAATGAAATAATTCTGCATGTCAACTGGCAATATCGATTTTAACGTAAATTCGCTATTGCCAGAATAGCCATTTTATTGTAAAACTACTAGTACCAATTAACTGTCAATAGCCATTTTAACGTAAAACACCTATTGCCAGTAGCCCTTTCCAAATAAAAAAAAAACAAAAACAAAACCAAAACAAAACAACATTTACAAGCTAATATGGTGAAAATATCTACAACGTCGCAGCCTCTTACAGCGAATGGCTTCTAGACAGTCGACCAATAAAGCGTTTTTTAGCATTACAGTCATTACGATAAGACCCGGGTGACATAGGGCATTTTCACCTCTCCAAAATGGCTCCTTCCCCAATGAAAATTTGTGATTTTGTTTTAATTCCTATGAAAATTTGTGAAAATTTGGGATTTTAGTTTAAAAATCCTGATTTCGAGTTTGTCACAGCCAGCACACTGACAACTACAAAGGGCTAATCAGTACACTGATCCAATTTTATACAGCTCAGCACACCCAAATGACTGACAACACACAGGCTCTTCAGAAAAATGAATGTGACAAGCCACCGAATTTTGATCCTTACAATTTCAGTTTGCGTTACCCCATCCACTAGTGAGGTAATGGCAGGAAAGAATGTCAACAATTTGTCCAATGTACAAGAAAAAAATTCACAATCTACGGTAATCAGCAATAATATGTTGCTGGTTTACGCTTGTCTGTTATGAATCAGACAAGCAACTAAACAGATTTCCAAGCATATGCCCGTAAGCTTTTAGAGTCATAACATTACTATTACGGAAAACATAAAAACCCGAATGAAATTATTCTGCATGTCAACTGGCAATATCGATTTTAACGTAAATTCGCTATTGCCAGTTTACGCAGCAGTCATCATAGACGGTCTACCGCATCTAATATTGCCTCAACTATTATTTCAAATGCCTTACAATGACGATCATTTGTCAATTTCTACAATACGGCTAACACACACACCACAATACCATCCATGTCTTGGAGAACGCTGAATAATTCTTCATGTTTGTAACGTTATTGCGCATGCGCTTTCCAGACAAACGACCCGGTTAGTCGATGCGACAATCATCGCGCAGCAAAACTTAGCTTGACTGAGCGATTTATATCAGCACCCTGTGCTTGAAACAAGAATACTCAAAATGTATGCTTCCTCACTGAGCACTACTGAAATCTATTCCATGCTCACTTTAACTGAGCAAATACAATCAAATTCGTGCCAATCGCATCAGTACAAGCAAGAAGCAATTGATCAGACTGCACATTTGGGCTTTCTAATCATTTGCCAATTACAGAACAGTTTCAGACCCTTCTCCTCGCACTGTTCATAAAGTCAAGCTCAAGCTCATGCACACCTCTCACTTTTCATAAATACATTAAACCGAAAACAGGAAGAACTTTACACTACAAACGACAATCTTATCATTGAGGCGATCAACACTGTTTGCATAGACATGCTCAAACCATACTTCTTTCGTATTTGGTAGCCGTATTGTTAGAGCTGATTTGCAACGTCGATGACCGTCATTTACGCCGCTTAGACCGTTCCGGCGCTTGACGACACAATACCCAAACTTGTCAATATTCATGTTAAAGTATTCTTAATGCGGTGCGTGCAGTAACGACACGCCATTTACGACAATGCATGTATAAGTAGATTTCTAAACATTATCGGAATCGTTAGAAAAATTGAACTCTTGATACTTTACATCCTAACAGTTTAAGGTTAACTCGCCAGGCCTTAGTCTAAGAATTCGTCCTGAAGATGAAGGTTTGGATAAACCTGTCTGGTAAAAATTTACGTCTCCTCAATGTCTAACGTCATATAAAGACGGGAGTTTGGTTTTTCAACAGCCGAAAGCCAAAAGACCTGGATCTAACACGTGACCCGTGCTTACCAAGCATGTAACCCAAACACTACAGAACATGCTTCAGAAAGTTGGGGTAAACTAGCACAAGAAAACACCACAAACAAACGCTAAAGCATATCCATACATTCGAAAATTGAAACATTGATTTCAAATACCGTCAGAGCCTGAGCTTCCGTTCTCCAAATGTTATGATGGCAATACTGCCATGTACCCTGTGTATGCAACTTGACTGCTGCTAACAGCCCAATAAGTTTTAGAATATTCACATCTTACGGCCGTACATGGATTTCATGCACGCACATGCTAGCAAGATAAAATTTAACTTAATATACATGTAGATACAGGCCAAATTTATAGACATGCAGAAAAATTAAGCAGAACATGGATCTCTACTAAAAATGGGCTTCCCGTGAAAAAGCCTGGTAAAAAAATTCTATTGGAGCCCATGGTACAACATCTCAACGTAATTTCACTACGAATAACACATTTTACCGGTGAAAACATATACGACACTGTTTGATGACTGACGACTTTTTGGCAAAATACATTAAAATATACATATAGGCGTATGAATACATCGTACTATAGTCATATGATAAACGAAAAATGCTTATTTTACCATATGTCTTCTTAAATAATTTAGTTGCGCTGAAACACAAGATTGGCTTCAACACTATCCATCTCGTAACAGTCGCTCGGGTGTGTTATCGCAATTGCGGCAGCATAATTTCATAAAACAAACCTGTAAATATTCCCATCTCAGCCTCATAGAGCATATGGTCTGTGGGGAGATAAACTTTTGATCTATTTTTTTTCCTTTTGGTTTCCATGGCAACTAATGAAAATAAGCAGTTGGCCAAAAATAAATGACAGACATAAAATGCTTAAGGACCATTTCTTTGAAAGTTTTGTCATCATGTCTCCAAATGCTTGGCAGTATTGTTTGTTTCAATTGCCCCCATAACAAGTCAAAGAAAATTCTAAGTTTTCATAGATACCAAACTAAAGAACCGAATTTCATTGAAGAAACATTAAACCTGTAGCGGCTAATATGGTGAATATTTCCATAAAGGTTCAGCCTCGTTGAGCATATGAGACGATTTTTTTTTTAAGTATTATTGTTCTATTTTTTTAGCATTTTGGTTTCAATGGAAGCTCACAAAAATGACCAGCAAATCTAAAACCATATGACAGATATTGGATCTCTATGAAAGTTTTGTCAAAATATCTGCAAAGGCCTGGCGGTAAATGTCAGGTTTTCAATTTTCCCCGTTATGGAATATTGTTGCCATAACAACCAAACTAAAGAACCGAATTTCATAAAAAAAATCTGAAAATGCGTATATGATGAATATTTCCAGAAAATCTCAGCCTCATATAGCATATGGTTTCAGAGGAGATGATTTTTATACAAAGTTTTGTTTATATTTTCGGCATTTTGGCTTCTAAGGTAACCAAACAAATGGGCAGTATGTCTAAAATCATAGGACAAATAGAGGATTGCTTAAGGAACATCCCTATGAAAATTTTGTCAAATATTTGAGAGGCTGGGTAGTAAATTTTCCCCATTATAAGTCTATGGAAACACCAAGTTAACAAAACAACCAAACAAATGAGCTGCGTTTCAAACATGGAACACAATAAGGCGATTCTAACGAGCATCCACAACCTATGGTTGCTGTATAAATAAGAAAAAATCTCACGGATTTTCACATCCCATCACGAAAACACGCCTATATAATTCTGACCCCCTTCAACCCCAATTTTATATAGTAAAACTGGGGGTTTCCGGGGGTATACCTTATTTTTCTTATTTCTGCTCTAAAATATAGAGTGTGGGCACTCGTTAGAACCGCCTCGATGAGGCGGTTCTAACGAGTGCCCACAATCTACATTTTGAGCAGAAATAAGAAAAAAATCATATTTTTTCATCTTAAAATTTTCATTTTTTTTTTTTGGCGATAATGGTTACAATGTATTTGTATAGGCATGTTTTCGTAATGTATGTATTGGTGTAGACTTGCTGCAAATCCACCTAACCCGACATCCAAAATTTCATTTCCACCTCAATTTGTAGATAAGTATGAAACAAAACCCACAGCAATCAAACCTTTTGGATTACGTATTTTACCACTGCTAGAAAATTCAGGTATCGACCTTAAAAATATTCAAAATCATGAAACGGCCGAAGTTCCATCTTGGTGTATTAAAAAACCTTCTATTCTGTTTGACTTACATGATGGCAAAAAATCCGAATCAAATCCAATACTTCTCAAACAAAACTTTCAGGTACTGCAGTCACGTTACAATGATTACCAGCAAGTCTATACTGATGGTTCCAAAGAAGGAGATAAAGTTGGTTGTGCGTATGTTTCTAAAGATACGCACAAAACCATGCGCCTTCCAGATGGTTCATCTATTTTTACAGCTGAAGCCAAAGCAATAGACCTAGCTTTAGATTTTATCAGTTCTTCAACATTTCAAAAAGCAATTATATTTTCTGATTCACTTTCTGTGCTTAAGGCTTTAGACCATTCATCATCTAAAAATCCTCAAATTCAAAAATTGATCGAAAAACATCATGAAATTTCTAAAACATACCAAATCTTGTTTTGTTGGCTTCCGAGCCATATTGGCATTGTCGGCAATGAATATGCTGACAAGAAAGCAAAGGAATCGCTCAATCTTGATCCATCTATTTTTAAAATTCCTTTTAATAATTTTAAACCATTTATCAACAGATACATCTTGTCGGAATGGCAAGGCGAATGGAACCGTGCAATAAATAACAAACTCCATGCCATTAAACCTGTCGTTAGTACAAAATGCTCTCCTCCACAGTTTTCCAGAAAAGAGGACGTAGTATTAACACGACTGCGCATCGGCCATACTAGAGTTACTCATTCTTATATTTTTAATGGTGATGATCAGCCTTCGTGTGTAGGTTGTGATCAGCCATTCACTGTGAAACATATCTTAATTGAATGTGTTGACTTTTCACCCTCACGTATTTTATATTTCAAAGCTGACACTTTGCAACAACTGTTTCGAGATGTACCTGTTGATAACATTATTTTATTCTTAAAAGAAATTGGTCTTTTTCATAAGATTTAACTGTTTCAGATTTTTATACATTATCATTCTGACGTGTTACTTTTAATATCGTCATAATTATTCATGCCGTTTAACTATTAACCGACTGACGCTTATGACCCACCAAGAGGATTGACGCGTCGTTAAACACGAAATCATCATCATCATCATGTATTGGTGTAGAAATAAGAAAAATAGTGTATACCCCCGTAAATCCGTTTTTTTTTTCTTCTAAATAAAGTGGGGTTTAAGAGGGTGTTCTTTTTACTGGCTTATTCACATGATCGGAATAGAAACGTTGCAAGATTGCAACCAGATTATGGTCATTTGTTTTGACAATAAGCCCACGTAAAGCGAATTTCTGTGGCAATGGCCACCCATATGGCGCCCGCCTTGTGAATTCTCTGATCAGTCTGCGCGCTCGCTCAGGTTGATGTTAGTCTTCGTTGGACACACATGGTTGAATACCTTTTTTATTTGTGTGGTCTATAAGTAAATCAGGCGGGACGCCAATGGTTTGACTCCTACCTCATTGTCATCAAAAGAGAGAAGCGGAGTTCTTCCGTGGAAGATCAGTCGGTTTTAACTCCATCTAGACGTGCCTCCGTGGCATAGTGGGTAAAAGCACTGTCTCTTGATGATAAGGCCTCTCCGTTGTGGTTCAAGCCTGGCTCGCATTTCGAAGAAAAATCGGGTATATCGTTTTAGTACCAGTGTCGAGTGGGCGTCAATCCGTCTGTCCGTCTGTCTGTCTGTCCGTCTGTCTGTCCGTCACGTTTCTTGTAAATGGATCTCCTCTGCAACCACTGAAGTTACACTTTTGAAACTTTGCATGTGGATAGTACATGGTATGTAGATGGCAGTGGGCTACATTTTTGTGACATTGACACCAACATGGCCCCAAGGCCAAAAAAAAGTATGACTTAGCCATATCTTAAATTACACGTTTGAAACATTGCATGTGGATAGTTCATGGTATGTAGATGACAGTGGGCTACTTTTTGTGACCTTGACCCCAACATGGCCCCAAGATCAAGGTAAAAAAGTATGATTTTGCCATATCTTCTAAACTGCTGGAGTTACACTTCTGAAACTTTGTTTAATGGATGGCCGTTGGAAAAAAGAATAGATTGGGCTACTTTTGGCATGATCTTGGCCTCAACATGACCCCAAGGTCAAAGGTACAAAATATGACTTTGCCATCTCTCTTTAAGATGTAGTTACCCTTCTGAAACTTTGCTTATTGGATGGCCTTTAGAATATAGAATATATTAAGGCTACTTTTGGTGTGACCTCGACCTCAACATGACCCCAAGGTCAAAAAGTATTATTTTGCCATATTTTCTAAACTATTGGAGCTACACTTCTGAAACTTTGGTTATTGGATGGCTCTTGGAATATAGAATACATTGGGCTACTTTTTGTGCGACCTTGACCTCAACCTGACCCCAAGGTCAAAGGTAAAAACGTATGACTCTGCCATATCTTCTAAACTATTGGAGTTACACTTCTGAAACTTTGGTTATTGGATGGCCGTTGGAATAAACAATGGTTTTCTTTTGGTGGACCTTAACATAACCCCAGGATCAAAGGTAAAAAAGTATGACTTGCCATATCTTCTAAACTATAGGAGTTACACTTCTGAAACTTTGCTTATCAGTTAGAATGTTCTTTGCAACTTTTTTGTTTCACTTACATGTAGTTTTGGCTAGCTTATACATAGTGATTAGTGTTATTCATAGAAAAAGCGGGTATTTGCGATGGTTTACCATCGACTGCGCAATCTAGTTACTATTATTATTATTATTATTATTATTATTATTATTGTAACTACGACAGTAACAATAAAATTATTAATAAAAGAATAATAACAAGTCTACCCCACCTTTGATAAACTTTACGTAAAAAGTAAATATCAAACAAGCTATTTTAAGAAGTCATGAAAGGCAAACTGTAAATTGGAGAATAAATAAAAAAAAAATAAATAAATAAATAAATAAATAAATAAATAAAGATGAATAGAGGAATAAAATATTACCCTTTTAACTTTCCTTAACAGGTTGTTCAACAGGATCTGTATCGAAATATACTTTGTCTGTAAAACGCCTGCTGAACGAAGCAATTTTAACTGATATTCAGTGACAGAGTATGAGTTCTTTTATAATAAGAGATATCTAAATTATCACCACCTGTTGCCTGATAGAATGAGTCACATACATGTAGACATTGTAAGTTTCACGTGGAATTTACGGGAATAAAGACAACGCATTTAAGTGACATACTGCATTGTCACATGCATGCATGCCCCCCCCCCCCCCCCCCCACACACACACACAAGAAAAAGAGTTTTTCCTGAAGAGAAAGCGGAATACAGTTCTTGTCAACCATAACACTACCGTGCGACATATCTCCCACATGCCTAGCGAAAACACACCTATATATACAAATACATTGCCAAAAAAATTAAGATGAAAAAAATGTGATATATTCTTATTTCTGTTCTAAATAGTAATTGTGTGTACTCTGTAGAACCGCCTCATCGAGGCGGGTTCTAACGAGTACCCACAATCTGTATTTTAGAGCAGAAATAAGACAAATAAGGTATGCCCTGTATACCCCAGTTTTACCCCAGTGGAAATCTTTCCACTGACGGTTCCAAGGTGGTTCTTCTGTGGCGGTTTATTTACGGTGTTGTTTGTTACTTACTGTGTGTATCACTTGTGTCTTTTTATTTTGGATGGTCATATGGCCATTTTGTGAGAAAGTAACTGTTCTTATGGCCTTCCTTTGTTTAGGTTTCCATTGTGGCCTGGTCGCTTAATGTTTGTGTTTCTCTACCTTTGGTGTCTTTGATGGGTGGAGTAAGTTAATTGTATCGATTCCTGATCTTTGTTTTACTTCTACTTACCATATAAAAGTTGGGTTCAAGGGCGTTAAAATTATATAGGCGTGTTTTCATGATGGATACTTTTCGGAAGAAAAGAATGTGATTTTTATTTGTTCTCTAAATATAGGTTATGTGTGCTCGTTAGAATCGCCTTACTTCTAACAAGTAACACAACCTATGTTATGATGCAGTAATTTAATCAAAGTGCTGAAAGTACTGAGGTATGTTGATTTATGAGAAATAATTATTATGATAGCAATGTCAGTAGTAGATCAGTAGCAGTTTTCTAGATATTTTGTCAACAAGGTCCCAGGGGGTTAAAATTCGACGAAAAATAAAAGATTTATCGATTGTTTTGAGTTTAACGACACGTCAACCCGTGTGGATCAGTTTGTCCTTCTCCAAGGGAAAGGGAGAAAAGAGATAGAAGAGATAGTAGAGGAGATAATAGTGAGGGACAGAGGAGAAAGGAGAAAATGAATGGAAGTGTAGAACCAGAAGAAAGAACAACAACCCCCATTCTACCGTTACCTGCTGCAAGGACAGCAGGCATTGCCCACCTGTAAGCCAATATCAGCTGGACTCCCAAGTCACATAAGACACACATCACCTTTGCCTCACCCAACTACCCACACGAAGAAAAAAAGAAGAAAGGAAAAAAGAAAATGTGTCTGCTAATTTCTTCATTGTAAAACCATACATTTCTAAATAAGCTCGGTACATTCTGTGATTGTCCCATCTGCTAAAGATATTAGAGAGAATAGCAGGCACTTGACGTCTGTACATCGTCGTATCAACGTCGCGTTGAAACGACGATGTACATACGTTGTGCAGCCGCTTGGAGCTATGTTCTTGCGGGCGTCGGGACATAAAGAGAAGAATAACTTGATGGAAACAAATCATTTTTAAACCATTTGATTTAGACATTATAACCCTTATCAGACGCCGCGCTTGTCGAACTTAAAATACGTTTATTCCAACTTGTATATTAACCAATAAATGCCAATTGTTTCAATACTGGGACATTCGGAAACAGTTAAGACAGTAGAGGCCATAGCATTTAGAGTCTGGTCGATGGCTTCACTATTTACTTAAAGTACGGAACTTGATTTAAAACTAACAGCTTACAACACATGTTTTGTAATTAGAGCTCTCGAAAGCAGATGAATAACTGTGTTCGATGTCGTCCAGTAAAGGGTTGTTTAGTTGGTCACTGATAATCACGGAAAAGCGATCTAACCCTTTTAATCCCGTACACCGGTGCAGGTGCCGAAGTAGAAATATACTGTATCTATTCAAACTTGCAGATCCTGATAAGACGATACGTAGTTAGCAAATCTCGCCAGAATCTACATGTACACTGTTTGCCATCATGTCAGTGAACTTATTTCTGCTCAAAAATATAGATTGTGGGTACTAGTAAGTACCGCCTAATCAAGCAGTTCTAACGAGTACCCACAATCTATACTTTGAGCAGAAATAAGACAAATATCACAATTGTTCATCTTAAAATGTTCGTTGTTTCGGTGATAAAGCTTACAATGTATTTGTATAGGCGTGTTTTCGTAATGAATTTTGATAGATTGGTCAATGTAACAAGAACTAAGATCGTACAAGAACTTGCATTAAGAACGTTAGAACAAAGGCGTGCTTATGCCCGCCCTTGTCTGTTTAACAAAATATTCATGGACTTGTTGCTGATCCTCACACCCCTCACCAGGTTACATTAAACATAGTCAAAGATACTCCAGATATTAACACTCTATGAGCTTTAGGCAAGTCTACATACAAACTAAGGCTGAAGGATGTAAACAGCAGCACTAACGTTGTTAGATCTGAATTTAGATTCACTTCACTATTCTCATCTAATATGTACTTAGACACAGCCTATATGCGGACATGAGAGTTGTATACCACGTATAACTAACTGTTGCCATTGAAACTGCAAGAGTCGTAAACGGTGAAGCATGCTAAAGGTCATCACGTGGACGAGTCCGTGAAAAGGAACAACCCCTTAAACCCGAATATATATAGAGAAAACTTGGGTTTCCGGGGTATACATTATTTCTCTTATTTCTGCTCCTAGACATAGGTTGTGGGTACTCGTTAGAACTGCCTTATTGAGGCGGTTCTAGTGTGCACCCACGATCTATGTTTCGAGTATAAATAGGAAAAATATCACAAATTTTCATCAAAAAATGACCTTTTTATAGGTATGAAAAAATGTACTATATCACACGGCTGTGTTATCGTAATGTAAACAAAAGAGTGGTACCCACTTTTCTTATTTCGCACTATATGTCAGTGTTAACATAGATGGACGATTTTTATCATACCGAGAAGAGAAACGCTTTCATCCATACCGAGAATCTCCTATGAATGCTTCGGTAAATCGTTGGCCTTAGGGTGGTGCTTGGTTTTACCAACAATTATTATAAGCGCCTCGGTGACTAGGATGAACAATTTAGACGCAGTCACCATTGTAGCAGCGACGTTAACGCGCGTGTTGCGGTGGGAGTTCTTGGTTACAATTATTTTAATTGAATAATAGGAAAGTCAATAAAATATGAGCGTTGAAGAAACAAAAAATACCGTCAAATACGAGTATCAAAGATATAATTGACTCGTGGTCGATTCGGTGGTCAATTCATAATTTCAAACTGTCTATTCCTATCTGTCATAACATACTGCAGCTCGTAACTAAACGAACGTAGGATTATACATCTTTCAGGTCGGGCAGTGTGGCTGCACTGGAGGCAAAGGGTATTTCCGTGATTTGTGACTGGGCTTCTTTTGAGTCTTGGATTTATGAAAAGGCTTGGAATAAGTCTGTGGATAGTGAAAGAGGTATTGTCTGTGATCGGTTATGGCAAAATAAAAAACATCTGTGATCGGTGAATTTGCAAACTAATTTGTCTGTGTCTGTAATTTCTGCATAGCTCAGTTGGTAGAGTGTCCGCTCCGGGGAACGGGAGGTCACGGGTTCGATCCCGGGCCGCGACATACCAAAGTTGTTAAGAATGGTACTAGCTGCTCCTCGCTTAGCACTCAGATTTAAAGGGTAGAGCTAGGACTGGTCAACCCAGTGTCAGGATAATGTGACTGGGTGTGGTATCATGTAATGTGTCTGGGACATGATACTTCAGTGAGGCAGCACTATAAAAGTGAGCATTGAGCTCCCTGTCGCAACCAGACACCGTCGTGACATGACTGAAAAATTGTTGAATTGTTAAACCCGAATTCACACACACACACACACACACACACACACACACGCACGCACGCACGCACGCGCGCGCGCACACACACACACACAAACTGTTATTTCTGCCTTGAGGGCCTAATCACTGACAGAAACATTCTATGTGCATTATAGTTTAATTGTTACTAATGCATCAATTTCCTGCAGATAAAAGGCAGCTGCTGTCGAGCTGAAATGCTTAAAAGCTACAGTTGCCTCTGGTGACAGAGGTCCTCTAGCTGATAGATGGGCTGAACGTAAACTAATAGATGTTTACAGAGAATGTCTCATCATGTTTGAAGGCTGTATCTGTTACGCACATTCAATGACGAACGATAACAAACAAAAAAAAAAACAAAAAAAAAAAAAACATCGCAACAGACTTGGAACGGTCAGTGAAAAGTATTTTACTGGAGAGTACAAAATGGCTAATTGGCTATCCAAAAGAAAACAATACAAGCAATACATACACTCAAAGACAAACCATAACAAAAATAAAACGCGACAGAAGAACCGCCATGGAAGAGTCAGTGAAACGAATTCCTCGGGGGGGGGGGGGGAGGTTAAAACGATTTTACGCGACCGCAATCTTCACCCTTCGTCACATCGCGATTTAGACAGTTCGCGCGAAGGCTTCCTAACCCTTAAATGAAACATCTCCGAGAACACAACTATTTTACAATCACAGAGATGGAACACCGGTACCAGGCCTGATCCGGGTATCTTACAGGTGCAGCCGAGTATTTAAAGGCATTTATTCTTGATTATTGAGGACCACCATTGCATTACATAATATTATATAGCCCCCAGTGCTGACTGAAGAGAAGTCCTCCCTGGGGAAAATCGATAGTGTACGAACGGTTGACTAGTGTATACCTTATTAATTTTCCCCTTACGTGCATTAGTCGAGTTTCAACAGAAGCTGTTAATCACCCTATTAGGGGATGCCTTTGATCTGCTATAGACAGTATAGCACAGGGGAAAATAAAACAATTATGAGCACACGGAGTGTACTACTGTTACAATAATAAATGCCTTTAAGGCTTAACTGTGATATTCTACTGGTGTAGCAAGGTAGCCCGTGCATGACCGTGGTGTCCTTCTGGTGCAGCACGTTATCCTTCGCTAGATAATGGTATCGTGCTGGTGCGGAATGGTATTCCAGGCTTGATTATGTTATACTTATCCTGGTATCCTAGTGGTCCAAGGCATGACCCTGGTATTGGTGAAGAACGGTATCCAAGGCCTAATCCTGGTGCCCTACCAGTGCAGCAATGTATCCCAAGCCAGATACGGGCATCCTACTGATACAAACGCATCGCTAACATTGCATGATACCCCACTACTGCAAGCTAATATGGTTCCTTGGCCCCAATTGTCTTCCTCTTGTGTTCTATGGATCTGTACAATTTCATCAAGCTATTGCATAAA
Organism: Lucinisca nassula; assembly: GCA_963580285.1. Taxonomy (NCBI): domain Eukaryota; kingdom Metazoa; phylum Mollusca; class Bivalvia; order Lucinida; family Lucinidae; genus Lucinisca; species Lucinisca nassula. The sequence goes on from OY757015.1 coordinate 92,577,558, forward strand.
GTAATGGCGCTATGGACCATAAAATATTTTATATTTATCAAGGGCAGATAACACAAGAACCAGAACTGTCAAAGTGATAATTTGGCGAGAATATGCTTCCTACATCTGTAAAAGTTAATCAAGATATTCCATACACCAAGGGAGAAAAAAGTCCAAACCTTTTTTCACAGCCCTCTAGTGCAGATTACTCAAAATCAGGGATTTCAGAGTGGTGGTTCTTGGCCATATTCTACTTCTTTAGTCGCCTATACATGTATATATGTATGGTCTGTATATTCCGTTAGGTAAAGGAATACGAGTTCGAAAACCATTTTAAGGTAATTATAAACGGCCTACCTTTGTCAAATTTTACAAATTAACCCATGTTGTACCAAATGGAATCTTCCAACGTATATATAGCAGGAGTCCATTTCAAAATTTTGGGGTTCAGGTTGTATTTTTCCACAACCTACTTGGAAATTGGCCGAACATTTTGCAAATAGTGAAGGCCCTGATCAGACGCCGCGGTATGCGGCGTCTGATCGGGGCCTGCACTGTTTGAAGAATACCCGTTTTGGGATTTCTGGTATAAAATGGGTGACAATACTTTATTGTTTTTTTTATATAATCATGTACCTGTGAAGTTTATTCGAAATATTATTCCATTAAGTTAAGAAATAAGGGTCCAACACCGATAAATTGGAACTTTATACAACCATAATTTTGCAAAAAATGGTAACGCATTTTGCCCATTAACAATCCCAAGCATGCTTCATTTTTGTGGTCTATATATATAAATTATGTAAAGTCAATAAAACAGAAGTGAAGGCAATGATCTGTAAACGATACAATTAACCGACAGCTCCCATCAGAGACACCAAGGGAAAGAAACACACACATGAAACAACTAGATCCTAATGGGACTTCACTAGCGGAAAGCCAAAAGGATAGTTACTTTCCCACAAAATGTCCAAATGGCTATCCAAAGCAAAATAATGTAAGCGATACACACACCCTAAGAAAAGCAAAAACAAAAATAAATAACGACAGAAGAATCGCCATGGAATGATCAGTGAAGTTAGAAACCACTGAAATTCTGAAGCAAAAGAAAACCAAATGTTAAACTCTGATGGACACAGCCAGACAGAGTATCAGGCACCAACCAATATTACATAAAATAAGATTCTTTCTAATTCTCAGTGAGCCTTTACGCAGAAACCGTCATAGAATCTGAAGCCTGGCCCACCGGTGTGCAATTTAAGAGGGAAGCAATATAATCAACCGAGATTGGGTTAATTACCATGCATGCAGTAAAGGAACAAGATACCAAAATCATTTAAAGGAAATTGTTAACGACTTTAATTCATTCAAATGATGACGCATTTTGTCCATAAAAATCCCGAACATGCTGCGGTTTGTGGTGTTCTGTGACGCTTTATCCATATGATCCATCTTCTAATGGAATAAATGTCCAAACACCATTTTGTGGGAATTCTTAATGGTCTTTATTCCGTCAAATGTACACGTAGTTTTGCTATTAACAATTACCATACCACACATATCCAATAACAATGTATACACACAATTGGAAGAATGTACATGAAAAGAATATTCATTGATATATGAGATTAGGTATTTCGCGATTCATTATTATGGTATTTTCGGGCTTTACCATCAATTGCAGTAGACAAGGGGGTTCATCTAGAGTGGGTTCGGCGCCCAACCGCTGAAACACCTTTTCGTCAACTCACAGAAGTTATAATACCCGTCAGGTATTATTTTTTCAGTCTCGTTATTTGAGACCTTATTATTCTTTTTCGGCATGCATATGTTGAACCACCAGTGATAATACGTCAACTCGCAGAGAGCAATCTCTAGCTCACCCGCAGACAGGGTCCTGGCAAGATTAATTGGCACACCATTTTGAACGCCTGTGAGCGTGAAGTACATATTGACTTGAACAGTAGTAACACAACGACACCAACATGGGTATGGATAGAAAGGCATTTACGTTTAATAGCTCGGAAAATTATCAGGTAGACGGCCATTTCAAATATAAGGAGTCAGCGACAGGGGCGCCCATCCTAGGCATATGGTCGACGATAAGGGAAGTCTCTTCCTTTCCAAGTACCCGGACGTCTTCGCCGATTATCAAAACCCTCCGCTTAGCGGGGACGTCAATATGGCAAACAAGGCGTGGGACAGCTGGCAGCACGCCCCCTTCAGCTGATGGCAGGGTCAGCTGAACTTTGCGGTTCGGTGCGCAACCGCCGGATGTTTCATTCCAGGACCACCTCCAAGTGGAGGAGCCCCTTCTTGCAAGCGTGTAGTGCTTTCAACTATATTATACGACGAGGCGTCTGCTTTAGGAGCTAAAAGTCGCCCTCCCTGGGGACAAATATCCACTTCATGGTTCGATAACCAATATGACTCAAGGGCGTACAAGCGGCCTTGCGATGAGTTCGCCGTTTCGCCTGATACGGATTGGAGGCAAAAGCTGGACCACGGGTGTCAAGGCTTCGGATCTTTTAGTACCTTCATGACCCCTTTGGGGAAATACCGCAGTGATCACAACTCCGATGGCCCCTTCATTCACCCGAAGGACGCCATGCGCCATAAGCGGGATATTTCAAAGGCGTTGACGATGTTCATTCTCGATAAATCAGAAGGCTTCACGCAAGCGGGTGTCGGGCGCATCAACGACTCGATTCGGACTTATGTTTGGGCAATCTTGGGATCGCAAGCTCAGACCCGTTCCAACATTCTCAAAGTCGGGGCGGGGTTCGACGCTCAAAAGCAATTAAAGGCGAATCTCGATGACGCCATCGTCTCGCCCGTCGACATCCCCAGCAGCATCGATCGCTATCAAGATACGCTGCAATTTGCATCCACGCCACTGGATTACGTCTGCGGGAAAAGGCTCTACTTGATGCCGAGCGACATTGCCCTCCACCTCGGCAATGTCTAATGTTATAATAACCAAATACAAATTGCAAGGTCAGACGCGGTCATCGACAACAACCCAGGAATAAACGAGGCAGTACCGATCAATCATGCCTCGAAAATCGATAGCACATTCCAGGGGAAAACTGCCTCACCAGCCGGGACCAATCACATGGGACCACCGAGCGGCAGGTCCGAAGGGTCGCCTACGTCTGCCGCGGTTCCTCCGGTAGTCGCGCCAGCAGACTGGAAATCCGGTCTCGACCATAAAGAAGGAAAAACAGCTTTCGTAGTTGCAGGGATCGGGGTTGGCTAAGTGGTGCTTTGGTTGGTCGCGCGGTCTCGCTAGCCAGTCTTTTGCAGCCACGAGAATAAGGGCCCCACGCCGATGACCAAGGCCCACAAATTATCTACGAGCCATAAAGCGGCCTTCCCTAGCGTGCTCAAGAGCCAAGAGACGATGGGTCCGATTATTCCTGGCAGGGCAGCCGCGGCCTTGCCGGCCAAATCGGCTAGGGCATGCCCGAGGGACTGCAGGAGCTTTTTTACCCACTCCTTGACCTCGCCCTTTTCAGGTGGCCTTGGAGTCGGTACCCCCTACCGCCGGTGAGCGCACGCACTAGGGTCGAGTTTGCCATCCCAATCGCTGTAAGGATGCTCACGATCTCTATTCCCTGTTCGCGGAAGAGTGCCCGTATTCGCTCAGCCAGCGTCTTGTCTTCATGGAGCATCTGCCTGAAACTCACGGATTCGGGAGATCTGGAACCGGAGAGCTTCTTTGTTCGTAGAGGCGACTTCGAGCCTTGCCTGTCTTTCAAGTTCAATGTCAGAGTGATCGCCCTTAAGCTTTCTGATTCGGTCTAATGACTTGAATCTCCTGCTGCATGTCGGGGTCGTTCGTCTCCGTCAGTTTTTGTTGCTCCCGGGCCAAGTGTTTTTCAGCTTCGGATATCTGCCTTGGCCTCCGAGAGCTTCGCCAGGATGTTCACGAGCTCGCTTGGGTTCGAGTCTTGGCCTTTTCAAGCCCAGCAAGCTCTCTTTTGGCCTTGGTTACCCACGCGGTGTCGATAGGCTGATCATTAATTGGCTTCAATGCGGTCTCGACACCTCCTGTTGTTTGAATAACGTCGTGGGCTTCGCCGGGGAGCTCTGTCTTCTCGATGGATTGAATGTTTTTGGGAGGGTTTCCTCTGCTTTTTGGACTGTTTCCACAGCATCTTTGCTGAGACGCGGCATATTCGATTTATAGTCAGTGAGCCCCAGTGATTGCCGAATTGCATTTATGCCGCCGGTTCCATATTTCGAGGCTAGTGTGGACAGAGCCAGAAACTGGAATCCTCCCCTTGTCGCAGTGATAGGAATCTTTTAGTCGGCGGGGGTCAAGTAGAGTGTTTTACCGTCGTCATCAATCCCAAACAGGTCATAGTCGGTTTTGCCTTCGAGGCGCAACCCCTTATAGGCACGGCTCACTTCTTTGCAGCAAGTATCGACCTGGCGCCTCTTCTTGTCATCGAGTACTGTGTGTCTTAACTCATCTCGCAGGTTCTGAATATTGTCCCCGGCCGCGCGTAGCCCTTGCTCGACGTCCATCGGTGGGTCCATACCAGCCTCGGGCATGTTGAACGAGAGCGCGTCATCGTCGGCGTTTTAAGCGTCATATGGGTCGCACCTGTCTTCGAACGTGGGATTTTCAAAGGCAGTCATAATGAAAAACAGACTTTGTCGAGTGTCAACGAAGTTAACACATGTCATCAAGCAAGTACGGACGAAAGCTTAACCCCTACCGGTGCCTCCGCAAACCCCTTGCGGTCAAAGGGGAGAGACAATCGGTGACGATAAATAACAACCCCAGCACGATCTAACCGAACCAGCAGCTTCTGGTTCGATTCCCCAACCTCGGCCAACGGGTTGTCATCGTCCCGGGGACCGCGAGGTTTGCTTTCACGATCACCCTGCACAGCGAAGATAAAGGAAATGCCAATCGGACCTTGGTTCAGAACCTAGGCCACGCCCTCGTGAAAAAGACCGTCATTAAAATTTCGGGGAATGAGGTCCTCAACATCAACGACAGTGACGTGTACAACTGCTACTTCGTTCCCTGAAAGACGGCTTTAGAGAGGAGAAATGACCAGTACCAAGGCATTGATACGTCGAATAACCCAAATACGACGAGGATCCGAATCAATGCTGGGAACAAAGACGAGACTGTTCCAGCGGACATAGCCGTCGCCGATGCCTTCGGCAATCGCTTCTACTTCGAGCTGCTCGAGAGCCACATACCATTCTACCAGAGCGCGTTTGGCGAACGGCTCGAGTTTGAGCTCACGTTCAACGACTACAGCCGTGTGATCCAGGCCACTAGTAGAGGTGCCTCTTTCGACAGTGGAAACATCTGTCTTGAGTATGACATGGTTACCCAGCCAGAGCTGGCCCAAATGATCAACAACCAGTACAGAGGCCGCGGTGCGATCCTGTATGACCGGTTACTGCGGCACCGCAAAATCTGCAAAAACAAGAGCGACACCCTCTGGAATATCAATCTCAACGTGCCCACCCGCAGCATGAAGGGCATCATGATGCTCTTTGAGGATGTAGCCGCGCAACAGCCCTTCGCTTGCAATACTGAGGCCTTCTATAACCCGAAAATCAGCAAGATCGAGGTCACCATCGAGGGGGGTCCCCAACCAACTCTTCAGCCAAGGGATGCGCTCTTACCAGATGTTTGATGAAGCGAGGAAGCTCTTCTCAGCCGGCAGCAAGCGACACCCTGAAGTCGCAACGGTCGGAAAACACCTGACCCTAGCCGACGCCAGCAATGCGGAATACTTCACCAGCAAGTACGCGCTGTGGCTTGACCTCAGGACAAGCGATGACGACCGGCTCCGCGGCTCCGGCATACGGACAAAGAATGCAAGCGAAGGTGTGACCATCCAGATAAAGAAAAATGCCGAGGCGGCTGGCGCATTGAACATCTACCTCTACGTCATCATGGATGCAAAGCTTAATGTCGAAGATGGCGGGTTCGTCTCAGCGGTTTATTAATGTTCCGGAGGAACGATTAAAAGAGCTCCTACCGCCCGTGGCCCATTCGGCGACAATGAGCGGGCAGTCGGGATGCGGAAAAACCGTTTTATCCTCGTTCTGCACGAAAGGCCCTACCGGGGTATTTCAGCACGTAGTGGTTCTGTGTCCCACCATACGGCACAACAGCACAACAGGACGTATCAGCAACGCCCCTGGATCTGGACATACCCTGATATTTACGTTCTAGACCCCGGTGAGCGGAGTCGCCGGGTCGGCAGGTTTCCGCCGTTGTGCAAAAGGATAAACCCGGGGAGTAAAACAAATGGAGGCCAGGCCAGATCAGTTCTATATGGAATAAGCAACCATGACAACCCCGTCAACTGATGATAAAATGCTGGTCAACGCGCTCTACCATAGCGCAGTCTTCTGTGGCATCGCTGTGCGATACGCCCGGCTTGGCAAGATGGAGATGTGGGTAGCCCCCGAGGCTAGACTTCACAACCCGTGATGTTGGCATGGCCATAGTTGACGTCTCTCTCGCCATGGCAACCAAAGATATGCTAATTAAACAGGGGATTATACCTGCTAATATCATGAAGTAACGGTAATAAAATGGCAAGTATTGCTGTGCTCGTTGGCGGCGCCCTGGTGAACGCCCTGGCGTTCTTGTGATCGAAGTACTTGTTCTCCATGTTGAAGAGCTCTGACGTCGACGAAGAGTGCAACCGTCATGATAAAGCAGTCGAACAGCTACAGGCTGCACAGGCAGAATGGTCTCGAAAACGAACAAAGCGTATTTATTTCATCACTGAGGACTTCCGCCGCCAGGGGCACGCCGTTTGAACCTTCAAAGACGTCGATGACGCGATGCGCCTGACTGAAGACTAGCTTTTCTTTTATTTGCTCAGCAGATGCAAACAAGTGCAGGATGTCATCCTGATACTCCTTCGCGGATCTCGGGACTTGCTTGCAGGAGATAGGGTCAAATCCCTCCTCAATGGCCTTTCTCTTGGCGGCTTTCTTTTTGCGTGGTGCGGGGGTAGGTCGATATTTTTTTCAGGCTTTAAGGGCTTTAACAAGCGCCCTTTGACAGAATCTGGGAAAGGTTCATCCAAGATGTTTTGAACCACATGATGGAGAGTCGAATTCATCTCAGATATTTCTGCCAGTAACTGCTCTATGTATTCATCCATAGTAGCCATGTTACTGAATGGGTATACTATATATAATGACTGTCTCTGAATAGAAACATCGATGGCGGCTAGACGCCTAAATTTCTTCTGCGCCGCTCTGGTTGCACTACCCCACGCACTGGCATACCCCCACGGCCAACAAAGTTGTTGTTTGTTTGTAACCCCCACCCCACAGACCTTGCATAGCCCCGTGAGGAGACGCATGAGGTGAATTTTACAGTACTCTCCCAAACAACTCTTATAACAGAACTCTATCAAGCTAACTGTCAGACATTTGCAAGTGTTGTGTCCCTTAGGCGTGGTTAGAAATAAACGAGGCTAAAAACAGTATATCTGTTACAAGTATCTGTCTAAATAGGTTACTTCCTTATTAAACCTCGAATTTGTCGTAGAACTAGGGCCCGCCAGGGGGTGAGGAGGGCCCCAGTTCTTTTTGCCCCAAAATGTTGTCCTTGAACCCCCATTGTCTACGGTTTTGCGGGGTGGGGTTGGTTTGTTGGTGGTGCTTGGGGCAAAATGTTTGGGTGCTGTGAGGCTTTATTTACTGAATGGAGCGTGTCCTAGAACCCTAATGTTTTGGTGTTGGGAGGCTTTATTTGCTGCATGGAGCGTGTCTCAGAATTTTGTCCTAGAACTTACATTGTGTGTGTGTGTGTGTGTGTGTGTGTGTGTGTGTGTGTGTGTGTGTGTGTGTGTGTGTGTGTGTGTGTGTGTGTGAATTCGGGTTTAACGTCGCTTTCAACAATTTTTCAGTCATATCACGACGGTGTCTGGTTGCGACAGGGAGCTCAATGCTCACTTTTATAGTGCTGCCTCACTGAAGTATCATGTCCCAGACACATTACATGATACCACACCCAGTCACATTATCCTGACACTGGGTCGACCAGTCCTAGCTCTACCACGTAAATCTGAGTGCCAAGCGAGGAGCAGCTAGTACCATTGTTATGTCGCGGCCCGGGATCGAACCCGTGACCTCCCGTTCCCCGGAGCGGTCAGTCTACCAACTGAGCTATCGGGACCGGTAGAACTTACATTGTATATACCACTACAGTGTATGCGTAAAAGTAGAAGTACGTGCATACGCGTAGGAACATGGACCCGATGTGCCACAGGATCCGTTTTTTAAATAACAGACAAAGTGGTATGCGCCGACCCTACCCCCACCCCACCCAACATACACACTACACGCACACACCCGCGCGGGCCTACCTCGACAAAAACAATAAAGTTGTTTAAGGCCCCATCTCACTTGTAAGAACTTTCCTACACACACAAAATTTTGTCCAGTCACCAAGTTTTTACATAGCTCTATTCGTCGCACACTTTGACACACCAAGGGAGAAATTAGTTGGGCTGCATGATGCTTCCACGCAGAGCTGAACCTGATCGCACACGAGTACCGGGTAACCGCTTGGAAGATCTAAGCCCGCCCAGGCAAACCCATGCTTATTAACCCGATTGGTTTCATTGGGTGACAGGGCTTGAAACGTCATTTCATCTCAACGTCGGGTAAAAGTCCCACAAAATTTGAAACAATGTCTCCAAAACGACCTCATCAGTGTTGACTGGGACGTTAAACCTCAGATCAAACGAACAAACAAACAAACAAGGGACAAATACACTCCAATAGCATAATACCTCATAGCCAAGTTGACTTGCGCCACATGGAGGAAAAAAAGAAATGGCTCGACCGGGACTCGAAGAAGGCCCCTCTACCGTCTGAGCTACCTAGCCATATGGCAGATGTATTTGTTCATGCTATGTTCCGTTTCGTGACCGAATCAACTATACAGTGTGCATCTACGGTCAAATCTTAAACGTTAAAGTACCTACCTGGGTTACCTTTAATATTTAAGCAGTTTCTTGGGATAAGTAACGACTTATCCGAAATAATTTCATTGAAGTTCACTGACAGTTAAACAAATAATTAGTAGGTACTTAAAATTTAAGTACGCCTTGTAATCCAGGGCCCGGGTACAAATACCTGAAATGATAGATCTGAAATCAGCTAAAAATATCGAGTCCGTGTCTTACGTTATAATGTTTGATGGCAAAAGAAAATCTAGACAAACTCACCGCACATGGGTACTGGTAAACCACTAAGAAGGACTAGGCGAACCAAGGCCAAAATGTGCGAGTCGAACCACCCAGTGCATAAAAGCCCTATTGGATTCATTGGGCGGTAGGGTTTCATCTCAGTGTCGGGTAAAGGTCCCACAAAATTAAAAGCAACGTCTCCAAAATGACTGTATTGTTGATAGAGATGTTAAACCTCAATTCAAACAAACAAACAAACAACACATAATATAAAGCAAGAACTAGATTTAAAAACGAGTACAAACTGTGATATTATATCGTACATTGTGACTCAAATTAAGAAGTGACGCATTATTTAGGTCATTTATGAAAGCATACTTATCTTCACAGCTGTAGTTCTAGCCTCGCTGGGGTCACATGTGGCACAGCAAGTTCTGCAATGGAAGGATAGGGGTTTGTTTCGCCGGGTAAACCTCTGATTAACGATCGACTCGAAATAAGTGAAATAATTTTGAAAAGGCCATAAAATCAAAACCAAAAAAGAGCTCGTGGGAACTGCACTGATGGTGTTACAGCTACCCCGATAGTCTGTGAGCAACGCGACTTAATTTTTCAAGAATAATTCTTAACCATGAACAGGACCTATATCACGTTTACGTCACAATGATATATTGTAGCCAGTTTTATCAGGCTTAGCGTCAAAAGCTTTGATACACTTCGAAACTTGAAAATTTGCTTCAAAATCTGTGTGTTCTGTCAACTAAATGAGAAAATGCTGAACCTCAGACGACTTTATGCGGGTCGCCCTGTCCAAATTATACACTACTTAATGGCTTGTTCGGCCTGTATATGTAATTAAATCATATTTACATGGAATGGCATTGCCAGAATTTTGAATCATTAGCTCATTATTTTTAAAACATACTAACAAAGGCGAATTACCTACCTTCGTATACGAAAACTTTGCGTGTTCACTGCCTCGAGAGTACCCGGATGTGGCGTGGAAACAACTTCGCGTTAACGCATTTTCGTGGCAGTTGACCTGATTTTCATCTTTGCTAACAAAGCAACAGCCCACCTGAAAATGTAGTATGTTGCGTGTTCAAGAAGTAACAATTTTCACATTAAATAGGCGTCTGTTTACCTACCTACGTCTCATCCCATCGGGCAGACGTCGATTTTCATAAATGGTTAGCTCTTGCCACGTGCGATGCAGAGCTGCTTACCGTTCGTCCAAGTTCTATGCAAGAGGGGGTGGTGGAGGTGTCCATGTTATGTATCAGACGCCTAAGAATCTCCCAAATTTGTTCCTCCATGGGTTCAAATTTGTGCTCCTATCTGGCCAAGCCAATGTCTCCGTTCCGTTACGTTGGAGATAGGCCGATGCCGCCCCAGAACGGCGAGGTCTAGGACACAGGCCTAGTGCCAAATAGATGGTTCTCAAAATGAGGCATAACTATGGCGCTAAACAAGAGGAATATGCCAAATCCATATTAAAACCGACGTCTTTTTATGTTTAATTTGTTTGAATTGATGTTTTATGTCCCAATCATCACAATTGAGGTTATGTCAGATTTGTTGCTTCCCATTTTGTGGGGCTTTTACCTAACAGTGTAGTGAATTGATATCTCAAGCCCTACCGCCCAAACAAACCAATAGGGTTTATATATAGGGACGGTGCGACTAGTAAGTTAAGTATGTAAGTAGGTAAGAGGATTAATCAAGTGGCGAAACAATCTTCATTGAGGCCCTCTGCAAAACAACATATATATAATATGTGCCCCGTCAAGCGATTTTCGTACTTATCGCCTATGCGAGCAGTGAATCAAGAGGAACCGTCAGACAGAAACCCATACTTCTGGCCCCTCTGAATGGCTGGGCATGCGCAGTTAAAATTTGTCATGACGGAATGCTCGAAGACACAAATTCGCTTGGCGGGGCTCAATATTATACAAATATACAACACAACGAATGTTACAGAAACACTTTCACAAAACACATTGCAACTGATATTCAAACTATCATACTTAGATGAAAAATATAAGAATCTTATATGGGCGTGAGGGGTGGATTGAAAAATCCGTTCCAAGGGTCACTGTCCGGCATCACGAGGCTTGACAGTGATCCCGAGTGACGGATTTTTCTATCCACCCCCCACACCCATATAAGATTCTTTTTCTTGCACACCTTCCATTTCTTAGCTCGGATTGTAATGCTGCAGTCACTTGGGTTACCGACGTCCGCCATATTGTGATGACACTACAGGATTGTTTAGTGACGTCACGTAACGTGCATGGCGTCAACCTTAACTACGGCGCATATGAGGTCGTATTGAAACAGTGCATTTATCACCCACGCGATTATATTCGATTTTGGGTCGGAACACTAGGGTCAGAACATAAATTTCTATCCCAGGGTAAAATCACGGATTTCCTTGTCTGGTGTGCAAGAATATATGATCCCCGTCAAGTGTAAAAATGTCTTCGAGACCTCCGTTGTCTTGATTTTCAAACGCGCACGTCTAGACACACAAAGAGGTCATTGGCCCGGATCTTTTATTAAAGATGAACCTAGGACACATGCTTGTGTGAGCGAACAGCGAGGGCTCTGGCAAAACTGTGCGGATCCATAGGCTCCTCAGAAGGTTTGCTGTTCGTATAGGCTAGAAGACACAAATTCACTTGGTGCGGCCCAATTTTGAAAACATGAAGTTGACACTAAACCGGCATGTTTTTGTACAATAAAACTGTCGGTATTTAACATTGTTTAAGGTGGTGGGGAAGGGAGTGTATCATGTAAATATCAATTTTTACCAAGAGGCACATTTAACAGTAAATGATTGTAATGACCTTTCGTTTTTAATTTCAGTTGGAATACTTTTGCTCATGAACATAATTAAATAGTCCAAATTTAGGCTTCGGAATAAAAAGTTCCAGTTACTAACTGACCGCAAATTGGAAAGTGTATCATTTATATTCCCTTTTCGAATCTCTAACAGGTCCATCAAATATCCATTTGCTACCTTGTACACTGCGAGTACTTTTGTCTTATGTAAAAATACACTCTCAGAAAATGATAACATTTTAAGGCGATGACGAGCCTCCTCTATTTGAATGTATTCACATTACGATAACACGCCCGTGTGACAAAGTGCATTTTTTCATATCTCCGGAACGGCTACTTTTCCGATGACAATATGTGATACTTTTTTTTTATTAATCCTCCAAACATACATTGTTGGTGCTCGTTAGAACCCCCTCATTGAGGCGGTTCTAACGAGCACCCACAACCTATGTCTTGAAGCAGAAATAAGAAAAATAATGTATACCCACGTAAACCCCAGTTTTCTCTATATAAAGTAGGGTTTAAGGTGTTACGAGATAGAATAGGAAACCTCTCTGGTGCTTATGCATATCTAAATTATTTTAGTAGGTATATGGTAGGGCGGTGCGAGTGAAATATTTTAGTTGAAATATGGTAGGCAAATGTGCTGCTCCATGCACAAGTCATGCACATATCATACGATGTATGCATGAGTGGTTTGTGGAGATCTGTTTTTACAATACAGGGGGCCGCTATAAGGCTGAGTTCTATAAAATTTGCCTAAAAATCGCCAACCGCCAAATTGTGCCATATATGATTTTCATTCCCGTCACGTGTTGTGTGGGTGTTCGTTTTGACAGGAGTCATGGCATGGATTTATAGGGTCGGTTCATCATTTTTTCCTATTGGAAATATACTATTTGAACGCAAATCCATTATCTACTCGATTTTTGCTATCTGGCTTTGATTGTGGACGGTATCTCCACCTCCCCACGATTTTAGCAAGCTAATATGAGTATGCATGATTTTCCGGTAGTATTCGTACATATAAAACCCCTGAGAAAAACGAGCACTTTAGCAGCAGGTCAAGTTGTAACGTATACACACAACATTGTGACGGGAAAGTGAAAGTATATTGAAAGGCACAACAATGTGTGGTGACCTGCTGCTCCCTGCGAAATAGCAGCAGGTACTTGTACGACGCTGTCGGTTAGGGTCCAGCAAGGGCGGACGAACCAACATGAACAGGTCGTAAAAATGTGAGACGAATGTGAGACCATTCAAATGAAAGAGGTCGAATAAATAACCTGCAGGCGATTCAGGCGAATCAAACTAGTGCGCGATCGCTAAATAATACATATCAACCTGTGGTCGACAACAATGTCGACAAACTAGTTTACACTAGTGCGCGACAGGGGGATTCACGCGAGTGGGGGGATTCACCCTAAGTTATAAACTGGCCAGTTGCGTCTAGTGTTGTTTCTTTTTTTATTTTGTTGTTAATTTGTTGTTTGCTTCTGTAGGCATTCACGTCACCCGTTCCGAGAACAGAACATTGTTTTGCTTTCGGGGCGGACGTCTTGAGTGGGCTGCAGAAGCAACTAAATGTGATGTTTTGTGTTTGTATTGTTGTATATAAATGCTGTAAATAATTCATGTCATTAATTTGATATCTTTCTTGTGCCTTACCCCACAGCTGCCCGTACACCTATCAGAGATCACGCTCGGTTGTCTTGTCAGCATGGGGGTTTGCGGGACGCCGTAAACCCACATGTAACATTTGGTGTCATTGAAGTGAGGATTTGATCTCTGGCTGGTGTTCCCGGCTGTGGAACAGCACATTGATGCTCTGAAACATCAATTTAAAAAAAATGCATTGACAGCCACATTTGAAAATTAACTTGAATCTTCGTTCCTGCGTTGATGAAGTGCGAAACCCATGTATTCAACTAAATGGATACTGACAAGTTTATATTTTCTGAGCAAGAAGGCAAGGCAAACCCCACTTTTTCTTGGTAACGAAAAATTTTAGTAGACCCTACTTTATTGTGTTACCTGACATTCTGCAAAGTTAAACTGCAGTTACTAATTGATCTTACCCACACATTATTCTGACGTAGTGACGTTAACAATTTACTGTCATTGACATAACGGTAGCGTTAATATTTACGGTGTATCTTGAGGTTAGGTATGACGTAATAGAAACATTAATGGTGACTTGTTATGATCGGAGTTTTGTAATGTGTTGAAACGTCGGATTGTAGCATTTTTCTGTAAACGTCGTCAGTTTATGACGTCATATTAGACTATCAGTGCGCAACGTCATACTTTGCTGAAAGCATTTGACATTTCAAATCGCGTGTGCTTTAATTACTAACGTTTTAGTTAGATTAACGCGTATAACACATATCTTAACGTTTTAGTTAAGCCCATTCAATCATCACTGATCATAACTGATCAGTTTATAGTGGTTTTGATAGTAACGTGAGACTTACGTTATCAATAATGGAGCGTTTAATGCAAATGGGAAAGGACTTAGGTCATGAGGGGAAGGAGTTACAAGGTTTTGTTAAGGAGCAGCAAGATATTGAGCGGGGAGAAAGGCAAGACCAAAGGGATTTAGAAAGGTTAAGGTCTGAAGAAAAGGAAAAGGAAAGGGCAGAAAAAGAAAAGGAAAGGGAGGAAAAGGAAAAGGAAAGGGCACATGAACTAGCTATGTTAAATGTTAATAAGGAACTTGAAATGGCACGCATTCAAAGTAAAAGGGAGGCAAAAGAGATTAGTGAGGACCATTTAGAACAAATAAAACATGGGTTTGAGCTACAGCACCAAGAATTAAGGAACCAATTAGAAATGCAGAGAGCGAAGCTCAAGCTAGAATTTGAAAAGCAAAGAGCTGAGAAGGTGGCTCATGCCCGGGATCCTAAGTTACCTTATTTTGAAGAGGGTAAAGATAAAATGGATAGTTATTTATCTAGGTTTGAGAAATATGCTACGGCTAATAAATGGGATGAGAGTGTTTGGGCCGCGTATTTAAGTGCATTGCTCAAAGGGCGCGCACTTGATGTATATGACCGGTTGTAAAATGTGGATGCGGCGGATTATGATAAGTTAAAGGATGCTCTATTAAAGAATTTTGACATGACAGAGCGCGGATTTAGGAAGCAGTTTTGTTATAGTAGGCCGAGAAATCAGAAACGTTCATACAGTTCAGTAGTAGATTGAGAAAGTATTTAGAAAAATGGCTTAATATGGCAAAGATAGAAAAATCTTTTCCGGCTGTTTGTGATTTCATGGCAAGGGATCAGTTCCTGGAGTCATGTAATAAAGAACTGTATGTACATCTGAAGCCAACACAGTTTGGTAATTTAGATGAAATGGCTAGGGAGGCAGATTTGTTTGCAGAAGCGCGCGGGGGCGTATATAGTTGCATTAATAAGGGGCAACGCGATAATAGAGGCGCAGCGCAGGGTAAACAGGACAAAGTTGACTCTAACAAACAGAGTGGTAGATCGGATATCAAGTGTAGCATATGCGGTAAGGGGCATTTAACAATTAAATGTTTTAAGAACCCCGACAGAAAACAATTATATAGCGCAGAGGTAGGAGCAACTGGAATTTGGGATAGCGGTGTCAAGGAAAATTTTAACACGGGCGTAGAGACTCAAGGTTCTCAGGCTAAGAATGAGAATACGCAGAATGTAGGTCGTGGTTATACACGTGGTCGTGGTAATTTTAGAGGGTCTTTTCGCGGACGCGGTAAAAAAATGGCACACCACGTGGCGCAGCACACCAAGTTAGTTTTTGTCAAACGGAAGTAACTAGGAAAGGTGTTGAGATTCGAAGTATTTTTGAAAATAAGGTTGGTGATCCTTTGATTTCGGATATGGAGGAGTGTAGTAAGGAAACTAGGGAAGGTGTCTGTTACTTCTTAAAGGCAAGGTTACCGACGGCACAAGGATTGGTTAATAATAAAAAGGTGGTTGTATTAAGAGATACTGGGTGTACAGGCTGTGTCGTTCGGAGAAGTTTGGTTTCGGATAGTCAGTTAATAGGGAAGGAATCAAATGTTACGTTGATTGATGAATCCACACAAAGGTATCCTTTGGCAATGATTGACACTGATTGTCCTTTTTTCACTGGGAAAACTGAAGCTTTGTGTATGGATGATACGTTGTACGATTTGGTTATTGGTAACATTGATGGATCAACACTTCCTGATATGTCTCATTTCTCAGCTGCGGCTGTAACTAGGTCTCAAACTAGGCAGGATGAGAAGCCTTACAGAAAACTTTAGGTTCCCGATCAGATCATTAACGATAACAAGGAGGCTTTCAAGCAAGCTCAGGTTGATGATCCAACTTTGGAAAACATCAGGAAAAGGGTTGTATCTGGGAACAAGACTGTGAGTCGTGGTTTAAACCGAGGTGAAACTAGGTTTATTGAGAAAAAAGGTTTGGCATATAGGGAGTTCACCAAGGGTAACAAAGTCTCTTTCCAACTTGTGGTCCCTCAAAGTTTCCGAGGAAAGGTGTTGAAACTGGCTCATGAAACGCTTATGTCTGGACATATGGGTATTAGGAAGACATTGGATAGAGTTGTAACTGAGTTTTACTGGCCCGGTGTTTGCGGTGATGTCGCTAGATTTTGTAAATCTTGTGATATTTGTCAGAGAACCATTCAGAAAGGTCGGGTCACTAAAGTACCTCTAGGAGAAATGCCATTGATTGATACGCCATTTAAGAGGGTGGCAGTGAACATAGTAGGTCGAATTGAGCCTCGATCTGATAGGAAATCCCGGTATATTTTAACCATGATAGATTATGCGACAAGGTATCCAGAGGCAATAGCTTTACCGAGTATTGAGACGGAACGTGTCGCGGAAGCGCTTATTGAAATGTTTAGTAGGGTTGGCATTCCTGATGAAATTATGACTGATTGTGGATCACAGTTTACTGCTGAGGTAATGAAAGAAGTCACTTCTTTCTCTTCAACAGTTAACGCGTAGTCCGAGACACCCAATTTGCAACGGCTTGATTTAGCGTTTCCACGCTACGTTAAAGCAGATGTTACGTCGCATGTGTGCTGAACGTCCAAAAGATTGGGATAAATATCTTCCAGCTTTATTATTTGCGGTTAGGGAAGTCCCACAAGAGTCTTTAGGATACTCCCCTTTTGAGTTGTTATATGGACGTAACGTCAGAGGTCCAATGGCAATATTAAGAGAATTATGGGCTGAAGAGGTACGCGATGAGCAAGTTCTTTCGACGTATCAGTACGTTATTGAGCTAAGGGAACGGTTAGAGCAGACGTGCAAATTAGCGCGTGATAATTTAAAGAAGGTTCAGATTAAGCAGAAAGCTTATTATGAAAAAGGCGCGAGGTCGCGCAAATTTGACGTCGGCGATAAAGTGCTTTTGTTACTACCGACAGACAGTAATAAATTATAGCTTCAATGGAAAGGTCCTTATGAAGTAGTTGAGGTAGTAAACAGAATGGATTATAAGATTTACGTGAATTGAAATGTTAACACATATCACGCTAACATACTGAAGCAATATGTGGAACGTCAAAATGTGACGTCACATTGCTTGCTTTCTGTAGAGTCAATTCCGTCGACTGAAAATGATGGCGTTGACGAATTATCATTGGAAGCTTGCGCTTTTCCTATAGCAAAGCAACCAGAGACGTTTAAGGACGTCAATATTTCAGAAATGTTAACGCAGGATCAGCGTAAAGAAATAGAGACGTTGATAAAAGAATACCCGGACGTACTGTCCAATGTACCAGGACGAACTGACCAAAGAGAACACGACATAAAGTTGCTGATGTCGGAACCAGGTTCAAAGGTTATGCCATACCATATAAAGTACGGGATGTGATGGAAAAGGAAATTCAAGATATGTTAGATTTAGGAGTTATTGAGCCATCAATATCTCCATACTCATCCCCTGTAGTACTTATCCCTAAAAAAGATGGTTCGGCGCGGTTCTGCATTGACTTCCGTAAACTTAATAAAGTAACGGAGTTCGATGCAGAACCAATGCCAAATATGGAGGAGGTTATAAATAGAATGTCGGTGCACAAATACTTTAGCAAATTAGATTTGTCAAAAGGTTATTGGCAGGTAAAAATGACGTCCAAGGCAAAACCCTTAACTGCGTTCGAAACCCCCAAAGGCTTGTTTCAATTCAAAACTATGCCCTTCGGTTTGGTAAACTCAGAAGCAACATTTTGCAGGCTGATGAGAAAGATTCTGTCCGAACTTTCTAACGTTGATAGCTTCGTCGATGATATGTGGATCTTTACCGAAACTTGGAAAGACCACTTGACGTCATTACGTAAAGTTTTGGATAGGCTTAGGGCAGCCAAGTTGACGGCAAAACCTTCCAAGTGTATGATTGGGTATAGCAGTATCGAATGTCTTGGTCACAGTGTAGCTGCTCAGTCAGTTAGACCGCAAGAAGACAAGATACAAGCTATAAAGGATGCTCCTCGACCTTCCACTTAGAGACAAATAAAGTCATTTCTTGGGTTGGCTGGTTTCTTCCGCCGTTTCATTCCAAATTTCTCATCTATAGCTTCCCCTTTGACAGATTTAACTAAGAAAAGTAGACCAAACACGATCACAGACTGGCAGGACCATCATGAAAAGGCTTTCCAGACCCTGAAGAATAGACTCACGTCTAGTCCTATTCTTCGTCTCCCTATCTTTCATGATGGGAATCCGTTCATACTCCGGACGGACGCTTCTGATGTTGGTATAGGAGCCGTTTTGCTCCAAGAATTTGAAGGGGAAGGACGACTTCCCATTGCTTATGCCAGCAAGAAACTTTTGCCTCGTGAAAAAAACTATTCTGTGATAGAGAAGGAATGTTTGGGTATTATCTGGGGTGTTAAGAAATTTCGCAAGTACCTTTACGGAGTAGAATTCTTGCTTGAGACAGACCACAAGCCCTTGCCTTATATGCAAACAGCAAAAGTTCTCAATCCTCGAATTATGCGTTGGGCAATGAAACTACAGCCATATAGATTTCGGATTATTGCAATTCGGGGCCAAGAAAATTTGGGGGCAGACTACCTTAGCAGGTAATTTCGCACGGTTGTTGTGAAAATAGCTGTCTTGTTTAGATAGGTTTCATCCTATTCCATCTCTGTACACAAAGAAAAAACATTTCTGATTGTTTTTTCACCAAAAGGGGAAACCTTTGTTACGAGATGGAATAGGAAACCTCTCTGGTGCTTATGCACATCTAAACTAGAGCTGTCAGTGAAACTGACTAGGGCCCCGGCAGCGCTATCAGAAATTTGTGGACTGACAGACGGACGGACAGACAGAGTGATTACTATAGGGCACCCACACTTTCAGTGCGGGGCCCTAATTATTTTAGTAGGTATATGGTAGGGCGGTGCGAGTGAAATATTTTAGGTGAAATATGGTAGGCAAAATGTGCTGCTCCATGCACAAGTCATGCACATATCATACGATGTAAGCATGAGTGGTATGTGGAGATCTGGTTTTACAATACAAGGGGCCGCTATAAGGCTGAGTTCTATCAAATTTGCCTAAAAATCGCCAACCGCCAAATTGTGCCATATATGATTTTCATTCCGGTCACGTGTTGTGTGGGTGTTCGTTTTGACAGGAGTCATGGCATGGATTTATAGGGTCGGTTCATCATTTTTTCCTATTGGAAATATACTATTTGAACGCAAATCCATTATCTACTCGATTTTTGCTATCTGGCTTTGATTGTGGACGGTATCTCCACCTCCCCACGATTTTAGCAAGCTAATATGAGTATGCATGATTTTCCGGTAGTATTCGTACATATAAAACCCCTGAGAAAAACGAACACTTTAGCAGCAGGTCAAGTTGTAACGTATTCACACAACATTGTGACGGGAAAGTGAAAGTATATTGAAAGGCACAACAATGTGTGGTGACCTGCTGCTCCCTGCGAAATAGCAGTTGGTACTTGTACGACGCTGTCGGTTAGGGTCCAGCAAGGGCGGACGAACCAACATGAACAGGTCGTAAAAATGTGAGACGAATGTGAGACCATTCAAATGAAAGAGGTCGAATAAATAACCTGCAGGCGATTCAGGCGAATCAAACTAGTGCGCGATCGCTAAATAATACATATCAACCTGTGGTCGACAACAATGTCGACAAACTAGTTTACACTAGTGCGCGACAGGGGGATTCACGCGAGGGGGGGATTCACCCTAAGTTATTAACTGGCCAGTCGCGTCTTATGTTGTTTCTTTTTTTTTATTTTGTTGTTGTTTTGTTGTTTGGATATGTAGGCATTCACGTCACCCGTTCCGAGCACAGAACATTGTTTTGCTTTCGGGGCGGACGTCTTGAGTGGGCTGCAGAAGCAACTAAATGTGATGTTTTGTGTTTGTATTGTGTATATAAATGCTGTAAATAATTCATGTCATTCATTTGATATCTTTCTTGTGCCTTACCCCACAGCTGCCCGTACACCTGTCAGAGATCACGCTCGGTTGTCTTGTCAGCATGGGGGTTTGCGGGACGCCGTAAACCCACATCTAACAAAGGGGGTATTCATTTCACGGACTTGTTAACGTGATGATGTTCTAAAATAAGTTTACAAGCCCTTCGTTATAATTTATTGGTTTTATTGATATTCTGGTTTGTTGACTTGCCCCAGATCACACAACAATAGTCAAACTAGGGTCTAATGTGTCTGCAGCTGATTCGCACCACTTTGCCTGGTCAGGCTTAGATCTTCCGAGTAGTTTACCAGTACACATGTGCAGTCGGTTTCAGCTCTGCGTGGAAGCACCAAGCTGCCCAATCTATTTCTCAAAGCCCTGATGGGCGGGGGCCAGATCTGTTTTATGTGAAAATGACGTTGTAGAAAGTTAGCTCTGTGATCTAAGGTCTACTTCCAACTCCGAGTTGGCCATAACAATATATCTGTTAGATGTATGGCTTTTCCCAATTCAGATCGAATGCAGATCACAGAGCCAGCTTCGAGTTATAATGTCGACATTTCGAGATACTTAGTCGAAATGTTCAGTTATTATGTCGATTTTTCGAGACCATGTGTCGCAATTTCGAGTAAATAAGTCGAAATTTCGAAATAATAAATATTTCGAGTTATTATGTCGAAATTTCAAGTCAGTGTGTCGAAATGTCGACGTACCAAGTCGAAATTCCGAGTTATTAAGTGGAAATTAAGAGATAGTAAGTCGAACTTTTGAGGATTATGTCGAAATTTCGAGTTAATAAGTCGAAATGTCAAGATAGTAAGTAAAAGTTTCGTGATGTTATGTCGAAATTTCGAGGTAGTATATCGAAATTTCGAGAAAAAAAGTCACAATTTCGAATAATTAAGTCGAAATTTCGAGTAAATATGTCGACATTTCGAGAAACTAAGTCGAAATTTCGAGTTATTAAGTCAAAAATTCGAGACACAAAGTCGCTATTTGGAGATTTCCAGTCGTAATTTCGAGTTACTAAGTTGAAATTTTGAGATGCTATGTCGAACTTTCGAGAAACCTAGCAAAAGAAATAAAATTGTGACTGGTCCTAGTGCTCGTCCGTACTTTAGTTAACAGTTTATTAAAATAACAAAACATATCCGCTGTGTTCCGCTATATAGCCACATTTATATGTCTGTTTCGATTTATAAACTTTATTTACCTTATATCTTCTTTCATTTAGTTTTGGACATTAACATATATTTGCCATTACGAAAACACGCCCATACAAATACATTGTAATGTTTATCGTCGAAAAAAATGAAATTTGAAGATAAAAAATTGTGATTTTTTTCTTATTTCTGCTAAAAAAATATAGATTGTGGGTACTAGTTAAAACCGTCTCATCGATGAGGTTCTGACGAATACCCACAATCTATATTTTAGAGCAGAAATAAGAAAAATAAGGTTAACCCCTGTAAACCAAGTTTTACTATACAAAAGTGGTGTCCAAGCGGGTCAAAACTATACACACATGTTTTCGTGATGGCTTGTAGTTTGGTAGGGTCCGTTGTGTGCGTGTGTTATGTGTGTTTTTCTGTCGTCTAACAACATTTTCAAACATCTCCAGTTTAAGTTCATGTGAAGCGTCGACGGTATTGAGGAATTAATCACCGGATCAAGATGGCCGCAACGGACATACAAGATAAAATCCCTTCAACAGACTTGAAGATAGATAAGCTGCATGATGCTTCCACGCAGAGCTGAAACTGACTGCACACGAGTACTGGTAAGCCGCCTAGAGGATCTAAGCCTGACCAGGCAAAGCAGTGCGAGTCTGACCGTCCATGCTTATAAACCCAGTCGATTTCATTGGGCGACAGGGCTTGAGATGTAATTTCATCTTAATGTCGGGTAAAAGTCTAACAAAATTGGAAGCAACATCTCCAAAATGACCTGTACAGTGTTGACGGGGACGTTAAACCTCAAATCAAACAATTCTTCGGAACAAGTGAGCCGATTGTCAAGAACATTAATATGAAGCATTGGCGAGTCGCGCCAATCGTATATTATCCGAATAAAATTCTTAGAATGACCTTGACCTATTTTAGACTAAGGTCAAATTTGATCGCAAATGCATTTTTATGGGGAAAAGTAAAAGCCCTGTATTTTTTTTTAGAAATTATTGCAGTCTGTGATCTGAAAAGTGGTAGATGCAGCGTTCTGCATGAGTAAATGAAAAAAAAAAATATGAGTATTCAAAGTCATTCGATGACCTCAGCCCAAGGTCATTCAGATACGATAATCAAAACGTGTTTTCTCAGAAACCTAGGGCCATTTGTAGCAAAAAATTTTATATATAAGCTTTTCGAAACAAAGGCAAGAAAATTAATCAATATGAGTTTGGTCACATGACCAAGATGGTCGTCAGATGCGTCCGCGCAGTCTGATCAGAGTCTTCGTTGTGCGCTCTAATGATAGCTAAGGGTCCAATGCTCCTTAATGCAGCAAGAGAAGTCTGGTTAGACTATATGGATACGCAGGCTGATCTGAAACTTCGGTGGGCGCACATGTCTTATTGTAGGTTTTGTCGTGCGCTGGCTCATATGTTGTACAAAACATATTTACATGTGTAAGTGTAAGCAATACACATTACAAAAACACACCCGTGCGACATAGTGCATTTTTCACATCTCCAAAATGGCTACTTTTCTGACGAAAATCCTTAATATTTTGTTATAAATGTTCAGAACATAGGTTTATGGTACTTGGTAGAACCGCCTCAGTGATGCGGTTCTAACGATTAACCACAACCTATGTCTTGGAGCAGAAATATGGAAATTAAGGAATACCCCCGTAAACCCCAGTTTTCTCTATAAAAAGTGGGGTTTAGGGGGTCTTCATTTCAAGGACTTGTTCACATGATGATTTTTGTAACATCACATTAGCCAGTCCATGTAACGAATACCCCTCTTAAGCCCACTTTAAAAAGAGAAACTTGGGGTATACTGGGTATACCTAATTTTCTGAATTTCTACTCTTAACCCGTGTTTATATGCACAATTTACCCCCGGGTGCAAATATACACCAGGGGTGTTAATTTACACAGGAGGTGTATTTTGGTCATGTAAACGGTGTTTTAAGGAAAAACACCCCCGTGCAAATTTGCACCCCGGAGTAAATTTGCTCCAAATCCCGAGGTGGTGCAAATATTTTTACACGGGGGTGCAAATTTGTGCAGGGGTTTAATTTTGACATGTGAACCCAAAGTGTTTTTTTTCTTTTAGTAAGTTTGGTTAAATTACCAACTATTTACTATGCAACCCGAATCAGATAATTCCTTATGCAAACAAGTCTACGGTCAGTGAATTAAAGCGGTGGCTTTCTTTTTGTGAAGTTGTCAATGTATTGTTATTAAAATCTAATATTGGTTTATAAAATTCGAAGTTATTCTTGAGCATGATGTCGAAGAGAGCAGGTCGAAAACGCGGGTCTAACTGGGAGGCTACAGAAACTTTGCTAGACATATGGAATGATACTACAATTCAGAATGAAATAGAGGACGCCACTGTCAGTGACTGTGTCCTGAATAAAAGAATTTCAAATCTGCTAAGGGTGAGAGGATTCATTATGACGGACATACAATGTATGACCCTGATGAAAACGCTGAAACGACAGGACCTTGCTGCAAGAGACAACCTAAGGAAAAGCAGAAAGGGAAGAAAAAAACCTAAAGTCTACGAGAAAATGGATGAAATTCTTGGTCACCACCCAGCTACATCCCCACTTAAAACTATCTAAAATGGCAGTTCTAGTACAACCAGCCGACGCCTTCTAGAAGTGCAATCCTCACTGAAAGGCACTCTGTCTTGCTGACTGTATGTTGGTCAGTCTGTTGGCCAGTCTGTCTGTCAGTCTGTCCGACTGTCTGACTTGTAGAGAGCGCCGGGTCCTGAGAAAAGCTGCCGATGGCATGTACGAACAACAAAGTCGCTGCTCAGCCTGCGAAGCCGCGCAGTCTGATCACCTGCTTAGAACCCATAAGACCAGTTTTCTCGCGACGAGACTCAGATTTTCCGACTATTACATGTACAGCAAGAATTTACAATCAACTACAAATGCTTAAGAGTTGAGATCACATGTAGGTCTGAAACTTGCAGCGGGCCGGTGCAGAAGACTGGTCTTTTGTAGTAGCTCTGAAATACGCCATGGCACGGATCATGGGACTTTTCGTTCTCCGTTAATAAATTGAGCCGCGTCGTGAGAAAATAACAAAGGCGCTTTTGCTGAATGCCGTTTGGACGGATTACTTTCTAGAAGTGCTGTAATCCAAAGCTTATGCTTCTGAAGGTCTTTTGAGAATATGGTGACTTGACAAATGCGCATATGCTGCCATCAAATTTTCTAATGTCGGATTCTCCGTCTAAATGTTTAACTAGCCATCTGCACGTGTTGGAACAGGGAAGGCTCTGACGAGACTAAACAGATTCTCAGTCACGCTTTAGCCTCCTCTGTTCGCACGCGTACATGTATGCAAAATATGCTACTTGCAGTTCGACGAACGCGCGCATCATGCTGATCATGAATGCGGAGCCTGTCGCATAGCATCTGAAAGGAGGCTCTGGACATTCTGAAATCCTTCCGCCATTATTCGTCACTGTAAGTCCCTAGCACAAGTCCGACTTCGCTGCTTTGTCCACACTGCCCATTCCTTGCTAAGAACAGCTGCTGCAGCAGTCATCCCAACTGTTGTTTGCATGACCCGGGTTCTTTTTTGTCGTATGCGCGCCAAATTATACATTTTTACACGGCAAATGTCCAGACAAAACTGTGTGTTTGTGTTAAATTTTTACTGAACTTAAATGACACCTGGTCGATTTTAATTGACATATGAACGCAACACAAGGGGGTGCAAATTAACGCCGGGATGTAAATTTACACCCGGGTGCAAATTTACACTGGAGTGTAAATGCTACATATAAACACGGCTTAAGACAAAGGTTGTTTGTTTGATTTGAGGTTTAACGTCCCCGTCAACACTGTAAAGGTCATTTTGGAGACGTTGCTTCCAATTTTGTGGGACATTTACCCGACATTGAGATGAAATGACATCTCAAGCCCTATCGCCCAATGAAACCAATAAAAAAATCAGTTCAGAGAAAAGTTAATTAGGGAATAACTGTATTCAAAATTTTCATTTGGGCAGGTGACGATTTGCAATGACAATTTTCAATACAGTTATCCCAATTCTAATGCACTTATTTACATGCCTTGTTTACAAAATGCTCTTTTTTGCCCAAAACGGCAATCGCATTGAGCTGCGTAATACTAAATACCAACCAATGAAAAGCGATGTTACGTAATGACGTCGCGTTTCCGACTGTATATCGCAGAATATACTGTCGCAAATTTGTGACGTTATCCAATCAGACGTCATGTTATAAACGCAAGTGCATTAGAATAATATTTGAGCCAACGCACGACAAAACCTACAATATGACAAAGGCCCCCGCCCATCGGGGCTTGAAGAAATATATTAGCTGCTTGATGTTTCCACGCAGAGCTAAATCCGACCCGCACAGGAGTACTGGAAAAACGCGTAGAGGATCTAAGCCTGCCCAGGCAAAGCGGTGCGAGTCGGACCGTCCATGCTTATAAACCCTATTGGTTGCATTGTGCGACAGGGCTTGAGATTTCATTTCATCTCAATTTCGGGTAAAAGTCCCACAAAATTGGAAGCAACGTCTCCAAAATGACCTTTACAGAGTTGACGGGGACGTGAAACCTCAAAACAAACAAAACAATACAATAAGACAAGTGCGTCCAGCGAAGAATCCGATCAGCCTGCGCATCAATATAGTCTAAGCAGAGACCGCTTGCTGCATGAAGGAGCTATGGGCCCTTGGCGATCCTTAGAGCGCACAGCGAAAATTTTGGTCAGACTGCGCGGATGTGCAGGCTAATCTGGGTATTTGCTGGGCACACATGTCTTATTGTAGGTTTTGTCCTGCGCTGGCTCATTTGTTTTCGAAGAACTAAAGAAAAGGTTCGATCCTTGGCTTCTCCATACATCGGATGAGTCTTTAAACCGAGATCCTGTCTCCCTATGACCTTAGCTGTTGTTTGGACGTAAAACTGAAACACACATAAAACTCTATAGAAAACAACAGTTACGTCGTAGACTCAAGTTTGCTCGATAACAAATAGTTATTTTTCCGTCCTTTACGTATTCTTGACCTTAAAAATGCACATTTTGGCCTCAAATACGAGTACAGATACGATATAAAAACTTTATTTGTTTGACACTTGGTATGAAATGACCAAATAATTTTGGCACAAAATGGCCAAAAACGTAATGCAGAAAAGATGTGGGAACGAATTATCAAACCAGGTACGAAATGACCACAAACGTTATGTACAAAAAACTAAAAGTGGGTACGAAATGACCAAACCGGGTACGAATTGACTAAAGTGTTTACAAAATTAAATAAATTGAAAATAAACGCGGGTACGAAATGACCAAAATGGTGCGAAATGACTTGGGTACGAAATGACCGGTTACCAGGCTTATTGTGTGAAACGGATCTTCGATCCATTTAACTCTTATCTGAAGTTAACTCTTATTCTGCTGTTCACGACAACCCTTTTCTTTGCAAACAGTATATATCCAGATCAGATGGCTTCTGAAGAAGCCATCTGATCAGGATCTACACTGTTTGACATTCAATTTATGAATTTGTAACAATAAATTACATCAAGTAATCTGATTTGTTCAAGGTCAGAAATGGGTGTGACTAACTGAATATTCAGCAAGAGAAGGGTGGTTTCAAGGCGGTTCTTCTGTTGCGGTTTATTTATGTTGTTGTTTGTTACCTACTGTGAGTATCACTTGTGTCTTTTTATTTTGGATGGCCATTTGGCCATTTTGTGGGAATGAAACTGTCCTTATGGCCTTCCTTTGTTTAGGTTTCGTTTATGGTCTGGTCGCTTCATGTTTGTGTTTATTTCCCTTTGATGTCTTAGATGGGTGGAGTAAGTTAATTGTATAGATTCCTGCTCTTTGTTTTACTTCTACTTAATATCAACCATAGTCATACCTACATGTACCTCTTCCCGCCAATCGGGGCTTGTGCCCGTCGGCCCGGCTTGAAGAAATATATGGGCTCAATTATGCTTCCACGCAGAGCTGAATCCGACCCGCACACGAGTACTGCTAAACCGCCTAGAGGATCTAAGCCTGCCCAGGCAAAGCGGTGGATACGAGTCGGACCGCCCGTGCTTATAACCCCTATTGGTTTCATTGGACGTCAGGGCTTTTGATGTCATTTCATCTCAATGTCGGGTAAAAGTCCCACAAAAGTGGAAGCATCGTCTCCAAAATGACCTTTACAGTCCTGACGGGGACGTTAAATCTCAAATCAAACAAACAAAAACAAACCCATCGGGGCTTGGAGAAATAGATCTGGCTGCATGGTGCATTCACGCAGAGCTAAAGCTGATCACACATGAGTACGGGTAAACCGTTTAGAGGGTCTAAGGGCTTGAAATGTCATTAATGGGCCCCGTCAAGCGATTTTGGTACTTATCGCCTATGCGAGCAGCGAAGGTTCAGGCGAGCCTGCGTATCCGCGCAGTCTCGCCAGAACCTTCGCTGCTCGCTCATACAAGCAGTGAATCAAGAGGAACCTTCAGCCAGAAAGCCATATCCCTGGCCCCTCTGAATGGCTGGGCATGCGCAGTTAAAATTTGTCATGACGGAATGCTCGAAGACCCAAATTCGCTTGGCGGGGCTCATTTTATCACAATGTTGGGTAAAAGTATCAACTTCTCAAGAATGACCTAAATACTGTTGGCGGGGACGTTTAACCTTAATTATAAAATAAAATCTATATGTGCCTGTTTCGCAAATAAAAGCTGAAACGCATTCTCATGCACAATGATGGAACAGATTGTCTAAATTATAAAAGATAGAAAATAAAAATATGACAAAAATTGTAAAGAAGAACTCAAAACTTAAAGCCAAATACCTTACCTGCTTACGTAATAAAACAATGGTAGGCATCATTTTGAATTGAAGTTTAGTGTACCCAGAAATGCTCGTGAACAACAAATAGCCGAGTGAATTTAGGTTTAACGTCAACGTCAACAGTATTAAGGTCATTTTGGAGACGTTGCTTCCAATGTTGTTTGACTTTTATCTGACATTGAGATGAAATGACATCTCAAGCCCTACCACCAATTGCAACCAATGGGGTTTATGTGCTTGCACTATCCGCCTCGCACTACTTTTCATGGGCAAGCTTAGGCACCAGTATACATGTGTAGTAGGTTTCAGCTCCGCATGGAAGCATCCTACTGTCCAGTCTGTTTCTCGAAGCCCCGAGTGGGCGGGATGCTTCGGTATGAGGCTTGCTGAAGAACTCGGATCAAAATGCACGGGCTTATTTAAGTCTTCGAACATTTCGAGGCTCGAGATGATACCTTGAACACTCAAGATAACATGCCGAGCGCTCGAGATGATATGTCGATCGCTGTTATAATACGTAGAGCGCTCGAAATAACATATCGAGCACTCGAGGTTTTATGTCGAGCGCTCGAGATATTATGTCGAGCGTTCGAGATAATATGTACAGCGCTCGATATATTATGTCGAGCGCTCGAGATATCATATCAAGCGCTCGGGATATTATGAAGAGTGCTCGAGATAACAAGTCGAGTGCTCGAGATATTATGTAGAGCGCTCGAGATAATATGTAGAGCTCTTGAGATAATAAGTGGAGCGCTCGAGGTATTATGAAGTGCGCTCGAGATATTAAATAGGGCGCTCGAGATTTTATGTAAAGCGCTCAAGATAATATGTAGAGCGCTCGAGATAATATATCGAGCGCTCAACATTATATTTTCCAAAATATTATATTGAATGTCCTAAATATACCACCGTACAAAAGTGCATCAAATTTAATACGTGACCGTTCACCGTGTGATTGTATTCAGTGTAGGCATTGATCCTACTTTACGAAAGAGTTCAAACATATGTGTTTTTGGAGTGTTGATGGATTATTCGGTCTGTTGGGGCTGTAGGTACATCTAGGTAATATACATATTATGCACAATGCAGAAAATGTATCTCCAAACTAAATCCATCACGTTTACAAGTCTGTTATGC
This sequence comes from Lucinisca nassula, assembly GCA_963580285.1. Taxonomy (NCBI): domain Eukaryota; kingdom Metazoa; phylum Mollusca; class Bivalvia; order Lucinida; family Lucinidae; genus Lucinisca; species Lucinisca nassula. Next base: position 92,607,183 of record OY757015.1, read on the forward strand.
CCCCGCCCATAGGGGCTTGAAGAAATATATGGGCTGCATGATGCTTCCACGCAGAGCTGAATCAGGCCCGCACACTAGTAATGGTAAACCGCTTGGAGGATCTAAGCCTGTCCAGGAAGCGCGGTGGGAGGCGGACCGTCCATGCTAATAAACTCTATTGGTTTCATTGGCCGACAGGGCTTGAGATGTCATTTCATCTCAATGTCGGGTTAAAGTCCCACAAAAGTGGAAGCAACGTCAATGACCTTTACAATGTTGACGGGGACGTTAAACCTCAAATCAAACAAACAAAATCAACAAGTCTGTTGCATATATTCAAAAATATTCACTGTGATATATGCACTTTGTTTTTATGATGACTTACAAGCCTCGATCCGTGGTGTAGTGGATACGCTACTCGCCTTGTAAAATCAGGGATCGCAGGATCGATCCCGGGCTTCTCCAGACTTTCGGATGAGTTTTTAAACCAAGGTCCCGTCTCCGTATGACCTTAGCTGTTGATGGGGCATAAAACTCAAAAACTCACTCTTTAAGATAACTCTGTTACTTTTATACAGTACCCTTGTTTGTCGAAGAAAAAGCTCATAAGGGCTTATGTTCATTGTTACTACATATTCGACAGTAAATAAATTCTATGTGTACTGAACACCCCTCCAAATCCCACTTTATATTCACCTTATTTGCATTATCTGCTGGTTCCTAGTCTGAAGATAATCAGTGTTGGAAAAACAGGTAACCAGACCCCCCTGACCTTTAAAGGTCAGGGGGGTCTGGTAACCTGTTTTTCCAGTATTGGCAGTGTGCAAGCTGGGAGCCAGCAAATAATGCAAATATGGTGAATAGAGAACCGGGATTTAGATAGGTATACTTTATCAGGTTTATTATTCTTATGTCTTATTTCAGGCCCAAGACATAGGTTGTGGGTAGCGGTGAGGTTTGTGCCCCACTCGGGCCACATGCGAGACGCTAAGGTCAGCAACGGAAGGTTTTTGCTCAACTCTGATTAGCGGTCCGCTCGAAATAAGTCAAATTGTCTTGAAAGTGCTGTAAATCCACTACACTCCCCGAGGATAACGGGAATCCTTCTCCTAATCGGAAAAACTCAAACACTCACTCACTCTCCTAATGGGAAAAGGCGCTGACACTCAATCATTAGGACTCTCGCCGCTGTGGTTCGCGCCTCGTTCGGTTCAAGTTTTGCAACGTTGTGAGCTGAGCGCGGTCAGCTCGAAATAAGTGAATTTGTCCTGACATCATGAAAACACGCCTATATAATTTTGACCCCCTTGAACTCCACTTTTATATTGTAAAACTTTGGTTTACAGGGACAAACCTTATTTTTTTATTTCTAATCTAAAGTTAATATTGTGGGTACTCGTTAGAACCGCCTCGACGAGGCGGTTCTAACGAGCACCAACAATCTATATTTTTAGTAGAAATAAGAAAAATCGCATAATTTTTCATCTTAAAATTTCATTTTTTTCGGCGGTGAAGTTCACAATGTATTTGTTTAGGCGTGTTTTCGTAATGACGGGCCGTAAAACAAATATACGTCCCGAAGATAACGGGCTTCCGTGTCTTAATGGGTAAGAACGCTGATACTTAATCATTAGCCTCTCGCCGCAGTATGCACCTGAAACACTTTCTCTGGTTTCAGCCTACCTCTTATTAACGACCAGCCTGTAATTACATGTGCATGCATTTCTGCCGCAAATTCATGCACATTTTTGTATGACATATATTTTGATTTCGTTTTGCACAGGTAGCATCAAACGACTGGGAATGTGTGGCGGCGGTAAAACGTCTCCCTGCCCTACATCATAGTGTAGATTATATTTTCTTGTCCTGTGGGATCATTGATTCCATTGTGGAATTTTGAAAATATCTGAGGGTCACTGATGAGGCCTAATTGGCCGAAACTAGCTAGTCTGGCCCAGAAAACATGTACACTCCATATTTTTCAGTTCTGTGGTGTATTCCTTGCTTCCAAAGGATAACCCTTTTAAAGAACATATTTATATGCTTAAAAACGTCAACCTTGTTTTGAAATATCAAGAAGAAAAACGTCGTCCCCGTACATTACAATGCTTAATAAAATTTTGGCGACAGCCATATTCGAGGAGAAATACTAAGTGTGACTCTATGTAGTCGTGCTAAAGGTAGCTATTTCCCTACCCGGAATATGTAAAATTTATGGAAACCATCTAACCCTTTCCTTTCTTGTGGAAAGTGTGCAAACAAAGAGAATTCGAAAAGCGACAGTCTCGAACATTACAAAACAAGGTTTTCCCGCGGCTCATTTTCTTTGTTTGTTTGTTTGATTTGAGGTTTAACGTCCCCGTCAACACTGTAAAGGTCATTTTGGAGACGTTGCTTCCAATTTTGTGGGACTTTTACCCGACATTGAGATGAAATTACATCTCAAGCCCTGTCGCCCAATGAAACCAATAGGGTTTATTAGCATGGACGGTCCGCCTCGCACCGCGGTTCCTGGGCAGGCTTAGATCCTCTAAGCCGTTTACCAGTACTAGTGTGCGGGCCGGATTCAGCTCTGCGTGGAAGCATCATGCAGCCCATATACTTCTTCAAGCCCCTATGGGCGGGGGCGAACATCATTTTCTTTGAAAAGGTACTTTTCGACAGGAGGCACTTTTCGACATTCTATCTTTGGGAACTGTTGTTCTGTCATTTAACGTATGCATAGGTTAAAAATGACTGCTTGATTTTCGAAAATGTACGGCGACTGCAATATCCAAATTCATTTGAGAATGAATGATAGTAAAAAAGAAGTGGAGGCAATGATCAGGAATCGATACAATCAACACATAGCTCCCATCAGAGACACCAAAGGGAAAGAATCACAAACATGAAACAACAGACCTAATGGAAACATCAATAGCGGAAAGCCAAAAGGACAGTTACTTTCCCACAAAATGGCCAATAGGCTATCCAAAATAAAGCAACATAAGCGACACAAACACCCAAAGACAAACCATAACAAAAAATAAACCACGACAGAAGAACCGCATTGGAACGGTCAGCGGAAACGTAAAACTGGGGTTTGCAGGGGTATACAATATCTTTTTTTATTTCTGTTCTAAAATATAGATTGTGGGTTCTCTCTAGAACCGCGTCGATCTATATTTTGAGCAGAAATAATAAAATTATCACAACGTCTCATCTTATTTTTTTGTTTTGTTTTTTTCTTTTTTATATTTTTCGGCGGAAAAATTTACAATGTATTTGTATAGGCTTGTTTTCGTAATGGCTTCATTTCTCACCAACTTTGCAATAAATCCAAGACGGTGGACCGCGCAATTCAGCGACGGCACGCACAAGAGGCGCACTATAAAATAATTGCCCTTCGGATGTCAAATCAAAAATTTGCATTTTCCTTTGCAGCTTAACAACGTTCATAGAAAACACAGAAAGTTATTCATTACGCGGATTGTTAACGTGAAGTCATACATAGATTGTTTTAAGCAACAATTCGAAAATATTTGTTCCCATGTTAACCCAATTTTCACAGTTCAAAGCGGGGATTTTAAGCATCGAGGTTACAAATCCGTGAAATGAAACACCGCCTATTCCCTACTTTATAAAGAGAAAGGTGGGGTTTACAGGGGTATTTATTACTTTCTTATGTGTGCTTATAAAACACGATTGTGTGTACTTGTTATAACCGCCGGTTCTAATGAACACTCACAATCTATTTTTGGGCCAGAAATAAGAAACATATAAAATATTTTCAGCTTAAAAATCTTTTTTTCTACAGATGTTAGAGACGCCATTTTAGTGCACGGATGTCGCATCGTAATTGGGTATTTAATACATACTCTTGTTGACGTCATTGGATGAAGAGTGACAGCATTACGATAACACATCCGTGTGATATACTGCATTTTTTCCTACCTCAAAAATGGTAATTTTTATGATGAAAATTTGCGATATTTTTTCTTATTTATACTCAAAACATAGGTTTTGGGTGCTCGTTAGAACCGCCTCATTGAGGCGGTTCTAACGAGTACCCACAACCTATGTCTTGAAGCAGAAATAAGGAAAATAATGCTTACCACCGTAAACCCAAGTTTTTTTCTATATAAAGTGGGGTTTAGGGGGTGTTCATTTAACGGACTTGTTCACGTACTGAGTGCCGGTGATGAAACCATTTTGTCCTTTAACGAGTAGAAAGTAGTTACAAAACAGGTTAAGAGACATATCATCATGGTGACTGTAACTATAACTATGGATTCAGCTGTGCACAAAGACGTTGGGTGGAAAAAGTGGGGTTTACTATGTTGGTCATTCACTGAAATATTGTTCTTCGGAGGACTCCACTTCGGCTGGGGATCGTTAGTGTTTGTTTTAAAAGATGAAGGTTTTTATGCCAATTTATGCCAAGGAAATGAAATATTTTATAATAAAACAACACAAACATCTTTACTTGAGGACACTGCATATCATAAGCGGCCTTCGGAGACATCGACTGGAACTAGCTTCTCAACAACATCTTCGTCAACCAAAGATCCGATAACAGAGGGCAGTACAGACGGAGCATTTGGAAATGAGGAATACGCTTGCAAACCACAGGATGAAAAGCTGGCACTTTGCTTTGCAATTGCCCTGGCCCTGTTTAATATTACAGCTGCCGTCATGGGTCATGTTAACTACAAGTTTGGGACAAGAATCTACAGATTGGTTGGCTTGTAAGTATCAGTCAAAAACATTTGGAATACATATGTATGCGTAGTAATCTCTTAAAATTGCAGTCATCACGTAAACAAGTCCGTGTAATGAAAATCTCCTTAAAACCCACTTTATATAGAGAAAACTGGGGTTTAAGGGGGTAAACATTATTTTTTCTTATTTCTGGTCCAAGACATAGGTTGTGGGTACTCGTTTGAACCGCCTCACTGAGGCGGTTCTAACGAGTACCCTCAACCTATGTTTTGAGCATTTATAAGAAAAATAGCAAGGATTTTCACCAGAAAAGCAGCCATTTTGGAGATGTGAAAATTACACTATACGTATCGCACGGGTGAGTTATCGTAATGTCACAGTGCCTGCAACCAATGTTTTGGGAGAAATGCCAAAACTTATGTTCACATTTGTAAAGCCCATGTTTGGTTTCCGTAATAAGCAAGTGTACGACTAAACATACTACAAGACTTGTGCGACCAGTGAAGACTCAGATCAGTCTGTGCAACCACATACTCTGACAAGTCTTCTGGACTATCCATAAAGAGATTGTATTAACCAATGCAATAGTGCATTACGATGACACATCCGCGAGAAATAGTGCATTTTAGCTCACGTGTCACGTAGAGACAATGTGAGCTTTTGTGATCACATTTTGTCCGTCGTACGTGCGTCCGTCCGTGTGTCCGTGCGTGCGTGCGTCCGTAAACAATTTCAAATAACTATATCTCTAATATCCCATGGTCAATTTTGATCAAATTTCATGAGAAGCTGCATAAGGTTTTTTGGCTGATCAGATAGGAATGCTGGTTGCCATGGCAACATATAGCTCCTATAGACTTTCAATGGGAAATTGTTAAAAGAAACAGGGCCCAGGGCTTAGATATTTAGCTTGTAACAATGTCAAGTGGTCACCTACATAAATCTTGCCAATCATGCCCCTGGGGTCCAAATTGGCCACAACCCGGGGCCCCTTAGCTCCCATTGCCTTATAATGGAACAAGTTTAAAAATCTTCTTCTCTGAAACCACAGGGCCCAGAACTTAGATATTTAGCATGTAGCAACGGCAAGTGGTCACATACATAAATCAGTGAAACCAACCTGGGGGTCTCCCGGGATGTGCGGCCATGCCCAACACCCTTCAAAAAAGGCCAAATATTCCAGAAACCTTACAGATCCCCATCCCTAAACAACATATATTCTTGTTCTTGTTCCTTATGATAAGACACATACAGTGACACCAACATAGGGGTCACCATGTCGCGCCCGGGCCACGCTCCACCCCTCGACTTCACAAAAGACAATATATCTGAGAAACTGTTCAGAGCCATGCCCCTTAACCATATATATTATTGTTCCTTATGATATGACGAAATCAGTGACCCCAGCATGGGTGTCCCACCGGGGTGCCACGGGTCATGCCCCATCCATTTACTTCATTAAAAGCCCTATATCTCAGAAACTGTTCAGATCCCCACCATTAACCATGCATGTTCTTGTCCCTTATGATAAGACTCGACTTCATAATAGGCCATATATCTCAGAAACGATCCAAATCCCCACTCCATAATCACATATATTCTTGTCCATTGTTATTAGACACATTCAGTCACCCCCGTCTTGGCGGGGGGGGGGGGGGCCTTCGCAGGGGCATTTCTGTCCCATCCACTTCATAAAAGGGCCTCATATCTCAGAAACCGTTCAGATCCCCAGATCCCCACCCTTTAACCATATATATTCTTGGTCCTGATGATAAGACACATTCAGTGACAACAATATTTTACTATTCTTGGATATTTCATGTCCGAATCCCTTCACGGCTTAGAAGGCCTAACATCTCAGGAACCATACATATCCCCACCGCTAAACCATACATGTCTTTGTTCCTTTTGATAAGAGGCATTTAGTGACACCAACCAGGCTTCATCGGGTCCATGCTCCACCCTCTCTTCTTTAAAAACACCTAATATTTCAGATACAGTCCACGCGGGTGCTCATTCGGGTATTGGGTTTCTTTGAGAGACGTTATAATTGGTAAATTAAAAGCATATCATGTTATAATACACGGTTGCCATTGGACAGTGCCCACCTGAGCTCCGGTTTATGGAATTTGGCTCCTTGGTTTATTTGCTATGGCAAGTTAAGAGTTTCCATTGACTTATAATGGGAAAAATTGAAAACTGACATTTATGCCTTTCAAGATATTTTGTCAAGCTTTAGTAATGTTACTTTATAATGTTCTTTTAGACCTGTTGGTTGCCACAGATGAGAATTTGTCAATTGCCATCTGTTGTCCTGCAACAACACATTCAAGTGACACCAGACCTCTGAAGCAAATATGCTGATTGGGTCCAAATTTTATCTGTATCATTCTTGGGCGCAGGTTAAAGTACACACATTATGCAAACATGTCTGTACAAATACATTTCCACCTTCATCGCCAAAAAAATGAAAATTTTATTATGATAAATTGTGATATTTTTCTTATTTTGGCTCCAAATATAGAGTGTTAGCACTCGTTAGAACCGCCTCATCAAGGCGGTTCTAACGAGTACCCACACTCTATAATTTTGAGCAAAAATAAGAAAAATAAGGTATACCCCCGGAAACCCCAGTATAACTATATAAATGTGGGGTTCAAGGGGGTCAAAATTATAAAGGCGTGTTTTCGTGATGGCAGCTAGTTGACAGTGCCCCACTGAGCTCTGGTGAGCATAGTGGCCCATGGGCCTCTTGTTTTCTTTTTTTTTTGTGTGTGTGTTGTTTGTTTTGTTTTGTCTTGTTTCTTTAGGGTGCAGACACATTTTACAGGAGTTAAGTCTCGCAAGAGCGCTAATAATTACGAAATCAAACCTATACAAATACATTGTAGATTTTACCACCGAAAAATGAAAAATATCTGATGAAAAATTTCACTACTTTTCTTATTTCTGCTCAAAACATAGATGGTGGATACTAGTTAGAACCGCCTCGACGTAGCGGTTCTAACGAGTACCCACTATCTATGTTTTTGAGCAGAACATAGATGGTGGATACTCGTTAGAACCGCCTCGACGAGGCGATTCTAACGAGTGCCCACAATCTTTGTTTTTGATCAGAAATCGAGGCGGTTCTAACGAGTACCCACAATCTATGTTTTTGAGCAGAAATAAGAGTCGATGCGGTTCTAACGAGTATCCACAATCTATGTTTTGAGCAGAAATAAAAAAAAATAACGTATACCCCAGCAAACCCCAGTTTTACTATATACAAGTGGGGTTCGAGGGGGGTGGTGGTCTAAATCATACAGGCATGTTTCCGTGATGTTTTATCGACAGTTACATGTTCATGTATCGTGTTGTTCAACAGACAATGTGTGCTCAGCTAAAAATTCAAAACAGGGAAGCAAGGCAAACACGTTGACGTGTAAACACACCTACATGTACATGTTAAAAGAATCCGTACGGGAACTGCTTCGAGATAGTTGTTTCAAACGCTCGAGTCGGCCCGTGCCAATCGGGGCTTGAAGAAATAGATGGGCTGCATGATGCTTCACCGACCGCACACGAGTATTGGTAGCCCGCTTAGAGGATCTAAGCATGCCCAGGCAAAGCGGTGCGAGTCGGCCCGCCCATGCTTATAAACCCTATTGGTTATATTGGGCGACAGGGCTTGAGATGTCAATTCATCCCAGTGTCGGGTAAAATTTCAACGAAGTTGGAAGCAACGTCTCAAAAATGACCTAAATAGTATTGACGGGGACGTTAAACCTCAATTCAAACAAACAAACAAAATAAACGCTTGAGTAATAAAAGCCTTGTGTCTCCCACTTTATATAGGTATAAGCGGAGTTTACATCGTGCTCTTTATATGAGCCGGCGCATGACAAAATCTAAAAGAAGTCTTCAGCGACCAGCGAAGACACAGATCAGCCTGCGCACTCGCGCAGTCTGATCAGAGTCTTCGCTGATCGCATGTATCTACTTATAGGCTAAATCTATGCAAAAAGACACAGGCAAAAGGTCTAGTCATAGTGGATGGGTGCACAACTTGATTTGAGTCTCTACTGGTCATATCGGTCTTATTGAAGGTTTTGTCATGCGCCGGCTCATATCTCCTTAAAGCAATAGACTCTTGGTACCATGATGATAACACACCCGTGCAACACGGTGCATTTTTACACCTCCAAAATGGCTACTTTTCTGATGAAATTCTTTGATAGTTTTTTTTTATTTATAATGCAAGCATAGGTTGTGGGTTGTGAGTACTCCATAGAGAACATAAAAGATAACACATTTTATAGGTGATGCAAGCGGTTTACTGATCAATGGGTACAGATAAATATAAACAAAGAAATTCTTCTAAATTATATTTCCGCAGGGAAAATAACAAATAGTCTATGAATTAAAAATCACTCTTTTTCTAAAACAAAGAAACGTTTCTGTTCGCAGCACGCCACAGACTGGACATCTCGTTAGTCGTCATAGAACTAAGCACGCCCACACTACACATCGTAGTCACAAAACCATTCTTCTGAAGACATTCCATACAAAAGCGAATGGTCTTTAACAAATCTGAAAAGAACTAAAACATATTTCAGAAAAAAGTGTCTTTTCACTGCAAACATTGTTTGCAGCCCTGCATATAAATTAGAACATACTGCTATGCGTGGATTAATACGAACATATTTCCAGGCGGGGGCATCCATGTCCTATGGACGCATTTCTAGTTTCTTCTCTTGATTATCCATTCTTCTTATCATAGTTTGTGATGTACAGAAGAAGTGAAAGAAAACCTCAGGATTTGTATTAATACCGTTCCGTCACATTAAGTATATGCTTAAAAGCAACTAGTTAAATTGATGCACTTCAGATTAGTTTTTAGTCTCTGCATTGTTTCTTCGTTTCTTCTTTCATTCTTTTTTGTCCAAGACAAGAAACATTTTCAGTTTTCTGTCAAAGATGTTTTCGGAATCCACACAAACCTGAAGCCTAAAACTAAGTATAGGAAACAAGCACGTATCTTTTGTTGCATTACGATAACACACCCGTGTGACATAATGCATTTTTCTTACATGCTTTTCAATGAATGATAGAGATTTATCAGTGAAATATAAATCGATATTTTCACTGTTTCAAACAGTGAAAATACGATTTTTTATTTTTCACTGTTTGGGACTACTTTTTTCTTCAAATCTAACTCTAATTTCAATTTTATCTTTGTCAGACAACTGAACAATACTGAAATGTGTTCTAATTGACGCATAGCCCGTTCATGTGTGACGGGGACGTTACTGACGTCATTTATGACGCTGACGTCAAGTCTTTTGTCGCGCGACGTTAGACTTGCCAGCAACTTCTTTGGAAAACTACTCTCTCAATTATTTCATTAATCATTCATAATAATACCATCCCAGGCCATTTCTCAGGTGCAAATTTTTAGTTTACACCCAATAGTATACCCAATAAACACGATGGACACCCTAAATTGACGCGAAACGAACAGGAACAAAGATAATTTTCTCCGATTGTGAGCGACACCATTAAAGACGCTAAATATTGCCTTTTGAAGCATGTAAGAAACAGAAAATTTGATTTTTTAAGTGCAAGATCAAATTTTATTTCACTCATGAACACCAAAACTGCTATTTTCACTCGTGGCTACGCCACTCGTGAAAATAACAGTTTTGGTGTTCATTCGATGAAATAAAATTCGGTCTTACACTGAAAAAATCAAATATCCTCTATTTCACATCTCCCAAATGACAACTTTTCTGATGAAAATCCGTGATATTTTTCTTATTTACACTGCAAACATAGGTCGTGGGTGCTCATTGAGGCGGTTCTAACGAGTACCTACAACCTATGTCTTAGAGAAGAAATAAAAAAAAATAATGTATACCCTCGTAAAAACCAATTTTCTCTGTATAAAGTGGGGTTTAGGGGGTGTTCATTTAAGGAAAATGTTCACGTGATTTCAGATTAGTTTTTGGTCTCTGCATTGTTTCTTTGTTTCCTTCTTTCATTCTTATTTGTCCAGATAAGAAGCATTCTCAGTTTTTTTTTTTTTTTTGGTCAAAGATGTTTTCGGAATCCACACAAACCAGAAGCCTAAAACTAAGTATAGGAAACAAGCACGTATCCTTGTATTGGAGACAGTGATTGTTCTGGACTTATTTATTAGTTACTTTTTTTCTGTTTTGTTTTGTTTTTCTCTGTACATAGAGGCTACATACACTGCTGCCAAAGATATCTAAGGTACTGTTGCAGTTAAAATAGTGAAAATTAGTACACATGCCAGATTTGTTATGTTCATTACGAAAACACACCTATATACTTTTGACCCCCTTGAACCCCACTTTTATATAGTAAAACTGTGTTTACAGGGGTAAACCTTTTTAGCTCACCGTCACGTAGTGACGAGGTGAGCTTTTGGGATCACTTTTTGTCCGTCGTCCGTCCGTCCGTCCGCCCGTCCGTGCGTCGGTCCGTAAACAATTTCTTTAAACGACATCTCCTCCTAAACCACTGATCGGATTTTGACCAAACTTTGCAGGAAAAATCATTAGGTGGTCCCCTTTCAAAGTTGTTCAAATGGTTCCCGTCCGTTGCACATCTAGATCACAGGAGCCAAAAATAGATTTTTTTCACCAAAAACTTAAAAAATCTTCTTCTCTGAAACCACAAGGCCCAGGTCTTTGATATTTGGTATGAAGCTTCATCTAGTGGACCCCTACCAAGATTGTTCAAATTATAGTGCTGGGGTCAAAAATGCCCCCGCCCTGGGGCCCTTTGGTTTTACATAGGCTTATATAGGGAAAATCTTTAAAAATCTTCTTCTCGGAACCACAAGGCCCAGGACTTTGATATTTGGTATGAAGCTTCATCTAGTGGGCCCCTACCAAGATTGTTCAAATTATAGTGCTGGGACAAAAAATGCCCCCGCCACGGGGCCCTTTGGTTTTACATTGGCTTATATAGGGAAAATCTTTAAAAATCTTCTTCTCTGAAACCACAAGGCCCAGGTCTTTGATATTTGGTATGAAGCTTCATCTAGTGGATCCCTACCAAGATTGTTCAAATTATAGTGCTGGGACAAAAAATGCCCCCGCCACGGGGCCCTTTGATTTAAATTGGCTTATATAGGGAAAATCTTTAAAAATCTTCTTCTCTGAAACCACAAGGCCCAGGTCTTTGATATTTGGTATGAAGCTTCATCTAGTGGACCCCTACTAAGATTGTTCAAATTATAGTGCTGGGGCCAAAAATGCCCCCGCCCCGGGGCCCTTTGGTTTTACATAGGCTTATATAGGGAAAATCTTTAAAAAATCTTCTTCTCGGAACCACAAGGCCCAGGACTTTGATATTTGGTATGAAGCTTCATCTAGTGGGCCCCTACCAAGATTGTTCAAATTATAGTGCTGGGACAAAAAATGCCCCCGCCACGGGGCCCTTTGGTTTTACATTGGCTTATATAGGGAAAATCTTTAAAAATCTTCTTCTCTGAAACCACAAGGCCCAGGTCTTTGATATTTGCTATGAAGCTTCATCTAGTGGACCCCTACCAAGATTGTTCAAATTATAGTGCTGGGGCCAAAAATGCCCCCGCCCCGGGGCCTTTTGGCTTTACATTGGCTTTTATAGGGAAAATCTTTAAAAATCTTCTTCTCTGAAATCACAAGGCCCAGGACTTTGATATTTGGTATGAAGCTTCATCTAGTGGACCCCTACCAAGATTGTTCAAATTATAGTGCTGGGGCAAAAAATGCCCCCGTCCCGGGGCCCTTTGGTTTTACATAGGCTTGTATAGGGAAAATCTTTAAAAATCTTCTTCTCTGAAAGCGCTAGGCCCAGGTCTTTGATATTTGATGTGTAGCTTCATCTAGTGGACCTTTGCCAAGATTGTTCAAATTATAGCCTTTGTTGATGTTTGGTATGAAGCTTCACCTTTAAGACCTCCCTCAATAGTATGCACATTAAAGCCCTGGGGCCAATAATGGCCCTCTCTGGGGCCCACTTGTTACACTATTGATCAGGTGAGCGATCCAGGGCCATCATGGCCCTCTTGTTTCTAATTTTGCTCTAAAATATAGATTGTGGGTACTCGTTAGAACCGCCTCGATACCGCCTCGACGAGGCGGTTCTAACGAGTACCCACAATCTATATTTTGAATAGAAATAAGAAAAATATTACAATTTTTCATCTGAAAATTTTCGATTTTTCGGCGGAAAAAATTTACCATGTATTAGTATAGGCATTTTCGTTATGTATTATGGGACAGACATTCGCTTTTCTAGCATTTCTGTTCTCTTTATTAGTCCATGATTACTTTCCTTGCTTTGGAGATGCAGATAAGGCTGTCCAATTGAAAAAACGAGAGTGATTGAAAGTTTTCGATTTATATTTTGTGTGTACTTAGAGGTTGTTAGAACACTTGCTAGACTTTATGTTAGTTGTGTCTGCCAATTTGTGCTTGTCTGAAGGTTTATTTCTGTCCCGTTTTATAGCTCGTCTTTCTATGTGTGTATCGCTTATATATTTTTGATTTTGATAGATAATTTTAGGGGAAAGAAACTGTCATTTTGCTTTTCGCTAGTGCTGTTTCCATTAGGATCTAGTTACTTCGTGTTTCTTTGCATTTGGTTTGTCTGTTGGGGGTGTGGGTTAGTTGTATCGATTCTTGCTTATTGCCTTCACTTCAATTTTCGGTTAATCGTTTTATGTTTTCTAAGCCAGTTTCCTGTAATCAGAGACCATTCTTTGGACTGTTCAAAAATAGACTCATATGCCTGCGTTACCCTAATGAAACCATTTGCTACTGATCTTGTATTATGAACATGTATCATTCTGACTAATTTTCGTTCCCAATTATAACTATTCTTGGTTCCATCATATCCATTCAACGTTCGAAATCAAATTTTTTTTAATTTCTTAATTTTAGCATCGAACTTTCAACTAACCTTTGGGATGATATAACTATAATTTGTTTTTACATTTGCTCGCAAAGTTTGTTTGCATTCAATGCCTATTAATCCGTTGTCATTTAGAAGGTCTACTGGGTTTCGTTTAAGCCCATAATACATGTATGTGCCGTCTTCTGATATTACGACGTGCGTGCCTGAAAACATATAGGATACGGCCATGTTTTTTTTTTCTTTGTTACCCAAGTCACACATTTATACTACATAAGATTTTTGTGAAATATAATTTAATGTCTCAGTATAACATTCGTGCTTAATTGTTACGTGGAACAGGTTCTTTGATTTGAGGTTTTACGTCCCCGTCAACACTGTAAGGGTCATTTTGGAGACGTTGCTTCCAATTTTGTGGGACTTTTACCAAACATTGAGATGAAATGACATCTCAAGTCCTGTCGCCCAATGAAACCAATAGGGTTTATTAGCATGGACGGTCCGCCTCGCACCGCGGTTCCTGAACAGGCTTAGATCCTCTAAGCGGTTTACCAGTACTAGTATTGGGGCTGGATTCAGCTCTGCGTGGTAGCATCATGCAGCCCATATATTTCTTCAAGCCCCTATGGGCGGGGTTTGGAACAGGTTCTTGTTTTGTCTATTCCAGCACTATATTTACTGGTGGGACTTTGCTAATGGCCTTTGCGAGCGTTGGTAAGTGCACATTTAAACACTTTTAAAACTGAAACAAGCAATGTCCTGGTTATCAACGTCACAAAAACACACCTATATAAGTTTTACCCCCTTGAACCCCAATTTTATATAGCAAAACTGGGGTTTTGCAGGGGTATATTTTAATATTCTTATCTCTGCTCTAAAATACATGTAACATCACGTGAACTAGTCCGTGAAATGAAGACCCCTTATATCCCACTTTATATAGAGAAAACTGGGGTTTACGAGGGTATACAATATTTTTCTTATTTTCACTCCAAGACACAGGTCGTGGGGTGTGGCGGTTCTAACGAGCACCCCGCACGACCTATGTTAAGAGTATTTATAAGAAAAATATCAGGGATTTTCATCAGAAAAGTACCCATCTGGGGATGAGAAATATGCACTATGTCGCATGGGTGTGTTATTGTCGTAATGAGAAGAATTATCATCTTTTTTCATCATAAAATTTTCCTTTCTTGCGGCGATGAAAGGGGGAGTTCCAGCCTATAGTAAATTTCCATAGGGTTCTGCCCACGCACAGATTTTCATGATATTGTGCATAATTACTGCTTGGTAAATGACTATTCATTATTTAGCTATTTCACTCTTATATCTGTTTTCGTTATAAATCTACAATGTTTTGTTTATGTCCACATCTGAAAGTAGGGGTACCCCCAAACTAGTGTATATATACATACCACCTTTTAATGTTTTGGAGTTATTTTGTTCTCAGGCATCACTGTAGTCATCTGTGATTATCTTTGTATCACATTTAGCATTGTTTAGGCAAAGTTCGAAACACCATGCTCAAATTCATATGGAGCAGACCCCAGAATTCACAACCATAAAATCTTTTGGAGTATGTTTGAAGTTTGATTTCACACTGTTGCAGTTCTTGTCACCCCATCATTTTAATATGAAAATTGACCATATATATGTAGAATATTTTATCAAACTTTCTTGAAAATCTGAGACCGGTAACCTACTGCATTTGAACATTGATTAGTAATGGTCAGAGATTTGAACTTTTTCAAACCATTTGTAGATATCATATGGTGCGACATTTTCAATAAAAAAATGCTCGCCAATATATAATAAACATGACTATATGTATGTTTATATGATGGTGTATAGTATGAGCTCATATATAATCAGCATTTGTATCAATTATGATGCCCTGATGAACACCAAAAACACAATTCATTTCGAGCTTTCGTTAACAATTCAATCAGATCTTATTTAAAAGATAATTCATTTTAGAACAAAAGTTTTGCATTAATGTAATTTTAAATAGAAGTGGAGGCAATGCTGAAGCTTAGTATGACAAAGTTTGTTGAAATGGCAAGTGAACTGGATGGTTCTGTAAACCAGACAATTTTACTTGATTCGAATAAGTATGTATTTAACTGATGCAGTAATCTTAAAAAGTTTGAAAAGTCTGTTTGTCATACTGGAATGACACAGGTTGCTTGAATGGCCAAAAATAATGATGTTTGTATTATATTTCAGCCAGGTAGGTCATAATAACACTGACAATATTTTCTGATCTTTTGGCCCACTGTATACACAGATTACTGTAGACAAAATGGTACTTTGTTTTTGGCTCACTCTGACAGTGCCCCTTTAGTCTACTTCAATCGCACTGATTGCCACCTTGTAAGAAAGTTATATGGTCATCTTTGTTCTAACATATGATCCAGAAAACAAGCAGTTATGTTTTTGAAAGCATTAATTAATATAATAGAGAAGACTTAATTCAACTTTCAAACACTTTCACAATTTAAAATAGCAAACAGTACATGTGCCAGCAGTACTTTAGAAAAATGTGAAGCCAGCTGCACTGATTTTGATTCAGCCAATGTGCTAGTGGTACAGCAAACAAGTGATTCATGCCATTTGTAAATCTTCGCCCCGTCATTTGGGGCTTGAAGAAATTGATTTGGCTGCATGTTGCTTCCACACAGAGCTAAAACTAACCAAACACGAGTACTGGTAAAGCGCTTAGAAGGACTAAGCTTGCCCAGGCAAAGTGGTGTGAGTCAGGCCGTCCAATGTATATAAGCCTTGAAGTTTCATAAGGTGGCAGGGCTTGAGATACCATTTCATCTCTGTCAGGAACAAGTCCCACAAAATTGGAAGCAGCATCTCCAAAATGACCTAAATAGTGTTAACGGGGATGTTAAACCTCAATACAAACACACAAACAAACAAACAATTTGTAAAACCGATGAATACAGAGCCAGAAAACTTAACATAGATGACAAGTATTGCATACATAAGACTACATATGCAAATAGTATTTCAGCATCTAAATACAATATCAGCTATCAAATAAATGTTTTACAGCAACTTGCCTTCCATCTATATCATTTCGGGAAGTGTATTGAAGATGATAAATGTGCAAATAGTTTCAGTGTGACTAGTTATGCATTTATTTTGAAGACTAAAACATTGCAGCAAACACTTTTGCCTATGTTATACTGAACCTAGAAAAACTGCAGAAAATGCTTTTAATGGTCTCACAAAACCTTTGATGTGTGTGTTTGTGTGAGAGGGGGGGTGGGGGGGGCGAGTCTCTTTGACCAAGTGATGTAAGAAAAAATACCAATACATGGACTGATCAATAATAAGAACAAATCAGAAAATCAGCCTGTCCTTTCACAGATGGCAAATTATTGACTTATTTTCAAGAGGCGAATGTCAACAATAAAAAAAAATTAAGGAAACAACAGGATTATGAAAGTAATTTATTAAGCAAACTCAATACACCATTTTGTCTTACTGACATTAATATTTTTGTAGTGCGGGTTTAAAAAAAAGACCAAATAAAATAGGGTAAAAAATATCCACCTTGTCTTATTCCTATTGCATCATAATACATTTTTTCAGCAAAACCGCTTTTGCAATGCTGTAAACACTAACACTCATCGTGATCACTGCATGAGTGCATTATATTTTTCTCTCTGCTTATGTATGTTCTCATCTACTATTTGAAACCCAAACTAAAAATCATTATCTGTCGAACAGTGTATATTTGTTTGTGTGTGGGTGGGGAGGGGGGGGGGGGCTGCAGGGGTGGAATGACGTAATTGCATATGCTAAGCTTTGCATGATAAGGTGACACTATATGGTCATAAAAATACAATAAAAATATACGTAAAGAAAATCTGGTCCCCTGATATTGCACATGACTTCATCACAAAAATATCCCTAAACACATATCTTGCAATCAAAAACAATGTTACCGGTTTCTGATTTTTTTTTAAATTTGTTTGCTATATAGAGGATATATGTGGTCAATTTTATGTGTAATATCTTGGGGTGACAAGATCAGTAACACATCTAACACTTGGGATAAACATTTTACTTTTTAGAAATTTTCATGAAAAATTTAAGAAATTTTGTAAATAAATTCATCAGAAAAATTAAAAGACCTAGACACATTTATATTTTTGGTATTATATGAATCCTTATAGAATTATGTTGCCAAACAAAGCAACAAAATTTGAAAACAATCGAGCTTGTCGATTTAAGAATGAAAAGTTCACAGGTGTGTATGACCTCTACAGGGGATTACCTCAGGGAGTTCTCCTGAGAACTATAGTAATTAATCAAATAAAACAAAGTTATATATAGAGATGATAGACCTAAGGTAAACAACAACTGAAGTTTCAAGAAAATCTGTGCGTGGGTAGATTTGGAACTTCCCCTTTACAATATATTTGTATAGGGATGTTTTCGTAATTAACACGAAACATGACTACGAGCATGGCTGCTTAACTAAACCAGAAATCAGCCTGCGTTTCCATTCAAGAGGAATAGATACACCTGGCAGATTTTTCCCGCCATTTTTCAAAGGGAGACAACTTTCGTGACTTCCTGTGCGCTTTCTGTAAACTTTGTCGTCAGTTCACTTTACGGGTATCCTATTACGATAACAGGCCTATACATATACATTGTGACCTTTATCGCCGAAAAAAGGAAAAATTTTAGGTGATTTTTTTTTTCTTATTTCTGCTCAAAATACAGATTGTTGGTACACGTTAGAACCGCCTCCATGAGGCGGTTCTAACGAGTACCCACAATCAATATTTTAGAGCCGAAATAAGAAAAACAGGGTTGACCCCAGTATAGCCCAGTTTTTAGTATATAAAAGTGGGGTTCATTGGGGTCAGAATTATATAGACGTGTTTTCGTGATGCGCGCGTTACATTTTGGAACAGTTTGCGTCTTTCCGATTATTGGCAGTCATTTGTTCGATGCATTATAAAACAAACGCGACCGATTGGGTAATATTAAAATAGACGACCATGTCACAGAGATGCGCTTTTTGGGGATGTGACAATAAGTGCAAACAACTAGACAAGTAAGCAGGCATTTAGATTGCCACTGACAGAAATATTCGTGGTAACCTGCAACACTGTGCAATGTATACTGAAGTCTATTTTTTATCGTTTTTGTCGCGTTTTTGGGCAATAACTTCTTTTATTTTTGATTTTTGATCAATACATCCAGCGAGTAAGTTGCAGAAGAGAAGCTCCGCCAACTTCTCGTTAAGGAATCAGCCTCCTGAAAGAATATGAGCCCCGCCAAGCGAATTTGTGTCTTCGAGCATTCCGTCATGACAAATTTTAACTGCGCATGCCCAGCCATTCAGAGGGGCCAGGGATATGGCTTTCTGTCTGAAGGTTCCTCTTGATTCACTGCTTGTATGAGCGAGCAGCGAAGGTTCTGGCGATACTGCGCGGATGCGCAGGCTCGCCTGAACCTTCGCTGCAGTACCAAAATCGCTTGACGAGGCCCAATTATTATTTGTGAACAAGGCAGAACTGGAGTTGTTGTACATTTTTACATTGATCATAACTTTTAAACCGTTTGAGATAGAGCCTTTATATTTGGCCCGTAGGTTCCTTGTGACAAGGGCTTTATATGCACACCAAAAAACTGCGTCCTTGACATGTCTCGTACTTTAAAGAAAAAATACCATCGGCCATAACTTTTGAAATGTTTGAGATAGAGCCTTTATATTTTGCATGTAGAATCCTTGTGACAAAGTTTTCTCGCCCATTAAAAAAATGACCTGTGACCATGACCTTGACGTGTCAACCACTTAAAGTAAAGGGTCAAAATTTTGGAACCGTTAAAGATACAGCCTTCATATTTGGCATGTAGGTTCTTTGTGCCAAGGGTTTTCCACTCGTACAGAAATGACCTCTGACCTTGACCTGTGACCAACTTTGAAGAAATAGTTGACCTTGCCGGGGACATGTACATGTTTCAGTCACAAACACATATTGTTCTGATGAAATTTTTTCTCCAAAATACGCTGAGGGACCTAACGACTGCCCACGACCTATGTCTTGGAGCTGAAAATAAAGTATACCCCCGTAAACCCCACTTTTCTCTTTTTAAAGTCGGTTTTACATGTGGTATTTATTACACGGACTTTAAATCGTGATGATGATAAATCGGTGATTCTTTCAAGCAGTGTATTCTCGGGTGAGACCTTTAGTCTTAATAATTTCAACAAAGGACTAGTCTCCATAAGGGGGTTTTCCTGGTACCTTAATTTCTCAATAATATTTTGGGAAAATATAGTCACACAGAGGGGACATTCATCCCTGGTAAGTTTGAATCAAACAGAACTCTAGTTTTGTGATAAGGGTTTATCAAAAGTGGGTGGGGTAATTCCATATCAGTTCTACCAAGGACAATTAATGAGCAATTGACTATATTAAAATAGCGCAATGACAAAACTTTTTGCCATGTCATGCATAGACTGTGGGTACATATTAATGTGAAATAGGGTGATTGTATACTTTATTGCACTTTGCTAAAATATAATAATTTATTTGCACTTTGTGCATTTTCATTAATTTTTCATCTACCAACTTTGCCAAAAAGTTGAACATTTCTCTATTAAGCAACACATTCGTACCTCTTTTCTAGAAAATACTTATCAATGCTTGGCCATTGCAGAATTGTAAGGATTTTTTTATAAATGGTCTTTGACATGAGGTATGTGCCCTTGAAAAGAGAAAATTGCAGTAAAATGCGATGAAATTATCAAAACTTTGTTTTGCCTTTTTGCTATAAGTTTACTGGCGAGAAATGCTTACAGGAGTTAAATTCTAATGTATTTATCGTGTAAAAGGGTTTAACTATTGTAGCAGAGACTAAATTGGTATCAGTAAGGGTCAAAATTACTTTTAGAGGTTTTAAGAGTTGGATATAATTGACACACATTTGCTCATCTCATTTAGTATCACTTTCTTGTGAGGAGTCGCTGTTGGTATCCCAAACTTCAGCTGCAGCATCTGTAAGAAAATCCATGTATTTAAAATGTATCTTAGGCCCTTTTGTTTCTGGCTGGTGTCGCGCAAACCCCAAATACCATAAGACGGATGCAATATGGGCACAGCAGCCTACTACTCTAGCCCCTGATTTGCATGTGCAAAACCAACCGACGATAGGTTATAAGCATGTGCTGTATTCAATCCATAAATTATAGGTCTTGCTACTGGTATACCTTGAACGTATTAGGAACTTCAGGACACCTTCTTGCTCTGCGTTTATAAGGATATCATATTTACTGTCATCTTTTTGGTGTTCTTTCGTGTAGGATTTGGCCTGGAGAATCTGATACACTCCCATTGTCAGGTCTCTTAATTCTGCTTCGTTCAGTTCGGGGAAATCTGGCATTTCAGATGCATCCATACATTTCCGTACTGTGCACCGTTTGTCCCACTTATTGTCAGTCACCTTTTGTTGAAGTTTATTCGGTGACTTTGCTAAGGCCATCATTCGTTTGGCCATGACAACATCTGATTCCAAACTAGTCACCAAGGGTGGCCTGAAAGCGTTGCAAAGGGAGCAAACAATTCGCACTTAACCGCCAGCAAACGGGATTTGAGAGTTGGGAAGCACATTACTTAAAGCTTTCCATTGCTTTATACGCCCATATGCTGACTCAACAACCCATCTCACTTTGGTAACAAGTCTGGATTCATTTGCTTCCTCAGTGCTATGCTGTTTCTCTTTTTTCTTCAAGAAATGAGGCATTTCAGTATTGATCCCACAATCATTAAGTCTGTTACATCCCTAAACCCCCTATCAACAATGAGCACAACCCCTTCATTGAACCAATTTCTAGTATCCTCACTGTTGCTCTTCAGCTTATACTCTCTTATCTTGGCATCTGAGTTTTTATCATCAGCCAGGTAAGGTCCAAGCACTGTAAGTATGTAGCCGTCAGTTGCTACAAGCATCATCGGTTTAAGCAATGGGCGACCTTTATGGACAGAATAAGAACGCCTTTGGAATGAAAAGTCACCGCTTTTCTCTATGTACACAAAGGTACCATCAGCAACAGCAATAGCAACATATTTCTGTGAATAAGCAAACAGCACCCTTGCAAATTCTGTAGTGTGATTTTCAATTACTTTATTTCGTTCTATATGTGGCAGGCCAAGATATTTTGGAACGAAATTGGACATTAGACTTGCTCTGGCTGAATGGATTGCCTTACTGCAAGTAGTTTTCTTCACCCCAAACAATGTTGAAAGAACAGCCAAGGACAGACCAGTCTGTCAGTTTTACAAGCAACATGGCAAGGGCTGTACGAGTGCTCCTTGTTGATGTAGAACGCAACGAGGAGAGCGATTCATGTACATCATTGAACTGATCTTTTGTTATGCCTGTCAGTCCTAAGTTTTACAAGCAACATGGCAAGGGCTGTACGAGTGCTCCTTGTTGATGTAGAACGCAACGAGGAGAGCGATTCATGTACATCATTGAACTGATCCTTTGTGATGCCTGTCAGTCTGACATAGTCTTCACCTGTCATTTCATCAGCGTTGTCAAAATTCAGTGCATTAGATTTCCTGTTTGCCGTTTCGAAATAAAATAATTGAAGATCACACTACAGAATTTGCAAGGGTGCTGTTTGCTAATTCACAGAAAGATGTTGCTATTGCTGTTGCTGATGGTGAAGCGGTGACTTTTCATTCAAAGGGCGTTCTTATTCTGTCCATAAAGGTCGCCCATTGCTTAAACCGATGATGCTTGTAGCAAATGGCGGCTACATACTTACAGTGCTTGGACCTTACCCGGCTGATGGTAAAAACTCAGATGCCAAGATAACAGAGCATATGCTGAAGAGCAACAGTGGGGATATTAGAAATTGGTTCAATGAAGGGGATGTTCTCATTGTTGATAGGGGGTTTAGGGATGTAACAGACTTAATGATTGTTTTTGTTTGTTGGTTTGATTTGAGGTTTAACGTCCCTGTCAACACTGTAAAGGTCATTTTGGAGACGTTGCTTCCAATTTTGTGGGACTTTTACCCGACATTGAGATGAAATGACATCTCAAGCCCTGTCACCCAATGAAACCAATAGGGTTTATTAGCATGGACGGTCCGCCTCGCACCGCGGTTCCAGGACAGGCGTAGATTCTCTAAGCGGTTTACCAGTACTAGTGTGCGGGCCGGATTCAGCTCTGCGTGGAAGTATCGTGCAGCCCATATATTTCTTCAAGCCCCTCTGGGCGGGGGCGGAATTAATGATTGTGGGATCAATACTGAAATGCCTCATTTCTTGAAGAAAAAAGAGAAACAGCATAGCACTGAGGAAGCAAATGAATCCAGACTTGTTACCAAAGTGAGATGGGTTATTGAGTCAGCATATGGGCGTATAAAGCAATGGAAAGCTTTAAGTAATGTGCTTCCCAACTCTCAAATCCCGTTTGCTGGCGATTATGTGCGAATTGTTTGCTCCCTTTGCAACGCTTTCAGGCCACCCTTGGTGACTAGTTTGGAATCAGATGTTGTCATGGCCAAACGAATGATGGCCTTAGCAAAGTCACCGAATAAACTTCAACAAAAGGTGACTGACAATAAGTGGGACAAACGGCGCACAATTTGGAAAAGTTTGGATGCATCTGAAATGCCAGATTTCCCCGAACTGAACGAAGCAGAATTAAGAGACCTGACAATGACAATGGGAGATTATCAGATTCCCCAGGCCAAATCCTACACGAAAGAACACCAAACAGATGACGCCAAATATGAAATCCTTATAAACAAAGAGCAAGAAGGTGTCCTCAAGTCCCTAATACGTTCAAGGCATACCAGTAGTAAGACCTATAATTTATTGATTGAATACAGCACATGCTTATAACCTATCGTCGGTTGGTTTTGCACATGCAAATCAGGGGCTAGAGTAGTGGGCTGCTGTGCCCATATTGCATCAGTCTTATGGTATTTGGAGTTTGAGCGACACCAGCCAGCAACCAAAGGGCCTGAGATACATAATAAATACATGGATTTTCTTACAGATGCTGCAGCTGAAGTTTGGGATACCAACAGCGACTCCTCACAAAAAAGTGATACTAAATGAGATGAGCAAATGTGTGTCAATTATATCCAACTCTTAAAACCTCTAAAAGTAATTTTGACCCTTACTGATACCAATTTAGTCTCTGCTACAATAGTTAAACCCTTTTACACGATAAATACATTAGAATTTAACTCCTGTAAGCATTTCTCGCCAGTAAACTTATAGCAAAAAGGCAAAACAAAGTTTTGATAATTTCATCGCATTTTACTGCAATTTTCTCTTTTCAAGGGCACATAACTCATGTCAAAGACCATTTATAAACAAATCCTTACAATTCTGCAATGACCAAGCATTGATAAGTATTTTCTAGAAAAGAGGTAAGAATGTGTTGCTTAATAGAGAAATGTTCAACTTTTTGGCAAAGTTGGTAGATGAAAAATTAATGAAAATCCGCAAAGTGCAAATAAATTATTATATTTTAGCAAAGTTCAATAAAATATACAATCACCCTATTTCACATTAATATGTACCCAGAGTCTATGCATTGCATGGCAAAAAGTTTTGTCAGTGTGCTATTTTAATATAGTCAATTGCTGATTAATTGTCCTTGGTAGAACTGATATGGAATTACCCCACCCACTTTTGATAAACCCTTATCACAAAACTAGAGTTCTGTTTGATTCAAACTTACCTGGGATGAATGTCCCCTCTGTGTGGCTATATTTTCCCAAAATATTATTGAAAAATTCAGGTACCAGGAAAACCCCCTTATGGAGACTTGTCCTTTTATCTGAATAATTTTGATTCACTGTTCATAGGTTTATGATATTGCTTTTTAATTACAATATCGTTTAAGTTGCCACTTACTGGTCAAATGACTACTGTTTTTGGTTGAAAGATTAGCGACGCGCGTCAAGATACTTGGTGATAATTCGATTATCGACAAGTAGTCGGAAGTGTGCTTACTCAATGTAGTGATCGATTAACAATCCATCATGAGCGATTATATTGACGAGTGTCATTTACCTGAGAGATAGAAACGAATTTATACGTTCATTATTTTTATCTGTAAGTTCACAAGTTAGACTTGCCCAAGTCCCTACATTTGCATTTTTTATTTTTAAATGAAAGTCCCTTTAAACAAAAAAAAAAATATGTAAAAGTCTCTTAAGTCTTCATCTCTGTTAATTTCGCAATTTTCATAAAGACTGTATTGCTATTTCATTTACAATGTATTTATTTCTTTTTTATTTATATATTTATTATTATTTTTTTTTATTATTTTTTTTTTTTGGCAAACAATTATTTCTACAATGGACACCTAATTAACAGATTTGAGCAAGTCTAGTTCACAAGCATGTTTTGAGCAGAAAGAAAGAGTGCATATGATCCCCGCCAAGCAAATTCGGGTCTTCGAGCATTCCGTCATGACAAATTTTAACTGCGCATGCCCAGCCATTCAGAGGGGTCAGGGATATGGCTTTCTGTCTGAAGGTTCCTCTTGATTCACTGCTTGTATGAGCGAGCAGCGAAGGTTCTGGCGAGACTGCGCGGATGCGCAGGCTCGCCTGAACCTTCGCTGCTCGCCTAGGCGATAAGTACCAAAATCGCTTGACGGGGCCCATATGATGATTGTCGTCATGTGAGGGAGAATGAAAGACAGATTTATCGTCACTTTAGAAAGAAAGATTTACACCGAAAAGATACCTCACAATTGTCTACATTATGCTGTCTGGTTTTGTTTGTTTGATTTGAGGTTTAACGTCCCTGTCAACACTGTAAAGGTCATTTTGGAGACGTTGCTTCCAATTTCGTGGGACTTTTACCCGACCTTGAGATGCAATGACATCTCAAGCCCTGCCGCCCAATGAACCAGTAGGGTTTATTAACATGGACGGGCCAATTCGCACTGCTTTGCCCGGGCAAGCTTAGATCCTCTAAGCGGTTTACCAGTACTCGTGTGAGGGTCGGTTTCAGCTCTGCGTGGAAGCATCATGCAGCCCATCTATTTCTCCTCAAGTACACATTTTCATTGTCCCAAACGGGGTTCGAGCCATCGAAGTTCGACTGTATATATTTCAAAGCAAAGGAAAATGACCTTTCTTCTGCCTTCTTTTCAGAGGTTCCATGGCTGATCTTTCCAGGTTTACCAATGATGGGTGTGGGTGGCCTTCCTCTGATAGTGAGCGATACACAGGTAAATATTTCGTGTCCTTTCATATTTGTAGTCATTCTGTGATTAGATTGCTCTGTGATTTGATCAGCCCTTCTCTTGCTGAATATTCAGTTTAGCCACGCCCATTTTTGACCTTGGACCAATCAGATTACTTGATGTAATTTTTTCCTGCAAATCCATAAACTAAATGTCAAACCGTGTAGATCCTAATCAGATGGCTTCTTCAGAAGCCATCTGATCTGGATCTACACTGTTTTCAAAGATAGGAGTTGTCGTGAACAGCAAGATAAGGGTTAGAGTGTAGGAATCTTTCTGCCTATTATGATCATGCTTTTTGTAGTCTTCCAAAAATTTGTCAAATAAATGGTGGCTTATTCTTCACACAGTCAATGACGTGGTAGCCTACAAAATATGTTCATGAAAGGGTGATCCTTTGGAAGCAAGGAATACACCACAGAACTGGAAAATATGGAGTGTACATGTTTTCTGGGCCAGAATATCTAGTTTCGGCCAATAAGGCCTCATCAGTGACCCTCAAATATTTTCAAAATTCCACAATGGAATCAATGATCCCAAAAAGACAAGAAAATATAATCTACACTATGATGTAGGTTGGTTGGTTGATTTGAGGTTTAACGTCCCCGTCAACACTGTAAAGGTCTTTTTGGAGACGTTGCTTCCAATTGTGTGGGACTTTTACCCGACATTGAGATGAAATGACACCCCAACCCCTGTCGCCCAATGAAACCAATAGGGTTTATTATAATGGACGGTCCGCCTCGCATCGCGGTTCCTGGGCAGGCTTAGATCCTCTAAGCGGTTTACCAGTACTAGTGTGCGGGCCGGATTCAGCTCTGCGTGGAAGCATCATATATTTCTTCAAGCCCCTATGGGCGGGGGCCGCCTGTGATGTAGGGCGGGGAGACGTTTTACCACCGCCACACATTCCCACACACCAGCTGTAGTGAAGTTAAATATTTTCTATAAAAGGGTTATCCTTTGGAAGCAAGGAATACACCACAGAACCGGAAATATGGAGTGTACATGTTTTCTGGGCCAGAACAGCCAGTTTCGGCCAATTAGGCCTCATCAGTGACCCTCAAATATTTTCAAAATTCCACAATGGAATCAATGATCCCAAAGGACAAGAAAACATAAACTACACTATAATGTAGGGCAGGTTTGTTGCTGATTAAAAGCTTGTGTATTGCCTGTTTTGTTTACCATCGTATTACCTTTTTATTATTATTTCGGAACATTCCACCAGCAAGGCTGTGAGTGTGGGTGTTTTGAGATTTACGTCTCACCAACAGCTAAGATCATACGGAGTCGGCACCGGTTTAAAGACTCATCCGAAAGTCTGGAGAAGTCCGGGATCGATCCCGCGACCCCTTGATTACAAGGCGAGTAACTTAACCACTACACCACGGAGGCTTTTAGCAAGGCGGTGAACGTTGCCAAAAAATGCAGATTTGCTTCATTTACTTTATTGCATATCGTATACAGTCGAACTTCGATGGCTCGAACCTCTTTGGGACCATGAAAATTTATTCGACACATCGGTAGTTCGAGTCACTGAAGGTTACTGCCAAGAGGCATAACGAGATACTTTTGAACATCGTTCGATGTTATATAATGAAAATGTTTGCTGTGTGTACTCATTAGAATCGCCTCACCGAGGCGATTCTAATGAGTACACACAGCATACATTTGCAAGATAAAAGACTTAAATCTCCTTAATCATTCCCCACCATTTCTTATCTTGAGGATTTCCCTAGGGGCTCAAGTCCGAGTTCGACCCGGCCATGGTAAACCAGCCATCCGTGTTCGAGCTATCGAAGTTCTACTTTAATAAGTAGTTCCGATAATAATGCAGCCAGGAGAGCAGAAGCTCGAGGCCTGATTGGCCTAGATGGAAAAGATTACCTTTGACCCATAGACAGGCTTCTTCTTACGGCCATTTGCCAAAACAATATTTAAAAGTGTGTATAGTTTTTCTTACATAGCACATATTAAAAGTGAAGGCAATGATAAGGAATCGATACAATTAAACCACAGCTCACATCAGAGACACCAAAGGGAAAGAAACACAAGCATGAAACAACTAGACCCTAATGGAAACATCAATAGCGGAAAGCCAAAAGGACAGTTACTTCCCACAAAATGGCCAATTGGCATAAATCATTTTTAAGAATCACAATATTTTCTTTATTGAGCCGGCCGTCTCGAAAACCTACATTTAACCTTGTGCGCCCATCAAATGTTCAGATCAACTTGTGCGTCATGTCAGTCAGACCAGACTCTTGTATGTTGCTCAGTAATCATTTCATGCTGGTGGTGTTGACGGTACTGCGGTTTTATTTTGTGAATAACAACGGTGCGGATAAGCCTTTACATCCATGTTTTCTGCAGACCATCACGAAAACATGCCTATGAAATTTTGACCTCTTGAAGCCCATTTTTGTGTAGTTAAACTGAGGTTTACCGGGATAAACCTTATTTTGCGTACTTCTGCTCTAAAATAGAGATTGTGAGTACTCGCTAGAACCGCATCGATGACGCTGTTCTAACGTGTATTCACAATCTATCTTTTGAGCATAAAAAAGAGAGTGTTTGAGTTTTACGTCCCACAAACAGCTAAGGTCATACGGAGACGGGACCTCGGTTTAAAGACTCATCCGAAAGTCTGGAGAAGCCCGGGATCAATCCTGCGACCCCTGGTTTACAAGGTGAGTAGCGTAACCACTACACCATGGAGGCTTCTAAGCATAAATAAGAAAAATAATAAAAAAAATCAGCTTAAAATCTTTGCTTTTCGGCGATAAAAATTACAATGTATTTGTATAGGCATGTTTTCGTAATGCTTTGTGAAATTGAAATTAAATTTAATTTCAGAAACAGTGGAATGTACGTAACTATTCACTGAGATTTTTTTGCACTAAATGTATTGTAATTGAATTCATACCATTGTTCAAAATTGGTATAATTGACAAGTACAACTATTTTAGGTTACTTTTGTTGATCCTTCCTCTGCTTTGAACTTCCACTACGTCTCAGGAAATTATTCAAAACCCATTACTTTTTTTCTACTCATTGTTTTGGAATTTAAGAATGTCTTAAAAAGATACAAGTTTGGCAGGATTGTTTGCTGAATTTCATTGGTAGATAGTACAATGACTTTTTTCCTAGAAAGGTTTAGTATTTTGACCAGACCCTTATAAACGATCCATATTTAACAACATATAGACTGATTGGCCAGCAAGGCTCAAAATAAAACACACCACGACGTCGGAAAAAGCCTAAAAACCGGAAGCAATGCCCCCGAAAAGAACCAATACAGTGTTGACGGGGACAACAAACATAGAATTATTCAGTACAGTTCAAAAATGCATGTCAGCACAGATTGCAGTAGGATTCCACCATTGAACCAACAAGACTAACCCTGCCTATACAGAAAAGGCACTTAAAACATTTCAATGCACCATCTTCTCAAAATGAAGCCTGGTCACAGGGATACCATTAGGACTGTACAAGGTAGGTCTTTAAGACCGCCATTGAGCAGCCCAAAATGAAAGCCTCAATGTGGGAGTCCTACTGTAATTACAATAAGCACAATCAGTCTGCAAAAGTAAATCACTAACAGTACTGGTACAACGCAGAATGGCAACCGGGCGTGGACTCTGGGATGATGACTCATCGAGCCAGCACCTGGGGTAAAACGTCTATGGAAGCCTAAAAACAACAACTTGGGATGCAGAAAGACACTAACTATAACAACAACCATTCTAATGCACTTGCGTATGTAACGCGACGTCTGATTGGATAGCGTCAAACATTTGCGACAGCATATTCTGCGATATAGGTAGCATTGCACTAAATACTGGGAGGTACCGGGTTTTATCACTTTGGGACAGAGCTTTTAGTTGCGTTCTAAATACCAGACTTGCTTCCATTGGATATATATCCCATGTTTTATTTCAATGTGAGAAAATGATAGGTATAAGGGACTAAAATGATGCATGTTTTATAAATATATCTGCAAGCTCAAAGAAATTTTTTGCTTATTTTATATGGTCACCCCTCCTTTAAAAATGTTGGTTTTATTTACTCCGTTCTAGCAGATCAACAAACATGGTTGATTGTAACTTGAAAATGAGCCGGACAACATGTGGATTTTTTCTCATTAACTTGTTGGGCTAGGAAGGCTCTATAAACAAGTAAGGTTTGAAAAGTTTTGTATGTGTAGTTTTTGTGGGAGCAGGTTAAAGGTTACTATTGTCGCCTATGGAAAACATTTAGTGGAAAGCTACCTATAGCAAAAGTAGACCACTATCCTGTTTTCAGTCATTACATACTATTTCCACACATTTGTAGGTTCTGTCCAATTCTGTTTCATAAAATGTATCCTCATGACATGTATTTTGACATAGATACTGTAAAAAATGTGATGGTAATGCTAATTTAGGTCTAACTGGATGTATTTGATGTATTTTTGCCTCTGACCTATGTTCTTGGGGGGGGGGGGGTTACTTTGAAGCCATGTAAATCAGTTTTTATTGATGTGTTTGGAAAGGAGACTTGCAGTAATTGTATTTGCACAAACACAAGGAAGAATCAACTCCATCTGGAATATAAGTGTAAGGTTTCATGGCACTAGGACTATGTCTCAAACCAAAGCAAAACTTCAAAATTGTCTCTCCAAACAGCCCGCTGCAATATCCGGATAAGTTTTCTCATCCGTTATAAGTTCTATTTCATTGTATTCATGTAAAAGGATGTGGACAGATATATTCAGCTATTCCTCATGGCATTAAGGCATTTATTAACATTTTCTTGGCATTTTTGTCCTCAAAATATCCTCAAAATGCCATTTTTACTTAAAATAGGGGGTGTAGGTGTGAAAATAGCCATAAAAATGAGTATTGGTGCTATTTAGGCATAATTCTCTGCATTTTAGGATTGAATTGTTTCAAAGACATTGGAGAAGAACCATTGATGCAAGCCGGTGTCTGGGTTCCATTCCAGAAAGAGATAAACTTTTGCGCTTTTCAAAAACTATGGTTTGTTCGGCTTTCATTGTTGAATCTGAAAGCGATAACTTTATCGCAAACTTGAAAGACTCTGTGTGACTGAACTTTTATTATGCATGACTAAATTATTACATATGACCTAAATTTCTATTTGGCAATTCTTTTGATGCAACATAAAGAAAATAAGGGTTTGGTATAGGTAGCATTGCACTAAATACTGGGAGGTACCGGGTTTTATCACTTTGGGACAGAGCTTTTAGTTGCGTTCTAAATACCAGACTTGCTTCCATTGGATATATATCCCATGTTTTATTTCAATGTGAGAAAATGATAGGTATAAGGGACTAAAATGATGCATGTTTTATAAATATATCTGCAAGCTCAAAGAAATTTTTTGCTTATTTTATATGGTCACCCCTCCTTTAAAAATGTTGGTTTTATTTACTCCGTTCTAGCAGATCAACAAACATGGTTGATTGTAACTTGAAAATGAGCCGGACAACATGTGGATTTTTTCTCATTAACTTGTTGGGCTAGGAAGGCTCTATAAACAAGTAAGGTTTGAAAAGTTTTGTATGTGTAGTTTTTGTGGGAGCAGGTTAAAGGTTACTATTGTCGCCTATGGAAAACATTTAGTGGAAAGCTACCATATACTGTTGGAAACCCGACGTCATCACGTAACGTCGCTTTTCATTGGCTGGCATTTGGTTTTACGCAGCTCACCGCGCTTGCCGCCTTATGCAAAATAGTACAATTTTTAGCTTAACAACCGAAAAAGTGCATTAGAATGGGGATAACTGTATTAAAAATTGTCATTTGGGGAGGTAAATCGTCGGTTTTACGATCGCAAATTACGTTTTACGGCTCCTCTAACGCGTCGCCGTAAAACGAAATTTCCGACCGTAAAACCTCCGATTTACCTCCCCAAATGACAATTTTCAGTACAGTTATCCCCTAACTAATCGCCTTCTAACGGCCCATCCAACCCCCGGTCATGGGCCACCTCATCCCTACAGGTGGCCAATAACTACCATGCAATATGCAAACAAAATCGATTGATACCGACTACTCCATAACAAATTGATACAACACTACAACGGGTCTCAGGCCCAAAAGCCCCTGATTGGCTTGCCCATAACATGAAAGTCGCGACCCCTCCAATACACACCCAAAATTAAATGGCTTCGTTACAATAAAACAAAAAAAAAAAAACAAGGGCTCAGGCAGCACAAGCATTTAGCTTCAGGCGAATTCTTAACTTGATCTACCACGATTTGTGCCCATCTTTAGGCCGCGGGAGTCAAAATTTATGCCTCCTATAAGTAGAAAGGGAGAGAATATCTACTCATTACGAAAAATGCGCTGTGCAAAGTCTCATTTATAGACGGTTCAACGCATCCCCACCCGCTTAAGGAACAACCCTGGATTGATGCCAACAAAACCCCGCCTGTGACGCTTGCCGCCTACAGACCAGCAACGAGACCCAAGAACCAGCCTTTTCCTCCGAGTCCACAACTTCCCCGTGCGCAAATAATCAAACACCACACCTGTGGAATAAAACGCATTACACGGGCCACTGGCTGGCCACATACCAATGCAGAGTTCGCCAGCTCACCAGCGCGACCCTCGGAGAGAGCAACAAGCTTGGACTTGACCTACTTTTGCTCTCGGGCAAGATAGAGTGATCGCGATTTGCCGCCTGTCGGCACTGATAGCTTTTTTGCTTCAGGCCCACTTTTGACAGGCATACAAATTCTAAATTACAGTGCTCCTGACCAAGGTCCGGACCTGCAACCCGCCGTCTCTCAACCTGGGCAATGACAATCAGCGAGACGAGTTTTGATGCTGACTTGTCGAGATTTGCAGCCCTGGAGCACTTCTACCTTCGACCGAGTTGTCTCCATATTTAATGGGGTTATACCCGTTGGAACCAGGCGGTCGTAAAACTCCCGCATTGTATTAAACGAAACGAAACGATACAGATCAAATGCTTTCAGATTTTGGACAGTCATGTGAAAGCCTAACCTTGAGAAAAATGAATCACTTCACTGCATCACGAACACGCGCCTATATAATTCTGATCCCCTTGAATCCCACTTTTATACAGTAAAGCTGGGGTTTACAGGGGTAAACTATATTTTTCCTATTTCTGCTTTAAGGTATAGATTGTGAGGCGAATCTAGCGTGTACGCTCAATCTATATTTTGAGCAGAAATAAAAGAAATATCACCATTTTTTATCTTAAAAGTTTCGTTTTTCGGCGGTAAAGTTTGCAATATATTTGTCTAGGCATGTTTTCGAAATGAGAGCCAATATACAAAGTAATGAATAAATTTAGAATACAAGAATGAGACTAATGTTTTCGACAGATGGTTTTGACGATAAGTGTAGACCCAGATCAGACTGTTTATATAGGAGCAGTCTGATCAGAGACTACATTGTCATTCTATCTGCATCTTTTTGGGTAAATTGAAAATTTCAGATTTTAGGGAGATTCCAGCATTTCAGAGCGTATGGACAATATTTAGGTAAAACATGGTAATCAAAAAAAAAAAAAACAAAAAAAAAAACAGGGAAACAGGCAGGCTTTCGGGAATCATATCAATGAATAATACAATTATCTATCGAAGAATTAGAACTGCTATATGAATATCATTACGTAATCACGCCTGTACAAATACATAGTTATCGCTGAAAAAAGGAAAATCTTACTGTGATATTTTTTCTTATTTCTGCTCAAAATATAGCTTGTGGGTACACGTTAGAACCGCCTCATTGAGGCGGTTCTAACGAGTACCCACAATCTATATTTTAGAGCAGAAATAAGAAAATATAGGTTTACAACAGTAAACCCCATTTTTACTGTATGAAATAGGGGATCAAGGGGGTGGGGGCGTCAAAATTATATAGGCGTGTTTTCGTGATGGTGGTCTCATAAAATGTTGGGATTTGAATTCTAAGAAATCCCCTACACTGAGTCAACAGTTCCAGACATATTTAACCCTCCCAGCATCACCTGCTCCAATTGAAAGACTTTCCCGTCGGCGGGAACGTTTTGTTCGAGCAGAGGGGTGTCGTCTCTGCGATAAAAAAGTTTAAAGTCCGGCTATTTTGGAACTGTAATGATGCCATATAGTGTTACTACATACTGCTAAGAAATTCCCAGGCTTTTGAACGAATAGTTTAACGACACTTATTTTCCAAATATTGAGCAAAAATATATTACACTCTCGCACTTGACATTGTTGAATTGCGATGTCCGCCATCTTCAATTTAATGCAGTTGATAAGATTTTTTTTTTGGTTTTACGGCCCTTTCAAGACTATTTCACTTATATCGAGCCGATCGTTAATTAAAGGTGGGCGAAAACCGGAGTACCCGGAGAAAAACCGCCTGAATTTCCATTGCAGAACTTGGCGTCTCACATGTCACCCGAGCCAGGCTCGAACCCACAGCGGTGAGAGACCTAATGATTAAGAGTCAGTGCTCTTAACCACTAGGCCACGGAGGCCCATTTTGATAAGAAATAAATGCAAAATAATTTCATGCACCACAATAATTTCCAATCAATAAATAAAAACTTCTTATTGTTTTTCATTTATTCATCCATTTATGTCATTGCTTTCTTTTACAAAACTCTCATTCCAGCATGACGTAAACACCCCCCCCCCCCCCCCACAGAGCACCGTGATCAACGCATTGCATGCAGAAGGGTGCGTTTGATGTCGTAATATGTAAACATATATTCTTGCATAAAAACCTATGCGCATGGCTGTTTGAAGCCGTTGTCAAATGGACCGAAATCCGTGCTCAAACAGCAAAACCATGTTCAAATCATGAAATTCGCGTGCTGTTTGAACATGGATTTTGAACTTTTGATATCACAAGATGGGCCTTGCTTTGTTCACGTTACGTTGAGCGACGTAACGTTATCGCCCTGACCGTAGCGTTTTAGGGTTCTATAATGACGTCACTGCATGGCAACGTCATTGTAAACAGCATTCTGAACTGGCCGCCATTTTGGTTTGCCTGTCGCATTTGAAGAGTTTATATGGAATTTATATGGAGCTTTTGGGCGTTTTCGTCAAAATTTGCTGTCGGATTCGTAAGTTATGCAAGAACAACGATCATCCATGGTTATTTCATTGCATTAACATTTGCCGGATCCCTCGGAAGATATTTGAACATTCGGCCTAGCGGCCTCATGTTCAAACAGCTTCCTCGGGATCCGGCAAATGTTAATGCTTGATCCCTATACTTTTGGCGACGTCCGCTACAAAAGAATACTTTCGAAAACATTGCACCAGTCTACAAAGTGTCGTCAAAAAGCTTTCCATTATATGAGCCCCGCCAAGCGAATTTGTGTCTTCGAGCATTCCGTCATGACAAATTTTAACTGCGCATGCCCAGCCATTCAGAGGGGCCAGGGATATGGCTTTTCTGTCTGAAGGTTCCTCTTGATTCACTGCTTGTATGAGCGAGCAGCGAAGGTTCTCGCGAGACTGCGAGGATGCGCAGGCTCGCCTGAACCTTCGCTGCTCGCATACTGAGGCGATAAGTACCAAAATCGCTTGACGGGGTCCATATAAAATACGCAGGGGCACGCGATTCGATTCCCCACCTGAAAGCGATATTTGCTCTCGCCTTACGGCTCGGACAAATATCCGTCTCAGGCGGGGAATGTGATCTCATGATCTCCGTCAAGAAACCAAATAACTCAAAATATTCTCAGAGGAACAGGGCGTTCTCCGTGCTAGACATGAATGATTTACTGTTATGTTATAAATTTTGAGACGTCCAAAACTCGTATGTACTTTTAGCTCGTTTGATGAATAAAAACTTATAGAAATGTACAGGCAGTAGTTCTACTGTATTAAGGAGATGGTATTAAGCTAATTCATAACGAAAACACGCCTATACAAATACATTGTAATCTGTACCGCCAAAAAAAAAAAAAAACTAAAATTTTAAGATGAAAAATTGTGATATTTTTCTTATTTCTGCTCAAAATATAGATCGTGGGTATTTGTTAGAACCGCCTCATCGAGGCGGTTCTAACGAGAACCCACAATCTATATTTTAGGGCAACAATAAGAAAAATAAGGTTTACCCATGTAAACCCCAGTTTTACCGTATAAAAGTGGAGTTCACGGGGGAAAAAGTTATATAGGCATGTTTTCGTGATGGTTTGTTTGTTTGCATCACGTGAACAAGGCCGAAAAATGACCCTAAACCCCACTTTACATCGCGAAAACTGGTATTTACGGGGGTATACATTACTTTTCTTATCGGTTGTGGGTTCTCGTCAGAACCCAATTACATGAGGCGGTACCGGCCCCGATAGCTCAGTTGGTAGAGTGTCCGCTCCGGGGAACGGGAGGTCACGGGTTCGATCCAGGGCCGCGACATACCAAAGTCGTTAAAAATGGTACTTAGCTGCTCCTCGCTTGGCACTCAGATTTACGGGGTAGAGCTAGGACTGGTCGACCCAGTGTCAGGATAATGTGACTGGGTGTGGTATCATGTAATGTGTCTGGCACATGATACTTCAGTGAGACAGCACTATAAAAGTGAGCATTGTGCTCCCTGTCGCAACCAGACACCGTCGTGTTATGACTGAAAAACTGTTGAAAGCGACGTTAAACTCGAATTCACACACACACACACACATGAGGCGGTTCTAACGAGCACCCGCAACCTATGTTTTGCAATATAAATAAGATAATAATCACATATTTTCATAAGAAAAGCAGCCATTTTGGAGATGTAAAAACAATGCACTGTGTTGCACGGGTGGCTTATCATTATGGTATATATTGGGGTTTAACGGCACAGTCAACACTATTTATGCCATTTTGAGCCGGTTAGTTTACCTATCCACATTTTTCCTGGGCAAGCTTATACGTAAGCGGTTAACCAGTGCAGTGCACATCCTCTCGCCAGAAACTAACAACTGTCCTTCTTGAATCCGCGGAAGGAAGAGAATGACCGTGGAAAAGAGTTCATGATGAATCTCTACGAAAGACTATTGCCGACCCCGGCAGGTATCGAACCCGCGTCCTCCTGATCACCAGTAGACGCATCCGACTGAGCTACCGAGGCGGGTTGTATTAAGCTAATCTCCATACATCTAGTACATGGGTTTTACTTCATTACGAAAACACGCCTATACAAATACATTGTAAATTTTAACACCGAAAAATGAAAATTTTCAGAGGAAAAATTCAATATTTTTGTTATTTCTGCTCAAAACATAGATTGTGGATATTCGTTAGAACCGCTTCGACGAGGCGGACATAGATTGTGGATACTCGTTAGAACCGCCTCGACGAGGCGGTTCTAACGAGTACCACAATGTATGCTTTTGAGCAGAAATAAGAAAAATAATGTATACCCCTACAAACACCAGTCCAATTTATATAGGCGTGTTTTCGTGATGTGAGTTCTGGAAAAATAATATACGAAAACAGGATTGTCAATGTAATTGTGTGTGTGTGTGTGTGTGTGTGTGTGTGTGTGTGTGTGTGTGTGTGTGTGTGTGTGTGTGTGTGTGTGTGTGTGTGTGTGTGTGTGAATTCGGGTTTAACGTCGCTTTCAACAATTTTTCAGTCATATCACGACGGTGTCTGGTTGCGACAGGGAGCTCAATGCTCACGTTTATTGTGCTGCCTCACTGAAGTATCATGTCCCAGACACAGTACATGATACCACACCCAGTCACATTATCCTGACACTGGATCGACCAGTCCTAGCTCTACCCCGTAAATCTGAGTGCCAAGCGAGGAGCAGCTAGTACCATTTTTAACGACTTTGGTATGTCGCGGCCCGGGATCGAACCCGAGACCTCCCGTTCCCCGGAGCGGACACTCTACCAAGTCAATGTAATTGTAATTTAATTAAATATTTTGGCAGAGTAATTGGAATTCTAATGCACTTTCGTATGTAACGCGACGTCTGATAGGATAACGTCAAAAATTTGCGACAGTATATTCTGCGATATACCGTGTCGGAAACTCGACGCCATCACGTAACGTCGATTTTCACTGGCTGCCATTTGGTTTTACGCAGCTCACAGCGCTTGCTGCTATGTGCAAAATAGTTCAAGTTTCAACAAAACAAATACGTGCATTAGAATGGGGAGAACTGTATTCAAAATTGTCATTTGGGGAGGTCAACCGTCGGTTTTACGGTCGCAAATTACTCACGCGTCGCCGTAAAACAAAATTTCCGACCGTAAAACCTCCGAATGACCTCCCCAAATGACAAATTTGAATACAGTTATCCCCTAAGCATTGAATTACTTGAGCAAAATCCATGTAATTGTAATTTAATTTAGCATGATTTAAAGTAATTGTAATTTAATTAATTACTGTTCACTGTAATTGACCATAAGTCTTGTAGTCTGATCTGCACCATAGTGCCCGCTTCCTGGATAAAAAGTACATTTTCGCCAGTTGTTCAAACATTACGAAAACATGCCTATACAATTTTAACCCCCTCGAACCCCACTTATATAAAGTAAAACTGGGGTTGCAGGGATATACCTTATATTTCTTATTTCTGCTTTAAAATATAGATTGCGGGTACTCGTTAGAACCGCCTCGGTGTGGCGGTTCTTACGAGTACACAAAATCTATATTTTGAGCAGAAATAAGAAAAATATCACAAGTCATCCCCTCCAAATTTTCGCTTTTTCAGCGGTAAAGTATACAATGTATTTACATAGGCGTGTTTTCGTAATGACTAACGATGCCGTTAGTTACCATATCATTAACACTTTGATCATTTATCGTTTCGGCGATTATACTAATATTTTGCTCAAAATAGTGAGTAGCTTTTGCATGTGCTCATCACGATAACAAGTCCGTGAAACGAAGACCCCCCTAAACCCCACTTTATATAGAGAAAAGTGGGGTTTATGGGGGTATACATTATCTGCTTCATTTTTGCTCAAAAATATAGATTGTGGGTACTCGTTAGAACCGCCTCATTGAGGCGGTTCTAACGAGCACCCACAATCTAAGCTGAAAGCAGAAATAATTAAGATGTTATCATTTTTACCTAATATTTATCATTTTCTGACACCATGTTGGACGCTATTATTTTTTACGGACATGTATTCCTAATGTAAAGCTACATACATTTTTCTAGCAAAAATATCAAAAGGTAAGATATTGTACAAGCAAGTACAACTCGATTTTACGAGCATCCAAAACCTATGTTTGGAGTATAAATAAGAGTGAGTGAGTGTTTGAGTTTTACG
Source organism: Lucinisca nassula (assembly GCA_963580285.1). Classification (NCBI taxonomy): domain Eukaryota; kingdom Metazoa; phylum Mollusca; class Bivalvia; order Lucinida; family Lucinidae; genus Lucinisca; species Lucinisca nassula. The sequence goes on from OY757015.1 coordinate 92,646,297, forward strand.
TCCCACCAACAGCTAAGGTCATATGGAGACGGGACCTCGGTTTAAAGACTCATCCGAAAGTCCTGAGAAGCCCGGGATCGATCTTGCGATCCCTGGTTTACAAGGCGATTAGCTTAACCACTACACCACGGAGGCTTCGGAGTATGAATAAGACAAATATAGCAAGTCCAATATCTAGCAAGTACAACTAGCCCCTGTGTTTTAACGCTAAAGACTCTGTTTGCTTCAGATTGCCAACTTGTTCGATAAGGGACGGTCCACCATTGTCGTTTTTCTAAACACCGGCTTTATAATGTCCTCAGGCGTACAGCTTATTGTCAAGGTAATAGAATTTCAATAATTGAGCCAGCGCATGACAAAACCTACAATTAGACATGTGCGCCCAACGAAAACGCAGATCACCCTGCGCATTCTGATCAGGGTCTTCGTTGTGCGCTCTTAGGATAGCAAAGGGCCAAATGCTCCTTCCAAATGCTCCTTCATGCAGCAAGAGAAGTCTCTGGTTAGACAATATGGATGTGCAGGCTGATCTGATTCTTAGCTGTGCGCTAATTAAGTTGTAGGAAATGCTGTGCCCGGCTCAATGAATAAAGATACACACGATGTTTTAAGTATCGATACACTGCAAGAGGTACGTTAACAAGTCAATGGAACACCCCAAATCCCCACTTTATATAGCCAAAACTGGGATTTACGGCGGTAAACATTATTTGTTCTTACATCTGCTCCAAGACATAGGTTGTGAATACTCGTTAGAACCAACGAGGCGGTTTAACGAGCACAAAAAACCTATGTTTGGTGTATAAATAAGAAAAAATATCACACCTTTTCATAAGGAAAATTACCTTTTTGAGATATGAAAGAATGCACTATATCACACGGATATGTTAATGTCATGTTACTGAAAAGTTCAAAGAAGAAGAAGAAGAAGAAGAAGAAGAAGAAAAACGAAGAAGAAGAAAAAAGAAGAAGGAGAAGGAGAGGAGGAGGAGCTTGTAAAAAGGACGTCGCAAAATATAATTATGTTCTTACTAAAATTGCTGTAAGAGTGGTTTCTGTTTTATAAGCTGTATTTACAGAATTTTCTTTGGTTGTCCCCTTGATTTATCGTGTGTGGTTCGAAATATATCAGCTCGAGATGTAGCTATTTGTAACAGTTCTGGAATGACTGATGAAAGTATCTTGCAAATAAACGGCTTTAATTTTGAACATAAAGACCCTTGTGAAAATCAACTTCACAAAACACGGGGCGAATGGCATCGTAATATATATTGAACGCCAAATGAAATACCCACAACAAATTAATCACAGTTAATTTATTCCCAAACAGAACAATCAAACTTTCACCATTTGGTTTGGTAGAAAACAAGGTCAGTGCACGTGGAAAACCTGTTTACCACTTGAGCAGACTGTATCGTGAAGGTCAATACAGTGACTGGCCACAGTTAGACGACAGGAAAGTTCACTAAAGGTTATTTGAAACGAAATTTCAACCGAGTGCAGAAATAATCAGAAGTTGAACTTGTTGGCCTTTCTTTTGGTGTTCAGTAAATAGCGTCGACCACATTACGTACAGGCGTAAACATGACCTCGAATCCCCAGACGTCGAGTCGATCTTGCCAGAAATTAACCTAGAATATTGTTACGAGATGGAATAGGAAACCTCTCTGGTGCTTATGCACATCTAAATTATTTTAGTAGGTATATGGTAGGGCAGTGCGAGTGAAATATTTTAGGTGAAATATGGTAGGCAAAATGTGCTGCTCCATGCACAAGTCATGCACATATCATACGATGTATGCATGAGTGGTTTGTGGAGATCTGTTTTTACAATACAGGGGGCCGCTATAAGGCTGGGTTCTATAAAATTTGCCTAAAAATCGCCAACCGCCAAATTGTGCCATATATGATTTTCATTCCCGTCACGTGTTGTGTGGGTGTTCGTTTTGACAGGAGTCATGGCATTGATTTATAGGGTCGTTGCATCATTTTTTTCCTATGGGAAATATACTATTTGAACGCAAATCCATTATCTACTCGATTTTTGCTATCTAGCTTCAATTGTGGACGGTATCTCCACTTCGCCACGATTTTAGCAAGCTAATATGAGTATGCATGGTTTTCCGGTAGTATTCATAGATATGAAAACCCTGCAAAAACGATCACTCTTTAGCAGCAGGTCAAGTTGTAACGAATACCCACAACATTGAGACGGGAAAGTGAAAGTATATTGAAAGGTATGTTAAATCAATGTTTAGTATTATTTTTGTATGAACATGCTTGTAGGTTTTGGAGGGGTTTACTTCTAGTATACCCCCACTTTCTGAAGCCTATTCTTAATTCACTGTTGAGGCCTGTAGTGATTAGACTACTAGCTTTGCCAGCTAGAGGTCGCAGGATCGATCCCAGGCTTCTCCAGTAGTAGAATGAGTCTTTCTAAGTGAGGTCCTGTCTCATTCTGACCCTAGATGTTGGTGAGACGTAAAGTTTGGACACCCGCTCATTCTAGATTCATTTAGGCTTTTAGACCCCTTTTGTAGAATGTAATTAATAAACGCCGGGTCACTTGTTTGATCCATGACTTTTGACTAGCTGTGGTTAGAAAACCGTGGTCCCGTCTCTATATGATATTAGGTGTAGAGGGGACGTAAAATTAAGACGGGTTTAACCATATCTTCATCATCAGGGCAAACTCTTACAAGAGCCTGTCAGGTTATCCGTGATGATTAACCGTAATGAATTTTATTTTACAAGCGTGTTCATGTTGAGTAGAAATAATTTTGTTCAAGAAGAATTATAAGTTCATTTTGTAATGCTGCTGTTTTTGTCTGATAACTCAGTTTGTGCATGTATGTACATATAAAGAACGTGATGATGATAAGTGGGAGCATTTGGTCGCCACACGTCATAACGGCCTGAGCGGCGGGGATGACGTCAGCTGCGTCATCGGCGTCGTGAGGACATTTATGACGGGGTGCCTACCAAACACAGAGAGAATTTACGGCAAACAGTGTTGGCCCTTATGAGACACTAACAAATGTTGTGGATTATAGATGAAAATATTCTGTTTGTAGTTTCTATCTGTTGTTAATGTAATGAATTTGTGAATAGCTATATTTGTGAGCCGTGTCGCGGAGAAGGATATGAAATAGAGTTTGTTATGTTTCCTGTAATTGTGGGCTGACCAGGTAGCGCAAAGGCGTGGTCTGTTCAATTGCCTCTTACTTGTGATAATGTAGTGAGCACAAATTTGATGAGTATTATGCTCAGTAGTAGTGAGCATTGATTTCTGTAGTGTTCAGTAAGGAAACATGAACTTTGAGTATTATTGTGTCAAGCGCTGGGTGCTGATAATTTGATGCACAGTCAAGTTCAGTTCTGCTGTACGGTTATTTGTCACATGCACTAATCAGCCTGTATGTCTGGTCGGCGCATGCGCAATAACGGTATATGCATGAACATATTCTTACTTCTCCGGGAGGGGGATCATGATATAGCATGTATGTTTTGTGAACTGTATCTTAGTCCAATTATCGTAATTTGCAGGCACAACAATGTGTGGTGACCTGCTGCTCCCTGCCATATAGCAGCAGGTACTGGTACGACGCTGTGGGTTAGGGTCCAGCAAGGGCGGACGAACCAACATAAACAGCTCGTAACATTGTGGAATGAATGTGAGACCATCCAAATGGAAGAGGTCCAATAAATAACCTGCAGGCGATTCAGGCGAATCACGCTAGTGCGCGATCGCTAAATAGTACATATCAACCTGTGGTCGGCAACAATGTCGACAAACTAGTTTATTCTAGTGCGCGAGAAGGGGATTCACGCGAGAGGGGGAATTCACCCTAAGTTATAAACTGGCCAGTCGCGTCTTGTGTTGTTTCTTTTTATTTTGTTGTTGTTTTGTTGTTTGCTTCTAAAGGTATTCACGTCACTCGTTCCGAGCACAGAACATTGTTTTGCCTTCGGGGCTGACGTCGTGAGTTGGCTACAGAAGCAACTAATTGTGATGTTTTGTGTTAGTAAGTGTTGTATATAGATACTGTAAATAATTCATGTCATTCATTTGATATCTTTCTTGTGCCTTAGCCCACAGCTGCCCGTACACCTGTCAGAGATCACGCTCGGTTGTTTAGTCAGCATGGGGGTTTGCGGGACGCCGTAAACCCACATATAACATTTGGTGTCATTGAATTGAGGATTTGATCTCTGGCTGGTGTTCCCGGCTGTGGAACAGCACATTGATGCTCTGAAACATCAATTTCAAAAAAAAAAAAAAAAAAAAAAATGCATTGACAGCCACATTTAGAAATTAACTTGAATCTTCCTTCCTGCGTTGATGAAGTGCGAAACCCATGTATTCAACTAAATGGATACTGACAAGTTTATAATTTCTGAGCAGGAAGGCAAGGCAAACCCCACTTTTTCTTGGTAACGAAAAAATTAAGTAGACCCCACTTAATTGTGTTACCTTACATTCTACTAAGTTAAACTGGAGTTACTAATTGATCTTACCCACACATGGTTCTGACGTAGTGACGTTAACAATTTACTGACGTTGACATAACGATAGCGTTATTATTTACGCTGTGGCTTGAGGTTAGGAATGACGTAATAGAAACATTAATGGTGACTTGTTATGATCGGAGTTTTGTAATGTGGTGAAATTTCGGATTGTAGCATTTTACTGTAAACGTCGTCAGTTTATGACGTCATATTAGACTACCAGTACGCAACGTCATACTTTGCTGAAAGCATTTGACATTTCAAATCGCGTGTGCTTTAATAACTAACGTTTTAGTTAGATTAACGCGTATAACACATATTTTAACGTTTTTGTTAAGCCCATTCAATCATCTTTGATCATAACTGATCAGTTTATAGTGGTTTTGATAGTAACGTGAGATTTACGTTATCAATAATGGAGCGTGTAATGCAAATGGGAAAGGAGTTAGGTTATGAGGGGAAGGAGTTACAAGGTTTTGTCAAGGAGCAGCAAGATATTGAGTGGGCAGAAAGGCAAGAGCAAAGGGATTTAGAAAGGTTAAGGTCTGAGGAAAAGGAAAAGGAAAGGGTACATGAACTAGCTAAGTTAGAAGAAAAGGAATAGGAAAAGGAAAAGGCACATGAACTAGTTATGTTGAATGTTAATAAGGAACTTGAAATGGCACGCATTAAGAGTGAAAGGGAGGCAAAAGAGATTAGTGAGGCCCATTTAGAACAAATAAAACATGGGTTTGAGCTACAGCACCAAGAATTAAGGAACCAATTAGAAATGCAGAGAACGGAGCTCGAGCTAGAATTTGAAAAGCAAAAAGCTGAGAAGGTGGCTCATGCCCGGGATCCTAAGTTACCTTATTTTGAAGAGGGTAAAGATAAAATGGATAGTTATTTATCTAGGTTTGAGAAATATGCTACGGCTAATAAATGGGATAAGAGTGTTTGGGCCGCGTATTTAAGTGCATTGCTCAAAGGGCGCGCACTTGACGTATATGACCGGTTGTCAAATGAGGATGCGGCGGATTATGATAAGTTAAAGGATGCTTTATTAAAGAATGTTGACATGACAGAGCGCGGATTTAGGAAGCAGTTTCGTTATAGTAGGCCCGAGAAATCAGTTCAGTAGTATATTGAGAAGTTATTTAGAAAAATGGCTTAATATGGCAAAGATAGAAAAATCTTTTCCGGCTGTCTGTGATTTCATGGCAAGGGATCAGTTCCTGGAGTCATGTAATAGAGAACTGTATGTACATCTGAAGCCAAAACAGTTTGGTAATTTAGATGAAATGGCTAGGGAGGCAGATTTGTTTGCAGAAGCGCGCGGGGGCGTATATAGTTGCATAAATAAGGGGCAACGCGATAATAGAGGCGCAGCGCAGGGTAACCAGGACAAAGTTGACTCGAACAAACCGAGTGGTAGATCGGATATCAAGTGTAGCATATGCGGTAAGGGGCATTTAACAATTAAATGTTTTAAGAACCCCGACAGAAAACAATTATATAGCGCAGAGGTAGGAGCAACTGGAATTGGAGATAGCGGTGTTAAGGAAAATTTTAACACGCGCGTAGAGACTCAAGGTTCTCAGGTTAAGAATAAGAATACGCAGAATGTAGGTCGTGGTTATACACGTGGTCGTGGTAATTTTAGAGGGTCTTTTCGCGGACGCGGTAAAAATAATAGCACACCTAGTGGCGCAGAATACCAAGTTAGTTTTTGTCAAACGGAAGTAACTAGGGAAGGTGATGAGATTGGAAGTATTTTTGAAAATAAGGTTGGTGATCCTTTGATTTCGGATAGGGAGGAGTATAGTAAGGAAACTAGGGAAGGTGTCTGTTACTTCTTAAAGGCAAGGTTACCGACGACACAAGGATTGGTTAATAATATAAAGGTGGTTGTATTAAGAGATACTGGGTGTACAGGCTGTGTTGTTCGGAGAAGTTTGGTTTCGGATAGTCAGTTAATAGGGAAGGAATCAAATGTTACGTTGATTGATGAATCCACACAAAGGTATTCTTTGGCAATGATTGACATTGATTGTCCTTTTTTCACTTGGAAAACTGAAGCTTTGTGTATGGATGATACGTTGTACGATTTGGTTATCGGTAACATTGATGGATCAAAACTTCCTGATATGTCTCATTTCTCAGCTGCGGCTGTAACTAGGTCTCAAACTAGGCAGAATGAGAAGCCTTACAGAAAACTTAAGGTTCCCGATCAGATCATTAACGATGACAAGGAGGCTTTTAAGCAAGCTCAGGTTGATGATCCAACTTTGGAAAACATCAGGAAAAAGGTTGTATCTGGGAACAAGACTGTGAGTCGTGGTTTAAACCGAGGTGAAACTAGGTTTATTGAGAAAAAGGGTTTGGCATATAGCGAGTTCACCAAGGGTAACAAAGTCTCTTTCCAACTTGTGGTCCCTCAAAGTTTCCGAGGAAAGGTGTTGAAACTGGCTCATGAAACGCTTATGTCTGGACATATGGGTATTAGGAAGACATTGGATAGAGTTGAAACTGAGTTTTACTGGCCCGGTATTTGCGGTGATGTCGCTAGATTTTGTAAATCTTGTGATATTTGTCAGAGAACCATTCAGAAAGGGCGGGTCACTAAAGAACCTCTAGGAAAAATGCCATTGATTGATACGCCATTTAAGAGGGTGGCAGTGGACATAGTTGGTCCAATTGAGCCTCGATCTGATAGGAAATCTCGGTATATTTTAACCATGATAGATTATGCGACAAGGTATCCAGAGGCGATAGCTTTATCGAGTATTGAGACGGAACGTGTCGCGGAAGCGCTTATTGAAATGTTAAGTAGGGTTGACATTCCTGATGAAATGTTGACTGATTGTGGATCACAGTTTACTGCTGAGGTAATGAAAGAAGTCAGCAGACTTCTTTCTCTTCAACAGTTAACGTGTAGTCCGAGACACCCAATTTGCAACGGCTTGAGCGTTTCCACGATACGTTAAAGCAGATGTTATGTCGCATGTGTGCTGAACGTCCAAAAGATTGGGATAAATATCTTCCAGCTTTATTATTTGCGGTTAGGGAAGTCCCACAAGAGTCTTTAGGATACTCCCCTTTTGAGTTGTTATATGGACGTACGTCAGAGGTCCAATGGCAATATTAAGAGAATTATGGGCTGAAGTGGTACGCGATGAGCAAGTTGTTTCGACGTATCAGTACGTTATTGAGCTAAGGGAACGGTTAGAGCAGACATGCAAATTAGCGCGTGATAATTTAAAGAAGGTTCAGATTAAGCAGAAAGCTTATTATGATAAAGGTGCGAGGTCGCGTAAATTTGACGTCGGCGATAAAGTGCTGTTGTTACTACCGACAGACAGTAATAAATTATTGCTTCAATGGAAAGGTCCTTATGAAGTGGTTGAGGTAGTAAACAGAATGGAACATAAGATTGACGTCAATGGAAATGTTAACACATATCACGCTAATATACTGAAACAGTATGTTGAGCGTCAGACTGTGACGACTCATTGTCTGATCTCTAAACCTATTATGTCGACAGATAGTCATGACAGAAATGATGTCGACGAGTCTTCGTTTGAAGACAGCAGTTTGCAAACTGCAGAGCAATCGGAAAGTGACGGTGACGTTAGCGTCCCACATACACTAACGTCAGAGGAGAGAGAGGAGACAGAAGGGCTGAGAGAACAGCGCCTTGCAGGACTGACATGTCAGACATACCAAATTATATGTACCACACTTATGTCAGAACCTGTGAAACCAATCAAATCAGTTAAGCCAGTAAGGCCACCTCCAGTGAGATTAAAACGATATCCTTTTTCTAACAAACAGCAGAATGTCAGGGGAACAGGAAAATTCTGGGGCAAACCACCATAACTTATATAGCTAAATTTTACTTAAGAAACTTTGGGGGCAGACTACCTTAGCAGGTAATTTTCGCACGGTTGTTGTGTAAATAGCTGTCTTGTTTAGATAGGTTCATCCTATTCCATCTCTGTACACAAAGGAAAAACATTTCTGATTGTTTTTTCTCCAAAAGGGGAAACCTTTGTTACGAGATGGAATAGGAAACCTCTCTGGTGCTAATGCACATCTAAATTATTTTAGTAGGTATATGGTAGGGCGGTGCGAGTGAAATAGTTTAGGTGAAATATGGTAGGCAAAATGTGCTGCTCCATGCACAAGTCATGCACATATCATACGATGTATGCATGAGTGGTTTGTGGAGATCTGTTTTTACAATACGGGGGGGGGGGGGCGCTATAAGGCTGAGTTCTATAAAATTTGCCTAAAAATCGCCAACCGCCAAATTGTGCCACATATGATTTTCATTCCCGTCACGTGTTGTGTGGGTGTTCGTTTTGACAGGAGTCATGGTATTGATTTATAGGGTCGTTTCATCATTTTTTCCTATGGGAAATATACTATTTGAACGCAAATCCATTATCTACTCGATTTTTGCTATCTAGCTTCAATTGTGGACGGTATCTCCACCTCGCCACGATTTTAGCAAGCTAATATGAGTATGCATGGTTTTCCGGTAGTATTCATAGATATAAAAACCCTGCAAAAACGATCACTCTTTAGCAGCAGGTCAAGTTGTAACGAATACCCACAACATTGAGACGGGAAAGTGAAAGTATGTTAAATCTATGTTTAGTATTATTTTTGTATGAACATGCTTGTAGGTTTTGGAGGGGTTTACTTCTAGTATACCCCCACTTTCTGAAGCCTATTCTGAATTCACTGTTGAGACCTGTAGTGATTAGGCTACTAGCTTTGCCAGCTAGAGGTCGCAGGATTGATCCCAGACTTCTCCAGTAGTAGAATGAGTCTTTCTAAGTGAGGTCCTGTCTCATTCTGACCCTAGATGTTGGTGAGACGTAAAGTTTGGACACCCGCTCATTCTAGATTCATTTAGGCTTTTAGACCCCTTTTGTAGAATGTAATTAATAAACACCGGGTCACCTGTTTGATCCATGACTTTTGACTAGCTGTGGTTAGAAAACCGTGGTCCCGTCTCTATATGATATTAGGTGTAGAGGGGACGTAAAATTAAGACGGGTTTAACCATATCTTCATCATCAGGGCAAACTTTTACAAGAGCCTGTCGGGTTATCCGTGATGATGAACCGTAATGAATTTTATTTTACAAGCGTGTTCATGTTGAGTAGAAATAATTTTGTTCAAGAAGAATTATAAGTTCATTTTGTAATGATGCCGTTTTTGTCTGATAACTCAGTTTGTGCATGTTTGTACATATAAAGAACGTGATGATGATAAGTGCGAGTATTTGGTCGCCACACGTCAAAACGGCCTGAGCGGCGGGGATGACGTCAGCTGCGTCATCGGCGTCGCGAGGACGGTTATGACGGGTTGCCTACCAAATACAGAGAGAATTTACAGCAAACAGTGTTGGCCCTTATGAGACACTAACAAATGTTCTGGATTATAGATGAAAATATTCTGTGTGTGGTTTCTATCTGTTGTTAATGTAATGAATTTGTGAATAGCTATATTTGTGAGCCGTGTCGCGGAGAAGGATATGAAATAGAGTTTGTTATGTTTCCTGTAATTGGCGGCTGACCAGGTAGCGCAATGGCGTGGTCTGTTCAATTGCCTCTTACTTGTGATAATGTAGTGAGCACAAATTTGATGAGTATTATGCTCAGTAGTAGTGAGCATTAATTGATTTCTGTAGTGCTCAGTAAGGAAACATGAACTTTGAGTATTATTGTGTCAAGCGCTGGGTGCTGATAATTTGATGCACAGTCAAGTTCAGTTCTGCTGTACGGTTATTTGTCACATGCACTAATCAGCCTGTATGTCTGGTCGGCGCATGCGCAATAACGGTATATGCATGAACATATTCTTACTTCTCCGGGAGGGGGATCATGATATAGCATGTATGTTTTGTGAACTGTATCTTAGTCCAATTATCGTAATTTGCAGGCACAGCAATGTGTGGTGACCTGCTGCTCCCTGCCATATAGCAGCAGGTACTGGTACGACGCTGTGGGTTAGGGTCCAGCAAGGGCGGACGAACCAACATAAACAGCTCGTAACATTGTGAAACGAATGTGAGACCATCCAAATGGAAGAGGTCCAATAAATAACCTGCAGGCGATTCAGGCGAATCAAGCTAGTGCGCGATCGCTAAATAGTACATATCAACCTGTGGTCGGCAACAATGTCGACAAACTAGTTTATACTAGTGCGCGAGAGGGGGATTCACGCGAGAGGGGGAATTCACCCTAAGTTATAAACTGGCCAGTCGCGTCTTGTGTTGTTTCTTTTTATTTTCTTGTTGTTTTTGTTGTTTGCTTCTGTAGGTATTCACGTCACCCGTTCCGAGCACAGAACATTGTTTTGCCTTCGGGGCGGACGTCGTGAGTTGGCTACAGAAGCAACTAATTGTGATGTTTTGTATTAGTAAGTGTTGTATATAGATACTGTAAATAATTCATGTCATTCATTTGATATCTTTCTTGTGCCTTACCCCACAGCTGCCCGTACACCTGTCAAAGATCACGCTCGGTTGTCTTGTCAGCATGGGGGTTTGCGGAACGCCGTAAACCCACATGTAACAAATATACAAGACCAATTCTATTGAGTTTCGTTTACAGACCACTGTGAGCTGGTGCTCAGTGGGTAAAGAACTTTTATTACCAAATGGAAAAAAGCAGCACTTAGCGCTGACAAACTTTTATTCATTTGGTGATTTTAACATCAATTAGTTAAATGATGAAACTCAAATCCGAACGTGGTTACAATTTCTAGATCCATTCGATTTATCGCGGATTATAAAGGAACCAGCTCGCATCACAGTACATTCAGCAACCTTAACCCCTTTAGTACCAAATAGAATCTTGCTCCTTATATATAGCATGAGTCCATTTCAAAATTTAGGGGTGTCAGGTTGTGTTCTCATCAAAATTTCTTTGGAAAATGACTGAACTTTTAGCAACAGTGTAGGCCTTGGTCAGACGCTGCGTTCTGGTACAAGATGGGTTAATAAATCATATCTACACGAACAATCCTTTCACAATCTCAGAATGTTTCTTGAACGATCGCTGTCCTATTTTTTTTTTCAAGATAATTTTCGAATGCACAAAACAAAAAAACGTACCCATGCCAATATCAATAATAGGTCATTTACAAAATTCGATGACAACGCCTTCTTGAATGAATTGAGTACAGAGATAGCAAATTTCAAAAGTTCACAAGAAGACTCAAATTTTAACTTCGATGCATGTAATAGCATCTTCATCATCACGAAAACACGCCTATACAGTTTTGACCCCCTTGAACTCCACTTTTATATAGTAAAACTGGGGTTTCCGGGGGTATACCTGTTTTTTCTTATTTCTGCTTTAAAATATAGATTGTGGGCACTTGTTAGAACCGCCTCGATGACGCGGTTCTAACGAGTGCCACAATCTATATTTTGAGCAGAAATAAGGAAAATATCACAATTTTTCATCATAAAATTTTCATTTTTTCGGCGATAAAGGTGACAATGTATTTGTATAGGCGTGTTTTCGTAATGATTCCCGCTTGTGAAACGGTAAGCGGTTGCAATACGATAACACGCCTATACAAATACATTGTTAACTTTACCGCCGAAAATAAGAAAAAATTAAGATGAAAAATTGTGATGTTTTTCTAATTTCTACTCAAAATATAGATTGTGGGTACTCGTTAGAACCGCCTCATCGAGGCGGTTCTAACGAGTACCCACAATCTATATTTTAGAGCAGAAATAAGAAAAATAAGGTTTACCCCTGTAAACCCCAGTTTTACTATATAAAAGTGTGATTCAAGGGGGTCAAAATTATATAGACTTGTTTGCGTGATGAAACGCACCTTGGCATTACGATTTGCACATTTAAACATGAAAAGGGCAAATTAGTCAGGTTTGCAAAAACCGCAGTCGTAAACTGACATTAATGAAACTTTTGTCAAAATACATAAACCAAGGAGCCCTCAAATTATATTACATTTCTTTTATTCTTCCAATTGTTTTGTTTTGTTGTATAATATGGGATCAAACCACAGCTAAAAACCAGTTAAGACTCAGTTCGGAGTCTAACTGTTGGTCTTCTTTTGCTCCAGCTGTGGTTTCTTGCTGTCGAGTCCTCATCTTTTGTGTTCACGGAGATGTTGCACTGATGAGTTAGGAGGCCTTCATGCGGACTGGACAAATTATTTGTCTAAATCGCGACGGAAATGAGGGCGAGGACTGTAGCCACGTAAAATCGAGTAAGCATCCCCCCCCCCGTCCTCAAGGTGGAATTCGTTTCAGTGACCGTTTCAAGGCAGTTCTTCTACCGCGGTTTATTTTAGTTATGTCTTGTCTTTGAGTTAGTGTGTCGCTTATTTTATTTTGTTTTGGATAGCCGATTGGCCATCTTGTGGGAAAGTAACTGTCCTTTTGGCTTTCTGTTATTGATGTTTACATTAGGGTCTAGTTGTTTCATGCCTGAGCTTCTATCCCTTTGGTGTCTCTGATGGGAGCTGTGGGTTAATTGTATCAATTCCTGAGCATTGCCTTCACTTCTATTTTGTAAAACTACAAAACCGTGCTGCAAGACTCATATTAAAGGCTGACACGTTATAACCAGGTATAAAGGGACAGTCCCCGGATTACGGTTCATCTATGGTGACGCCCGTCTCAGAACACCATGACCGACAAACGAGATGAACAGCAAACGATAAACTGCACATTCCTATATTGCATACCACGTATTACGCCTTTTCCACCACTGGACCCCGTTATGGAATAGTTTACCAAAGTAAAACCCTGTATTAATTCAAGAAAGCACTTAATCAGAGTAAACTGTGCTAAATTTGGAACAGCACCAAGTATGGAATGTCAGTTGTGATCCACGATAGATTGATCACTTGTATTTTGTATCCTCGGACGGTTTGCGGACAGGGTGGCTGGGGCTGTGTTTGGACGCAAGGCTAGATCGACCACGGCTTCCGAGGGTCTTCTATACTCTAGGATCCAAAGCTGTCCGATGTTTTACCTTCTGTTCGTTCAGGGGCGCGAGAGGACGTGCTGACCTGCGCCCCCTCCCCAACACACTCTCAACTACCTTGACTGGCGCGAATATCGTGTACCGCCTTATTCTTTCTCGTCCACTCGTTCGACATTTTTGGATGCCTCATACTTGTGACCCTACTCCCATACCTCGGGGCTGTTTGATTAAGGTGACTCGAATGGACAAGCCTGCGACCTGTGGTGTAAAGTGCTAACATTACTTTTACCAATTATAAAGTCCATAACTTACCTGGTCTTTTCTATTTTTTTTCTAAACGATTACAACGTATAATCTAGACTACGTCTGCGATTTTAGGGACTTTCAAACTAGTATGGGAGCAGGGGCCTGCTGTTTGAACATTGGTTTCCGCCACGCGTCCCTCGCCCCAGCCTTAATAGTCAAAGTCCTTTTAACGTTTAATGCATATATTTGTGAAAGTGTTTAACGACAGTTTGCGTCATTATGTGCGGAAAATTTTATCAACAATGCATGCCGACCGTTCCAAGGCGGTTCTTCGGTTGCAATTCATTATATCCCCGGCATACGAAGTATGCTATTGGGGTATATAGTTTTCGTCCTGCCGTTCGTCCGTTAGTCCATCTGTCCGCCCGGCTGTCCGTCCGTCAATAAACATTTTGGTTACAATTTTGAGTCGAAGTTTCTAAGAGATTGTATTTTCTGAACCCTTTCATAGATTGAGTTGTCACTTACACTGAAGTTACATACTGGTCAATAGATTTCATTGATGTATGTTCCACCCCACAATTACCTTGAGGTCAAGGTCAGAGGCATATAAATTTTACATTTGGTGAAAGTTTTATACCAAGTTTATAGATGCCTGTATGTTCTAAACTCTAAGACAAAGTCAGCTGATACTTGCATCAATGCTGCATACCAGTCCAAAGATTTTGTGATGATTGTCCCTTCCCCCACCCACGGTGACCTTGACCTCAAGGTCAAGGGACTAAGAAATTTTACATTTGGTTCAAGTTTTATGACAACGTTTATAGATGCCTGTATGTTCTAAACTCCTGATACTTGCATCGATGTTGAATACTAGTCCAAAGGTTCCATTGATAGATACCCCACCTGCTGCTTCTGTAGCATTGATGCTCCCACCCCTTCAGTAACATTTATGCCCTCACTTCCTTAGTCCATTTAGAAATTTTAGATTTAGTTTAGCGTTTACAAGCACATTTATAGATTCTTATAGCTTCTTGTTATTCACGTTACATACAAGCTCGAAAAATATATCAGAGGGTGGCGCTGGCCGGGGATAAATGTGACGCACTGGTCGTTTTCTCTTCTTTTTGTTATGGTTTGTCTTTGAGTGTGTGACTCGCTTGTATTTTGTTTCTTTTAGATAGCCAATTGGCCATTTTTGTGGGAAAGTAACTGTCCTTTTGGATTTCCGCTATTGATGTTTCAATAAGGGTCTAGTCGTGTCATGTTTTTTTTTGTCTTTTTTTCCGTTTGGTGTCTCTGTTAGGAGCTCTGGGTTAATTGTATCGATTCCTGATCATTGCCTTCACTTCTATTATACTCATATAAAAGTTACAATGAGGAGCCCTATGTTAGACTGCCACCGGTGCCAAATATATTTATCCTCTTGAATTTTTTTTTTTTTTTTTTGGTTTTGGTTTTACGGCCCTTTCAAGCTTATTTCACTCATATCGAGCCGATCGTTAATCAGAGGTGGACGAAAACCGGAGTACCCGGAGAAAAACCACCTGACCTTCCGTTGCAGAACTTGGCGTCTCACATATGACCCGAGCGAGGCTGGAACCACAGCGGTGAGAGACCTATTGATCAAGAGTCAGCGCTCTTAACCACTAGGCCACGGAGGCCCGTTCTATCCTCTTGAATTAAAGTACTTTTATTATTATTATTATTATTATCATCATCATCATCATCATATGACGTCGCGCCTGTGAGTGTAATAACGCCATGTAATAAAAAACTTGTTGATCCTGGATGGATTTGGAATTTACCAGGCAGAAATTTTAACCAGCATGAGACAATTTGTTGCACGCAAGACCTAGCTCCGTACCTGTAAGGTCGAGGTCATACTTGAAGGTCAAAGATCAAATACTACATCAACACTTTTCAGGCGGGACTTCGTGTCCTTTGGGCGCATTTCTAGTTTTATTTATATATTTATTATTATTATTTATTTAATTATGTTTTTTGGTTGTTTTATTTTTTTTTATCTTTATTTTTTTTTTTCAGTTTGTTACACACAATTTGGAAGAAATGTCGAATGTGTTAAAATGTATTAACGAAGTGTTAACCGTCTACGTATTTTTCTAGTTGTTACATGAAAATGGAATTTCAAGGCAAACGACTTATATTGCTATTGCTATCGGACACACACTGACTCTGGTTAGTACCTTTCGATTCTTACCAAAGACGCACATTCCTATACCTGAGGACGGAGTCCAAAGTTCATCATCAGTTGAGGAGCCTGAGAAAGGTAATATGTCGATTGCCCGCCTATAAATGTGCAGTCATGCAGAAATTGCCAAGTCTGTGATCGTTTGAGGATCTTAGCAGAATGTTGCCCTGTTGAAACTGCTACACTGACAAACACAATGATGTGTTACTATACTTGCACGAGTATTTAACTGAACTGAATATTCACCATATTTGCATTATTTGCTAGCTCCTAGCTTGCACATTGTCAATATTGGAAAAACAGGTAACCAGACCCCCCTGACCTTTCAAGGTCAGGGGGGTCTGGTTACCCGTTTGTCCAACACTGCTTACCTTCAGACTAGGAACCAGCAGATAATGCAAATAAGGTGAATAATATGGGTGCATTGCGTTAACAAAGCCATGCGATATAGTGCATTTTTACATCTCCAAAATGGCTACTATTCTGATGAATATTTCTGATATTTTTCTTACTTTTACTTCAAATATAGGTTGTGGGTGCACGTTAGAACCGCCTTATTGAGACGGTTCTAACGAATACCCACAACCTATGCCCATTACGATAACACACCCATGCGAAATAGTGCATTTTTCATATCTCCAAATTGGCTATTTTTCTGATGAAAACTCGAAATACTTTTCTTATTTATACTGCAAAGATAGGTTGTGGGTACTCGTTAGAACCGCCTCATTGAGGCGGTTCTAACGAGTACCCACAACCTATATCTTGGAGCAGAAATAAGGGTAATAATGTATACCCCCGTAAACCCCAGTTTTCTCTATATAAAGTGGGGTTTAGTGGTGTTTATTTCACGTACGTGATGGAGAATATAAAACAAGTACTTTTTTTCAACTGAACAGAATATAATATGCGTATACGAGCAGTTGATCTATCTTTATTTGTACACAAAACATATTACTAAAAAGCTCGTATGACACTAACTGTTCACGCGCGAATTATATATACTGTCCGTTTCAAATAACAAATACAGTAAAATTCCGCTACAAATATGTTCTAGAAGGGATATCCTTTGGAAGCAAGGAATACACCATAGAACTTGAAAATATAGAGTGTAAATGTTTTCTTGGTCCGACTAGTTAGTTTCGGCCAATTAGGCCTCATCAGTGACCCTCAAATATTTTCAGAATTCGACAATGGAATCAAGGGCCCCAAAGGACAAGAAAATATAAACTACGCTATGATGTAGGGCAGGGAGACTTTTTACGGCCGCCACACAATTCCCAGGCACCAGCTGTAGTGACGTTAATACTCGTATATGCTTTGGAAGCAAGGAATACACCACAGAACTGTAAAATACGGACCGGTTCAGGTGGTCCGTATTTTACAGTTCTGTGGTGTATTCCTTGCTTCCAAAGCATATACGAGTATTAACGTCACTACAGCTGGTGCCTGGGAATTGTGTGGCGGCCGTAAAAAGTCTCCCTGCCCTACATCATAGCGTAGTTTATATTTTCTTGTCCTTTGGGGCCCTTGATTCCATTGTCGAATTCTGAAAATATTTGAGGGTCACTGATGAGGCCTAATTGGCCGAAACTAACTAGTCGGACCAAGAAAACATTTACACTCTATATTTTCAAGTTCTATGGTGTATTCCTTGCTTCCAAAGGATATCCCTTCTAGAACATATTTGTAGCGGAATTTTACTGTATTTGTTATTTGAAACGGACAGTATATATAATTCGCGCGTGAACAGTTAGTGTCATACGAGCTTTTTAGTAATATGTTTTGTGTACAAATAAAGATAGATCAACTGCTCGTATACGCATATTATATTCTGTTCAGTTGAAAAAAAGTACTTGTTTTATATTCTCCATCACGTACGTGAAATAAACACCACTAAACCCCACTTTATATAGAGAAAACTGGGGTTTACGGGGGTATACATTATTACCCTTATTTCTGCTCCAAGATATAGGTTGTGGGTACTCGTTAGAACCGCCTCAATGAGGCGGTTCTAACGAGTACCCACAACCTATCTTTGCAGTATAAATAAGAAAAGTATTTCGAGTTTTCATCAGAAAAATAGCCAATTTGGAGATATGAAAAATGCACTATTTCGCATGGGTGTGTTATCGTAATGGGCATAGGTTGTGGGTATTCGTTAGAACCGTCTCAATAAGGCGGTTCTAACGTGCACCCACAACCTATATTTGAAGTAAAAGTAAGAAAAATATCAGAAATATTCATCAGAATAGTAGCCATTTTGGAGATGTAAAAATGCACTATATCGCATGGCTTTGTTAACGCAATGCACCCATATTATTCACCTTATTTGCATTATCTGCTGGTTCCTAGTCTGAAGGTAAGCAGTGTTGGACAAACGGGTAACCAGACCCCCCTGACCTTGAAAGGTCAGGGGGGTCTGGTTACCTGTTTTTCCAATATTGACAATGTGCAAGCTAGGAGCTAGCAAATAATGCAAATATGGTGAATATTCAGTTCAGTTAAATACTCGTGCAAGTATAGTAACACATCATTGTGTTTGTCAGTGTAGCAGTTTCAACAGGGCAACATTCTGCTAAGATCCTCAAACGATCACAGACTTGGCAATTTCTGCATGACTGCACATTTATAGGCGGGCAATCGACATATTACCTTTCTCAGGCTCCTCAACTGATGATGAACTTTGGACTCCGTCCTCAGGTATAGGAATGTGCGTCTTTGGTAAGAATCGAAAGGTACTAACCAGAGTCAGTGTGTGTCCGATAGCAATAGCAATATAAGTCGTTTGCCTTGAAATTCCATTTTCATGTAACAACTAGAAAAATACGTAGACGGTTAACACTTCGTTAATACATTTTAACACATTCGACATTTCTTCCAAATTGTGTGTAACAAACTGAAAAAAAAAAATAAAGATAAAAAAAAATAAAACAACCAAAAAACATAATTAAATAAATAATAATAATAAATATATAAATAAAACTAGAAATGCGCCCAAAGGACACGAAGTCCCGCCTGAAAAGTGTTGATGTAGTATTTGATCTTTGACCTTCAAGTATGACCTCGACCTTACAGGTACGGAGCTAGGTCTTGCGTGCAACAAATTGTCTCATGCTGGTTAAAATTTCTGCCTGGTAAATTCCAAATCCATCCAGGATCAACAAGTTTTTTATTACATGGCGTTATTACACTCACAGGCGCGACGTCATATGATGATGATGATGATGATAATAATAATAATAATAATAAAAGTACTTTAATTCAAGAGGATAGAACGGGCCTCCGTGGCCTAGTGGTTAAGAGCGCTGACTCTTGATCAATAGGTCTCTCACCGCTGTGGTTCCAGCCTCGCTCGGGTCATATGTGAGACGCCAAGTTCTGCAACGGAAGGTCAGGTGGTTTTTCTCCGGGTACTCCGGTTTTCGTCCACCTCTGATTAACGATCGGCTCGATATGAGTGAAATAAGCTTGAAAGGGCCGTAAAACCAAAACCAAAAAAAAAAAAAAAAAATTCAAGAGGATAAATATATTTGGCACCGGTGGCAGTCTAACATAGGGCTCCTCATTGTAACTTTTATATGAGTATAATAGAAGTGAAGGCAATGATCAGGAATCGATACAATTAACCCAGAGCTCCTAACAGAGACACCAAACGGAAAAAAAGACAAAAAAAAACATGACACGACTAGACCCTTATTGAAACATCAATAGCGGAAATCCAAAAGGACAGTTACTTTCCCACAAAAATGGCCAATTGGCTATCTAAAAGAAACAAAATACAAGCGAGTCACACACTCAAAGACAAACCATAACAAAAAGAAGAGAAAACGACCAGTGCGTCACATTTATCCCCGGCCAGCGCCACCCTCTGATATATTTTTCGAGCTTGTATGTAACGTGAATAACAAGAAGCTATAAGAATCTATAAATGTGCTTGTAAACGCTAAACTAAATCTAAAATTTCTAAATGGACTAAGGAAGTGAGGGCATAAATGTTACTGAAGGGGTGGGAGCATCAATGCTACAGAAGCAGCAGGTGGGGTATCTATCAATGGAACCTTTGGACTAGTATTCAACATCGATGCAAGTATCAGGAGTTTAGAACATACAGGCATCTATAAACGTTGTCATAAAACTTGAACCAAATGTAAAATTTCTTAGTCCCTTGACCTTGAGGTCAAGGTCACCGTGGGTGGGGGAAGGGACAATCATCACAAAATCTTTGGACTGGTATGCAGCATTGATGCAAGTATCAGCTGACTTTGTCTTAGAGTTTAGAACATACAGGCATCTATAAACTTGGTATAAAACTTTCACCAAATGTAAAATTTATATGCCTCTGACCTTGACCTCAAGGTAATTGTGGGGTGGAACATACATCAATGAAATCTATTGACCAGTATGTAACTTCAGTGTAAGTGACAACTCAATCTATGAAAGGGTTCAGAAAATACAATCTCTTAGAAACTTCGACTCAAAATTGTAACCAAAATGTTTATTGACGGACGGACAGCCGGGCGGACAGATGGACTAACGGACGAACGGCAGGACGAAAACTATATACCCCAATAGCATACTTCGTATGCCGGGGATATAATGAATTGCAACCGAAGAACCGCCTTGGAACGGTCGGCATGCATTGTTGATAAAATTTTCCGCACATAATGACGCAAACTGTCGTTAAACACTTTCACAAATATATGCATTAAACGTTAAAAGGACTTTGACTATTAAGGCTGGGGCGAGGGACGCGTGGCGGAAACCAATGTTCAAACAGCAGGCCCCTGCTCCCATACTAGTTTGAAAGTCCCTAAAATCGCAGACGTAGTCTAGATTATACGTTGTAATCGTTTAGAAAAAAAATAGAAAAGACCAGGTAAGTTATGGACTTTATAATTGGTAAAAGTAATGTTAGCACTTTACACCACAGGTCGCAGGCTTGTCCATTCGAGTCACCTTAATCAAACAGCCCCGAGGTATGGGAGTAGGGTCACAAGTATGAGGCATCCAAAAATGTCGAACGAGTGGACGAGAAAGAATAAGGCGGTACACGATATTCGCGCCAGTCAAGGTAGTTGAGAGTGTGTTGGGGAGGGGGCGCAGGTCAGCACGTCCTCTCGCGCCCCTGAACGAACAGAAGGTAAAACATCGGACAGCTTTGGATCCTAGAGTATAGAAGACCCTCGGAAGCCGTGGTCGATCTAGCCTTGCGTCCAAACACAGCCCCAGCCACCCTGTCCGCAAACCGTCCGAGGATACAAAATACAAGTGATCAATCTATCGTGGATCACAACTGACATTCCATACTTGGTGCTGTTCCAAATTTAGCACAGTTTACTCTGATTAAGTGCTTTCTTGAATTAATACAGGGTTTTACTTTGGTAAACTATTCCATAACGGGGTCCAGTGGTGGAAAAGGCGTAATACGTGGTATGCAATATAGGAATGTGCAGTTTATCGTTTGCTGTTCATCTCGTTTGTCGGTCATGGTGTTCTGAGACGGGCGTCACCATAGATGAACCGTAATCCGGGGACTGTCCCTTTATACCTGGTTATAACGTGTCAGCCTTTAATATGAGTCTTGCAGCACGGTTTTGTAGTTTTACAAAATAGAAGTGAAGGCAATGCTCAGGAATTGATACAATTAACCCACAGCTCCCATCAGAGACACCAAAGGGATAGAAGCTCAGGCATGAAACAACTAGACCCTAATGTAAACATCAATAACAGAAAGCCAAAAGGACAGTTACTTTCCCACAAGATGGCCAATCGGCTATCCAAAACAAAATAAAATAAGCGACACACTAACTCAAAGACAAGACATAACTAAAATAAACCGCGGTAGAAGAACTGCCTTGAAACGGTCACTGAAACGAATTCCACCTTGAGGACGGGGGGGGGGATGCTTACTCGATTTTACGTGGCTACAGTCCTCGCCCTCATTTCCGTCGCGATTTAGACAAATAATTTGTCCAGTCCGCATGAAGGCCTCCTAACTCATCAGTGCAACATCTCCGTGAACACAAAAGATGAGGACTCGACAGCAAGAAACCACAGCTGGAGCAAAAGAAGACCAACAGTTAGACTCCGAACTGAGTCTTAACTGGTTTTTAGCTGTGGTTTGATCCCATATTATACAACAAAACAAAACAATTGGAAGAATAAAAGAAATGTAATATAATTTGAGGGCTCCTTGGTTTATGTATTTTGACAAAAGTTTCATTAATGTCAGTTTACGACTGCGGTTTTTGCAAACCTGACTAATTTGCCCTTTTCATGTTTAAATGTGCAAATCGTAATGCCAAGGTGCGTTTCATCACGCAAACAAGTCTATATAATTTTGACCCCCTTGAATCACACTTTTATATAGTAAAACTGGGGTTTACAGGGGTAAACCTTATTTTTCTTATTTCTGCTCTAAAATATAGATTGTGGGTACTCGTTAGAACCGCCTCGATGAGGCGGTTCTAACGAGTACCCACAATCTATATTTTGAGTAGAAATTAGAAAAACATCACAATTTTTCATCTTAATTTTTTCTTATTTTCGGCGGTAAAGTTAACAATGTATTTGTATAGGCGTGTTATCGTATTGCAACCGCTTACCGTTTCACAAGCGGGAATCATTACGAAAACACGCCTATACAAATACATTGTCACCTTTATCGCCGAAAAAATGAAAATTTTATGATGAAAAATTGTGATATTTTCCTTATTTCTGCTCAAAATATAGATTGTGGCACTCGTTAGAACCGCGTCATCGAGGCGGTTCTAACAAGTGCCCACAATCTATATTTTAAAGCAGAAATAAGAAAAAACAGGTATACCCCCGGAAACCCCAGTTTTACTATATAAAAGTGGAGTTCAAGGGGGTCAAAACTGTATAGGCGTGTTTTCGTGATGATGAAGATGCTATTACATGCATCGAAGTTAAAATTTGAGTCTTCTTGTGAACTTTTGAAATTTGCTATCTCTGTACTCAATTCATTCAAGAAGGCGTTGTCATCGAATTTTGTAAATGACCTATTATTGATATTGGCATGGGTACGTTTTTTTGTTTTGTGCATTCGAAAATTATCTTGAAAAAAAAAATAGGACAGCGATCGTTCAAGAAACATTCTGAGATTGTGAAAGGATTGTTCGTGTAGATATGATTTATTAACCCATCTTGTACCAGAACGCAGCGTCTGACCAAGGCCTACACTGTTGCTAAAAGTTCAGTCATTTTCCAAAGAAATTTTGATGAGAACACAACCTGACACCCCTAAATTTTGAAATGGACTCATGCTATATATAAGGAGCAAGATTCTATTTGGTACTAAAGGGGTTAAGGTTGCTGAATGTACTGTGATGCGAGCTGGTTCCTTTATAATCCGCGATAAATCGAATGGATCTAGAAATTGTAACCACGTTCGGATTTGAGTTTCATCATTTAACTAATTGATGTTAAAATCACCAAATGAATAAAAGTTTGTCAGCGCTAAGTGCTGCTTTTTTCCATTTGGTAATAAAAGTTCTTTACCCACTGAGCACCAGCTCACAGTGGTCTGTAAACGAAACTCAATAGAATTGGTCTTGTATATTTGTTACATGTGGGTTTACGGCGTTCCGCAAACCCCCATGCTGACAAGACAACCGAGCGTGATCTTTGACAGGTGTACGGGCAGCTGTGGGGTAAGGCACAAGAAAGATATCAAATGAATGACATGAATTATTTACAGTATCTATATACAACACTTACTAATACAAAACATCACAATTAGTTGCTTCTGTAGCCAACTCACGACGTCCGCCCCGAAGGCAAAACAATGTTCTGTGCTCGGAACGGGTGACGTGAATACCTACAGAAGCAAACAACAAAAACAACAAGAAAATAAAAAGAAACAACACAAGACGCGACTGGCCAGTTTATAACTTAGGGTGAATTCCCCCTCTCGCGTGAATCCCCCTCTCGCGCACTAGTATAAACTAGTTTGTCGACATTGTTGCCGACCACAGGTTGATATGTACTATTTAGCGATCGCGCACTAGCTTGATTCGCCTGAATCGCCTGCAGGTTATTTATTGGACCTCTTCCATTTGGATGGTCTCACATTCGTTTCACAATGTTACGAGCTGTTTATGTTGGTTCGTCCGCCCTTGCTGGACCCTAACCCACAGCGTCGTACCAGTACCTGCTGCTATATGGCAGGGAGCAGCAGGTCACCACACATTGCTGTGCCTGCAAATTACGATAATTGGACTAAGATACAGTTCACAAAACATACATGCTATATCATGATCCCCCTCCCGGAGAAGTAAGAATATGTTCATGCATATACCGTTATTGCGCATGCGCCGACCAGACATACAGGCTGATTAGTGCATGTGACAAATAACCGTACAGCAGAACTGAACTTGACTGTGCATCAAATTATCAGCACCCAGCGCTTGACACAATAATACTCAAAGTTCATGTTTCCTTACTGAGCACTACAGAAATCAATTAATGCTCACTACTACTGAGCATAATACTCATCAAATTTGTGCTCACTACATTATCACAAGTAAGAGGCAATTGAACAGACCACGCCATTGCGCTACCTGGTCAGCCGCCAATTACAGGAAACATAACAAACTCTATTTCATATCCTTCTCCGCGACACGGCTCACAAATATAGCTATTCACAAATTCATTACATTAACAACAGATAGAAACCACACACAGAATATTTTCATCTATAATCCAGAACATTTGTTAGTGTCTCATAAGGGCCAACACTGTTTGCTGTAAATTCTCTCTGTATTTGGTAGGCAACCCGTCATAACCGTCCTCGCGACGCCGATGACGCAGCTGACGTCATCCCCGCCGCTCAGGCCGTTTTGACGTGTGGCGACCAAATACTCGCACTTATCATCATCACGTTCTTTATATGTACAAACATGCACAAACTGAGTTATCAGACAAAAACGGCATCATTACAAAATGAACTTATAATTCTTCTTGAACAAAATTATTTCTACTCAACATGAACACGCTTGTAAAATAAAATTCATTACGGTTCATCATCACGGATAACCCGACAGGCTCTTGTAAAAGTTTGCCCTGATGATGAAGATATGGTTAAACCCGTCTTAATTTTACGTCCCCTCTACACCTAATATCATATAGAGACGGGACCACGGTTTTCTAACCACAGCTAGTCAAAAGTCATGGATCAAACAGGTGACCCGGTGTTTATTAATTACATTCTACAAAAGGGGTCTAAAAGCCTAAATGAATCTAGAATGAGCGGGTGTCCAAACTTTACGTCTCACCAACATCTAGGGTCAGAATGAGACAGGACCTCACTTAGAAAGACTCATTCTACTACTGGAGAAGTCTGGATCAATCCTGCGACCTCTAGCTGGCAAAGCTAGTAGCCTAATCACTACAGGTCTCAACAGTGAATTCAGAATAGGCTTCAGAAAGTGGGGGTATACTAGAAGTAAACCCCTCCAAAACCTACAAGCATGTTCATACAAAAATAATACTAAACATAGAT